>OX421884.1:4800000-6094760 GCA_949128085.1 Cetonia aurata | reverse complement strand
TAGGGACAGCAAGTTAGGGTATTACGCGTGTTTGTTTATACAGCACGAGTTTTCGTTCAATAGTCACCCGATGTTAGACAAACTCCCACATCTAAACGTGGTCCAATAATACCTATCCATACTATGTATATTGGCATAGTAAAATGATAATAAAACATTAAAATCTATTATAGTTCTTAAATTACGTACTTGGTAACACAATGAATTAAGTCTAGCTATTAAATTACTACAGTGAGTGTTCCACGATAATGCCGAAAACTCCAATTCTTGGACACGTTCTATTTCAATATTCTGTGAAAAAACATTACTCTTAAATACCGATTTATTATGTATATTATGAAAAATCATGTATTTAATTTTTTCCGCATTCAAAAATAAAGAACATTGAGAAAATTACTTGTGTATTTCTTTCAACAATAAATTAGCATTATTCTCACTTACATTGATATCCGGATGAGACACAACAGAGCTGGTATCATCAGCATAGTACTGATTATTTTTTCGCAGTTTGACTAAAAGAATATTTATATTGAATTTTCTCCTTGCGTGATGGGCGTTATTAGGGCGAATAATGTTAGAACTGCACAGCCTAAGCAGCGAGTTTTCTTCCAATTTAATGTATATACATAAATTTCTGATTTGAAGGTCATGATTATTCCTGATTACAAAAAATACCAGTCTCTGCTTTTGATAATTTGAAAGTCTGTTTCTTTCGTTTCAATATATCTATAGAAATTCTACTAGGTTATTCTTTTTAGGAAATTTCACCCGATAAGAAATTTGCCACCAGATGCTACCAGTATAATTTCCGTCATGTCAGTATTAGTACAATTGGACACATTTCTTAGGAAAAAAATACAGAGATATGATGAATATTTCACACGATTCTTATACATACTGAGAGCAGAGATGTTTATGTAAAGATCCATGTCTTACAATCTATACAAAACATGTGTAAATAGTTTTCATTCAGCGCACTAAATTTATTGGGAAGTTCGCCATTTCCTTATAACTTATACGAATTGCTAGTAATTTCCAAATGTAGATTATATAAACAAATATAATAGCTTTAAATTACATTTCTACAGAGGCCGATTATTTCTTTTATTTCAATAATTACAGATTACAAACATATATTCTCATACAAAATATTACTAGGTGCTCCGTGCTGGTAGAACCCATCATCCGATATCGGCTAACGTCATCAAAAAGATGACAAGTGTTTTTCCTTTCATATTTACCCAACGATCGTACTTGATTCTTCCTTTCTCTTTTTTTTTCCTTACTCTTTCATCCTCCATCCATTCTCCCTGCGTCTTATTCCGTCTTAACACTGGTCCTATCTGTTTACATGTGGCCGGCACTCTTTTTGTAGTCTTGGATGGTAACCGCGGCAACTCGATGGGAAAAAAGCCTCAACAAACGCAGCGCGTTCGAGGTTTACGTAGCAGACGATGCCACGCACCAGAAAAAAAGTTCGTTCTCAGCGAGGGTTCGGTGCGGAGTTTAATTTTCCCGTCAGCAAATACACGCGTGCTGTTCAGAGAATATTCTTGTAATCCTATAGCAACGGCACTTGTTACGTATTTAGCATCCCTCCTTTCCCTCCCCTGTTTAAATCGTTTTATGGATTTGGGTGAAAAAAAAAAAAGCCGGGAGTGGATTGCGTAAAGTGCTCTTGGAAAAAAAAAGGGAATAAAAGGATCGTTGGTAACTCTGTGATAATGCCTTGGGCTTTGGGTTATCAATAAATATGTTCGCTTTTCATTTATTTCTTATTAACCCAAGCAACATTGTGTGCTACATAGTTAACGGTTAAATACAAGCATTATGAACGTTATAACAATTTATAATGTCAAAATTTTGGTCTACGCCTAATATACCAAACATAATATCGAAATACTATGGCGTGGTCTTTAGAACAAAGCGATTTCCTAGTTGAAAGTTACTTTTGTAATGGGGCAAATGCTTTTAATAGTACTTTTCGATTTTTATTGATTTTAGATAAGACTAAATACTGAACGATGCCACACTGAAGCTTTAGAACCATTTAATGAACAACTGGGTGATATTGAAAGCCATAATTGTTACTTTCAACAAGAAGAAACTACTCCCTATTGTACACAGTTTCTGAGATAACTTTTTGACAATCAAATAGTTAATCGAAACACACGTTTTTCGTGGCCCCCACGTTTATGTAATTTGACACCAAGTGACGGTTAATAATAATATAACCACGATTTTCCAATATGATTTTCCATATAAAGGTGTTGCAAATGTAAAAAAAAATGTCCAAATACTTAGAATAACAACTTTTGCATTTAAACAACGCTTCTACCTCTTACCTTTGCAGAGTTATATGTATATTCAAGTGAATTATAACGAAAACGCCTATCACTATAAGTTTCCTTCCATGTTATGCCGCCAGTGTGATAAATCACTGGGAAAAAACAAGAGAGGGCGACGAATATCCTTCGTTTCAAAATAGGTATATTTTCTATTATTGAGAGACATTCGAAAACACGTTATAATTTCGTAAAAGTTGAATAGATGTAAGCCTCCTTGATAGGCGCCATTGCAAGACAGAGAATCATCGACAATTTATTATCTCTATCGTCGCGTTAGTAAAGAGTCGGTACTTACGTGCTCGCACGGTAGATGGAGCGGCACGTTAATAATAATATAACTAACTTATTTAATAAATTATCTATCTTTCTTATGTATCGTTCGTAACTTCTTAAGAAAATAAAACTATTTTTCTCGGTATTTTAACTCACAAGCACGATCCACATTTAAAATTAGATCTAGTACGCATTAAAATATGCATTGATCATGTTAAACGGCTAAAAATAGCATATAATAATTCTTTTAATCCTATACACTACTAAAACTGTTAAGTAGTGTTCTATACACACAAAGTAGACAAGTCAGATTGGTTAAATAAACTTACATTACATGCCTGCTTCCACTGTTCGTTTATACATCCATATTATCTACTTCATTGTCAGACAAATTACCAGTATATAATAAGTGAAAATAATTCACTCCTATTAGATAATGAGTCTGTTCACGTTGAGCAAACAATGAGGCAAACAACAAATTTCATTATCCTCAAGTTTCTTCAGTGAATAACAGCCCATTATCTACACTATTCATTAGCATATTGAAGAAGTGAGGTATGATAATTGTTAAAACAGTTGTCAGTTATATGCAAGTGTATGGCTAATAGAATTTCCTGTACGATACAAAACGTCCGTATGCATTCATAGTACCTAATGAACTTACGATGCAAGATAATAACCGACCGCTTCAGCGGAGTAATCTCTTGGAAACTTATTTAAATATGTTTATACGTTGAGTACTTTGTAGATACATCCAGAAGACCACCCATGCGTAGAGAAGGTTTCATTTCGTATTGTTGACAAACGTTTCGTTACGAGCCGGTTGTCAATTATATGTAAAGATAAATAATTCTCGTAGATGCAAGTATACTATACCCAAAATTGCTGTTCATATCGTGGCGATTTAAAGCTTTCCTTTAAGCATCCATTGTGCTTGATGAAGCTTCATAAAGGAGAGATATGAAAGTTTGCGGCGTGTAAACACGTTCATCTACATCCGCAATATCGCAGACTGGCAAGATTAACTCCGGAAGAGGAATATACAGGGACGTGCGGTGCTCATGCGAGCGTACATTGTGCTGATGTGTGCATGGAACAACGACAGCATCTTGTCGAATGTGCAAGAAAATGGAAAAATCCGATATTCCACGTAAATCTTACATATATATATATATACGAATCGGAGACGTCGGATTCTAGCCGAGGGCTTATCGCAAAAATGTGCAGCAGTGTTGAATTTTGCGTTCTGCCACGGAGATATTGGTAAATAGTACGACCATGCGGAAACAAAATCGTTTTCTGGAGAGGATACACCTCGGGTGTGTCGCCAGTGTGCGAGATCATGTGGGAATATGTTGTTATATAAAGATCGAAAAAACAAATTCGCATATTTACAAATCTTTAGTTGAAGTATATTTTGATGTATTACAAGAAAAAGAGATGGCAACAGAAACACTAATAAACTTACAGGAACATGTGTGCACATAATTCCTTCATTAATACCAAAAAACAAAATAATTTTCTGTACACTTTTAGAGGTACAAAATGGTTATAAATTCATACCGGAATTTTATCAATTTTTTTTTAATGTGGACAGTATGTTAACAATCAAAATAGTTAAAGTATGTAAGCTTTCACGACCAGGAAATAATACGTCCAAAAAATTCAAACAATAATAATTCTTATGATAGATGGGGTAGCCATGGCACAGTGGTCAATTTGTGAGCGTATTCCGGACATTTGCACAAAATTTGACTTTTTTTGAATTATGCTGAAACGATTATATTATATTTATCTACCTGTTCGCCTACTTCCCTGAAAATTGTGGCAGTTTTCAGTAAACCGGTAATAAGTTATGGTCCGCGAACTAGTGCAAAATTCCATATTTTACATGAGTTGGTATTTAAGGAGAAATTAGTGCGATGTTTAATAGGCCTTGTCTAGCTCACCTAAAGCAATTAGTTGAAATGGTTTTACCAGCAGGTAGTACATTTCTTCCTTTACAATTTACCCTAAATATACTTCGAAATCCGATAAGCCGTAAATTATTCCGACCTAATATATTTATCGTTGCATTTTTCTTGGAATTTTGTAAATAAGCAAGTTTTACGTTATTAAGGACACATCAGGACACTCGAGATTAAATTTATTCTTAATATTCAAAGGCTTAACTATGCCATAAAATCAACTAATCTCTCGGAAACCCTCAGAAAGTGATTACAGACGAAATATAAGGAGAGAGTGCACTTATAAATTCCATTCGCATTTTGGTCACGTACCAAGTAACGTCTCGTGAGTGATATTCTGAGAGCTTATTGTTAATTATTCTGTTGTATTTAGTGTTGTTACAGTTGTGTTATCAGTTGTTGTTAAGTTTTTCTTCGTAAATTTTTGTTAGTGTGTTTTTCGTTATTGTTCAAGCAACAATGGATTTTTCACCGATAACTCGGTTAGATTTGCACAACAAAATGTTGGAATATCCTAGAAAAACTATTACTGACCGAAAAAAACACGTGTTGGAGTACCTTAAAGAACACTTCGCCACTAATGGAGATGAACATGCCACGGAAGTATTAATAACTTTTACAAGGGAAAGTTTTTTCTCGCCGTACCTTAAACGATGGCAGAAGGTTTTCAGCAAGAACGAAGTTTTCTTGGCTCGATATGACGATTGGCTAAGAGAGGAAATTGTATTTCCTGAGCTATTAAAGAATCGCTTAACACCAACTTCGTCCAATACGGAGCCTACTCCAGGGCCCTCGGGTACTCAATCGACTAAGGATTTCAAGCAGTATTCTGAGAGACATAAACGTCGAAAAACCGAACAGTTAAGGGAAGAAACATCGGCAGCTGAACTAAGTTTTGCAACGTCAATGAAATTACGCGACGAGGGTGACCAGGCTGCTGCGAAATTGTTGACCGAAGCTACGACAACAACCCCAACACGTGCTAAACGCATATTTCAGAAATGGACCACTTCCGATCCAGAACAACGGAAATATACTCCAGAAGAAGCGTTAGCTTTAATTTTAGAGCTAAATTTAACCCGGGAACAATACACAAGAGTAAAACAATCGGCTGATAGTTGTGGACATGATTTATATCCACCCTATTATAAGGTTTTAGAGGCAAAAAGGGATTTCTACCCAGATGGCATAACCATCACAGAATCTAACTGTGAAGTCCCACTGCAAAGTTTATTGGACAAAACTTGCGAGAGCTTAGTGAAATGCATTTACTCTGCCAGTGACGATTCCCAATCTTTAAAATTAATTTGCAAGTGGGGCTTTGATGGAAGTTCCGGCTACTCAAAATTTAAACAAACATCAGATTTTACTTCCTCTTCAGAACTCCAAGCTGAGGGAAACCTTCTTGTAATGTCGCTTGTGCCGCTCCGGCTTGTCAAGGAAAATAATGAACTTCTCTGGAAAAACCCAAGACCATCCTCTAAACTGTTCTGTAGACCAGTGAAACTACTATGGATAAAGGAAACCGATGAAGTTAGTAGACAGTTAGAACAGGACATGAACAACCAGATTAATAATTTAAGGCCTTGTCAAACTGAACATGGAAAAATATCCTTTACTTTGTTATTGACAATGGTGGATGGCAAGGTTTGCAATGCAATCACTGAGACCACAAGTGCTATGAGGTGTTTCATGTGCAGGGCGACAATATCGGAAATGAATGACATTGACGAACTACGGACAAGGAAAGTACAGAAGGACACACTTAAATTCGGTTTGTCTGTCCTTCATGCATACATTAGGTTTTTCGAATGTTTACTGCACATTTCCTATAGATTGGAAGTGAAAGTGTGGAAAGTAAAGAAAGAAATGAAAGAGGCTGTAGGCAGACGAAAAAAATATATCCAACAGCTATTTCGGGATCGCATGGGTCTCCTTGTGGATGTTCCTAAGCAATCCGCAGGAAATACGAATGACGGAAACACAGCCAGACGCTTTTTCGGCAATCCCACTTTGTCTGCAGAAATTACAGGTATTGATGAGGATCTTATTAAGAGATTTTCCATTATTTTAAGAGCCATTAACAGTGGATATGACATTGATGTAAATAAGTTTGAAACTTACTGTTTTAAGACTTCAGAAAAGTATGTATCTTTATATGGGTGGTACTACATGCCAATTTCAGTGCACAAAATTTTACTGCACGGAACAGCCGTAATCCAAGAGGCTGTGGTGCCAATTGGTGAACTATCTGAAGAAGCCCAAGAAACTAGAAATCGGGACATTCGGCGCTACAGGGAACATCATACTCGAAAAATAAGCTCCCAAAAAGTTAATTATGATCTTTTTCATAGATTGATAGTAAGCTCCGATCCATTTCTTAGTTCCAAAAGGGTTGGGGCAAAATTACATCTACCCAGAGAAATAGATGCGGAGCTTAAAACGCTTTTAATCGTCAACCCTGAAAATGTTGAAACGGAGTTGGAGAACATTTCGTCCGATGATAACTTTTAAATGTTTAACTGTTACTCTTCTTATGTCTGTAGTACTTCTACCATTTACTGTAAAATAATGTAAACATGTGAAATATATAATTTCCACAGTAAAAAATATTTTTTATTATGCTTATCCATGACGAATCGACGTCATTTCAAAAACTTTAAAACTGAAACTTTAATAGTTTAAAAGAAACAACCTGAAAAAGTAATAATTAAAAACTTAAATTTAAAAAAAAAAATTTTTTTAAATTTTCAACTCTTAAAAAGAAAATTAGAGCCGATGTCCGGATTTGCTAGGTATATTGACCACTGTGCATGGGTAGTCCATTAGCACTTTGTTATTGCTACTACTACTACTGCTACTACTATATGGATTTTTTTGAGAGTAGAAGAATACCATGCTATGTGGATGATACCTTTGCAGTTTTAACTTATAGAACAGAAGCATTAAATAAATTCCTTCATCATCTTAATGGAATTCTTACATGTCTTCAGTTCACCATGAAAATAGTAAATAAAGGATAATACCTATCCTAGATTTCATGGTTATTGAAAATGATAATGAGTCACTAGGTCATAAAGGCTATAGAAAACCTGACCATATTGGCCGTTACCTTCATAAAAATTCCAATCAACCACCCAAGACAAAAAGGACCAATTATAGAAAGACTGGTGAATCATCATTGCATTTGTGAACCGAAACTTCTACAAGAAGAACTGGAATGCTTAGATCACAGCCTACCACAAACTAGTAGTTACAATAAAGAAGAGATAAAAAGAATTATGACTTTTTTTGCCATACTATATGTTAAGAATGCAACAGATCGAATCGGAAGGCTACCTGAGCGACATATCACAAGAACTATATATGTACATGTCCACGGAACAAATTAAAAGTCGATTACGTTCCGCCAAGGACCCAAGAGGCCTTTGTTATGTTCTGGCGTTTATAGGACACCGCGTTCGTGTGGATGGGTTTACATTGGTACCACTAAACGTAGTGTTGAAATAAGGATTAAATAACACAAGAGGAATTGCCGACTAGGACAAATTGATAAACCAGCAGTTGCTGCACATGCGTAAGAGGGTGAAAACCATGTAATCTATTTCCAAAATACCAAGGTTTTGTCGACAAAATCACAGTATCATGCCT
This sequence comes from Cetonia aurata, assembly GCA_949128085.1. NCBI lineage: Eukaryota > Metazoa > Arthropoda > Insecta > Coleoptera > Scarabaeidae > Cetonia > Cetonia aurata. Next base: position 6,086,521 of record OX421884.1, on the reverse strand, counting down.
GCCTTCACAGAGAGTCTATGGAGATATACAAACATTCGAATAAATGAAAGAGGAAAGTCGCATCTTGAATAGAGTTTGGTATTCGGTTTTGCGCTTTAGAACTGTTTGCGATATAGATATAAACATGGCTTTGGATGATGAGTTTGTGAATTGGTAACACCGAGACATGAAAGAACATTTGATACGTCGGTTGTCAATTTCATTTCCATTTAGTTGACGCATCCTTTGGAAGCGAGTTCTTCGTGGTTCGCTGGAGGAAATTTCAATTTAACGCGACTCTTAAGCCCGAAAAGATTATCTATATTAATTAAAATATGGTAGCAAACCTAGTCCACTCTCTCTTTCATGCCTCCTTCTTTTGTAAAAGGGTGAGGCGTTCTTGTAAACGGGTCAAACAAATATCTTACGGCGCTTGGATAGATATATAAAACCCGAGTTCGGTGAAATATAATTTTTTTTTCTTCGTCATAACGGTGCAAACCGCAAAAAAATACCGAAATTTCAAAGGCCGATTTAATTTCTGCTAAACAGGAAAACCGTGATTTACAACACTCGCTTGGTTCCACAAATACGAAAAGTTTCTTTCATGGGGAATATCAAAACAGGGGACCGTGGACTAAAACACAAAATTCTGGGCATGAAATTTTTACAAGAAAATAGAAAAAATGAAATAGGAATACGAACAATTGGGGACGAATTAAAAACTAAACCAATATAATAGATAAAACAAGAGCAACACTAAAGGCGTTATGGTCATATTTTTTGTATGTCAGATGAAGGATTAACCAAAAATGTACATGAAACAAAAATACTAAGGCAAAATATTTAAGTGGAAGGCCAAGAAGATGTGGACCAACCACATAATTAAATAAGATATATAAATTAATTTTAAGATAAGAGACCAAAGGAATTGAAAAAAAAATGGAGAAAGAAAGAATCTCAACTTTAAAACCTATACTTACAGGGAAAAAAGCAATAATGTCAATTCAAGTCTTAATTTAATTCACCAGTCAAATCCTTTGATCAGTGCTAATTTTCGATTGGAATCACGTTTATTGTAGTCATAATTTAGATTTTATTATATATGTACTTGAATATTAAATTTAAACAAATATCGAAACCGTTGATGTTGATTCAGTAAATTGAGCTGGCAACATTTTGCAACGAATTATAAAACGTTTATTTATTCTCTGATTCAATATATACATTTTTTTTCCCTTTGCACAGTCCTTTACAAAATGGCAGCAATTCTAGTTGTAAAGTTACTAGTTAGCATCATAAGTCAGCGGAAAATTAAACAAACCAATAGGATAGGCTTCGGCGTAAAAAAGATGACACGCAATCCCGGAAGACTTTTGTAGGATTTCAGCGCTTAAAGAAATTTAATTTTGGTCAAAAAGCATTTCGACTAAATCCACCAAAACGTACCATCTTACAATCAAAGCAAGAGAAAGAAAAACACACTGTTAAAAGTTTGCGGCTCTTGACCAGGAATATATTATCCTTTTATTTTAAAAGAGAAATTTTACCAAAATTTATGACAACATCAAAAACCATATATAAATATTCATATTGCTGTTTATCTCTTGTCATGTTTTCGCCCAACTTTGATGCCTCTAACCCATTCGGCTATCCAGAGTCCGTGAAATAAATAAAAAAAGAAAAAACTTTTCACCTCAAAGGTGACGTCGGTTGACCCAGGCCGAAACCGTACGCAGTCCGCCGGTCGGGTAAAAATGAAATTACCATATCGCATGGACGGGTCTAATTAATTCTGCCACCTCCCTCGAAATCTGGCACCTCACGCACAAAAGCAAGACTGGAAGGCACTGATATAATTTAACCTATCCGGAATTATTTATGGACGTCGTACCTCTAGAGGAGGATTCATTTTCTCGTTTCTAGTTTATATCCGGCTCTATAAAAGTCTTCGGCACAGATTAATGTTATGTTTATTTGATTTCCGGAGTTCCAGTAGGCTTCCAGTGCTTGCATCATTTTTTCCTCGAGTTACTTCGGACGACCAATCAATCTTTGTGTGAGGTTGAGGCAAATATAACGGGGTAATACAATGTGTAAGGGTGTAACGGACTGAAAATAGGTTAAGTGTGATTAGCATATTGCGTGCGAAAACTTAATCACTTTCTCTCTGTGTACCCGCGGAATTGGGGCTGTCGTGGAATATTTGGCCGTGACAGTTGTGTGATTGGACGTTCCGAATTCCTACATTTCATTAGTTATAAGTTGAGATACTCACATTGAATTGTCCACTATTGCACAGGAGAAGTAATTTAATTCGTTTCACCACAATTGTGCTGAACTAGAAAATATTTTCCTTTAATAGTCTTTCAATGAGCTTGCCTGGGTGTGTTTTTCTTGGAATTCAAAGAATTTATAAATATGTAGAATCGAGTTGCAATGGTATAGTGATTTGAAATTTACAGCATGTACTGCACAGATCATTGCATCTGGTATTTTGAACTGTGTGAAGAATAAACGCAAAAGCGCCCTCAACTTATTAATATGTAGAATCCCAGTTCACCCACCTCCACCCAAAATCTACAATCTATACTTCTGCAGTTTTACCCCCGCAACTTGTGGTGATTTATATCTGTGTCTCCCTTCCACCTCGGCTCTTTTCCTATTAAACTTGCACCAACGGCCGGAACGGCCGTTAACGGAATTACTCGCAGACTTTCCGAACAGTTTTAATAAACAGCGTGCCACAGACGACAACGACGATTCGGGCGTCAGCTAGTCGGCGTTCTGGCCGAGTTTCCACGACGGCGTAGTTGCGTTAGCGCGTCCATAACCAAAATTAGTGGAGTAAAAGTGCCGTAAAAGTGAACGAGACCGCGGGGAGTCCCATACTGGCAATTACTCGCCTAGATAGACGATTTTGATCGTTACTGGTGGCGTATTCTGAGATATAAGAGAATGGCGGTAGAAATAGTGAAGGTGGTGGGATGAAAACGAATAGAGTTAACCGTGAGTGTAGGTAGAAAAGAAAATTTCTTGTTCTTGGGGGTTATTAATTCCAAAAAATGCTGCTGGTTGCAGGAAGAGGCAATTTAGATGATTTTTAAGGTAGAAAATTGCCCATTAGGAAAGTTTTGGAAGTCTCGACAACTAAACCATATTTAAGTGTTCCATTGCTTTAAGGTCTTCTTCAAATGAGGTCGAATAGTAAACATCATAGTATTGGTTTGTTTTAAGAAGCGGTAGTTTGCGTTAGAAACCTTTCATCTAACCGAAACATTATAGACTTATACAGAATTATTTTCTTTTTCTACTATATCCTCACTCTGCTATGGGAATTACTTTGAAGTGAAGAAAAGACTAACTGTGGAAAAATATGAGTTGGTGTTGTTTGCACTGTTTCCATCATCTGTTGCACGTTGGAAATCCATATTTTTCTAACCCATCGCCAAGAATTACGCGTCATGAGTTAACTGTGGAAAGTTAACTACAGTGCTAGTACATGACAACTAAATAAGTATTACGTTTTTAAAGTTTAGGCATTTAATATCTAATGTAATGTCAGATAACACTGACAGGCTGATAGCATTGACACAATTTCAAAAATTGCCCCGCAATCCATTAAAAATGAAAAAAAATTATTAATATAGTGTCGCTGGCTAGACGACAACACTCAGAAGCCCCGTCACCTTTAACCGCATGTAATGCCATTAATCCTTTGTGCAAGACAACAAAACTTTGTTTAAACGTTTTAATGTTTTGTATTTTGGTCATACGACACCAATTTTGCTTAAACATGTGGTTAAAGTTTCGTCTTGTACCTTCCATTCAATGAGGCATGCATAAAAAAAATGCAATAACAATGGGTCCAAAATATTTAATTTTGGACATAGCTCATCTATAACCAACAAACATTGACTTACTAACGCACTTAAAGCGGCTGTCGATATTATCCCACTGGAGAACAACATCGACACTTTGGTGGGCTTTGAAAAAATAGGGTTTTACAAAAAAAAAATAATAATTTAAAACTGTTACCGCAGAAATAAAGGCTATAAAATACTGAAACCGGATTTTGAAAATGTTATTAAAAGTTTTAAGTTCAGAAGCAAAGGAGTTCCAAAGATGTGTCAATGTCACCCGACACCACCTTATCTAATCTTCTACTGTAGTAAGAACTAATTCCAAAAAAAGGTCAGCAAAAACGAAATATGGTACTACTGGATTGCTGTGTGCAGTAAAAACTTTTTACCTGATTCGAACATTACAGATTTACGCAATAGTAATATCTTACCCGATTAAGAGGATTACTGTGGCAATAGTTTCCTACAACGGTGGTCACTGTTTCATGACTAGTAAGTAAGTAAGTGTTACGTTTCTAAAGTCCAGACAATTACCAATATGATCATCAACTGATGTAAGGACTAACTTCAAAGGAGATCGGAAAAGAAATTTCAAAGTACAGGAATGTTGAAATAAGTGTTACTTTGCAATAAAAATCTTTGGCCTAACGGTCATTTCTTTTTCTTCATATCCTCACTCCACTGAGGAAATTACTGCGGAATTAGAGGCAAACAAGATAAAACACAAACTAATTATGGAAAGTTTCCTGCGAGGCTGTTATTGTTTCATGATCAGGAAAGAAGCAAGTTTTAAATATCTAAAGTTTGAGCATCTATGTATTTAATCTTCCTCTGCTGTAAGAGTCAACTTCAAAGAATGTCCAAAAGGAAATATTGTCATATTTCCTTTTTAACCTTCTTACTAAAATAAAATAGTAAAAAAAGTATTAGTTTGCAGTAAAGACCTTTTACCTAATTGCAATATTTATTTATCCAAGAGTAATTTCTTTATTGCTATATCCTTGTAATATAATCTGGAATCAGAGATGAACAAATACTAATTGTAATTTTGTAGGAATGTCACTATTTTAAGACCAACAAAGTAGTATGTAATGTTGGAAGCGTCCTTCGTAAAAAAAATTAAATAAATAATTCAAACTGAAGACCAGAAAAATCAGTCAGCACTCTAAGCGTGAAAATAAGAGTAGATGCTTGGAAGCAGCTAAGCCTATCCTCATCTTATCGATCCAAACGAAGTGAACGTGAAAGAGCCAAAGAAAATCCCTCCCTTGCATTTTGCTCGACTGCCAGTCGACTATTCCTCGTCGGCTCCTTTGATAATAAAATATTAATTCCCTCGCAGCGATAATTGCGAGTTCTTCTCCGTGCCCGCAAGCCCTTTACCGGTAATAATGGGCCGGAATGTGACCGACGAGGACGTGGATCTGGCGGAATGTCTTAAGTAGATTCCTGGGCGCGTAATATCGAAAAACTTGGCCGAGAAGACCGTCGCCAAAGTCGTTCCCGGGCGTAGCAGTAGAACGAACCGACGACCTAAGGAAAGGAATTATCAAACTCACCACTCTTGGGTATTCCCCATCTCGGTTCGAAGTCTTCGTCTGCGGTAGTAATTTTAAAATTTTATCTTCTGAGGCGGGTAGGAGCCGCGCAGGTTCCGGCACATGAATTTTATTATGCACTTTAAATTTACGATCCGTCGGTTCTTTATATCTATTCTAATATCGTTTTAATTTGGGTTATTGATGGTGTTCGCCGTTAGATGGCAAGCATTACCTTAAATGTAGCACAGAAACATTTGCTTCAGAATATACCTGGTGCAGTTTGAAATGATGCCTTTATAGGTATGTATTACTTCAAAACTGCATAAAGGTATGTAACATCATGCAAATGATGCTGCAGTAATCCTTTAATTAAACGCAAAATCTACTTCACATTAATCAAACCACTGTTTGAATTATGACATTATTATGAGTGCTAAAAAGGCGTAGTATAGTTTAGAAATCAACTTCGTTAGTATAGAAGTTATACATTGCACGACAAATAAAATAAATTATAAATTACTTACAATAGCTGTGTGTGTATTAGTTGGTCACTTCCATTGGTACATACCTGTAACAAAATAAAAATATTACATAAAAAAAATTGCTCTAACTCAATTCGGCGATTATTAAGTCGACATAAAATGCCCATATGCATTGCGTAATCTACGATTATGAAGTGTTTATTGAATCGCAAAGCGTATGCCTCTATTTAATGTTTAAACATCACTTATAGACAATTAAACTTTGTTATAACAATTCCGGAAGTGACGCTTTCCTGTAAGTAACGCTCAGTTTATTACCCTTTACTTCCCGCTTGTTATGCTTCTAGGAAAAAAGAAGTTGAATGAAATACACTTCTTCTTAATAATATTTTAACATTTTTCTATGAATATATCTTTGTTGAAACTGTTCGTTTACTTTTCTTTACTTCTTCAGGAGACTATAGCAATAAAAATTCTGTGTGTATATTTTACTTATCGAGGCATCTAGTCGAAAATCAGCAAAGTCTCGACGTTTTAAAAACGGCCTACTTTTCTATGAAAGTAAATACAATTTTAACGAATATTCTTTCAGCTTTTTGGATACATTCAACATTTTTAATCTACGGAGAAATAACTTTTGGAATTCATAGGATAAACCATAGAAACGAAAACTAACAAATCATGTACAAATATACAGCGTGTGCGATTTAAAATATTAAAATTCGTTTTTATTTTCGGTAAATCGAAAGTGAAAAAAAAATTATACAATAGGTTGAATAACTGAAAAATTTGGTTTTTTTGCATTTCAGTTCGCTTTTGTGACATAGACAATTGACTTTTCAAAATGCAGTGGTACCGATCCACATCTACCGATTGTTATCATATTTTTTTAAATAAAATTATCTAAATATTTTCTTTGTCAAAAGATCTACATAATACAAATGTCGTGCTTTAAGTTATTTACAGCGCTTTAGCTCTTCTGACACCGAGTTGTTGGGCTGTAAATGACACCTATCACACTGTAATGTAAATGACTATTTATATCATTTTCTGTTTTTTTGTTGTCAAAGTATGTTGGTAATAATGTTAAAATAGGCACACTTTTTGTGTACATTGTAATGACGCGACGTTTCTTTCGGTTCGGTTCGCTGTATTGATTTTTACTGGTTATTCTTTAAATACCTTGCTTACGGCCTTTCAGAGGAGGTTCGCCCCAAGCTTGCTCGGCGGCGCTGGTCGTACGGTCAAAGAGTGAATTACAACCTCGTGGCGGCTTAAACGGTGTTGCGTCTTATTCACGCCGTTACAATAAAGTTTTAATCCGAAAGTAGTAGCTATGACTGTGAGTGCGTGGATGTTTCAGGGTTCCAGTTTGATTGCAACAAAACAGTGCAATTGCGCAACAAAATGAAATCAAACACTTATTTCCGTACAACAGGTGCGAAAGACTACAAATACATACAGCGAGAAAAAAAAAGGTAAGTGTTAAAACATATGTATGTACAGTCATGAAGATACATATGTTAATATATGTACAGTGACAAACAATCAAACATTCGCGGGGCTTCGGTAACGCTTTTGAAATTTAGACGCGAAATCTAATGGCTTTAATTCTGTTAACAATATGAAACTACAATCTGTATACGGGGGTCGGTCGAAAAGTACGCGGACGGTATTCGCGGGCTATGACGGATTAGACATCGGTAACGGCGATAAAGTTTGCTGAACTTGAATGATTGTGAATAAAATCTTGGGAGCGTCAGAAAGCTGTGCCGACGCAACGGCCAGAGCAGAAAACACCGGTAAAATGCCTGTGTTACACCAGAAAAATTTTGCCAGCGCGAAGAATCGGGCCGGTAATAATTGAAACAAGAAGCTCGGCGTGTATCAGAAAAACTGCCGACACATCAGTCAGAGCGAACTGAGTTGGACTTAGGGACTCGGGAACTCTCCACCTGCTTGTGCTAAAACCGGGCTTTATATACACCTGCGGCCGCGATGGTGGGAATGGAGTGAATCAAAATAAAAATAATTAATGATTAATTCGAAACAAACTCAAATCTTGACACTGAAATAGATTTTTCCATTGGAACGGCAAGATAGTTTCAGTATCTTATTTTTAATGCGTAGAAAGCTCTTTTCAGTCGGTGTCGGTGTCGGTGTCTGCAAGAGCGCTATAACGAAGTTTTGCTGTATACAAATACATATATGTTTGAATAGGATGTATACACAATATGTACCTGCTATTTTAACTAAATCGTATAACCAACTTAATGCCCGTTCCTGAATAGGCTCTCGCTCATTGAATGTAGGTATACCCGCCGCCCGTGATTATATAGAACTGTATAAACGGATTAATTTATGAACTAGACTAACTAAATCTTCGACTGCGTATATGTAAATAGTATCTACGTAGTGCCACCGCATCAGGGATCCATAATATTCCTGCGAACATTATACATATATAGCAAAGAAGGCAAGACAAGGATCGGCACAGGAGTGGCATTAATGAATAATACATTAAGGCGACTAATAGGACACATATAGTTATAGTTACGTCTTAATAGGAAAAGTTCGTTGTTTGGGGAGCGAGGTCTGATACACAGCAGATGCGCCGAAGTTTTAATCCCTCACTTCGAGAATGGTGAGCGAAATGAATTGTGACTTAATTAGAACATATACAAGGATATAATACACGCGCAATGATTATACATACGGGGCGTCATTACTTGCATACGCAGCGTCTACACCGAGAACATGCACGGGGAACCTTTAAAATATGTCGGATATTTCGGAAAGTTCGAGGGCGGCTAGGCAAACTAAGAGGGCACGAAATACAACAGCCCGCTAACTTTTGCTCTACGTATTATACGTAACTGTTTTCTCTCGAGTTCAAGTTTCCGAAGATTCTGAACTAATTTGTAACATATGCGGTAAATATTTCGCATTGCTCCGTCGGGAAAAGATGCCGCGTTTCAACGAGGCGAAGTTCTAGACTAGGCCGCGACTGAGTTGCGATAAAATCACAGTAGGTGGCTCTTTACATAGATAAATCAAAACGTAATAAAGCGAATAAGGTGGCGTCATCGTTTAAATAATCACGGAATTAAGTCAACGAAAGAAGGAAGTTCAAGTGATTCGGTTTGGCTTCAAATAGGAGCAATGAGTTTGCAGTGTTAATTGAAAAAGTAAACAAATGTTAAGTGGGGACTAATTCGACAAAGAGAGATGTATCGAAATACATACAAAAAAATGCTTATGAAAAGCAGCAATTGAAATTGTTTCACATTGTATTGCATTTAAAGAAAGAAAAAAAAAAGAAAGTGACTGCTCTAACAATTTAAAACATTAATTGATCCTTAAACTTTCCCCTTTTTGCAGCAAGCTCTTCAATTAACGAACAGATTTTCTATTTTGTTCCTATCATTCAAATTTACGGATTACAATTGGTAATTGAGCTACGCCATCTATTACATAGATCACTTATGTTAACAAACAAGTTCTTTAGCCACTTTAAACGCTATGACTTTCAACAACTTTCAAACAACACTGGTGATATGAATACACACCTCCTATGAATCAATCACTAGGCCTGTGAAATACAGAGGACTTGAACCCTCTATCATCAGATGGATAATGTTCCATGGAAAGCCGCAAAATATCTGCATAGTTTGCCAGTAATTTATTGACCTTTGGAACGGAGGCTAGATGCCCTCAGAGTGGGATCCGGTTTACCTGTTTGTTTGTTGCTGGGCCAAGCTTCGGGCTATGGAATACACTTTGATACTTCTAAGCAGTGACAGCTATTGACGCATTGTACCAACCAACCTCCTGTAGGGATCTTTTAAGTGTCAAACAGCGTATTGACACGGAATCTACGGCTTTACTTCCCATCCGAGAAGAAATCATGTTCTGGTTTTTCCCCACATTTAAAAATCACCGTATCGAAACCAGTGCCTATCGAGTAAAAAGCGAGCATGTAAACCGTTCAGCCGCCGACAGTCTCAAGGTGGGATTTTATCACCCCTGTTATTCTTTCTGGTTATTGATGACCTGCTCAGAAACCTATACGAAGAAGCACACAATGTCGAGGGGTATGCAGCTGATCTAATAATTGTAATTAGAAGCAGATACGATAAAATCCTATCAAACCAGATGCAGAAGGCCCTCAATATTGTTAGCGAATAGTAATTGAAACAAGAGCTTGAAGTAAACGCTAGCAAACCCGCAGTTATGCTATTTGCAAACAGGAAGAAACTAGTTTTAGATAAAGTTTTTCTGAGAGGGCACCAACTAGAATATGCCAAGGAAGTCAAACATCTTGCAGTTATACTCGACTACACACTGAATGTACGAACAATTAGACAGAATTATCCATAAAGTAATAATGGCCTACTGGTTCTGCCAAAGACTCTTTGGGAAAATCTAGCGTCTACGGCCAAAACTCATATATTGGTAATTTCAGGCTGTTATATATCTAATACGTTTGTATATCCATGTCACTAAACGATATTGTTGGTTGTTTTTGTTGGGTGATTTTCTTTTCTATTTTTTTTGTAAAATTTATATTTGTAAATTTTATTGCCAAATAAACATAAGATATAAACCTTTACATTTGAAGTTCATGGCAATTAAAACTTGTATTTTTATTTGTTGTAACACCTATGGTCACCTACACAAATGCCAAATTAACATTAGCTTTTTGCATTTTTTTCTTAACTTCAATGTACCTTTAATTACATAATTATAAAAGAAATTTTATTCGCAGCAATTTTTTATAGACCTAAAGCTTTTTTGTGTGTGTATGTGAAGATAAATATATAATATTATTATTAATAATTTTGTACTCTTTGCATTCGTTTAACAACAAAATAGTAATATTAAATAAATAAATAATTGTTTTGAAAGCAAGTTGGTTATTCCTTCAGGAATTATATGCATTTTTAAATCACTGATTTTAATTTGCAGTACTTCAAGAGCCGTTAAACGCAGCATATTATTTTTCCTCAGGGAATATAACCAAAAAAGGATTTTATATTTTTTAATAATCGCCGCAAAAGTAGCGTTCTGCTTTAATTAAAGCATATACGTATACAGAAACAAACAACAAAGCGGAACAAAAAAAAAACTACAATAAAAAAGAATAGTTAGGATCCTAACAGAAAGAAGAAAACTACAAACATCCATGCTGTGTTTTGTATTATATACAATTTTCAATTACGTATCTATTAATAAAAAAAAAACTAAAACGCAGAAATTCCGAATATACCCTCTTAGTTCTGTTACGAATGTTAGAACATTATGGCAATTAGCATTGAAATTCCAAAGCACCCTTAATGGATACTTTGAATTAACTTTCATTAAATACTAAATTTAAAGGATTTGTACCGAAATGGATCGCTTCAACGATGATCTCAAGATGTACTTGAAATTACTTTAATGAAATTAATCCTTTCTCGAGAATATTGAATTAAAATTATAACAGGGAATGAAGTTACAGGTGTGGTACCTACTAATTGATAATAATCTGCGGTAGGTAACTGAGCATGAGCAGGATAATGGGTATTAATCCGTTTCTAATTTCATTTCATTAACTTTGAGTTAAAGGGCGCAACACGCTTTTAGTTGAATGTTGCTTTGAAGCATTATAACCCTTGATGATTTAGGAAGGTAGAAAAAAATTATTAAAAGGAATTATTATAAAAAGATTACATATAACTTCTAATGAATGCAAAATCATAACTTATGACTACATATCTCAATTTTGACCCATTGACCATCGACGTAATCCGATTCCAATATTCTCCAGGGCGCTAAGAACCAGCACCAGCAAGACGGACCACTTTAAACAGGAGGGTCGAGACGAAAGGGGATTCGGTCATAATCTGTATCGAACACGACTCCGGATACGGCAGACGACCGATTCATCGAACGAAAAGGGGTGAAACAAAACGTCGAACAAAGACTGGATTGCCGACCAATTCCGCCCGCAGAGAATTTGTATGTGAATGAACTTCGAGTGTACGTTCGCGAGCAAAGGAGGAAAGGAGACCGCCGAGAGAGTGAACGACTCTCGACGGAAGGAATTAGCAGTAGGCAGTTTCAAAGAGAGAAGCCCGTATTTGATCGTCGCGAAATTATATGTTTGTCAAATTAAACGTCTAATTTCCGATGGAGTTTTGAGAAGTATCTCCTCGCTAGCGTCTTAATGGCGGTATAAGTTCTGTTTAAGAAGCGAGCAAACACATTCTACGCCATTCAATTATCTCGGCGTATAAGTGCCGTATAAATATTACGTTTCTAGCCCGTATATTTATCTTAAGCGGCGAGATAATGTAATTTTATTTAAATATTGATGCACGGCAACTCGTACAGTTAGTTGAATAAAGATAACGGAGATTTTGTTTCGATGTTTCATGTTGGTTGGAAAAGTTTTCTCTGCGATTACTATAAAATTATATAGAGTGTATAAAATAATAAATTGGCTACGGAAAACTCCGTACGTTTCCGTGTGTATAACCGGACCTCTAACTTACGCCATTAATCGTTGTTTGACAGCAGAGATATTCCCTAGTAGTCTAAAAATAAGCAAAACCACACCAATTTTGAAAAAAGGCATTCTAAGAGACGTTAATAACTATAAACTAACATCCATACCATCTTTCTTCGCAAAAGTCTTCGAGAAAATTATTAGCATTAGATTAGTCAATTACTTAATAAAAATTTAATTTCTCCAAACTAGTTTGGATTTACTCCGTGGAAATCCACACAAGACGCTATTATTAATTGTCTTGATAAAATAATCTTGATAAAAAGAAATCTGTCGTCCGGATGTTTTTTAATCTATCCAAGACATTCGATGTGATCAATCATGGTGTGTTGTTCGATAAACTGCGTGCATACGATATATATTGCTTGGTTGGTGATTTTCTCGTCTCGTATCTGAGTGGTAGAGTATCTAGTGGCTATAACAGCAGATGTAAATAATTTGACACGAACATTTTACTCCCAAGGTACTAAGGTGAAGTTTGGCGATCCTCAGTGATCTGTATTGGGCCCAACATTTTTCCTAGTATATGTCAACGATTTGCAACAGTGCTTAATATCTTATACTTTGCCTCAATATGCTGATGCTACAAGTTGTGTTGTTTCGCACTATTGGAGTGCTGATTTTTCTTTTTACAAAAAATAAGAACAATCTTTTATCAAAAATAGTGATATTTATAGTAACATGCAGCCACGTCAACGTAATAATTTATCCATACCCATGCACAAAACACATTTATATGAAATTGGTCCTAGATATTAGGCAATAATATTAACCTCAATTAAATCACTCCAACCCCGGTCGTTATTTAAAACCAAACTAAAGCAATATCTTCTTCAGAACATTGCTTACAATATTAACGAATTTATGTGTAGTTAAGCATATATGTGCAGATGTACGACAATTGTAATTTTCTTTTTAATTTACTATTTTGTAATATATATTTTGATATTGTCTCTGTTCAGCTTGAACCATGACAATAAATTGATTATTAATATTAATATTATTAAGAAATAAAGCATCAGATACAGCAGAAGAAGGATAACATTATTTTCTAGGAATTCTAGATACTGACTCCCGTTTAAGTCACAGTCAATAAACAGTAAAATCAAATTTAAAAAAAAAATTTTGTTTAGAAACGACAAATTCTCTTATGAATAGCGTCTGCGCTAGGAATATGACTCTACGTGGAATTGTTTTATCATAAACAGTTTCTGTTCCGGCGTGAAATAAATACTCCATTTTTATGACCGCTACGCATCCAGAACGCGGTTTATTAAAGTTAAACTTCATTCTTTTATAGTTTTGCGGTCGTCTATTATTTAAAACACAACATTTCGCTTTATTATTCTAACAAAAACTTTGCCCGCGTCAAAAAGATATGTGTCGACATACAGAATTACAAATTCTTAATAAAGGAAATATGATTCAATATGTACAAGTTCTTAAATTCAACTAGAACAATAAACTAATAATAATAACAAGTTGATTTGAATAAAATTTCAATGCAAAAAAGGGAATTAAAAGTTTACCCACAATTGCGTTTGCGCAGATTCTGAAAATTGTTTTTACATTTAAATCTTTTGGGGGCAACTAAAAAGGTGGAATGCGCAAACCGAAAAGGTAGCGGCATCTTTATCATATATCGCCAAGAGTATTATCTTTCAGTATGATAGTCCGCTTCATCGCGGATTATGATGGCACTGCATTTTCAAATGTAAGGGTGCATTGTAATACCAGTATGTTGCTATTGCAGTTGCACTAATCACAGATTTTGAATTTTTGCCTGCCAGCATGGGAATCATAAGGAATCTAACGGATAAAGATATGGGCAAATCCATGTGTGGATACAATACAATATTCCAGTAAAATACTGCCAACGAAAACATGTTTGTCTTTCTCTTGTTGCTTACATTAACCTATCGAGCACCCACGGGCGTTCAAATGGTGGTTCAAACTGAATGTGGAAAATTTCTATAGTTCATATCTTTTGCTAAATTCTTACAAATTTCTGGGTCTGTCAAAATCAATTTTAAAATACGTAGAAATTGAAAATTTTGCCCTCAGAAACATTTCCTCATGAATTAATATTCTTCCGAATTTTAACCAATTACGGCGCAATCCATCAAGAAGCCGTATCGATTTTTGGCAAATCAATTCAACTTACATAACATCTCAAGGGCACCAAATTTAAAAATATTTTCGTTTAATGTCATTCCTTTTTACGATAAAATGTCTAATCTCCTTGGTATTTATTGACATTTCGATGAAAAAAATATGTTTATACATACGCTCATTAGAATAAATCCGACTTCATAATCTACTTAGGGTGTTCTCGAAGGTAAAAATTCGCGTAAAATTCTGCACAAACCCATACATGTCGGTCCCAATTAAAGCCGATTGTATTAGAAAGGAGAAGAGACGCTCAGCTGCGGGTTCCCCTATCAACTCGATTACGTAGTTCCCTAACGAGGTAAGGAAAAAAAAAGCAGACCGCTTGTGGAAGCGTCGCTGTCTTCTCTCACTCCCGGGCAAAATAGACGGAGAGAGGGAGAAACTCTTCCGCAGTTTTTATTGACCGTTACCGGTTGAAAAATAAAAATCCATCGGAAGAGAAAAATCTACCTATCGGTAGGGAATACCCGGTAATGATGGCTTCCTTTTATTCGGGCGGCGTTTCTCTTGGAAACCCTGAAGTAGTGTACCCACCGCTGCTACTACTACTTACAGACTGTGCGCGGTATTCTTCAATCGGATTTCGTCTCGTTCGTTCGTTTCTTTCAAATTCATTTTTTTCTCGTGCTAGTTTGCTGAAATACTGAATGTATATGTAAAGGGAAAAGAGGACGTGGTTGTGTTTCCTTTTTCCGGTAAACTTTTCAGTTGTTCCTGGAGAGGAGACGTCTGTGTTCGTATTGTCTAGTCCGCCTTGTCTTTTTTTTTTTCTAGTACTCGCGACTTAGACAACTTGCAGAATGGTGGAACGGCATTGTTTTCTCATTCTGCAACCGTCTGTCTTCATGAGAGTCTGGATCCTTTTCCCTGCTCTACCTCCTAGGTGTACTCTATGGAGTAGAATGCAAAAATACCTATTCTACGATTGTTTCTTTCATTTTTTTTTTCTTTATACCTTCGTGATTACTCGCCCATTTTGGCGGTACCGAGCGCTCTATCGCCCCTCTTCTAATATTTCTCCTCTCAGCGGCCTACACAATGGGGAAATTAATCGATAGGACCCCCCAGTGTGGCACTCGTTGGCTTTCGGTACCGTAAGAAACAATACTTTATCACTAAATCCGGAAACCAGGCGAGCAACATGTGCCCACCTGCGTGGAAGCACTTTCCTTCCTCTTTGTCCCTCCATATAACTCGTCTAGGGCGCTGTGTAGTTCCTCTTTTGTCCGCAACGACTCTGAACGACATCAAACGGAACGGGGAGAAGCCCCCTAATATTTCCAGAAATAAAAACATTCGTCATCGTTAAATTCTAAAGAACTCTTTTTGATCTTCTTCCGGATCCTTAATGGGAAGGGTAGAGTAGCAGTCGGGTATCTTTTTAAAGCAGTAGGAGTTAATAGATCGAAAGATGTGCTTAATTAGCTAGTGTATGATGTTGAGGGAGGAAGGTTCTATTATGTAGAAGATGAGAATATGATTTGTTTTCATTTGGATGCGCAATAACGTTGAATACTCGACGTAGACTATAAATTTAACAAAAAGAAATCTTCAAAGAGCCCATCGTATATTTATCTTTCTCGGAAGACCATTAGATTTGAAGTGTCCAACTAAACCAACCCAATTGTGGTATTCGCAAATAAGTAATTTTTTCCGTATATAAAACCTCTCTAAATACCTCTTATTAGTTGTATGAAAAAAGAATAATATGATTATTTTAATTGTCCAGCAAGGAAAAATCTACAATAAGAGAATCCAAAAGAAAAAGTATTGGTAAAAGTAAACCTATAAGAAAACCTAAGCTTTGGGAAGCAATACAGAACACATTGACAACATGACGAGTGAAAAAAGGATTTAAATTTAATGCTTGTAGTACGCCAGTACAGACCAACAAAAGGACAAAATCATTCTAGTAAACAATCCAAGTCTTCCCACTTAAGCATGATTGAAAATCTAGGTGCCTGCTCAAAGTCGGTGTTGTCCTCATACTTTGATGGAGAGTGAGGCGAAAAGGACCACAGCCATGCAGAATGATCAGAGAAGGAACTGCTAGGCACAAGGTCTTAATCTACAGAAGTTGCCCAAACCTGAAACATGTCTTAGGGCATGCCAAACAAAATCAGCTTTGTGGAAACAATTACCAGGAAGCTTATGTGCAAGACAAGTGGAATCAAGACAAAATTTTTAATCTCAGAAGAAATGTCATCATATGATGCACGGATAGGTTCAAAATGGAGACTAGGAATATGTATATAGGCCTAGAACCAAATATATCTAAAATTTGGGCAAACACACGCCATTGGAAGATGGGTCCAATTTAAGACTAAGAGAAACTACATAAAACCAGAGATTATAGTAATGTCTGACGGTCAAGCAGTCAGCAAAATACTTTGCTCTCATGCAATCACATCTAATAATTGTTTGTTATTTTTGTATGGGCTTTAAATAATTGTTACTTATTTATTTTATTTAATGGATTAAATTTAGTAAAAAGTTTTGGGGTAGCCAGGAAAGTTGAAGGGTTTAGACAAAAAGAAGAGGGCTCCCATATTATGGATTTCGGGCACGCAGTAGTGGTAGGAAATGATGTAACTGCCAATCGTGCTTAAAAAATAGGATTGGATCATTATTTTTAAGGCCCTAACACTTTTGCGGGTAGCGGCAAAATACTGGTGAAGTAAAACAGGGAAAATACAAATATTCAGAAAATCTCCAGATAATGAGGCAAACTAAAACTCTTCTGCGAGGCTAGAACGCATCAACCTAAGCAAAATTAATATTCGCGCATCACCTGAGTAATAGTGTTTCTTTTACAAGTTTGAAGTTCGTTTCCTCATGACTTGAGGCATGAAAGCGTGGAATAGATTACCATAAATTTTGACAATACAGTATCGCTTCAGACTTCACGCCCGCAGCAGATCGCAACCATTTATAGCCTTCAAACTCGTAAAAGGAACAGATTTTAGTACATCATCGATGAGTGCAGCGTATGTTTAAGAATAAAAGTTACATTCACACTATCTTGGAGAAATAAAATGAAAACAACTGACAGACTTATAAAAGATATATACATCTATTATAAACCCAAAGAAGATTGAAATCATTTCTAGCAAAAAGATTAAAATAAATAAAATGAAAATCAAATAAAGACTTTAATGTCATTCAAATTCACTTTAAGAGCCGCGTTCTCCGTCTTTCTCTTGTTTATTTACTTACGTTTGACTTCTATTTATAGCTCTCCACATTCCCCATTGAGTTAATTATAAACCTAAGTTAGTCCAGTCAGTCACAGCGAATTATTAATGACGAGGAAAATGGAAATTAAATCAGACACGTTCATATCCATTATGAATAACAATTGCTGCTAACTGAGGGTAATTATAAGAAAACGTCAGAGCGCCATCACTTCGGCAAACAACGTATATTATGAATGCGCATATTTCTATGTGGAAGTATCATTTTATTATGCGTGATCAGAGACGAAAATAACGCTGATCCAGGCGGATGATGACAAAATGCGCCGCTGCATATTTAAGTGTATTCGTATATCGAGGAGGTGTAACATAATGCGTAGCGTATGCATATGACGATACATGTAATTGAAAATTTAATATTACAACGTCGGTAGTTAAGGAATGCATTGTGCAATATGAACTAGCTATTTATTATGGTCGGTTTCGCATTTCCAAACATTACTGAATAGTTATGTGGTCACGTCGATAACGCATTTTTTATGAAAGGTGAAAGTGACGGCTGGTGTTTGGATATAGTTTAGAATGCAGGAAAATTGATTTTCTGTTGTTGTTTAAATAGTATTTTGTTACATATGTAACAAGTAACACAACAGAGTTTATGAAATTCCATATAACCTTACGAATATGTATGTATGTCGGGAGTAGTAGATAATCAGATATTGCGATTGTAAATAATATTCAAATAGATGAACATAAAATATATATGATGGCTTAACACCCCTTGACGCAGTTTTATCTGAAGATGATCACGAGAAAGGTACAGAAAAGCACGTATGGTTTCTTCCATGGGGGATCAATAATATTTAGAGATTTGGCATTCCTTTCGAAACCCGAGGAAAAGCATTAAACACTCCAAGGTACATACCGTAGATTCTAGAAAAACATGTTCCATCTTCTGCACCATACATAGGCTACAATTTTTCGCTTATATCCAGATCTTGAACGAATACCTGAATGTGTTTGACATTCAACGTACAGTCCTGGCTTGAATGTGATGAAACGTGTTTGAGATCAGCTTAAACGATGCATTAGACGTCCAAATAATACTGCTCCTGAGAACTTGCTTGGGCTAAAAAACGTGCCTCTTGAAGAATGACATAACATTCTCCAAGATTTCATCATAAACCTTTTCCATAGAATCCAAAGAGGTTTGAGAGAAGTTATTCAAGCTATAGCTGGCAACCTTTTTTTTTTTTTTTTCATTGATAAAATTTGGATTAACATTTTGTCGTATCTCTAACAACAGCCGAGATATCTGGGGTGACAGCTAAAATCAAAGAGACTGTATATATAGTTGTCTAGTTGGGTACTTTGAGCCCAATAGTAGAAATCCTGTTCTTGCTAATCCAACGCAATAGCATGAACAGAAGATGGAGTTTCCTCTTTGCATTAGCAGAATCTGTAAATGTCTTTCAGTGTCAGGCCAATGGCATACTTGTTTTTATTAAGCCTGTTCCGTCAATAGAATTTAAGAGTCTTTTCTTTTTTGCTTTAAGAATTTGCTTGTCTTCGTCTTAGTACTTTTCTCATCATTTCCTGGAATTATTATTTATTTATATTATCTTATATGAACTTGTTACGGTAATTTGGTTATGTTGCTCCGATTATCACTATAATAAAAAAAAACTTTGATGATCCTTGTTTGGTCAGCCCATCCATCATGTTAATCCCCTTTAGACAAATTAAAACAAAATGTTTTCCAATTGATATGATCAGAATGAAAGATTCATGAAAAATGGATATGAGGAAGTACAAAACTTTTGCCTCTCGCTATACACACGAAACTTTCTCGGTAACAGAGCCAACCAACAACCGGTAACAACAACATTCTCTTTTTAACTCTTCTAAGAAGTAATCCTAATTTAAGACAGCACGACCGCAAGTTCGTTTCGAAGTTGCATAACAATTTCGCGAACCGCGACCAGCTGCTCCTTCGGGGCCGAAATTCCTCGCAAATTCTTCGGCGCTCGTCTTTTTTTGCATGTCCGCGTCTTTTTGCTCCTCCTCTATCTTTCTCTCTGTCATACATATACACACACACACACATACAAAAACGTATCTACGCATACACCCATTTAAGAACGAACTCTTCACCCTTGTATCCGCCAAGCAAGTCGATCCGTCGAGTTGAGGGTTTAATGGAATGCGAGAGAGTGCAACGCTTGGCAGTAGACTGACCTTCTTCGACCGGTTTTGGCGTCCTCAGCGCTGGCGCTGCACCGCCGGGGGCCTCGCGGACATCCGAGATCCCTTCCAAGGTTGCCGCGTCTCCCTATGTCTATATGCCATCATGTTACTGGGACTCCGCGACCATCTAGGATCTCGCCTAAAGACCACTTCTACGCTTCTCTCTGTTTTGTGTGTGTTTAATTAAGTACCAACGCCGTAAACGTCTACGAAACAATAGGAAAGTAAATAAGAAACTTGTCCGTCCGCATAGAACCAGGCGTAATGACGAAGAAAAAAAACGCTTAATACCGCTTGTACGATCAGATAATTACTATAGACTACCTCCAACTGGATTCTGGTTTAAAACTACTAGCGAAAACATGTAAAAATGTTGTCTCCGGTGATAAAATAGGAATGTTAATTGTCTATAGTAGATAGAACAGATACCAGAGAAATGTTTTTCTTGTAATCTCGACGAGAAATTAAATCCCTATTTGAAGTGATTAAAATGCTTCTCGTTCGTACTCCAATATGAGATTACTGGAGAAATACTTGTTATTGGTAAAACATATATGAATGACGCTCATTCTGATATATGTCCATTCATGGTGATTGAATGTTCCAGTATTAGAATCATAGGAAAGATGAAATGGCCAAAAAAATTTTCTAAATTTTTATTGCGTTCTCAAATTAATGATCGGAACTGCCAAATTAAAAATTCAATTCCTTCTCCACATCCACATTAAAGAAAACGATCAACTACAAAATATAATATATGAGAGAAACATCTATGCATTGCTAAGATTTTAACTCTAAATGCCGCATTCTGATCCATATAATTTAAAAATAAATCGCTATGGGCCGATGCCAACTCGGTATAGACCCGTGCCAATCTGGTATAGGCCCGTGCCAACCCGGTACAGGTCCGTGCCAACTCGGTAGGGTTGCAGCACCAGAGCATAATAGAAAGGGATGACAAAGAAAGTAACTATTTGCATGGAATGTACGAAATTTATTTATGTAAGCAAATTTGAAAGAAATAAAGGCATTTATTTAAAAAGAAACAAAAAAAATTCAAAACAGTTTTAAGAGTTCAATATTATTTTTTTGATCTTTTAAGTACCTGTATAACTAAACGCAGTAAAAGATAAGTTTGAAATATGTACTACAAAATTATTAATATTTCCTTTTTTCTAATTCAGAAACAAGATTAAGAAATAACTAGCAAATACTTGCTGTAAGATCATTTCTGGAGACATTGCTTGTAAAATTCAAATTTGGTTTCTTCTATTTTGATATTTTGCACTCGGTGTTGGTGCTACTTTTAAGGCCATTTTAATGCCAGTTTTTTGGTTGTCAAGCAAAATGTTTTTTTTTATTATTTCGGGAGCTGATACTTCTGCATTCACCCCATATGTTGGTTTCACTGCTTTCTTCTGTCGTTTACTACAGCGTCTTCTTATTTCTTGGTTACGTTCCATAAGATAACACTTGTAGTAGGTATTAAAGTCGACATCTCAGTTGGTCTGGGCAATTGCTTTGCTTTGGATTCACATGCGTATGTTAGGATTGGTCGCACTAAACTTTGATATAATTTAATTTTTCTTTTTTAAATCGATTTGTACTCATTTCTTCAAAAAACCAAGATATTTTTGCGGTTCTAAATGTTTTTCATTGCACTTTTTCAATCGAAAATAATGCAGTTTGGAGCAATTTTAAATTATGATTGATGCAACACCATGTTCTAAATGTAGTGCAGTGGGTAAACTAGACGATAATTTATAGTCTTAGGACATCGCAGAGCCATGAATCTTCTCTAAAACTATTGCTATCTCTTCCTATTAGGAGACAATATATGAGCAATAAGTTCAGGACAATTCACATGGAGTGGTGCTCTAGGATATATGTATTTGGGTGTACACTTCCTTCTCATACAGTTGCTTATATGTAATTACGGATGGCTGACTAAATTTTCCCGCGCCATCTGCCACTAAAATCACCAACATCAAAAACGTAAACAACTAAATGTGCTTTAATCCGATATTCAACCATAGCTGGTTATTTTAACTGTTTCCTGGTTCACTGAAAAAGCTCCGTTATTATATAGTTTGCCGATGTATGGTTTCTAGTCAGGTGCTATTTTTTCGAGATGGTAAATATTCTTGGTTCCGCAATAAACGTATTCTCTATTATCGGGAGATGTATAGAACACGGTATGATTTTGTAAAATTTGGATAGGTGAAAGCACCGTTTCAGAAACGTCAATGCAATGATGGAGAATCACCGGTAATAGTCGGTAAGCTATTATATGTATCGCCGCTATAGAAAAGTTATTTACTTCAGAGCTTGTTTGTGGTCGCCTGTCATTAAGATAAGTATATGCAAATATGCAACCGAAGAAACTTGTTCGTGACGTTCTTACTTAGGTTGAGCACCCACTAAAAGCTATTTTTCATTCGGAATAATGGCGAATTGTATTCTAATATATTGCAGTTAACATTCTTGGTAACTCCCATTCATTTCCATAATTCATGATTATTCATAGAAATGCTAAATCGTAGAACTATATCTAATAACGCTTGGAAATACTTTTCCAGTTTCTAGTGTGATCGTTCAGAGCATTCGAAGCTGAATATTGTTTTATTGACTTATAAATTACACGTGCGGAAAGAAGGATAACGCGAAAGAAAGATAGGTGCTTCGAAGGTAACTACATATATCTCAGAGGGTCTTAGGTATCACACGATATCATAAATCTTTACCCGGTACATTGAGGTCGTACGAAACTGACCTCTCTTCTCTAGAAGAGCTCACAATCTTTTAGGTACATTGGTGTGTGTGTGTGTAGATTTCCTGTGCGTACGCGTTGAAAAATCGATGTTCACACGATACACACCGTTCATCTAGAAAGTACCTAGCTCCTTAACGACTCTAATGTAACGCAATGGAGCCTCGGTATGTACAAGCGTATTGTGCGAGAGTGGTGTTGGTTTATCACCAATTTACTTGTCGACGTCGTAATTTAGCGAGAGCAGTCGCTCGTCCTGTTACGGCTCTGCGAGTGAAGTGATATTATTGGCGTATATATGCTTTGTTAATTCTCACTCCGACGCCGTTAGTAGGAATTACTGAAATGACTTAATTGTAGAGCACGCGGGGTTATGGAAATTGTAAACACGTTTCGTTGCCATAGACGCCTACTTCACCATCGGCACTTACTTGTTAGATGGTGTAATTGCGAAACGATTCCGGAGAGGTTAATCGAAATTGGTCGGCAATTTTTGCTCTATACCGAATCGGTAATTGCCAAGAAAGTAGTTAGTGGGAAGATTCTTAGACTTAAGTTGAGATGTAACCTTAATCGCATAGAGAAATGGTGGAATATCTAAGCTTCTTTTCCAAGCGGTATGTGGCATATTTTTCAATAAGCTTGAAACAAAAAGATTTTGACATTCACTTGACATAAAACCGAAACATAGTTTAACAACCTCGTGAAGGTTTTCTAATGTCAAAGTCCATTTTCAATTTTAAAAGCAACGTTTATTTATTCATTCTTTTGAGGAAGGTTTGCATGACATTTTCGCAAAATTCTAACTCTGTTTGGTGAATAACAGGTCGAATATTAGCTTTGAGGACTTTCCTTTACGTAGCGCCAAGGAAAAAAGTTTAGCGAAGTTAAATCGTGTGAATCCGAATGTGGCTCGTAGCGCCATAGTTCGGCAGTGTTCATGATCATCCTTCTTCAATTTATGTGACAGCTGCACTATATAAGCAAATAGACTAAGATCTTTGCGCAGAATGTGATGAAAGCTGGTATGTAAGATCCTTGATTCCTGGAGAAATCTTAGGAAAGACAGGCTTGGGTTTTCTGTGACCGTTTCAGCGACAGCGGTAATATTTTGAGCTAACTTGACGCTACCAAGTTCGAAGTTGCAACTTTTATGCCAGTAACTTGGTCATTTTGCCCAAATTTTGCGATTAGCTTTCCAATAGCTCTCCTAAAAGCCGATTTATACCAATAAAAACCACCAAGAACTCTACTTTTTCCTGACAAATGTCAAAGATTCAAAGCTTGCTATTCAATAGGTCTCTAAATGCTCGAAAATTTAAAATGGAGCTTCTTGATGCAGAGATCTTTAGTTTCAAATTTTTTGTCTATAGTAACTATCGAAAAATTATGGTTTTTCTTCGTGGACTGAGTGTTTCTCCAATCATTATATCTATCTCCTATGATTTATTTCTCTTCCAATGATGTGTCCAAAGGAGTTTTCAATAGGTTAGCTCTTGAGAGTAAATATGATTTCCAAAAGTAGGTCTCTAAAGTAAATATGACTTTCGAGAGCGAATATGACTTTCAAGGTTAGCTCTTTAAAGTAAATATGGCTCGCCAGATTAACTTTCTATAGTAAATATCACAATCATGCGATATTGTCAGATGTCAGGGTTACATGTCATGAAGTGTATGGTTACTCTATGGTTTCATTTAATTGACCGAAGGTGGGTTCCTATTAAAAATATTATACCTCAGCTATCTTAAAGTTCTTTTTTTTTTTTATTTAAATGGAACTTATTTTTTTTTAAATTTGTTCATGCGGTTGAAAAGCTTAATATCGATTTTGTTATTTATTACATTTATCATATTTTACTTTGGATATTAATAGAAGTAAATGGCAAAAAAAAAAACTTTAAAGTAGATGATAGTTCTTAATTCCTCGGAAACTGTAATTTCTTGTCGACTGTTCAAATGACCTTGATACACATTCTCATATCCAGGGTAATTACACCAAATTCCTTGGAAACGGACTATATTGCGTAAACCAGAGCGCCATCTCTAATAACTTAATACCAACTACTGGCTCGCGCGAGGATCTTCTTATCAAGTGAGATTAATGAATGATTTGGGTGGCCTAAACTGGAATTAGGAAAGGTCTAAATGTACTACAGCGTCACATATAAAGTAATGGCTGTTTTCTTGCGGTGAGATAATAAGGTTTCCTAAACAAATGTGGGCAAAATTTAATGCATCAACATGGGATGATAATTTCAACCGTAGGTTGACGATACAGTCTTGAACAACAGTCATAAAAAGGCGATGCAGTTTTAAAATTCGTCGTAATTTTAGATTATGACAGATAATAAATGGTACGCACAAAATAATGAGGTAATAGCCCGTAATTCGCTCGACAAATCCTTGAAATTTCAACCAGAAAGCTTTCTCTTCACCTCCCGTACAATGCGAAAGGACCTTCGATTTGATATCGTAAATTATACAATGCCCACCGAAATTTCCCAAACAAAACAAGGCGGAGAGATAAACGCCTTATTGTTACTCGAAGAGTTAATCTCGCTTAATAACGGATGAGTCACACCACGTGTTGCGTTCGCACTTATTCGTGTCGGCGTATCCTGTCATACGTTCCAGTGACATTGGTTCGTTCATTCATAAGTTGTTTTTTCCGTGTCAACACCTGTAAAGTAAAATCTCGACCATTACGAAGCGTGGGTTACGCTTGTAATAATGAGGTTGTATCAATATTCTAGAAGATATGAATTAAATATTTATGATAATTAAACAGTGATGTAATAATAGAACGGCGTAAAATACAAAATGAATATTACCAAAATAGATCCGTTATTAATAAGATGGAAAAGCAGGTTTGTTACGCATAATGAAGAGGCTGGTAATCAAAATGCTCACGCATATTTCAAGGGATTAACTTCAAATAGAAGTTGCTGATATAATCTTTTGTATAAAGATGACACTGAAACCGCCACACAAACAGAGAAAAATTCATGCGGCCAAACAGAAAAGATGCGGTGACGTTGTGAGGTCTTGTATGCTATCCACGTATTTGGCTCCTAATTATGTCCGAATGTTATTTTTCACCGGGCGTCGCCATTTACGTGACCGGCCGGCATAAATTCGTTGTCTCAGAGAGTTAATTTCGAAACGTGAAAGCATCTATATATTTATATACAATACACGAATAGACGATCCTTTCAAACATGATGATAAATTTGATAAAAGATATATATATGTAGGTCTGTAATTTTTAATATCAGATAAATCAAAAATCACAACTGATGGAATTAGTAAAATCACTAGTTAATCGTAGATATTATAAATTAAGGTGATAAGATTTGTAATCTGTCATTAATTAACCCATCACTTTACCAACGCATTATCCTAGTGAGCAAGCAAGCAAAAATCCCTCAAAAAAATAATTTAATTTTCGAAATGAGAATATTTCCTATATCTTCCTTATCTCCTTTCGAGCTGTAAAAAAAAAAAAAATAATTTGATTATAAAAAAAAATTCAATTTAATCAGTCAAATATTAACGCCCAGTTTTGCAAAAATATAATTCAGTTATTACAAATATTGCTCCCTTACGAAGTTGCTCCAAAAAATTTTTAGATTATTAAATAATGTGCACCAGAATATGTGCTGCAGAAAAAATAATTTAATTATTGGAATAAATTTTAATCCTCCTTCTTCCGGGGTTGTAAGAAAACGATTTTGCCTTTTCTTGCTCCCCTTCGGTGTATATTTGGTTATTAAAAAAAAAATTTAAATAATTTAATCGTTCAGTTTAAATATTAATTCTCTATGTTGCAAAAAAAATTGGTATTGTTATTGAAAATAGCTCCTTCCATTCATTCAATGTTCCAAAATTATATTATATAAATACTTGAAAAAAACGTTCCCTCTCCCTCGACAGTCAGTGTTGTAAAAAATAAATATTCAAAAAAAAGGGGGTGGGGGACACCGGCACTCCTACGGCGTTTAACCATCAGAACAAATTCTAATATCCCTTCCTCTTATGTTATAAAAATAATAATTTAATTATTAATCCCCCCACGTTCCGAAAAATTAATAAAAAAATAAAAATAAAATTTTCCGCCCCTTCTTGAGTGTTGTAAAAAAGTAATTAAATTTTTAACAATATTGCATCGCCCCTCCCCCTCCTCGCTGTAATGTTGCAATAAAAATTGTTATTGAAACAATTGCTCCTTGCCCCCTTTCGACGTTCCAAAAAAATATTATTTAAATATTTGAAAAAATAAATAAAAAGGGGAAGGGATCCCTAGAGTGTTGTAAAAAAATATATGTTAAAAAAATGCAATCTGCCTTCGTTTCTGTGTTGTAAAAAAAAAATTGATTATTAATCCTTCACCGCTTCGAAAAAAAATATGTAATGATACCTCTAGAAACCTCTAGCAAAAAGATTCATCAATTTTTAACAACATTGCCTTCCCCCTCTAATGTTTAAAATGTGTTAATTATTTAAAAAAAAATCATGCATCCCTTTCCCTATTAGGCGTTGCAACAAATAATTTATAATTATTCAACAAAAACAATTTTGTCAGTTGCAAAAAAAACAATAATTTAATTGTTAAAACGCCCTTTAGTTAAATTAAATTTGAATCTCCCATCACGAGACTTTTATTGTTTTCGACTGCGTTTACTTGATTTTTAATAATAGGCATAAAATTGAAGGGTACACATTTAATTTAATTAAGTATACCAGCAGCTTCTCCAATTTAAAAAAAAAATAGTAATAATAATTTCTTCATAGGTATCCCAAAAATGCTTCTTCATTCAATTATTTTTCTCCTAATTATATTTTAACTAAAACTGAATCTTTCCTACTTTAACCGAATAATTTCGGTTATTTAAATAATAACAAAGTTTATAATGAAACTCCTCAGTTTTGGATACTATAATAAATTGTGGCGTCAACCACATTGTTATTTCAATAATAAACTGGTGATTGTTTATTAAAGATTTTCTTAGGCATATTAGCTTTTTTCCATTCTATAACTAAACTTGCTGCATTTATTTTTTAAATTTGTGGCTACAATGAATTTTCAATATATTCCATTAAGTATTTGAGAAGATCTTTTTTCGTTTTTCTTGGTCAATTGGTTTAAATTCCAATATAAATAAAAGTACTATACTTATAGACTAATTAAATTGTAGAATACATCGAAACGTTGAGCAAATGTCAATAATAGACTTATTAATGATAAAGCCACTAAACTCAAGAATGTTTATTTATATTGAAATTTCAGAAGATATACCTTAACATTAAGGTCGATTTTGACTCAGCCTGAACGGACATACACAAATTTTGTGTGTACATTTTCTAACCAATATACGATGCAAATCCATCACACAGTTTACGTCCACCAATAGCATGCTGCAGCTAAATTGTTCGTCTTTGAATGGGTTGCTAAATTCTACAGGCGTATGTATGGAGCGTATATAGATATGAACACACTAACTGCATCTATATACAGATACACGAGTTGTCGTTGTCGTCATCGTATTGTTCACGTGTGCATGTGATGCGCGCAAATATTTGCTAGAGAACTGACGTCGTGCGCTGCTAAACATGCAAAATACTACCACCGCTCATTGTTACCGTCAGCGAAGTGATGACCAGCCAGGCCGTTGCCTGGCTTTGCTGAACGTGGGTCCGGCTACCGGTATGCAAATTTCGAAGAATACCGCTTTCCTTGCAAAACAACCTCTTCAGCGTAGCGACTAGGGAACGCGCACACACAATAATATCTGGTTTCCCCCCTTTTCGCGGCTGGACCATAAATTTCGTTGGTCCCGGTCGTCTTGTTCTTGCCAATTAAGCCCCTGTAACCTTGGAAATGCGGCAAGGGCAGATTTTGCCAACATCTCTCTTTGTCCCTCTTTAGATTTGTACTATAAAGTATTCCTACATTGTTTTGCACGGCAAGTACGTAGAATACATAGAGAGTTCGGATGCTGGTTTTTTATGGAACTGTTTAACATATAAATAGGCGGGCATAACACGTAACATGGACCATTTTATCTATATTGAATTCAATGGTGTCGTTATTGTGCGAATATCTGGTAAAAGGAATCACATTATAAATACCTAAACAGGAACTCAGGTTGGAGCTAAAGAAATCGTGTTCCCAGGTTTGTTAAATCTTTATTTATTTTAGATTATATTTAAAATAACTCCAGTGTGATTGCCAATTAATAAATATGAAAATTAATTCTTCACACTCAGAATAAGTAGCAGCAGAATATTCCTTAATACCCCTCTTATGCTTGAAAATTTGCAAAACATTTCTTGCGCTAATTTTCCCTGTATAAATTATTTGCTCAGCGCCTATTATTTATTCTAGAAACTTCTACCTTTTGACAATTTCACAGACAGTTGGCACAGTTTGTTTTTGGGTGAATGCACAGTGGGTGTATAATCTCAACGTTGAAAAATTATTATTTAGGTACGTGCTGATATTTGGCAAAAAGTTACTTCCGTAGCTAACATATGTTAAAATTCGTATTCACAAGAACCCACGAGTTTTAATCAATTTATACGAGTTTTGATCAATTTATATGCTAATATAGGTGCGATTAATATGTATATTGGCATTTTTTTTTGCAGTAAATAATCCACATAATATACGTCTACTCTATTTATAATTTCAGATAGTAAATAACCTTTTAAGCATATAATTTTCATATAGTACAAAACCCCACTATTTCATCGAATGCAAGTTGTGACAGTATTGCGTCTGACTACGTAATGAATGTAAGTAATATGTTGTGTTGGATGCGAAACAAACTAAGCGTGTTAAAGTCTTTCAGAAGTTGAGTATATACCCTTGGTGTTGTGCCAATTCAGCTGTCATAACAGACAGCAATGCAGAAAAGCAAAATGTAATGAATATGTATTGTATGAATATTGTTTTACATTGTAGGACTCATGTCCTGCTTAATATCGATGCAGAGGATCCTAAATGCGTTATTTTATTAGCCATTATTGGTGCACCTTGAAGAGTATCCAAACTTTTAGTAGCATCATATGGACCGATGAGGAATCTACAACCGGAAAAATAAACAGTTCTGGGCAAAATAAAATAGCTATAATTATGTTTGAGGAAAATAAATTTCAACAAGAATTCAGTGTTTAAAGTATTTTCTTTACTTGTTGATGATACCTCATACATTATGAACATATAAATTCTTAATAATTTTAAATATTTTAAGAAGATTTTCTGGGTAAATTACCATATAAATAATACCAAACTATTTGGTCCTACTCGATGGAGCACATTCTACAGAAGTAATTTAGAGTTGAATTGACAATTCTTTCTTGTGATTTTTATTTTAGTTATATAGTCTTGCAAATAAAGCAGGAAAAGCGTTGGCGCGAGTGCAGTTCTTTAAGGGACAACAACGTCATATTCAGACTAATTCATTTTGGCACATCAAGTTTAATTGCATAAGTAAACTTTAAAACCGTATCCCTAGATAATAATGACTAATGAACAGAGAAGCTGTGTAACCGGAAATCATAACCATTATCGTAATGGCAAACATGGTGATATTTTCGCAATGTTTACAGACGCTTTAAGTCATAAATGTTTATGTTTCAACACAGAGTAAGAGGCAATATAACTATTTTACCGTTCAAATGCAAATATGAATGGCAGCAATAATATTCATTAAATAAACCAACTGCTTATGACGTGAATTACCAACAACAAATATATTATGTATATATGTATGTTGGTCTTTTCGATCAGGTAAAATTTGCGATAATAAAACCGCTAAAATAACGGCTATACATGCATATAGATCGTGCTACAAATTGCATCGTCACAACGGCATTTAATCTAATCAACTCTTCCTTGAGCGATACAAATGCGTTTCCCTAACTGCACGAGAACGTGCTTCAAACTATTTATCTTATCAGATCCATACGTTGAAAGCATATAGATACACATGTTCTCTAAACGCGTCAAGATATTACAGAGTCATAGACGTGAAGTTACAGCGGTAATAAAGATGTTACAAGTTACACAACGGACAACATGTTCTAAATAGTGTGCGCTCGCTCGAAAACAGGATGAATTAATTAATATGAAGTTATTATCGCGTTGTTCGCAGAGTACATTACCGCGCTAGGACGACGGCTGGCAAAGCGAGTAGGCAACCTATACTTTTACAACTAATTAGAATTTATCTTGACTTTCACGGCCGGTTCCTCAGATAATATATGGAAAGTTATGCGCGTATTGACTGCCTTGTTTTTGCCCTTTCTACTTGGCTGGCAATTCGCCGACGCTTGTGTGCGTCGAATGAAGTGAATAAACTTTAATCGTAGTGTTGTATGTAAAGTACGTGCATACAATACATAGGTATTTAGAAGTTATAGGTAGTGCGGTAAAAGAAAGCGAATCGGTGACATTTGAAGCCTGGCGTGGGTAAAAAATGTTTGTCCTATAAATGTGCCGGATATAATAATTATGCAACTTCGTTCAGATATCTCCTTACTTGTTATTAGCAAAAGAATATTGTAATCATTAAAGGATTAATGCTTTTTCTACAAATCACTGTAATTACATTACAAGGCAATTTTTACATTAAAAATTTTACCTCGCCCAGGATTTGAACCTCTCGTTTACCGGACGAGCACTCTGACTAATTAAGCCAACGAGTCCGACAGATTCCTACGATTTGAATTACATCAAATACATTTCTTAGAAAGCCGGCAGTACGCCAATTATGCAGTTAATCTTTGAACACTTTCCAATGGTCAGTTTTAAAAAGAACGTTTTAATAACAGCCAGTAGTTTACAAGGCAGACAGTTTCCAATAATAATATATAATATATAATAATAATCCAAATTTAAAAGTATAAAAATTCAGTTAATGCTAAAATAACCAAACCAAATAAATAATATTTAACGAAACTATATAATTTAATTTTATAATTAAATACAACTACATTTTTTAAAAATCTAGTTGATGTAAAAACGTTTTCTATATTTCATGAAAACAAAAAACCAAGCCAAAACAAAAAAAAATATATTAAAACAAAGCAATTTTATCATTTATCAAACAAATATTTATTTGCAATATTTTCATGTCGTGTTCTACAATTTTTATATAGTTTTTAAAATAATATAACTTAAAAAGTCTTTAAAATAAACAGAAACATCGTTTTACCTTTATTATTATTATGAATAAAGACGAAATAACCAAGAAAAACAGGTAAATATCAAAATAAAATAAATTCTGAAGAACATTGGTTTTACGAATCTTACAAAAACGAATAATTATAAAATTATAAATTAGCATTTGATAAACACAGCTGCTTACATTATACCGTAGTACCGTACAAAGCTAATTCAAATCATATTATGAAACAATATTATTCAAACTCACTCAGAAACATTACAGATCAAAATAAACCAATTTCTAACAATTCTGTTTTCTACGACGTTCTACTATTACTATAATTTCACAGATGACGTAATAGAAGAAAGAACATACACTGGTGCTACAGTAAGGAAGGATACAGCAAAGCGACGCAGAAAACAAAAGAAAGAAAGAGGTAAATAAGGCGAAACCGACTAAAAAGGTAAACGCTTTGTAATTTCGTACAATGAGAGTCGGTCGTTCTATATCGCCTGTGTCATATTTGCCCTCTTTCTCTCAGTTACGCGAGTCTCCGTTTGCACTCTATTATCCGTACGATGCGGTGCATGGAGCATCCATCCGACAGACACGCTGGCTGCACCGAGTTCTAGACATAATTACGAACATATGTATGTAACATCATATTGCGCTTCTAGCATATAAGTTATCTATCCTTTGCTCCGGCGACTTTTCCGCCTTTTAAAGTGCATTTGTTTCTTCTATTATTACTAAGCGAAGTATTTTTACGTTCAAATCCTTTGTAACAGTTGCGTAATTAATTTTATACACTTAATGAAACTCTTACATCACTGTCAATATATTCGCTTTTGTCAAACACAGCTTTGCGCGCACAGATTATATAGCAAGCTAATAACCTTGCCTACAAAATAAATAAATAAATAAATAAATGAACCTTTTAACTTTACTAATAATTCCGACGTGCAACCATTAATAATGAAATGAAAATTACTTTACGGCTTGCTGCGTCGTCGGCTGGCTAGCCAGACGCAAATGTTTTGATACCAAACAAAAGCTATCGTGTTAATAGGTTTCGCAAATGACATCGCTGTCGGCTAACGAGGTAAAGGTGCTCGAAAATAGATTAGCTATTAATGTATGCATGTATACGTTATGTATGTAAGAACGACATGAATGCCTGTCAGTTTTAACGCTAACAACGCGAACGTGTGGAACGGATATTAGAACGGGAACATGGAAATTATAGCGCAGTATAGAGTTATTTTCGAATGGGGAGATCGTCATGCGTCACGGTGGAATGTGAGAAGAAAAATATGAGTGGAAGAATTCCTTCGTTTAGGAGATTATTTTTGAAAATTCTGGTTGTTAAGAATTGGAAGTAAAAAAATTAAAATCCACACAGTTGATATTTAAAATAATAGAAGACGGTTTTCAAATAAATAGAATACATATTGTTTTGTACTATCAAACGAGCATAAAAATGAAAAAAAGTCAAAGGCACACCCAGAGAAAATGTTTAAAAATTGAAACACCCTCAGTCTTTATTTTGAATTTCTGAATATTTGTACATTTCCCAAAGAGTAGAAAATTATACAACAGATGTACCTACATATAAAAAATATAAAAATGTATTTGTGCTGTTCCATTAAAAAAAAAATAGTACGGCCCTGTACAGATAAAACCGAGTACCCTAGTGGGACGCAAAATACTTTTAAATTGTAAACGAGAGACGTCGGAATAAAAAATGTATCTCAACATTTTCTGATGAAATTGATACTAAACGTGTATTATTAATATTTAGCTAAACCATCTGTGGTTTTCAGAAAACTTTAAAAAAATTTTGAGTGGTACGATAAAGCGCATTTGAGTAACAATAATTCTGGTTAAAATTATTCATTGCATTGTACATACAAGAGTTTGAACTGATAACAAAATTTTAACATTTAGAATTATGTCCGTATCATAATAAATTATTGATATTTTAAAACGTGCTAAAAATTATATATAAATAGGATATGAATTTTGTTTCTTGTAATATTCTTTCAGCCGTCTTTATTATTTTCACAACAAATCCTTTTTATATTGCTTTTTTCTGTACTTGGCATTTCAAATCGTAAGAAAAGAGTCACTGGATTTCTTCACCCCTGAGCGCTCACGTGGGCGGTATTTACACCGTCTTTTCAATTTTTTTTTTTTAATTATTTTAAAACCATAAGGAATTACTATGCTAGCAAAAGCAATGAAAAGGAAATAAATGAAAGCAGTTCTGGGTGTGGCGATTCTTACAATAGACCATGAGCATTATTTCGGTTAATTGTTTAGGCGTTTTCATCCATGTATTTTGAACTATAGTTCGTACTACTGCTGTTTCTAATAATAAATCTAATTTTTTAGTTGGAATTTATAATGGAAAAGTCTTGAGCAAAATAATTTTTTAGGATATCAAATAAAAACTATTTGGAGCCCTAAATCTGTCCGGCCCACTTAAGTATATAATTATGTAAAATTTATTTTTAATGACTTTAATGTCTTCTATGTTTCTTTGATTAGTTTAACTTTCAATTATTGTATTCTAATTTTGCCTCTCGATTTGATTTGAGACAAGGTAGTAGTGACGTCAGTGATACGCAAGAGAACGAAGTGGAGCAGCAGCGGTCATTAGTGGAATTATTGTTGCCGTTTGAAATGCGATTTTCCGCTTTTCGCGGACGTTATTGTCGAGGTGCTTTACCGCTAATTAAGATCCGTCCAAAGGCTGATAATAATCTATTCAAGATCATTCGAAGTTTTTACTTTAATAATACTTCGGTAAATATTGGTCGAATTTGAAATAAGGTGAAGAAAGAAGAAAAATTGATAGATTTTAAGAGGAATTATGGAGATAAAGTTTAAAAAACGAGCAGAAAAATGTATATAATTATCCAAAGCAAGAAAAAATTCTTACTATTTAATCTTTAATTTTTATCTGAAGCATTAAGCATACTTATCATTAAAAATCAACACAGATTAGAAAGAAGAAAGAACACAAAATCTAGCAATAAGCAAAAACGACTACCAACCATATACTTCAAAATATTTTCCCGCCAAAAGTAGGGAAAATAAAATTTTGTAATATCAATTACTTTACTATTTTCTTGGAAATAATTGGCTTTGGTTTGGAAGAAAATATTTTATTTTATTCCTTATGAAAATAAAATAATACTTTGGCGTTTTTTAGATAAAAAAAAATGCTTTTATTTTACAACTATTTGTAAATTACAAACAATAACAAAATAATGACGGCCATCTAGGTACAACTTAAGGAGCAATAATGGCAGAGAACAATGCAGCTATTTGAAGTTAGATGGGGCTCAGGTAACACAATTAAATTTCCATGCAAACTCTCGCCAATGAACGAAAACCTGTGACATAACAGATAAGTACCTAAATACGATATTATCGCTTACATAAACAACTGTTTTTACGCATTGGCGCGGTAATTTACTTGGTGTCATGATATATATAATCTCAACACAGTTTCGAAGGCGCTTTTTTGCATAAAGTGATTGCTTCTCTTATAACCGGCTTTCAAACACAATCTTTGTATTTTATTTTTATACGGTATATTTCGAGGATGCGACAATATTTACTTACGCGATTATTTCTTGAAAAGATATCTTGAATTATATCTTTAAGACATATTTTTTATATACTTAAATAAGATTTAATATTTTACTTGGTTTGAGTGGGCTTATTCCAAACGTCCTTCGTGAAAGTCGCTTATCGGATATTTATTATATTATCCTATATTTATCGCGAAAGCATCTAATAATTGTGAGTATTTAACTGATAAATGTGCAATGTGTAATCTGTTGAATATGTGTTGTGATGATTCGGCTGTGTATCACACTTACACGATTATCAATTGTGGTAGATCATGCCGAGGAAATTTTTATCAGTATGTTAAGTATGTAAGTTTTATGGTATGGACTTAAATGGAACTGTTAGCTTATTTCATCTGTATATGAAACTGTAGGTGATGGATGTGACGATAACGTAGATATCATTAAAATCTTGTGAAATCAGCCAATATCACTCTTAAGAAAACGTTTAAAAGAAAACTAAAAATTACTCCAACAAACCGTATCAGATATCAAGGGCAATATAGTTATATATAATACAAGAGAATTTACAAAGAATACAACAGGTAGGTAGAGTCCTTTGCAATAGAGAATGGTGCGTGAAGTCACAGGCGCAATGAACGAATATTGGTAATCGGTCTTCGTTGCTAAGCAACAACCAATGGTAGCCTGATTAAAAGTGTTAAACGTCAAGGTTCGCGCAGGTTTTGAGGACTACTTATACCATTCTCTATTGCAACGGACTCTACATAAAATTACATTTTACAAATTCGTGTTAAAATCTAGTAGTGCTTTTCATCTGATATGTGTTGGTTAATACACTCCGCCAAAAAAGTATCGCATAATTTAGTTTTGAATCATAAAAGTATCGCATAATCTTTGTTTTTAGCATAAAGTTGTAAAAATACTTTAATGCGCTCTAAGATATAATTTCTTATATAAATAAATAAAATTTTAAATAAAATACAGGCCAAATAAAAACAAGAACTCATACTTGAGATTTTTATTAAAACAAGAAATTATAATTTTGGAAAGAAAAATGTCATAACAGTAGCTTTTAATACTGAGTATTGCCACCTCTGGCTCTTATGACCGCTCGCATACGGTTTGGCAGAGATTCGATTAACCTCCGTATATAAGCCTGATCCAAATTCTCCCACTCGTCACGGAGAGCATTTGCTAGTCCATGCAGGTCCGCTGGGGCAACATTTTGGGTTCGTATCCGTCTGTGAAGGAGGTCCCACACGTGCTCGATAGGGTTCATGTCCGGACTTACCGCAGACCAATCTAAAACTGGAATACCAACATCGTTAAGGTATTCCTGGACGATTATTGCAACATGCGGTCGTGCATTATCGTGCATTAACATGAATTCGTTTCCTATAATTGGCGCATATGGTACTACATGTTCTTCTAGAATGTCCGTTATATACCTGTGGGCAGTCAGTGTACCTCTGTCTACTGGTACTAACTCTGTACGACCTGTTAAACAGATGCCTCCCCAAACCATAATAGAGCCACCAGCGAAATTAGGTCTAGGTCTCGCGCTCACCGTCTCGTCTGTACACTGAGATACGCCTATCTGAGGTGTAAAGACCAAATCTTGACTCATCTGTGAAGAGTATATTGGCCCAGTCATTAATGTTCCAATTTACATGTTCTCTGGCAAACCTTAAGCGAGCCACTCGGTGGTTCCTAGTGAGACGAGGGGCTGTTACAGCTACTCTAGCTCTTAATCCACTCTGTCGTAACCTATTCCGAATAGTTTGAGTACTCACACGAGTATTTCTGACTCTAGCCAAGTCGTTCTGCAATTGTCTCGCAGTTACATGTCTTCGACGTAATGCTTGTAGTAGTAAATAGCGGTCATCTTGGCGAGTAGAACATCTTGGACGACCTGGTACAGGTCTTCTACTGTAAATGCCTGTTTCCCTATATCTGGCTACGGCTCTAGAAACACTTGACTGATTGATGTTCATCAAATTAGCAACGTATGCTTGAGATCGTCCATTTTCGATTAAAGCAACTATAGCAGCCACTTGTTCTGAAGTTAAATTGCTCATTTTAGTTTTAAAAGCGTTGGTACAGAACTCTGACTTCGCACTTTAAAATTTGTCCGTATAGGAAGACTTTCAATAAACAACTGAGCAAACCTTACACATATGCATTTTTCTAAATGTGTTCTTTTAGGAAAAAAATAAAGTAAAAACGCTAAGTTCCATTATTTTGTTAGTGTTTTTATAGTTCACATACACGAGGCAAACTTTTTGTGAATGTATAAAAATATCTTGGTTCATAAATGCCCTTTTTTAGTTTATGCGATACTTTTTTGGCGGAGTGTATTTAAAATATACAAATTTTCTTGGCTAAATGCATACAACCCAGAACACACGGTTGCATTAATGGTTGTGTAAATATCCGGATGAAATTTTACATACGGTCCAGTATTTCTGGTGTAATTTCCGATAAATGTCTAAAACTCAATTAACCTCATTAAACATGCATACATCACTTTAAAGTATGTCTCGGACAGTCGTCATTATCATGGACTTTATTTAAAATCATGTTGCAGAAATTCTATCGGAAAATAAAGTGCACGCAGCGCATTTTAAAATGCGGCTAAAAAGTTAGAAAAGCTGACGGTTGTTGGATATGACAGATTCCATGATACCTCATGCATTTTTCTACATGCAATCAACGATCCTCCCAATAAGATATTTTGAAATTTATACAAGCAAGAACCCCAAGTAATAGGAATTTCCCATTCTCTTGAAATTCATTGCGACGATTGTGGTCGTACCCGGGTAACAACAAATAATTGCTTCAATTTACCCCAACCCAGGAGATCCGCGTTCGCCTACAAGAGCGACAACAGGGCCTCTCTTGCGTCTCACGCGTTTTCCACCCCCTCCTCTTAATGAACGGCCCGACATCGTCGCGTCTGTCGTGCTCGAAACCCCTTTCACAATCCGAAATTGATTTAGAAAAGCGACTTCAATTACCGCGAACAGCGAACCCCATAATCGTCGCTGTACCCCTCCCTCGTCCTCCTTCTTCAGATACGTTCTGCGAAACAATTCTTGTCAGTGGCAGTTGTTCGTTGTTTATTCCGTGTTCGGGGACGTTTCTACCCTCGTCTGGTAGCCATCTTCTCGACGTTGGTATCGAGACGCGTCCGTAATTAGCCGAGAGTGTCGTTTTATTAATGGGTGGGGATTCTGAGGAAGGAACCATTAATTGAAGCATGGGACGCGTCCGGATCCAGTAAGATCGCTTTTTGAAATATGGAGCGATTAGACTTATCGTAATTCTTCTTGGCGTCCCTCTGGTTTTGGGCTAATTAGGAATTTAATCTCGCGGGCTTAGGAAATTATTTTTCAATATTTTAATGAAGTTGTCACGTAATAATTTCTCATGTAAATTCTCACCAAATCTCGCAATAAAAGAAACACAATATTAGGATATTCCGCGAATAACCGATCGAGCACCTTCATTAAACACGTTCCTTTATACATTTCTAAGAAGTGCTCGTTCGTAATTGCCTGGCGCTCTTTGGGATTTCTCAGTATTGAAAAGAGAGACGACACTCTGAAAGTGCTTTGCATCTCTTTCAATTTAACTTTTAAACTAATATATAGTCGGCTGTATGGTTGGTTATTGATCTAAGACATTAACATCTTATTCTCATTCAAATAGAGGTCGTGAAAGCAGTGGTAGGAAGACAAATTGGTTTCCAATGGAATGCACTCCCAAATATTGTTTTTTGTTTTTGTAAGACGTTGAAGTTGTTTTTCTTGGAGCCGTGTATACAAGAGCACTTATCGCGCTGTGGACTATGTATTGGATGTGTTTGTGGTAGTTGTCAATTAGCGGTTGTACATTGTAGAGTTAACGCTGTGAATTGCTTGATGAATCATTGTAGGATTTGGCGCGAAAAAGTGACATTGTTTTTTTATTATTTAACAAATCTGGAAATGAATGAAAACTGATGACATTAAAAACAACTCTAAAT
Organism: Cetonia aurata; assembly: GCA_949128085.1. Taxonomy (NCBI): domain Eukaryota; kingdom Metazoa; phylum Arthropoda; class Insecta; order Coleoptera; family Scarabaeidae; genus Cetonia; species Cetonia aurata. Next base: position 6,046,921 of record OX421884.1, on the reverse strand, counting down.
TTATTGTTCTTTTAAATTAAAGTTAATTTTCTTTGGAAATTTCAAATTAAAAATAGATATTACGAGCTGAAGTATTTACATAAGCAACTAGATGCAATAATTGATTGATTAATTGTCTCGTCACAAAATTAACACGGGGCACACTGCATCGTCGTATGGACAAAAATAAAAAATCAAAATAATTTTTAGCCCGTTATTTATCATTTGGTATTTATAAATAAGCATTAGAAAACAATTTTATAAAGTTATCTCACTGTGTACTTTTTTTTTAAGTCGATGCAATGGCTAAATATCAGGAATTAATTCCTTTTGAAATAATCATATTATCAGTCCCAACTTATTAGTCAGTTTTTTGTTGTATTGATTGTCAATTTAACAGGCGTCATTGTATTTATTTCTTTACCTATCACGCATATCACAGATTAGTTTTTGTGTGTAGCGCATTACCATACGCAAAAACCACCGCCAAGAATGGAATTTTCAGGCCAAGGTACGTACTTCAAAGAAATCAAGTTTATTGCCTTAAATTCTAACTTTGATAGAGCTTTAAAAGAAAACTTGAAATATCATCTCGTACTGTTTGAATATTTTAGTTAGTCTATGCCTGCATTCTAATTTGCAATGTAGTTTATCTGCGTCTGCATGCGACTTTCATAGTATTTTTCCTTCTTTAGACCGAGTTACCATAACAAACCTACAGTTGGCGGAAATATGTTTCGAGTGCAAAAAGAGCGATAGAATGTCAGTAGTTTTCGACAGACTATGTTTGGTACTCGATGTGGAAGAGTGCAATGAACTATATCGAACGGAAATAAAAAATATTAGTAGACTATTTTGTCTCAACTTTAATAAAGAATTGGACGAAATCGCTAGGAATCGTCAAAAATTTCGTGTGGGCTACGCGCCTTGGCTTCAACTCCAGACCTGTGAAATTCAATTAGAAAACGGCCATATATGTAAGATTAATTTCAAAATGGTGTTCACAATGATAGATGGAAGTATTTGCAACATTTTATCTAACACAAATGCCACCTCCAAGTGTTTCATTTGCGGAGCTACGCCCAAAGAAATGAATATTGAAAACCTAGTAAACCGTCCACATGCTGTTGAACAATACCGCTTCGGTATTTTAGATTTGACACTATTATTATTTAGCCATGCGAAATTCATTTGTTTATGATAGAAATCATAGGCGACTGGATTACTTTTTGCTTTTCTCGAACGCACGACCATAAGCACTTTTTTTCGTTTTTTTCGAAAACGAATAAAAATAAGAAAATTTTACAAGAGACATAATTTGATCGCTTTTAAATACTCTATCGAATAAAAATTATTTCGTGTCTCTATTATAGACAGCAAAAATCTTATTAAAATCGCATAAGTCGTTTTGAATTTATAATAAAAAAACGATTTCAAAATTTTAACTTCAAGGCCGTATAGCGCCCAAACTAAACGACTTTGGACTAGGGTAAGGTCACTTAAATTGGGTTATTTTGGTCTAAGGAATATGTGGTAGGCGTGGGTAAAGACCTTTTACAGACACCTTATATAATGTTAGTTGTGTACCTTTAGAAAATATACTCCGATAAATAGGGTGTTTCATAAAAAATGTGGTACAGTACCATTACATTTTTTACACGGAATAGCCTGTATATTCTAATATCATGGAAGACAACTCTAATCACACTCTATTTATCCCCAGTTTACCAAAGTAATTAGTTTTGTATGTTTCGAGTTACATATTCAAAGTGCTTTTTCTTGATTTGTTTAATAGGAACACCCTGTATATTATAACTAAAAATGATGCAGAATTACACTTTGCATCAATCCATCCAATAATACACCATGACTCGATTTTTGTCCACTAACCCGCTCTACTAGCTGCACTGTGCGGGGTGTCCATCACAAATAACTTCTTTCTCAAATTTACTGACTATATTCGCATCTCACACACGGTATAATAAAACTAGAGCTTATATGCAGAGTCGTAAGTTATACTTCCATAAAGATAAGTCCTTATCAGTTTATTTTGTGGTATATATTTATTTTGTATGTTTTAATGATACAGTTTAATCCTGCTACATGATAAGCAATCGCATGTAACAGTATATAAAAGCAGATTTAGAATTACATAATTTTTGCAATCTCTCAACAAATGATATAAATATTTCAAAAATAAATATCACCATGGAAGTTTGTCAATTGAAGTAATTTCTTTAACAAAATTTATTCTCGAAAAATAACGTACATAAAAAAAAATTTCACTTTATTTTAAATTATCAATATTAACTTTTTTCTCACTTCTATTAAATTCTGCTTTTTCAAGAGAAGTTTGGTTCTTCTTAGTTTTTTAATTTGGAAAAAGAGAACAATCAGAACAATTATGTACCAGTCATCTCAAAGAGCTTTGCACTTTTTTTATTTAGTTTTTCATGCAACCTTATTTAAAGATATTTAAAATTACATTTATTGGGTATTCATATATGGGATCTTATATCATCTGGATCCTAAGTGGTGCGTTCAGTTGTCATTAAACTGTTGTGCATAAGTTAGTAGTGATGGCTGCCATATTCTTCTGGATACGGTTTTCAAGATGAATCAAATTTACTGGAGCGTTATATTATAAACTTTAGTCTTAAGATAACCTCCCATAAAAAAGGCATGGTTTGGAATGAAATTCAAGTTTCTTAGGGGTCAGCAGGGGTAGCAAACCCATCTTGATAGAAGCACTACTGGTCATTAAGATCATCGAATCCTTGGAGGACAGGGCCAAAAAATTCACTGATCATTGCAGCTTGTAAAGCGTATCTTCCAAAATGTAGCTAACTGATCTTCCGTTGTTATTTTGAAGAAAAAAAAGTATGCCTCGGAAGCTACATTTTTTCCAACATTTTGTTCGGAAACATCGAGTTTTAAAATCATGTAGTTTCAAGTAATTTCTTTAAAATGCAAAGAACTATAGACTTATGTAACCGTAAAATCAAAGATTTAAAAAGGCAATCAATGTTTTGAACCAATCCAGCTGCTGGCAGATTATTTACGATTGAACCACTTTCATTAAATTGCTGTCTTCAGAACCTGTTCACACTGGTAGTATGTGTTTCATTGCTATTGAGGATAGGATAAAGATGTTAAACTGCTATGTAAGAGTGATTTCTAAGCGTTCAATTGTGTCAATTCTTTCACTAAATTTGTAAGGCTTGTCTAACGCGTCGCAGAAAAAAAAATTAGGCAATTATATCTCAACAACGCTTAAATTTATAGATTTATAGAAGGCGCATATCCTCTCTCTGAGACACTTTGTATAACGTTTCGTTATTTTCCACGGATGACTATATGAAATAAGACTAAAGAAAATTTGCAATTTTGATCGTGATGTAACCTGAATTAGCGAAATTGATTTTTTTTCTGCAACAACGCACTCTCTGGAATGTTTAGTAGTGAGTAAGCAAGTAACTAGCCTTAATAATCCATGATTAAATTAGAAAAGAATGTCAGAAACACTTAACAGACCCGAGTAACTAAACAACTAGGAAATGCGTGTATTTAACGAGCGAAAATCTCCATATTTCAACAACGAAACTCTAGATGGAATGTCCGCCACTCCAATTAAGTAGACAGGGCATATTTTACGAGTACTTCGCAGACAAAACTGGATCGTTAATCGTTTGATTACCGCAAACAAAAAAAAAAAAACCGTCAGAGCAAAAAAGTGTCTCCGATATTACTGCAGCACTCCCAACCATCTTTCGCGAAGTGTGGGCTATATACACGACTTGATTTATTCCGCCTTGAATTCATTCCGTCCAATAAATTTATGACCTCATATCCACCTACGGCATCTGTATGGGGCCGGTGACTGACTGGTGTTATTATTATGGCGGAACAATGCGCTGATGCGGACGGCACGTCTATGCGTCGAGGCATTTTTTCTTTAGTTAAGCGGTAAAAGACTCGACATATACGCCGGTCCTCTGTGCTGTTGAATTATTTATAAACAATACCAGTCGACCGGGTAATGGTACTTACAAAAGAATGCTGCAGTATACCAAGAGGAAGTACGGGAATTACGGGTACAGAATAGGGGACGGACGACTTGAGAAGAATTAAGACGCTAAAATGAATTGAACGCGGTTTAATATCCGTGACGTATGTTGAGCGTGTATCTTGGTTGGTGCCTCGGTATTCAAACGCGATGGTAATGGAGATCGTATATGCAGTAGATGGAATTTAACAACAGCAAAAAAGCCAGAATAACAGTAAAACACCTGCGCATGGTCGCCAGGGAACTACTTCGCTTGTTCCCTGGCGACCACACCGTTTTCAGAGTCAATTTGTCAGCTACTAAACGTGTTGAAAAGCATTTAACTCGCTCTAAAATAATGAAATATTTCTTATTCTTCGGAGTTAACTATCTACATAAATTTTATGAAATAAACATGTATAAAAATGTGACTTTATGCTTCGCTTGCAGTTAGATTTACGAAATAAGGTGAAACACTATTAACCCTCTATTAGGCGCGTCTACTTGTGACATATAAGAAATGCACATGCATAGGTCCACTGAGCCTATGCGCGACTAATGAAGGGTTAAATTAAGATAAATTTCTCTCTGTTTCCAGTGTTACAGTTACCAACCGAGCAAAATTAGTGTTAATTTTTGCCTTCGCAGCGAGAATATACTTTGACTAGTGATATTTATAGTACTTCAGAGTGAAAATATGCAGATAATATAACTCCAAACTATGTTAGTCACCACAACTAACACTTAGAGTGTAAAGAGAGAAGGCTGCAATCTTCTCCTGGATACGGTTTTCAAGATATATTAAATTTACTGAAGCGTTATATTATAAACTTTAGTCTTAAGATTTTGTTAATTTGTTTAATCAATAATTACTAGAAGTAACAAAATAATATGATTAATTTTTACAGTAAATATGTAAACCAAACCATCCAATACACTAACTTTCATTGAGAAAACGCTATGTATGAACAAATAAACACGAGTTTGAACCAAAATACTGTTAGATACTTGGAATCTTTTATCGGAACTATTAAAAAATTTCAAATTTTTAATACCTTTCTAGTTGTAAGAGCCATCAATAAGGGTAATCACAATCAGTGGTGCCTAGTTCAGTGAAATTTTACCAGATGGAAATCGAATCCTTGGGGGGCAGGGCCAAAAAATTTTTTGCCAAACGGTTCAAGTTTGAGCAATCAGCTTCTGTATTGTATAAGGATCTCTGCATCTTAAGAATAATAAACAGAAATAGAAGAGCCAGTATTTTTTGTAGAATCTTATAGTGCTAAAAAAGCTTGCAAATTTTGACTAAGTATGTGCTATACCTATCATTTATAGTTTACGAGATAATTAGTGTTTTATTAGAAATTACATAAAGATATAGTTTTTTTTTTCAGTTACTATGATTATTTAATCATAGTAGCTGTGAAAAAGGCCATTTGCAAATGTCAAACAATTAGAAAATGTGCCTCCTGTAATTATTCTTAGATTGCAAATTTTATAATGGTACAATGGATACTCTAACGGAAGTAATCGCTCAATTAATAATTCAGTATATAACTCCTTATGTTGTTGCCAATTATTCCCATTATCTTCATCAACAACACCGGTGACATTAGAATTTCAACAGCATATTCTTTGTTTTCCTTCTTTTTTTGGAAAAAAAAGAGAACAGAAAATCAAACAAACCTAACTTAAAGAAAAACCAAGAATGTGTAAAATGTGAATAAATTTGCTAACAGGGGTTGACCCTTAAACTCCTTCTAGAAGCGTAAAAAGAAATAAAAATATAATCTGTCTACCACAAAATAATAAACTCATTTAATACTAAAAATCTTTCAAGAATTTAAAGTGATTCTTCCTGATCAATGCATGTAATGCAATCATAGCATGTAAGTGACAAGTGAGAAACAAAACATTAAAGAGAAATTTTTTTTTACATAAATAAAACTTTGTTTTGCCTGGTTTAATAATTAGAATATTATTGTTTATTGTTATATGTATTTTTGTAACATAAAATGCCTCGCCACAGATTATTCAAGCCCAGTTAACAGTACACAGCCTCTAATAGACGCCTACAACAATCTGAATGATTTATGTAACTACTGATAAGCTAACGAGATAAATAATTTATTAAATAAATTTGCAACTTAGCATACAGCTCCATCTGTCGTGCAAGCACGCAAGAGTCAGTACTAACGCGGCGATACAGATAATGGCTTATCGACGATCTTCCGTCTTTTCAGTGGCGTCCGGCAAAGGACTCACATATCCAACTATGATGAAATCGTAGAGTGTTGTCGAACGTGCCCCGATAACAAAAAATTTACCTATTGTGAAACGACAGAGATTTGCCACAATGAAGAAATGCACCGGACCCGATCCCTTCTTGTATAAGCGGCCCAAGTCTAATGAACATACTTTATAATAATTAATAATTACATTATAATGAAAGCACATTTTGTCTAATTTAATTTCACGCGACAAATATGGAAGTAATTACCCTATACAATGAAATATGACACGTTCACAGTTTCTAATTAACGCCAGAAAAGCTCGAATTGAAAACGCGACTACTGCCAGCACGCTATCGTGCTAAATTATACAAGTCAAAATATACGTGTAATGATACATGTTGTACATATATGCTTTTACATAGTTGTTGGTATATAATTATTGTATTACATAGCATGCATGCTGTGGCCGCACCAGGAAAGAACGCCATACGTTCCGGGCCGCACCGGCCGGTCTATTTTTCTAATTCGATTTACTTCCTCTCTTCGTCATTCCGGAAAGCGGGAACATAAATTATTCAGATAAATATGCAAAGCACATGTACCTACTACGCAAACAAGTACATATGGACCTATGCACGTATCGTAAACGCGTATTCACAGTAGCCACACAGGAGCGTAGCGCCGCTACTACTAACTACATAGTGGAACGCAACATTGCGCATACTAACAAGATGAATACGAAAATAATAAAAAAAAAGAGTGTTCGAAACTTAATAGCACGTACATGTGTGTATGTCACAAGCATTACGGTAGACTGGATTGTGTAAAAAAGTAAATATCGATTGTCTATTTCCCATGCGAATTGGTAGGTACTTTTTCTGTTATGTCGCCCAAATACGATTTTTCATGATTGTTGAGCTAAACTTGTATGACAGAAAATGTATTCAAAATAATGTTTAAGGAATAATTTAGATTAAGAAACAAAAATTGTTGGACTAAATTGTAGGACGAGAAGAGAGAAGATCTTCTTTCACATTAATGTGATTTCTTTTATAACATTCTATTACAAACTGTTTGTTAGGATAGGAAAGTCAAAATAAACAATGCTCACTTTATAAACAGTAGGGAAGGATATAAAAATTTATTTAATATTTAATTTAAGAAACATATTTACTTGAACACTTGCACAACTGTGCAGTCTTACAATGATAAATAAACAAGACTTTGCAATAAATTGTACAAATGTTCTCCATATTGGGAGAGCTTTTGAACAAAGATGAGACAGATTGAAACCGATAAAAAAATAAATATTATTGTTAAATTATAAATATGAACAGTACGACATTAACAAATATTGAAGTTACTAAAATCAACACAGAATGATAAAACGGATATCGTTCATGCGGTGTCCCCAACTGTTGTTGGTTGCGGTAATTTCAGAATGATATCCTCACCGGCAACGTCACTTCTGTCAGCATCATCTGGTAAAAAGAATTTAAAGCAACAGAGTGTCTAACAAACTTCTTTGAAGCGATTCTTACGATGGAAAAGTCTCCTTTTCTCAGGTCTATTGGATGTCTTTCTGGCTCTTCATACGTTTCCTCAAACTCGATTGTATCAGAATCATCATGAACAGAAAAATTGCTTTCATTATAACTTTCTATTATCTTTTTTTGTGTCCCCAATGTAACTTTGAGATACTTCTTTTTCTCCCAAGATTTTATGGTCACTTTTCTTCTTCTTGGCTGGACAGTTTAATGTTTCCTCTTCTATTTTATTTTTTTTTCTGGCGTCCCTGCCAAAACCCTTGGCCTTAAGAAACGGTCCCACCATTTCTGGTGTCAAAAGAGCATTCACTTTTGAAAGTTGAATATGTAATGGAGACTCTTGTTCAGTCTGACTAATACTTTCTGGAGTAAAAGATGGACTAACAATCGGCTCAACATTTGTAGTTGACAAACTTCCTACTTGTTCTGGTAGTTTCCAATCTGTTACGGATGCAGCTTCAAAATCCCAGTCAGAAAATTTCTGAAAAATTCCTGGTTTAGAAAATCCAGCTATTATGTTTTTAATAGAAACTCCGGCGCTGTAAGCAATATTGGCTAGACTTCCTAAATTATGGATGGTCGAAGTTTTTACGGGATGACTTATCAGCCAATCGTTATGAGCAACAGAAAACTTGCCACTCAGCATATTAATGGAACCTAACTCTTGGAAATACAAAAACTGGCGTACTGAACTTCCACTCAATTTGGCGTAAAAATAATGTTCACATGTATCGCTAGTTCGAATGTATCCAATCTTATTTTTATATTAAGTTTAAAAATGAAAAAAAAAAAATTATATATATATGAAAAACATGTAGTTGAACGACTTACCTTGAAAATTGTAAAAATTTTTGTTTTAGACTACTTCAAATCCTAATTAAGTTCAAAATATGTAAAAACAAAAAACAACACATCGGATATTCGAAATCATATAGCACTAGCGAATGTGTTAAAATGCAAATATTAAACTCTGCGCATACAACAGTGATTGACGATGAATAAATACATCAAATATTTTCCCGTTGTTTAAACACAAATGCCGCCAGCCGTCCACCATAATATGTATTATAATATAAAACTGACTGAACGTGTATATACATGTAGTATATAAATAAACATGGTACAACATTTGTTCAGGAATTATGCAGTGAACAGCGAATATATTTTGCCGCCGCATGCCCCGAACTACTAACTGGAAGCCTTATTTGCAAATCAATAAAGAGGGAATCGATAAAACTTTTCGCACATGTCCATTTTCGGGAAGCCAACAACCGGTTTTAGAAACACGAAAAGCTGCTGTTTGCACGGTTGGTCGCCCATCCGGACACGTCAGGCGGACCAAGCAAAAAAGGGGACAAAAATAAGGAAAATACCTACGCGAAGTCCAGTCCGCATAGTTTAGTTTAGTTTCACACAGCGTGTTTTGTCGCGTAATTGGATTGGCAAAGAAGTTCTTTTGGTTTATTTTTTACATGGATTTTAATCAATTTGTTACGGATTTATATCGATAAATTCTCTTTTCCCCAAGATTATTCTAACGAATTGAATCAACATTAGAGATCTCAAAACCAGAAGCAGTCAACTTGTTTTGAGCAGTCACTACTAACGTATATTTATTTCAATCTTACATCTTAATCTCCATAAATATATCATATATACTTGGATTTTGCTAACTTCTAATTCGGCAAAGGGGAACTCAGCCAACATCGTCATGATTACATCAACTAAGTGAGATGAGATATAAAAAGCACTGTTATCCATGATATTCTAGTTGGTACATTCTTGTTTTTAACAAGTCGTTTTTAAATTAAATGTAAGAGTGTTTAACAATGAGTTTGAATCAAAATCAACGTTATAGATGTCAAAAATGAAGTACCACAAGGTTCTGTTCTAAATCTAACACTATTTTGAATGTTAGCAAGCAAAACTGATTTGGTTTCTCTTTCCAGACTAATAATCCGCATTTATCTTTTCGTTCTATAAAAGGAATTATGGTAATTCAAACATAAATAATATTGTTGAGAAATGACACTTATTATCCGAAACATTTTTGATTTAATGAATCGTACTTTTCTTTATCAACATAACAGCGACATCTTACCCAGGAAATTGTGAAAAATGTGCTCAATTCAGTGCGAAGCAAACGTTTTTGGTAATGGAAAGTTGCGTACTAGCATATATCAATCTTTCAAAAAATAATTGGAGTACTGCAAGGGTCTGTGTTGAACCCTACGACGTTTTTATTATACTAGTGACATAGCTAGTTGATTAAATACCGATTACAATTTATTACTTTGTATGGCTGATGGTATTGGCAATAATTGCGGATTCTAAATATGTCAATACATCGGTGTCAGTTTATCTAATTATAAGCACGAATGGGAAAAAAAATCTTTACTTTCTTTGGAAGATATAAACACTTAAAGATATTCCGCGATAAGGATATTTAAAGTGACCATTTTTCAGCAAAAGAAAAAAGAAATAGAAGTAAATTAAACTGGCTTCTTCATAAGTAACAATAGACAACAAAATAAAATGGACATGCACAAGTATAACGCGGTGAAATGACGCGCTTGCACTAATCATTTTCTTAGAAATTGCATTGGCTTTATTTACAATCGAAACAGGAAGTATTGCATTACAATAAAAAAAAAAGGAAAGCAGAATTGGGCATCCATTTCGTTTAGTGATATATAATGTAGTTACGTACACAATTTTTTTTTTGTAGCACACGTTAGTAATAAAAATACAATTTTATATTTTAAACTTAAAACTGTCGACAATGGTATAGCATTACAATACTTCTATAAAAAAAAAAATTGAGTTGTTAACTGGATGTTGGATATTGCATCCTAGAGATCTATAAAATTCCTGATAGTTCATTTTAATGTGGTTTTTTATTACATAGTTCACTCAAAACATAGTTTAGTTTGACATATTTGAAGAGGACTTCCCCTACACTATTATTATGAAAAACTGCTAATTATTAGTATGAACACTTTCTATCGCCATCTACAGGTTTGCTCGTTAATCATTAGAACTGTAATCTTCCTTAAAAGCTTTTCCTAGTATTTTTTTTTTTTAAGGAGTGGGGTACATAGAACAAATTGCCAAATTTCAAGAATTAAAAAAATACTATTACAGCAATGTTTAGATAATCCGAACAGAAAGTTGCCAGACCCTTTTCATATTAACAAAACGTTCGGACTATGGAATTCATAAAAACAGTATCTATAGTCTGAAATACGGATGGATTATTGGCAGTGATTGTAAAAAGATATTTATTATAAAACAAACTCTTAGTGCAAAAAATATAGAACATAAGAACAACTAGAGGGAAGAACAGAAGCAAAATATACATGTACATACATAAAATCGCTCTCCCACGATATGCTAAAATGTTGTGTTTGGAAGTCAGATACCAAGAGTTCGAATTATGAGTACCTTTTCCTACAATTGAATTTTTCGGATTACAGGGGTGTTCGGATTATGGGAGGCTCGGATTACCCAAGGATTACTGTACTTGTATTAAAATATTGAAATCGATAAAAATAATTAATCCAACCGAAAATTTGTTTCTTTCAATGGGAAATGTTATGGGTATAAAAATAAACTATCATTGAAAGAAATCAAAAGATTTTTTTTCAAGGTAAGGTGTTTTGACATTATGTAATATTTTTTCAAAGAAAACAATCTTTCATTGGAAATGTCTTTGTGTGGGTTAATATTCCTTAGATATAGAGAACTACGCTCAGAAATATATATATATATATATATTTTAATTTAAATAATCTCTGATATCATAATAGCAGTGTCCATAGGAGTATTTTACGCATTATTTTTTACCACCTAGGAATTTATGAAACAGTGTTTTATTATGTCTTGAACAAGAAGAAAACTTCTTTCTCTGTAATTATACTGAAGCCTGTTGAATTTGTTCATAGTCATTCATTTATTATTTCTTGTTTATATTGATGTTTTTTTTTTTTTTTAATAACTACTGAAATAATCTTTGGAGATTTCCATGTTCAGATATTTTGTGCGAATTGGGTGGTATATTTTGATTAATTCCAATAAATGCTATAAGTAGAATCGACCATTCTGGCAAAAGCTTTTTTTGCAAAAGTTATAATTTGTTATAAATTTTTTAAAAGCAAAATGTTGGAACCTACCTTGATACTGTCGTAACAAGCGGTCACGCGGCCATTCTGCACTTCCACGTTGGCTGGTGGATGGGCGAACTTGCATTCGGTGTCCGGCCTAGAGCACTTGTTCCTCTGAAACTCCCTGCAGACCTCCAGCTGCAACCAGCGAGAATCTTTTCCGTTGAGTAAGTTATTCATATTAACCATTGCCATTTTTATGTATTAATAGATTTCTTCTCTTTTCCCTTTATTGGTTAAAGATTACGTAAAATTTATTAATAACGGGGGATTAATCGGAAAGTCCTTGGTTGTTGTTATTGTTAATAATTACAATTATTATTCTTCTATCACACCTCTGTTCAAACAATGTTCGGAAAAAATAAAAATGGACGCGAAAAACACTGGACGACGGATAGGCACGCGATTTTCAAACAATCACACGTCTTTATTGTTTCAGGGTAATTTATTTTACTTTGTGCCGTTTTATAAAAAAGGAAATTATCACGCAGAATTCGCAAATGATAAACTGCTACGATATACCATCTCCTGATCTCGTTAAGAATCGAATTTATTGTTCGTGGATCCTTATTATTAGCACACTACAGATATATCTCTCGTTGTATTTATCCTGCTTGCGAACAATAACGAATAATAACTGTTCCTTCTCTCTATATATATTATATAAATATATATGTAGGTGTGCTATTGAAATACTCTTAAAAAACTCTCCTATGTACGACTGGCGAAAAAGATCTGATCGATTCCTCTTGTCGGCCAATTTATCTGTTGACGTTTACTTCCTTCCGGAGAATTCTTTATTGTTGTGTAATATTGTTGTAGACTTGCAATAAGCATGTAGGCAAAGCGAAGCGGCTGTCGGTCACAAGCTAGCGCATGTTTGGTGGTTGTTCTGATTCGAAAGCAAGCCCTGTGTCTACTGCCGATGCTGTTAGATTTTATTTTCCTTCAGTGGCGGTCTGCAAGCAAAGAAAGCACACGTATAAGATATTTTTGTACGAAATTGAATTACGCGAAAGTAATAAAATATCTCTTTATCTAAGAAAAATTCCTAATTAAATTCGCAAACATAAAAGAATGCATTTTAGTACACTCTACACCACATAAATCTGATTAAATTAGATATTTATTTCTAATATCACGTATTTTACAGCTAGTTTTGAGTAAAATTGTTACCCTAAAAGTTGTATTGCAGATACGATTTTTGACCCTCATATGCATAAAAATGGATGCCTGAAAATTCATTGTGAAGAAACATAATTTTTATTGTCTTCTACAGAAAAATATTGTTTATTAAATAAAATGTTTCTTTTATTTGCGTCAGTTAGCTTACATAATTTTATAAATTAACATATAAAAAAAAATATTGAAACCTTAACTAAATTAAAAAGTGGTTTATGTTATTTTTGCAAAAAAAAAAAATTTGTAGCTTGTGATTAGTAAATTCAAGGTTACATTTATAATCGTGACACTGAGCGGGTTTATTTCTATTTACTTTTGTGGTTGTGTTTTATATATGTTGGTCTGATTCTGTTAGCGGTCATTTCAACTTAGATTATCCCAATGGAGTTGTCTCGTTTGTTATACATTTTCTTTTTTAAATTAAGAATTGATTTTAGCAGTATATTCATGGAGTTTTCGTATTAATTGTAACCAACACTATTGTGTGTTAAATATATATATATAGCATAACAGTATTTAATGATTTCACACTGTAAGAAGTGCAAATTTGCGAGCCTTAAGCTACATAATAAACTGGAGATTTGACAGTATATAAATTATAGTTGTATTCTTGGTAGCCATTTTTTTGCCAAGAAAACAATACTTGAAATCAGAATACATGGACATAAATCTTTTAATAATCTTAACATCCTAAAAAACATAAACAAATTCGATTACGACAACACAAAAATACCTACTAAAGAAAATAATTATTATTCCAGAACAGAAAAAATTGCGTTAACGACCACCGTTTAAACTACTAATCATTTAATTTTCTTATTTTCTAAATTTATGTTTTCATTTTATAATGAGTACAAACAAATTTGCGTTTATTTCAACCAATTGACAATTTCCTCCTTGGCATGAGGTATATTTTGATGATTGAACTATTTTTAGTATACAATTATGTAATTATGAACATATCCGTTTGTAGATTTCACTGATGAAGACAGCAATAGACAGTCGAAACGTCTGATTTTCTCTAAATAAATTTAGAAATATCTAATTAAACCTATAAACTCCATTAGAGCTTGGAGTTTATCATTTTTATGTTGTATGTATATATTTTATATAAAATATACAAAATGAAAACCGATTTGTTTATTTCCAACTCAGGCATTCGTCAGTTCCAAATTTAACATCGCTAATTTCACGTAATAATTATGCATACAAGAATATAATCTATGCATTGAGTTATGTCACCGTATCTCTTGACACATGAATACATACATAATAGATAAAAATGTATGGCAAAAATAGAATTTTATTAATATATCCAGTGGGAAATGTGTTTAATCATAAAACATCTGATTTTAATGAAATCACTAGAAATAATAAATATGACAAATGATTTATTGTCAAAATTTTATGTGTGCAATATTCCGATATTATTTGTAGTCCTCAGGCACTTAAATCTTACATGTGGAATAATGTATGAATATAGATTATTATGTGTGAATTAATGTTATTTATTGTCATTAAAGTCCATGGATTGGTAAATATTATAGAAATAAATAAATATGAGAGAAAATTATCCAATTTGTATTTATATTTAAAAATTATTTAACACATGTTTCGAATTTTATTTTTATTTATTCATCATTAGGTGTATATACAACATCAAAAGTATAATGAAAATATTGGCACACAAGATATCCGATCACTCAACGCTACACAATTTTATTAATTCAGGACAATTGTTTCGGAAAAACCATGGATTTCAATTTTTAACTAGACATGTTTGAAAACTTTCGATCCAAAATTTAAGCTGTATTTATGAAAGATGCAGGTTAATTTTTTTCGACGTATCTAATTGGTCATTAAATATGTCAAATAAAGCGTATAAGAACTTTACAAATTGTGGGCAGTTTGCAATTTACAAAACATAGGTAGCCTTCCTGATTTAGCTACCGGCGGCAAAGTTTCTAAATTGGCAGTTAAATAACTTTCAGTACCGCTATAAGTAAATCCGGGTAAACAATGTAAATAAGACGCTAGCTGTGTTTAAACTACTTCAAAACAAACTTTTCTAATTGCATTTTACCCCATGGAACTGGTTGTAATAAGAAAATTGAAAGTATAAGTTGCAAACAATTTGCGTGGGGATTTTCTTAATTTTTTATTGCGATTTAAATATTTTAAATTAAAAATTACCACGTACTTATTTCGATTAAGCCCAGGAACACTTAAAACAATCTTTACAATAATCTCTTCCAACCAGAAGTAACGAATAAAGCGCAAAAGCACAATACTCAACGCACAATTTTCACAGGAAAATTCTCCAAACGACTTTTCGCACAAATTCCTTCTTATCGCGCGAGTCAAAACGGGCGTTTCGTATATATCAAGCGCGCGGCGTCAGCGACAATAACAAACGTAGTACGGTAAAACAAAAAGCGGACGAACGATTGTGGCGCGCGCGAAAGCCGGACTGACAGAATGTCAAGAATTTTTTATTAAGCGCTTTATCGCGGAAAATTCGGCCGCGCTCGGCGATGTCCGTTTTAGCGCGCGGTGACTACGCTGGCTGCCTCGGACGGGCATCTCGTCGAATCAGCGGCGGCCGAAAACCCGTTCAGCCGTCCGCTGACGGCAGGCGTGCGTCTATAAAGGCTGGTCCATAGTTGCGTGTCCATAACGCGCTTGGCACGTACCGATTCGGTCTATAAGTTGAAATTGGAAGATCGATCAATAAATGCGATTGTACATAATTTAGTTTGACTTGCGGGTAATAAATACCGGTACAGTGCTGCACAATTGACCGAGTCAGCGTACAGTTTCAGAGATTGGGCAAAAATTAAATCATTGAATTTCTTCCATCACTTTCTTTAATATTCTTGTTTTAATATTTACTATTAATATGGACAATGTATTATCAGTGCATTTTTGCTGTTTCAGATATCCATTATTTTGATACGATATCATGTATATTTTTGGTATGTATGTACACTGCGACCTAAAAGATCTATTGTGTCCTCTCTTCTCGCTGTATTTACAGCTGGCCGTCCAGTCCGATTCCTTTCAAGAAGTGCAGAATGTCCGAAGGCCCCAGATTAGGTAACTCTCCCTCTTCGATTTCACATGCTCCCAGGTGCAGCGCCCTTGAGTTGCACAGTGCAATACAGTTTGTGAGTAGATGGATGGACGTTTCGTCCTGTTCCCCACAAAATCTACATTCGGCTTCCTTCACTATTCCAAGCCTGCTTAGATGTCCGTTCAGTTTACGATGGCCTGTAAGGATCCCTGTCAATATCTGAATATTATTTTTACTCAGGTTGATGCATTCTGCAGATCTCTTCTGGTTATAGGTACCCAGAAGAGTTTTAGCTTGCCTCATTCCCTGGAGATTCTCCCAGTATTTGGATTTTCTCTGCTCTATTTCATTTATATTTTTAGTAACTAATAATTCAAAATTTAAAAGTAGGTATGTAATTTACAGTCGAACTTCGATAACTCAACCATGACTTACCACAAAAAAAAAAAAAAAAGTTCGGGTTATGGAATAAAATACATAATGACATATATATTTCTGGTTTATTTCTGGTGATAGTTTTGTATGTACATATTTATTTTAGTAAATTACATTAAACTATATACATTGTAAATAATATTCAAATAGATGAACATAAAATATATATGATGGCTTAACACCCCTTGTGGGGTTGTGCCGTTTATATAAGCTTTCTAGATCCATTTCAGATTGGGGTGGATCAATCCCCATTTTCTTCCTCTAAATCGCTCTCACTATTTGTTTCCATAAGTTTCTGTCCTCTACTTTCTTCTTCCATTTGCCAAATCCGGCCTCTCTCAGATCTTCTTCCACCTCTTTCAACCATCGTGTTTTTGGTCTTCCTATTGCTCTTTTGCCTCCCGGTTCCCACTCCAACATCGTATATATTACTGCTTCCGGTCCTGCTCTCCACACATGTCCCAGTCACTTTACTCTCTGCCTTTTAATTCTTCTCACTATGTGCTCGACTCCCAATTCTTGTGCTATTTAATCGTTCCTTCTTATTCTGTACTCATTATCTCCTATCTTCACAGGTCCTAGAATTGTTCTAAATATTTTTCTTTCTACGATCCTTAAGTCCTCTTTGTCCTTTTTTGTAAGTGTCGTTGTTTCTGCTGCATACGTCATCGTCGGTCTTATCAATGTTTTGTAAATTGTTAATTTAGTTTTCTTTGTAAGTAGCTTACTTCTTAAAAGTTTTTTATTAGCATGGTAAGCTTTATTTACTATCATTTTTCTTTCTGTAGTTTCTATTTTATTGTCTCTGTCGTTTGATAACATCACTCCTAGGTACTTGAATCTATCCACCTGCTCAAATTCATAGTCCCCTATCTTTATTCTTCCATCCTTTTGATTTTTGCCAATCTTCATTATTTTTGTTTTATTTTGGTTTATCTTTGGCCCAATTTTTTCCTCCTTCTTCGACTATTTTCTCCAACATTTTAGCCATTATTTTACTTTGCTTTGTAATAATAACTATGTCGTCAGCATAGGCAACTATTGTGCTCCACCCGTTCTGAGGTTCCCTTTATTTATATTCCTCATCACATATTCCAGCCCTAGGTTAAAGAGAGTTGCCGAGAGTGAATCGCCCTGTTTAACTCCTCTGTTGATTGTAAAGAACTTTGTTTCACCCTTTTGTGTTACTATGCTAACTTTTGAATTTCTCATTTTTATCAGGTTTCTTAGTTTACTCTCTATCCCCAATTCTTCTAATGCTGTTATTAATTTCTCTCTTTTAATTGAGTCGATAGCCTGTTGAAAGTCTATGAAGAGCATTTCTACCTCCATCGTATGTTGTAAAGTTTTTTCCAGTATTTGTTTAACTATGTGAATCGCATCTGTTGTTGATCTTCCTTTAATAAACCCACATTGATATTGCCCTACTATACCTTTCACTCTCCTCGGTAATCTTTCCTGGATAATTGATGTCAAGATCTTATACGCAACATTCAATAACGTAATTCCCCTATAGTTATTACATATCTGTCGGTCACCTTTTTTATGTGCTGTTATAATCTTTCCTTTTACCCATTCTACAGGCATTTCCTCCTCACTTCATATTTTTTTTACGAGCAAATACAAATGCTCGTGCAACACCTCTCCTCCATATTTAATCAGCTCCATATTTATCCCGTCTTCTCCTGGGGCTTTCCCATTCTTAGATTTCTTAATAATTTCGCTCACTTCCTGTTGTGTTGGTTCTTCTACATCTTTTCCTTCACTTTTCCTTTCTTCTGCGCCATATTGCATCACATCTACTCCTGTCTCAGTTAAAAGTTCTTTAAAGTGGTCTATCCAAACCTGTTTATATTGATTCTCTTCTTCCACAACTTTACCCTTTTATTCCAGTTATTTTACTTTTGTATGTTTTATTTAGTTCGCTACATTAAACTATACAAAGTGTTATTTTGATCTAAAAAAGTCAGTTTTTTGTGACTGACGAAATAGTTATTCCTAGTTCAGAATACCTACAGATCACTCATATTTGAATGACAGTTGTTTGACAGCTATTTTGACAACCGAACCCAGAAAAACTTCAGCATCTTTACAGAAGAGTACGGTAGAGTAACGGAACTTACGTTGATAGTACAATTCATAATTCAGTCCGGTAAAGAGGAAAAACTAGAAAAATGGTTGAGAATATATCCATATTATTCACTTTGAAGGTTAGTATACACTAAAAGATAAGCAAAATGACAAATCAGATAACAACTATAGAATTGGATCGGCATATTTTTGATATCATCAAAGTTCCATACAGAATACGCAAATAGTTTAGATGCTAATACCTCCATATACTGAGAATTTATCAATTTCAAAATGTTTGAAATTTGTTTAATTGACAACTTCTAGGCATCCCAGATTAATATACAAGAAATAATATAACAAACTAACAAACAGTTTTGGAAACAAACAAAAAACGAATGGCCCTAACCATCACAACCTCAAACAACAGGAAAACCTAATAACGTGATATCTTTTAAGATAATGTTTCTAACAAACAAATATACCAAATATTTTTAATTCATACATACATCTAAAATTATATCCCATATACATCCTAAAGATAATGTTAACACCGCAACATCCCATGGTAAAACCTACATTACACCATCTCAATCGGTCTCAGTAGGTCATTATGCGAACTATGCTTACAATTGATGCCTAATTAGCGGTTCGCGGTACGAAGCTCCGATATTCGCACAATGACAGCCGGGTTCGTGCATACGTATGCACTTTCGACTGTCCGCTTCGGTATTGAGCGACATATCTGGGTTAATAGTTGACAATCCTGGGTGCATAGCGTGAATTTCCATCTCTGGGAAGATCGTCTATTATTGGAATTTCTCGGAATCGGAGAATGCTTGCGAGGCGTACGCAGGAGGGATATCTGTTAGGTTGGTTATTATCGGTATTACGTAATGGTAATAATTATATTATTTCCTGAAACGGGATGTCGATTAGTTTAAAATACCGGATTAAATAAATTGTATCAAGTAATAAACCGTTTGTTTATGTACTGTTGGTTTAGAATTTGAAATAATGAATAAGGTACATTTGACAATGATAATAATTATATTCATAGGTACAGTGGCCTGGTTATATTATGTTCCCCGCTTGCCATGACCAAATTTCGATACTACAGTAAACAGTAATGAAATTAAGCTGACGGTATCTCTACGTGCGTGCACCTTAGATAGTATAGATCTGTCAAGTAAACGTTAAGCAATTAATTGTTAAAAATGGTGTTAAGTGCAGAGGAAAAAGTTTTTCTAGTGGAGCAATATTTTCGCTCATACCGAGTCGGCCGAGTCAACTGTGCAAGTTTGAGATACATACTTGTGTGATAAATCCGCAAACATTTAATAAACGTTCTCCGATTAATTCCGGATTTTGCCAACGAAAAGGGCAGGTAAAATTAATAATAATCACAAAGGCGTCTTTGAACAGATATTAGAAAATCCGAAAGTCAACCAGCGAAGGACAGCGTTGCACCTTGGTGTAAAGAGAACTTCCTTGCAAAGAATTCTGAAGGAGCCGGTGTGTGTTTTCCTATGCGATTCAGGTACACCCTCGGGATTATCGCAGCGGAGTGGATTATTGCGTCAGGATTCTCGCGTTACAATATGAAAATCCTGAATTTGTTATCGATGAATCGATTTGTGGGATCTGCCAGATCCGATGAGGTTCAAGAAGTTCCTCTACATAGTGCAAAAGAGAGTGTCTGGTGTGCAGTTTCGGGAGACGGATTGATTGGTCCGAATATACTTTATCGAAGAGATTGTCAGATAGGTCACACTTACTTAAGCTTCTAAAAAAAAAACTCCTCAAAAAAGCTCCTAAAAATTCATAAAAAAGCTCCTCAAAAAGCTCTTCAAGAAAGCTCCCAAAGAAAGCTCTTCAAAAAACTCCTCAAAATGCTCAAAAAGCTCCTGGAAATCTCCTGAAACAAGCTCCTCAAAAGGTTGCTCAATAAGCTCCTCAAAAAGCCCCTCGAAAAAGTACCTCAAAAAAGCTCCTCAAAAAATCTCATCAAAAAGCTCCTGAAAAAGAGCTCATCAAAAAAGCTTCTCAAGAAGCTCGTAAAAAAGGTCCTCAAAAAAGCTCCTCAAAAAGCTCATCAAAAAATCCCTCAAAAAAGCTCCTCAAAAACTCCAAACGTCAACAACTCAAAAAACTAACAAGGCACAAAGCTCATGCTCAAAATCGGAGGGTTTGTCGGCTGTTTCTTTTTCCCTGAATACCCTTGAGCAAATGCATCATCACATAATCCTGATATAACTTTGTTACATTCTACGGTGTCAAAAACCTTGCCCAGGTCCAACAGATGTTTTCTGGCTACTTTCCTTTTATAAAACGCACAATACCACAATTGCCTAATGTAGTAATAAAAGAATTAAGAAGATTTTTAATTCTTTAACAAGGGCCAATTATATAGACGTAATATCCTAAACTAAAACGGGAGTAAATATATAATTTAAACCATATCTTCAAGCTGCAAACGTAAAAAATTACCAAAGCGTAATGGAGGACACATAATTTATGCAATGCACTATACTTGTGGACCGACTACGTCAACCAATATGTTATTTTGTTTGCTGTCTAGTATACAAATCAAATATTTATATTTGGTAGCTACCTGTATGAGCTATTTATTTAAATTTTGATTGTACTAATATATCCCGCATATTACGACATATGTATGTACAGACATAAACACAATCCTAAACGATATAAAATATCGCCATTTACTGCAATTTCGATAAAACCACACCATTCTATGTTTATAATTCGGAACGGATTTCTGAGTAAAACCGGCAATTAATAATTCCCAATGTATCTACACCGGCGAAAACACATCTGTTTGTGTGTGGTGGTATAACATTGTGCTTACAAACCCAATTTATGGTTATATGAATTCGACACGCACAAAACAATATGAAAATAGATGGGACACGTATGCCAATATGCATGCAAGCCCCAATAGTAGTGATTAAATTTACTCCATCATATAATATATAAAATAGAATATAACAGATTCAAATTAGTACTTTCATTAACGTATATACTGAACAGGCACTTATTCCTTTTAGTACCGCTTAATTAAAATCTTAATAAAGAAAAGTTAATTTATGCTGTAAATTCTTTTGACGTCAATTTTCAAGGGGAAATAGATTTATTAATAGTTCCAAGCACAATGGTGGAATTACGACAGTAATGCCTTAATTAATTCTCTCAAATTTTCTGGTAGGCATATACAGTAATTTATCTTTCAACTCGGTATCGATTGGTTGCACATTGGAACAATACCAGAACAATAAGGAGCCTGTAATGACTAAAAGAGAGAAAAGAATATATGGTGCCAGCCAACAAATTGACCTAATCTTAACACACGGTATATACTGTCAATGGAGCGAAGTGAAATTATTGATTGCGTTCATTAATGGCAATTAGGTAGGATGCTTGTTATACGCGATTTTATACAAAGAAACTCTTACGATACTTTAACCAAATTGAATGTGACGTTTAAAGTTTTAATTTTTATAAAGAAAATCAAACAATAAATACGTTTTCTTTTTATAAGAATGATTTCCTTCTTAAAGGCTGCAACTGGGTAAGCATAGGTTAGTAGCCTCCTTTGATGAAAATTGCGACATATATTTGATCCTTTGGAAGTATAGTCTACAGTCAAAATTTCTGCTCTGAATATTGACCGGTCTTGGAGTCAAAATATGTATAAATATAAATTTCTTTTTGAAAATTTTATTGTTAAATATTTCGCGCGCCCAATTATATTGTTTTTTTTTCGCATTTTTTTTTAATGAAGTACCCATTTTGGCAACATCTCCAAAATTCTTATAACTATTCTGTTATAATTTCCGTACACACATAAAAATCAATTCTTAAATATATGTATGTATTTATTTGTTATCATATATTTCATTCAAAAATTAAAAGTTTAAGTAGAAAATACATTATTTGTAAGTAGCATATCTGTTCATTTATATAGAATTTAAGATATGTTTAAATAATATTTTAAACATGAATATTTTTTTGTTAAAACAAACTTTACTATAGTTAATTTAAACAAAGGAATTGTATCAAAAAGGACATTGTTCAATGCTCAAAGTAAAGTTACCAATAATATCATTGCAATAATATATAATCTCATTGATTTTAAGAGGAATATATCATAAGTTTAAATTTAAGCATATATTCATTTCAAAGATTTATATTTAAGGAAAATTTTAAAATAAGAATTTTTTTTGAAAATAATTAATTGTTCGCGCATATAGAAATTTACCATATGTTTGTTATGAGCGGTATATTTTTAAATTAAGCATTGATTTTTATGGAGCCATGACATGATGGCAGAAGGTGCAACAAACCAGAGCCGCAGCAAAACGAAGAACACAAGTATGACAACCACTGGTCTTTTCCTCGCCGCTAGTATTAAGTACTCTTTAAGGCTTCCCACCCTTACACATTATTGTGGAAAAGGAGACTAGATTGGCTACACGAGAACCAAGTATGTTATCTTTTGGGGAACTTTCCCTTGAAACAACTGAAAGGGAGCTCATTCCTCATTCTGAAGGTCTGACCTATAAGATAACATATTCCCTTCAATAGCCCGTAAGACGACTAATAAAATGATGCAGATGACCCTTTCTACCAATACTTCATCTTTCTTCTTAAACGATCCAAGTGGTAGGCAAAAGAAATCAGTTCTCAAGCGACAAGTCCTTGTGAAATATCTTTGTTGGGAAAAAGATTATTGTCAGTCCATTGTTTCTAATGGCAAAGATATTGGAAGTGACAATTAGTTGAAGCTGGAAGTGATCTGGAACAATCTCAACTCGATTCAGTCGTCAGTCAGGGTAAATCGGGACTGCACATTTATTAAAAGTGTTGAGGTGACTAATTATCATGCCTTATTAATTATATCAAAACCATATCTTGTTAATCAAAATAATGCATCTGCAATCAAAGAAGCAGTACCACGATTCAAAGAGCTTATGCAAATCAATGGTACCAGATGAAATTCTTGTAAGGAACCTAGGTCTCATGCTGTAATAAAATAATAAGGAAAACTACGAGTTGCCAAAATCTAATACCATTTTTAAAAGGTCTCAGTGTGTTACACAAATTGGTTAATGATAAAAAAAATAATATTTAAAATTCTTCCACACAGATTAGTATTTATTTTAAAATAACCTCTTTTCTACACAATCAATTTGGAAGACGATTTCCATCTGAACTTAGTTAATCTGACGGAATATCGAATACACAGAGAAAACTAGTTGATTAATAAAAATAAAGATAGCAAACTTTATAATATCTGGTATTATAAGTATAAATACTTATAATATTAGATATATGTATGGATGAGTATTTGATAACTTATTGCTATTATATGTCTGACACCTGGCAACACCTAGTTTTCTCTGTGTAGAATGGAGGGTCAAATAGAAGTTAAAAATATTCGTTTTTTTTTAAAACGGCATTCCACACAAAGAGTTGAAGATTTTATGTAAAGGTTCTTCATTAAAAGAGTGCACCTATAGAAGGTTACACTGTATAAACAACATTTTAAGAATTGTTCATATTTACAACATATTTTAATGGTGTTACATACTACATTAGTTAATAGTTATTGAGTTGTAACTCCTTGCTTCAACTATCTGGATGGGGAAACATTCTAATAATAGAAATTGATACAATGACTAACAACAGTGACATGACCTCGAAATGACTATCGTTTTATTCTACGTATCTACTAATAAACTAAATCATTTTACGATCAATTTTATAACGAATTCAACTTGAACGAAATAACGTGCAGTCATCTTTATAAAGAACAAATCACTTGTGTTTTTTTTTTTACAATTGGATTAAAAGTAACTTAAGATAGAAAAAAGAAATAGATTTTTTTCAGTTCAATATCATTAGAAATCTATATGATATTTTTTTTATATTCAAAGGAATATCATCGATTTCTGACAAAGAAAGAATCTCGCCCTATTCCATGTGAAAATAAAGTTGTTGGTAGAAAAAGCAGCAACACGTATTTACGATGAAAATAAAGAAAACCGACGTTGCTTCAGTCAAATAATTTCGATAATGAATTGGGTTTGGTTACGTTATCCAGATTAGAATCTAAATTATTTGGCACTCCCCATATTTTATTGGTGCATAAAGTGTGTGGATACAATTCGCAAGTGCTGGGAATTCTCATATATATATATTTGGATACGAATTTGGATTAAATCCAAACTGAGGTCTTTCATAAAACACACGTATAAAGATAAATGGTTATGAAAGATTACCTTGACTTTTATAACTGGCATTAATTCACTTATTGTTTATTCTACGCACACACACAGAGAGAGAAATGCATTAAAATGTGTTAAAACAAACATAAACAAACAAAATATTGTTTTAACACAATTTTCTTATAGTGAAAATGAAATCATTTTGTTGTAAGTAAATCTTTTACTACTAAGAAAATTGAAAGTTTTAATTCAAGAAAACTTTTGTTTGGATGAATTTTCTTAACTAGAGAATATATTTGCTTAGCGCAAGGAAATAGAGAATACAGCTTATGCGTACATGCGCAGCAATACGTGCGGTTTATTTAATATAATAAATGAATATTAGAATCGGTTAGAGTGGAGCAGCAAAACGCTGTATCTGCGTTGTAGGTCAATTGTGCCATCGTTTTTTACCTTAACCCTCCATTAGGCGCGTTTGCTTGCGACATATAAGAAATGCACAAGGATAAGTCCGCTGGGCCTATGCGCGACTAATGAAGGGTTAAGAGTATTTCGTTGTGTAAATTTCTTTTAGGGAAGTTGTTTAATGGAACCTTATTAGTTTTACATGTATCAATGTAATTACGTCTAATTATATGACAAAAAAGTTGGTAAACATATGTGGCGATAAATCTAATCTGCCTAACAATATTAACGATGAAGTAGGTAGGTAAGCTGCTGTTCGAATTATATTTGTCGGGAGAACTCAGAAGGATATTTCAACGCAAGTTGAACACAGTTTCATCCCAGACTGCTAATCTCATACATCAAAACATAGATTTATTTGGTCCAAGACAAATGTATTTAAGGTAAGCATGCATTCTTCTGTGTGCAGGTAAATTTAAAGGAACAGCTACAAAATCTAATCATTTGATCCATAATAATATTTAATCGGTAATTTCTACGTAAGAAGTTAGATTGAGTAAGTAAGATTGATGATAGTCTAGTGACTTGCACACTTGGCTTTCAGTCATGAGGCCGAAGATTCAGACGGTTCAAGGTTATTATTTCTATTGCAAATATTAATATATAATATATAATTGTGGGCAACACAAAACATGAGAAATATTCACGTAGCAATTCCAGATGTTCCAGAATATCATTTAAATCCAATTCACTCGATATCATTAAACACATCAGGACGATCTCGTCTAGTTTTCTTCTCACAGATTTAAACGAAATTAACATACAAACAATAGACGAGGTACAGTGTGCTAGTTTCCCTTTAATATTCAAATACGAAGATTCCACAGAAATCGCTTCTCATATGCAAATCGATACTTACTGCCTAACCCTTTTTCACAACCCTTCCGCTATAACATACGGACGCAGAGGATGAATTGAACAGAGGCGGCTGGTCCATTGCCCTTGACCACTGTCCCTCTCTTTGAGAAGCGTCTCGCAACCTGAGAAATCAGCGCGCGTTTTTGAGAGGATAGCAGCCAACAGGAGGAGAACTAGTTCTTGAATGTATGTTCGTATTTATTATATGTACATGTATATTTTATGTGCTTGTAAGAAAAGACGGAATAATTTTAATAAATCGACTGAGATTAACATATCAATGGATTGAAGTTGAGTATGTGAGTGAGCATCTGCTGATATGCATGAAGATTTTAAAACGAGCTTCTGATACAGCATTCACTATTAATCCGAATGATTTCATTCATTTTAAATGAACGCTGATAGTTAAAATTAAATAGAAAACAGAATATTATAATTACGATTTCATTTATATGTAAATTGGTGTAATAAAATGTTATTTAACCAATCTCTGTTAATATAGATGATAAAGCAGTTTAACGTCAACATATGTGCTGAACTAAAATAAAAAATAAATATGTTATATCTAAAAGTTTATTACTCAACTCATATCGAAAGTAGTAATTACAGGAATGTTCTGGGTGCGACTTTTCGTATATTTATCAAACGCAATTTGTAGAATGAACTTGCAAATCAGATAATAACTTTATTTGCTTTAAGGTGTGCCGACTTGATCCTAATTAATAACATGTATTTTTCATGTAATAGCTTTAAAATTATAAGATCTGTCATTATTTTGAGTTGAACCTGTTGGACACATGATATACGATGTGATGTAATGTGTATAAAACACCCAAACACTTCATCCTGTTTAACGAATGAATACGTATTGGTCTATTTTTATCTCAAGTATTTACATGCAACCGACAGATGCAGCAAATGATTAACGAAATAAAAACTTTAGGTTCATATTTAACACTATACAAAGAAAAAGAAATTAATAAAAGCAGTTTCATTTAATGAGATTAAAGAAATATTAAATAAACTTAATTTCCCTTTAACCAATGTACAATCTCTGAAAACATTACAATATGAATTATAAATACTGTCTGTTTTGTGATGTAAACCTACTGCGATTTTTATGCAGAAAATCCATGTGATATACTTGGATTAAATTAAATTATATTGTAGCTTTCTATTTATTAGTTTTAAGTACAGTCAAGCCTCCTATAACGCGGTACTCTCAGAACGCGGTTTCCATATAACGCGGAGCTGAAATTGCGACAGCCCTCCCATAACGCGGTACTCTTACAGCGCGGTTTAGGTTCAACAGAATCCCGTAAGTTCCTTCCGCACAGCCTATAGATGACTCTAGTAACTAGATATTCTTATGCAGGGCTAGAAAATCATTCGTTTGTCGCGAGTAAAGGATGGTTCGAAAAACTAAAAAAAAGGTACACATTGCACAATATTAAGTTTCAAGGAGAACAGGCCTCAGCAGATGCTGAGGCGGCCGAAAATTATAAGCTGGAACTGGCTAGAATTATCAATGAAGGAGGTTATTCACCTGATCAGATTTTTAACACTGATGAGACGGCATTATATTCGAAAAAGCTACCATCTAGGACCTTCATTCTGACAAATCAAAGGCGTGCTCAGGGATTTAAACTTTCAAAAGAACGTATCACCCTTCATGTGTGCAGCAATCTATCAGGGAGCCAGATGATAAAACCAATGATAATAAATCGTTTTTCAACTCCCCGTGTAATGAAAAACACTAATAAGGTAATAAGCTTGGATGACTCAAGATTTATTTAAGGATTGGTTTTATAATTGTTTTATCCCGGCAGTGGAAACCTATACGATGGAAAAAAAAATTGTATTTCAAAGTTTTATTGGTTCTTGATAATGCTGGTTGCTACAACATAGAACTGGATCATCCAAATGTGAAAATTGTCTTCCTTCCTCCTAACTGCACGTCATTAATACAACCTTTGGACCAAGGAGTCATTCAAACTGTAAAAATGTACTACACACGCCAACTTTTCCAAACCATTTTCGACAGATTAGAAAATAGTGAAAATAAAACTCTTACTCAAGTGTGGATGGAATTTTCTATTTTAGATTGTATTAGAACCGTGTCATCGGCTTGCGCGGATATTAAACCATCAACGCTTAATGCGTGTTGGAAACCTCTTTTACCTCAAATGGTTCAAGCAATACAAGATGATTCTACAATTTCACTCCCAGTTACAGAAATAGTAAACATTGCTTGTCGTTTAAGCGATGAAGAATTTGCAGTAAACCATCAGGATGTAAGAGAACTAGTACTCGGGGAAGAAACTTTAGATGAGGAAGAACTGATGGAATTATTGATGCACCCACCTCAAATGCATTAGTAAACGAAAATAAGGAAAACGAATGGGTGCCAAATCTCGATTTACAAGATGTGAAAAAAGGGCTAAATTTGGCTAAAGAATTAGAACTTCATTTCATTCAAACTGATCGTTCAACGGTGCGCAGCGCAAAGTTTAAAAGAGAGTTAAGAAATTGCTTAGCTCCCTATAGAGAGGTTTTAGTGGAGTTAGAAAAAAAAGCTACAATCGAAAACCAATGTGAAGAAGAACCAAGTGAGGAAGACATTTTGCCCATTAAAAGAAGACGAGGCGACTCATATCTGACAGCGAGAATGAGTGTTGAAAAATAAATAATTTTACAAAAGTCTTTCTTGTTTTTGTTGGAAAACAGTCTTTTAATTTAGTTTTTGTTTCATTTTTTTATTAATCCTTATATGAACTCTTCAATTCAATAAAAATAATTTATAATTTATCTTGTTTTTTGTATTTATTGGTCTCCATATAACGCGGTACGAATGATGTGATTTGTACTAATTCCGAGTTTCTTATATCGCGGTTTCCATATAACGCGGTACGCACTCACCGCGTTGTAGGAGGGTTGACTGTATATTAAGACTTTTATATCACCAAATACACAGTCTTTAAAAATATTGAAAAATATACATACACATATGTTACCGAACTATTGCGTTGGTTGACAAATAAAGCTATGTTTATAGTTGACGAAGACGAAAATATATTGAAATTTCCGATTTAATATCAGTCATACCCTTTTGGAAGCATTAGTCAGTTCTTGCACTTCATATAAACATTTCTAATTTTCGATATTGCAAGGAATTTTAACTCCCGCCATCGAAAACCGGATTAATTTCATCCAATCTATTTAAACTACTCTGGCTCAGCGGAAAATTATTTCCAAGAAATTCTGCATTCCCAACGTTTTACTCAGAGATATTTTTCAATTTTAACCCGAGAACATTTCTGTTTATCGTAAGCGATCTTCGACAGCGCGGCGTGTTAAAATAATTATTGTAACTCCTGGAATACAGAGCGTACACAAGTATTAGATTAATTATTTACGTCAGCGGCAACGAATTACACATAAATTACCATAAATTAGCATAGCATTAACCCAGTTTACTCTCTATTAGACGAGATCTGAGCGTTCGCGGAGCGTGTTGGGGTGAAGACAAGTACGAAATGCGGTACAATTGAAATAGGAATAAGACAATTTACTGATTTGTTGCGGTCGTATACGTGATTGAGTTGTGAAAGATATTTTGGAATGATCGGTTTGGTAAAATTGCTTTATTATTTTGGAAAATTACATTAGTTCTGCAGCGAATCTATTAAAATAGAAGTATAAATGAAAATTAGGTATTATATATCCAGTTTAATATTTCATAATTAAAAAATATAATTAAAAGTTCGATAGCACAATGAGATAGTGTCATCTTATTAGGCTAAGTTCTTGTATATACTTTTTTCTTTTAATTCACCTAGTTTGGCTCTATGTTTGTGCATTATAGATATAAAACAAAGAGAAATAATCTGGTTTTCAAATCCCACAAGCTCTATTTGAGTGACTACTATAGTGCAGTCTCTTTTATTTTATCTTGTAAAGCAACTAAATTGTTGCAGAGCCTGCTTCATATTTAAAACATCGAAAGTAAAGTAAAAAAAAAAAGTTTCAAATATTAAATTTCAACTGAAACGGTTTTTGTCCATTATACCTATTGTGAACTCAATTATTTTTTTTTTTTTCAGAATAATCAATAAATAATTACGATAACGAATTATTTTTTAATAATGTTTTATTTACTGATGAAAAAATATTTTACGTTCATGAGCATCATAATCGCGCAAATGTTCGTTATTGCTCGCATAGAACGTACATTATAACACACCAACGCGAAAGCAGTTTCCACAAAAATTGTGGGCTGGTATTGCCGGGGATAAAAAATCAGACCTATGAATAAAACAAAAACAAAGCGCATGACAGTTTATTGCCCGTTTCAGTTATAAAATGAGTATTGTCTTATTATTTCCCTTTTCACGAATGCAAATCTAATATTGGATTTAATGTAAGCTTTACAAACTTCGTAAATCATGTTTACAATAGCTCACTTAGATAATTGGTTATTAATTTGTTGTTCATACCATGTCAATAGCGATATAAGACTGAGCTCTAACGAGAAAAATAATATCTAGTTCATTTTACTTCCACTGATTCGCCGAACCTTAACAAATTTGTGTTGCGACCTTGTGCGTAGGTACGCCTACAGCTGAAGTCCCTCCCATTTCTAGTCGCCCAGAATACAATCCACAACTCGTAACTTTTCGCCCGGTATGTTATAGTGTTGGTAAAAAAAGAGATGATGTATGATGGTATTAAGAAATATATATTATTATATATCTGTATTTATGTGTTTTGTAGACCTTGAAAAAGCCGTTGATAGCGTACCGCGGCAAAGAATCTGGAATATATTAGAAGAGAGAGGAATAAGTAGTCAACTATTGAGAGCGGTAAAGAGCATATATAACTGTACAAGAAATGTTGTCAGGACAAATAACGTAGAGTCCAAGGAATTTATTACAGTGAGGGGAGTTAGGCAGGGCGGCCTTCTGAGCCCACTGTTATTCATAACACTCATGGATGAAATAGGAAAAATTTGTAGAAGAAACGCCAAAGGACACAGAGTAGGAGTGAGGAACTTTACTCAGATAATCATTCATGAGCTAGTTTATGCAGACGACCTAGTATTACTGGCTAACTCTGAAACAGACCTACGAAGAAATTTGAATATCTGGGCGCAGGAACTTAAACACTATGGCCTAAAAATTAATATAGAAAAAACAAAAATATTAGTAATATCAAAAAAACCAGAAATAGTGAATATACAAATAGACGACAAGAACCTACAACAAAGCGAGAAATTTAAATATCTGGGGGCCATGTTAAACTGTGAGGAAAAATTGGAGCAGGAAATTAACAACCGAATAACAAATGCAACCAAATGTTACTATGCCCTAAGTAAAGCGTTTATTAGAAATAAAGCAGTGTCGGATGTGACAAAAATAAAGATCTACTCTGTATATATACCAATATTGACATATGGGTGTGAAACGTGAACTTTGAATGATAGACTGAGAAGCAGAATACAAGCATGTGAAATGCGGTATTTGAGGGCGGTGGCGTGCGTGACGAGGAGAGACCGACTTAGGAACGATGCGTTACGGGAACGGTTTGGGGTGGTATCAGTGATGGAAAAAGTGGAAGCGAGGCAATTACAGTGGTTTGGTCATGTTGTGCGGATGAACGACAATAGAACAGTGAAACGAATATGGATGGCGGGCTTTGACGGGAGACGGAGGAGGGGTAGACCGGCACAGACGTGGAATGGACAGATTGCGATGATACTGAAGGAGAGAAATCTGCAGTGGGCACAGGCGCATCGGCTGGCCAGGGACCGCAAAGCGTGGCGTGATATTTGTGATGGCACCTCTACACCTTAGAAAGGTAGAAGAGGACGGATTATGTTATGTATGTATGTATATTATTATTATTTATAATTAACTGAATTCTTATGCATATGGATAGGAAATTTCCGCATACTATCGTTATTCAGAACGTGGCGTAAGAACCAACTAAATATGAACATTTTTATAAAACTGGTTCTCCTGAATAATGGGTTGTTTTTACATCGGCTTTATTTATAGGAGTGGTGTTAAAAAACATTATACTAGAAGGACAGGTAAGGGTAAGGAATTGAGTGCAAGAAAAACATAAATGACAGACAAAAAGGCAAAGTTATGAAAAGACCTGTATCAAGGGACGACCAAAAATGAATAGTGAAGAACTGCTAGAGCTTAGTATGAATCATCTTCGCATACTAGCAGTTTCATAACAGGACTTGTACACTCAAAGAATACCTATTGAAAATGGGGATCGACACCGGAAATACCCAATGCAGACTGTGTAACCACGTACCACATTTTATGCAAATTGGATGCTTTGGATACAAAAAGAGAGGCAATTTTGGGCAACCCAAAAATGAACCCAGAGAATTATCTTGATGGACCAGCCAGAGATCTGTACGGACTAGTACTGACCACCAGGATATTTAAATGGTTGGCATAATTTACTGGGTAAAGGAAATGTCAGATGGTTCCCACAAAAAGGTTATTCTGATTCGCCTTAAGGATCTCTTCCTTTTCCAGAGCGTTTAAGTTATATATATGTTCTCCATTATTCAGCTGACGCAGATGAAAGAGTTAACGTTTAAGGCTCCCTTTGTATAACATATTTTTGATCTATATTAAGCGCAGCAGTAGTTATGTACAATATGTATGTGCATCCTTACGTTAATGAAATGCAACATTATAGCAGGAACTATTTCTGATGTGCGAAACCAGGAAGTCTTACGCCGCCAGTTGTGCGTTCGTAAAACGAAATAATCGCTCGGAATGAGCCAAGGTTTTATTTTTAGCGCGATTGTCATCATAGCGACGATATAATCGCTTGCGCCGATGCGACGATGCTACGGTCCATTCATTTTTCCATAATAGCGGACGCATTAATATGTATATTCTAGCGGCGGTGGGGGCGTTGTCTCGTCGGCGCATCGGCAGCATCCTTGGAATTTAAATGGGGATTTGCAATTCAGATCGCCAAGTTCACGAGTGAATTATACGATGCGAGGCCAGCGCGTCGCCTCAGAAAAATAACAAAGCCTCCTCTTCCAGTTAGACGCATCTAGATTGTTGCTACGTTGTCATTGACGAACTTACGGGGAAAGAATTTCGCCGCCTAAGCAGTGCCGAACCACAGGAAGAGAGGATGTGAAGGAAAGAAAACTCTGGGCAAAGAGAGGAAGGTGTTGTCGAATTATGTAATTACATATTCTTAGGGGATTTTGGGGTGCACATTTTATAGCTTAAAGAAATTAGGGCTCGGTGGATTTTTGCTTAATCATATTATTGGAAAACAGAATAAATGTGAAAACTTGTTACACCAATCGGGCGAAAGTGAGAGAGTCTTTTTTGGTTCTAAATTGGATTGGGTTAAACATTAGTTCTTCAGATAATTATGCATTGACCACCTATTAACATTACAATTGCAAGATCTCTTGGGAAATGGGATACAATTTTTTATTACGCTAAAATAATTAATGAAGGTATGATTCGAGGAACTGCAGTTCTTGAAACGATATCATAATTGCAAGGAACAATGAAATTACAATTGCCATGACTTGAGAAAGTTGATGGTGAAAATACTAAGAAACTATAAGAGGTAGGCATCGAAAACCTTTATACAATCTGAACGACGGTTAAAATTAGAATCCAGATACATAATAAATACAGGATGTTGATGTGAAAATAAATACTAGATTTTTATTCACCCCTGTATAATTTGTATGCATCATTTTAATTTTATTTTCAAGTCTAGTGCTTTGTTTAAAAAATAAATGCAATTTACAATATCTAGCTTAAATAAGTAAGGCCAAAATTTAGCACTTGTGCATAAATTTTGGTTTACATTTTGAAGAATAGTTAATTATCTCAAAAAAGGATTGAGTTAGGTATAGGAAACGTAACAGTAACTTGCCTTTATTTAGTCCGTACTATCACGCACTATGACGTACTATATAGGCTGTTCCATTTAAATTTTCACAACATTGATGTGTAATTTTTTTTTCGGCAACTCTGTATATTTAAAAACAATTTTAAAATGTGCTCCTTACGTATCTATATAATCCCTACTAAAAATATTATACCACTTTTCGTATATAAACCGAGGGGAATGTGATAAGTGGCCAAGTTTATACAGGGTGGTATAAACTTTGCATCAGTAAATTTATTATTCTTGTTTAGGTAAGTAAGACTGTATTATTAAAATACCTATAATTTTGGCTTGCTTAGAAAGTTATCTAGACAACCGAATATTCAATTTACTTTTATAGGGAACAATTTTGTTTGAAATTCTTAAATTTTTTGTTTATAAAATTTATTTCTGTAAATTCGGAAGAAAGAAAACAAATTTATTTATTTATTTAAAGTTTAATTAAAATATACACATAAAGAAAAATTCCTGGCACAAAAGAACTATTATAAACACTATTGATATAGTACTCTTAATACTCGGGGAATATACCACGGAGAAACTGATTTGTAACATGCACAACAATAAGTGCTAATTTTAAAAGCTGGTGTTAACTCAATTAGAACAAAAGGTTTCTATTGTTTTATAATATGCTATACGACTCACGTGATGTTTTACAACTTGTAATAATAACACGTTAATGTTTTTAAAAGCACCAAACAAAATCCTGGTTTCCTGTAATTAAAAAAAAAAAATGATTCCTCACCATGATATTACATTTACTGATTACGATCGACTAACTCCTCTTTTTTTGCCATACGAATAAAGTCAAGGATATTCATGTTTATTTGTATTTCTTCGCGAGTAATAATTTCTTTGCAATAAGTAGGATAATATATCCAAGCAATATTAGTAGTTCCTTTTCTTTCTTATAGGCAATGGTACAGGGAAAATTGCTAGTACATGTTTAGCTCTACAGGAACAATTTATTTAGGAAAACTGAATTCAAAATTTCGGAAACCGTTACTAACATTAGAGATTCCAGAATAAGTGAATGTATAAAGAGAAAATGTAAAAGATGAGGTGAAGAAAATTAAAGCAGGCATTGATGTAGAACATGTTATTAAGCAATTTGCAATTTAATTATTTACTGGTTAATATAAGGTATCGAAAAGGTGATTAACGATATTAATTTCATTTGGTAATGCTTTATATATATATTTTTTTTTTTGCCACGAAGCAGAAACACCCAAGCAAAACAATTAAGAAGAAGGTAAATTCTGTTTTTTACAACGAAAATAAATTAATAAAAAAGTTGAATGCCTTTCAGGGAAGCAATTGCATATTTATAAAATGCATTCTTCAAGTTTATTGCCTATATTAGTAAGATAAGATTAGTAAGCGTAAATAAACGCATAGAATAGGTATTTCACCCATACTAACCTCATTAATACGCCTCATTCTTGACGGTCTTTCACAACGATAATTAAGCTTACAAAAGTGCCTAAAATACCAGTTAAACATTGGATAGGTACGGCTCGGGTGCGCAAACCGTGAAAAGAATGAGTCATCGTGACAGTCTTGATGAATAAGCTTTAATTTTTCATAATTATTATGTTCTTTTTGGCGTAAAGCGGTAGTTAGATGTGTTTAAATTACAAGGCGCGTAGTTAATGTATTTCACCATGGCTTCGTAGTAACGAATTTAGTCTATAAACAAACGAAATCTTGTATTAATACACAGTAAGAAAAATTTTGTTCTGAAGTGAAAGTGTTATAATTACAAATTTTCATGTTGAAGTAACATACAATAATGATTGATTTAACAAAGTATACTGCAAACAAGGTTTGTTATATATAATTTTGTTAATATACGCAACACCCTTGGCAATTTAGGCAAATTATACAGAAAATTAGTAATGTACACGTAACGCACATATGTATTAATGAAACAAATAGCATTGTTAGTTTACATTTTATAATCTCTATGCTTACTCTGATTTCAACATGCGCCTAACGAAATATTTTTATGAGCCAACAGTGCTTCGCTTGGTTCGTATCCATTTGTCGGCGAGAGCTACAGGGTCGTGCTTGGTCTCAAAAGATTCGGAGCGACCAGGGGAACAGTTTGCGTCATAGCAAAATAATTCGCCCACAAAGTAAGGACTTTTGTGTAAAAAATAACGAAATTTAACGATTTTCGGCACACTTTTGCAAATATCTCGTAAACGGTTCGAAGTATCGATGTTTGCTTGCCGATTGGTGATTAGGCGACAACAAAACTGCACAGTCGCACGATTAGATTAGATAAAACCTATGTCGTCTTAAAATATAAAATAGTTCTAGTAAAATGTTTTGAATAAACAAAAATTTGTTATGTTAAAATTTTCGTATCATCGATATATCTCCCTTTGCAATATAAGCAGGACCA
Organism: Cetonia aurata; assembly: GCA_949128085.1. Taxonomy (NCBI): domain Eukaryota; kingdom Metazoa; phylum Arthropoda; class Insecta; order Coleoptera; family Scarabaeidae; genus Cetonia; species Cetonia aurata. The sequence continues at coordinate 6,010,253 of OX421884.1, read as the reverse complement.
ACAAAGTTCGTTAAATTGTTGTTACTAGTTATGTAGAAACAGTTAGAATTTCACGGGTGGACTTCTACGTACGAATTTACCAACAATACAATTTCTTTTTTCTCCTCTGGTCGAAAGGAAGCTTACGAATCGGGAATACAGATGGCACAGGGTATAAAAATTTCGGCAACCTTATCGATAATTCCCAATCTATATACAAAGCCGTCTACACGACAGTGGCGATAAATATTGCATGTACCAGAGACATCTAGCAGTCGCTCAGACTCACGAAAAAAAGTCAATGTTATTCCGGATCTCCCAATGCGATACGGCCGGCGTTTTAAACGAAGTATAAAAATGAAATTTATCGGCAGCTGACTGCAAGGAGGCCGACCTTCTTAAATCAATAAGTCGGAAAGTTAGCGAGAGCGCGCCAGACGTTTAGACAAGAGAAGGGAGATGGACGATCGGAAATTCAATTCGATACAAGATGCGTATTTAGCAGTCCCTGTTATAGTTAATATATAAGTACATCGTTTTTTATTTTTAAAAAAGAAAAACGCAAGAAAGCGCTTATTTAAAACCGCATAGATGGAATAAAGTGTTATTGTTTTTATATATTGAGTCCTAAAAGGTTGTGCGACGAAAGCAAACAAATACGTGAACACCCACGACAATTTTACTACATTCGAAAAGTGTATTATTCACGGGAAGACTTACCAGTGCCGCGTCTATACGGCCGTTCGTTCTCGACAAAATCGATAATACACCCCGAGGAAAACAATAAAATGCTATCCGCATGTAAACATCGGGATGATTATGTATTCGTTTTGACGGTTTTAGGGAATTATGTAGGGTAAAAGATTTATGAGTGCCTGACGTCGTATTTTGAACGTCACGTAAAATAGTTTCTAAGGAGAAATTCGTGAATAAAAGTAGAGGGAAATATTGAGCGACAAAATAACATCATTCAATCCAAATTTTCTACTTGGATGGATAGATGGTGATGCAATGAAAAATAAGTTGTTCTGTCAAACCGTATTTAAAGATTTGTGAGCTACATGTTTCGACCTCTTAGGACCACCTCCAGGCTCCTACAAGATAAATTAAATTTTAGGGGATGATATGGAATATTATAAAATTAAAGTTCTTTTGTAAATATCTGATGAACAGTATTAACAAAATAATATAATTAAATTCAAAATTAGACTTATATAAATTATAATATTAAAACATTGATTAAATAAATAAAAAACTACTTTATAAGTAGATGCGGGGGTAGATCAAATTCGGGATAAACCCCTAATCAATTTGGCATTATTTCTACGAAAAAAAAAATCGTAACTTTGCACTTATTTTTTATATGAAGGTATTCGAACTTGACCCACATATTGAAAATTAACAGGAAAATTCACAAATATGAGAAAAAATGAATTTTATTCTTAAACTTTGAATTAAAATTAACATAAGTAATTAACAAATATTTAAGTCCGAAAATTCTACATCAAACTTGAATAAATTGTGGACGGTCTTCTATCGGGTTAGGTAAAAACATTTCGATGTTTTCGTATATAATGGTATCAATATCTTCAGTCTCAGGCCAAAAGATTTTTTGCTTAAGCTATTAAAATGTAAAAATTTCACAACACATTCACGTCTGTCTTTATACATTTCTGTGATTTGTCCTGCATAATACTGTACGGTTTTCTTGGTGTAGTATTTTACAAGTATCCAAGCCTGTTATTCAGACTTTCTTTGGTAATTCCGAACCATTTTTGAATAGTACTGAAGCAAATATACGTTATTTTCAACTGTAAAAATAAGTTAGAAGTAACCGGAAAAAATTTGATCGATCTTGCCCCGTGCCAAAATGTGAGGGGTAAGATCGAACATAATAATAGACAGAATTAACTTTTGTAGTTAGGAGTCACTACAGCAAGTATTATTACAGTTTTATTCAGATATCTTGATATAAAACAGAACATACTGTTTGCTTACCGTTTAGTATAAAATTATATAATTGGGGCAAGTTCGAATCGATTTAAACAGTGAGAAAACAACAAACAATAAATTTATCGTATTGTAGACGTTTTAAGGTCTTGCGAATGAACTCTCTTGAAAGTTATATGACGACAACGACCGACGTCAGGGCGCGTGTGCAGTTGCTACAAGTCTCGTTCGACCTTACCCCAACGCACCTTACACAGAAAACAAAACAATTGAAAATACTTAGCGAAAGATATAGAATATAAATATATATTATAATTTAAATTTGCTTTTTTTTTTTAGACTTCATATAACTTATATAATAACTTATAAGATTGAAAAAATTAATTGAATAAATAAAAAGACAAATACATACATGGAAAAACAAATGGTAGTAATTACATAATGTCAAAATATATAACTAAAAAAGGTGGAACCTTCTTCTTGTAGAGACACTTCAAAACTGATGACGGTGCAGTAACAGAGTGTAGTCGATATTCCATCCAGGATATACATACACCATTAATCTTGAACGAGAGAAACTTAAAGAATATTCGTTACAGTCTTTCAGTGGAATCTCGGTAACATTGATAATAGGGATACCACACGGTACACGCATACTCCAACCGGCTCACAACATATGCAAAATATAAGACCTTCAACAAGCCCGGATAACTGAAGCGCTCTGAAGATCTAAAAATAAATCCGAGCATGGTTGTGCTGGACGAGCACATCTGATGATAGTGTTCCCCAAATGACAGCCGACTTACGAAACAGTACTTCCAAGACCTTCACAGAATCACACATAAGAAGTGGATGGTTACCTATTTTACTCTGCCAGTATAGGTGACGTGGGTAATATCAGAGTATTCTCCTGAAACCATGCAGACACATAGTCAGTACATTCCGGAAAAGTCTCTACATCTTTGACGGACTCAATTCTCGGAAACAACTTGACGTCATCGGTATAAGCAAGAGTATGACATGGTAGGCTTATAATAAATCATCCGAAAACAACCCAAAAAGCAGCGGTCCTCAGTTTGGGCTAAATGTGGTACTCCAGATGTATTAAGAATCTCATATGAACGAAATTCACTATAATGCATATAACATATTTTGTACTCCAGATAAGAAGATGTTATTAAACGTAACAGTTTGGGTGACATTCCAAAAGAACGCAACTTATACAGCGGAATATCATGGTCGATTGTATAGAATACCTGGAAAAAATCTAAATATACGACGCAACACATCATCGAGAATATTACTTAAAAATTGTGTATATGAAGCAAGATTGGTTGTTGTGGACCTTCCAGATATAAACCCATGTTGTTTTAAAGAAATGAAAGCAAGTACCGATAAGAATAGATAGAAAACATGTAAAGAACTGTTGACTCATAAAAAATGTACATATTTGGTTAGGCGAAAACAGATTAAAACAATGTAGGTATACTAATTATAAAATGTAAATTAAATAAATATTTTGCCGCATTAATATTACTAAATTTCTGAGTAATTTTGCTAAATTGACAAGGGTGTTGCGCATATTAACAACATTCCAACCTTGTTTATGGTACAGTTATTTTTATATGTGTTTTCAACATAAAAATTTGTAACTCTAACAAATTTTTACTTGATATTTTTTTTTTTTTTCCTGCGCACTATCAGAAACGATACCGCTTTCACTCTTAACATCATTAAACGGTTACGAAACTTTGTGTAGAAACAGGTTTTAAAAATTCCTAACGATGACAATCCTATTCTACCTAATTCTCAAGAGGACCAGAAATGCCAAAGTTGGAAAATCTCCCGTTCATCAAAGGCAACGACATTTTACATTGGATTACGTCGTAAAGCCTAATCACATTCAAAGACCCGACCACAAAATCCCGGGCCGAAATAAAAATAAAAACAAACCGCAGAAGAGATTTCATTACGTTAGATCACGAGCGTGGGGGAATTTACGCCCCTCGCAATCAAAAAAAAAAAAAAATCTCTCTCTACCCTCTTTTAACGAAAAACCGTTTATTAAACAACATCCGTTTTCGCGGCTGGATTTAATGAATTCTCGACACAACTTTAGCCCGGGCCGACGCCGATCCGTCAAACAAACTTCATAAATCGAAGCTACAGCCTCTGTGTTAGCTGCCGGGGTTTAAATAAATTCCAGATAAGAGAAGCAGGATAGAACGGGCCTAGCGGAATGAAGTGAGAGAGAGAGAGAGAGAGAGAGAGAACCGTCATCATCTCCGACTTTTTAAATTATCGGCCGGTTTCGCGTATTCCAATTTAATTTATTAGAGTTTATTTGAGTTAATGCCTTTCCCGCAATGGTGGGGGAAATGGAGGGGTAGAAATTAGGGAAGGGGGAAGGAGGCTATCTCCCTCGTCAACACTATAGATTAGAATAATCCTTTCGCATTTTATTCGCACCATATATAGATATGGAAGTATCGGTGTGTATTTTTCCTTTTATTAGCAAATCCCAGCCCATCGCCATCTGCCGGGATTAAATTAATATCGCGCGGAGATCGTGGCGCCCTCTCCGGTCGATTGATAGAGGAATTTTCGAATTTAATTTAATATTTACTCTTTGTTCCGTTCGCTGGATGCGACGGTCGTGTATTATAGGTCGACGCGATGGCAAACACGACACGCGAATAAATATTGAACTTCACCGGGCCCTAGAGACCTAAAAGCTAATTGCAAATAAGCTTCCTCCATCGCACCCTCTGCCAAAACTAGGAGGAGGAAGGGATGGGTAAGTGAAATTGAATCCGTTATCACTCGCGTGTCATCTCGTACCAGTCGCTCGAAAATTTTGAGAAATTATAATAATAATTTGATATGTTTATATTTTTTTTGTCGGTTATTAATTAATTCCTAATCTTCTCGTGATATTACGGACTTTCCAATTAAATTTATTTGCAAATTCTAGACGTTTCGAAATTAATATACTCGCCGAAGTGGCTCATTAGAATTTTGCGAAGTTTCAATCGGCATTTGATTTTGAAACTTACAGAGTAGTCAGAGCCGACTATGATCTATTTAAAGAAAAATTTTCAGCTTTATAGCCCATCCAGTATACAGGGTGTTGATATCAACTTTCTTATTTTAAATGAGATGGTGCAATTTTTATGCTTCTAGTGTATTTTTCGAATTATTTCTGATTAGTTTGTATTAAAGTTCACCATCCGCACACCTAATAGTTTTTGAGTTATTTGCAATTTGTCAAAATTTTGACATTTGCCCTCTTTTCAATTAAATTAAATATTTCATACGGTATTAGATGTGGTCGCAAGTACATAGTCATAAGCATTAATTGCGGCAATAGTAACCACAAAATTCTATACAGGGTGTTTAGAAACTCATGCTCAATATGCATATCTTTAAATTAAAAAAAAAAAATTTTTTACAAATAGAACATGGTGTTTTTCATTTCAGAAATCAATGCAACGTAAATTTTTGCATCGGTCACTACTAAAGTTTCTATTCTACTATTCTTGCTAGTTTCTGAAATATTAACACTTATTTCATGAAACCCCCAGAAATATGACAAAGCTCCTAGTTTTTAGCAAGTAAAATTGATTTTTTCATTCAGAACACTCTGTATACTAGGTTTCAAAATGATGCATCATCTTTTATAGCATTCACTTGTAGTAATACTTATGGTATTTATTCTGACTAGCTTCTCTATTATTAGTAAAATTGATTTAATTATACAGCATAGATATTAATTAGGTTGAGTTATAGGGATACACTTTTGAACCAGCCCGTATATTCTGAAGAAGAAATTATGTATTAATTTCTAAATGTCAAAATTAAAGTAATTTACAAGTCATTCCGTAAATTTCATTGGAAAATTTGCAATACATACCACGAAAATATTACAAATAATTTTGCAACTCAAAAATATCAAACAACAACATAAATACATTATTCGTAATAGATTTATAGCTTAAAAGCTCAAAAAAAAAACAGTAAACAAACTGTGTGGCGCTAAATTTACGAAGGCGACACTAAAACTTTTTATAAAATCAAACACGGATTGGTTTTAAAGAAAACTTAAGTGATATGATTGCTTTTCAAAATGTTCTCGTTCAACACCAATACATTTTTGTATTCAATGAAACCAATCCTTAAAGCAATGATGCTACTCTTTCCGAGACACTCCAAAAACTAAGTTTTTATAATGCTCCACTGCTGAAGATGATCACGAAAAAGTGATTCCATGCACTGCATCTTAAATTATAGAAAACTAAAAGGAACTACAAATATTGCTAGAACAGGGCTGTATGGTGCAGAGTCCAAAACATCCAGATAATCAATTGTTAGTTTTGCTATATAGAATAAAAATATTTTTCCTTTTGACGATTTTTTTTTCAAACAATTTTTATACCAATGTCTTTTTTTCTAAACTAGCAACCATGTTAAAAACCACCACTGCAAATTTGTCGCACTTTTGTTGGGTTAGGTTCTGTTCGAAACCCCCATTGAGCTGATTGACTTTTCTTTTGAGTATCAGAACAGTAAATCCAAGATTCATCACCAATGACTTCACTTATCTCTTAGTTAGTGTCAATTTTTTTGTTTTGATAGAAACCCCACCATTGGAAATTAGGAAGTAATAGTAAAAAAAATATATATAATCTGCGTTAGATTAACCGCTAAATCTTATCCCATTCCTCTCGTAGTTGCAGTTTCAAATGATAGATATCTTCATGTTCAGAAATTAGATTCTTGAACACTGACACGGCTAATAATTCTTTTTTTTATATAAGTATTCTATTTATGGATAAGATAAAAAAAAATAAGAATTTATTCTATATAAATTGGTAAAAACAAATCTATAAAGTCATCCTCCATCAAGTCACAAAAAACAATGTTCGATTTTCATGGAAAATAGTCTTCAGTTAGGTACGAAATAACCTACTTCTGAACCCAATAAATTCGTCCACAACATTCACTCAGAATGCTTCTAAATACTGCTTGAATGCAGCATAGTCCACCTACATAATTTTGTTCTAAGAAGTTTGTCTTAATGTTTGTTCGAACAACAATATTTGATTGATGTTTTTTTTTTTCATTAGTTTATCTAGCAACTTTCTATTGAATCGTGCCTTATTATGTTGTCTACAATCTTACGATTCTTAAGTGTCCATACAAGTAAAAGAGAAAGTTATATTCTCTACTAACCATCTTGGTTTTTTTTTTTATAACAATAATTATTAGATACAGATATATGCATATACTCCAAAGCAATGGTTTCACACGCTTGCCATAGACGAATTAAACAGAGCCAGAGATACTTATTATCCTGTCGAAGTTTACAAATAGCTATTGTTCGATCGAAAGCAGGAACTTTATATGGACACTACTCTAGAACTTAGACATATGTACGTAAGTTCTAACATTAATCAGCACAGATGTGCAAAACACAACACGCGGAAGTTTCGTCGTTGAATCGGCAGGCAGTTAAGCACTCTTACTGTCCTCGTTTACCGGTATTAGAGGTATATAATTTCTATTTAAGCGAAGCGATCAGTTTGGGCAGGAATGAAAGTTCGTCGATAATACATTCTGAATAGAAAACCCGATATTTCACTTCCTATAGGGATTATGTTACGGTATCGTTGGTGCTTCTAAACACAATTCGGTCGATATTAAAGGTAAGAAAAATACGAAATCATTATGTGTAGGTATATTATAAGGAAAGTAAGTTAATTCGCTATAGGTATCAGTAATATGATATCCAATTTCCTACTTTGTCAAAAAACAAAAAAAAGAACTGGGGGCAAACAAAATTTAATTAACTCAAATCCTATAGACGGCGTCGACGTCACGCCACAAAATCCTGTCACGTCACTCACCTCTTTCTATCGAATCAATTAGAACATACACCCGGCATATTTCAGCTGGTACGCAAATCACCCCTTGTTAATTTCATTATATAACAAATATACTATATTTACGTCTTGCTCCAGCAGAAACGTATCATGTTAACAACTCACGTTACGTAGGGCGAAATCGCCACGGGTGACATCGCTGAAATATTCAATAGCCCAGATACGTCAATCAGGGAAAATATTGGCAGAGACGATCGCGCGCATTCTAGTAACGAACTTGTGTGCTGTGCGTGTCTTGATTAAATCTACTATAAATAGCTGAACCGGGCATCGATTTTTTTTTCCACGAAAGCGACCCGAAGGTGGGGCTTCTATGTTTTTTTTGTTTTGTTCCGAAATAATGCACAGTTGATTAGGAAGAGATAATATGCACAGGCTGTGCAAACAAAAACTGCATTTTTGTCCACAGCTCTGTTTTTAATTTTATAGAAAAAAATCTTGCCCATAAAATTGGTATAGAATTCATATATAATATAATATAGTAGGGAGAAATTTTATTTAGCCAGGAGTGGTATAATGTAGGCGAAAATTTATTTTTTTGGAATGTGGCTAGTAATCGAATAAAAAGATTTACATTTTACGTTTCGGCTTCTTTATTTACTTTTTAAGCCTTCATCAGAAACTGATTGTATACGTTATCGCCAAAGGTCAAACACATAATATTAACAATAACAATTTTTTTACACGTTAAAAGAAGTGTAAAAGACGATAAATTACAAACATTATAGAAACAAACAAACATATAACTTTACAATCGTATGATAAAATTTTTATATTCTTTTTATTCGATTACTAGCCACATTCCAAAAAAATAAATTTTCGCCTACAATATAATATAATCTAAAGCAACTATTCGGTTAAGATGGCGTGAAATGAATTTGCATTTTTTTTTTTTTGTAATAATTCTAAAGTTTGATGCAATTTGATGCAAAAAAAAGTCGGCAGCTAAAAGCACGCGAGATCCATAGACTGCCGAAATCGACGTAGGTACTTTTTGGTACCGAATTTAGTAAGTGCTTTGGCATATCACAATTTATAGGGAAACCATCGAACACGGTACAATTTCGCACAAGTCAGGCTCGATAGTCCGCCCTACTGTGCGACGCGATGCACCCAGTTACCTACCACGGTCGGTAAGCTATTCGCTTTAAAGTCACGACGCTCGCACGACAGATGGAGCGGTAATATAACTGCGTGCAAATACAAATCACACCATTTTGCCGTAACTGAAAGCATCGGGACCATTTTTGTCGAAAGAGTGAATAACAACGTTGTTATTAAAGATAAACAAATAGTATTTCATATAAAGTTATGTCAATTTCTACGTGGAATTTAATAATAATTTATTCGTCCAATAAACAATACAAAGAAGTATAATAGCCATGCCCAGAAATATAAACATACTTATTACAAATAAAAATGGTATTATAATAAACTCAAGTTAAAAAATAGTTAAATTTAGACAACACAATGTTAAATATTATTGCGCTCCTATCTCTTTACAGTTTTTAATTCCTTAAAAGGGTCGGGCAACAGGTTAAAAAGTCGCAGCACCACAGAAATTGAGATTTTTCGTCATTTCCAATCTATTCGGGGGCAACAAAACCTACAAAATATAAACAAAGCCAAGCCAATAAATTCCACGACATCGTTAATAAAAAGAAATAGTACTGGGCCCAGAATCGAACTTTGGGGCGCTCCTAAACACGTCGGCAGAGTCGATGAATAGTAAGTTTCTAGTATTTCTCGTTTTGAATGAAATTTTGACGTATTGTGTACGGTTGGATAAAAACCTCCGAAACTAATCCGCAACAACACCTCTCACGGCATAGTGATCAAGTTCGTTCGTTAATACTTTATGATTTACGCAGTCAGAAACCCGTGTTAGTTCACCAAAAACTCCCTGCAGGACCCACCAGTATCCAAAAAATTAACAACTTCGCCAATAATATGTTATACTTGAAATAATAAGTATTCTTGGAACACTCTGTATAATCAAAGCTGTCTTTAGTTTGTGCAACATTAAATTCTTCTAACAATTTTCTTCGAAAGATTTTTTTTCTAAGATGAAAATTAAAGATGTAATGAAAGACACATTTTCTTTTTAAATTAAGTGTTTGTCGCTGTATAATAAATTTAATTTATAAGCTTTTTCTGTTATAAATATTTTTTTAAACATCACGAGCTCATATCTATAAAAAAATTCTACCGTTATTGAAATGTTCTGACGAAGCTTACGAGAGATACAAACATGGCAACCCAAATTTAGTAATATCGCAACATATTTGTTGTTTCTTAGTCCGAGATACGGTTTCCTAAGTCTTAATGGTACCTTTACCGTCTCTGTCTAAACAAACTCAGTTGATGAGTTTTTTTTTTTTTGCTTATCAACAAGGAAAAGTAATTTATACATTTTTAACGCCTGCTGCTCCTTTTAAAATACCTTTAATCGACAGCATATAAATATACTTTGCAAGTCAGCATTCCATTAAAATATTACAGCATTAAAATGTCACAACATGATCTCACGTAATTAATTACTTCTTTAAAAAGCAACCTTTATTAATAATCTAAAGTTGAAAACATTTACTTTTAAATTAACTTTCCTAAAATAAAACTAAATGTAAATGTAGGCACCTCTAAAGAAATAATTATGTTAAAGTTAGTTTGGATATTACAACTAAACACTTCGCTTTCAATATGTGTAGTTATGAACTCCTCTAATAAAATTGCTACATTTAATTACAGTAATCATTTAATATCAAATAGGTATCTACAATTACACGACAGATATATGTGTATAATATCTATAATAGTGGTTAAAATGTATTTAAATATGTATAGAAGCAAAGGCAACCTTCACCTATACAAATATAATATGCTGGGAGTGGAAATGCGTTTATGTTGAGTATAACTTATTGGCAATCATAAAAGTGACAATAAAATTAATTGAACTTAAGATATTTTCATTCCTGTTGTATAATAATTTAATAATAATTATTAATTCTCTTGAACAAGTGCACATAAATAAGAAATATGACACATGAAAAATTTATAGAAAGGCGGCACATTGTCTTGAGTTTTGTGACTGAGTAGTCAATAACTATTGTCAATAATGTGGAAGTATTACAAAGAATAACTTGGACTGATGAAGCATGGTTTCGCTTATCAGGATTTGTGAATTATCAAAGCATTAAAATTTTGAGTGAAAATACTGAAAAAATAGGTGTGCTGACAGCTTTTGAACACAAATAACAATCATTAAGGTAACAAAAGATATGTTTCTAATGGTTCTTTGATAGTATAAAATATATGATTAAAAAGTATTAATAAAGCTATTCAATAAAATGTGAAATAATGCAGAAATACGAGAAGCCTATAGAAAGTTTGCATAATTCTACTGCTTTATAAAAAAAAGAATCATGCTAAATGATGTGGTAACTACAGAAATATAGCCTTGATAAGTATAATATCTATGAAAGGGTGCTGGAGAAAAAATTCAAATAGCAAACAGAACAACTGGAGGCGACACAAAAAGTTTTTGTTGGAAGCATTCAAGAACACATTTCCATTTTTTATGATACAATTCGTGCCAAAACTTGTCTTATTATAATTACACTGAAACAATAAAAAAATGTACATTTGTATTTGTTATTCAACGCTTAAATTTAGGACAGCCTCAAAATGTTTTCTAAAATAAAATATCCTAGGTAAAAAAGACACAAAAAATATTTTTACTAAGCTAGTATATCAAAAGACAGTATATTTTTACACACTCCTAAAATATTGTACGCACTAGAGACGTGTACCTTTGGCAATGTAACTTGTTGAAATGTTGACAATGACAGATTGTACGTGCAGTGATATATTAGACAAGCGGATCAAAAATTTACATCATTAGTTGTATTTTTTGGCTTTCGAGAGAAACAAAAAACAATGAAAACACGTTTAAATAAATGTAAACACCATTGTCCCGGGGCAAAAGAATTATGTTATTTTTGTTGAGAAATTATATAACAATTTCTTTTCTCCTGTAAATTTAAATCGTACGTTTTAATTTTAGCGGAAGTATTTTCTGCTAAAACATTATTTACAACAAATTTATAGTCCAGACTAAGCAGCCCAAATCGGGTTTATATATAGGAACACACGCAGAGCACGCCGTATAGAAAATGTTTATACATTCTCCGACACGGCCAGACGATTAGAATAAATATTTTAAGTATACTGTCCGAAGTGAAAATAAATTCGCGCGGAAAGAAACCCGAGAATACGTATATGCGCTGCGCCGTGCGCGGATGGGTGGAATCGGAATCGAACTTGTGCCCGCGAAATCGTTTTTTCTAATATTAGAAGAATATCGGAACAGATGTTTTTGGGCTGTCGATACGGCAGTAACACATTCTGTTTTTGGGGCGATACATATATAAAAGAAATACGTATATAAGCGTTTTGACATTCAATTAATATTGAGCAAGAACATGTGATGTTAATAATGATATATGTAGAGCGCCATCTGTTGTGGGGAATTTAAAGTAAATCTGACAGTCTTGCTTATATATTCTACAGGTTACGTTAGTTAAAAGTTCGGAGACCTCAATTTATTGTCGTCAATATTCATTTTAGAAAATTATGTTCAATATAAAAGTTTGTTAAGAAATTTTAATCTATATTTCAGAATACTTGAATTATTTTTAAATTACGCTCTTCAGCCTATTCTTTTTTACATAAGAGGTTGTACATTTTACTCTAGCATTCGATAGAGAATTTTTTTTCTGTTTACAATTATATTTTTGTAGTTTTTTATGTTATGTTCATAACTTAAAAAAAAAATTACAAAAAAATTTAGGTAATTTAAGGTAAATTTGACATAAATTCTCAGTATAGTTGTAGCTCGCATGAATTACGCAATTTTTCTTTTTATCCACATTGTTGTAGTGGTCCGGCAAGTGTTTCTAAGAGACAGAAAACAGTGAAAACCCAGCAAGAGAAAGTTGAAATATTAGATAAGCTTTGTAAAGCAAAGTCGAGTGCAGTAAGGTACATTAAGAAAAATGAATTAGTAATTCGTTTGCTATTGCTTCAGCTATACCAATTGCTGCAAAAACTTTACATCAACTCTTGGATCCAAACATATCCCATACAGAAGAATGTGCTGTTTTTGTGTGTACAAGACTGTCAGAAAAAAAGCGATTCCTGTAGATTCAAACATGATACAAGAAAAAGAGTGATGTCGAAGATAGCCTACCACAAAAGATGATTTTCATTTGTGACTGTATCTGGACTTCCTGAGTTGGAAAGATTTTTAACATAGCCTGTATTTCAAAACCTGATAATACTTCTTTCTACCTTTGACTTAGAGATTCTAGACCTCACGACTGATAGCCAAGTGTGCAAGCCACTAGACTATCAGCCGGGACAATAAAATTAACAATAAATATGTTATCATAACACAAAAATAGGCAATATAGAATAACATTTCCGATTAATCTCACATCGTCATCTGCACGGGTCACAATACTTCGTCTCTACAGCGCGTTCTGTTCCCGTTATTGATTGATAGAGGCTACGCCAGCAGACTGAGCAGCCACCAAAGCCGAGATATCGAGTTCGGTAATTTCGTTCCTCTTTCGATAATATAAAAGTCTGACAAAGTTCGCGATGGCTTTCCGCCGTTATTGGAAAAATTTTATCCGACAGTACGGGCGCAGCACGTTATTGATGTTTGCCAGCCAGTCCGACCATCGGTTGGATGTGCACGGGAACCGCATTGTTTCATCGTTAGATGGGTTTTTCGGGTCTATATTAGCCGGTAAAGCTTTCGCGTTTCGCTACACGGTCTGACGTTGGCAGTGATTTTCGATACGTTGTGGTCGTGCATTTTTTTTTTTTTTTTTTTTTTGGTTTGTGTATGGTAGTATATCCATCTAGGATCCTTTCGGTAGCAGCGTAATAAGGATGCAAAAATTGAAACAAAAAATATAGGAAGCATTAGATGAAAGATGATGAAATAATGATGCTGGTAGTGTAAAAAGAATGGATGTTAAAGGTGGATTATAGAGGAAAGGATTTTTTTTATAGTTGTTGAGAATAAATTTCAGATGTCAAACTTAAAAAGGTTAAAACATGTGTAGGCAGGCATAAAAGATATAATGACTCTCCCTAAGGATTTGAGGGTTCCCGGACTCATGTGGATTTTTATTTCTTTTTCTTTTGATAAACCCCAAAAAGATTTATTTGGCGTACTATTACCTATGAACCAAATTTTAAAGGAATAATGGATTAGATATCTAAAGGCTCAAAAGGACAGCTGCAAGGCAAAAAATAATCATTTTTAAATATTTAATTTCGCTTTGATGATAATGGATGCCATGTTGGACGACGGCAACTACCACAAAAACTAGCATCGTGAAAATAATTTTATGCTTAGGGACTAGTTCCTTCTTTCTGGATTCTTTATTTGTGAATTTGTAATGCCGAAGGTAGGAGCAGCTCCAGCGAATGACCTCTGAATCAATGTTAATTATCTTTGGGTGCCAACCTCATTTACAAATTCAGATTGTAAGCACGTTTTCTTTCGGTTCTGGTCCGGTGTTCTGATATTTACCGCTTACTCTTTAATGCCTTGCTTATGGGCTTTCGACGAAGAGTTGTAAAACGGCGAATTACAACCTCGTGGTGGTTAATCACGCCGTTACAATAAAGTTTTAACCCCAAAGTGGTAGCTATTAGTCTAAGTACGGGGGGATGTTCAGGGTTCTAGACTGATTACGCAACGAAACAGTGAAAGTGTATCACAAATCAAGCGTTTATTTCTACACAACTGGTGCAAAAGACATCGAATATATACAGCAAAACAAAAAGGTAAGTATCAAAACAAATGCATGTACAATCGCAAGCATACATATATATGTACAATGACGACTTCGGTAACGTTTTTGAAATCTAAACGCGGAATCTAATGGCTTTGTTTCGGTTAATAACGCGAAACGACAATCTGTATACGGGGGTCGGTCGAAAAGTATGGCGACGGTTTTCACGGGCTATGACGGTTAGATATCGGTGACGGCGCTAAACTCTGCAGTACGGGAATGACTTGTAAATAAAACATTGGGAGCGTCAGAAGCTATGCCAGCGCAACCGCCAGAGCGAAGAAAATCGGTAAGATATCTGCGTTACACCAGAAAACTTTACCAGCGCTACAACCGTACCGGGAATAAGAAGCTCGGGGATGTATCAGAAGCTTTGCCGACACATCAGCCAGAGCGGGCGGGAAGGTACCTGGAGGCTCTATCTCTACTTTTGCTAAGCGCGTGACTTAAATACACTTACGGTTCTCCCCGAGCGGTCGAACTAAACTTAAAACTTGACACTGAAATAAATTTTAGTGTAAAATATGTTTTACTCTAATAAAATAAATTTAAGGTATTGTATGGCCAGTATTTCTTTACAACGAAAACGGTAAATTATTCTTTGATTAAAATAAATTTCTTGTAACACCATTCAATTTTTCTGAAAAAGATATCTATTTATCTCTATTAAACCTGAGATAAGCATTATTTCATTGGATGCCTTCTGGGTTAATTTTATTGCTTTGTGGAATTGAAATAGTGGGGAGTAGGACCAAAGCTAGGCAAAATAAACATTTGACTCTTATTACAATATTTACAAAACAAGTTACTCCTTTTCCAATATGAGAGTCGTGCAAAAGCGAAATTCCTTCCCAGTTTATCAAATCACCAACCCTGCTTGACCAATTCAGTTGACCTTCCTTCCAATATATCACGAGTATTATCAGGAAAAATAAAATAAAAAAACCTTACCTCAGGCAAAAACAAAAGGGCATTCATATGCGGACACATACGAAGACAACAGAGCGAGCGCTTGTGTGCGAGCGTGACCTGGAGGGGGGAGCTGGAAAATGCGACAGTCCCTAGCCGGGGTTAATTAAAAACGCATACGTACAGATAAATTTATAATTAAAATGACAAAATCCAATTTCATACAACAATGCTCTGCAAATCTATTGCCGTTGCAGCGTCACAGCGGTCTCGTTTTTCAGCAATGCTCGCCCCGTCAGCCTTTATTTGTGTCTCGCTCTAGCATCAGATGATGTATTATAATAGGACGCTCTGCCTTCGTTTGTTTCCGTGGAACGAGTACGGCAACGGAATTACGAAATATTCGCTAGCGTTTAATACGAATCTAGTGCATTGGATCCAGGAATCTCGATTCACAGTTCACAGTCTGGTTCGTCTATTTTCCGGTTGTATACTCGGCTTAAGACTTCGCCAAAAATATAATTTATTTAATCCAAAACCACGTAGCTTGATGAATAAATAGGAGAAAACTAAGATTCTGATATTACACTAAATGATTAGGATTACTCAAAGTTCTAATTAAAGCATACTCGGATTAGAGAAATTGTGTTTGCTTGAAAGGGATTTGTTCTAAAAAAAAAATCAGAGGTCAGTTCTTTTCCTTCACAATACTGTAAACTTTTCAGGTCATTTTCTAACAAGTTTAATTTCATTGAAGTGAAATTTGAACCTGCTTGAATCAAACTAGAAAAACACTACTTTCCAAGTTATAAACTGGCTATAAACTTCCAGGTTGACCAGTAATACCAACTAGCATACAATTGACTTGTATTTCGTTGAAAGGAAAGATAAGGAATTGAATTACGAACACAGAGACTTTCACTTAATTGCCCATCTCCTGAAAAGTTGCCTTTTTGAAATGCTATTACAACGTTATGTATTGGCATTTTACCCACAAACTTTCGAAAGCCTTTGCTGTGATCTGACCAAGCCGATTAGAAGAAAATCCGAACCCAGAATGGTAGATTTTCAAATGAAACAATATTGCATATTTTCTTTTCAATCTCTGTGGAAATAGAAAGGATTCCTAAAAATAATTCTGCAATAATAATCTTGAAGTCAGCCACGCTTGGAATGTTGTCAATTGTTAAGGAAGCAATTTCCAGTTTTTTTTGTATCAATTTGTTCATAAAAATTAAATTAATACAAAATTGTTAAAATGAAAATCGTTAGTTCGAGAACAATGGCTTTAGATCCAAATCCTCTTTCTACTTATTTGACACGTCTGTGTGATGTGCCTACGTAACTCCAATGAGCTCCTATTTCTACAACTACATTTGAAAAAAGTTTACTCCTCTATAAGACTACATTGTTTAATTTGAGTCTCATCAGGAATCACAATGAAAAGTCCTTTTTATTGCGCAATCCTTCGTCTGTATTAGAGATCATAAGAGACTGGGCACCCATATCCAGACTCCAGACGCCCAGCATGACAAGCAATTTAAAAAAAAATCATGCATGCCAGAAAAGAGTTGACGAGCTACTGCTCTTAAATAGAAATTAGCTGAGGATAATTGTGAGATTCATGTTAGTCATGTCCCAACAAAGAAATATATACACACAGTAAAATTATTTAAGAGAGACTTTGATTATAGACATTACAACAAGAAAGCAGAAGTATAATCATTAAATGTATACTATACAAAGGTGATGCAAGAGAAATTTGAGCATGATGAAAAGATAAGATTGAGAGCCGTTTCCTTGAGATGCTATTTGCTATAGAGTTCTGTAAGCCCGGTAATATAAATTTTATCCATAGCAAAAGCATCGCAATAAACTGGAGAACTCGCTTCCTATTGGCAGAATCTACAATTGGTATCTTATGCCGGATAGTATAGCTGGAATTGAAAAATTGACAGAATTGCGCAGAATGCAACAATAGCATATTGGACTTGGCCAAACCTTTTCAGAAAAAATTGTGGACTATAGATGCAGATGATAAATTTGTTATATCAGTCTTATAAGAAAACCCATGGTCACCTATGCATCCATAACATAGTTGTGATAACTAAAGGAAAAGGATACATAAGCTATAATGCCGAAGTTGTAGAAAATGGCGTCTCTGGAAATTGCAGCTGCAAAGATCAACTGCAGCTTCAAAAATGATATCAGATATTTCCTCCGTCAACTTGAGTACTATTGTCAAGCAATTTTAAAGCGGAGCATCTAACAGTAGGTACATTTAGCGATCTTGAATAATCTCAGAACATATTAGAGATACCAACTGACGTAAACTTCAGTTTAAGCAACCATTCAAAGTGCTGATTCCAATCAGAAAAAAAAAAATAATAATAATAAGGCTTAGGGTAACCACGAAAGAGAATCTCTAGCGTGGTCTACAGATTGATTCAAAGTAATTGGTTCTAATTTACAACTTTCAATGGCTTAAGGGCAAACGCCAACTTTCCAGTGGAAATATTTATATGATGCTCAGAGAAAGAAAGAAGTGTAGGGCAAGGCGTATTAACCTCTACATATGCACTGATAACCAGGCAATGCTAAAAGATGTAAAAGCAAATGGCTTTCGGTCCAAGCCGGTATAGAATGTGTAGGAATTACTATAGTTCGGATACCAGGGCATTCTCACAATAAAGGTAATGAGTTTTGGCTATACAACTAGTCAAATAAAGAGTAAAACACTTTGCTGATAAGATGAAACAAAAGCCATGTACATTACACTATGTTTGGGGTTTGGATAGTTCGATAAACGGACGTTGGGTATACTAGAATGGGTATAATGTAACGAAAATGGGTAAAATATAATAAATTTCTACAGGCTGCAATGTTACTAGTCGAGAAGACTATAGTCAAATGCACCTGATAAAAGAGAAAAAAATGTCTGGTCAGACACAATCTCGGGTAAGACTTAAACAATAAAAGGATAAAATCACTTAAATAGAAATTAGATAACATCTACCTAACCAAAAAGCAATGCTATTAGATATTTCTAATGCTTAGTTTGTTGGATAGTTCTCCTTTATCGTTTGATGATAGTAACCTCTACATTTCCAAAATTATTTCATGGTAATTAGCGACGTAGTTGCAATCCTCTTATACACCGCATATATTTAAAACACCATCCACGTACTGGATATAATATGCACGTGGATACCAACTTGTATGTGCTTGCAGTTTATATGCTCCAGACTACGGCAACTAGCTATAGCATTGCGACTATCAGACCAAGCGTAAGTATAATAATAGGATTACAGTAATGTAATTGAGCTTCATACACGTATGTAGACGTACATTGCATGCATGCAGATATGTATATGTAAGTCCGTAGAATTCGAGTATTCCAGTGCGAAGTGCGGTAAAAACGGTTGCCAGTGGATTAAGGTTGTTACGCTGAGAAGGACGCACGGTAACACGGAAAAACAACAAACGCGAGTCCGACACAAAGAGGAGAGATGGGCTAGGGGAGCCGGCGGTAGTAATTAATTTAAACGATAATGCCGGAAAAAGCCCTGGGTCAATAATTGAATCCTCTTACGCTTGCTAATGATAGTAAAACAAGGGCGGAATACATCTGCCGCTGTGGAAATCCTATTAGGAGTGAGGTGGGACGATTCGCAATCAAAATACACCGCTAGGCATTAGGATGCCAATTTGTTGGAGTGTTTTGTTTTGATTCCAACGCGCGCTAGCGCAAAGTCAAATGTTTAATTGTGGATACAAAACTTTTTCGGGGGTGAATGCAGCAGAAAAAAAAACATCTCGCATTAAATAATATGCTTTTAAAAATCACCATCTAGATCTCCGCTCCACACCTTCTGACAATTTCCCAGTAGCGCCGCTACATTAAACACCAGACACGTAGGCTAGTAACACCGCATGACGCGTAGGTATATAGCTGCTGGAATTAGTACGTAGCTACACGATCTCTCGATCCTGTGCAGAGGCTGTAATTAGCGGCATTGAAAATTTAGCTCGCTTCGGAGCGCCGCGTCCGTCCCCCGGGTCCCCCGGCGCGAATTAAAGGGGCCCAGGCGATGTCCGATCCTCTCTCGAATCCAATTTATCGCCAACAACACAACACTTCGTTAGGTCAATTGTGGCCAAACGTCCGCTCGAATAATAGGATTGATGACGACGCTGTCCGTTCGCGTTGCGTTCCATAGAAGACCGGACTACGTAAAATAATGTATACAGGTCCGCCTGTACGTATCTGGACTTATTTGTTAATAAGCCTAAGCGTATTATACTCGGCGATATACGAAGGCTGTGTTATAAAAGTGTCGTTTCAACGTGCACGAGCAAATACCTAACTTTTCTGACGTATATGATAAGAAATCGAGCTTATATACAGTCTACTCTATTGAAGGTGATCATGATATACAGGGTGATTATTGTTTAATACGAAATAAAAAACCAGGTGAAAGATATATATGAGCAATGCCTAAATACAAAAAATTGCGGTTCTAAGTGCACGTAGTGTCGAGAAAATGATATTTCTTTATTCGAGTCCGGCTCTGACTCATTTAGCATACCGGTGAATCACCGGTCGTCGCTATACTTTGAACGTTGGGATTTACATTTAGTGTGCACTTGCTATTCGCAGTGGATGCGTACGTTTGCAATGGCAGCGTGTACGAATATCGAATACACTGTCATGATCTTAATTTATGGTGAAACAGGACAAAATAGTGTTGCAGCAAGGAATTTTTACGTTTCCCGCATCGACGTCATCCTTCGCCTGAAACATTTGTAAGAGCCGTGTATCGACTTCGATAAATTTATGCCCCGTACTTAATTCCCAAATTTCGTTTCTCTATCTCAAATACTTCAGAAGTTATAAGGGCGAGCCACCTCCCAGAAACACCCGGTATATATATAAATATCTCATTAAACCAAATTTCTTTAAAATTTTATTTTCATCCCAAGTTTATACCGAACTACACCTGCATGCAGTAAAGCATTTCTCGTTAACAGCAGCATTTCCGCGAGCGATACGCAGGCGCTTCAGACAGACTCAACGTGGGCACCTCGCTTGCTCCTAGGCAAATGATTCGCTCGGGCCTCTTCGGTTTTACGGGTACACAATCTTCTCCCTCACTTAAAGTGGACGGGTAGTTTTTTTTTTTTTTTTCTTTTGGCGTACTTGCTTGCTCTTACGGATTGGGAACGTTAGCTTCCTAGGTGAGTGCTTAGCTAATGTGTATATGCACAAAGAAGTATTAATAAACTAGCAATAAGTATTACTATTAAACAGCAGATAAATTAATCGTATTTCTACAAGAAGTTGCGTATACTAGCCAAGTTGGAAAGGCGTATAACTATAGCGAGAGTAATGTAAGATTATCTCCTTCTGCATTTACCACACAACTTTTCATTAAATAATATCCATTTCCCTATATCGCAATACTGGGCTATTTATCAATTCTCGAAATTGACCGCATCAACCGCAAGGCGATAAAGTAAGCGATATTAGCTAATACACCCAAGAATTAATATAACTGCGATCTCTGTGCATTTAATACCCACCAGTATAAACGCAAAATAAGTATACTGAATTATTGCATCACAATAATATACGAAGCTTAACTTAAGCTTTATTTACAGATATTACCGGATTGATAATCCTACATTAACAACATTCGCACTTACACATTGGCGCATAATATCCTATTTATAGCATCGGCCGAAACCTTTTTCCCACAACCAGGCAATGAGCAATCCACTGTGGATTGGTTGTTTTGTAAATAAGCTTTCGCTTCTGTGTGTCGAATGTCCGAGTACGTGAGCCAAAACTGTCCTTGAATTCGATCTATCTATCGGTTTACGTTACCGGGACTGAGTCATTTTCGTTTACGTGTTCGCTGTACTAATTTACAATGTGTAAACGAAAATGTTGCCCGAACTCCTCTCCGTAAAATAATGTTCGGTGCCAAATGTCTACGGAGTGGTCTGTTTATCTTTAAATTCGGCGTGAATTTACACATTCTGCTAATTAGCGTGCTTGCGCTAACGCCAAGATATGAAAGTTTCTTGATAGAATTGTGAGGCGATGCATTGGATAATATTGTTAGGATAATAAAATTTATTATTGCATGAAAAATTTTCGAAATGCGAAAAATATGTTTTAATATTCACAAGATTTTTTTTAAGTAATGTTTAAAACTCCCATTATAAATCGTTTTATACAGATAAGGGCGAATGATATTTAAGGAATAAAATCTCGGTACTTTTATAGACCTATAAAAGACAAATACAGTGTGGTCTATAACTTATTTTTCTTTTTCGTAACATTTTAATAATTCACGAGAAAAGCGAAAATCAACAAACTTTCAAGGATTAATTGACCTCTTAAGTGTGGCGTTCATGTGAGCTTCATTCAAGTGCATTGCCAGTAATTTTTCTGAATTTTCTGAGGGTTTCACAAAAGAATTTCGGTTTGGCAAACGCACCTGTAATAGTCTAACAATAAGAGCTAGCGGACGATCCGAGTAACGTGCTTAGTATAAAGCTAAAGATTTGTCAAACAATGTTTCAGTGTTGGAGGGGGGGAAAGTTGCAGTCAGGGCCACCTGCAAATCGAGGTCTGGATTATTTGTGAATTTGCTAAAGAGTATCACAGATGACTGAGTGGTATTTAATGAGGAATTGCACAACTTTTTTTTTATGTCATAGAATGATAGAGAATGTTGTAATATATAGCCCATCATTAAACTGTCTTTTAAATTGTTTCTCATTAAGGCATAATTAATTTTTTTAAAGTGCTCTGACGTCACAAGTTCTTTCATTCATAAATTCATAGTCGGCATGATTTGGCAATAGAGCGATAGTCATCGTAGTTCGCATCATCATCGCAGATAAGTAATATTAAGTTCGCTGTTCGCATGCTTTGCGCGTACAGATGGCGTAAACGTATTATTACGATATTCTGTGTTTATTTTACGCGTTTTGGAGGTTATAATCTTTCAGAATTCGTTCTTTTACGATAAATTGGAGAACTTTAAACGCAAACTAAAACAAGATGCAGAAATAATGCCGAATCCCAAATTTCTTTGTGACCATAATCTGTATAGCACCTTAATAATATCGTATTTCGCAGCCGGTAAATCACTGCAATGTGTGATTATTACGGGGGAGTAATTTCTATGTTGCCATATATTCTCGTTCATTCATAAAATTTTACTACGTACCTGTGACATATAAAGATCTTAAAAAAATTATATTTCAAGAACTACTTTACAGAAAACCGTCAAAATTTCAGTGTAAATATATATTTAGGTCATGCACAAAATAACATTATTTTAACAAGAATTTAAAAAAAGTGCAATTCCTCATTGGATTAAGCAGTTATTAATTTATTTTAAATATAATTAAAATTTAAAAATATTGTCTACAGGTTTCGTAGCAATATATACATTTTAATATTTAAAATAGTACTACTCGCAACTTGACCAAATTGCAATACTAAATGAAATAAATGGAATTAGAATCAATATATATGTATGTGTCGTTTAGACTGAATTTTAATATTCTAGGTATACAGGGTGGTCGTCGAATTATCCAAGATATTTCATATATGAATTCAATGACTAATTCTAAAAAAAAAATATTCTATTCACTTTTCTCAAATTCCTAACGGTTCTTGAAATATCGTGGTTTGAAGTTGGCAGGTTGTATGGAGATATGCAAAAAAATTTTGATTGTCGGTTCGATAATTGTCATCATTGACAGTTAGTCTGCAATTTATTCAAATGAAGAGTACGTGATCATGAATTTCGTGTATGGATATTACAACGGCCTTACCACCACCTCACTTAGGGAGTATCAACTGCGATACCTAAACCGCCGTCTTCCATACATACAAACCTTCACAACTCTTCGATTAACAGGCGCGTTCCCTTAAACCGACTTATGACAGAGACGATACGCGAAAAAACAATGCTGCAGAAGTATTGGTGGTTGTTGAAAATTATCCTGGTATAAGAAGAATTTCTATACTTATTGGACAAACTAAGACGCTTTTTTTTTTGAGAATGAACTACCTCGACTACTGAGGACATTCCTCTTCTAATCAGAAGTACCTGCGATGCTGTTGTTACATTACATGATGGTGCTCTGGTCGATTATGGAAGAGGTGTTAGTAATTTTCTCAATGGACAGTATCTTGGCCACCGCGATCTCCAAATCTGAACCCATTAAATTTTTTCATATGGGGACATGTGAAGACGCTTACCTATTCAACGGGGAAGCCTAATAATAAGGACCAACTCATCTGGAAGATACATGTAGAGTCTTATGGGGTTAGAAATAATATGGTGAACAACTGGGAAGCAAATCTCAAAATCTTAAAATTTTTACTTTTTACTTTTATCTTTGCTGGAAAATAGACCAATTTTTCCGGTTAATATTGTTCAGTTCTCTTCAAAATTCTTTTATCTACACTCCGCCAAAAAAGTATCGCATAAACTAAAAAAGGGCATTTATGAACCAAGATATTTTTATACGTTCACAAAAAGTTTGCCTCGTGTATGTGAACTATAAAAACACTAACAGAATAATGGAACTTAGCGTTTTTACTTTATTTTTTTCCTAAAAGAACACATTTAGAAAAATGCATATGTGTAAGGTTTGTTCAGTTGTTTATTGAAAGTCTTCCTATACGGACAAATTTTAAAGTGCGAAGTCAGAGTTCTGTACCAACGATTTTAAAACTAAAATGAGCAATTTAACTTCAGAACAAGTGGCTGCTATAGTTGCTTTAATCGAAGATGGACGATCTCAAGCATACGTTGCTAATTTGATGAACATCAATCAGTCAAGTGTTTCTAGAGCCGTAGCCAGATATAGGGAAACAGGCATTTACAGTAGAAGACCTGTACCAGGTCGTCCAAGATGTTCTACTCGCCAAGATGACCGCTATTTACTACTATAAGCATTACGTCGAAGACATGTAACTGCGAGACAATTGCAGACCGACTTGGCTAGAGTCAGAAATACTCGTGTGAGTACTCAAACTATTCGGAATAGGTTACGACAGAGTGGATTAAGAGCTAGAGTAGCTGTAACAGCCCCTCGTCTCACTAGGAACCACCGAGTGGCTCCCTTAAGGTTTGCCAGAGAACATGTAAATTGGAACATTAATGACTGGGCCAATATACTCTTCACAGATGAGTCAAGATTTGGTCTTTACACCTCAGACAGGCGTATCTCAGTGTACAGACGAGACGGTGAGCGCTATTCGCAGTGTAATATCAGACCTAGACCTAATTTCGCTGGTGGCTCTATTATGGTTTGGGGAGGCATCTGTTTAACAGGTCGTACAGAGTTAGTACCAGTAGACAGAGGTACACTGACTGCCCACAGGTATATAACGGACATTTTAGAAGAACATGTAGTACCATATGCGCCAATTATAGGAAACGAATTCATGTTAATGCACGATAATGCACGACCGCATGTTGCAATAATCGTCCAGGAATACCTTAACGATGTTGGTATTCCAGTTTTAGATTGGCCTGCGGTAAGTCCGGACATGAACCCTATCGAGCACGTGTGGGACCTCCTTCACAGACGGATACGAACCCAAAATGTTGCCCCAGCGGACCTGCATGGACTAGCAAATGCTCTCCGTGACGAGTGGGAGAATTTGGATCAGGCTTATATACGGAGGTTAATCGAATCTCTGCCAAACCGTATGCGAGCGGTCATAAGGGCCAGAGGTGGCAATACTCAGTATTAAAAGCTACTGTTATGACATTTTTCTTTCCAAAATTATAATTTCTTGTTTTAATAAAAATCTCAAGTATGAGTTCTTGTTTTTATTTGGCCTGTATTTTATTTAAACAATCATAGAAATTATATCTTAGAGCGCATTAAAGTATATTTACAACTTTATGCTACAAACAAAGATTATGCGATACTTTTATGATTCAAAACTAAATTATGCGATACTTTTTTGGCGGAGTGTATTATATTTTTTCTTGGTATTATTGGCTGTGATCGTTGCTCCCAAATATTCGAATTATTTAATTCTTTCCCTTGCATTTAACTTACAATTAGCATAAATATTCTCATCTATAATTTCTACTTTTATCTCGATGCACTTTCTTTGTTTCTTCCTCAAACTTAAAAGTATTTTCAAGTTCCATTTTGTACCTTGTTAGGAGGATAATGTCTGCTTATACAATGCACTTGGATTTTGGATCTTGCACCTTCTGCTAGGCCGCTTATTTGGTCTAAAAAGACTTGTCAGTAATCAACTCTTTCTGTGTTTTTTTTTTTAGGTGCGTCTTTTATGAACCGAGAACTTTGTTGGATATTACAAAATTTGAAACACTGAAATGTTCCGTTTTGTATATGCGTTATACTATAATATATAAGGATATGCCAAACTGCAACGGCTTAATATTTTTTTAATATTTTTAGGATATTGGCTGTTATTGGAGTTAAATCACATGAGAGTAGATTGTCTTTGTATCTTTCTCAATAAATGCGACATAGTTTCTGCTTCCCACGTCTTTCATATCGAAAGCTTTTCTCGATAAATTACTTGCCTATTGTTAGATTACTTGTAGTGTATTGCGTAGGTATGCGTTATTGAATTGGTGATCACATTATCTAAAGCACTTGTAAACTATTGGAGCGTACGCCTTAACATGACGACTTCTTTGCCTCAACAAAAGCAATCATAATGAACGGAATAACGCTTCCGATGGTGCTAATTCAATAGAGCTCTAGTTCACCACCACTCGATCAGGTAACGAGGCTTAACATAACACCCGACCCAGCGCGGTTATAAATTGGTCGCGATCTACGTGAGGCGCAAACGAAGCCCATGTTTTTCAACTGTGTTTTCGAGGCGCATACTTAAATATTGGAGTGGATCTATTGTGTTGGAAACGATTGCCTTCGGTTACCGCCTGTCTATCTCATTTTCCTTTGGTGTGCTGTACGGTTGTCGATCGTACGCGCGGAGGAATTGATTTTTCGACAGGCGCGCGCGACTCGCCGACCGAGTGAATAATGCATTTACACGGATTCATTATTTAACCCCCCCGAATTCGATACGTGTAGGTAACGATTGGCACTGCAGGATTGATTTGTATTGACTTATAGCGAACGACAATGATCAAGTAATTTGTTGTTCGTTGGCGATATGATGGATGGATGGAATTGGTCTTCAGTGGTGTCTACGATCCGTTCAATCAAATGTAAAAGGGATTTAAATTTTTTCGCGTAATTTGAGCAAGTGACGCTATAAATCATGCATGTTTATTTCTTTTGCTTCTGACGAACAATTACTATTGTAATCTTCATAACCATTCTAAAGTAAAATATATCGCATGGCACGACGGAGGCGAACCATCTTGCTATCATATCCAGGGACAAGAAGGAACTGAAATCCTAAAACTAAGCAGGGAAGCTCATTGAAGAGGAATGGAAATTAACGGAGATGAATCCAGTAATTGGGTTTTGGAACCTTTGGTGTAACAATAACTATCACACTGACAAAAGTCAATGCTAGGTTTTCCACTATCACCAAACAACAATGCACAATCTCTAAGAAAACCTAGCATTGACTTTTGTCAGTGTGATAGTTAACGGAGATGAAATAAAATATATGAAAATAAGAATTGTAAAATACACATTTAAAGAAGTGGAAAGTTTTAAATATTTAGACACAATAATCAGCAACAAGAATGATATAACTATGAAAACTAACCAACGAATCCAATCAGGATATAACGCCTACTACTGTAAACGAAGAATACGACATTAAGTACAAGTACAAAGTTAAAAATACATATTGAACGAATAGAACCTTGTGATCCTGACTATACTAGCGGTCACATTCGGTATTGGTCCCAAGAAAACAAACACCTAACTGTAGCCACCAGAACACAGCATCCTAGAAAGCTGAATGTCTGGGCAGGTATTCTAAGTGATTCGATTACAGGACCATTTTTTTCTAAATGATCATCTAAATGGCGAAAGGTATCTACAGCTCCTTGAAAATGACACTATCCCTGCTATACGTCACATAACTGGCGATCTGGAGGAAAGTTGGCTACAACAAGATGGGTGCCCGGATCACAACACAACGGTAGTTAAACAATTTCTTAATGTTAATTTCCCTGAACATATCATTAGTACGTGGAGTAACATACTTTGGCCACCCAGATCTCCCGATTTAGCGCCCAACGATTTTTTCTTTTGGGGTTATTTAAAAGAGACAATCTTCAGACATCAGCACGAAAGGCTTAAAACATTAGACGAGCTGCGCAATAAAATAGAACAGGAATGCAATAGTATTCCAGTTGAAATGCTGGCTAATCAACGTGTACGCAGGGAATTTTATGACAGATTAGGTTATTCCGAATTACAGCATGGAGGACTCTTTGAATCGATAAAGCAATTTAATTTTTTATATTTTCACTTCAAATTTTTTATTTATTTTTAGTTTAAGTCTTTCTCTCTTATCTTGATAGCTTTTTAGAATCTCTTTTTAGTTGTAAATTTTGTAGAATCGAAATATTTTATTTGGTTATTAGAATTATTAATATTTTGGCTTGATTCCTTATCAAACCTCGTTTTGTTTCATGCAAAATTGATAGCAATAGGTATATTAATATTTATAGAACATGAAACATGATTAAGTATTTTCCAAATAATGTTATTTACTTTACGCATTATTTTGTTTAACAGCGTTAGGAACGCACGATCTCTCTGCTCCCCGCTGTGTTTCTAGGCTCATACTGATATGTACTTTAGTGTGGAAGCGAGCGCGTGACTTACACCAACGCAAGTGATCGTTCTATCGCTGCACTCGTCTGTTTCATATCCACATATATGTACGCCCTTTTCACTCGTACTCATTGGATCACTAGCTATTCCTAGATAGCCGCCCGGCCAATCAGTAAGACTCGTAGCGATGTATGCAGTCGAAACCATGTGCCTCACAAAAAGAGAGGTGACGAATAAAAAAGTCTAATAAACTTTAAAATAAACGAAATACTGGAAAGGGAAGTTATTGTCTAGTTAATAAAGTCAAAAAGAATGAAATGGTATGGCCATACATACAGGATAGAAAAACAGTTGCTGCTATTAAAAATCACAAACGGAATTGGAAACCAAAAGCGAACAGACGAAGAGGTAGACCGAAAGTTAAATGGAGAGATCAAGTGGTGAAGGATATCCAAAGCTTAGGAATATTGGATTGTTGTCAAAACAATTAGAGATAACAAAAAGTGGAAGTAGCTGTCAAAAGAGTTTGGTAACTTCGAGAAGGAATCAATGGTGGGTGGAGTGACAGCTACCACTATCGTACAACAAGTGTTACCGGAAGAGCTTAATTAGAGCGGCTCCAATCCCGCAAGTGATGTAAAGCATTTCCCTTGCAGATGGCTGTCTAGAGTTTCTGGTCACTACCAAAATTAAGAACAACACTTTTTAATATATGTCAATTTTCACTGTGCCATGTGCTAAATACTGCCCTAATTGTAATGAAGGATATGTTGTTTTTTTTCTACCATCATCTTAGTGTGACCAATCAAAAGTTACAAACAATGGCTCAAACAGATTTGCACACTGAAAGATGATGGTACAAGATTCAACTCTTTAAACTACTATCTATTGAAAATGTATATGTTTTATGGATAATAAATAGTATATAAAGGAAAGAATGGATATGGAATTATTGTTTATTAACTACTGCTACTAATAATAATAATATATATTTAATGTCCAACAGGTCAAGACCCAGTTCAGGACACATAAGAACAAAATATTACAATAAATTACTATGTGTACAAAATGTAAATACATAAGTACAAATAATTTTCTAGTAATGTGCAATAAATGACTACAAAGAAAAAGAGAAACACTGAATTTACAAAGAAATTCAAGGAATCCTACGAAATATTACACGCAGCATTTCCAAGCTTCATCAAGTTCTTGCTAGTGGAAGGATTCATCAAAGGTTTGGATAAAGGAACTATGAGGGAACAGAAGCGTTTTGTTACTGCGATAACCATAATAGATACGTGTATAAAAACTATTTCTTCATATCATGGGTTTCCTACAAGAACTCATACTAAGTATTTTAACCGGCTTACAGGATTGGGTTGACCATACAGGTATATTCCTACCGCAACTTTTTCGCATCTAGAAAACTAGAACAGTCTAATTTTGCTTTTATAATTACACATATTAGCTTTAAATAAATAAAATATTAGCTTTTTTATTGGTGGAATAAACAAGAAAGTATTACGTATATATGAATCTAAAATAAAATTTTCCTCTTTAGGATTACAACACGCTTTGAAATTCTTACATTCCACTTTCTTAGGCCAATAACTTTAGTTGCTGTAACAGCCATTCGAGAGAGCGGAATAAGTGCATCCCTTTACGTAAATTATTTCGGCCCATAAAATATTTACGCACTTGGCGGTCGTTACGTTCGCCAACGGTTTTTCCTTTTTTTTTATGGGAAAATGGGGAAACTACGCGAAGTAACTATATTTATGTCCCAGTGAAAAATTCACCTGATAAACGGCTCCGTCTCTCTCTCTATTTCTGTCTCCCGATCTTCTGTGGTCGTATATTTTCAAAACTGAAAGTAATAAAAGCCCTCGTCTCGATGTAGAGACAGCGGCTGTACCGGCAGTTGTATATTCTAAGATGCGAAGATAGTTTCTGCCTTTGTTTTATTAATAGCCTGAATGTAGCTTCTTGCGGTAATGGTGGGGCTAGAAAGAGAAAGGAATAAATGGGGTTTTATGTTAATCTTGCGGATGAGATTTCTGTTTCAATTCAGTCTGGACGGATGGTGAGTGAGATTAAAGATGGTGGAGTATATGTTGGGCGCTAATATAAGTTTTGTGTGGCAAATTTAGTTAAAATTGTAAAAGCATTAGTGTTATTTTTCTCTTTATTTTTCATTTCTAAATTGGTAAAAGTGCTTTGCCCCCATATACAATGTAGATACGTTGGGGACCTTTTTTTTTGCTTTTTGAGGTTAAATTATATTATTATAATATGCCAAAAATGTTATAGTTTTGTATTTGAGTGTATGAATCTGCATGATACATACATTAAACATTAAAATATTCAGTGAAAAACAGAATTTTTAGTTTAGGTAATTATGGAATGACAGAATTTTGAAAAATTGCAATTTATTAATTTAATATCTTTATTTAAACACAGACAGTTAGGACAGAACCACACTGAGAGAAAAATATGGTTCACTTAACCAACTAAATGCATATTTCTTTCTAAATACGAGCAATGCGTTTTGATGTTAACACACCTAAAACGTTATTTTAATCTTAAAAGTGGGTGATTTGGGTCTCTTCATTACAACGCACTCAGAAAAAATTCGACCGGTACTTAAGTAGTGTGGTATCACCAGCAAACATTGCGATATGGCTAATCAGTTGCATCAAAGTGGGCAAGTCGTTACGATTAATTAGGTACAGTATAGGTCCAAGAATGGATCCAGTACACCATTCGTAACCGGCAAAAACGCTAAATATGAGTTGTTAGAAAACAGTGCTTGGGTTCTGTTTGAGAGATATGAGTTTATTAATCTGCAAGCATTGGGATGAATATTATAAAAATAAAATTTTCTGAGATATACAGTCAAAAACCTTCCTCATATGAAGGAAAATGTCGACCGAATGGTGGTCAAGCAGTAACTTGTAGACTATTTATGATGTTATATTTTATTTTTACAGTATTGTTTGGTTTCTCCTATGTATGCATACGCCATATTAGAATTGTTATACGGGATGGTGTAGATTGGTTTTAATTTCGATTGTGAATGTTTTAAATTAGGTTCAGGGACATTATTTAGTTTCGTAGATAATAAAATTACATATGTTACCACACAGTATTTTATATTTATCAATGAATTTATGGTTAGACAGGTTTTATTTAATTGAGATGTGGAATTTGTGGTAAGAACAACACCACACATGGGATTCTAGGATAAGTAGGAAGATTTTTATCTCAAAAATGAAACTAATGTGTGGACCAGTACCTTTTTATTCAATTACCTACTGGTTTACAGTTTAAAAATAATGGTAAATACGTTTGGACAATTCTGTCTGTATTCTTCAGTCATCTAAAAATTTTAATATAATTTCTTGTTATAAGTCAATGATAACTAAAGCTATTGGGTGTACTATCTATTGAATATTGTAAATATATTTTCCATAAAATTGTAATATCTTCGAAATGCTGGAAATAAGTGTTACGTTTGGCTGCATTTTTAAGGTAATTTTGTAATTTGCAGATAACATCGAAAAATATGTGTTCCGTTTAAAAAAAAGACCGAAAGAAAAACATTTATATGTGCATAGATGTGTACCAAAGAAACAAGAAACATTCCATCCTGAAGAACCAATGAAATCGTTGAAAGATAAACAATAGGAAAAATCGGTAAAAGGTAGTGTTGGATCCGGCACGTGCGCGAAGGCGTACAACGTTTCATGTACTACCAAAAATATGTACTGCGTTGATAAAGCATACATTGTACGTCTTCACGTACCTCGGGCGTACGCGGGTACATGCACTACTATGAAGAAATGAGTGATATCAGACGTACACGTATATATTTCGTTCATTCACTTTAGCTCTCGATAAATCGATGCTTATGAATTTACCGCTTGTCGGAGTACATGTACAATGTGGGTGTACATTTATACTACTGATGTGTGGCGCACACCGCTCGTGTGGGAACAAAATCCCCGCTAGTACTCATCAAGGAGTCGATGCCATTTATGTACGCATGAATAGATGTACTCAATGTAGCGCTCATGTACGCATGGAAAGCGTACAATGTACGCTTTATCAACGGAGTACATATTTTTGGTAGTACGTGAAGCGTTGTACGCCTTCGCGAAAGTGACGGACCCAACACTAGTAAAAGGTGCAGGGGCGACATCTATGAAACATCAGAGGGAAACAGTAAAGAAAAAGGGTTGTCTAAGCAAGAGGAAATAAAGCATTCAAAATACGTTGAAGCTAGTATATGAAATTATCTGAAAGGATACGAGGCACACAGCACATAACACTTTATTAACAATAAGTTTATTATACCTCCTAATGTTTATTATATGTATGTATGATACTTCAGATAAATTAATGCAACCGTTATAGAAAAAAATATGCAAAATGGTGCATTCTCCATTATCTTTAACCATGAATTATGAAAATTATTTTACATTCCACCATCTCATCAATTCAACGACTCTTACTTTTATTAACTCGCTAATTTAAACTTAAATTGCAGGCAATAACTCTAAACACATTACCGAAAGCCGGGACAATCGGACAGACGGCATATGACGCTTTTAGCGTCAATAACGTGGTCTGTGTTCCGGTTAATTATCACCGCAGAGCCAACGCAGCAGTAGAGTCCGAATGAAGAAGACGCCGACGGTAATAAAAGTCGAATAATTCAGTAACACGCGACCGCGCGCGCGCGCATAATTTTCCAATTTCCATGCTAATTAATTTTAATGGGGAAATTAAAAAAGAAAATACAGTAAAAACGAGAGGAGGCGACGCGGTAAAATGAATAAAACAGTTCGATGTTCGCCGGCGTCTAGCGCAGAGACGGACGCACAACTGTTCGGAGAGGAGCTGAAGCGTTCCTCGCGAGTGCTATAAAGCAAATTATTTAATTCCGTTCGGAACTGCTCGGGTAAGACTATATATATATATGCGTGTGTATAGGCAGGGAATAAAAGGAGAGATGAAAAATTCAGAGACAGGCGCAACAATGTTTCTAGAAGTATACTGCGCCTCATTTTTTGAGGGAAAAATAAAGGAGGTAACCGACGATTTACGAGCTTTAGTGTTTCAGGAAATAATTGAATAAACCGGGACGGAGTGCGGATCTCGATGTCGGTCGTTCGGTACGCCGCCGCTATTCCGCCCGAGTGGAGCGAATCCCTCCGAGTGCCATTACAGTACGTTGTAAAACAGACGTATTATTCAAGATGTGACATTAATGTTTTCTGAGCTCTCGGATTGCTGCAAATTAAAACTAGTTTCCCGGGCCGTCCGCTCCTTAAAGCACATTCTGGAAGCTCTTCAAACCTTAGAACGTTTCTTTTGCTGCATATAGTAATTTAAGGTTATCCCAACTTTCACATAATCTATTGGGAAAGAAGCTAAAGTTTTATTGGGGTACGCGGTACCATTGATTATGCTCCAGGATGTAAAGGAGTAGGAGAAGTTAAAACACTAACAAAGGAGGAAGTATGTAAATACACTCGCAGACACCCAAAATGTCCAGTCTAAGCCACAGTCTGAGGGCAACGTTCCACACACCCGAGTTGCCCGCAGCGTTTAGACTACGCATACGCATTAGACCGGACATTTTGGGTATTCGTGAGTGTACAGTAGAAGCAATAAATGTTTACCTCAATTTTGAACAACCTCCCGAATGCGTTAGTGTTATATTCAGATGGTTCTAAAAGTATAGATGGTTGTGGCTGTGCCTACTCAGATGGCAGAGACCATGTTGGCGCAAAATTTAAATTAGATCCGGAAACAAGTGTTTATGTAGCTGAGGCGGTTGCAATTCTGGAAGCGCTTAAATATGGACTATCAACGGCTTACAAACATCTGGTGATTCAATGAGTGTTTTAAAATCTATCCAGGAAGGAAAACACATCTTCGGTTTGCACCCACTTACGCTGGAGATAATAGAAACTATTAATGAATTAAGATTAAAATCTGTAACCGTCGATCTGTATTGGATTAAAGGTCATTGTGGAATCCAAGCTCCTGACTTTGTAGATGAATTGGCCAAGCTAAGTAGGAAAGAAGGAGAATTGTATAAGCCCGTTTTAACCATATCTGACATAGTCCCACATGCCCAACAAACTGTATTAGATCAAGATACTACCATACAACCTTATCTAGGTTGAAATTTGGACATGGAAGGTATGCTGCCCATCTGCATGAATTAAACATCATAGAATCACCAAAATGTACATGTGGGTACGAGCAAGGTTTTAAATCATCTCTTCTTAGCTTGCACTAATCATTTAAGTGTGGTAAATGAATTATACGAATTCCTAGGTTTGAATTACATCCCCTTACCAACCAGTGTAGTAACTCTGTTAAATTTAAACAGTAAAACAATTTGTGACAAACTTTTGAATGTTTTAACAAAGTCTAAACTATTGATATAGTTTTATTTACAGCACACTCCATCCATTCTGTCTCCTCTGTGGGTTAACCTTTGAACCGTTGGCCGAATTCATTCAAAAAAAAAATGTCTAAGAGCTAACGACAAAACATTGTAATACGTAAAACCAAGTGACCTTTAGATGGTTGTAGGTATATAAAAAACATATAGTCTACGTATAGTAGGAAAGCTAACGGACAATCCAAGAACGTGCTTAGCACCAGACTAAGAATTTGTAAAATAATGCTTTAGTGCTATTCCATTAAGAAAATAATTACTTGGCAGGTGTCCCGCTGTTGCGTCAGTCGTAAGATCATCAAAATTTTTTTTTTTTTTAATTTTGAGGTAAGGGATTTGAGAATAGCTATTAATTCCCAAGAACTTTTTTTAATAGAATTTGTGATCAGAAATTGATGCATAACATGAGTCTCGGAGACTCATGTTATAAATTAAATATGAGGCTGGGAGACTCAGATTATGCATCCTAGGATTAGAAGGTGCGAAAACTCTTTGCATTGCTAAAATTTGTTAAGTCTCCAATAAAAAAAAAAAAAATATGGTCCCTACTTTTTGGCACGAGCTCTATGTTAAAAAGAACAAAACTATATATTTTCCATATAACTTTTTTCTCTTTTATTACAACTAAAATAATTTTTTTTTCATTGGGTTCTTTTTTTCTTAAATCAATGCGCCAACGCATGAAAATGAAATATACTTATAGGAAACATACATATCATACCAAAGAATTGATACCAATCTCAATCTTGCATGGATATACAAATCTCTAAAATTCACTACATGATTTTGATAGTTAACATACAAATATTTAATTTAAATATCTCGTACGTATTTTGATTTAAACAGTTCGAAAAATGATAGTTTCGATTACAACAGGTACTTATAACACCTCCAACATACGTTCTGAATTCCTGAATTCATTTCAGCTCTCATGAAGTGTCCCAAACATCGGTAGAAAACCACCAGCCACATTGCCTCGAACGTTGGATACAGCAGAACACCCGGATTAACGCAGAAAAGATTCCAAAGCATGAAAATGACTGGTTTCATATCAATTGTGCACCAAACAGGAAGTTCTACTATTCAAAGTATGTATAAGTTAAACTATTCTTGCGATTTCAAAATGATAATTAAACAAATTTCTAACAATTTTCTAGATAAATGTTTACTTCTCAAAAGATCGAAAAAGGTTCTTCAAAGATCTTTTATTTCCAACAACTGCCATTACCAAGGAAAGTTCTCACGGGCAACACCAAATACTAGTAAAAAATTGTTACCGCAGATACGCATGAATTAAAAATGCTGAACGACGAACACCAGTTTGAAAAAATACAGATAAATCGCCAAATCCATGGTTGTTACATTTACTAAAATCTATACGTCCAAGTAAGTTGCTAGTCGGAATTTTACAAAAATACAATACAACGATACCAGTAAAATAAAACATTTATACAAGCTATGTAAAATTAATTTCGATAGTAGTCAATTCTTTGGATAATTCATATTTAGTAGAAAATACCATAGGAATATATAATATTAATTTTTTTATAAAATGTAAAAACAAATTGGGGAATTGACAAGCCGCAGGCAACTCCAAGGCTACGCTGAAGACGACAATCTAACTCTTACCGAAACGTCAGGTTTGAACAAAGGATTAAAAACAGTCTACACATTAAATCATATAGGAATTAGCTATTAAAATGTATGATCGATCACGTATTTCCTGCTTTTGCTTTAACCGCGCTTAATAATTCATACTTATGATTATAACCAGAAAATTATAGATTAGAATCATTGAAAAGGTATTGAAAGAAATTGTAATCACTGGCACCTAAAATCATCCACCATCCTTTTTAACCAACACTTTTTCAAATAGTTTAGATACAAAGTAATGAAAGGCCTTCTAATTTCCAAATCTTCGACTATGAATAATCCTTCATCCACTACATTAAAGCCTTGGCAATTATCAGAGATAAAAAAACAATAAAGAAGAACGGAAGAAGAAAACCAAGTTTTAGGAAAGCCACCCTTAGGGCAATACTCCACGTGTTTCCTCAAACCCCTCCGTTTCACCAATTTCCTCTCTTACCACCACCAACTGCGACTACAACAGCGTTTAGCGTCACACCACCATCCGTGTCGAAGATAAATCGCCGTATTTGTTGTTTTGTAAATTTTCCATCGTATTTAATGGGAGTCGACGGTTCCAGTTCATTAATTACTAATGTCATGGAGCCAAGATGGCTTCCACCCACATCGTTCGCGTGACATTTAAAAATGACTGCGTCCTCTAACAACCGACCGGGCAGAGAACGATCTTTCACTACTCGATAGCACACAGCGTTTTAGGGTTCGACTAAAGAGACGGTCGAACAACAAACCGGTCCCTTAATACACCGAGCGTAATGTTAAGTGTGTAGGTACATAAACGGAACACGACAAGTCCATTGTCGTGTATATATGTGTACGTAAGGAGATTCTATATTTATCTTTTCTTTTTTATATTGTCAGAGTTGAATGGAATGATTTGCATAATTAGACTGAAATATACGTAAATCAGTATGTGAACCTTTTATCATATTTATCTTCTGATATAATCGTATTTATTATTCGATGTGAAAGACCTAAATTACCTCTCAGAATATTTATAAATAATTATAGTCTCTTTTCATATATGTGAAAGAGGAACTGGTAAATATAATTTCTAACTTAGCAATACCACGAACGTAATTTGAAAGATCATCCAAGTAGGTCAAAATCCTTTCCAGATGTCCACCACCATAAAGATCGAGTACAAAGACATACATTTTCGGTGTTTGGATACGCTGAAAGTTAGTTAGTTGTCAATTTTGCAAAATATATAATATTACGTCTGACATTCAAAGGTCTAATGATCTACCAGACATCTACTGATATGTATTTTGAAACGGTGCCAAAATGTCACGAAGTATTCAAGTAGATCCTTCATCAGTGTCATGAAATAATATCATAGGTACGTATATACACTAACTTGTTTGGTGTATACACATAATTCTGAAAATAACTGAGGATGTAGAAGATCTTAATTATAATTGATTATTGGCAAGAACAGGCAAAGATTTGAAATGAGTTTCCTGTATAGTTTGGAATAATTTGTGTAAGCTATATTACGTGTTGTAGAATTATGAAAGTCGTCCATCTTCAAATCTGGGTTCCTCAGTGTTTATTATAACGGATACAGAATGGTAAAATCTCAAAAATTCTGTTCGAATGGCCACTAATTTCAAGCTAAACGCTCATCATAATAACAGAATCAAACTATATTGTTTCTGTCCTTTATTTCAACCCCACAATGTACGCATATAGAATCAAACCAAATGAGTGCTGTAATAATAGAAAAAATATGTTTTTTGCGGCTATCAGAGGTGCATAAAGCACGAAATCGTATGCTGGGCAAAATATTTATGTGTAACAACAATGATGTAAAATTTATTTTAATAAAGTATTTTAATAATTTCATTGCTAATACAGTTGTTCCAATAATGCTTCTGAACAATTCGACAACAACATAATAATGAATAGATGATAATAAATAAATTCTATTCAAACGACAAAAATATTAAAGAATATCCGTTTTCTGTACAAATGCTGTATTTTTTAAGAAACGACTGATATATTTATTACTAATAACATTAAGTTTTAAAATATCTTTCTGATATATTAAGTGATAAAATTCAAAAATTGGAAATCAGTTAGATTCAAAGCCACATAATGCAGCTCAATTATCGTGGAGGAAGAAAACCCTTTTGCCAGCTTTCCTCTTTTTTTTTCATTTTTTATGGCCACTAGTAAATGAGTTCAAATGTTTGCATAGTAGATACGCTCCTGTAATGGTGTCATCTTTAGGTTTGAAATCTTTAATCTACAAGAGCAATTCCTTGAGAGTTCCAAAATATGGTCACTATCACATTTCTAGCCGATTGCTGGACTTTTTTGACAACTTTTTGTTCCAAGAACATAAAAATAAACCTAAAAATTCTTTACAACAATCGACGTAGCATTGTTTTTGAGGAGGTTTCGGGGGACCCAACGCGCAATGATCTTTGACATTCCAAGGTGTTCATCTACTCATGGAAAATTCTGAAGTCAGTTGTTGGGAAAAAGTTGAATCTTGTTTGAAATCTTCAGTTTTAGTCGACCATTTTCCAGAATGGCAGGTTCAGCTGTTATAACAATTTCGTGTCTCGTCACGACACTTTCTCTTCCATTGCGTTTATAATCTTCTAAAGATTCCTAGCCTTGTTTAACCTTCATCCACGGGAGCGCTGATAGTAGTTTATCATCTTATTAAGAAAAACATGAGCAACTTTTACCTGGGGCTGTGCAAGTAGATGACAAGAGCGTGTATTCTCTAGTTACACAATAAAAATGCTAAAGTAGTTCTTGCTTACCCTTGGCAATTTTTCCTGCCACTGTTTATCAAATGTTTGCAAGAGTTAACCGATGGTAGATTACCGTTCTGCGCTCAGGTACGTAATTTCTTATCATGCGGCATCAAAGCAAAATGTATCAATTTCAGATTTTTGAAAGGTGTCATATTTTGAAGTTTTCCATTGCTCTCCTCTTTGTGAAGTTATAAGTGCGCAAAGTAGATCTTATACCTCGTTAGTCAACAAGTGTTTTCATCCACTCCATCGATTTTGTTATTTTTATCGAAATAACACTAAATGCGTCTAGCATTGCAACTGCACAACCAAGATCATTAGCGACCGCACATAGGTGCTGCTATGTTACCAAAAAAACAAAATCTTTGTAAATAGACGTTATCTCTTTCTTTTTACAAAACCTAGTGTATTTTTTTAGAATATCTAAAGATATCTGTCGAATGCTCTTCCAGTTGAGCTGAGAATTAGATCAAGTATGAGAAGGACAATAGCGAGAAAGCCAAAAGGACGAGCAAATGGGCAACCCAGATAATTTATGTACTTATTGCACTCCTAAAGTGATAATACATTTCTTGAATTGTTTACACATGTGTGCTACACCATTTTCATTATATTTATCCCAATTTTAAAGTTTTAGTTGAGCAAAAAAGACGAAAACAGGAAGACGGTAAATCACCGGGGCAGGTATCTATGTAAACAGTTCTCATTTCATTTAAAATAATATCTAGGCTTTTTCCCTGCTTCCTGAGAAATTTACTGAACCGGACGAAACTTGATAATTAATATTTTTTAAAAGAAATTTACTTAAACTTTCTTAACTGTAGCGAAGTTACAATCGTAGATATTCGGTATGGAATTTGATGTTTCTATACCCAAAAATATTCCACATATTTAAAGAACACTCCTCGTAAGTAAATCAACGTGAAAAAAATTCTATGCACGTAGGATATTTTGCATGCTTTTTATATTATAGGAAGCAATTTACAGCAATTAATTTTACAAATATATACTAGAATTATATAACTTGCTATATCTAAAACATTAAACACATCACACATCTAAACTTTAGAGAAAAACATTGCGGGAAGCAAACATTTAAAAATAACTATTTCATACCAGATATAAATAAATAAACACTAGAAACCAAAGGAAAGAACTTAAATTTTTTTAGCACTACCAGACAGTTAAATTAACCGTTTTTATATCAAAAGCCAAACGGAATGTAAGTACCCATTAACTTAAAAAAATTATCCGAAAAATTCCGATCATACCCCACATATTTTATTTTATTAAATAGAGCCGTTAGATCGGTTCATCTATTCTGGGTACCGTTTGAAAATGATCCCTTTGATGTACGCTCTGAGCACAAGTGTAATTGGCTGTTGTATGCCGACTAAACTATAACAATACCCGATTAAACTACGCACTAAATTGATCTCAAAGCGGACACTGCCAATTTCACTTTGTATGTGTATATATGCAGAAGTTTACATTGGTACATTACGACTCTAGAGCTTTGACGTATGTGCGTTGTATTTCTCTCGTCACAATTCTAACTATTCTATTTTAATTGAGGGGAATTGGGGTATATGACGTTAAAATGTGTATTATACAAATACGTACCTATGAGAGTAAGGAACGAAAACAGCCGACTAATATAATCATAATATTTTCGCATTCCGCATTTCGCAATCTGTGTATGTATACGGTGGTACCCATAATTCCGCGCTTGCTAGGAACACGATTCGCCTCGCGTAAAGCGCTTTAATATTTTAACGCGGTTAACGTCGTTAACCGGGCACACAAAAGAAATTAAAAATGCAACCGGGCAACATTTTAATTTTAATATACGCTGCGGCCGCAATTTCGTTCCATCCTTCGCGGACGACCCCAAGTTTTACATAAAATTTCACTAAAGTCGGCAACGAAACGGTTGCGTAAATACACAAGTCGTAACGGTGTCGGAATATGTTCACAGCAACTGGCGTTATTTGGCGGTGAAAAGTGCCGTAACCCCATAAACTTTGTCGATGTGAAACGAAAGCCGTAATCGCGCCGTGATGCAATCTGCTAATATGGTAATTCAATTTGTCGCCAATTACGGCGAAGATGGTCGTAATTCCAGTTCATTAGTCGTAAAAATCAAAATTGAACATTACATTGGGAATTGTCAAATTGCAGATACAAGTTTTGCATTTTATATTTATCGGTACAGAAAATGCAAATGGCATGATTTCAGACGATTAACTCGTAAAAGAGGCGCGATTAATCTAGTTGTACACTGGACAATGAAGAGCATAAAACTTCGAGATACGCAGATGGTATTATCGTTATAATCCGTGCATGATAAATTCAATAATATAGTGCGGGATAAAATGCAGAACACCCAATAAGTTGTACAAGAATGAACAGAAGAAAAGCCCATGGAAAGACGTGAAGTCAAGACTAAATATGATGTATTGGACGTACATCACTGTGGTCAGACCCATGATCACTTATGCATCTCCACTATGGTGGATAAAGATACAGCAGCAAAATGCTATAACTAAAGTTATACCAGCAATGGAATGCTTCCTAAACGTTACTCGTTTCCATTTTGGTGATAATAGGGGAGGCAAAAATGTAGCACCTCAGATTGCAAGAGATATCAGGTGGCAGATACACAGGCTTGGATCCCAACAATATTGACTATCATATGGACGGCAACCCCTTGGAGCAACGAGATCGAACCACATGACTTCGGCATATCTACTTAATCATAGATGAAATCACAGATCGGATAAGTTGGAATCCATCCAAGCACAGAGGGCACACAGCAAGCTCGGTGATCTGATCTGTTTCACAGACGGATCAAACACCGGGATAACAATAGTGGAAATCTGGAGGTGAATTACCTTTAAACAATTTGTTTAAATGATCACTATTTGTTTATCTTTCAACTACAAACGAAAGGAAAATCACTACAAGCAACTACAAACGATTCTAAAGAGAACTGCGAAAGCGGGTTTTCGAAATCTCAATTATTAACAAATTCGCCATTAAAAAATATGTTTAAATCATCGCCATTTGTCCATCTTTCAACTACAAACGAGAGGAAAATTACTACAAGTAACTACAAACGATTCCAAAGACAACTGCGAAAGCGGATTTTCGATATCTCAAACTGGGGTGCGATTTTTTGAAGGTCCTATAATTACTAATAGATGGAACTACAAACTAAATTATTGTTACTACAAAAAACTACAAACGAAATACCAACATTTTCTATAAAAAAAAGTTTATTTTTAAAAAGTGGGGTGCTAAGTTCACATAGGTGCGATATTGAGGGTGTTAGTGATATCCAGGATACAATTAAGCTGGTTTGGGAATGCATTCTAGAACAGAATGACCATAAAAGAATTACTTTATCGTGGGGGAATAGATGAAAACAAAAATGCCGACGAGTTAGCAAGAAGGGCATCATTTTAGGACCAGAACCTGTTCTAAGAGAGCCCAAAAACACAGTATAGCACCAGGTAAGGAGTTGGATTCAAAATAAACACAAAGAACACTGCAACAACACAACCAGGCAAACTCATGAAAGGACCTTCATCAAGGGACCATCAAAAAAGAAGAGTCAAAAACTACTAAAGCTTAGGAATCACCTTCGCATAGTAGCAGGTGCACTGAAAGGACACCTACATAAAAAGGGGACTCAACACCCCAAATACCTAGTGCAGACTGTGTTATAGAATGAAAGGGACGGCATACCACATTATATGTTAATGCAATGCTCTAGATGCAAATAACAACCGATTTTTGACAAGCCAAAAATAAATCCACAAGATTATTTTGATGAATCAGACAGAGATCGGCACGGATAAGTACAGAGCACCACGATATTAGAACGCAGTGTCAGATGATACCAGCAACAACAAAAGAATCTAGTCGTTGTAACCTCGAATTATAAATTTGCCCAAAAGACTAAATCATCTTGCAATGTTTTTCCTTTAGCCTTGTGAATTCCTCTAATTTTGCAGTGTTTGTTTATATAACCATGCCGT
Source organism: Cetonia aurata (assembly GCA_949128085.1). Lineage (NCBI taxonomy): Eukaryota > Metazoa > Arthropoda > Insecta > Coleoptera > Scarabaeidae > Cetonia > Cetonia aurata. Next base: position 5,966,858 of record OX421884.1, on the reverse strand, counting down.
GCCACAAATTCGTTTTCTTTCTTGAAAAACTTAGGTGGACCTCTTAAATATTCATTTGTTTCTTGTTAAAGACTCCATATTAACAAACATTTTCCATAACTTCCAGGTATTTTATACTAAAATTAAAACTATAAATTTTCATTTAAAAGAAAGTAAGTCAAAAAATGTTTATATTTTAAAGACAATTTCATTTATATATGTTTCCATGCATTTTCAATATCCACTTGCACCAAACCAAACTGCAGGTAAAAATTGTTGCATAAGTTATCCCATCAAAGCGTTATACTTAAGGAATTACACGTACAAATACAGACAAATAACACAAAATGCCAACTTGACAAACTTCTTTTGGAATAATTTTTAGATACAGAAATGGTCGAATGATTTAAAATGTGTTCCAAGTGACGGAGGACATTTTAAAAAGAAATAGTCCACTATTTCCGCAAATGAATGGTGAAAAACAAACTGCAATTAAAAAAAAACAAATATAATGATTCATCGTAAAAGCAAAGAAATTAGTTATAATCTTAACCACTTTAAAAAATTGGGTTGACTAAATTTCTTATGTCCATGTTAAATGCCCATATGGTCAAAGCTATTCTTAGTAAAAAAAAACAGGCTTTAGTACCAAAGATATTAATAACTAACAAGGTAATATTTCTAAGTGTCAAATTAAACTTGGTAATACTGTAGAGCATGTTAAGATGGGCAGGGTTCAATTTTTTCTTGATTGAAGGGGCGAAACACCCCTTCGAAAATCTATTAATTTTTATTTTTTCCATACAATTCCCAAACGCTAAGAGATAGAAGTAACGTCTATCATGCCATGTGAAGTCAGTCAATAACAAAACGAAAACATTCCACAGTTAATACGGAACAATAAATTCTCACTGCGATGCAAAGGCCCACCTATATTAATCATGGTTTCTACCTGATAGTGAGTGTACACTTACGCTTTTCTTCCACGATTAAAAAATTATAAAGTTCGTTAGAAAATCACAACATTTATAGCAGATGACTAATTTACCCAACCATTAATGTAAAAACATATTTCATAATTTAGCTCATACTTTAGCGATTATTTGACAAAGCAATTTTACAAACCAACACGACAATCAGCCTATTCAACCAAGCTAAAGTAATAATTTCACACACATAACAATATTTCTTACATTACCCGCAACCCATCAGCAATTAGCCTAACAAAATACTTCGCAAATAATGAGAATTACTCATTGAATTTCATACTTTCGGTTTAGGAAATGCGCACACAATCAGTACGTAACGGCAAAATGTCTAAAGCGTATTTGAGCTATGTACAAGGTCAAGTGAGCCGTACCGTAGCCATTCCTCTAATTGCGTACATGTATATAAAAATTTTACGACTCCAAGCGTTGTACATCATTGTTTACAGTACAATCAACTAATTATTAATTTAAGTATATAGTTGATGCATTTACACGGGTTCAAAGATTTTCTTACCAATTATAAGGGTTCATTTACCCGTGGCTGTTTTAATTTAGTGACTTAAAAGGTGCATTAAATTACAACTTATTAATAGTTAAAACTTCCTAATTATCCCCAGGACATATAACATAATTCATTTTTGATTTCACAGTTGTGTATCTACTAATTTATATTGCATAAAATAATGGGTTATTACGCATATAGAATGATTCAAATTAGGTAATATGATTACACCCATACTTCAATATATCTTTATCATCTGGTACTTTTAATTGTAAAATCTGCTAATTCCATTATTCATGTTTATATATAATGTAATTATTGTCTAATCCATCACAGTATAATTAGTTTTATCATTATTTACAATAGGTTTTCTGATCGATAGGATTATCAAGGCTTACAACTGCAGATGCTTGTTAATATTGTTATCGTCAACCCACGTTACAATACCAGTAACATATAGGTAGTTAAATATAAACCAAAAAATCACATTGGACCCAACATAGGTAGGTACTTGAGGTACGCCAAAATGTTCACAAGCAAAAAAGTTTGTTGTGTAAAATATTGCAGGTATGTATTTTTTTATCTTCTATAGTGCAGACATTCACTTGTAGGGTGACAGACCTCTAAAGTTACACCCCTAAAACATATCTTTGGAACTAGAAGTGATATCGAACTGAATTAAAAAGGAAAATGTTCTTCTTTGCAATTCGGACATTTTGGTTTAATAAGGAGATCAGTAGTGCAGAGGAACAAAAGCCCGAAAGCACGAACTGTCATTCAAGTCCTTCATATAGTTTGATATGCTTGTTTGGTCGATTCCTATTGCAGTATTGTCCAATGTGCGAAGACACTAAGTACGTATATAGGCCCAGCAAAAAGACAACATTTTCTTTTATTCATCATTGGGATGGCTTGAGAAAGGCAACGTTTCTACCTAAGAACCCAATAAATGGGAGCTGGCTAAAGTGAAGAGCGTCCTCTAAGGTAAATAGTAACAGAATATAACTTAATTTAGTTAATATAGCTTAATTTTTGGATTACACCACAAGATCTTTTCAAACCGATTTGAAAATTAGGTTTCAAGCAAGTGAAGTGTCAGACCTTTAGTTTATCTAAATAAAATTTATTGTTACACAATCTGGTCGACATCTTCCTGTGTAGATCTGGAAACGGGTTCAAATCAATACTTCTTTAATACCTTCTGACGTTCCCTGGCGAGCATTGCCAAAAGTGAATTTGCAAACTAATAAACTAGAACAACTAGTTTTGATATTTCTTTTTCAGAAATAGATAAGAGAATAGCAAAGGGAAACAAGGCAGCAGGAACCTTAACAAAAGTAAAATCGAAAAATATATCGATAACAGCAAAAATAAGGGTATTTCAAACAATAATAAGACCTACAGTCACATACGCCTGTGAAACTTGGACAATGAACAAAAAAGAACAGGACAAATTAGAGATATCGGAGTGTAGAATTCTCAGAAGGACATATGGGGGAGTCAAAGAGGGCGAAGTTTAAAGAAGAAGAAGAAGGATCAGAGAAATAACAGAATTATATGAGATGCCAAGTATTACCAAGTTGTTTGGATGCAGAGAGGCATCCAATAAAATAAGCATGGCTGAGGTTTATATGTAGGATGGCAGAAGACTGGTGACGGAGGAAATGGTTGGATGAAATGGAAAGTTGAAAGATCGAGTGAAAGGCCTCGGAGGCAAGGGCCACTAGGCCTGCAGTGCTGAAATATATGTATATTTCTTTTTCAAGCATTTGCAGTTTTAAAGAAATGCGTTAAGAAAAAACTTGTTATGCACATAATTTTTGTTTTCTTTCACAGTGATTTTTGCAAGCCGAAAGTGGAAAAGTATCTCAGTCAGTGACATTTCGCGACTTTGCTGTTATTATTTCTAGAAAATGTTCGTATTTTTAGCTTTTCTGGAGAAGCATGGTGGCGATAGAATAACTGGAAATAATAACTTCCGTATCAATATCCATTTTCAGGAGTAATTTGAGTTTTATAATTTATTTGTTAAAATTGCAATACGTACCTAATTGGTGTTAAATAAAACCAATAACAAAAAGTAAAAATATTGAATAAGATTGGTACTTCCAATACGACCTTTTTGCAAAAAAAAAAAACAAAAATTTCATCACCAAGCAAAAGAAAGTATTTTTAACTAACTCTAAAATTATAAAATATTTCTTCTTCCGTACAATTAACTAGATAAGCAGATTTAAGAATTTTCTGCAATAAATAGTTATAAAAACGTAGTTTAGCACTTTGTCTGACGTTACATTTAACGAAATAAGGTGAAATACTACCCAATTGACTTAAAATTTTCTTCATTTCCAATATTGTAGTTATCTATTTTTAAAAATGCGTATTAATTTTTGCCTTGTCAGAAAGAATACATTAATTTACTTTAATGGCAATATTTTTACCACTTGAAAGTGAAAATATGAAGGTACTACAACTGAACGCAAAATGTGTTAGTCATAACAAGTAACACTTAAAGTAAGAAAAAAGCGAAATATTAAGCTCTTCAAGTGTAATATCTTCTGATAACAGAGTTAAAATTGTAACTTATCTTCTAATACGAGTTAATATAATTGCCGGTTTAATATAAATGTTTTTTTTTTTCTGTGTACAAAAAAATGACCCACTACTTAAGGTTGAATAAGTTATTCTAATTAAATTAGAAATAGCTGTATATTCCTTTGTTAATTCTTATTTTTAGACTTGTTTACATAGCATTTCTATGATAGCGCTCGTAAAATTTCATCGATTCTATCGTTAAGGATCCCAAACTAATGAGATACTTATTCAGGGTATTGCAAAAAATTACGCAATCCGGCTTTGTAACGCCCAAACGTTCCCGTTACCGCGGTACTTCAAATAAAAATACTTCAAAATCTACGCACGGCTTTTCTCGCAGGCATAGGCCAGACGTTAGCCTAGCCGAAGCCTGAGAGATCGCTTTATTGCAAGGCAACTGCTAGTTTATCGTATAAACAAGTTGTAATATGCCGAATTTTATGGGCGTGTCGTCCTAAACGAAAATAAAATTACTGACGCAAGTCCCTGCTTTCTCTCTTCACCGCGAAGAGAGCCCGTAGCGCCACTTTCGCTTTCCTCTAACACGGGCCCGAGGAATTAGCATAATACCCGTAATTCTATATACCTACTAGCGGCTCTAGAACCTAAGGAAAGTGTGCACTTCGTCTTGTCAGCGCGTCTAAAGGGATCGCTGACCTAAAATAGTGCTTTTATACCTTCGTCCCTTTTTTCCTTATCCTTTTCCTGTGCGGCGATTTCCTCTTTTCATCCCTACGAAGGGAATAGTCATCCTCCTTCAAGTATCGTGATACGCACCTTACCTTCATAGGAAATCAGCTTTCCGAAAAAGGGTGTGCTATACTCGATTAGGCTAGCAAACAATTTAGGATATTCGAAAGGAGGTGAATCGTCTTCCATGAACAGAAAAAAAAAGAACAGGGAGATGATACAACACCGAAAGGAATATAAAAAAGGATCGCATAGGAAATCAGAAGTAAGGGCACAGGTGTTACTGTGTGTATAGAATGAATCATATAACACGGTAAGTTCCGGGTGGAATTGTACGATATCCAAACTATAACCCTCCCTTCTCGGTCTGAATGATAGGTTAGGGGAGTTTGCGTTAGTCATTGCAGTTGTTAAAATGTAGGAAGGCGGTTTGATAAGCACTTGTTCAATATCAATTTGTGTAATGATGCTAAAAATCTACGAATCGTCATCGTTTGAAATGAAATATTTACTTTCCTTTCTGATATAATAGTCAAACAAGTCTAACGAATAAAAAATAGACATTAAGATCCATAAATAAACGTATTATTAGAAGCCAGATTTATTCACGACAAAATTAATCAAAATCATTTAATAACAGATGAATTTCTTCACTATTTTGTTAAAAACTAGCACTATTTTGTGTAAGGAAACCGTGTATAGAAAGATGACTTTTCTTAGTGAATGAGCTCGCTTTCACTATGAAGCTTCAAAGGGATCCTCTTTAAAATTTAAGAGAGCCTTCTGTTATCGAATTTTATTTTCTGAACAGCACACAAGCAAACGGGAAAAGGCCTGGAAACTCGATTTTAAAATCATAGATTCTTCGCCACCCAATCTCTTTTTAACTATAGTAAATGCAGTTTTGCTGGTATTTCCTCTTTCTGTATATTTTTCCTGAAGTATTCCTGAAAAGCGATCAACAAAATAGTTCAAGAAAGTAAAATATCTGGGAGTCATACTCGACCAGAGATGGGATTGGAACAAACAAATAGAAAGAATCACCCTTAGAGCAAAAAATACAAATACAAAAGCATATGCACAGCCTAAACTGCAAAAGATACAGAGAATGGCCATGGAGGTGATACCAAATATCACATCCCTTCATCTTCAACCCCATGTTAGGAGGATGTGCATATAGCCTAAAATTGACACGCAACTGTAAAGACGGTGATCTTATAGGATACCTCACAATCCTAGATGATCTCAGATCGCAGGATACCTCACAATCCAACACGATCTCAGATCGGAGGTATGGTCACTAGAAATGCTAACGGACATTATGCGCATTAAATTAAACTTTAGGCAACCATTCAAAGTACTGATTCCAAATCGAAATTAACAATGCCCAGGAAATTTGAAAGAGTAACCTTGGTGTGGTACACAGATGGATCCAAGATGGAACAAGGGATGCAGTCGAAGTTTCTGGGCCGAATTGCCGTCTCTCAATAGCTGTAGAGCAAACTCCAATCATCTTTCAGGTAGAAGTATTTGCCATAGGTGTTTGTGCACTAGAAAACCTCAAGAAAGGGATCAAAGGAGCTAACATCTATATATGCACTTATAACCAAGCCACCCTAAAAGCAACTAACTTTGAGTCTAAACTGGTATGAGAGTGCTTAAGTAATGTAGTGCACCTGGCAATGATAAAATCACACTAGTTTGGGTACCACCACATTCCCAAATTAAAGGTAACAAGGTGGTTGATCAACTGCTCAAACAAGGAGCCAGCAACCGCTTCTATGGACCAGAGCCAGCTCTGGGTATGTCAAAAACCCAAAATAGAGGTGAACTCCAACAATGGGAGAGCTGTGGAGGCAAATTTTTAGAGAAGGAATGTACATATAATTTAATTTGATTATAACTAGAGCAAAATAAAAAGAATTAAAAATTCGAGGATTATTGAAATATTTACAGACTCGCATGTTATTGTATTGTATTCGACTAACGGTTTCGTCCACTGTAGCCACAAGGGCACGCATAACAAAGCGTAATCCTTTAGAGGCAGATAAACAGTTGTGTTCTTTATGTGGGTTGCAAAAAAAAAGTGGCGAAGCAAAAAGTACTCCTTAATTTGGTCAATTTTAGGTAGCACTTGATTATCAATCATATACACTGGCGGAATATATGTACTTAATTGACTTTTCTAGTGAATGTAACAGAATAACATTTATTAGAATTCAATTTTAACTTCAATGTATTCCACCAATTCGGAAAAATTGAAGATCTCACAGGTAAGTTTATTAGGTATGCCGGAAGATTCCTGCTTATTACGAATGAACTGGAAAATATCTTTGGGTTGAGTTAAAATTGAAGATTTAAATGATTCTGCTTATAGGCATTGAGCAGACGAAATTTGGTTTTTGCATACTACACGAAGTCGACTGAATTCTTGGTAATGATAAGTATTCTTAGTTTTTTTTTTTTTCAGTTGATTCTATTATAACGGGACTTCGAGCTTTCAAATTGGAAATAATATCGGGCGTAGACCAAGAAGGATAACTGGTGCTGATCCAGCAAAACTAGAATACTAGGACAAAACGAAATTTTTTTCGGAAATTGGTTATTTTGTTGCTGCAAGTTGCAATGGGCCAATTTGAATAAATCTTTTCAGGATTTTAGAATATCGTCAGAAAATTTTATCCCTGGGTCTCAAAGCCTAAGTTTCGATTGTCGAATTCTGAAATCAAACTCAATTTTCATATTTACATTGGCCAAATTGATAATTAATATGATTAACTTTTATCTGTTAGGTATGTGTTTCTTTTTAATAAAAGACTATTTGTAAAAAAACTTTAAAAGAACATGCATGCCAAGAAAGGGGTTTCAATAACGTATCACTAACACACTATTATTAACACAAAATACATATAGTTATTTGGTTGTTAGTAATACAATGAGCTTCATTTGTAGTTAGGTATGCGTAGGTCCAAACTCATTGTGAACTACCGTAATACCATGAAGCTCTACATCAAATATCATGTATGAAAACGGATGTTTTACGCAGTAACACAAACGCTACCATTACACAAACACATGTTGTATACCTCCATATTATTCTATTCATTCACGTATCTGCATTCACTAATGTATTGTATCATGCCATCATATACAATACATTTTTTGTTTAACTGGTCGACGAAAAAAACGCCTGGCAAACTTTTTGCAATTACACATTGTTACAAACAGTTGCTCCCTCAATCCTGATATAACACAAATATTAAATGATATTTTGCAATAGCCTTAAACATAACATCCTGCTTAAAGCGGTTTTAATAATTTTACGAGTGGGAGATGAACAAGACACGAAAATTGAATCTAAGGAGAGTATAGAGTGGTAATTGGTTCGTCCATGTTCGTCCGAGGATGGCGCACAGAACCGCGTCTAAGCAATTATAAAAAGAGTTCTTTATTGGCGGTAATAAAAACGGTACTCCTTATTAGAAAATGTGGAGCCTGTCGGTTAACAAGGCCCAAAACCGAGATCGGCAAAGCCAAACGTACCGAGGAAAAGGGAATATTACAAAATTATTGCCCATAAAGATATAGGATCCTCTCAGAGCGATAACATCGGTGGTCGGTGGTGAAAAGGAAGTCGTTTTTTAACGTTTTTCTCGTCGACTCGAAGGAAAAAAGATGACTCTATCGCAGCAGCAGATTAAGGTATGGATACATCTTGCCCGAGTCTTAAACAACTATAAAATATGTCCGACCAGTGTCGGTAATAACTTGGTGGTAAAATTTTCCATTACGCGATTACCCGACGGTTGAAGAAATAAATTAATTCCGAGGGAGAAAATTGGTGAAGGAAAAAAGGAATGTACAAAGTTTGACGAAAAAAAGGAAATCCCTTGAAAACTAGAAATTTTCATGTAAATTATAATGTAATAAAGTAGAAGATTGGAACCAATCAGAATATAAAAACTAAGTGTATTGTACTGATCTTTATAAAATTCCAAATATATATTGATTTTATTATTCCGTTACCGGCATTTATCCAATTATGTTACACAGGGGTCAGGAACTTTTGTTGCAAAAACATAGCATGTTACTCAAGAGGATTTTCGCACTAGGTTACATACGAACTGCCTGGAGGCTGATCAGAGTTATTTTTATTCCAAAACCTGGGAAAACGGAACAGGATGCAGCAAAATATCTAAGACCAAGAGGTTAGTTATGATTCATGCTTGTATTACCATATCGCCAACTACATCAAGACCAGTTGCGTATCAAGCAGGAAAACCCACAGAGACCAGAGAGTATTGAGCAGGCTCTGCAAACCAAGGAAGTACTATAATCATAATTTCATTAAGGGAAAATGTTCCAGTGTCTTAGAGGCAGAGGCGTACACAATGTTGCATTGTGCAATAGAAATCCATCAGAGGGTTTATAAAAACAAACATATACCTATGTACTGAGCGTAATAGTGGACCCTACGATAAAACCAAGACTGGTTGGGTTATGCATTCGAGTTCTAAGAGCTCTAAGAGTGTCCAAGCAGACAGTACAGGAGCAGGTAAAAAAGTTGGGTCCAAGGGAAGTACAAAGAACACAACTAGGCAAATTCATGAAAGGACCTTTATTAAGGGACCATCAAAGAGGAAGAGTTAAACCTTAGTTGGAATCATCTTTGCATAGTAGCAGGTTTACTAACAGGACATGGTGTACTGAAAGGACAGCTACAGAAAATGGGGATCAATACTGTAGATACCCAATCTAATCTATGTAATAGAATGATATAGTACACATTCTACAATCTATATGATGCTCTGGATACCAAATTTTTTGCAAACCAAAAATTACATATGCCAATACAGACTAGTTTCGGGCACCAGGATTTTGGAATGGCTGTCAAAATTTAATGGGTAAAGGAAATGGGAGATACGATACAAAAAGCCAAAAAGTTGGAGCGTTTCCGGAAACTTTGTATTAGACAGCTCCTACAAAAAAAAAAACAGTTACTGTCTAGAAACTCTTGCTTCTTCACTACCTGGCATGAAAGAGCATCATCCCTAAGCACACCATCCTCATGAATATATTGTTTCTACTACAGATATTTAGTAACAGCCATGTATGCCGTTTTTATCCCAATTTGTTTTTAATCTTTGGGAAAATTCTATTTTAATTTAGGACGACTTGGTAACAGGTGCTGCTACAAAAACGAATATTGGTCTATATCGTCTGGAAGATAAATAATAAATACATTGTGTTGTTATGGAAATTTTACTTGAACGCTAGTTGTATTAGAGAGAATAAATCCAACCGAACAGAACCATTAAAAATGAAAAATAAGGCAAGTCGAACATACACACGTAACACGGCGTCGTATATGTAAAGGTCATATTTTCCATTGTCACGACATTTGATACCCTATTTGTTATTGAGTTTCCCTCTCCGTATTACGTACGGCCAGTTATAACGAGAAGTCGCGGCATTTTGAAAAATGAGCATGCCGGATATCGGATAACTTGCCCATACAATAACCACCACACACATCCACAAGAGCTCTAATTGATTATCAACTTCATTGTGAGCGTAATGGAATTTTGCCATCGGCAGTGTAATGGCGCGTTGTTAATGACATATGGAACCTGTCCCGAGCTGCAGTAATGACTTAAGATTTATACAAGGAATCAAGTGACATTTTACTACAAATCGAGTTAATAAAGACATTAATATACGGTAGTAATTAATAATAATGATAAAAAGAAACAGGTATCACCCACATATCTGCGCAGGTGGAGCCTGGCAGATTAAATCGACAGAGTCAGGTTTATAATAAGTAATCTGCATGCAGGCAATTAAATTTTGATCTGTTTTTTTTTTCTTGTTTGTTCAAATTAGGAAAGAAATGACAAGGCAAATATATTTATAGATTCTTTTGAAACAAAATGTTGCGAAGGCAGTATATTTGACTACAATTTTTCATTCAACTAAAAAATTTTTCTGACTTTCATAAAGCATCTGTGGAAAAGATTTTTTTTTAAATGAAAATAAACAGAATCCTAATCAAAGACCCCAGTCTTCGTTGGATCACCCTGTGCATGGCTTTTCATTAGCGGTAAAACGCAGTCAAAATATTTAAAATAAAGGGAAAAAAACGTATGGACTCTCACATCCACACAAAGAACGTTAGCAGTACACGGTTGAAGTGCGAACAACATATTGTTTGCGAATATTTTGCTTAGGGCTACGATTGCAAGGGGTGCAGAACAATGACGCATTGCCGTAGAAAGGCCCCGATTTGGAAAAAACAATACTTCAGTCGCCGGCAATTGCTTTACAATCCGTTTTTCGCTCTGCCGGTTTACAGATTAGTAGGGCCTGTGATCTGAACGGGTCAGGAAAATAAAAAAAGAGACTATGCTTTCTTGTATTTATTAAGATTCGGATGAATTTGCTCTGAATTCTATCTGATATGGTATATTTAATTAAATTGCTTGAGAATATTTGTATTAACTTATATTGTTTTCAAGTTTTGCAGGGCGTGGTTTTTGATAAATGATTTTGCTGGTCAAGATTATTAAATTATGAAAAAATATTTAGGATTACATGTAATTTCACTTATTAATTGACGAACGAAATAAATGTTGTATTACTATATCAAACTGTGGTACAATAAACTAAAAGTAACTTTTTTCAGGCAAACCACTGAATGTCAAGTCTTCCAAAGTATGCATGTTGTACGCATTTATTTAAAGCATACCCAAGCTTTATAGAAAAGAAACTCGGAAGATGGAAATTTATTTACTACAATAAATGGAAGCTGAACTGCAAGTTATTAAGATGCAAATATTGGATTCAATCCTATTTATATCCGCTAGATACGGTAGTAACACATTGATTTGAGATTTTAGGAAAATGCACCATCGATTCCTTGTTATGGATTTCATATAAACCTTCTCAGAAGATTTAAGGCAGAAATTTTTTCTAAGGTTTGATGTGGTGAGCATCCGACGGATGACCTTCAAAATTTCACTTAGTTCAAATAATAATCATCAAAACGGAACTAGACTCTAGGCCTTTAAAGTTCATTGGTCGAGATTTTAACCACTGTATTAGTATTTTTTCCTTCCAATACATTACTAACCAAGAAAATAGTTTTAAATAACCGAAAATAAATAATTCTGGCATTCTACACCCTGTGAGTGATGTAGTCCTTAAACCATGAGTATCTTTGAAGATCAAGACAAACCTACTCACCCTTGGGCCAGTTTTGCTTTGAATTTTATGAAATTGAAATAAAAAGGAACGCGGTGCGAGCAAGAAAACAATTTTTAAAGATCGCATTCAACCGAGAAGTGCTAGTCGTCAATATGAAAACGGCTTTGGCTAGTAATCTTCAAGAAGGAATAAGACTTTCAATTCAATGACCAAAATTACAATTACTGAAAGAGAGAGAGAAATTAGAATAAATAATAAAGGGAATAAGATGGCATTCTATTGAGGAGTGCTATATGGTCTTCAAAATCTAATTGACTTCATAACTTGCATAATAATTTAACAAGAATTTAAACCTTCAGAACAGTGATTTCTAATATCAAATTAGACTCTGGGAAGCGGAGGAAAAAATTGCACACACAGAAAGGCTCTTGAGAAGTAAAAATATATCTAGAAAAGCTAAAGTAAGGGCTTACAGAAAAATAATGAAGCCGATTGTAATAAATGCTGCAGAGGCTTGGACGCGTACGAAAATAAACGCAAGACTGTTGGAGATATGAGGGCAGAGAATATTAAGAATTTATGGAGGAATAAGATCGGCTGAGAAGAAGAACCTACGAAGAACTAGATATGGTTTTTGGAGAACCTAAAATAACGCAGGTCTTCAGAACACAACGGGTAACACAGTTTGGTGACATAAAAAGACCGCCAGAAGTCAGATTGACGAAGCAGGTTGTTAGTAGAGGTACAGACAAGAGGAAAATGACACACTAAAGAGGAAGTAGCTGTAGGAGGCGAAAGAAGATCAGAGTGAGAGATGAGGACGAAAAATAGAATTATTTCGAAGCAAATTGTGAATAAATCCAAAGTCTACAAACACCAATCAACTACCTCATTTCGAAAACTATTCATAAGGAAACTCAAGTAATGGACCAGAAATACTTTCGCTTGCCAATATCCGAAGAGACAGTATAGAATTAAAATTCCATAAATCGATATCACAGCCTTTAAACATGTAATCGCACACAAAGGCCGGAAGGCATCAGGCAGATCGCAATATCGGGTGCCATTAATCGAATTAGTAGTGAGTCGTTTCGACACCGGCACACTGGACGCTCCATAACAAAATACGAGCAAAAAAAACTGACAAAACAGAAACGTTAGCGTCAAAAGCGGCACGGTTCGAACTGATTATTCCTGTCCAATTCGGGAGAAATTCGGGAAAAAGTTTTTCCGCTCGCGGCCGTTTGTGTTTTCCATTAGGTTTTCGCGCAATAAAAAACTCGAATACCGGCAGAATGGAGCGTAGTGAATGAAATCGAAGCGGTTAATGAGGGAGTCCTATTTCCGGTATGATAGTGCATATACTTGTGTCATATATACATATATAAGGTATTTGAAATTAGGTATTCTAAAGAATAAATGAAAAAGATCAGGTGGTGCTTTTAATAAAAATAGCTTTGAGTTATTATAATAATGATAAATGTGTTTATCTCTCTAAAAAAAAAAAAAAATAGCTCAAGGACGTAAAATTATCGCAAGTACTGATTCCGTTTTATGTGCAGGCAAGCGGTGTATGTACATATGTAGTGAGGGTAGCTCTAGTAAATACAAGGCCAGAAACGGTGTGTAAACGGAGTAAAACCTATAAACGCCGTTCTCTAGTAATTAGCATTACAGATTGATAACAACATAATCTGTTATGAAATAATAGTCATTATAGTTTATAAAAGACAATATATATCAATTTTTTTATTAAATAAACCGATAAATCGCTTGATTTACCAGTAGAATTAGGTGTACCTCAAGGCAGTATACCGAGATCCGTACTCTTTTTAATTTTTATAGATGATATCAGCGAGTTTCTTCACGATCTTGATATAATCATATAAGGCTGATGATATCAGTGCTGTCATGTCGCGGTCCAGCATTTCTGACACTAAGCAGCAGTACGCTGTAACACTGCGCTACAAAAATAGCTTACTGGTTTACAAAGAATAAATTATTACTCAACAATACCAAACCCAATATTTAATATTTCACAACATTTCAAAATAAAATCAACCTTTGCTGGCGTGCTATTGCACAAATTAATGAAGTAGATTGTATTGACGAAATATATTTTTTTTTGGTTTAAAAAACGAAATCTCAAATAGTGATATCCATTCGTATAATACAAGACGCAAAAAAGATTTCTATACACCTCCGGTTTCAACAAATACAAGTAGAAATAATAGGGCTCTTTAACGCTTTGCCTCAAAGTTATAAAAACTGTTCGACCGAAAAGCCTTTCAAAAACAAAATTAAATGTTTCCTAATAAAGAATTGTATTTATTCTCTACATTAAAATTTGAGCATATATGCAACTGTTAAGTGATTTATCCTCAAAGTATTTAATTTAGGGTGTTAAACTGTTTACTAAATTTTAGAAATTGTCGGAAGGATATTTATGAGCATGTGGTAGTTTATCGCCTCTTTTGTATATCGGTATCGCCTTAACTACTTTGGGGTCATCTGAGGAAAGTATATGATGACTTTTCTCCACGCTTATTAAGTAATATGTCCATTATTCTCCTCAATTCCCTGTGACGAATGATAGTAACATTCCTTACACCCGTGAATTCCAATTTGTAATTCACTGCCTATTGACCAATCACATCACCTGTATTTTCGGAATACACGGGGCAGAATATAGCAACAAAACACATCCACTCGGGTGATTACAACACTCGCTTAGCGGCTCGTGTTGGAATTTTCACCCCCGTGAATAATAAACCTCATTATAGGCTCGTTGAAGAATATACTATTTTTTCAAGTTATGTTTGTTCTATCACATCATTATATTTAAATCTAATAGTAAAAGTGCTGTATGTTTTTAATATATTGTAACAAATAAATATAACATCGTTACAGTATTGCCACTTCTGTCACCGTGACGCGGTCACTCGACTGTAACTGCCCAAGCTACAACATCTTGTGCTGACTGTAGCCGATAAAACGGGTTGCCTAGCATTATCTGTGCGTGGCCTGCTCTAGCAATAAGCGATAAGTGTACTGCATGTATAATAGTTGGAAAACACATCGGATCGAATCTTGCGTAACCGTTTCCAATGATTATATTGACCGATCTGCGTCCACAACGACAATGAAGTGTTGAAAAC
The DNA here is from genome assembly GCA_949128085.1 of Cetonia aurata. Classification (NCBI taxonomy): domain Eukaryota; kingdom Metazoa; phylum Arthropoda; class Insecta; order Coleoptera; family Scarabaeidae; genus Cetonia; species Cetonia aurata. Next base: position 5,951,742 of record OX421884.1, on the reverse strand, counting down.
GATACGAAGGCGCTAAGTGCATACATAACACGTTAACAACGTGTACTTTACAGTCATCGAGGAAGCGGTTATGCGCATAATTATCCACTTAGCACATTAAAAACTGAGACAGAAACGGCGTAATTGCCCGGTACGTAAACGAATGGTCTTGAGTGTGTTATAAAAAAGATTCTGTGATGTGGCGTATTTAAAATTAATGTTTTTCATAGGAAAAATATATGAGGTATTTAGCGATTTTGACTTTATTCGATGCCCTAGCAACGTAAAACTAGTTGGAAAGTAGTAACGAGATTTAATCTGGTGTTATTTCAACGGGGATTTGTATTGGAAACTAATGGATTCTACTGAATCAAAGTGTAAATATTGAAACAAAAAAAAAGTTGAAAAATATGCTTGAAAATCTATTTATATTCGACGATACTCGCTCTATACATATTTCATTTTGCAAAAAAAAAATATTTTCGACAAACCGTTTATAAAATTCAATTTTATACACAACCTAAAAATATTTTAAATTATACAGAGTGTCCAGAAAGTAGATCAACGCATACTTATTTCGTTATTTTAAATACCCTGTATTATGTTTGGAGGGTTACTTCATAGACACTGTGATAATCACATGAAGCTCAGAAAAACAAATTACAAAAGCAATCGTTTCACAATCAATCATTCAAAAAAATTGACAATTCTTCCTCATTCCGAGAGGATGAATCTTTACATTTCAATGTACACAAAGCAAATGAATTAATATCCTACTTTTAAAAAAAAAAGTCTCAAACAGCCATTTAATTGTTCTTAAAAATCTTTTAAATACATGAAATTCCAAGACCAGCTCCAAGAAACGTTAACTGTCATAGTTGCTTCGCCTCGATAAGAATTTCATCTACGAGATAAGAAAATGAGTGTAAATCAGTAAAATAAGAAAAATTGTACCTCTAGTTAAGAATTACATCCAATTGTAACAACCATTGTAATTTCCAAGGAAGGATTTGTGACATCAAAGGTGTATTTCAGCAAAAATTCCAATAATGTTTAAAACCAAACCAACATGTTTCAGTATACATAAGATAGCTCAAATTAATCCAGACAATGTTAGAAAAAAAATCCAGACATCAAAATACTTTAAAATAAGCATTTTCTAACAGAATTTACAAAAGCATCATCATAATTTCGAATCTAGAAAGAAACAGAATTAATTTACCAAAATTGGTATTTAGACTAACAAACGTACGAGGAATCTGAATTTCCACATCACTTCCTTATTCAAAAAAGGATTTTCGAATTAATTTTCGAAGTTTGACATCAAAAAACGAATTTCATTTATTTTTCAAACGTCGTTCAAATTCCACCAATGGACTTTCAAGAATTTGAATTTTTCCGAGGAAACATCGCAACAAAAGAACGGGATTCTTGTATAATCCATCGAAGCGTAAACACGTTAAAATTGTCGCGCTGTTCAAGAGTAAACATAACCTATAAAAAAAAAAACAAGAATTACAAACCATCTGTCAAAATAACAAGTCGTGTTTACTGGAATACTATTACCTGTCAAGAAATTCATTCACCTACCTGTTACGACAAGGACCATTCTCCTGATTCCCCAATCGATTCAAGATCTCAACAAGGAAGAGGTATCCCGTACGACCCAAAAATCCTACTCCGAACCTATTGCGTACGAACGTACAAACGGATAAGGTCAGTCCCAGAATAATTATCCCTCCGGAGACAAAAATAAAGTTAATAGAGTTCTAATTCATTTATTATTTAACCATATTTTTCTAACAGTACATACCTGTTATAGTTTTCACCGTTACATGTGGTTTAATGTGAGCTGATTTATACTTTACGCGGTAACATTCAAAAAGACGTTAATTTTTTTAAAACATTTATCTATTTATTAATTTTTGGCTTAGTATTAATTAGAATTTTACCATTTGGTATTTTTTTTGGAAATTAAATTTATCCATCGGTAAGGTTAACGATCGAGGAGTAAATCAATTGAAAAAAAAAAGATTCAAACGCTTAATTTTGGCTGAAACAAAGCGACATCTAAGGTTAAGAACCTGAACAAATCCACTAATCCTTCTTTGCCGACAGTAATCTTTTAATATTTAAATAAAACTGTTTTGATTATTTTTAAAAAACTTATTTATTTCAACAACATAAAAAAAAAAAAAAGAAACAAAGAGACCTACTTAAACCCTGAGAATAGAGCATAAATACCGGTAAGTGATTATAAAATTCAAAACAACATTTAAACCAAGCAATTTATTATTTATTACATTTTGGCGCGAAACGTGGGGCTCGATTTGTTTCTTTTACCAAAAATACAAACAACGATTTTTTTAAAACAATTTTCATCAAAAAGAACAGAACAAAAAAAAAAAAAAAAAAAAAATTTTTAAATAAAATCCTGTTACAACCATTTGTTATTGCTTTTATTCGACGTATTTTGTTAATTGTCTCCACACAAACACAAAAACCAACATGCAGCCAACACAACCAGAACACAGACCTAGAACTCGCTCACAGACACGAGAACAGGAGGCAACAAAGACAACGGAAGAAACACAAACTACAGACCAATCTGCAGGTGACACACACACAAAACCCAACACTGACACCAAAACCGAAGATCAACTAGCTCTGATCTTAGAATTATTAAGTCAAAACAAGAGAAGTCAAGAGGAATTAAAGGAAAGCCAAGCAGAATTAAAAGCTAATCAAGAGAAAACAAGAGATGAATTAAAAGAAATTCAAGAAAAAACAAGGGAAGAAATAAGAGGGGAATTACAAGGTCTAGACATACAAATACACACTATACAAGCACAATTTTTCACACAAATACAACAATTAAACACAAAACATGAAGAACATACACACGAGATTGCACAAATTTCAGACAAATTACAATTACACACGGAAATCACTCAATTACACATAAACGAATTAAAACAAGACACACAAGAACAAATTACACAACTAAAAGACAACACCAAATCAGAATTCGAGAATATAAGGACGGACTACAATTGTAAAATAGATTATGTAGAGCAACATGCAATACAGAACTCCGGGAAAATCGACATCATAGGGAAATCCATACACGAGAAAATTGAGCAAGAAAATGAACATGTTCAACACATGATGAGTCAACTCAAGAAAGAAATGGAGCGGTACAAGAACCAACCACCTGTAATGATTCATGGAGGACAGATGATGAATTATCACAACCCGATAAAACCAGAAATGTGGCCGAAATACCGGGGAAACAAAGACAAAGTACATGCGATGACCTATTTGAAAAACATCTTACGACTGACAGAAGACATAAGGGATGAGAAACAGGCAATGACCTTAGTGAGTTTAACTTTAGAAGAAAGGGCTCTAGAATGGTATGAAATGGTATCAGAAAAATGCCATACACTGGAACAGTTCAAACAAGAATTCATAAGGAAATTTTGGAATTGGGATGAACAGAACAGACAGAAAATATCATTAATGACAGGAAAGTATCGAACAAGTCAAGGAAGTAGATGTAACTACGCTTGTGACTTGTACAACAAGTGCAAGTACATCAATGGACTTGAAGAAACGGAAATAGTTAACAACATTTTAAGACATTTCATCGACACGGACAACACAGTGGTAATGAGTCAGAAGATTCAAAACATTGATGAACTAATGGAGTTACTGAAGAGATTGGATGATTACACAGAAACTCAACGCAATGAGAGGATCGAAAGTCACAACAGATCTCCAAATAACAGGTATAATACATACACACAAAATCCACATTACAACCACAATTACAATCAAAACAACCAACACAATTACCCAAGATACAACAACAATAATTACAACCGAAATAATAATTCATCATACAACCACAATAATAATCGAAACAATTACTCCACAAACCAAAACCCAAATTACAACAACTATCCTCGAAACAACAATTCATCATACAACAACAATTACAACCGAAACAACAACACCACAAACAACAATTCAACAAACAACACTTACAATCGAAACAACAATTCACCAACCACACAAAACAATCGAAACAACAATTACCCGAACAACAATACTTATAACAATCGAAGAGTAAATTTCACAAGACGAGGATCACCGCCAAGAAGTAGAAGGAACAGTCGAGAAAACTCACCGGTTTCAACACAACGCACACCGTCAGAAACAAGAGATTCTCGTGAACATCACGGTACCAACTCGGAAGGAAAAAAAACTCCGATTTCACAACCGAGCACTTCCAAACAATAAAAGACGGTTACCTAATAGGACAAATCACCCGGACAGACTACAACCGATTTTACGACAATTCACATAAGTTTTTGACGATAGAAAATGATTATATAGAATCCACAGAACCGAGTATACCTTTCATATTTTTCAAAATTAGTGGTAAAAGATTAACAGCTATCATTGACACAGCTGCTGAAATATCTTTAATAAGCGAACACATAATGAGATCCATACCTGAGCTGAAAACAGAACTGATACCTATACAACAACAGAATTTAATAACAACAAGTCACAAGAAGATAGGAACAATTTCGAAGAAAATATGCACATCCGTCGAAGTAAACGGAAAAACATATTTAATGGAATTTTATATACTAGCTGGTATGAAATATGATTGTTTAATTGGAATAGATAACTTGTACATGCACGACGCAAAGATTAATTTAGAAAGTTTTACAATAAATCTTAAAGGGAATGAAATAGTAATGGGAAAGCTAAATGAATATTATAGAATGGAAAGTACGAAAGAAGTGGAATTGAGGGAAGAGGATTTGACAGAAGATGGAAAGGTATTGATGTTTAATAGGAATACAGAAGAAATGGTGGAAGGGGAATATGATTATAATGAAGATATATGGGAAAATATGAGGGATAATGATGATAATGAAGAAATGGGAATATTATTTAATGATGAATATATAGGAAAAAAAAAAACATTTAACGAGGTTGAAATAGTACGCTCGTTATTAAAGGAATGGCTTATTGAAGAAAGAATGAAGGGAAAGTTAGAAGTTATGTTGATGGAATTGAAAAGATTGTATAATTCAGAAGTAACGTTTGCGAAAGGATATAAACACCGTATTGAAGTCACAGAAGAAACTCCGTTTCATTGTAAAACTTATCCTATTCCGTACCAGTTTAGAACTCAAATACAAGAAGAAATACGTAAGTTAATGGTGGAAGGTATCATTGAAAGATCGAATTCGTGTTATATCAACCCCATCGTAATAGTAAAGAAATCTGATGGAAACTTAAGAATTTGTTTAGACGCAAGGGAAATAAACAAAAGGATAAAGCCAGGATATGAAAATCCACAAACAATAGAGATTTTAATTTCACAGTGTTATGGTAGCAAAGTTTATTCAAAGTTAGATTTAAAATCAGCATTTTGGTTAATAAAATTAGAAGAAGAATCCAAGAAATACTGTGCTTTTAGTATTAATGGAAATGTATACCATTTTAACGTTGCAGCATTTGGAGTTAGAGACAGTCCCTCTGCTCTCATAAGATTTCTCAACAAAATACTCAGTTCTTATAATACATTTTGTACATTTTATTTTGATGACATACTTATTTTTTCAAAAGACCAAGAGACACACATAAGAGATTTAGAAACTATATTACGAGTACTTCATGAAAATGGAATGAAGATAAACTTACAGAAATGCCAATTTTTCAAGCAACAGGTAAAATTTTTTGGGGTACAATGTAAATGAAAAGGGAATTTTGTTAGATCAAGAAAGATTGCAAGAAATCAAGGACTATCCCAAGCCAAGGAAAATAAAAGACTTACGAGCATTTTTGGGAATGTTGAATTATTACAAGAGATTTATTACAAATTACGCACGGAAAACATTACCCCTATTGAAACTCTTAAAGAAAAAACAAAAACTCAAACACACTCACACATTCAAAATAGGAGACTTAGTTCTAATCAAAAGCGTTAAATTAACAGACAAATCCAAAAAGAAAGTAGCTAAATTTGTTAAACCTTATTCGGGACCTTACACAGTTAAAAAGATCGTTGGTAACAGCACATACTTAATACATGATCACATAAATCAATTTGATAAAGGAAAATATCACATAAATCTTCTTATGCCTTATTACATGTAAATTAGCACATCTTAAAGAAAAAACAAAGACAGATACATGCATTCACAAGACACTCAACACTTTCATTCACTTAAAGAAAAAAAAAATTAAAATACTATTACAAAATTTTAAAAAAAAAAAAAAAAATCTTTTCAATTTTTTTTTATCTGCAGAGGAGGGCGAATGTGATAATCACATGAAGCTCAGAAAAACAAATTACAAAAGCAATCGTTTCACAATCAATCATTCAAAAAAATTGACAATTCTTCCTCATTCCGAGAGGATGAATCTTTACATTTCAATGTACACAAAGCAAATGAATTAATATCCTACTTTTAAAAAAAAAAGTCTCAAACAGCCATTTAATTGTTCTTAAAAATCTTTTAAATACATGAAATTCCAAGACCAGCTCCAAGAAACGTTAACTGTCATAGTTGCTTCGCCTCGATAAGAATTTCATCTACGAGATAAGAAAATGAGTGTAAATCAGTAAAATAAGAAAAATTGTACCTCTAGTTAAGAATTACATCCAATTGTAACAACCATTGTAATTTCCAAGGAAGGATTTGTGACATCAAAGGTGTATTTCAGCAAAAATTCCAATAATGTTTAAAACCAAACCAACATGTTTCAGTATACATAAGATAGCTCAAATTAATCCAGACAATGTTAGAAAAAAAATCCAGACATCAAAATACTTTAAAATAAGCATTTTCTAACAGAATTTACAAAAGCATCATCATAATTTCGAATCTAGAAAGAAACAGAATTAATTTACCAAAATTGGTATTTAGACTAACAAACGTACGAGGAATCTGAATTTCCACATCACTTCCTTATTCAAAAAAGGATTTTCGAATTAATTTTCGAAGTTTGACATCAAAAAACGAATTTCATTTATTTTTCAAACGTCGTTCAAATTCCACCAATGGACTTTCAAGAATTTGAATTTTTCCGAGGAAACATCGCAACAAAAGAACGGGATTCTTGTATAATCCATCGAAGCGTAAACACGTTAAAATTGTCGCGCTGTTCAAGAGTAAACATAACCTATAAAAAAAAAAACAAGAATTACAAACCATCTGTCAAAATAACAAGTCGTGTTTACTGGAATACTATTACCTGTCAAGAAATTCATTCACCTACCTGTTACGACAAGGACCATTCTCCTGATTCCCCAATCGATTCAAGATCTCAACAAGGAAGAGGTATCCCGTACGACCCAAAAATCCTACTCCGAACCTATTGCGTACGAACGTACAAACGGATAAGGTCAGTCCCAGAATAATTATCCCTCCGGAGACAAAAATAAAGTTAATAGAGTTCTAATTCATTTATTATTTAACCATATTTTTCTAACAGTACATACCTGTTATAGTTTTCACCGTTACATGTGGTTTAATGTGAGCTGATTTATACTTTACGCGGTAACATTCAAAAAGACGTTAATTTTTTTAAAACATTTATCTATTTATTAATTTTTGGCTTAGTATTAATTAGAATTTTACCATTTGGTATTTTTTTTGGAAATTAAATTTATCCATCGGTAAGGTTAACGATCGAGGAGTAAATCAATTGAAAAAAAAAAGATTCAAACGCTTAATTTTGGCTGAAACAAAGCGACATCTAAGGTTAAGAACCTGAACAAATCCACTAATCCTTCTTTGCCGACAGTAATCTTTTAATATTTAAATAAAACTGTTTTGATTATTTTTAAAAAACTTATTTATTTCAACAACATAAAAAAAAAAAAAAGAAACAAAGAGACCTACTTAAACCCTGAGAATAGAGCATAAATACCGGTAAGTGATTATAAAATTCAAAACAACATTTAAACCAAGCAATTTATTATTTATTACAACACTTATCGAATTTTGTTTTTGCCAAGGTATACGTTTGTTATCAAATACAACCTTGTGCAAATTAATGTGGATAAAGTATGTTTTTAACGTTATTTACAGTAATACAGTTACGGCTGCGCTGGCGTAAGCTCTTAACCGCTTAAGTCGCAAACCCGTGACATATACGGCCATCGTGTACTTATATCATAATGGCAACGTTTACTTTTGTGTATCAAATTATTTTTTAAATGTAAAAAATCATTTAGACAAATATTTTTATCTCTTATAAATATATGCCCAACAGTGACCATATACACTCTCAAACAGAGCGCGTTCTCCAAACATTGATAATGAAATGCTGCAATATACGAGCCTTTAGAAGTGTTGATTGCTTTGTTACCGTAAATTAAATATTTCTTTTATTTCGTGTATAAATCAATGAGTATTTGTATTTTTTGTATTCATATTTTCAATTTATAGTTTACGTAAATAGACCATATAAGTCATACGCCCGTCCTTGTTCTTCGATTCATATATTTAGTGATAATTCTATTAACTAGATGTACAGACGTTATAAGTTTATAAGTCTTTATAGTTCTAGTGGTTCAAGTGTGGAATATGTGAATTTATCCGAGAGCGAGTCATACGGGCATTAGTGACACCGAACAAAATAACAACTGGCAACAGATTAGTACAACTGGACCGAATTCTGCACCAACACATTTTTTATTTTTGGGTACCCCAGCTGCACATTCACTGCGGACAACTTTGATGTCTTAGATTATTTTCAATTATTTTTTGACAATGATCTTATAAATTTATTAGTAACTGAGACGAACCGATATGAGGAACAACAACCCAGACGGTCGTCAGATATTTTGGGTCCAGTTTCCGTAAACGAAATGCAAATCTTTTTGTGCATCGACATCCTCCAGGGCATGATAAAAACACCAACTGAGAAAATGCATTGGTCAGCAAAAAACATTTTTTCTAGGCCTATATTCCATTGGCCAATGTCATCAATGTAGATATTTTTATATAAAAAAGCATTTTGCTACGGCCAAACAGAAAGGATTTGCCAATAGATCTTCGAACAAAAAAGATTGGAAAGACGGATTTTGATTTGGCATAGCAGCCAGGAACAGTGATGGTGTTGCAATGACACGATAAAAAAGATGTTTGCCTATTATCTAAAATGCATAACTCTCAGAAGGTAATGACCACAAAAAATACCAAGGAAGGTAATTTTATTGAGAAACCAAAACTCGCCATAGATTACAACCACACTATGGGAGGTGTTGATTGGTTTGATCAATATCTGCATGATTACCGAATGACGCAGACACGTTGAAAGAAATATTTCCAAAAAAATATTTTTTTTCATTTTCGGAGATCTCTAACGTTTTGGGTCTTCCTAAACTCCTACGTCTTAGTGTGGAACCAGTTTCTGCCAATTCACCAACCCAACTCGCGACTAAATTATGGTGAAGGACGGTATCACGACGCGCAATATAGAGGTGCAGCCAGAAGGCACGATGGGTGGCGACGAACGAACGGCCATTTAAAAAAAAAAAAAACGTGCGTACGGTGGAACCCCGGTGTTTTCCTGGCCAAACCATGATAACGACTGACGCGACTTGCCTGACATAATGACACTCCTATCAGGTTGCTACCCAGTCATTCTCAAAGATCGAAATCGGGAGGAAATCGCTGCTATACCCGTAAAGATGTGCCAAAATGCGGCCGAAAACGTCAGAAATCGCCTACATGCATGTATCGCTGCTGGAGGCCATCACCTTCCTGATGTCATCTTCAGGACTTGATGAATGAAACGGCATGATCTACCGAATAAAATAAAATAAACCCCATTTCTCTAACTTGTGCCGTTTTCTTTTAATAGCCCATCAAAGCTGCACTGTATGTTTCGCCGCACCCTGTACCTTGTAAAGAGAATTTACTTTAGGATTATTTTGAAATAAACTATTTCAAAAGCCAACGGGTAAAATAAATTCTTTGATATGTATTTCTAATAATCATTTAACTTAATGTAAATGTATCTTAAAGGTTATTGACTTTATAGATAGCGCTCTATTTACACAGTATATTCACACTAGGCTAAACTCATACATTTACAAACTTATTTGTACATGCATATATACGAGAATCAAATTGATTGCGCAATATTTCACTAGACAAACGCCAATAAACAATTTTTAAGGCGACCTTCGTATATCGATTTCTTGTTATGTAGTATACCACAGATTTACGACAGAATTCGCGGGGCATTTATAACGCCGAGTCGGTTCGAACGCACATAAGCAAGCAGTAGGAGCAGATGCAGGCTATCCCAGTTTATTGCGACCGCGTACTCCACTTTCCTCGACCGTATATAGCGAATACCGCATGCATTATTCATCTACCGGAGACATTACACTCTTAATCTTCGATTAACTTTACATAAAATCAATTTCAGTCGGGGACGGGCGACGAAGGCGACTTTCAAATATATTAGATTTTCTAGTGGTTGTAGTCGAACGAAATGAAGAAACCGTTACTTGAAAGTACTACCGGCGATGAACGCTCTCGCAAAAGGCGGGTATTTGAATGGGATCTTGCGAAATTATATTGGATTTTGTACTGGGAATAAGTAATTTTAATTTAAAAAACCAAAAGTTACCTTGCAGTAGGTATTTGTTTATTATTTTCTAATGGCGGGATTACCACAACACCACCACAGAGATAAGAGAGACTTGTCAAAGTGGCAGTTTATTGATGTTTACGTTTGTGATTAGGTATTTCAATATTTGGCTTATCGGTTTTATTTTTGTATTTTTGTCAGTTTACTGTGTATTCTTATTAGCTTGATTGTGAGATTCTTTTTGGTTTTGATAGATGAATAGAATATTATTTGAATTGTTTAACATTTAAGAGTGTATAATAGGGCTTAATTGATTGTCTGTTTTATAGTTATATATTTAGAATTAGTACTAAAATTGGTAGTGATTCTTTACTTCTTTAAGCATTTTTTTGAAACAAAATTTAAAATGCGACGTGATTAAATCCACAGCATTTCAACTGATAAAATTAAAAAAAAAAATTGTTCACCGTAAACTGGTGCATGATTTAGGAATTATAAAATATTATCTAAAGATTACGATCAAGTATATATTTTGGCCAAACTAAACTTTTTATTAAAAAAACTGTCCGAGTGTACTTTGTCACCTTCTAGTAAGCGTTTAAACTAAAGAGTCTAACATTTGTAGTTTCTAGGTGTCATGTTGACAGTTGGTAAGATTTTTAGCGTATATTCGCGGCACTCTAGACTCAAACATAAAAATTCAAAATTTTGGTAGTCAAGGAAACGAAAACTAACATATCGTACGTTTTCAGACTCTGAAAATTACGCCGAATCCGAATATGCAAAAATATAGAGGCTGTTATTTTTTTTTGTAATTTCCGGTAAAACCGGAAGTGATAAAAAATGAAAATATAGATTGATTAATTGAAAATTTATTGTAAATAGTACATTCCACATTTTATAAAAAATTATTTATAAATAAAAAAGTTATGTACAGCGACCTATTTGGTGCTGAAAATGCTTGAAAATCATTAAAGTATAGGCAATGTAAAATTAGTAAAGTGTGTAAACTAGATATATACAATTAAATTATGATGAAGGTATGTAGAGAAAGAAATCTTTATTACACTGACTGATTATATCAATATTTCATTAATTTTAAAATAAATCCTGGATTCTTGCAAGATCATGAGTGTAAATAATTAAATAAAGAAATAAATAAAACTGAGGATATCTAGGGCGATTTTTATTAGATACATATAAACAAACCACTTCAACGCATAAATTTACCCTAATCCAAGAACCAGCATGATAATCTACGTTACTAAAGTAATTTACAAAGCAAATAGGCAATTACAGCGAGCAATGTTGTGGCATTCCTGCTGATCAAACATCTCAAATGAATGTAATTAGATTTTTTTCTCTTTATACGTTGATAGAAGGATTAATGAGTGGTCTGCTTTTTGTACCTTACAGTCTAGACGCATCAAAATTAACCAAAATCAGTAATAACAAACAAAAGTTTTACTTTCTTGATATAATGACATTTTTATTGCTTTGATGCCAGTATATAACTAACAGCGAATGCACTAAAACAATTGAAATGAACGGAGGGGAGTGTGCTTTGACAAGTGAGCATCCGGATTTGGAGGAACAAAGTGGTGGCAGCCATTTTGAAAGCGGCTTCTCAGTGGAATAAAGACTCTTTCTTGTTGCCACGATTTCTCGCTTTCTTTGTTGTTGATAATTAAAATTAAACATCTTTCAACATTAACTTTTTATACTGTTCACTTTTTTATACATAACCTATAAAGCAAATGTAATGGAATATATTTTTTGTTTTAATTTCTTGAGGATGCAAATATCTAAAGTTGATTCAGGGTAAATCAAAGTTAATTTTCGTGAATATTAAATGAAAAATATAATCAGTTAATTATGTTTTATAGTATCAAGTAAACGCCGGGTGAACGGTGATTATGATAAAGCAATATCTTGACGATTTGTAACTGGATAACCGTGGAGGAACAAAACACTTGATCCAATAGTGTATTATTATAACAGTAACATTTTGTATGTGTTATGGGGGTGTGAGAAAATTTTGAAAATAATCACTGGTTTCTGCGTGGTGTATAAAATACGATGACATAAAATGGATGGGCATTTTAGAAGATTTATAGAAAATACAAAAGTAGAGCACTTCGTTCAAAGATGGTGCCACTGAAGTTTCATTGCATAGATTTGATTAAATCATGTATATATAGGGTGCACTCAAATTAGCATAACATATTTTCAAACGGTAGATATAAAAAAAAATGTGACACGTGGTATTTTATATGGCCACCTTTTTCTTTTTATTTTGTATTTAAGAACAGGCACTGCCACTTACGGATGAAAAATTTTGTTTTTTAAATTGTTTTGACAGCAACGATATTTTTCATGTTTTAGCTCTCTCTGAACAATAATATTTCAAAGCAGCTTTCTAAAAAAATATTATTTGACGATAAATACCGGTGGTCTACAATAATGCTTTTTGCTAAATTTGTGATTTAAATACATTTACATTAATGTATACACATACTTTCGTCTTTTATTTGACTTCGAGAGTTTCACACAATCGACAACTTCCAAAATTACTGCTTTCTTAATTGGAAGTGTTTAGGTATATTTAGAACATGATAAACTACATGTTATATACATTAGGTAACACACAATACACTAATTAGAGACCTAATGAAAGATATAATACATTTCTAAATGTAGGATGCGCTGGCTTCTGCATATATAGTTCATCTTTAGCTGTAGCCTCGATCGCACACAACAAATATGAAGGGCATAAATCATAGTGGAGGTGGCAATAACATCGCTCTAGAAAGCTATACGGCGTTGTCGATAGATTAACGCGCGCACAAAAATATACTTCTCGTATTTTGTAATTTTAGACAAGTATAATTCGTACGTCAATATGAACGTAATGTAGTAATATATCGAGTAACATAATGTGAAGTACACTTCATTTTACCTACACTGAAAAAACTTGTCCCAATAGCTTTTATATTTGGCTTTTATATATTTAGAACAAGTATTTTTTAATTGCGGGAAACTAAAAAAAAAATTTTAAATGTATATATAACAATTTATTCCCATAAATTAATGAGCTCTATAAATGCTTTAAGAAGTAGTTTTAACACAGCAAGATGCATCTCTATTCACGCAGACACATTACTAGAACGGCAGACACCTATTAGCTAATGGGAAATCGTTTGCGAAAATGCACATTAGAGAATGCACGGTGTAGCATAGAAACCTGACGGTACTGCTTGACATTTCCCAGTTTTCCCATGCAGCTGTCTGTGCGATATTGGCAACAACAGGCGCAATATTCGCCAGAACGGGTCTGGGAGATCTCCGATGGCAGATAACAGGATGGCTCTGCGGGCCATTTTAAAACGGTGTCACTTCCAGCTGTCGGTGTTTTCCTGTGCTGATACGACTTGCGCCGGGAAAATCCCCCTTAAAGCCCTGATGCATGTAGATGTTATATTTGCGTGTATTGTGAGATAAAATGTTCGGTAATAGTGTAGGGGTTTTTATTGGTACTATAAAGATGGGTAAATGTACCGGAAAATTTTTGATATTACTTTCGTAATAGATGGTTTTTGTGTTTAGTGTATGAATGCCAATATTGCCGATTAAAACTGGATGAAGTAATTTGGTCCTTTCCTATTTGCAAATGTTTTTTTTTTATATTTTTAATGTTAAAAATTTTAAATTTTTTCAATTCAAACATAAAACTTATTTAATTAGATATATAACAACAGATTTCCAGGGTGCTGTCATCTAAACACTCTTTTGGCAGTTTCAAAACGGATAGGTTTTACTAATATTAATTCTTCCTGATTCATTGATAAAGCTATGGGACTCAAGACAAGAAAAAAAGAATAATCATCTCAGGGCCGTGCTTTGGTTTACGAATTTATAACAAATTAACTAAGTAAGTAAAGTAAAATTTATATTGATTTGGTTGATATTCTTTTTTTTTTGTCCTTTCAGTTTTGTTTTTCTCTTAATGTAGGCAAAAGTAAGTTTATGTGAATTTAATTCATTAATATCCGTGAACTACCTACATCTGTTTTGAACAATAAATGATTAACAGTTCTATGTGCGGTAGATTTTAATATTGTTCGAAGAATATTCTTTAGGATTATTTTCTTTTTATTACTTAGGGCCAGTATTTCAATCTCCTAATAAGAGTATCTAATAACAATTCAGCTAATAAGTATACGAAAAATGTAAGGTTATTTCAGTCATTCAGCTAATAACTTTTATTAGGAGTTTGAAATACCGGCCCTTAAACTAACTTATTTCTGGTTCAAGGTTCTAAATAGATATTACGATAATGGCAATTTGGCCTGGTAAAGAGACAAGTTTAATAAACTTTAGTCAGATAATCGAATTAAGGAAAGGATTTTAGACCTTCTTTGGGTCAGTAAATTTAGTAATACATTTTGTAGAGTTGATAATAAAGTTATTTGTTTTTTTACAGGCATTCTTTTGTTGGTTTCTGATGTGGTTATTCTAGATCTTAGAACTAGTTTTCCAAATAGGAAATATAAACACAAATATTTGCGTTTTACATTAAATATTCGTTTTGGTAATAACTGACAACTGATGGTTACGTAGTTTTGTGATGTTAATGATGCCTTTTGATGATTATTTCACAGAATTTTGAATTTTGGTAACATTTTATGAAAGCTATCTAGAAAGAGCTAGTAGTTTCTTTCGAGGTTTTTTCCTGAATATTCTTTTTTTCTCTAGCAAACGTACGTTATCCGCCCTCTGTTCTAGAATCACGCGGATCGACAATTGATTTCACAGTAGCGTCATCATATGCTTCTGTACGAAATTCCAGGGTCACATTTTCAAATTATTGTTTGTAATGAATTCAATTTTAAAAAGTTTATTTGTAACTTCATTTAACATTCTCTATTTATAAGTTCATTTCACATTCTCTTAATTCGTATTATTTATTAGTTTTAACATATGTGCGTAATATAGTTTTTTACAAGTAATGTAATGTAATTGCACTTTAACATTGTAGATGACACCATTTAGAGAATTAAAATTTTATTTTCTAATCTTTAATTCTTTTTTTTTTTACTATTTTTAGTTCTTTGTTGAATCTTTCGTAAATTTAATTCCTTTACTGTACTGTTATTTATTTTTAGGACTTTTTGATTAAAATTAATTTTGTAATTTTAACTGAATATCTCGAATATTATCTCGAATTCTTCCTCTTCCGATTAAATTAAATGTTGCACAATGAATATCTTAATGAGATAATGTAGTAAGTATAATACACTGATAAACACATCTTATACACAATTGTAATGTAATTTCAATTTAATTCCGAGAATTTTGAAGCAAATTATATATTTGCATATCATATTTATCTAACAAGTTAATTTAATTTAATATTTGTATTTCCTTTGCAAATATTTCCCTAAAGATATTAACATTTGCAGAGTCTGTAATTTCTAATTAAGAAAGTTGTATATTATATATATAATTATGGTTGATTCATTGGAAAAGTCCAGTGAAATGATTCTTCCGTGCAAATTTTTGTGAAGCATCTCTGGAAGATTTCTTGAGAGGGCTAATTATTTTATTATAATCAACAGATAGAGAGAAGCAACCAATAGGCATATTGACAGATGTATTTCCTATAATATAATTTTACTATTTACCATTTTAATTAATTTATACACCTATATAAATACGCAAAGGATATAAATATATAAATAAAATTTATAATGTGCGAAACAACATGTTAAAATATTATAAAAGACAAAGATTTCAAAACATATCTTAACATCAGCCATCTACAATCAAAAAAGAATTTGTAGCGAAATAAATTAATCCTTGACACGTTATTTCGAACATGTTTACTACAGTCGATAATCCTGTCATCAAACGCATATGTGACAAATTTTCAAAAGCGACAATATGTTAAGGGTACCTATATATAAATTTTAATATTAATAAAACTACCAGATCTTTCGATATACATATTATATTTGAATCGGCGGCGAAATAATGCGATTTCGAAGCGAATGCTTTCGAGAATGTTACGCTTTTGATGTTTTCGCGTGCGTGCTTTTAGAAGCCCTAAAAAATTGATTACTTTGCGAAATACGCTATTAAAATATGTCGGTAGCGATGTAATATAGACTACTCGCTGACACTCGCTTCGTTATTTCAAAACAGATGCTTCCTATACTTCACGGAGTAAAGCAGGAAGAGGTATTTTTGGACGCAGTGTAATATTTAAGCACTTGTCGCTTTAGAAAGGGTAGATGTGAGAGGGCCTAAGGCTTGAAAATATGCCTTGAGTACGTTTGGGAGTTATGTCAGAACGTAATAAATTTTCTCAGTGTGATCGGTGGGAATAGCAACTTCATTCATGTAGGATACACAGATCTGGGTATCAAGCTCGGTGATAGGATAGCAAAACAAATAATTCTACAGTATACAAAACAGGCGGCCAACACAATCTATACATTATCGGCAGATGCTTCGCGTGAGTATACGATTCATGTATCATACACTGATTGTAAAGAAATGTTATTATACATATCTTCAAATGGCATATCAATATAATACTCATGCAGCAAAGATTCGTGGAAGTTGAAGCTAGTTTATGACTAGGCAAATGTAAGTTTACATTCGTACATAACATCTGTGTTTAGAATTATTATTTTCTTCTTAGTGTTTATGTACAGTTACCATCATATAAATGCTTCCAACTAACTGCTTTTTTTACAGTGTACAAGTTTGTTTACACTATTCTGCATCCTATAATGGAGCGCACCGTTGTTATTTACTGACTATCAAATGTATGTTAGAGAAGCGAATGTTTATTTTATATTTTATATATAGGTTAATTCAGAGAATACACGTTTATGAAATAGTGATGATATTCAGTGAGGTATTTTTATGAAAATATTCAAAATCAATACAACGTATAATCTTGTGCTTTACACTTTAAGTGGATGAAATGAATTTTTAAAAAATGGAATTTTCCATTTTGTCTATGCACATATTTCGCTGACGGTAAGAGGTAGTAGAGATTGGTTGATTGTGTAATACATACTCTATAGTTACAGAGTTGCAATTAATTTTAAAAGCTAACACTGCATGGGGTGGGTAATTACCATGTAATTAATAGAAAAATGGAACCATGGGTGTGCTTGAATATTTTAAGAGAAGATCTAAAAGCAAGTACTCCAAATCTTGGAATTGAAAAAGATTTTATTTAGCAACAGGATAACAACTCGAAGCATATACAGCTAGGGTCATTAAGGAAAAAATCACACACAGTATTCCACATGTCCTAGAAATACCACCCCCAAGGCCCTGACATAAACCCCATTGAGCAACCTTGGGCAGAAATTAAACAATGTCTGGACAAAAAGTCAATTATAAACGCAGATTTAGAAAAAAAAGGTCCATAGAAGAATGGCAGAAGATGACAGTGGATTTTGCAGAAAAATTAGTGACATCTATGATGAACCTTCTACATTTTTTTTTTTAAATGTGCAATTTTGCTTATGCCTTGTTAAAAGGAAAATAAAGTAAATTCACGCACTAAACAGTTGGATGAAGTTCTTAACTCTGATTGTCAAAAGTGTTTTGCACGTAACTGCATTTAACTTTCTTTTTCTTTGCTGCTTAATAAATAATCTCATTTAAACAAACAATCCTTTGTCTTAAAGCTTTTTTACTACCTCTTACAGTTAGCGCAGATTAGAAAATTTCCAATTTTCAAAAATTCAGTTCATCCATTCAGAAAAAGAAATTGGATAGTACATATCTATACATGATCTGTATGTTCCCAAAGTTTCATAACTTTTTCTATTTCCTGGTTAAAATGATTTTTTTCTATTGATTTAAAAAAAAAGTGCAAGAAAAGTTTGTGCTCCAGCAGAAAATCAACGAGTATATATACTGTATTCGAACTAATAGTATATTAATTAGGTGATTTTAAGTATTTGTGCTATCTTCAGAGTTATTTTCTTTCGTATTTAAATTGATATTATTTCGTTATTGTATTTCTTGTTCAACCTATAATATTTAAAACCCTTAATGCAAATCTAATCGATCGATATACTAGTAACGTTTGACAGAACATGAGAAACATTATTTAGAATCTTTGGTTAGAGTATTTGTGTTCGAAATGACAACTGTTAATCTGGGTAGTGGAATTTATATTAAGATTCACCAATTTTTGCCTTGAAATATAGATATTTGTTTATGTAATTAGCTTATCTCAATGACTCCTGCGTGCACCATCCCAGACTATCCGGTCAACTTGATTCTGGCGACCTCAAAGCTGTATAGCGCTATTTTTTGTTTGAAACTATTCAGGAAGAACTGATTATGAGCTGTTCTATAAATAATACAATACACGCAGCTTTATTTATCACCCAATTAACTTTGCGTGCTTCTTATTCACTATATACTAATAAAGACGAAAAGACTGGCTATCTAACATAGTAACAAACAGTTTATATACACTTTTATTGCAGAAAAATAAGAATTTTCGGTTTTAGGGCTGAACTATTTCTAAGTGTACAATATATATATGAAAACTTCTACAATATTAACAAGGATAATAGTGAGTAATTTAAGTATTTTGGAGAATGATTTACAAGAATACGAGAGAGCGAACATTGTTCGCGTTTGAGAAGGTAAAACTTTTCTAATCACTACTGCAGATTCAATATCACCTATATGTAAAGAAGTCGTAGTATTTTCTCACTAACGCCATTTCTAAGACGTCTTATTGTTAGTTCGATTACAAGTTTTGAGGTGTATATGCAAGCATAACTCAATGTTTTTGCCATTTTAAGTAAATCATATTTGCAATATCAATAGTTTCCATTTCTGCTGTATTATTCGTTAATAACTGTGTTCCCAATCAGTAAATTTAATGACTAACGAATGTGTGAGAAGATATAGTTATTTACGTGCCAAGGCTGGAAGTGACGATAAGACACTTTCCAGCCGTGGTACGTACATAATTTTTTCGGCTACAACATGATTACCACTCACTGGAATCAATTTACTTGCATTTATAGTGTTGAGAATACAGATGACTCATATTATATTTGAATGACAGATTGTTTGACAGCTATTTTGTCAAGCGAACTTCAGAATGTTCACAGAAGAATACGGTAAAGTAACGGAAGTGATGCGTTGACCGTTCAGTTCGATAAAGTGCGGCTTTCTATCTTGCAATGAGTGTAGTAAGATTGTACTTTCGGATGTGGTAGCCAAAAAAAAAAAAACAATTTGTTTTATTTTACTAAAAAAATAGGAATGACTTGATTGAATCGCTTACTAATGCTGTTGTGTCGTTTACATATAATATAACGCATATTATCAGTTTGCAACTAAAAAAAAAAGTCCTTAATAAAATTGTGCAAAGGCGAAGTATTAAAGTAGCAATTTTAAATTCTTATATAATATTTTCCGTTATAGTTATTTGTACAAATTCAACCCTGTCAGATTAAATGTTCCTTTAACTCTTTTGTATTCATAGCTGGATTGGATTTTATATTCTAATTATGCTATTGTTTGGGTTGATATTTTAGAATTTACTGATCTAAAACCGCATTGATTTTTTTAGAAATTAAGTTTCCCCAAAAACGAATCAAATCGTATTAAGATAATATAATTATTCTAGAATATTTCACCTATATAGAGAAAACGTGAGAAAGTTTGAAATATAAATTCAACATTTTATTAGAATTATTCCGTGTGTAAAATAGAATTACCTCAGATAATTTATAATCAAATATTTCATCCTAAGGTAAGAAAAATAATAAAAAATGTGACTTACATTAAACGGATTTGTCGCAGAAAAGATGGGATCAAACCAAAATCCCGGTGGATCGTAGATAGCGTCGAAATATACAAACGAAATAACTGATGATGCTCCAATCAGCAACGATATTAAGATTCGTATTTCACACTGACAAGATTACTCGAATAGAAATAGCGTAGACGTCATACGAAAACACTTGTCGCGAGAAACAGTTCTTGACTTTATATATTTTATTTAAGCACTAACAGTTATATATATATATATAAATATAGAGTATTAGAGCGGTAATGTAACTCCTTTTTCCCCGATTTTGATTCAATGGGAGATCGAGTTCGTGATATACGAAATATATCTTCAGAGGAAAACTATTATATAGGATACTAATGAGAATATAGTTTTAAGTTTAGTTATAGCAGTCTCTCCTTCTTGATATTGTTCTTCCTTCGTTGATGCCAATCGAGATCGGTGTTAGTAGTATATATAAAGAAACCAAGTCGTCGTTGTAGAACCACGTTAGTTTAAAAGTCGGAAACACCTCGCTACTGCTGAAGCTCAAACAACACTTCGCTTTTAAATACGTAACTATATAGTTTTAAACCGTAAATTTTCCTGGTGGGTTTTGAAGATTAGAATATTTATTTTAGAACATTTAATAATAATAATAGTTTTTTTTATTAGTATAACTTGAGTAGTATATATATTTTTTTTTTTTAATATAAGTATATTATAAATTACTATTATTATTATTACCAATAATATTTCTTTTTAATAAGATTTACTGTTTTTTATTTCTGTTTTAAAGAGATGTTTCGAGAGAGGCTATGTGTGCACGCCTCGATATAAAGACACTGACTGGTTCGAAGCGTCGCGGGCAAGCTAAGCGGTCTGGCGGTAGGCAAGGGACTGCGGATCGCGATCCGGCGTCGCGGATCGGCACCGTGGTGGGGCGCAGGCGCATCCCGCCGGCGTTCGAGGGCCGCCAAGGGACCGGCCGCGGGGGGTAGCGCGCGCTCTCGGCCGAACGACGCCGCCGGTTGCGCAACGACGCCACGCGGGGCGCGCTCTGCCACGGCGACGAGTGACGGCCGACCGGCGACTAATTACGCGGCAAACGAATAGGCAAAGTAATACGTGCGGGACAGGTAATGATTGAGTTTAAGAGTGCCGTAAGGTCGCCTCTTGACACCTTTATCTTTCGCTTTGTATAATTTTATTAAGTATGTAGGCACTTTTGTTTGTAAATCGCGGAGATTCGGTATTCAAACGATGAAACTTCTGTTCTTTTCTACTCAACTCTCAACCATAGTCCATTCACGTTAAAAAAAATAGTAGATAGCGCTGCAATCGGCGTTCCTATTACACTGCCAAAATGTAACTCGTTTAAATTAGGATGACAAATTTGAAAATAACATGTTATTTGTATAACCTTTGTTAATTTCGTTAAAAGCAACACTGAATTCTAATCTGAATTATTTTAGTAAAATGTACAGAAAACGTTGTCGTCTATTTTAATTTATTTAATCCAACCAGAAAAATTGGAACAATCTGCATTTTATTATAAATGAGATACTCAAACATACTTCTAAATAAAATAAACTTCTATGAAACACCTCGATATTCCCCTAAAATAGTCACAATCACTTCGAATAGAGTTTTGCTCCTTATGTTGGAGGCATCACTTAGGGAAGGCATTTTTTTTAAAAGTTCAAAATACAGCAACCAGTTCTCAACAAAGCCATCATCACTCACATAAAAAGCCTACTTCCTTTTCCAGCTGAGTCTTTTAGCCCGGTTCTCTTACCACTTCAGTAAAACCTTGTCTTGCTGAAAAAGGTGTATATTTTATTTAGTGTGTCCTGCGTTTACGTACATTTCATCTAAATAATATATTTATCCATCCTCAGCATGAAACTTTTGGATGTTTGTTAGGTAGCGACTTCTTCATAAAACAATGCCGTTCTGTTAATATCTTGTTTCGAAGGCAAAGGCAAACAGTACCAAAATATTGATTTGTTTTGAAAAATGATCATGCTTTTTTTCTGTGGTGACTTGGAACTATGTGATTTAAGCAAGATTTTCCTTTAGGGATGTAAAATTATTTGAATATTATAGTTTTTGATAAATGGATATGACGAACAATTGAATTTCCATAGCCTGTTCAGAGTTATGACACAAATTCACAAGAGATCTTTTACTATATACCATTCAAATTTGAACTAATTGCTTACAATGACGTTAAAGATTAATGTTTTTTAACCTTTAATGACTTGATTTGAGTTTCGTCGAAATGGAGACATCTTTACGGCTAATATGTCAGTTTTGAAATTAATGAAAATTTGTATCTAATAAAGCTTTTCAAAGAATAAATTGAAATACGTAAAATCTTTCTTGTAGGTCAATTTAGGATCAATTTCCACTGCGTTATGTATTACCATTGAATATTTAATAACTTGGCGTGATAGCAGACCCGTCAAAGAGCATGATTATAACAGGATTATTTTTACCAAATCTTTAATTTCTTCAAATAAAAACTAACACTATTTTCAGTTTTTAAAACTAAGCTACGTGGTACAAATTTGGGCTGCGAGTCAAAACGAGTTTTGCATACAACGACTGATCAAAACCGAAACTATACATTTTTAAATCAATTTCAAAACCGGATTTAAAAGTGACTTCAAACAGTTTTTGACTGAAAATCGCTTAACTTTTAGTAGAACTGATTTGAGTAAATATAAGTTAACGGGTTTTTAATATCTGACGATTTCTGGATCATTATAGTACAGATATGTATTTAGGTTATATTTGGATATTCTAAGATTATTCTAATATAATCATAGATATCAATCAGCCTTGCTAACATATCTAATTATTTAATTCGACTGCAATCACTTGCTTTATATTAATAATAAATTTGCTACTGAGAAGATAAAATTTGGTAATAAATTCGAAAATATTTCGTTGCAATAATTTCTAAGCTTAGAAATGTACTATTTTAAGCAAAAAATCGACATTTATTTAGAATAAAAAAAACTTACACTAATTGAGTACACCTCGAAGATGATGGAATTAGAGTACAGCGACAACTCCTAAGTTTGTAAGCTTGCAAAGTTCATAACTCACTTCACTCGCTTTACTGCCACCAGGGAACATTATTACAACCGGAAAGCTTTCTTTATTTGCCTCGGCGGCGGCTAAAAAAAAATGTCTTCATCGATTACCGACCAACCAAGCAGCGGATGAAGAAAAAAAAAAGGGAAAGAAAATTGACCTTCCCTCCTTTGAATATCTTGACCCAGATAATTTGGCGAAATCGTTTCATATGGCGCCTAAATAAGCGAGTTATCGCGTACGGTACGAGATAAGCACGTCAGGATTATAAGTTTTCCTTTCGGATTATTTTAACTCGCTGGTCCTTTCCCTTTCATTCTTAGCGGAGAGAAACAAATAAGAATATAAATATTTTATCGAGGTCGTTGGATATTATGCGGGCGTCTCCCGATTCTTTTCCCGTCTAGTTCGGTTACTGTTGCCGTGTCGTCGTCTCCCCATTCCGTTTTTAGTTCGCTTTTACGAGCGGCTGGAGCCGCGCTTCTATGCGACAGCCCCACATTACGTAAACTTCATTATCCGCGAGGACTGAGGCGGACGGGTGGTTGGAGGAGGAGGAGAGGGACAGGAAGTCGACGGGGTGGTAACGGGGAGAGACGGTTTGGCGAATATCGGCAAGGTCACGGCCCCTGCTTGGGCCCGGCCCCTGCCTGGGCCCGGCCTCGTCGATAGTGCGCGCGGACGGGGCCGACTCGTCATCATTTTCCCGGAAAACGGACGCCAGTCAACTCCGTGACTTTCCCTAGATTCTCAATTGGCGGGGGAGTGATGGCCTACGCCGCCGGCCCGTCTGACGGCGCTGGAAAAAATAGTTCCGCCGGCGGCAACGGTATATAAAATTGTTTACGCGCCGGATATAAAGGCGCTCCGTGATCTAAATATCCTAGCGAAACTCGGGGGGCGGAACAGGAGGGGTTTATTCGAATGAGTCACGCGAAATTAATTCGTTAAAAGCACGTACACATTGTGACATACAAAAAAAGAATGATATCACGTGCGATGTGGTGGACTAAATATTGTGGATAGTATTCAATTAAAAATATTTTCGTTGTACAGAGTACTACTACGTAATTAATAAACTGCGTTCAACAGTAGGTGGGGGAAAGCGAAAACATGTTTTACAATTAATTATTCGACATTGATTCTATGTTTTCATCACGATCCACCACCAATGTCACAACAATCCGATAACAAGATATGATAAAGAAAACAACGAAAATGCAAACTTACAAGTTCGACAGAGAATACTCAAATATGAAAAAACTAAGAACGGCGTAAGTGAGAATGCTAACAAACCACAAACCTTGCAAGTCTTGCAACCCAACATTAAAGAAAAATTCACCAATTTAGAGCCACATGTTTTGCGAGCAACAATTCAAATTGTCGTAAAAGGAGCACAAATTTGCATCAACTCAGGCGATGGTGATGTGGCCGATGTTATTTTTTCAACTTATGTCATCAATTTTACACCTGCAAATAAACTTTTCGTCAACACTGAGCCTAATATTTTTCATTTCTAACAAAATGGCATACAATTCACATTATGACATTACTTTTGCCCCAGCTTGTATATGCAATTTAAATTAGAAAATTGCACACTAGAGTTTCAAAAGTTTGAGTTTATTTGCTTCTGCTACAATTTTCAAAAAACAATTATTATGTCCACTTTTGTAGTTTTCACACCTGACATTTCTTGGCATTTACGTTGTTTTAGGAGTTGCAACAACTTTTTCAAAGCAATGCAGAAGACAATTGTATATCGAACGGTATCAGAGCCTAGTAAACTTCTTGATAGCTTTAAGCAGCTGATCCTGCACCTTTTGGCATGTTGATTAAATTTTTAGCTTTTACTTACTTATTTTTATACTATGTTTGATGCCAATAAACCGCTGTTATTATTATTATTTATTATTATAATACGATATATTAACCCTATTTTATAAAATCGTATGAAAGCAAGCAAAACTCCTTTTCTTCCGTACTGAGCACTCTGTCAACAATCTGTAAAGACTTCCCAGACAATTACCTAAGTATTTCAATCATGTTACACACTCTTAGTAACATACACTGCACATTTGGCGCCCAACGTGGGCACGACTGCCGAAAATGTAGTCCTACCGCCATTGATCGATACTGAAAATCGTATAAAAATCCATAAATAAAATTTTAAATAATAGTATATCTTGGAATAACGCCGTATAATATGCCGTTATTCAAACTGCATATACAAATTTTTACTAATTATGGATAAAAGTAAGTCACTTGTTATAAAACCTAAACTTTATGTTCTATAAAGTCAAATAGAACGGATATAGTGTTAGAATAAATTCATCAATCATTATCGACATCAAATGAATGTGGTGAAATTTGCATATTCCAGAAAAAGTAAAACGTGATATTTAAATGGTTTCAATAAGGCAAGTAGTTTCTTACATTTCATGGATCATTAAAAAGTAAAGATATTTGTATCACTTACAAAAAATTATTATTGAGTGAATCACTTTAAATTCAGGCGCACAATGACATTAATGCCTATATAGTAATCAAGTCATTTCAATTCATTTATGGTAAGGCATCATTTACGAAATTCCCAACTAACTTCATTTAACTGTCGACAATTTAATATAATTAAAACACGACGGAATAATGGATGATTGACGTGACATTTGATACCAGCAACCATCCCTAGAAACTCTAATAACTGGCTTAGCAGATCAACGAATCTGACAATAGTCTAATCACTGTAACAATGGGACAAGACGTGAGAAAATGAATACAAATTGATCGACTGTAGATAACTCAATAACAGGATAATGTATTACGTTAATAATGAATGTAGGTACATATATCAGGGTCCATATAAATTCTACAAAAATAATTTACCGTGAAAGATACCCACCTCAAATATACAGGGTGTTAGCGAATTTTAGAAGGTGTAAGAATATCTCAATGAAAAATTTATGGATATTACCTGCGTGATTGTGATATATTGTAAGCACGTATATAAAACTATTTGTAGAGCCACTTATGCACTTATTAATGGGAAGCAAAATGCGTAGACATTGTTGACAATCTAAAATGAACAAAGTGTAATACGCCATGCATATAGATCGAGATTTATTATCAAATTTCCAAAAATTTAGTTTTGAATTACAAAACAACTTTCTTTTAGATGTTTTCTTTTCTAAATTAATGAATAAGAGTTACATTCGACCATGATTTTCTTGGCGACAACTGCATGTCTTTATAAAGCAGAATTTCTCACAAAGAATCGCTTCTCACTCCAAGATTAATAATTCTTAACAATCAGAAATATTTCTTCTCTCGCCAACTCCGTCCGGAGGCTCACATCTATTCAGACATATCATCAAGATGTTGAGAATCCTATTTAATCCTAACATCAACGGCAGAATGTCCATATTTTCATCCGGACCAGTAAAAAGTAATTGTACATCATTAAGCTGGCGTTTACGATGTCCGCAGTTCTTCTAATAATGCAATATCCAGGCCATCACCACGCATTCCCCACTTTATATCCGCAATTTTTCAAATTTCACAAGCCGACCAGGAATATTCCGAATAAATTGCTTTATAACCACGGGTATGCTGCGCGAAGTTGTCATTTCTAAAGCGTTATTGCATACTAATATGCGCATATATTCGTGAGCATAGCCGCCGTGCGTGAGGGATATAAACAGAAATAGTGAAGCTAGGGGAAAGACTATGATAGTCATATGAGCGGAATATATGCATGTAGATATAAAAAAAACTCGTTTTAAGCGAGTCTTTCTTTATTATGCTGGTGAAAGACAATTAAATTTTTATTAAAAGTTGTTTTTTCAGTTAATTATTTACGCATATTTTTTGATATTTTCGTACATTGTACGACGATTATAAGAGAAATCATGAGTTAGTCATATTTTAATACAAAATCGTCTAATTTTTGGCGTCCCGATCGCTTTCCGTATCATTTCACGTAGTAATTTTGCAGCCACTTCCCTTAAACGCTAGCCGGTCATCCGCTGCGCGCAGATTATTCAAAGTAAATGCACCGTAAAACTTGGTTACAAGACTGCCATTACGTCCAGAGGAACTGGCGATACTCTATATGCCTACTAGTGCGCGCGTCATCTCGGCCCATTTGTTTCTAATTACGTCCGGGTCCAGCCAAATTCCACGCGTTCACTTCAAATTGTTATAAATTGTCGCCCTATGGACGAGCAATTAAATCCGATTGCGCCCATAGCGCCCAATTAACTGCCTGTTAATTAATAAGAACCGACGGACACTTCGCGTAATGATGGAGTCTTTCGCAGCTTTACGCGGTTCCATTTTCTCGTCGGCGTTTATTGCGTCATTGTCAAAAGGGCAGCACTCGCTAAATTTGCACCAGTTGCCTCTCCTCTCCGAAGATACTTGTGATATTGTTTTAGATTTATCCTGCTACAGTGTGACGATCGCTATTGTTACTCTGCATATACTTTTGTTTGTATTGACGATATTAGTATAGCGAAAAGTGTGTGTTGGTTGCGTTTTGTGACTCTTTTGCGCTATTGGTTGACAATGGAGGAACTCTAGAGGACCGTAGAATCCGAACCGAAGGGTATAGGACGATTTGAAATTGTGAGGGTGTATTGGACATCTAGTTTACATTACAGACACCGAGTTTCACGCGATTTGAGTTCTCGGAACTGCCAAGTTTGTGCTACTGAATCAAAGGCTAGGACGACTTGAAAATTTCAGGATGCATTGGGTACGTAGTTGCCATTACAGATACCGAGTCGCAAGCGATTTGGGTGCCTAAGGCGGCTTTCACACCAAAGTGGCATGCTACTTGAGACTTGCTGTCTGGAAGCAGAAAGCACGTCGCATCGTACGTCATCTAAATTCGCTTTCATACCAAAGTCGCACACTCTGCTAGATGCTACAAGCAAATTTCTCTCGATGTGTGGAGTTTAGTTGATTTCGTAATGTCGTCTGGACAAGACGATACCATTGCCTTAATTGCAGCGGTTATATTAAGGAGAAAAAGGAAAAGAAGAGGGAGATTATGGGTTCATCCGTATTTACGAGACAATGCTGATACACATAGTGCGTATATTGTTTCCCGACAGCTGCAAATGCATCCACAGAAATTCCAGAACTTCTATAGGATGGAGAAAAAAACATTTGACAAGCTTGTTGATCTAATGAAACCATCGATTGAGTTACATGATACGAATTACCGTAGAGCTATTATTGTTGAAGAAAGGCTGCTTATATTTCTAAGGTAAGTTCGTGAAAAGCATTAAAATAAAAGACAAAAACATAGTTATTTATGTCAAAAATTTTTATTTCAAAATAACGGCGTATTATACTGCGTTAAAAGGGAATCGTTTTGAGTCGCTATATATCGAGACTAATAATTAGGTCGATAGTTACTCTCATTAATAAAGGTTCCAGTGGATAGATTAGTAATGAAGTTACCCAAATGATTGTTATGTAAAGGCGCTATATTTTATGCGCAATAGCAGAAGAATAGGTCGAAGAAGAATTGCTGGCCGGCCTATCGTCAACCATAGGAGAAATACTGACTGGTGTATTGGTTTCTTGCAACATACTTTCTAATGTCTGTAGCACCACTACTTTAAATCTTCGCTTCTGTGTTCCGCTTAGAGCAGCAACATCAGGAAGAATGCTCTGAAAATTCAGGTCGGGATTTTCACGTTTTCGCTCATTTTTTTCAGAAAGATAACGAGATTTGCTATGTGCCTATATTTTACGAAACCTGCAAATGCATCACCATGGCAAAATAATGTTTGTACATAAATAAAGGAGATTGAAGGGAGATAAAGGAGAATTAAAAAATAAAAATGCTAAATTTTGTAAACGTTTTCTCTTTGCTGATTCCTTTTCCTTCCCAGAACGCGAATTTTGATTGTCTGTATGGTATGTGATAATAAAAAGTACGGCCGCTATAGAACTAACTTACCCGTTGAAAAGTACAACCCAGCAACTTGGTTCTAAGATTTGTCTTGTTCATTTCTGTTGCTGTATGCCTTCAATGTATTATCGTAGAGGCAAGGGTGTTTCTCAATCGCCTGCACAAACGATATGTTAAATTGTTCGTCGTCCGGTAAGCATTTGTTGGACATCACGTAATTAATTAAAAACTTTGGAAACACAAATTAACTCACAACTATACTAGGTAAAGTCGCAAACTAGCAAAAATATAGGACCTGCTCTATGAATCTCGTTGCACGTCGCACGCTGCCACGTCGCATTCATGATTCGCAACTTCGGTGAGAAGGCATTCATTTAGTAATATACGTTTCAAAACAAGCAGCATATTTTCTGCTGCCAGGCAGCAAGTCGCACGTAGCATGCTACTTTGGTGTGAAAGCCCACTAAAACTGTCTGAAAGCAAAATGTAACGTCGCCCTATTTGGCAACAATAGAAGAATTTAGAGCTGTTATACGTACTTTATTTTTATTTGACCATGTATACTGTAGAAACCTTTCCTAAAGTAATAAAAATACTACCTCAAGTAATTATATTTATGTTTTGTTTTTGAATGCTAAAACATATTAGCAAGGTGATTGTACTAGTTTCCACCTAGTTATAGCAAAAAGAAATGTTAATAGAAATGTTTTTATTACTTTAAAGCTGCTCGTTTGTTCTTTTTTGTTTTCGTATCTTTTCGAAATCGTTCGAAATCCCTAAAATATCTAGAAAATATGCACTATTATCCTTCTAAAAAAAAAACATTACTCTGGTTGTATTAAATAAAGACATATTCTCTTACTTTGTGAATATTAGATCAGCACCTAAATTAAATCAAGCATATCAGCCTTAATCTTCTCTTTTATTTTCGTCTCTTTCATCCGAAAATTAATACTCGGGCTTCTGATTTCCGACACCCGGGCGCGAAATAATTCAATCTCGCGTATCCTGTTTGTCCTGTCCGACCGTAAAAATCCAATTAATAGAAAAAAAGGAAACAAAACAAAGGAAGGTAATCCTACGACCCAAGCGCCCCGGAAAACCGTCGACGGCGTTTCGTCACACGATACCTAGAGACGGACGAGAGAGAAGCATTTACATAAGCGACGCAAAAACAGTCGCTCGTGCTCGCAAGGTCTCAGGTCTCCAATTCGCACCAGCATCAGGTACGGGCGCATATCAGCTTATACAATATCCTTTGCGCCTTTACATATTACCTATGTGTATGCGAATTATACGTAAGAAGTAAATACACATGTACACACATCGAAGAAATATATCAGTTACATAAGCCCGTTGGAGGTGTCAGTTGCGATCGATGTATGTATATAGCGTTGTTACATAATAAAAAAGCGGCCTTCTTCGATATTAATACACTTTATACATATATAGAAGCATCAGACAATCAATCAGCGGTTTGTCCTCATTTGAAATACAGTGAGACCTCTCTACAACGGACATTCACGGGGCCGACAGATTTGTCTGTTACAGAAGGGTGTCCGTTGAAGGGAAGTGCACAAACATTTTTATTAAAAAGTTAATGCACATGTATATATCAAAATGAGTTTATTAAAATTCATTTTAATATGTACACAATACAATGGTACAAACTGTACCATGAACGAGGTTTATTAGGTGGAATTTTGTTGATATACGCAATACATTTGTCAATTTAGTGACATTATTCAGAAAATTAGTAATGTATAATAATGTAATAATTTAATGTTGCTGTTTTAGCTAAAAAAAAAGTTTAACCTTTACAAAGTGTTTGGTAACAGATTTGGGTAGTTATTACGTTAACAACTCTTTTGTGGACCTTCTGGAGCAACAAAATTTTATGAGTTTAGCAATTTTTTTATTACTGTGTAGGTTAGGTATGTACCAACATCAATCAACAACAAAAAAAAGCATTTAATAAGGGTTTATTTGTTTTCAAAACTCCTGGTTACTCTTTCAGCTGGCTTAAATCTACTTATTAACAGAAATTTTATTTATTTTTTTTATAAAAATTAAAAATTTTAAAAATAAAATTCTACGTCTTAAATGTGTCCGCTCAGATTTAACCCCGAGTGTTGTCCGGACCACGTCCCCTACGTCAAAATTACATATACGACAACTTGTAATTAGTCAATAGTCAGCTACTACCTATTTATTGGAGCATACAAACTGAAGTGTTGTGTAAACTGGTGAATTCAGATACTCAATTACGAACCCTATCTTTGAAATGGGAAATGATATGATAATTTCCAAACTCTCCTTTGATAAACTCTTCAAGGTTGTCCTAGACTAGGATGAGTGAAGAGCAAAAAAGAAACCAGGAATTCGGAACCAAATCTGGTGTGCAGAGGTGAAAAAGAAGCATTAGTTCTGGAGTTAGTACCTATACATAGCGAAACCCTGAATCTTAAAAAAATATATGGCATTTGGGCAATATACCACCGTATACCATACGGAAATACCAACAATAGAGAGATGTGCCCGAAGGGCATTGGAGAAACAACCAAAGAGTCAGCTGATTCATATCCTATCGGGTGGTCAGACGGCCCTAAATACATTAGCATCCTATGAGATAACCTCAAAACTAGCTTCCGACTGCCTGGAAAATCTAAGAACCTCGGTCAAAAACAACTAAATCACTTTGGTGTGGGTGTCTGGGCATTAGGGCATACCAGGCAACGAATCAGCACGCAAACCATAGCAAACAATAGTTTCGGGGCTGAAAATTTTAAAATTGTCCGTTAGGAAGGCTGTCGGTTGGAGAGGGGGTCTAAATACATTAGTTTCCTATAGATGCTTCCAAATTGGGGCATTGGGTATTGGAATTGTCCGTTGGAGAGGGATGTCCGTTAAGAGAGGTTTAACTGTATTATGTTGTACACAGAAATGCAAAATACAAAATTAAGTTAAGAAATAGCCCATCGCCCACCATAGTGGACCACACACATTAACATTAAGTAATGCGTGCATAAAAGTGCGATAAAAATTAAGGAAGATCATCACCCATCAGAAATGCAAACGCAAAATCCACTCATGAGTCAAGCAATACTATAAGAAATTTAATTTTGGATAATGATACTCTCTTGGAAAAATAATGAAATATGGGGATAGCGGCAAAAGGAAGTGAATCATTTGAATCTGCAGCAGAAAAAAGCAATAACTTGGTCGTAATAAATGCAAGAAATGCTGTACAAGAGAATATTATAGCTACCGCACTCTAATGTAAATAACTACCGTTTCTGTCCTTTTAAATCCTGGGATTTTTAAGTAAATTGTGGAAAATACTTAATTCATCAATGTAGAAATATACTGGATGTTTCATTTAAAATAATACACAAAATAAAATAAACCGCAAATAACTTAAAAACTAGTGGAGATATACATAGGGAGCCCTAATACTGGTTTAAAGACAATAAATTTTTTATATGTACCTATATAAAGATATACAGGATGTTCCATTCACACTAATAAAGTTACACATGAGTAAAATTCACAAAACGTCAAAGGTACTTTAACGACCTGTTACTTGAACAACGTTGAATGTCACATTCAATCAAACAAGAAATCTATCATTCGCCGGTTTTCGTTTCACTTTTCTGATTAAAGTCATTTTCGAGTTAGCAGACTTTTCTTACAAAATGCATTTTCAAAAAACAATTGAATTATCTCATAAACTTCAATCATTAGGCATAGGGAACTTTGAATAAAATCGATCTACGTTTCAGTGTAGAATTCAACACCGCCATAAAATTTAGGTTACGTTCCGTTAAGAGACATCGCCGAGTTTTGTAACACTATGTATATTGCGTATTATTTTTAAATTGTAGATCTAATCCGCCTACATTTACCTCAATATATGACTATTCAAAAATTGTTATAATATGAATACCAAAGACCGTTCCCACTGTTACACCCTGTATATTCAAAAAGCTTTTGTTTCGTCAAATGTTTTCAACGCAATTTACAACAGAAACATTTTTATCTTCACGTTCTTCACAATGCTAATACTATTTCAAATACCATTTAGTTTTATTTTTTATTTTTTCTGTTTCGAATGTACCACGGACAATTCTAACGTCGAATGTACCATAATACTGAAGGCGTGACCACACACAATAAAATGTTCAACGTCGCTAACGCGAATTTATGCCACCGCATTTATTTTTATTATTGTTTAACGTTCCCAAGGTCGCTCGGCAACATTTTTTAGAAGCTATGCGGGTGGGAGTGTAATTTTGACAAGTGTCTCGGCGCTGTCGCCCCAGTAGCACAGACATGGCACGGAAATAGGTCAGGCGCTCCCAAATCCCCAGCACTAAAACAATAAGCTCGCATACTCGTTACTATCTAGCACCAGAGGAAATATTAGAAATGGTACATTTGCCGCGCGCACTTCAGTTAAGTTTCCAACGAAAGTATTTGTTTTTTGTTTACTTTTTTCGCCGCGTTAGCACCTAAAATACTGCGCAGCTGTCGCATTCTTGCGCGAAGTACGTATTCATGTACCCAAAACCGTACACGTGTATGCGGCGGGTACAGAGATATGCCGCTGCTACTGGGGTTTTGCTTTTGCTCATTTTGTCAACACGCTCAGGGCTAGTGAGTGATATATGTAGAAGCAGACTTGCGCGGGTATGTATAATTGTTGATTTTATACCGAGATACAAGCGCACATACATCCATATATCAGCAGACGAGCGTAAATGATTTCATCGTCGTACTCCATTAAAATAATCCCTCGTTAGCGCCATCTCGTTTTCTATTGCGGTACTAGCAAAATTAGTTTCTGACGAGGACGATTATAAATAGGCAATTTCAGAAGAAAATTGAAAATTCCTGATTAGATACATCTGCCTATAATAATAATAATAGCGTTTATTGACCAACAGAAAAGATATTACAATAATAGGACAAAATAACAAAAAAATAACTAAAATGAGTGTGCAGTTATACATAACAGAAAAACATTGTAATACATCAAAAATCGATAGAAACAAAATTAAAGCGTATACGCAATAAAATTGTAGAAAAAAGTAATAACTAATTACAGTTAAATACGTAAAAAGAGAGGGACACTAAATAACAAATTGACGTTTCTTTCCATGTGGCATCGCGAAACCTAGTAAAGAATATTATGAAGTACTTTTAAAAGAAATTTGGCAGTCGCCTCATCTCTTCTCTGAGAAAGAGAACGGAGATAAATAAGGAAGCATAATTGAGAAATCTATTCTGAACTCGCTCAATGAACAGGTATTGGTAAAAATAGTGCGGATACCAAACAATAGAGCTGTACTCCAACTTAGACAACACAAAAGCAGAAAATAGCACTTTGAGTGTTAAAATGTTAGTGAAATCTCTACAAGAGCGTATGAGAAAACTTTGAGACGAAGATGATATGAGAGGAAAAAGTTAGCTGTTGATCAAAAATTACAGCGAGATCTTTAAATTGTGTAACCCTAGGTATCTCCAACTGGTGCGCGCTGTATATAAAAATATAGGGGTTAGCACTCCTGATCAAGGAGAGTACCGCGCACTTGCTGATATTTAAGTCATATGCTGTTAGTATTACACCAGTCCTCAATGATGTTCAAATTTCTCTGGAGAGCCCGAGCAATCAGCTGTAGATATTTTACGACTATAACATCGAACTTCACGTAAATTAAAACACGGACTACACGTACTTTTGTAATTCATGTACGTTACGTTTTTGTACAAAAAAGGCCTTTAACAAAAATAGTTCCTTTTTACGTGTCACTTGGGGACGCAGAATGTTACGCTCATACTGGGACTAAGAGCGGACATTTTAGATATCGGTGAGTGTACATTTTTAAAGCAATTTGGTATAAAAACTGAATAAGGCTTTCAGGCATTTATTCGTGTTAAACTCGTGCGTGGATGACTGGTGATCCATTTGTACGATGGGGCTTCATCAATGGCACACTGAATCAAAAGCTCGTCGTCTTTTATTGCTCTTTTAAAAACTTTTCCCATTTTTGTTCCTTTTCACCCACGAGTTCCGATTCACCCCATCTTGCGGTATATATAAATTTCTAAATTTTAAAGATAATTAATAACAAATAGTCATTACTACGTCAAAAAAGATTGTATTTTCCACTGAAAGAAAAAATCTGTGATACAATTTATGCAATCAAATAAAAATCCGGAATAATATAGAAGTCCTAAAGACAGCAAAAATCATAAGATATTTCTACTTTTACTAAATAACTAGCCCAACATTAATGTATGAGAGTTATATGATCTTGACCTCATTATTTTAACGCAGATATTTGCTAATTTGTCATTTTAGATTTACAAATATGTTCAAATTTGAACACAAATTCGAAATCATAATATTAACGTAAACTTTGAGCGTAAAATTGCAAATGTCGTGAAGTGACACTGATGAGCTCTGGTACAGCGAAACATACATGTCTGTCAATAACGACATTTGTATATTTTTTTTCTAAAGCACCACAATGTTTAAAAAAGATGTTAACTAATGGTAAAAAAGAATAATAAATATAAATACTCACATGTGGGATTAATAGCTAATGGAACGGCAGTAGGCATATACCTGAAAAAAATTATGTAAAATTAGACTTGAAAAAACACATACAAAGTCAACTCAATTCCGCATCCGTACTCCATATACTTTTTCTTTAGGTATTAGAATGTTCTTCTATAATAAAAAAAATAAGTTATTACTAAGTATACATGCAATTTTCAACTTAAAATTTTACCATACATGATGCATGTATGGTAAAATTTGTAGTTTGACGTAAGTATGTA
Organism: Cetonia aurata; assembly: GCA_949128085.1. Classification (NCBI taxonomy): domain Eukaryota; kingdom Metazoa; phylum Arthropoda; class Insecta; order Coleoptera; family Scarabaeidae; genus Cetonia; species Cetonia aurata. The sequence goes on along the minus strand of OX421884.1, from coordinate 5,915,419 downwards.
GTATGTTTTGAAATTCGCATCATTTCAAACAAAACAAAAACTGATCGAAGGATAAATTAATCTTACTTTAGACACATTCTTTTTTGTATGAATTACTTTAGTCTTCAGGGTTATTAGAGACGTTTGGAGATAGATTTTCGGAAAGTTAGATAAATTATAAGAAGAATAAAAGACGGAGGATTGTTGATAAGATATTACAAATCCAAATCGCGGCATTAGTACAGGCACGACAGATGGAGCGGTACATTAATAATAATATAAACAATTTTATTTAATAAATTATCTACTTTAGTGCTTTTGTTTATAATAAGAACAATGCTTTCTAAGCACTACTTTATATAGTTCTTTAAAATTTGGGACTGAATCTAAAGAATTGGGATAAATTTACATTTTGCCTCTTCTTATGTGCCACTCTAGCCACCACTTGCACAAGTCTGAATAAAGACTCATTTATATAAGATTCATTTCATTGTAAATAACCTTAAGGTATTTTTTTATCTGGCAAATCGCGTTTCGTTATTATTTTGCAAAGAATTTCAGTGAAGACGGCTTTAATTCTTAGTAATAATAAATCCAGGTTATTACAATAATCTTTGACAGGTGGAAAAACATGGGTTTCCTTCTTCTGAACCAAACAAGCGTTCTTTTCTCATTTGTTTTTATACAGCCATTCTCCGCCATATATTTACGGATTGCTTTTGTATTTTGGCGGAGTCGATATTTTCCACGATCTTACCTCTCGATGTTTTCCTATATGTGGACATAAAAAGGCGAAACAAAAACAAAAATTCCCGTCTCCTATCCAGCATACACTCGAGAAGGATACACCTGCGCGTAAGCGTGCACAAGGGGATTATGAATATACCATTGGGGCACCCGGAAATCGCATATATTACAAAAAAAAAAGTATGTTTCGCCTTACTTCTGCAGACGTTTGATTTTCCTCTCTTTCCTTCTTCGTTACTAGTACCGCGGAGGATTGTAGCAGCCTTCTCCCGAAAGCTCCACAGCCGCCACCCGGAGCCCCCCGGAACCTCCCCATCCGGAACGTGATCTAATCGAGAATCGATGCCTCGCCTTCGGAAGCTGTATTAAATGTTCGGGGAGCTTTTGGACTTTTGTTTTCCCAGCGCCGATGTTCTGATTTCGTATGCAGGTGGCGTTATTAGATTTTTTCCGTATGTGTGTATATGTGTGCGCGCGTTTTGGGCCGGGTCGTACCCGCTCTGACGCGTCTAGTGTTGTTTTTCTACTGCGAAAGGGCCGAGAAGGAGATGCTCCTGTTTTGTCATTGTCTTTTCCGATTCCTGGTCGATATTGCTTGCGTACTTTCGACACGCTCCTGTGTGTGATTTGACCTGACGTGGTCGCGATTGGCCGATATATCCATTTAATGGGGATGTTTTGATCGGAATTAACCCTTTTTTTTTTGGTTTGTTTCTTATCATGTTTGTTTTTTAATCAATTCTTAGGCGTATTATATTTATCATATTAAAGATAATATTTGTTTGAAAAATATTGTTCATAAAAGATGGAACTCTAATTTGACAGCTATTGAACAAACTCTAAAAATACCAACGTAAGAGCTCTAAATCTTAGAAGAAGTCATATTTCTCTTTCACATACATTAGTTTTATGAAACATTATGAGAATCTGTTGAATTATTCAATTTGACAGCTGTCAAAAATGTGTCAAACTCTAAAGATGTCAAGCTAACAATACCGATTTAATCAACTCTGCTGCATATTACATTCATATTAAAAATAATACTTTTTTTAAACATATTATTCATAAAATATGAAATTCTAATTCGACAAATCCTATTAATTAAACAAACTATGAAAATACAAACGATGGAGGTCTAATTCTTAGATTTTTAAATCGTATTTCTCCTTCATACACATTTTTTTAGTGAAATATGAAAATATGTTGAATTATTCAATTTGACAGCTGCAAAAAATATGTCAAACAAAAAAATCAATCCAAACAACAGCAGTTAACCCACTCTTACACATTATATTCGAAATAACTTTTCTTTTATGATGAATAGAAATCTGTTTAAGAAATATGCCGTGAAGATTATGCCCGATATATTTGATACCTATCAAAAACTTGTAAAATGCGACCTGAGACAATATTGGATATGTTTGCGAATATTTGGTAACCACTGCGGTGTTTTATGTTGGAAGCAGTACTTTTTAAAAGACATATTATTGTAGAAAGAGAAATTCTAGCGCACTCTTCGTTTTGACAGGTGTGGAAAAATATCTTAAGCTCTGAAAATGCAAATTTTAAAATTTTGTTTTTTTTTTCAATATTAAAAATAAAATCTATTGAAAATTAATTTTATAAATGATTTCATCTTGCTTTTTTGATTTGACAGGTGTCAAATTATTAAAATGCTAATAACGTCAATTCTTAGATTTTTAAATCGCATTTTTTCATTTCATTTAAAAAATAACAATTTTTAAATAATATTATACCATAAAGTACCAGAAAATCTGTTATTTTTTTTTTAATTTAGCAACAATTTAGTCAAAACACCAACTATAGCTCACTTTTATTATTAATAGTGATTTTTTTTTTTTCATATTAAATAGTATTATTTTTTATAGAAGGTTAAATTTTGATTCTGAAGTTTTATTTCGCGATTTCAATTTGACAACTGTCAAAAATTTCAGATTCACCAAATACAAAACCACATAATGATATTTATTATACATCCCTAAAAATGATTTTTTCTAAAGAAAAGTCATTATAGAAAGTAAAATTCTATCGTACTTTTCCATTTGACAGCTGTCAAACTCAAAAATGCAAACCGAACGATCCTAAATTGGGTATTTTTTGCAGAAGTATGATGTTTTTCATAAGATATTTCTGCGTAGGTACGCCCCCTTGTGGCACCGCTTATGGTGAATATCCAACCGTAATACAAAATACCAATGATGAACCAGTTTTAATAGTACAAGCTAGTGCCTATACGAAGTTCTTAGGCGATTTGCAAGTGGAATATGACGATGAGGGTCATTTGATTGGTTGGGGTGGCAACCAGTTCATGGACAAGTTCCAAATACCCTATGAACTTTACATAAATCTTCTTCCTCGAAACATACCGTTCAGAAAAAATAATAGAGATTTTAGTAATTCTTTGGATAAATTTTAATATCTATTATCTCATCTTTAATAAGATTTAAGAAAATATGACCACAAACAAAATAGTAATAAGATATTTTACCATCCACAAGAATCAAAATATACACCGTGACATTAGAAGTGTTACCCCCAGAAGGATTAATTTCTACAACCTGATTTTTTGGAGATGTGGTAGTCTTTCATCAAGTTAAATCAAAAGGTTACCCATTAAAACGCTCTACATTTCTATTTCCCTTAAATGTGCATACGCAACATGTCCTATATATAAATTAACATCGCCTAGTAACTGCTTAACTGCTATCATTTACTGTTATTCCTATCACTTAACACAAAATGTCAAACGAATTCCATTTCTATTAAAAACCGACATTACCACATAAATAACAACTCCAACCTTATCATTACTGAAACTAAAAATAACTCCCCGGACCTAGGATAATTGCCTCGAGGTATGCGCATTACGTACCGTACACAATCTAACATCATGCACCTTATAATTATGCGCTAGCGATTATTTAATTGAATAAAACAAGATCGCCGTTTATTATACGGGACTCGTATCCGTTCGCAGATAGAAATATCTATTTTTAATGTCGGCACTCAATAGTGAATCCATTGAGGAAAACCGCTTCACCGTCGTGCACGCGTAGACTAAACGCTCATGTTATTTATTCACTCCTACGTGAGTCATACGGGAGATACCGCTCGGGTGCATACTACATAATTATAATTGCCGTCCGTGTCTGCCGCTCTATCAAGCCGTTCTGTTTTTGTTGGTTTTTATCGCGCATACTGACTCACATCTGCTTTAGAATGGGTGTAAACTACGACCGGGGTATCAAAAACTAATAAATTTTGTGTTTAATTATAGACGAGGTAGCAATTATTCCTCTTAAAGAAAATAAAATTACAGTAGAGCGAAATTACACTCTACAAGTATAATAGATTTCTTCTCCAGTACTTTGGTCTAAAAGTAAGTAGAACTAGCTATAACTTCTAACTAAATTCGATGAAGGAATTGACAGAGATTTTGGAGAAAGAAAATTGATAAAATACCGTGCTCATCCGAAGAGATTGCACTTTGCTCCAAGCAAAATTGGTGAAGCACATACTATATCATCAGAACCGAAAATTACCACCACGGCGCGGTCTATGGTCTATTGTTGAAATCACAATAGTAGCAGCAAAACCAATAAAAGGAGAATAACACTCGAAACAGATCATCATCAACACTCTGAGTGCAAACTCAGATTCGTCGCACAAGCGTGATCTACCATCACCTAGAAATCAAGAGTTTAGATGTTCGCTTCTTATGGTAAACAAGCCTAACACTCAACTCACAAGACGAGCGGTAGCAGAGTAAGCCGGTAATGCAGTCACAGATCTGGCTCGGACAATTCATAAATTATCAGTACCGCTAGATACTTGTATTTAGGCAATTTTTTCTTTGATGGTTTATTACGTCATGGCAATCCTCTCGTTTTACACGAGCTATCTCGCCGATCTAACAATGCATGAATTGTCTGAGGTAGTGTGATTACATTACCAGCTGCAGTCGTCTTGTGATTCGAGAGTTTTGCTTGTGTCCTCTAGGGGTGTACATCTAAACTTTTGAATTCCTATTAGACGATCCCGCGATCATATAGCTTAAGATATGATAGCGACTAAAGTGAATTTGCACTCGGAATGACGCTGATGACCCTCGAGTCAGCTTCTAGTGCAATTCCAATTTCATTGCTTTTGCTGGTATGGTGATTCCAACAATATCATGAGCCCCGCCAGTTCTAAATGTATTTAGGCCCTTTTTCTTCGATGTTTTACTTACTATCATCAGTATTTTCGATACTACCTGTGTGAAGGAATTATAGAAAAACTATATTCGTACAAAAAAAAAAATCTAAAATAGTGATAGTCAAATATCCTTAGAACTTTCTAAATGTACCGGCCGCAATTACTGACGCATAATCACTATTACATTTCATGGCACCAAGGATTCTCAAAAAATAAGCGAAGGCGGAAGAATTTTATCGAAGAGAACAATTCTTTTCAATTTCGCAAATCCGTTACTTCTTTTGCTAGCAATGGAGGTTGGCTTGCGTCAGATTTAGAAAGGGATATACCAATGCCCACCAAGACCCAACAGGTGCAAAGGAAATACGAATTCTGTGAATGAAAAGGAATCAAAAATACTTTTTCGAACAACCTCCACCCATGAATTCATTTCCGCTTATTATACAGAATACCTCTCCAAAATTTTAGATATAAAACCTGAATTTTTTGGCTAACTGTATCTTTATCTGACATATCAATTTATGAAAATACTTCTGCGATGCGTTAGATTCTCGATCGAGAGCGGAAATCAAATATTCGTATTGCAAGAGCAATACGATTTGACCGTTGTTTCAAGTATTAATCATAACACGGTTGGCCGTTTCAAAGCAATATTTTCTTTAATAAATAGTAAAAATAAAATTGTTATGGATAAAAATGTAAATGATTTAGTAATTAGTAATTCAATATGTGCTGGTAGAAAGAAATCCTATTACGTCATCTGTATAAATACAACTTGACCTCAGTGCAAGAACGTGTCAAAATATTTCATTTAATGGTCTTAAAGAATTTTGTGAAATAACAATAAATATCAACTATAAATTATTTTTCAATAAGGTAGTGTCTACAGATGGGAAAACACTTAAGATTCTTCACAATTCAATCCAAGTACTATAATATATTCCTAAAACAATCTGTTGAGACAAATGAACTGATAAAAATACGATAGAAAATGTTTTTATATTTATTTATTTTTTTTTTGTTTTTCATTAAGCAACGTCAACGAATTTTGTCGGGTCTCCGTGGGTACCGATTAGGTTAATTGCTAACTGCACCAGCTCCTGTTAGCTCAATTATGAACATAGTGAACGTGGGTTGTTCCCCGAATTTTTTTCCGTTTCCGGCGTCCAGTGGCAGCTGTTCGGGCAAGGGTGGCTGGTCACCCTCTTGTGCCTGTGTAACTTGATTTGTTTGACCCCGAGGGCTATCCTCTTAGAGTTATCGACCGTGTACAAGTCGACAGAAAAAACAATTATATTGTCAGCGGCTGGAGTGCTGACAATTTTGCTTTATTGGCACTCCTTCTATCTGTGATGTTACAAGGATGTTGTCTTTTCTTCTTCGTATAAATATGTAGGGGGGATTGATAATAAAAAATCGTTTTTCAATTTTCCATCCTATATTTGTGTTTTTATATTTTTTTAAATACAGTGGAATGACGGAACTTTTCTATTACTGTATGTATTTAATCTGTTTATCTTAGTCGTAGGGAAATAATTCTCTAATTTGCAATGTTCGCCAGTGTACCAGAGGCATTACGAGTTTCTAATAATTGAAAAACAAGAGAAATACTGCATTCTCAACATAAGTATATTCAATTATCTCCATGCTACGTAAAAACATTGCTATCCCAATGCACTGATATTGAAAATTCATCGATAAAGCAGATAATCTCCATTCCTCTCACTCCCACAAACTCGATGACACTGGATGCCCGATGAAAACTCGCAGCTACACTTAGGACTTGTATATCCCAAATCACAAAAATCTGCTTATTTTTAATTTGCTTCAGTATTCATTGGAATTAGTCCCTGGTAGCGAGTGTTACAGCAAGTGATTGCTAGAAATTGTAGTAAACAGATTTTGATTGTTTTAATTCTGGCGATAATATCACGAATGGACACTTCTTTTCCTCTAATTGAAATAAATAAAGTTGAAATGAGACTGCTTGGGTGTTTTACTAGATTATCGTTGGTAGTTAGTTACCCGTGAAATGCAACCAAATCCAGCAGACTCTACGAAGCGTCGATTCCGCTCATTCACGCACACGTCCAAATAGAACAACCGGGTATCAGTTCGGAATTCGCAGATGGCTGACGTAGCAGCGGTGCACCGATCCACGTAGCGCGCGTATTCCACCATATTACTCGATAAATTTAAATGAAAATTGCAGTGTCAGTGATTTGTTTCGGTGCCGGAATCTCGGACATACGCGGGACGTGCTCTGCTTACTTATTTAGACAATATGCCTTGAATTGCCCCTGCCTGGGCGCGAGCGAAACGCGGAAGCCTTCGTTTCGATAGCAATTGGATGTAGTTTGTTCTCGTTGCACCGTTCTCCTTTTTCGTTTCCGGTTTCTTCTTTTTTTTTTTTTTCTTTTTTTTTTTTTAGTTTCCTCTTCGTTTGCCCTCCTTTTACTTTATTTATTCTCTCCGTTGGTGGTGCTGGGTTTTTGTTCCCGTTTCGGGGAAAGGCGAGTCCGCCCTATTTGTTCATTGTTGTGTCAGGGTTGGAAATTGAGTTACATTGTGCGCCGCGATTTATAGACACGTTCGAATCGGTATATTGGGAATTTAGCTGGTTCATTCTGCGAATATTTGTGCGCCGCTCTACGATTGTTAGGGCTTTATTGGCGAGATATGGTGTCGATTTAATGATCACACGTATTTTCTGCCACTGATGTGGCTTGAACAGGTTTCCAAATAGGTAATCACAGTTGCAAAAAAAGTCTTATGGAACGTACTACACACATTGCTTTTTTATTACTATAAACCTTGGAGTACTAGAGATTAAAATTTATATATAGCTTCATTTGTCTATTTACAATAAGATCACCTAAAATTTAACATTAATTTTTTTTTATTTTTTAAGAGAGGCGCGTTTGAAAAAAAAAGAGAATTAAGAAAAATGGATCTACAAGGTGTACCTACGATCCCAAACCAGTCACAGGTGTAGACGGGGATTAGTGGAGATTGGGGCGGTTTAAATTTAGTTAATGTTATGGATTCCTTTCAATGAGTTTAGGTATCATTTTTGATCATTTACGATTTAATGGAAGACGATGCTGGTGTTTAGTATATATTTAGTGTCCTGTTTGTCAAAAACAGCGCTTTCAGCAGCACCATTTATTCTTTTACTACATTCGTCGATATCATTTGACTACACCTTTACAGAAAACAAAATTAAATTCACTGAATTATTTCAAAGAAATTGCATTTCTTGCATCCTAGCGGATAGAATCAAATGTTAGATTAGCTAATAGCGTCCTTAACTTAAATTCTTCGTTAAAACTTAACACATAAATAAATACGACATATACTACATTCGTTTCCATTTAACATACTCAACAGGAATCGATGTTATCTTGAGCAGGCTTGAATAACACGTCAATTGTATGCAAAAATTCTAAAAGACCAATCTAACCAGGATGTAACGATTACAAAAGAAAATTAGCATAAGCTATTAACATAGCTGGGCTATGCTAAAGCTAAAGTACTGACTTTCAATGATCCGAATTACTAAAATCCTTTAATACATGTTATGTGTTCTTCATAATAACAAATCCTTCTTTGTATATAAAGATTTTCTTAATTAACATTCTGCAAATAATTCGAGGAGTCAAAACTCTAAGGGATTACGATTTTCTTTCGTAAAACACTTAAACGAACAAAACAAACTTCCCTTTTGATAAAACGCGTGCACCGACGCGGCGCCAACTGCTACAACCTATTAGTTACTAAATCTACCTGAATTTAATTTAGATTTCAACGGAACTACATCAGCGCAGAAGATGACTTAATTAAATTATTAATTATTTCCTTCAACGGCATTTTGTTCATGCTCCTCGCTATTTCCCGCTATAACTTATCCGCAAGCGTTGTGCATTTGTTTAATTAGTTCACCTGATAATTTAAGGCGCTCTGCGATAATTGCGTAAATAGTCAACTGCGCTGGCGATACTGCAATCGATTTTGTATTCTTAGGAATCCATTTCTGCTTAAAATAAATAGTGTGGGGAATAATAGCAATGTCCAGTGAAGGCTCGGTAGAAAAATAAAAAAATCATATTTAATTATCCATTTTACTTACTACATATGTACTGTGTTAATTTGTTGCTCTCTGATTTAAGATGGCTAAATACTACTTCGTACGTTCAAGTTCCCCTGCTTGGGCGCCAAAACATATGGGTTGAAAACGTATTTAAAGGTAAAACAGAAAAATAATGTACTTTCAGTCTGCAAATGAACGAACCCTAATAAATATCATTCCTCCAATTAGCTTACAAAATGGCAGGCGGGAAACATTTATTATACATATATAATCTAAAACCCCACAACTCGAAAAAGAGCTATTTAACAAAACTATAGAATCCGAACGTTGACGAAAATATGTTTGTAAATAATTAAAAAACGTGTGCCAAAATCTCAAATTTCTTTACTTTATTCTAACACCGCAAAATAGCATTCATCTACCGAACACAGCGACATACATCGCTTTGTCGCGAAAGGTGTCCGAGTGTTATTTCTGTATTCACTACTTTCATTTTGTATGCACTTAGTCGCGTACCCGGTACTCATTTGTTACTGACAAACGCCGTCTAGTCGTTTTGTTGTTGTCGTCGAACGCAGTGTAGCCACTCACTGACGTAGAGCAAATGAAGCAAAACAACAGAACAGTAAATGCGAACCTTCTCATACATATGTCGCATATTATGAAATTCACCTACAACAGCTTTTTTGTAATACAATCGATATAAATAGACTTACACATAAATTGATGATTTATAGGTAGATCTTTGTGGTTCGAATAATATAAAGATCTTCCATAACCGCTGTACTATGAATTGAACTTGAGTGATCTACAGGCAATATATATTTTGACGTGTAATTTTCGTCGAATTTAATTTTAGGCTAACCAAAGTAAGAGCCACAAAGCGTCTATAATGAAATTAACTGTTTCTTCTCAGAATTTGTATTTTTATGCAGATTATATTATTCTGGTGGATTAAGTATTTCAGAGAATTTTATCTATATACCATATTGCGCGATTCTCAGAATTATTATTATAATCGGGAGATCCACCGAGTAAAAATAGGTTTTAAATGTCCATTTATACACAGGGTGACTGGTAAGCGGACATATTCCTTTGAGATAATAATAATGCACCGCATTTGCAATAAATTTAGTTAGAAAAAAATAATCAAAAAATTCCAGAGCAACGGGCATTCATCGCCTCCTCTGCTACTTGGCAACTCCACCCTGATGAGAGTTCATAATTTCGCGGTTCTTAAGGAAAAGCTTTGGTCGTTGCAGAATTTTGGCGCCCAACGTGGGGTTCGAAAATCATATAACAACACGCGCCTCTCTATCAACGGTACCAAACTTTAGAATAGATATTTAATACTAAAGAGATACTTAATCTGAAGAGCGTTCGTAGTTGTTAAGAACTTCTGTGGTTCTAAAGGTTTGGTATCTAGCGTAGGATACGAAAATTGAAAGGAAATGGGAATCCTTCGCCCATTTTGCAACTTCACCCACAGCAGACTTCATTGCTTTCTGGCTATTAAAATCACTTTTGTCACCAAGGTTTTAGCACTCAACGTGAGATATGAAAATTAAAAGAAAATGAGTCCCTTTCCCACTCTCTGCAACTTTGCAACTCCACCCTCATGACAGTTTATAGCTTCGTAGTTGTTAAAGATAGAATTTTGGCGCCCAACGTGGGACTTATAATGCTTCTTCTTTCCTTTTTGAACCTGTGTGTGAAATGGAAATTATAAGCATTGTTAATCAATTTAAAAATACGTATTCTTTCGGCAAAGACAGCATCAGTATAAATCTTTTAAAACAATGCATACGTGAGATTGCCGCTAACATCATTAACGATTCAGTGACAAAAGATAAATTTCTTGAAGTATTAAAAGCCTCGAAAATAAAACCTTTACTTAATTAAGCGTGGTACTGAGCACTCAATATCTAATAATTTCTTTATTGAGTTATTTTTCAAAATTATTCGAGAAAGTCATGGCTGTTAGATTAATAAACTTTTTCGGAAACAATAGTATTTGGAAAGATCATGGATTTCGTGTAGCACGTAATACATCGATTGCTATAGTTTAATTTCCTTTAATACATTTATACGATAATTTTGATAAGGAAAATCATGCTTGGGTATATTTCTCGACTTAAGTAAGGCGTTTGATCTGGTAAACCACACTATATTATTATATAAAGAGGATATATTTTGGAAGGTTTTGTAGTTTTTTCTTAAAGGGAGGACACGTTTCCATTGACGTTTCTTATTATGGGGAGCTCTCACTAGAAAGGCGGGTACCACAGGAATCAGGTGTTCCTGTGGTACCCTTGGCGGCAACAGGGAAGTGTCCTTGGCCCATTGCTGTATACAGTGTATGTGAACGACATACCTATTGACAAAATCATTATGTCCGCCAATGTTACGTCTTTTTTGTAAATTATCTCAATAAACCTAATGCAGTTCAGCAGGCAAATATCACCTTAGCCACAGTAGGTGAATATCTACTACAAAACGATCTGGTACCTAACATAAAAAAGACTGCGTTTCTTGAGTTTAGAGCTGGAACACACGAGAGAGAGAGAGAGACTTCAAATCTAATTAAACATATAGAACAAGTCTGTCGCAGGTTGACAGTACAGAATTTTTAGGAGTCACGATAGAATAGTAGATGGAGTAAACATCAGATAAAATATTGGCTTCCATTTGTTATGCTCTGCGTAAACTTAGATCTGAGGTAAGGTTTTACTTTGGACATTTTCATGCACTGATTTCAAATATAACAATAGCTTGGGAATACTTTATAATCCATTAGTTTTTTATATTACTGTATACTTATTACTGAATGTATTTGTATTGTATAGTCGAAAGGATGAATAAATATCTATTTAACTATCTATCATTAGAATCAATGTTTACTATCAACCAAATACCCTAACAATTTGCCTTTTATCTACTCTGTCATTTTGCAACTTCACCCTAAAGGCAGTTCGTAGCTGTTAAGGAAAAGAGTTTTGGTACTCAACGTCGGATAGAAAAATTGAAAGCAAGTAAGGACTTTTCGCCCAGTCTGTCACTTTCCAACTCCACCTACGTGTGAATTCATAGCTTCGAAGCTATTAAAACCAAACTTTTATCGTTACAGTTTTGGCGCCCAACGTGGAATACGAAAACTGTAAATGTTAAATTTCCCATTTGTAAATGACTTTCCTCTCTTAGTAATATTTTTGACCGTTCATCGCCCCCACGCCCCACTTGAAACCCTAAATTGAACGCGTCCCTCGCGGAATATAAATAAATCTCTCTCCCCGGTAATATGTGGAATTCCTCATCGGCCGTGCATCATTATAATTGGTAATTTATGGCCGACAAAGAGAGCGAGAGAGAGAGAGAGAGAGAGAGAGAGAAAATTCCGACGCGCCACCACCATCGAGGACGTGGGGTAACAGAGGAGAGCGGATCCCGGACCTTTGAAAAATAAAAGATCCGAGAGCGCTCCCCATTAATAATGAACGGCTCCTACGGCTCTGATGTGACGGGTGCCCTGAGTGTTTGCCGTGCCTATCTCCTCTCGGTTTCCGTAAATATTCTGTTCAATTAAGTTTTAATTATTCACCCGTTGCGGCCGCGGGATAAACTGTACTTCTACACCCCCCACCCCTCTCCCAAATTCTAGGGTGTGTTTTCACGCCTCCGTGTTTACTTTACACGCGTGCTGCCTTCACTACCTGCGGGCGTGTTTAAGTTTACGTTCTGAGCCCGTGAAAATTTTAGCCGTCACAAGGACGTGGCGCCGTTGGAAGGGTTTAGGGCGCGGCGGAATCTTTTAAACCAGTAAAATGGCACAGGTGCTAAATCCGATTAAAAACGAAAGTGGCAGGGGTAGCTTGGATATAGTATATGTCCATTGTTATTTTGTAACGACAAAATTGCTAACGTGATTTTTCTAAAATCCCTCTTTTTAAGGATTTAAATTACACCAAATCCCCAATGAAAATACTACAGTGTCCTGTATAATCAGGTTGGTTTATACTCCAGTAATTGGTATTTATCCATTGCCTTCATTATTTTTCGTTAACGTTGAGGTATTCACCCAAATACGATTTAAATTAAAAATTTTTGTGGGGCAGCCAGTTTGTAATCTTGTGAGAAATCTTTCAAAGAACTTAATATCTAGGAACCGTTTTTTATCTGCCAAAACTGGAAGGCATGAATGAGTATTTATTATTCAAACACCTTTTGAAGAAAACAACCATGGCTACCATAATTACCGCTACATTAAAACTATTTTATTTGAAAATACACACAACAATTGCACTTTCTCTTCTTGCTTAACAAGAGAGTGTTATTTTTATGCAAACTTTACATGTTATTATATTTATTCATTACACACAACAGCATATGCTATCGAAACGTGTGTCTAGTGCAGAGTTTGTTTGTAGTAATCAGTGCCACGGTTTTGATAGCAGCCCTGAAGATGTCTCGCTCGAGTGTGGACGAAACGTCGGCCAGAAGCAGCAGCAAGGCGCCGTTTCAACGTGAAAAACGAGCAATTGTAGGTATAGCATTAACCCATTAAAGCTCACGTTTTATTTTTTGCATAATTTCTTTAAGCGTTGTTATTTTCAAAAACAAGATACACAATTGCTTTATTTCTTCAAAACATATGTGACCCTTGATTAGGCATTGTAGTCGCTAATACGCTAATAAGAGGTTATTGATGAATATGATTGATTAGTGTTATGCAAACCAAATTAGCCTGAAATCAATTCTTAGTTAACTATGACCATATGACCAAATTATAAAAAAAGTGCAAGGAAAATTAATCGAGAATCCTCTAAATTTAATTTAATTTTTTGATCCACACCAACTTTGCTAAAAACATTATGGTCTGCAGCATAAGACTACGCTGTGCCTACTGAAGTGACGGCCTTTCACCCATCAAACGCCATGGTTATTTTTTTAAGGTTTTGCTCAATATCTTTGTCTAAATACTAACTAAATTCGACGAGTTCTGAACCTTTAATGTATTAGTACGCTCTGAATGTAACATGAACAAGTGGAATCCTCACAAAAAGAGCATAACTTCTAGTGGGGCTTCGATAATTTTTCAGGACTATAACTAATATCTCTAATATCTATTTGTGCAAATAGAAAATCGAAAAGCGAATAAATGAAGCAGCTTATTAAATTCTTATTATTCATTCCATATGATGTGGAGATTTCAGTAGAAACTTTTACCTTTTTTTAGGCTAAAACTATATAACTAAAAATTACTAAGGGGAAAAATATTATAAAAAGAGAGGTGAGAAGAAACAAAATGTCAAATATAGAAACAAAATCGTCAAAAACACCACAAACGTTTCAAAAACTCATAACGATAAAAATAAAAATACGACGGGTGTATAAAATTGAAGAAACCACGGAAAACATGCAACCAGTCGCTATTAGCAGATACGTGTTTCGCTTTACCAAGGCTCGTCAGTGGTACCGGGCGATTGATTACAATTAACACCTTCACTAGCACTGACGAGCCTTGATAAGACGAAAAAACGCACCTGCTAAATAGCGTTGAATTGCATGATTTTCATGGTTTAAATTATTTTCACCGACTTCAAAATTTGATGATTATGATTATCAACATAACGAAATTTGACATTTACTCCTTCAGCAAACGTAATTCTAACAATTGAGCAATTAACTCATATTTCATGTCGAAACCTCAACAACTAAAATATCAAATACCTCTTGGAACATATTAGGTATTTAATAATACCTATTTATGCGCGCGCCATCTGTGAATTCCTACACTGCATACTAATATCGCTATAAGCACTCGATACGCTATCACATCTCACCCACTCCAATTTTATGTCTATTTTATATGTCTTACTTAATATACATATGTACATAACCCCAACGAATGAAGTAGGAGAATTTATATTGGGTCTCGCCCATCTCGCCCTGCTAATCCATAAAATTCAATCAGGAAATCATAAAACTGAACGTAAACCTGCCGGCTCTAGATAGAAATGTTTACGAGCGCCCGCGATTGGCAACGAAAGTAAAATTGCACAGGTCTTGAGAATCGAAACCCTTTGGAAGTTATGTGCCGAGTGAAGTAAGCAAAAATGGTTTTCTATGGGTGGGTGTGATTTGTTATTAACACCGTCAGTAGCTAGCGAGAAATATTTATAATATTAAATTACATTATTATCGTAATTCAATTCCGTATTTTTAAGGCTATGAAAAAGTTGATGATCGGCATTTCTAAAGCATTTCTGCCAGTTTATTCTGCGACATTTTCGCGCAAAATCGTTCGATTCAAGGACGAAGACTCCCCACTCCCTCGCACGTCGCCGATTAAAATCTACAACATCTCGCACAACGTAAACAAGACAGTTTATTTGTACGAACGTAATCTTCGTGCGAACGAAACGCAAAGCAGTTTCAATTACTGCTACGCGAAATTACAGATTTCGCGTCCCTCCGAATGTCACTAATAACTCCCGGGCCTTAGCGTGAACGCGAGACACAAGTTTCTGTTATTAAGTGGGATTCCGTAAACACTACAATCAAAGCCAAACAACTTAAACGCTTACCGCCCAACGAAATTTCCTAGAGGCTTGTACTACCTATTCCTTTGTCACCCAAAATACCCGGAACCACCAAAACACTCGTTCAGAATCGTTTGGGACGATGCTTTTCTTACTTGTAGTATAGTGTATATAGGCTTTGCTGATGAAAAGGTGCGAGAAAGGCTTCTTCAGGTTGGCTTCATTACTCAACGCATAGGATTTAAATTGAAGTCGGAAAAATTCACGATTAAAGAATCAAATTGTGATATTTCCATATTACAGTACTAAAAATTACACAAATTTTATTTGGTGTAAACATTGGCTAATTCCAAACACTAGATTAGCACAAAAAGCTTGCAAGTTGTACTCTTTGTGACACTAGGAGTGAAACAAATCTACAATGATTCAATGAATCAATAATAAATTTTCCATTAATGCATTTAAAATAATGCATCAACAGCCAAATAAGGAAAAAGGAATAATAGAAAAAGTCACAGAAAAAATTCTATATTGTTACTGAGCAACCTTTCTATTCAGACTTCAAATTTCGCTTTGAGTATTTTCCTGAAATGTAGCAGTTGCATTGTATAGCGTAACATCCCAGATGTCATTCATAATGTTGTGTAGATCCTTATTCCTCCATGATCTCCCTTTAAATATTAACTGAGATTGCATAAGAGTCTTTGTGGAATTTGAACCACCAATGGTATTTTTTCGTAACTACGTCTATCAACACTGGCCACACCATGTTCACTTCTACACCGATGGTTCTATGTATGTACGATAATGATGACTCTCACAGTGCGTCTTTTGGTGTAAGTTGCCCTTATAATAATTTGAACATCGCTGGATCCACGTCACATGAAATTACCATTCTCATAGCAATCTATAGTAGCTAGCAATCAGAAAAATCGAAGTTGTGAAGTTACATCGTGGTAGTGGTCTTAGGTTAGCAATACCATGTGTATTATGTTGATCAATTTTCCGTATAGTAAGTATTTTATGTTGTTTTATCTAAAGGCATATCTCACCATATTTCTGAGCCACATAAGACTCTTATTGCCCTCTTCTGAAGGACGGATATCTTAGCAGATCCACTCGCAAGATTTCAGAAAAAACACATCACAGCATAGGCAAGACGAAAACGAAACAAGGATAAGTAAACTTTGCTGCAGTATCCGTTGCCACTATTTTAATTCTTCGACAAAAGCAAACCTGCACGCAATGTGATCAATATTTTGGGCTAATTTTAAACCTAGGTCCACATCGACAACCAAGAGCCTTGCTGATAATGTGTTTACGTGTCTCGTCGTGTTTTTCCATTATTTAGTTGAAGACCATTACTCGAAAACTGCATCCCGAGCTTGCTTCACCACATCTGCCTGCTTCCCCAATAGTTGTTCACAATCCTCATGTTATCTGCATACATACATACCTGTGGACGATGCTAAATGGAAGGTCGTTTACCATGATTGAAAAGGTCCTAATATAGATCCTTGCGGTATTCCTTATTCCAATGTTTGTATGGTTGCAGATATAACGACCTCTAGTCTTTCTAGTCTAGTTTATCCCTATGATATAGTTTTATCTATGGAGTCGAAGGCCTTGATGAGCTTGTTTATTTGTAGTGTCAGTGTTAGTTTTGTGTAAATAAATTGTTTCCTTCAAGGAATGATATTAGATCTAGAATTTTAGATCCTGTTAGTAGTACACTAATAAGTCTGTAGTTTCCGTAATCATTAATATTGCGTTTTTAAAATAAGTAGGTACTACTCGAGCCAATTTAAGGTTTTCCGGGAATATTTTCTATATTAAACATTGGTTGAAGGAATCTGCAAGGGTTTGCTTATTTCAGCAGAGTTGTTAAAATACCATACACATTTGTACTATTTTTACTTTGAAACTTGACTGCAGTATTAATTACTTCAGTCTGTGTGATATAGGCTCAAAAAAAAAAAACATGAATCAGAAATAGCAATGCCCACATTAAGCATTTTTGCAGTTAGTGGTTCTTCATAATTTGCAACGAAGCTTATGTCTTATTTTCTGCTACTTCTGTAAATGCCGTGTTTATTTTTTTTTCCACTAGAAATGGTTCTTTTATGTCCCTCTATAGGGTGTACACATCATTTGTAGTTTTAAATATAACAGCTAACGTATCCATCCGTTTCATATCTTTGCAAAAGAAAAAAAAAATCGACTTTATTTAGATATGCGGTCCCTCTCTGCTATTAGACCAAATACCGCAGCATCATCTTCTGACAAAAAGAACAAAAAGAATCGCTGACGGATAGTCCTACATTTGAATACGGCCAAAGGAAAAGCGGACTCTTAGGCCGATGATACATCATCGCGTCATCAATTTCCAAAGAGGAAAACAAAAGATGATCCCCAATCGCCGCACGAGACGTAGAAACATTTCCGGAAATCAATAGTCGCATGGTTCTAATACCACAGACCGATGACGTCCCCATTTTTTCGCGTTCCCATTCGAAGGCGCGTGTTGCCGTCGACAGAGCCGCTTCGGCGTTCCCCTTAGCGGCTTTCCAGATCCGTCAAACGGAAAGGGATCGGATGCGATAAAAAGTAGTCGTCCGCGAAGAATTATTAATATTTCGGGGCCGTCGATCGTAAAAAACCTCTTTCGAGGTCCGCAACACGAAGTAGCATGAGGAAGAGGGAAATGTTTGGCGTCGCGTATTCCGTTGTCGGCCAGTAGTTTCACGCGAAATATGCCCGCGATGTAAATTCGCCGCGATTAAATACTTTTACGCTTCGTACGACCGCATATTTTTCCTTATCTCTGCCCGGTTGGTAAGTATGCCTCGCCAGGAATTTCGACCGAGTTGCTGTTTTTTTTTATTTTACAGTTTTACGACAATGTGCGCACCAGCAAGTACATACGTACATTTGTATATAATGCGGATATCTGCACGTATTTTTCCATGCCTTTGTAAGTACGGTAGTAAGTGCAGTTGGGTACGGAGATGGTTCAAAAATTCACGATTAAAGCCTATATGCCGTGGTGAATCGCCTACAATGTAGAAGAGAACACAGATTTATGCGACGATAGCTTCTTTTAATTTTAAACGTAATAAAAGTTGATAATATCTATCGGATTAAATTATAACTGTGTGTATAAGTAGATCATCTATAAAGCTTTACTGCAAACGTTTTGAGCAACTAAATCACATAGTCATCAATCTTAAGAACGCTTAGATGTGTTATCGTGAGTAAACAGCAAGTTCTTCTCCTTGTTATCTACCTTTCTATTATTATTCTTCTTCATCTCCTTGTCTATCCTCTCCTTCTTTTTCTCCTTCTTCTCCTTATTCTTCTTCACCTTTTTCTTCTTCTTATCCCTCTCCTTCTTCTTCAATATTTTTCCTCAGGAGTTCATAGGTTCTGTTTTCCACAAATCACTGTACAGCAAGGTCTCTGAATACTTTTTTTTACTTAAGCAACGAACCAGCTTCACCAGCTTGCTTTTAGTAAAAATTTTGGACTTCATTTTCAAAGTTTTCGGATTTACATCCTTTAGCTTCTAAAATACTATTATGCAGTAGATTCTCGATCATTTGCCAACTTCAGGATTTAATAAATTCTCCCGCGCTGAAAGCATATACATGTACTTATACAAGATGGACAATATACCGGGTGTCCAGCCTAAGATGCAACGGTCCCTAGCCGATTTATTATTGTCTTTTCGAAAAAATGTTTCAAATAAATGTTGTCTGGAATCATATTCTACACATGATAAAATTAGTTGCAGAAATGGCAGACTTCCGGTTGTACCGGAAGTAGATACTAACTTTATTATTTTAAATAGAACACCCTGTATATTATTGCACTTTTGGATTCCTTGTTAAATTTAAATAACAATACGTTAGGGATACATGAAGGCTAAGTTGTACCGTTTTCGAATTGCATGACGTTTTTCGAAAAAAATGACATTTGCAGTGTCTTCGGTGTTTGGAAATACCTCGGGAAATACGAAAGTTAGAAAGATGCGGTTTTCGGTTTTCGCTTAACCATGAAACAGCGCACGTCTTTTATTTTAAAATTGTTGCGTTTAAATTACAGCGTTATTAAATAGGGATCTGTAATTTTCGAACTCTCTAATCATGGATAACTTGATTTTTTAAAATTGAACGGTATAGCAATTTTTACATAAATGGACGTAAAATTTAATTTTCTTTCGATTTTATATGGGTATCATTGTGTCTATCTCCAACGGTTTTGGAGATATTCGCAATTTTTCAGTTTCTCACGATAGATACGTATTGCGAAGCGCCGCCGCCGGTCACCTTCTCGCATTTCACCAGGCTTGGGACTGGCAGCAATAATACTGGCATGCTTAGAAAGTTGTCAACAGTACAAAAGTTTTTAAAAAGGCAGTAATAAATTGGCTAGGAACCGTTGCATCTTAGGGTGGACACCCGGTATATGATATATACGCATGCTGTGTTCTGAGTAGACGTGTTTCTATGACCTCTTCCGATCTTCTGCATTTCAAACTGTTTATATTTTATCCGGATTTTTGTGCAAACTGTACACTGCGTGTTATATGTTACAGTAGTGTATTCTAAAAAAAAATTGGGCTCTCTAGAAGTGAAAATAGTGAAATAATTGATTTAATCAAAGAAACACTATCAACGCTAGTCGCAGAAGTAAAAGGAACGGCCTCTCGTGAGATTAACAAAAAGTTGAAGCAAAAACTCAGTCAGCTTTTTGGCAATATCGAAAATAAAATAACGCTTGCTGTATAGGAGAATACCCCTCTTCAACCTAAACTGGATTCCCTCGAACAATATACAAGAAGAAATTCCATAAGATTCGAAGTGCCGGAGGAAACCAACGTTGTTAAATCTGTCCTCATCGATAAACTCAACTTGCTTGCTGCCTGTGATGCGATTGATACATGTCAGAGATCAAAGGCCTAATGTTATTATCATCAAAAAGCTTTTATGTGACGCTTTGGCGCTTTCGCACTTCAATTATTGCGATGTTGTCTATGGTCTTTGCTTGGATGTTTGCACGGCAGACACAATACAGAAATTGCAGAATAGTTATATTAGGTTTATAAGCGGAATTAAAAAATATGACCATATTTCTCATAAATATATAACGTTGGGTTGGTTTAATATGAAAGAACGGCGTCGATTCTATATGTATTGCTCTTTTTTACAAAATTGTAAACCTTACAACACCGCCGTATCTTTATCTAAGAATCAGGTTTCGCACTGATGTGAATAATATGAATATTCGGTGTCCGCATGCTATTACGCCAGTTATCTGAATTCGGCCATTAGTTGTCCCAATTGCGGATTTTAAGTTTCTTTGTCTCTTGCTAATCTTCAATTGTTATGTTTGTTTGTGCAATTGGTGTAATAATAAAGAAATTATTATTATATAACTCATTCATTTGTTTCTTTAATATTTTTACAATGAAATAAAATACGTCCATTTTTTTCTTCATCTTAATCTTTTATTGAAAGGTAGAAATTATGTCTGAAAAATAATATCACGCAAATGTCCGCCTTTGAGAGCCCTCTCTCTTAATTGCGTTTTCCATAACTGTTTTGTAGGTTTCTGGAGAACAGTTTCGAATCGCTTCCCGAAAATTGTTCTTCAACTGCTCTATAACGTTTGGTTTGTTGGCATGAACATTATTTTTTTAGAAATCCCCATAGAAAAAAATCTGGAGTCGTTAAATCGCGTAACCTTGGTAACCGGTTGACATCGCCAAATTGAGGGATTAAACGCTCCGGAAACATTGTTGGGAAAGGATTGATCGTTTCCCTGGCTGTATGACAAGTTGCTCCGTCCTGCCGGAACCATATGTTTCGCAGATTAAGTTCTTGAATTTGAGGAGCCAGAAGGTTTTGCAGCATATCGCGGTAGCGCTCGCCTGTGACAGTAAGAGGATTACCTGCTGTGTCTTCAAAAAGTAAAGTATGACCCCCAAACCAAACACCGCACCAAACTGTGGCTCGACAGGGATGAAGTGGTTGTTGATGGATGGCACGACGGTTTTCTAATGCCCAGGATACGACAATTCTGCTTGTTAACAATGTCGCAGTGGGCTTCATCACTCATTAAAATTTTTCAGCTGTATTGTCGGCGACGTTCATGGTGTCTATGATGTAGCTCTTGGGTCAGCTGGATTTTGTATGGCACCAAATGCTAGTCTCTTTCATCGAAGGATTTGCGATGCTTTTACTATAGGCACACGCACCTGGCTTGAAATGCAAGATCGTTAAAAAATTAAATAGGAAGTAAATTCATACAAATATTTCTCATTTGAAAAATATCTTCTCTAGTTTTATGATAATACAAGCAGTTTTATGATTTTTTAAATTTTTAATGCAGTTACAGATCTAGCTAGGACAATTCATGGATTGTCAGTCCCAGGAGAGTGAGGCAGTAGATGCACTGGACCGAGAAAGATCGTCAGGGTGTTTACTGGAGCTGACCCTTCCTTCGGCGTTCCCAAATTAGAAATAACAAAAGATCATCAAAGAATGAATACGTAATAAGTCCAAAGAGTGGCGGCAAAATTACCAGGCCAAAAAGAGGCAAAGTAGTTCTTAAGGGGACAGAGATTTGAATTTACAAATTATTTACTGAGTGAAGACAGAAATATTGTTAAAATGATTGTTGCCTGATATTGTTTTGTTTGTTTTAATTCTACATTTATAATTTGATGTTTTTGTAATTATGTGTATATCTGTGTATTGATTTACCCAATCATGTTATATAGCTAAATGGGTCAATACAGAATTTGAAATACTGTGGGCTAAATACATAGGGATATGGACGCATTCGCCTGGCAGAGGATGCTGCGAAGAGGACACCCCAATTTTGTAAGGGCAAAATTTGGCTTAGTAAGGACAAAATTTCTATTAATGAGCTCAGAGAATTCCAGTGTAAACAGTCACGTCTTCTAGGTTGAAGGGTATCACAAGAGATCTAAAAAGATACCCCAAAGGGGATACATGCTATACTTAAACCGTTGGGTTTAAGCATAGCATAACTATTGAAAGATTTAAATCCCCAACGATACTATGTGCAAGCAACAGTACTATCAAGTACAGGTCTAGATGTTTACTTGCAAAGTAACATTCGCTTTTAGAGAATCCTCTTACAGAAGTTTAAGAGTCGTTTAAGTTTCGCCCTTCACCTAACATTAATTACTTAACGAAAAAAGGAAACAGACTTATTCGATGAGATTGGGTATTACTAATCTCGGACTTGAAAGTAACGAAGAATAAAAAGAAAATCTCTACTACGTGCAATGAAGCGGCCGAGAGCAGTCTCCGCTATCCGTGAATAACTAATCGATTCCGAGGGAAAAAAAAAACAGCACCAAGAAGGAATCGAGTTACAACCCGTACCATCAACCCCTCCCGATAGTCCGTACAGCCCCCACCCCCTCTCTTCAGCATCGCGAGCGCATTTAAAAATTAAAGAAGACGCCGGGTCGAAATTGAACGGACGAAACGGCAAAAGTGTAGATACTACTACGGATATGGCGACGGTTGCGTTGCGTTTGTATCTGTTTATCCCGCCTTCTATCCGTCTCGTTTCCAGCCCCACCATGAACGATCTAATTTCCCCGATGTTCGCGTCGCGATAGGCGGCCGGGGCGTACCCGGTTCCATAAATATTTTACGTTCTTTTCTTAGAAATAATAGATAGCGAGTCTTATCTGATTGCTCCTGACACTTGTATTAACTGAATTCGCGCGATTTACACGGCGAATCTCCAAGTACAATCTTGACTCGCTCTGCGGCATCGGATAAGCGGATTTTCTGCACAACCGTATCCGAACTATTCCGTAATCAAACGAGATTGAAAAGAAAATATGTGAAAATAAATATGAATCGAGAAAGGCATAACACCACACACAGAGAAATCCATGCTTACGTTAAATAAATTTGTCTTGGACCAAATAAATCTACGTTTTGAATATCCGCAAGACAAAGACTTCTTAAGGCAATTAAAAAAATTGTTAGCATAATCGTGGCGTAAGAGGGGTTCTAGAATTAAATCACTTTAAGAATAGTAATCCTTAACTTAAAATCATAACGCTTTATACAAGTCAAAGAGAAAAAAACAATTAGAACTGAAAAAAGCCAACAGGCGGGCACATGATCATTGGTTGGAATCACCATACCAAGAAAAGCAATGAAACGGGGAGCAGACTCCCACGCATCATCAGCGTCACTCCGAGGGCAAATCCATTTACATCGCTTTCGCTTTCTCAAACTATACTGCCATTTCTCTACTATGGAAGTAAGGGTTTAGATTATCTCCATCTACGGGACACAAGCAAACTCTCAATCCAGGAGAGGGCCGTAACGTAAGCCGCTAATGCAGTTACAAATCCAAGGTCGGACAATTCAGTAGATAGAGATCTACTTGCACTAAACAAATATACTCTTTAGTTAAGAAAATTCATGGAAACAAAAGTTTTCTTAAATTAAAATTTTAAATTTTCTTAATGGTAAGAGATTTGCTTACAACAAAACTATTTCATTTTCTCTTCAAGAGAATTGTGCTAAAACAATATTTTGTTTTGAGCTCGGAATGCATTTTTCTGTATGCACATGTTTATCTTTGACTTGGATTTTCGATACGAATATTTCCATGATATTTCTTAAAAATCGTTTGTAAAAATTTCAATATTTATTATTTTTTTTTTTTTTTCGACAGAATAGCACGCTAGGTCACTGCCTGTTCCGCCAAATGCTACAAAACGGCCGAAAGAACTGATTTCCTGGCTGGTTTCAAAAATATTTGTATTGAAACTTGCACTGTATTAAAAATTCGGCCATTGTATCTAGAGTAAAACCCAGAAACAATATTTTTGGCAGTTTTACAACCTTAAATTTAATTCCTTTCTAAATTTAAACCGATTTCGACTTGCAGTACTCGAGATATCACAGTCCGAAAATAGTCACTTTCTGAAAAAAGGCCGTTTTCTGTCTTTGGTTATAGGTTCAGATGGCTTGGTACCAAACCAATATATAGAAAAAGGAAAATCATGAGATCAGCAAAGCATCATTTGGTCAAAAAGAGAATAAATGACGGGATCTTCAAATTGATCGAAAATTAGTGATTATTCGGCCATACACAAGAAGGATGACAGCACGAAAATGGAAAACTTTAGGCCAATCTCGATTTTAAGTGTCATATCGAAAGTAATTGAAAGAATCGCAAGCGTATAGCAGAATAAGCTATTGAAAAGTGCCCCCAAAGGTATCGAATTGAAAATCCATACAGTAGTTGTGCTTTGGGAAGATACATACTAGGGGAATTGATACAAGCAATTAGCCTCAAAACGACTTTATTTTTTTATCTCCATCTCTGCTCAACCAATGGATTTGAAAATTTTTCAGGAATAATTTCTATAACTAGTACATCTATTTAAAAAAAAATTGGGTGATAATCTTAACTAACTAAAAAAATTAAAAATATTTTTGAAACCCCAGAAAGGAATATTATTTGATTTGAAAATTTGTGCAAATAACTTCTCTGGACAGTCCGTAAGGGCATTAAAAAAATGAAGCTTGAAAGAATTGATTGTTTTGCTACAGCTTCTAGATGCACATACGTCCTGTGATTGTTCCCGTTCATTTGATTTTAATTGTATACCTAGTTACCCACATCTTCATCGACGCGATTAAATAAATCTAAAAATCTTGTAAATTCACCGAAATTTCGTGCTACATCTCCATTTAATTTCACCGTTTCCTCATATATCACATATTACCTTCCGTCCTAATGAAACGCCTCTTGCGCAAACATACGGACACCAACACAAACCCATCTTCACCGCCCATGAATAAATACACACGCAGGTCTTAGCAGCAACAATGTAGAGTACGGTAGAGCCAACCATCCCAGCCTAGATATCACAGAGAGAACTTCCCCGCCTGCGAAGCTCGCATGCAAGTTTACGGGCTCCCACAAGTTTATGAGGCCTCGGTACCGGGCCGTACCTTTTACAGGGACTAATTCATTTACTTTACGGCAGTTTTATCATAAAACGGCGTGCCCAGTTTCCTCGCAGTATTATATACCTGGCTTCGTTGCGACAACGCGCAAACCGACAGAGTAGAGGACCAAGATCTACTAGTTTGGGATCACGTAGACGTATATCAGAGCATAAAAAATGCATATATAGCAACACGTTATAGTTTCCGTGTAGCATACAACCCACTCCGTCAATTGTACAAAGATTATGGGGTCCAATATTCAGCGTGAATTCGAGCTGAAATGAAATCACCAGTGCGCAAACAGTCTTATTGTCGTTGCCATCATTATCGCTCCATGTGTAGCATTTTCAGTGTGGTAAATCTGCGATAAAATAACAACAGTACCCTCTAGTGTACTCTGATTTCATTTTTCACAAAACGGAAATTAGAAATCATTAGGGAAATTAATGACTAAAATATTTATCTACGTATCTATAATATTCTCTTCCAATGTCGAGATTGTAAGCTAATCTGGGTGTGGTAAAAGAATAAAACAGAAATAAAAACATATGTGTGTATAAATATTGTGCAATCCAATACCTTCTTTTGTACTGGCTTCCAAGGATTAAGGGATAAAAGCCAAGTTTTTAAAAATAAGCATTTTGAAACCATGTCCGTCACAAGTTGCTGTTCAGAAAATATATCATCTGCTACATGAAACGCCTGAAATATTATACCCATAAGATGATGGTATACTATGAAAAATGCACAATGACAAATCTATCGTCATTTTTTTTTATAAAATTGTATTGCTAACTTCTGATCAATGTTGCTCTATGTAAATCTGTAAGATCCCATTCGTTTATCTAAATATAAACAGTAACCGAACCATATTTCTTTGAAGGTAATTAATTTTGATAGTGATATTTTGAGCTTTTGTGAGTACATTCTGTATAACCACTGCAATCATTAGAAATATTGGTTCCAAATAAATGACACCTAAAGATCTAAAGTATGGTATTGACTTCTCATGACAACGAGACCTACTTTACACAACCTAGCCCGAGATTTTATTGCACAGATCTGTACTTGGGTAAATTTTTCAGAAAGTCATCTATGTGCAAAATGACAAGATTTCAAAGGCAACTGAACGAAAGCAGAACCCCTACCATTAGAGTATTAATTTTTATCAATACCATGTTCAGACAAGAGAAATTAAAACTTTTCTAGACTTTGACCATGTAAATGAAACTGTTTTTCGTTGTTTCTTTATTTTTGTGGGAACACTTACCAAATTTTTTTCAAGCCATAACAACTAGACTCCATGGTTGCTGAATTATCATGCCATGTCTGCTTGTTCAACTCACTTTCAGATGGTGGTCGCTTCGACTCCATTGACCTTAATCAACCAATAACTCGCTAAACGTACAGTATATGATTGGTTCCATAATGTTTTTTGAAATTTATTTAAAATTTACTAGAATAGCATTAGCACAAACATATGAAAGGTCAAACACGATACTATAACCTTTACAGCTAATATTTCTTTGACGATTAGCTTACCATAGCAGAAGCTGCTCATAACTTAATTTACATAGTTTAAAGGGAAGATAGAAAAAGTGCCAAGATAATTTTCCAAAAATCTGAATATCTGGTTGAAAGAGCCAATAAAATTTATTATTTCCTTCTGGTAAAGAGCAGATAATGAATCACAATGGAAAATGCAAAACATCTTGGGATGATCTTCGATAAGGAACGTAACAGCAATCAATGGATCCGAATCTAGAAGACAAAGAACTCACATCTCATCTAGTGTAGGAACCAGAGGTTCGTGTACCCTTTCATCGCTGATAAAGCGGCACGATCAAGCCGCGGGGTGGGGTTCAGAAGTTACGCTGCAAGAGGATTGGCGATCGCAATTTTTGATGTTTTACCTAAGTTTTACCTAAGTAAAGAGAGACAAGCGGTCGTCACGGTGATTGTATGTTAGATATTATTCTAAGAAGACATCTAAACGTCTAACGCGAAAAAGAAGAGGTGGACGATCTTGGAATTCCGCCTGAATCAAGGGATTTTCGCTGTGTTGGGCGCGAGCCCAAGCAGCGGCGAGCATCTGCTTAATGAAGTGTCGAGAGTCGGAATTTGCAGATCACGATGAATCTGCTCGTTCCTTACGAACCAAGGGTCTTTTGCAATTAGCCGTAGCGTCCTGTTTGATTTAAGTACCTGGAAGGACTACAATCTGGTGGGGAAAGATCCGAATCCGAATAAAGAAAAGTAAGAGTGCCATTAGGTTGTTATATTCTGTATATTATACGGCACCAAAATATTGACAAAAACACAACAAACAAGAGAATGATGGATCTGAAATTTAAGAATTAAATAATGCAGAAGTTGTGTGCCCTGAAAATGATTGTTTAAGAAGAAGCTGCCAAAATTAGAGTATGGACAAAAGTGGACTTATAACAATACAACATTGAAAATGGAGGAAACGCAGCTGACGTGATTGGATCATATTAAAAGAATTAACTTTTGAAAATACTGTAAAGGAGTTGTTCAATACGTGCCTCCTGGAAGAATTAGATGGAAGAGATCTGGAAGAAGTTAGATAAGGAGAATATCGAAGAAGCTCTATAGCAGCCAAAGGTTTAAACAAAGATATCTGCTGCGATAGAGGAGCATGGAATTTGCAATCGTGGTCACTGCAATGAGCCGTGCAATTTTTCTTTTATAATCATTAATAATCAATTCTTTCAAAACTGATATTGCTGTGTCTTACTTTTGGGTGCAATCTTCAAGATTCCTATACTCAATCTTTACTGTTTTCTAATAAATTATGCATTTCAACCCTATTCATTGCCAATCTTTTTCCACGCTTCTTTCTCCCCAGTTCAGTAAAAGATAAAACTGGATACCGCTCCAAAAATTATTCAAAGGAAAATTTCAAGACCCCAGCTTAATGGTGTGCATTAAATGCGCGCATAGATAGAAACACAATGCTTATTAAAATACAAAAAAGGGAGGTGCTTACCGCACACCGGAAAGCATATATACATACGAAAGAGGCTCTCGCTCTTTATGTCTCTTAAACGTGTTCCCTTTGTGCAACAAAGTCTCCATCGCCATCGTGATCACGCGTTACATTACCACATTTCCCTCCCTCTCCGCGTTATCCCCTTGTCCGCTTTTACCTTTCGAAAAAACCCAGGAGAAACGATCCAGGCGTTATCAGGCAGTGCTAATTTCACGTTATACACGTCCCGTAGTGATAAATGCCAGGCACTTAGCGGGCGTTTTATTAGGTACCGCGTATATGTGCGACCGTTTTTAAATAAACCCTGGCCGTTCGCTCTCTTAAAAAGCCGCGACGAGGCGGCAAACTCCATCGATGGTATCTGCTGCGCCAGGATTGGGTGTGTGCGAGATACAAAGAAGACTAGGTCCGCAGCACCGCTTTTATACGTAGCAAACGTGAATTGATAATCTTCGCTTCTTCAATTCTTTTTTTATTTTCGGTTAAGGCTAATGCAAATACACAATGCATATGGTGTAACTGTGTTCTGTATGGCCCTTTGCAAGGAAGTATCAAAGAGAAATTTCTTTAAAGATCGCTGGGACAGATTACTTTGGTAATATTAGGGAAATAAGAAAAATTATTAGCTTAAATTCATCTTCCCAATTACGTCACACTTAACCTTAACAAATATCTGTCAAAGAAATCCAACCAACTCCTTTCTTAAAACCGTCCGTGCGTGCTATTCTTTATCTCGAGTTACAATCTAAATGCGCTCACGCGTCTTTTGGTACGCCAAGGGATTCTTTTAATTACTACGAAAACGGAACGCGGTACATTAAAATTCCACGGCTCGCTCGGCATTGTGTTAATTCACAGGCGAGTGGCGTCGTCAGCGGGTGCTAGTCTGCGAGCGCGGCTAGGCTGCTTGAAGGTCACACATACACCGTGAAGGCCGTCTGTGTCTAAGGCCCCTTTTATACAGGAATAGAATCGTGGCAATTACAAACACAATTTCAATCGCCCACGGAATGAGTGATTTGGCGAGTTAGCCCCTGTCTGGGCGCCAATTATTTATTAAGTACTGCAGCTAAAAGAATCGTATTTTATCCCGGAAGGCTAGATTAGTATAGCGGACTTCTGTTATAACGTAACGCAACGTGCTGTTAAATTAAAATTCAACACGGTATCGAGTTATAAGATAACTTTGTTCTAACTTAGCAACTTGCAAAACCGTTCAATTATAGGCTTTTTCGCAGTGCAGTCAAACTAATAACAAACTAGTCAATTCTGTTGGACCATTTCAGTAATGTTAGAAATCGTCATTAAGCAACCATGATTATTTTACTGTTTAAACGAAATGACTAGTAAGAAACTGTGAGGTACTGCCTCTGCGAACAATGCTCTTATAAAATAAATTGAGAATAAGGACCCAAACAGAGATTTTATTAAATTATTGAAATCATAACTTAAACGCCAAACTGCTCAGAATAATAAAAAATATTTTGAAGTTCAGAACCGTTTACAAGTAATACATGACAGAAGGAAATACACATCTGCTTTGTGTTTACTGTAAGTCTGTTCGCTGATGCTACACTGGCTCCTAAATAAAACACTATGGAGGTATGGTCTCGTCTTTGCATATTAGAGAAAGATAAAACATGCAACAGTATTATTGGCGTAACACCAACGAACAAAGCTTGCGTCGTGTCAAGGTAAAAAAACTAGTTATTTCAAAGGAAAGAATAGTTTTTTTTTTTTTTTTTTTTTCGTTAAATGTATTTGTATGACATAATTCACAATTTTTTACCAGCTGTTGCTGCTTTTTCCATCCGTATGACAAGCGTAAGTGCTTTTAGAAACTGTTAACGATAATTGTTGGGACTAGGTATCATAGCCAAACTCTCTAGATAAATCATATTTGCATTCAGAGCAGCCTCGTCCAATATTTCATGGAAATATCCACATAAAATGATCCAGTGATTGATCTTTCAGGATACTGTTTTAGCAGAGGAAAGTTTGCCAAACACGTCCACACCCTCTTTAGTCAAATTCTATTATTTCCAATTTCTGGCTAATCTTAACCATTTCACCAGTTGAATACATCGTGGACAATAGCATCATGCATTTATTTTTCTTTGGAATGCGAGATACAATATGACTTACTATCGTCATATACAAATCTTGGTACACGAGTATTTTCTTTTCAGTTCTGGAATATATAATTGTTATGGATTGATCAGAATAAAAGCGTTGCGCAGTCCTTCCCAAGAATAAAATTTATATCGTCACTTTCTTCTGTATAAGGTGTGAAAATCAACAGACATACGCTTGTAGGAGTCTTCAATAAAGTCAGTGTCATCATCCACATTATCATCATTTGGTGGAATTGCACCTTCTGATGCACTGCATGATTCGTTTAGAACTTTCTCGTCCCTTTCCAGCAACAATTCTGTTCTAATTTTATCTCTCGTGAAGAAACAGCGATTACCAACCATCATCAAAGGAACCTTCACCTTGTAAAACAGTTTGATAATTTCGTGTCATACACAACACCTTTGGATCATAGTTGACCAATAATCAGACTTATCCCAGGAAAAGTCAAATATAGGTTGGAATAATGCCTACTTCTTCTCTAGGATGATTTGATCAGTACTGGCTGGGAGGGTAATCGAGGTTTTTTCCCTTCCCCAACTCACACAGATGCATACGTACATAAAAATAAGCGCTCTGGATCACCGACAACCCAGTGGGTGTGAGAGGAGGGTTAATATAGCGTATGTAGGTAAAACACCACCATCAATATAGAAATTCATAACTAATTTCTGACAGTGTCAAAAAATTGACATTGAATGGAATCATTCAACTATTCCACTTGGAAATTTGTAATTTTTTGCTAATCAAGAAGCCTATTCTTCCAGAATTTAAGCGTCGTAATGATTCACTTCCGCTGTATTTGAAAGAAACTTTCAGAATACATCGGTAAAGATAAAGCGTTGAACTGAGATACGTCTTCTCCACGTAAGTTCGAGATAAATGGTAGTAAGAAAAGTAATTACTTATGTGGAAAAAAAAAGTCGAGAGAAGCCAAGACCAAATGAATAGATGAAACGTTAAAAAGCAAAGGGAGCAAAGAAAATCCGAGACTTCGAGCTACCTATCCTCCGAACGAAGAAATAACCGCGACATAAGCCGCGCGCTATTGCCCCAAAATATATCCATAACGCAAACACGGCCCGAAAAGGAAAGCCCGCCTTAAAAGCTCCGATATCCAAGCGAGTCCTGTCATTCCACGCGAGGATTACGGAACGTATTGCCTCAACCACGTGCAGATACGGGGCCTGTAAGTGTGTATACGTAGATACATACACACTACCTGAGCGGACGAATTTTTGCCTCGAATCCGCCACGCGGTGAAATTACTTTTCTATCGTTAACGGGACCGAGCTTACTTGGGCGCGGTGAGAGTGGGTTTATCTCCGCTTGGCAGTCGATTTTCCGCGCAGCCGGCGATATTCCATTAGCGGCTTGATCCCGCAAGATAAATACACGCGAAGAGTTAACGGTGGGGGCCAAAAGCGCGGCAGGGCGGGGGAGGGGGATAGGTAGAAAAGATGACGGCGCCTTACGTGACGCGACTCGAAAGATCGATATTATGCTAATGGTCACGCGGCGAAATTATACGGAAGCCAATGCAGTGACGTCGGGGACGTGTCACGGACGAAGCTCGAACAGCATGCGAGCGTGCCCTAGTATAAAAGTATGTATGTATATATAAGCCGTGGAGAAGTACCGCAACAACAAAAACTATGTTGCAGTCGTTTTCGCTACTGGCGCATAATTTCGGCAGGTAGATATACGTCAGAACGAACCTATTGCTTGAGCGTGGAATGCAGCAATTCGCTGCGTCTAAATGTGACAGATAAGTCAAATTAAACACAAACTGGTAGGCAAAATAATACCAATCATTAAAGAAATACATACTTTTAGGAAAGCTTTAAGAATTAGCGATCAGCTAAATGGCATAAAAGATATTAAATAGATTTTCCAAATGTTCTGTGTCGTTCTACTTGGAATTAATCCAAAAACTTTGGCTCACAGAACAACTTCCTGTATTCATCAACAAAAAGAACTTTTAGAATGTACAAAAATGATTTTGCAAAAAAGTGGTTCTTGAAACATTAATTTTATATGCTATAAAAATAGTTTTCTTCACATCATTACATCGATTATAGTTTAATAAGCCTTAGACAGAGTGGTAGAAAGATGTTAGTACTAGTAATAGTTCATTAAATAAATTGTTTATATTGTTACTCAACATACCGCTCTATCTGTAAGTCTGCAATTTGAATTTTATCAGGAATTGAGGGATCAAACCAACGACTGCGAGACGCGAAGCGTCGAGTCCTTTTACTAGTGAGAGGCGGGAATTAAGAAAAGGCAATATACAGGGTGTAACGACGATCCCAAACCACAGATGCGTAGAGGGTTAGTGGAGGGTGGTGCCGTTTAGCCGGTCCGCTGTTTGGGACGTAATCCGTCATCTAACGACTATTAAATTGGCGAGTTTACTAATATATAGCACTGGAATAACTAAAGTCAATACCGCTTATAAAGAAACTATAATAAGTCAGGGAAAGCTCAAGTTGCGAAATCTAAACAATCTTTATCGATATAAGTGAAAGAGTGTAGAAAATAGTAGCAGCGACAACAATAGGCGTTCGATACTATACGTTGTATTATTAAAACTACAGTTTGAAAAGTAGCATTGAAAACAAGGTAAATAAATTTTGATTATCACAGTGATATCGAGGATGTTTGAAGCCTTTTGAAGTACGTAGCTGTTTAATCTGCATAAAGCTCGTGAGGTTATTTTAATACCTTAAATAGTTTTTCATATATGTATTATAATTTTGTATAGAAATTTCTAATTTTCAAATACTTAAGGTAAAACAAAGATAAACATTAAATAGCATTAGATCAGATTTCCCTTTCAAAATCTTTTTACTCAAAGGCGAAAACACTAAACTAATTTGACTATATTTACCCATTCACTCCGTTGGAAGAAGTACGATTTCACATTCAACGAACTCGAGAACTCACCTTAACAAATTACATCGCGCTTAGAGTGTCGTATTAATTATACAAGCTGACCTATATTAAACTCTCTATCGCTCTCTTTCTCCGCGTACGCCGGCCTCTGTCTCCTTTCTACTCTAAACTAATTTACTTCAATAATATTTAACTTGGGCGCAATCGTGCTAATTACCCTCAGCGTCCGTGCGGCGAAACAGTCGGTTACTTGACACGCATGGATATGTGGTACAATATATAGACGTCGGTTGTCCGTCTCTGTTACGCTCACGTGGAAAATCCGTCGCAGTTGTGTCGGTCTCGCTTCTTTTTTTTTTTTTATTCGGGACTTTCCCAACGTGTAACACGCCACGGAGATCACGTGCGCGAAATAGGGTGCCATTTAGCGTATAACCGGGCGCCAATGCGCTATTCTGCATGCGGCTCGTCATTTTTCACCCCGACGAAGTAGGTATTATCAATCAAGGCGGCCCGAAAATGAAATCGATACAGAATTGTAGTTGCAAATATAATTCACGTGGAAAAGAAATTACACCGAAAAGTTGACGCAACACCTGCAGTAGTTCTACACAATTAGTATAGGAAATAAATAGCTGGTGCGTTGATATAAGTGGTTAAGAAAATACAACATACAGAGTGTCAAAAAACATCGTTTAAAGATTTTGGGGGCGTGCAGTACGAGCGAAAATTAGATTAAAAGTCCTCCAACAGTATTGTTAATGCACTGACTCGGCACGGCGTTGAACCGACTCTCGTAGGATGGCTACAACGAATGTGAGAGCAGAGGACAGCAGATGTAAATGTGAGAGATGTCAGGGTCATAGACTTGTGGATCGAGGCTGTCCCCAAGAAAGCATTGTGTCACCACTTCTGTGGAACCTTGTGGTAGATGATCTTGTCCGTATGCACAATGTGTCTGGCTACTACTACATAATTGCATATTTGGACGATATCACCATCTTAACTGATGGAAGATTCCAGGGCGTGATCTGTAATGAATAAATACTGCCCTAAGAGCGCCTTTCTGTAAACCCAGTTAAAAGAAAAATGGTACTTTTTACCAACAAAAGAAAACCAGAGCAGCCCCACCACGACAATTATTTGGCACTGCTCTCAATTTTTGGGTCGATGTCAAATATATGGGTGTTGTTTTTGACAAGAGGCTGAGCTGGAGCAAGCACGTCAAAACAAAAACGGAAAAAGTATGTATGGCTTTCTGGCGGTGTCGTCGCATCTTGGGTAAGACTTGGGGGTAATCCCCAAGAATTATCTTGTGGCTTTATACTGCAACAATTAGGCCCATGCTAACCTATGGCGCTCTCGTCCAGTGGCCAAGAGTAAGACTAGTGGTTGCCAGGAAGCAACTGTCACAAGTGCAGCGCGTCGCATGTCTCAGTCTAAAAGCACTCTCATATTCTCCCCTCCCTCCCCCCTCCTGCAGGCTTGTTTGTGGAAGAAGCGAGAGATAGAAGATTACGATTCCAAGGTCTTCTGGACTTAGTGGCGGCAGGTCGCAACTACGTGAGCATCGTTTGTGAGAGCGTCGCCAAGGACCCTATCCTTGGTGCAACGAACGATGCTGTGCCCCCCGTGTTTGCCTGCAGCAGATACAACCGCGTTTTTATTGACCCCGAGTTCGAACTATAACCATCGATCGCCATCTATACAGATGGATCGAAAACGAAAATGGAAACGCAGACAAGAGGTTTCTCCCCGGATCTTAAACTCAATTTAGAACTGGCACTGGGCAGGTTTGTCACGGTTTTTCAAGCCGGTGTTGGCGATTCTTCACGGTGCCGGAGAAATTTTAGCAAGGGGCATTAGGAGACGGGAGATTCACAGCTACCTACTGTAACCCCCGCCACTGATTATGCAACAACGGTAGTTAAAAAGGGATATAGCAAACATCGTTTTCTCAATTTCATCACGAGCTTCCTTAATATAATGATTACAAACTTAAACTCGTTGAAGAGACTTACTTTCAATAACTTTGGATTGCACTAGCAAGGATTAGAAATTCTTCATTTACCTGAAACAACAAAAATATTAGAATAGACAAATGAAAAAATGCCATTTTACAGAAAGAATGAAAGAACAGACGGTGTGTATACAGGCTGATTTTAAAATACACGCAGAAACAAAAATATTGAAATGATATGTGTATAATTATGAACAAAAAATTGTAAAAGTGATTTTATTTTTAAAAAGTCCCATTATTGGGAACCGCAGTAATGTGTTGCGGTATGTCTGTTTCTGTTCACGATATGTAAACATACGCAAATAGGCCGCATTACATGCATGATACATTTCCTTTGTTTACTATAAGGATATCGATGACCTAAAACTTCGCAGCTAGTAAGTATTGAGAGCGTGCAGCGATATTTACGAGTGTCTGTGCCCTTCGATGAACGGGACATGTATGACGATGAATGTAATGTGAATTGTACAAATAGTAGGCAAGTTCCGTTTTAAATATTAATCAACAAGCTAAACAAGGTTAAAACGTTACAATAACGAAGTAATGCCTCTACGGATATTCCTTAGAAGTATTTGCTTTTTATACACTAATGTTAGAAATGTTCACCATTCAAAGTAAAACATTGGTGTTCACAGAACTGTTTTTTATTAAATATTTCCATGAATAAATAAAATCGAACACATTGTGTATGCAAAACTTGGACGGCGATAAAAATATTTTTACGACTTATTTACATAATGCGATAACAGTAATAAATATGTGTGCAAATAAGTTTTCCAATTGATCACCATCTTACTAGGTTATCTGTCTGCGGGTATATTTTTAAACACAACTTGTATAATCAAAATTATGCAATTGTC
Organism: Cetonia aurata; assembly: GCA_949128085.1. Taxonomy (NCBI): domain Eukaryota; kingdom Metazoa; phylum Arthropoda; class Insecta; order Coleoptera; family Scarabaeidae; genus Cetonia; species Cetonia aurata. The sequence continues at coordinate 5,878,897 of OX421884.1, read as the reverse complement.
GCAAATATTTTCATCCTTAGTATGCACTGACGCAAACGAGCATGGAATAATTAGACGCCAGAAATCAAAAGAAAAGAAAAGGAGGGAAGCTCCAGATAATATTGGCACACAATATTTTAAATATTTTCATGTGATTTACGAAGTAACTAAATCATTATTAAATTAATCTATTTTATTTCATTTTACAGTTCTGATCGGCCTCACTCACGAATTAATTTGGGGCAAATACAAGGCAAGCAATGCAATTGAAGCAATACAGCATCAATTAGACCATCTAGGATCCTCAGAGGGATACAACCACTAGGAATGACTGCATATTTTATTAGACCTGAATGCAAAGCGAAACGCCACCATGAATGATATAATACACATGTACTGGAGTTAATACCTTGCACATGCATAAATTGTATTCTATTACAGCCGAGATTGTGACACTAATTATATTATATAATTGTGGTTTAATAATATCAAATATTAATCGTATTGTGTTCTGTCGGAGTAAATCGCAATTTGTTTAATTAACATTTAAAAATTTCAAAGTGATCTGACAGAAGCAACATCAAAATTATCAGTAAGCGATTTCATCCAAAATTTTTCGCAAAAGCAGTGGTGGCGACTCGTGCCCCAATATACCTTAGATATTGATTAGCTTGGAAGGGTGAAGATCAACCCGAAGACCGAGGCTTAAGGAAGAATACCTAAGGGTATTATAGTCTTTGTGACAATTGTATTTCGATTGTAGTTGTCAATAAATGATATATTATATTATATTTGTCATTCAATAAAATCTCCAAAGTAAAAGATCATCACTCGTTACCATATGCCAGCACTGACAGCTTGAGAATTACTGCAGATTTTAAATGAGTACAATCGTGCTGGCAAATTTTCGTTTCTTTAACTTTCTGCGGCACCCAGGTAAAAATCTTACCAGAATGGTGTTTCAATAGCACACTGCAAAGTATAAATACTGCTTGCAAAAAAAAAAACTAAATTCATTAGCATTACTTCAAATGAACGTATGTTCCCAAAAATTAGTAATCACTTGAAAACATAAAAAAAAATGCCTGAATAGAATTAAATCAGAAAGTGCAATCACGGCTGGGACTCATGGTTTATTATTGGAATCACAATATCAGCAAAGGCAATGGAAACGAGTTATCTAGCGGGACTAACAATCCATGAGTCTCTAGATCTGTGACTGCATTACCGGCGTACGCTGTGGTGGTCTGAGTTTGGCTTGTGTCCCATAGGAAGCGCACATCTAAACTCCTGATTCCCTAACAAGCTTCTGATATAATAGCGATGAAAGTAGGTTTGTACTCGGAATGATGCTCTAGTGTTTTTCTCTTTCATTGCTTCTGCTGGTATGACGATTCCAACAATAGACCATGAGCTCCGCCATGGTGACATATTTCAGTGGAGTGAAAATACTTTATTTACGAGGGCAATGCAATAATTATTGCAGCTCACAAGCGGTTTATTTAATCAATACCTACAATACTTTCAATACGTCCATTTTGGCATTCTTGTGATGGTATCTAATCAATTGTTTGAGAAAATGTTGTAAACAATTCCTCTAAATTCCTCAGTTAACGATGGGGAAGCTTACGCTTCATCTACGCCATTCAAAAAGAAACCAAAACATATTTAATCCTCCCTCCCTCTCCGTGGTTGTAAAAAATAGTTATTTGTATCACTAGGCCAGAAACTATAGTTTTGCGAGTGCGAGTACGGTCTGTGTACAAGTGCGAATACTCGCAAAAGAGTTTCTGACCGTATGTTACACACTATTTTTTGAGCCGACAAATCTTAATTTTGTTGTAAATAATAAAAAATATTAACGCTAGGGAGTTAACAGTACAGGTTGGCAATACATATTACGTATGAAATTTGAATTGGAAATCAGGGTTAAGATACCTTAGTGTTTTGACGTTTTAATTTTCTTGGTAGTTTTGATACATATTCATCAATAATACGGACAATGGAGACCCCAGCTCATATTACGGAGGTTGTGTGTGAAGTGATTAACCATTTATCACCTGTAAAATCTTCCGAAAATAGAATTGGAACGAATATGAATTAATTAAGAGATTGTGTAACGAGAATTCTGTCATCTGTCATCAAATCTATAATTAATTATAATTAATCACAGAAATGTCGGTAATTCGAATATAGTGTTTTTATTTTGTTGTAAATTTTATTACCAATCCATAATGAAATTGTATCTTTTGCTAAGTCTAGAAAATTGTTTAATTTTGGAATAAACTACATTTAATCTTGGCTTTAAGGATTAGCGGTCTTTTTGCCGGCCTAGACCGGAGAATGATAAGTTTCCGGCCGATTTAAAGTAATGCAAAATCAGTGTTTCTGGACGGAGGCGCAAAAAATAAATTACAGATATATTGTATACAGCATTCTCGAAAAGCAACTATATCAACAGCTAATGTTAAAGTGATATGCCCAAAAACAAAGTAGGACCTGTCGTTCGATGCCATACTCCTAATCCAAATAATGTTCATAACACGGTTGAACGCTTCCAAACAACATTTCTTTTAATAAATCGTAAAAACAAAATCGTTTCGATTAAGAAAGCAAATTACTTAGAAATTCAAGTTTGTGTTGAGATCAATACAATTACTTATTCTTGAGGACAATTAACCCTTACAATTCGATAAATGTTGTAATTAAATCGAATAAAACGCGTAGTCTCTTTTACCTACAATCGACCAACCACAATACCCATCAACAGATCGACCGTTTGTATACTAACAATAGTCGAATTTCGACAGAGAGGACATATCCATCCATCTCACCACCGGTGTCTCTCGTTTACGTCAACGCTAGCGACATCTACACGAGATGACGCGAACCCTTCCCAACGCTTATGAATAATATACGTCCGGTTCATTTAACTGCGGAACAATCTGTTGACATCCGCATCAATTCGGATACATAGATTATGCACCAACAAAAACGCGGTACCGCCGAGTCGTTCCCTGCGCCGCACAACCCCTCTCCTAGTAGTCCGGAACTCGCGTAGGTCGTTCTCCTCGCGCCTGAGTTAATAACTAGTCGGCGACGTTACTACAATGGGAAAATGACGCGCGGACAAAAAGTCCGGTCGTCAGCCGGAATGGGGGATGAGAATGACGGTGGCGCTTTCACGGTTCGCTCGAGTTAACCGTATTTTAGGAATGATATTAATGCTAATTGCGAAGTGACGAAGATGGCGAACTGTGTTGTTCGCTCTTACTAAATGGAACGATTTCATTTGGTATGGGTAGGAATAATTGTTTTTTGCTTGGGAGGGTGAAGTGGCTAGAGCTAGCAGGGGTAGGTTTTAGTTGTTCCTTTATTTACAACTAATCATTACATACATAGATATATTTCGCAGTCCGAAAATAAGGCATTGAAGTGAGTCGGTATTAAGAAGCAAATTATTTTATACGTTTTTTATTTTAAGCGTAGTATTATATTTTATTATTAATTATTATTTGTTTTGTAATATTAGTATGTTTTTGCATACTATTTATGTTTAACTATTTGATCTGCTAGAATATCATATGATTTTCTATATCATTAAATAAGTATGAGTAAAATTTATAGTTTCATTACAAATCGCTTAGTGCCCGTTCAATTCTGTCGGTGACTGTACATATGTTACCTATACTAGTTACAGTTTCTTTTTCCGCAGACCATACACTAACACTTGAAGATTACACAATTATCGTAAAGCCATCTTTTGCAGTTTACACATTGAATTCAGTCCGCATGATGCTCCAAACAGCCCACACACATATTTTCATCACTTGTGAATCATAATCCGAGTGATCATCACTTTCTGATGATGAAGATGAAGGTTCTTTTTGAATTATTTGTCGTTTTACAGATTTAGTATTTGCGATGGTACTTAAAGAAGTTTTCTTTTGAGAAAATGGTTGTTCTTTGCTACTTTTTTTTTGTTGCCACTGTTTTCTTTTTCTTATTCTTTCCCACCTTTGCTACGAATGGTTCTTTCTCCTTATTCTTTCTCGTCTTTACTGTGAGTGGCTCTTCCTTCTGAGCCTTTCCCATCTTTGCTTCGAGTGATTCATTCTTTTTGCGCTTTGCCTTTTTTTTCGGCAATATAAGTATCTACAGTTTGATTGCTTTCTCTTTATAGGATTATTGCTAATTTTTACGACTGGAACCGGAGAAATATTGTCAAAAATTTTTCTAGGTGTCAAATCTGAAGTAGATGGTGTAGCTGTTGGAGGTAGAAATTGATTTGCTTCATTCATTTTAACTACACTATTATTTGTTGCTTCCTAATGATTGTCCATGGTATCGATGGGTACATCAACGACAGCACAACAAAGATATGTTCAGGAATTGCGCAGAGGGTCTCAGAGGATAAAGTCGCACAAAAACCAGAAGCCCCATTTTCAGAAGTAGCTACACTAGTCCAGGCATTAGCAAGGAGATTATCGAAATGACGACGTTCAATATGTTTATTTGTCATCACAACCATTTTTGAAGTACGTTTTCAACGGTTTAAAAAACGAGCAACCAAGCGGTTGCAAAAAAATGCATGGTGTGACTTGGTAAACACATTGATATGATAAGATGCTCAGCTGCTGTCTCTAGCATTTGGTATGAATTCATATACGACCCATGCCCATCAAGAATTAAAAGACATTTCACAGCAGGTTTTCTCGGTACAAAATGGTTTTCAAGCCAATCAATAAACAGTTCTTCGCTAACATAGGCTGATTCCTTTCGCATTCTTATAACTGCACCAGGCGGGGCATTTTCTTCCCAAACATGCTGTTTTCCTGTTTCACCTCTCTCCTATGCCTATATCATATGTACATCTTTACTTCCTTTGGTAGCGATTATAGTTACAGCTTCTACTGCTTTAAGCAGCTTCTCCTGTGTCCATTGTCCCCTATTGGTTTCCCTTGCGCCATAGAATGTCGACATTATGTCTAAAAAAATAAAGTATGTGATAATATTATCTCCGTCAGCTCTTTCAAATGTCAGCTCTCTCAAATTAGTATGTGCCATCTCTCCCAAAACTAGGAGATAGACGACTGTTTGCGAAATAACAGTAAGCACAAGTAGCGCTTTAAATTGATGGAAATATAGCCTAACCTAACCTATCTTTCACTACAGTTCTTGCATTCCCTTCCAAACAATGCTTTCTTTCTAATAGAAACACTTTACTAAACCTGTGAGAAAACTTCAAGGTAGTGCCTAATTAAATATCTCCCAAAGTCCACTTTCTTTATATGTTTTTTACAATGTTTTGCATACCAGCATGTATCCTCGACTAAATTCTTTGTATGACATATATATCACGCATTATCACGTGGTATTTGAATGGTGCGTCATCAGAAAAGGAGTGAAATATGCATTATAGTTCAAAATGATCTATAAGGCCTGCAAATCAGTGCAGAATATTTCCACACAAAATAAAACATTTTTTTCTCATGCTATTCATTGTAGCAATATAAGCAAAGATAAATCAGTAATTCTCATAAGCATTCCGACATGGCTGTCCAAAATTCAAAAGCAGATCGTATATATTAAAAAAAAAATAAACTAACGTTTAAACTAATAAATATATTGCCCCCGTAGCGTGTGAATACAAACCGTAAAACCTATTTAAATTCACTCCTGGCGTCATTAATGGTAACTAACGCACAAATTAAACCGAACAAATTAGCTCATAAATTTAAATTATAAACCTAGAGCGTGTGTTTGCATAGCAATCGCACTGTAACACTAATAAATTTTCCAATTAGGCGAAGGTCGTATTTCTTTTCTGTTCTTTGTCCCTGCGTTTCGGGCGATAAATTAAATTTTCTCACCTTATTTAATACATTACAACTCGCTCGGATTCCTCGTCCGTACACTCGCTTCCATCTTTTATAAAGACGCACTATACAGAAGCGGCGGATCATATCCGAGAGTCTGGAAAAAACCCGCAATTTGAAATTATAATTCCACGTCGTACCGCTCTAATTTATTTCCGAATATGTACACGGAATCAATTTGTTAAGCAAACGCGACTGCCGATCATCAATCATGTATTTATCGGCCACCTTCGAACGGTGAGACAAATGTAAGTCCGTCGCTAATACATATTAATAGACTCGTCTCGCTAGCTACGTTCGACCGCTTATTCCCGAAGTTCTTTACGCCCATATGGGTAGATACTGCATACAGTGTAGTAGATAATTAAGCATTAACGCGATAAACGCGAAAATCAATGGAGACTCACATAGGAAATAACCGTTTTCTAGTACAAACTATTCCCATAGCACCAGTCACTAAACGCAGCCAAAATCCGCTAAGCACTGGAAAACAGATCTTCAAAACTTCCAGTCACTAAACGCCGCCAAAATCTGCTAAGTACTGGAAAATAGATCTTCAACGCTCCTAGAAACAACTAGCATCGATGTGTCGTCAGCAATCAGTGTAAGACCATCCGTTTTTACATGATTTGGTAGGTCGTTAATGAAAATCGCTAACAAGAGCGACCCAAGCACAGAACCTTGTGATATCCCATGTTGGACTTCGTAGTCTCTGGATATTATACTATCAATTTTAACACGCATTTTCCTTTCAGACAAATAGAAACGAATCCATTGAAGTAAAGTGCCAATTCCGAAAGATTCAAGTTTCTCTAGGAAGCCATGACGAACAGTATCAAATGCTGACAACAAATGAATAAGAAACCACGTTCTTCTAAGAAGATTGGGATCTAGTAATGCAAAATTGCAAAGTCGTTAGCTTCAGCTGTCAGTTGGCACTAGTTAATATATTCGCAAAGTGCTGTAGTAGACATGAAATTATTTTGTATTAGTGCTTGATATTCAAAATGCAATCTTTGTCTATGGTCTAATGTGATAAGTACCTTAACTATATTCTATTAAACTCATGTGCAGAAGTACTCTAATAGCTGATTTCCCTCAAGGATAGACAAACCGTTTTTAGAAAAAAAAATATTTTCTTTCGTTTGGTCCTGAGTTTTCTCAGAGAAAAATCCTTAAATATACACGTTATGACCTTAATTATAGCTTCTGTTATCCCTTTTTTGCATTTCCTCCATTCAGATATTTATACGAAGATTAATAGCATAACTCACGGAAAGGAACCTTATTAGAAAAATTGTGGTAAAAGTATTTTTGCTTGAATAGAGTTTGACAAATGTAATGAGCAGTACAACCTCTGTAGAAGCTCAAAGTTTGCATTCTGCCTATGAGCTTCAAAAAAGAAAAATAATTGAATACGAGAATTCGATCAAAGCGTCATTAGTAGATAAGTCAACTACTCGTACGGATTATACCGATTTTTGAATGAAAGTTTTCATTCAAAAAGAATGAATGCTTTTCCTGCTAATAATTGTAATTAAATTACAATTTTTATATTAAAAATTTTACCCCATGTTGGATTTAAACCTGAGACCTTTCGTTTATCGGACGAGCGCTGTCACCAATTGAGGCCGACAGATTCTTACGATTTGAATTACATCAAATACAGTTCGTAGAAAGTCGGCAGTACGGCGATTATGGAGTTTTTAAGTTTTCTGCACTTTTTATATTGTAAAATCATTAAAGAATTAATACTTTTCCTATGTCAGGTTCAAATCGTCCACGAGGTAAAGTTTTTAATGTAAAAATTATCTTGTGATTTAATTACAGCTTTTAATGATTTCACACTGTAAAAAACGCAAAGAATTTAAAAACTGAAAGCTTTAGAAATTCATCTTATTTCTTGCCTAAACAATGGAGAATTGTCCATTGATCCAATAGACTCATTGATCCAGTAATTGGGTTTTGGAACCTTTGGTGTAACAATAACTATCACACTGACAAAAGTCAATGCTAGGTTTTTCCACTATCACCAAACAACAAAGTTTGGTGATAGTGGAAAAACCTAGCATTGACTTTTGTCAGTGTGATAGACTCATTGAGTCTATAAGCTTTAAAACTTCATAAGAGAAAGCTGTACAAAAGAAAACAATTTAACTTTAAAGTCTAAATTAATAATTTCTGAAAGTAGATAACTTTCATTGATCTTCATAAAATTGTTTAAATATATCTTGTTGCTCTCACACCAACTAAGAATTTATAGTGCATACCGTATGTGTCTACCTTCAATTATACTATCCTACATCAAATAACTTGCATCAGCTGCACAGCTAATTATATTATTTTGCTAAGAAAGACGACTTGCAAGCGGTTATTCAAGCAGGATTTCCTCCACTGCAAAAGGGGTGCATGTATTCCATACTAACAAGAAATTATTGAAATATCTAGCATAATAAAGGACATGGGAGATATAATACAAAAGGTTAAGAGCCTGCAGTGTTTCCAGAGACGTCATGTCAAACGGCTCCCACAACAACAAAAATTCCATAATCAAGTATCATTCCCAATAAAATTTTGTAACGCGCTAGACGAAAAGGTTTACTCACATCATCAAAACGAGGATCTCAAAATTATTCACAACGCTGTATATTTGCGTAGGTAGCCAAAAATACGTATCAGACCACCTTGTTAAGCTCCCTGTCGAATTTCTTCATCACGCAGCCGGCATGCTTCGCTTTTGTGAGACTCCATACATTATTGTTATAAAACGCCGCTTGGGAACCGGTTATTATTGGACCAAGTCCACTATACAGGGACTGGCAAGCCGAGAATAATATATCATTCATCTCGACTCCATGCGTGGTAGCCACGTAAAAGAACTAAAGTAACTCATGTATTTGATATGGTAGCTTCACGAAACGGCAGGAATATCATCCATCTGGAATTAAGCGAGAGTAGAACGGTATGTCCGTGCCTAAGAGCGGACGGAATACATTAAACGCCCATATCTCCGGAACGGTTGGTGCTAGGAGAACGGGTGCGATGCGGTTCGATTCGCCGCGAAAAGGCGCTTCTTTAGATGTATAATACGTCGGGTTTATCTCAATTTTTAGACGAGTTTTTTTTTAATGTTTGCAAAATTTTCGACGAAATTTAACGAAATTCGACGATATCTCTCAAACCATAACCGATAGCCGAACGCCGACTTCAGATTCGGAATCGCCGTCGAAAAGTACGTCCGATGGTGTATGATACATCGGGGTAGCGATCGTAGATAGAGAAGAAATAAGGAAAAATAAGCGATTTTGGGTAAAAAATAGCGATTTTTAACGAATTTCGGCACATTTTTGCGAATATCTCGTAAACGGTTGGAAATATCGATGTTAGCGGTAGTTCGACCGCAAAGTAAGTAATTTTGGGTAAAAAATAGCGATTTTTAACGAATCAAAGGCCTTTGATATGTCTACAAGTATTCCCAAAGAAGGAAGATAATTCGGATAATTAAAAGTAACCGTGGTGTTACCAAAATTGTTAAGGCAGCATCCATCTTGATCTACAGAAAATTTTTTTTGTAGGAATCTCCAGAAATACTTTGTTAGCTTTTTAAGTTTAATTTCCCATTTCTTTTACCCATAAAATCGTACCATTCTGAAATCCTGATTCCTAATACTAATGTGTAAAGATTCTGGATTGATCCAAACGAACCTCTGCATTCATTCTTGACATACAAAGCCTTGCATTCATACAGAATGTAGTATGAGGCCTCTGTCATCCTACACGCGTCCAAAAAGTGTATCAGAACAATAATTTGAATATATAAATAAAAAACCTGAAATGTCTGTGATCATTTGTTTATAAAAAACACAGTAAATAGTCAAATAAAGTGCCGATACCCTTTTTCGACACCTTGTATTACACAGTCTGCAGTGTTGATCTAAATTTTCTGTAGGTGTTTCATCAGTGCACAATAGCCCATTGTTCAGGGGCTACTGTGCAAAGATGATTCCTAGTAAGCTTTAGTGGTTCTTAAGTCTTCCTTTTAGATTTTCTGGTTATATTAATCCAGTGCTTTGCGTGTTTCTTGGGAGCAATGCCTTACCAGTCCTCGTGCTGTGTTTTTGGACACCCCTATGACCAGTTTTGAGCCTATACCTGAAGCCAAAAATCTTTTCCAAGAAGGTGGATAAAAATCATGAAATAATTCACTGCTTGGATGCTTATAAGAGACAGATTTTGGTAAACACAGATGGCAAAGATATGGTTTTATTTCTCAGATGTATATATAAAGAGTACCTAGTTGTTACAAAAGTTTTTAATCAGTCCAGTCCTCCCACCAAACCAACAATCCACCCCAAACCACGACGAATTAACTAATGCAACGACCTTGAGAACTTTGTTTTCCGAAGGGTTTTCCACACGATACACCACACTAAAGAGATTTCGGATTAAGGAGAGCGTAATATCCGCAGAAACCGACCGACGTAACTTCTCCGATAAAGTGAAAAACTAAATTTTAAGCGGATTACCCGGCTCTCCGGCGTGTACACTCCAGATGGATCGCGTACTCGGCTCGCGCTGTAAATCGCATTACTGCGGCCATAAGACGGTCATAATATTAATATAATGGAACGATTTAGGGCGGGAGGGTGGCCCTCCGCCGCTATTCGAGTGCAGAAAGCGGGTGGTATACGTATGTACCACAGTAGTTACGGATATACCTTTACCCCGTGGTGGTGGAGAGCGGAAGTTGACGAACGCCGTTCCGTGGATACGTCGTGTGCATGAAATAGCTATTGTATGGCGAGATATCGTTTAGTAGACGGTGGCGTGGTGGGATGGGAGTCGATATGGGACGTTTAAGATTAGAATTCGGTCGTGATATGAATACTAGTTGGGCTTTTAGAACAGCTTTGTGGGGAAGATGCTCGAGAACGCCCTCTAAAGGGCGCAAAAGGAAGGAGAAAAAAATTAATGCAATTATAAATGCATAAACATAATATGCAAGTAGTTCAAAATACTTTGAACATTTTTAACAACATGACATAGGTTACCACACACGCTTTGGTTGTATCGAAAATGTCATGAACCAAAACGCTGTCAAGATTAGCCTGAATGTCCTGTTTTGAAGTGCCTCCATAGACTTTAAGTTAACTTTTAAGTAAATCAGGACTGGCCTTAGTATTGATTTGTAAATCTGTAACTTGTTGGCCAGCTGGAGGGAACTCCTGCGCCCTAACATGGGAAACAGTTGAGGGCAGCAAGAAAGCGAGTTCTCGAAGTAGACTCCTAGGTACTTAACCTCTTGTCTCCTCTTCCGTTAAAAACCAACTGTATCGCACTTGGATTCGTTCAACAGTCTTAATCGAGAAGACCAGCGAACGAGGTGATTTATGGCCGCCTAAAGGCGACCACAGGCTAACCTCTCGCTCCTGCTAACTGTATAAATAACGCGGTAGGCTCCCAATATCCAGCAGAAACAATAGGAAGAGACGTGGTCCCAATAAGGTTTCCTGTGGTACTCCAGCGAGGATACCCCGACAGACAGATCGGGCTCCGGAAGTCCTAACGCAAAAAGATCTGCGCTCAATGTAGGATCTGATCAACCTGATCAGAGAGGGATTGATGCCAAAAGCAATCATCTTATGAATCAGCCCTTTGTGCCAGACACAGTGAAAGGCGCGTTGAAAATAAAAAAAAAAAATGCGCTACGATTTCTCTCTTCTCGAGACGGTTTCTGATTGCCTCAGTGAACCTGAGGAGTTGCAATTGCAAGAACTGATCGTCCGAAATCACGTGAAGTTCATCGCTGTCGGAGGTTAGCTGGTCGAGGATGATCGATTCGGCTATTTTCGAGACATTTAACAGAAAGCTGATCGGGCAGTAAATCTCTGGGAAGCAGGGATTCTTTCCGGGCTTAGGAATGGTGAAGAAGTCAGCGTTCTTCCAGACTGAAGGAAAATGCAGTAGCGCAATTTCTACAAAGCCGTAGGAGATAATCTCTTCAGAGCTATGTTGGAAATTCCATTAGGCCCTGTGTAATTTTTATTGGCCCTGCTTTTGATGAGAGCATCGAACTCCGCTGGCGTTAACGGATCGATCGGGGTTTCGGGCATGAAGGTCGGATCAACGAATCGTACACGTCGCTACGAAAGTCCTCCTCCCACCTCGATAGTAGGTTCCGTTTTATGAATCGGCTCTAAGTTAGCAAGGGTTTTTAGAAAGCTTCTCTGGAGATAGATTAACCAAAGATTTATCTATCGCCAGAGGTTCACAGCACCTCAGGATCTCGTGCTGACACAGGAATTGAGACCTGCTGACCATGAAGAACGTTGAGCTTTCGCTTATTGGGTGTTGGAAATGCAGCAGAGGTCGGTATGTCAATAGACAGAACTGTCGCATCTGTTCCGAAAAATTCAGGAACAATAGTGGAGAGACCACTTTAACCCCGATGAATACTTGGTGTCGTTTTTGGCGGAATCATTGTATTTTGGTTTTTTGATAATAATGATGGTGCTGCGACTGCAGTCAATGCTGATCACTATTGTAGAATGTTAACCGACTCTCTTTGACTTATATTGGACAATTTTTATTTCTAGCGGCATAACGCTACGAGCCAAACAAATCATGAACCTATTGTAATGTTGCGTGAGATATTTCCTGGACACCTATGTTTCTTTTAAAATTATAATGGAACCTTTAAGAAATGAATAAAACCTAGTTTGCTTCTGTATATACTTCAAACGACAAGCTTCACACATAGGACAGAAAAGACGAAATAGAAGTAAAGAAACAACAAAATAAATATATACTAGAGCCAAATTTTCACGAATTTGACACATGATATTATATTTTTTATGACATACAGGGGAAGTAGTTATTGTGGTTGTTATGTGAAACAAATGAATAAATCAGATCATAATAGAGAAAAATAAAGGTTTTCCAAAAAGAATTAATCCCAATCTTGACGGGTAAGGTCCTATACATCTATTATCACAGCTGTCTGTTCAAAAATAGCTTGGTTTAAAATTAATGCAATTGACAAATTTTCCTCTAAAAGATATGATATTTTTATAACAATTGTAGATTTTATACGTAACTACTTTTACTATACCGTGTAAAATAGCAGACTTAACTATTCAGTGATTCACTATAAATAAGTATGTACACTGCATGTATGCATTTTATACTTGTAATTTTCAAAAATAAATATCTAAAGATGTGAGAACGGAACTATATTTAATAAAATATTTATCAAGAATAAATATTTATAGCTGGGTAAGTAAAATATTTGAGGTGCTAATATGTTTATCTAACGGTGAAGTGTAGATTTGATTCATAAGAGCCATCAATTTATAATAACGACTCTCCGCAAAACGTTCCCGTTTTGGTATGCATACAATCCATTGCTTATGCATACGATGTCAAGAGTTGTATTTGCAAAAGGCTGTATTAATCATTTCACCGTTGGTAGTCGCAAAACACGACCAAATATAGACTGAGCCACAACAACAATAGATGTTGTGGCTTAATGAGTAGCAATTTTATTTTTTATTCAAGTTTTCCATCTAAGGTAATCTCGTATTGAACATGTGGTTCGCTGTAGTTTAGATTGAGTGATATAGGAAGAGAATGTTGCGCAATATAAAATATATAATCGCGAAATTCCATCTTGAATCTGAATAAGTGTAAAAGCAAAAGTGATGATTTGGATCTTGTCTAAATCATGTTGATGTTAGCATAATGCTATAATGACGTAAATAAGATCTTAATAATAAAAATATTTTGCAAATTTGGTGGATGCGCCAATAAGATAGTCGTTCACGGTTAACTGAAAAAGCTTCATTAGTTTAGCCAAAATTGCTCAAAAACGCTTCTACTTTTTGCATGACACTTCGAATCTAAAAAAACATCTTCCAATATAAGCAATATTTCACAGACTCCATCGTTAAAGGGATAATTACCCTCAACCCCATTAAGATTTATATAATTGCCGTACAAATACAAGATTTACGAACGGCGCGCGAAGAGCAAACAGACCGAGAGATTTAGCCGACTGAGAACAACAAGGTTGCGTGCAATTGGACCGCACAGGACTAACCTGCCAGGGTGGTATCCACTGAACCAGAGAGGACCATTCGTAAATACGTCAGTAAATCATTCAATTCGGAACATTAGCGAGCCGAACCGACATCACACCACATCGGCGGGCCTGCCGGGTGTTTTGCTGAACCTGGAAGGGACGCTGGAAGGGCCCTTAACACCACGATAAAACTCACCTTACTTGCAGGTCTATTTGCCAGTGTTTTGATTAATGGTTTCTCTCACTTCGTTGCAGATTAAACAGTTCTAGTGTTTATTTAAGTAAAACGCAGAATGGCGTTGAGTGTTTTTATTTACATTCCGGTATAATTCGGCGGAAATCCCAAAGTTTAAGAATCTAAAATAAACAAAACAGCTGGAAATTGAGCGAAAGCACAAAGGAGCTATTTATGGAAATCCCTGCAGAGGTAAGATGTAAAATTGTAGCATATACTCCGGGATATGACAACAAAATATGTACAATAGAAAATTAAACAGCGGGGAATTGCAGTGCGCTGTTTTGTATTTGCAAAACACACAAAGAAATGTAGGACAAAGTGGAGCACAGAAATTTAAGCAGATGCGCAAAAGGTAAACTGTAATAGCTTTCTTTTCTTGACCTACATTTCAAATATCATCTTGGTAGGTACAAACAAATGAAATCCCACATCATATGAATTTCTAATTATAATTGCACGGTATTTATTAGTTTAGAGCTCATATTACCTAATCAACTGACAATGTTAGTTTATCATCTGATAATAGGCGCTTATAATAAGCTTGAAGATTCCCTAAACGCATCGTGGGTAAGAATTATCCCCGATTATAAAGTTTGTAAATGTAACGAACGTAGTAAGGCTATCATTTGCTCAACCGCATTAATAAACCCAATATTAAGGAGATTATACAGTGTAGAGGTAATGACTTAACTCAGATCGCTCCGTCGAAAGGCGAACTCGAAGGTCTTTGCCAATTTTATAAGATCGTAAATGTTAGAACTCATCTTTCTTAAGAATGAAAGCAAGATTCGGTTATCAGGTTTGATTTAAAACTTGTATATGTAGAATTTGATGTCGCTTTTAAAATTTTCTTAATAGATTTGCGGTTTAATCATCTAAACTGATACACAGTTTAGATTCTGTAATAGTAATGCCGAAATAAGTTTTGTCTTCTTATTAAAGTGTTGGTATTTGGTTGGTGGTTTAAAACAAAAATAACTAAATTCAAAGTTTTCTTATATTAGATTTATCCATCTTCTCCAAATTCGACCCTGAAATTGTTTTTTGCATCAAGTAATAAATACCCTTAAAGATATTTTAGGAACGCTAAATAGATAACTTAAGACAATCGGGAATTTTTAAAAAATCAGCTAAAAATCGTAATCAATTAGCTATTTGCTAGATAAACTAAAAGATTCATCTAAAAGGGTTACACACAGAATTGGTTTATCGTAAATTCAGAAGATTCGACAAATCTTATGTGGCACTACACATGTTTACAAAGAATCGTAAAGGAGGCCCAATATGTCTACTTTCCACATTAAACAAAATATTAGAAAAAAGCATACAAATACAACTAAGTTTTTAAAATCACGGTAAGTACGTAAGATTGGGTCTCTTTTCAGTTTACTAATATTAATGCAACAAAAAATAAAATCGTGGTCAGAAATATAGCTGTTAATAACACCACTATCTGTGCAACATAAGTCATCTGTGATTAGAAGAAAGTCTATCAGGGAACGAGTGGTTTTGGTAGTTCTTGTTGTAATAATCTGACGGGCACCAATAGTATTCAAGAAGGAATTAAAATAGTGTACTGAGGGGTCATCCGATTTAAAAAGATTAATGTTAAAATCACCGCAGCAATACATTTCATCGGTAATAAGACCACAAGAGATGAAAGAATCCTCCAAGCAATCTAAAAATTATTTGTAATCAGAATTAGGTGGATTGTATACTGCACACACGCTAATTTTTTTAAAACCTACATTAATAGACAACCATATTTGTTCAATACTGTTGGAAGTATCAATCACAGTACATTTGAGGTCCGTCCGAACATAAACACCCACACCACCACCCCGACCCGCTCTATCATTTCGGAAAAAGTTATAGTCTTGGAGTTGAACTATTTCATCACATGCTGATTCATTCAACCAAGTTTCAGAAAGTGCCATTACGTCTACCCTATTTTCATACATAAATGACTTTAATTCGTTAATTTTTGGTATCAGGGATCTGTGCTCAGGGATGTGCGCTATTTTTATATTAGTGAGAGTCATTAAGAGTAAGCTAATAAAAATAAATATGCAACCAAAAAGTACATGTTAGAAATTACTACTATACTAAAAGTAAATAAGAGAAGCAAATCACAGCGTGAACGTAAAAATATTCTATGTTATTTAAAGCGATTTACTGCAGAAATGTAAATACAAGCAATAGAAAATATAATAGCGAAAAAAAAGAAAACACCTTTTTTTTTAAACAAGTCCGTATTCACAGTTTAACAATTCAGGCCAAGGGAATATTTTAAGTGGTAGGTTTACTCACGTTTGTCGCTGGCTAATAAATTTCCAAAAATATACCGTGCTATAGTAATGATAAACAAAAATGTAACAAAGGAGTACAAATGCTTCTATCTGTAAACAAATAAAGTATCCAAGCCAGTAACAGTTTTACCAACCAAAATAAGATAACATTATAATATATGTATAATTATGGTAATGTATTACAACAGCAACCTATGTTATAGCAACAATAGCAGTAATTCTCAATCTGGAGTTTTTTGAATATATTCAATATGTTCTACTTCTCTATCGAAACACAAATTTTCTCGGCGGGGATATTTGAGTTCCAGAAGTAGTTGCTCCTTCCTCAATCTCCATATCCACGAAAAACGCTGTGGAAATGCTTTACACGGAAAATATGTCTGCCGATTAGTTCTCAGACGAACTTTTTTTTATTCCAACGCAAATTTAAGGAGAAAATATAAATACAAACGCACTCAGAAAAATACAAGATCCAACCGTTAATCAGCTGTTGTAACAATATGGTGATTTTTGCCGAAAACTGACCAATACCAATCCGATTTTTTAGCGCTTCAATTTAAAAAGACTGCTCCTAATTAAAAAATAGACTATAGTATAAAACTAGGTTAGTATGTTTGCTCAACGAAGAACAATTGACATTCTTTCACACGTTCTGCTGCTTCATAATTAAATTGTTAGGTACTTTAAAAATACAACCGAGCCCACACAATTAAAAATTCTATTTTTACACTTCCTTATTTTTTCTTTTCAAGCCAATTATCTTATTCAAATTATAAAGGAGAAACGGGTGTCAGCATTGCTTAATCCTCTTAAGAACATACGTTACGAAATCCCGGAACCATCAATTAGATCCCGCCATATAACTAAGCTGTTTTTACTTCGTATAGTAGAATCGTTCGCACATCCAAATTAATATTTAATACCGTTTTTAGATAATCGCTAATTGTATATTCAGCTCGCGGAGAGATCGCCGTAAATCAAACGACGAGAAACTCTCTGTTTACACACACGTTCGTAAGACTCGATAGCCCGAGGCGGCTGTCGTCCGATTAGACGGATGAATATACGCGCTAGCCTGCTGAAACTGCGGAGAATATCAACTTTCTATATGGAGGAGACAGCGTGTGACGTTTTGTTACCTCCTAACTCAGTCTTTGGTTGCTTTAATGTGACGCTACAGAGCTTGCTATATGAGTAGTATATATGGTATCCGAGTACTATAAATGGTCGGCTGCTTAATACTGTGTTAATATCTTCGCATGTACCAAATGGTTTGAATTTATTGTTGGCGCCTAAGATGGCAAAACAAAAATGCGCAGTGACACATAGCCAAGGAGACTTTGATTTGGAACTTCGCTTTTAAACGATGTGCGTTTGTCTTTGCGTAAATAATTTAAAAAAATTTTTTTAGCAGATTCTATTGTTACAAAGTTCAAATTTAGACGCAATTAACAAAGTAAAAAAAACGCCACAGTGATGCGAATAGAAAATTTTAGTGATCAAATTTGTTCTTCCTAATAAGAATTGTTAACTTCATTGGTTTAGTAGAATGCCTGTTCCCTCGTGCTTTGATCATATGCAAAATAGGTTTCAACAGGAGAATAATAAAATCAAGAAAACTAAAGAAAATGGTTGAATATCAGAAATGAACGATTTATGAAAATAGTACGTGTCATACTAAAAGATAATTCAAAATTAGATAGATGGATTCAAAATGGAAAAAAAACGCGTGGATGTCGGAGCTCTCAATAGCTTTGGAGCAATCTTGCAGGCAGAAATATTTAGCATAGATATCTGCGCACAGGAAAACCTTAATGAAGAATCGAGAGTGTTTATATATGCACTAATAATCACGGTTAATGTGGCAAAAGCAAATAGATTTGAGTCCAAGGTGGTATTGATATGACTGGCTATGACAAACAGAATTACTCTGCTACACATTAAAGATAACGATAATTCTGACCAAATGGCTAAATAACTGGCCAACAGCTAACTCGTAAGGGCCAAACCAAATCAAAGCAATAGTTCAGCTTCTTATATTTATATGAACAAGAGAAATGAGACGACAGAAATGACCACCTAAGAGATGGGAACTAGATTGGTGCTCTTCATTCACAGAATCGAAAAATACTGGACAAAAAAATAAAGATGAAGAAGACCACAAAGGAATTTTTATGTGTTCAATTAAAAAGGTTTCCGCAAAGAACTTTCCTTACTTAGATTAGGACATAACTTTGAATTTATCTGCAGCCGATTTAGTGTGAAAGCACTAAAGAAAAATAAACTTAAGGAATGTCCTTTTATATCAGAAATATAACAGCTTCACCGGGCTAACGATGAAATCCACTTTGAATTGGGTAATAAGCAATATGTAATCATTGTATTGGAAACTCGCGTGCTTATTATTTTGATTCATTTGATTAAGTATGTCATCTGAGTTTATAAAGTCAGCATGTTTCGTTATCTTTTACTCCCTGCGGAGCAATGGCATATTCTTTTGAGGGATTATCAAGTACTCGCAGAAGGTCAATGTATTTCGTCATCGTCTTTTCCCTCATCAGTAAATGGTATATTCTTCTGGGGACTACCAAGTAAAAATAGATAAATTATGTTGTGAAAAAAAAATATGCAATTATATCACTAGCCAAATCGAAGGCGAAGAATACAGTAGATCTTATCTCAATAAAGAAAAATATTTCCGTCTTTATTGCTTTTGGACATCACAGTTACTTCATAGCAGTAGGATACGAATGTTTTCTTTAGAACTGGAGTCGATTTTAAGATGTCCTTTCATGGTATAGTATAGTATATTACATTGTCATTAAACATATAGTTGTCTGACATTAATAATAAAAATGACAATAATTAATAAATTCATCAAATGAATAGGAAGCTTGCTTCAATAATACAGCCTTTAATTTATGACGAAATGCGCTTAAGTTAGGAGAGTCTACAAAGGATGAAAGTAGTTTATTAAAGAAAGAGTAACCCATGTGATACAGATAATTTTTACAAAGAGATGTGTCTGGCTTTGGAAGAATAGATAGAAGGATAGACAGAACTTATCGTCATAATAAATATCCTAAAACTAATACACTTGTTCGTTTAATCTTGGGTTTGGGGCTTATTTCCTTCTGATTTAACAAACAATGAAGGTTAGAATTTAAAGATTCTAAATCTGAATTCATTGAATTGTGGGAATTTGTATATTAATGTAATATTCTGGTAATTCTATAGGGTTAAATAGTATTCGGATCAACACAATCGAAAAATAAATCAACGAGCGCGTTTTAAATTCTCCACACGTCAGATTACAAATACATACTACAAAAGACCGATCTAACACACAAAAGCATTATTTATTTCCACATACACGCACTCAATCGTAGTAAATCTAAAGCACGACCGGACCTAATCTTATTTCATCATAACTGGCCTGTCGCGGCTACGAAATTTAAGCGTTTCCTAATCGAAGCGACGAATAACTTTAGACAATACCCTGGCGATTTGAATTTCAAATAGAGCCCCTCTCCAACGAACTGCGGCCGTGTAGAAAGGAGGAAGGGACAGAAATGATTTAATGCGCGGTCTAAAATATAGAGATAGTTGGGGAACATGACTTCATAGGCGTTAAACTAATTCAACTATATACATAAAGGCATCAATAGATAAAAGATATTTCGTTTTTTTTTTTCTTCTATTGATTGTATTTGTAGCAGAAAATAAAGCTGTTATAATGAAGGAAATTTAAACAAAATCGCAATATGAAATATATTAACGTATTTCTTCCACAAGCAACTACGCCACTGTTTGAGATCTCAGACAAAAAAAAGGGCAGGTGTCCAATGTTCAACGCACACCTGAAAGTTTATCTACCGCGCTAAATATGCGACAGAGGAAAGCCATGTAAAGGTGAATATATCGCATAGATATACGGACATACATACAGATTACCACTTCGGAATGAGTCAGTCGTATACTGAATTTTTTGCAGCTGCCGTGATAGTCTTATATATGTACGAATGTGCGTATTTAAAGAAGTGGATAAGCGGTACATAAGAACAACGTATAGCATCGTAAAACGAAGAATATTATCCAGGATAACGGAAAATATTGGGGTCATATGTGAAAGTCCTTTTTGTATAAATATGCCTACGTTCTAAAACGAAACGGATGTAACTTATAAATGCATCTCAAATAATATATCTAAATTCATTTTAATGAAAGAAGAAACGTTCTAGCTGTACCATTTGTTATATTAGGATTAATACTGATGCAAAGAAAACGTGCTTTCGGAAATAACCTAAGTTAGAAATTCTTTGATGGAGTTGCTATTTAGTGTTGATTTTGAACGTTCATTTATATAGATCAGAAAACAGAAGGGGCCGAGTATACTATCCTGTGGCACTCATTTCATAATCTTGTTATTAGAGTAAGTTGTTTTAATCTCAGCTCTTATGACCGTAGTTTGTTTTCGATTTGGTAAATAGCTATAGTAAACCGTGACAAGGCTGTGCCGCGAACACCGTAACATTCAACTTTTTTAAGAAACATTTAATGGTCTATAATATCGAAAGACTAGCTGAGATCTAACAGAATACCATAACATGCCTCATTATATTATCAATTTTAGTACTCTTATCCCTAATAAAACAAATTTACTAAAGAAACTATGTTTTTGAAAAAATTTATCTCTATTCAATTAATTTCGAAAAAAATTTTAATTAACTAACAGGTCTATAGTTATTTAGGTATATGAACCTTTTTTTTATAAAAAAAAAAATAGGAAAAACATGCTTTAAACTATCAGGGAGGCAACAAGATGTAAATGTTAACATTGTAGGGGTGCCATCAATACCAGCTGATCCGAAATCCCTCAGTCCATTGACGACCGTTCGCAATTTATTTTCATACATTGCAGAGTGGGGCCAAATCCCAAAAAGCTGGCCAAAAGTCTAAACCGTTATCCAATTCGCGAGAAATTGAGTCCTCGGGGGTTCTTGGTGTCGCTGATTATGAATCAAAAGTCAAAATTTCGAAAGCAATATGGCGAAACCATTTTGGCGGACAATTTCTGGAAAAACTGATTGAATCAAGATATAATTGTATGTTCGAATGTTACGAATTCAAGATATAAAATAACGAATCAAAAATGGAGAACTTCTACAGAACAAATTATTTGAAATATTCTAAATAAGAATGAAAGAAACTAACATACTATGGCAAGTGTAAGACATCGTACTTTTTTATGTTGGAATTTGACTTTTGGACTATCTAACTAACTAACCAATCACTCTAAAACCCTAAAATAAAACATTGATTTTTTTTTAATTTTGGTCAGCTTTTTAAGATTTAGTCCCACTGTGCATTGTCTCATTAGCTGAGAACATACCGTAATATGGAATGCAGCCGTAGCAAGATAATTCCATTTTTTGAAGTTAAACCCATACATCCAATCATTCTATTTCGTGCTAAAAAACATTTTTTTACAAAACTTGACCTACCCCATACTGAGATACATATATAGAAGTGTGGACGAACATCGGCCAAAAGAAATTCCAGCACAGGATTTCAGCCCCCAAGCCAAGCGGTGTATAGCATGGATAATGATGTTGGCGGAAGTCTAGGTGTAAGATCAAGGAATTTGTCAATAAGTTTGTATAAGTTTGTGAGAATGTACTTGCCAAGTTATTTAGTCGTCAATGCCAAGCCATAAAAAGTTATTTCACCCTGGCTATATTTTTTTACAAATCATTCGAAACACTTTTGACGTTGAATTGAGCCTTATTGTACGAATTATAAAATATAAGAAATTTTATTTTTACTTTGCTTATACCCTTTCGCGATTTTGACTGCATGATATATTGCTATCAGTAGTGTATCATCAGTATAGATGACAATCACATTATATTCTAATAAAAATATAATAATACCAATAACAAATATTAAAAAGAAAATTAGACCTAAAGTCCTTCATTGTAGGACGCCTCTAATAACAAAAATCCAAAAGAAAAGGTGAAAAAATCCCTTACCACAAAATTAGATAACAAATCTAAATACGTATTTCGGCAACTAAGTTGCCATCTTCAGTAGAAAACAAGTGAAGAGCAGTGTTAAACTTAGTGTTTTCGGCTAAGGTAAACCTTGGAAGATATGCTCTTCACCAACACTCAGTGTTATTCCACTAGTGATTTGGTGAAGAGCATATCTTCCAAAGTTTACCTTAGCCGAAAACACTAAGTTTAACACTGCTCTTCACTTGTTTTCTACTGAAGATGGCAACTTAGTTGCCGAAATACGTATTTAGATTTGTTATCTAATTTTGTGGTAAAGGATTTTTTCACCTTTTCTTTTGGATTTTTGTTATAGTTTTCAAGCCACAGTCTCCACCCATCACAGGACGCCTCTAATGTTATTTATACAACTCATATATATATTACACGAATGCCTGATGCTGCCTGTGCGCTGTTACCCCTTTTTCCTAACAATTCTTTCTCCCAGTAATTTTTTTTTATAATTTCCGCGTAATACCTAATGTACCACGACGAGTTTTTATTTACATCGAAAAAGTGCAAAACGCCAGCGCACATAATCACAAAACACCTAAACCGTTAATTAAATACTTAATATTTATGTTTGGTTTTAAATTGTTAAGAAAGGTAGCCGTGTTGCTCGAGTCAACTGTTGTATGCCCGAATGTATTTTTTCGCCTCTGTTGATTTTGGGAGCTTGATTTTGCGTGTTCAAGTCTTTTGAAGAATAAATCTATGTGTTTCATGACCAAGTAAGTCAGTTAAAGCGTACGCGTTTGTAAGTGGGTGGCGCCCTCCACTAGTATACGATTAAATATCCCCTGTTGGCCCTAAATAACTGTGCATGGTCGAGTCTAAAGCTGCATCCAGCAGCCTTCCACGAAGATAGGATTACGCTAATGCTACTTACAAGTAAATATCCTCAATACACTTCTAGATTTTTTAAAAAAAAGTTTGCTTGCTATATACTAAGCTACTGGACCCGGGACATCATCCGACTTCTTTTCTTATAGGTATAAGAATCATCATAAATGGATGGAAGTGTATACAACAAAACTTAAAGGAAACTTAAGCACTTCGTTATATGTTAACGGCGTAGCTCTTCTCTCATAACGGAAACAACGGAAGTTATTCCAGCTTTATTATCCGCGTAATTCGAGATTTTAATTATTCACACCCCGGCTCATCGGCACGGCATATTGAACAACCTCCAACTCCCACCCTATATTGAGAGAATTTATTTCCTCTAATCGCATGCCTTAAAGATCGGGCGCACGGGAACAACTGAGCGCAGAAAGTTTAATTTCCCCGCTCTCGAACACCGACAGATTCGACTGCCGCGACCTCTTTCGGAACATACTTCCGAGACACCCTCCATCATACAATTAGTGGCGCCTCAGAACTAGGGAACACGCGCTGTTATATGCAAATCAAAGTTAGCGGCGGATCACTGCGTAAGAATTAAAAACATATCTGAAACCCGCTCCATATACGTTTGACGCTAGAGAAATATTAAACTACGTAGCGAGTCTGCGTATTGTTGTGTGTCGGAGAGATGTTCGCAATACGGGAATAGTAATTTGCATGTGGAAGCAACGGATCAGTTCGAGTAAGTTTATCAAAGCGGAATGCGTAATACAATGCGGCATACATACATATACATAAATAACAACATCTTAACTGAATTACTCCTAGCGAGTAACTGTCGTAGGAAACTTTGTTAGACAAAGTACACAATCTTGATCGTTGCAATAAATATTAGCCCAACCAGCCCCCGAGCCAGACCAGTCTGTCGAAGTGCATAATAATGAAGCGATGCTTATCTAATGCAAGCCGTGGTTTACGACGTATATATGGACGACAATATTATAGATGTATATCTATACTTCAATTAAAGATAAATCTTTTCCCGATGTTTGTGTCAAACGGTACGATATCAGCTACAGAATATCTAATAATTCCATGATTTTATTGTTGATATAAATGGGATAAATATTTTCCTTGACAACTTATAGATTTCCACACATTTAGATCTAATATGAAGAAAGATTAGGATAGAAAATTAATTACTTTCCTCATTGGACGCACCAAATCTCTCCATGTGTGATGAAAGTGTTATGTGACAAAAATTTAATTTCGACAAAATTGAAGTAAATGTGTCACGACGTTCCTGTGTGTTTACTACTTACTTGTTACTACCTTGTTTACTGATTTTTGTATAGCTTACTAGTTATTACTTTTAGGTTGACCACATGACCACTGTATGTCCATATCTTATACTGAATGTTGCCTTTTACGTCATTACCATTATGTTTCACCCCAGAGTGGTAGTTAGCTCTTGGTGTGAGAGCGATGGATCCAGGGTTACGATCGGACTGCGCAACAATTTAAACAGTAAGGCCTGTTTCAAATCTAGAATTTATTAGCATTCGAAAACGAACGCTTTTAAATTTAGACGCGGAATTTTAACGGTTTAAAATCCGGTCATAACGTAAAATAAAAATCTATATCCCCGGTATATAGATTTTCATTTTACGTTATATTATATACCGTGGTCCGGTCAAAAATACGCGAACGGTTTTTGCGTGCTATGTTGAGCCAGGAAGCTGAGTCGGCGTCAAACGTTATGGAATGGGATTGACTATGAGTAAATCTCTGCGTGCATCAGAAAAGCTATGCCGACGCCAACTGACAGACCGCGCCGGGAGAGGATGTCGCTACATCAGATGCTGTGCCGACGTCAACTGCCAGACCGAGCAGAGAGTGAATGTATGTGTTACATCAGAAGCTGTGCCGATACCAACTGCGACACCGGGCTGGAAGAGAATGTCTGTGTTACGTCAGAAGCTATGCCGATGCCAACTGCCAGACCGAGCTGGGAGAGAATTGCAGCGGCACCCCACGCGGTTGCGATGGTGGGACTTGAGCGTGCTTATATTAAAATATATATTTTTGGTCTCGTCAACTGTAAACAAAGTATTACCTGTCAGTCAACGTAACAGTAGGTTTTTGATTGCCCTATTACGGTAACGCGCACCGCATTTTTTCTTATTTCACAGTTACTTCTAATGCAAAAATGCATAATTTCCTTTAATTTAGTTAAAAAAAAAATATTCACGAGTACTTTTATTCATGTTTTAATTGTTATTAAGTATCGAAAAATCATCATAAAAAGATTCACTTACACATAAGACATAAGCCTGAATCGATTTGTCGAAATACAGTGGTACCAATGCACACCTACCAACTGTTGCATAACAGTGTTACATATTTGTTTAAATATGTTCTCAGCAAAAAAATCTAATACAAATATCGTGCTCATTTACAGCGCTCAAACTCTTTCAGGGTGTGTGAGTTGTCGCGTTGTAAATTACACCTATAGCACTTTAATGTAAATAACTATTTTCAGCACATTTTTGCAAATACATATCCCGAAAACGGTTGGTTTGCTTTTCAGTATTCAGTTCCTGCATTTAATTGCTCAGCATAGACATATGGCTGCCAAATTAGCGAAAAATAATACTGGTGGGCAGTATCGATGGTGACTTTCAAACACTGGGTATCCCGAAAAGATAATGAATATCTATAGAAAGCTATGGAAACGAAATCCCAATATATCGTGTTTAAACATTAAAATTAATCTTTAATATTAATTACTTACTCAATCCCTGACACACAAATTTATTACACCAATAAGATAGTTTCTTCACTACACATGTATTATTCCTTAAAGTAATAAAATTTAAATTTTAACACCGCTCTAGCACATATGAATTCAACCAACACAATTTAACACTTGATCTAAACTCTGGGCAAGAGATGTTAGTTGGTGTACGTATATTTTGGTAAGCAGAGGTGGTATGTACGTTGCCTTATTGCAACTATAAACTCGCCCAACACTTTATCATGCAAGACTTACTGGCTAGTTCGCAGTTTCCGGAATTTCATAAAGTTCGGTTACGAGTTTGGCTGTAGCGTCCGGGTTCTAGTGGGACCGCAAGTATAATATGGCAATATCCACTCTGGAAGAAGCTACTGCTACCCCCGAAAATAGAACGAGGCGATAAAGTAAAGTTTGCAACACGAACTGAGACTGCTACAATTTTGGTAATCGTTACAAAAGACCGAGAGATTAATTTAAATAGAAAAAAAAGTCAAATTTATATTTAATATAAAGCGAAAGATCTTAAGTAAGCCACGGTGTCAGAGATTAATGGGGCGTTATCGTGTTACTTAACCCATTTATCGAGCAACCTTGACTTTGACATGGAAAAAATTCAATATTTTTGTTGGTACATGATATAGAAATGTTTGGGGCAAGATAAAAAATTTAATATACACTTAATGGCTGTTACAAAGATAAAACGTGTTCATAAATATGTTATTTAAGTGTCATACTTTTAAGATAAAGAGGAAGCGAACGGAAAGTAGAACACTTCGTCGGTTTTTTTATTGCTTACTTAATGGGAGCTGTTGCAATTTAAATATGTGGTTAAAATTAATTTTAGTGTCAATGAAATTAAATATATTCTGTAAATACAGTAGCCAGTAGTTCCAATCGTATGAATTTTTATATTAGGTCACCAAAGAAACAGCTTTTAAAAGCGTTGTCAAAAACTGTTCCATTAAAATATGCAATAGAGAAATTTAAACAAGACATTCTTGTAACGATTTTTGATTCAAAAAAACACCAGAAATTCTTATTATGCTTATTTTTAAAATGATTGTTAGTTGATGTTGTTCAGTTAGAAATAGAATAACTTCAAAAGGAATGGTCAGCTGAAAAAATATGAATAACCAATAGCTAAAGTTAAATGTTTAAATTGGCTCATTTTTTTAAATAGATATATTTGATCCAAAATAATTTGGTGGCTTCCCAAATAATGTTTATACCATAGGTGCTAAAGATCTTATTACGTATCCACAAAACAACGTGTCACCCCCATACAATTACAATCTTCTTTTATCATTATGGCTTTTGCTGTTTTGAATTAGGTCCATGGAAAACTTTGTTCTAGAAAAACATTTCATTACTATAAAATATGACGCTGCCATCTAGTTAATTTATAGTAATTGAATATATATATATAGACACAAAAAACAATGCATAATCCAAAAAGCACATGTTTATTTGTAGGACATGGGTTTTGCTTTTCCCAAACATTATATTACTGCAATTACCACAAACAACCAACTAATCATTCTCTCCTTCTAGTCGTTCAAATATTCTACCCATGTATAAGTATTCAAATCTTAAAATTCATCGGTATTTTTACCGTTCTATTGGACATTAGAAAGATTCAGATGCTGAAGACTTCTAACATTTTTTATAAGTGTGTAAAAAGTACTTTTAAGGAATATCCAGTGAGGCATTACATTGCTATTGTAACACCCTGTTTAGATTCTGAAGTAATATTTAAAATGGAATTTGCCTACTATTTGTAAAATTCATTTGTAAAAAAATATATAAGCAGATAAATATCGTTGCACGCTCTTAATGCTTACCAGCTTCGACGTTTTAGGTCATCGATATCGTTATAGTAAACAAACGGGAATGTGTCGTACACGTGTGTACGGTCTATCTGCGTATCGTAAAGAAAACCGAACCTACAACACATTACCGCAGTTTTTAACAGTTGGAACTTTTGAAAACACTTTTTCAATATTTTTATTCCCGGGTGTATTTTAAAATCAGCCTGTATACGTGTAGATATTTAAGGAGCGGTACTTATATTGTGCCGGCATATTTAAAAAGTAAAAATTGTTATAAAATAATCTGGTTAACCAACAAAAACCCCTCAAAAAAAATTGAAAAGGAGGAAAATACAAACTCAACGACGTTCATCAAATATGAACATCTTCATGAAAACACGAGACTCTTTTCCTACTTGCAGAAAGGCCCAGATTTTAACACGGTACCGCTAGCGCTAGCATCATCAAATCAACTCCAAAAAAAAAAAAAAACAGAGAACGACAACGTAAAAGGCGAAGGAAGACTGGAAGAAGGCCTGGATAGTATAGAAAAAAGGCGCCGAGCGTTGGGTAATTGTGGACGCTCCCCCACCTTCAGACGGCGTTCATTTTTCGCGCGCGCGGTGTTGTAAATTGTTCCGGCCTTATCAAATATTAAGAAAAAAAAGAAGATGAGCGCGCACCGCCGCCCATTATTTTGCCATACACTTCTGACGATAAGCTTGGAAATGGGAGAAAATCCGTCTGGGCGGACGGTTGTGGTGAAAAAGCGTCGGAAGAAATGGTTGTCGGAGAGCTTGTCGGTTGCCCAAGCCAAAAAAAAATTTAAATGATCGAATTGAGGTAATCGTGGGATTGTTTTAACGTAGCGAATTATGCGACAAAAAGGATGGTTTTAATGGTGAGCTGCTCGCGACGGACGAAAGCACGAATCTGTTAAACACTAATTGAGGTTTTTACAGTGTTAAAAAGCACCTACAGCTTTCCTCGCGAATTAATATTGTTAGAAGTTCTTATCAAAACATCTAATATTTTAAGTAATTATATTTGCCGCACTTACAAAACAGTTACAATCTAACTAAGAGGCTTCAATCTTCGGGTAAATAACTGAAAAGTCTTAGGAAGTTAAAATATGTATCCCCCCAGAAAAGGATTCAATGCAAAAATTAACATACAACATAGCACCTTGGAGAAGCACTATCCATCCTAAAGTCATAGAAAAACTAAAGCTTTATGCAACAATTAGATAATAAACTATACCATTCTCTAGAAACCATAATCAAAATATTGATTTCAATATATGTAAAATATAGCGTTTTAAACAAGCATCAGGAAAAATTTTACTTTCACAAAACCATCGGCTTCAATAGTATAGTATATCTGCAACGTTTTGTGATATGATCTCATTTTAAAAACCAAGCTTTGAAGCACTATGAAGGTACTGTGAGCGTACTCAAGATCTAATGGTCTCTCTTTGGATGTCATTGCAGCTAGTATTGGGTTAAAATTAATAAAGCTTTGGCATCTTTAGACAATGCTTCGTTCTTTCTGAATAATCTGGTTCCTTTCATTGTTATGAACGAGTCACTGTTTGGTGTGCATTATAGTCAGGTGGTGTGATTGGACCATATTTCATTCAAAATGCTGCTGGTGATGTAACAGTGAATGGATATCGAGAGATGTTAACTGAATTTTTGTCGCCTGGACTGAATGATATTGATCTATGGTTTCAACAGGAAACGCCTCATTTTGTTTTGTTGAGAAAAAAATTTCCTAGGAGAATTATTGCAAGAAATGGTGATGTTAATTGGTCTCCTAGTTCATGCAATCTACCACCGTTGGATTATTCTCTTTGGGGTTATGTAAAGAGACAGATCTAGAAGAATAAACCACAATCGATTCCTGAACTAAAGGATGAAATTATTCGAGTCATTCGTGAAATAGTGAACAGCTGTGAAGCAGCAAAAGCCAGTCACATTTTTCGTGTGTATATACAGTCCGTCCGGAAAGTCTGTGATAACGCAAATAACAACGTAATCAATGTATTTTTTAAAAAAATCATAAAACATATCAATTAATGTTTTAAAAAGCTATCTTTTAATAAAAATAGTGGCGTTTTCTCAATGACCTTTTTTTTCAAATGGTAATATCGCATTTTTACTTCATTTTTGGATAGACACTGTCATTCCCTAAATGACACTTAAAAAATATTTATCTCTTACATAAGGAATTTTTTGAAAAAATTGCCTCCGAGGTGAATCACGAACGTGCCCTTCTTCTAGAAATTTATTGTAAATTTTACTCACGATCCTAATTAGAGCACTACTTTTTGGAATAATATTTTTTCAATTCTTTAAAAATATTCCTTATGTAAAGTATAAATATTTTTTAACTGTGATTTAGAGAATGACAACGTCTATCGAAAAACTAAGTAAAAATTGCCATCTGTAAAAAAAAATACATGACGTCATAACTTTTCAAAGTCATTGCGAAAACGACACTACTATTATTAAAAGATAGCTTTTTTTTCAAGACACCTGTGGCTAATGAAGCACAACTATGGCAACGTATTCAACATGTAATAAATGACCTTAGAGGTGATGGAGAAATTTTACAAAGAGTACAGTTTAATTTCCTTCGTCGTATAAATCTTTGTATGCGTGTAAATGGAGAACACTTTCAACAGTTTTTGTGACATATTTATTATTTGTGTTCGTGTTTCAGTTATTTAATTTTTTTAATAATTTTTGTGTAAAATAACCTAATGCGAATTATTAAAATACAAATTTCGCAAAAACTATTAGTAATCAATTCTTATAAAGAGTGCCGTTTTTGTAGTAAATAAGTTACCCAGAATCTCCGAAACCGTGAACTTCTACTAAGCCTATTCGTTTACCTGTAGTCTTTATTTGAGCAGTAGATTTAGCCATGCGAAATTCATTTGTTTGTGATAGAAATCATAGGCGACTGGATTACTTTTTGCTTTTTTTCGAACGCGCGACCATAAGCACATTTTTTCGTTTTTCTCAAAAACGAATTAAAATAAGAAAATTTTACAACAGACATAATTTGATCGCTTTTGAATACTTTATCGAATAAAAATTATTTCGTGTCTCTACTGTAGACAGCAAAAAAATTATGTTAATTTTCATAATGGCCATGCGTGTTTGATTCACTTCCGGTATTTTCTTGAAATTTTCTCAAAATATTCGTCCAATAATACTAACTGACCATGCCAAATTTTATTAAAATCGCATCAGCCGTTTTGAATTTATAATAAAAAAACGATTTCAAAATTTTAACTTCAAGGCCGCATGGCGCCCAAACTAAGCGACTTTGGACTAAGGTAAGTTTACTTAAATCGGTTTATTTTGGTCAAAAGAATATGTGGTAGGCGTGTGTAAAGACATTTTACAGACAGCTTGTATATATATATATAATCATATCCCCTTATACACGGAGGGTGTCGGGATTTCGTGTATAAATGTCACAAATGATATTTCAATTACCAATAAAAGTTGTTGAAAATCAATGGAAATTATGCGATTTCATTTATTTTTAAAAATGGACCCTTTATTTTATAAAAAAAATGTTATGTATTGCTAGTAATTGCGCAACGCTTGTTTAATTTATTAATAGCTTCCTTCATAAGTAATTCTCGTCATCATTATTTCCACGATAAAGTCAGCTGTACAACTGTCATCTCATCCCAAACCGAATTTAATTTATTCCGTACGCATTTAGACGCTCCCATCATTCCAATTCCCATCCATGCCCTTAATTGTCGCGCAGATTTCAAAACAACACACGCACGCACGTACACAAAGAGAGATATCTGAATCTCGCACGCCCACGAAAGCAACTGTTTTCACCCTAAAATGTCAAAGCGACGGGCTACAAATCAGAATATCACGAATTAATTAGCATCTAGTAGGTCCCGAACAATATGGCGGCGACGCGGGCTGCCAACCTCGCCTTCCGTAATCATATACACGCACACGGTTCCCCCCCGTCCAATCCCCGTTCGCCCAAAATATATTCTGCAGGGACTGACTGACTGAATGAGTGACTGACACGTGTTGGTAAACACAAAATATTCAACTTATCCACGAGCCGGCGTGTATATACATACAACAACGTACATTGCATACATACATAGAGATAGATGTGTGTTGTATATCCTATGATATACACGTATAATATTTGTCAGTCCCGAAACGTGTACGGCGATAACCTATTTATATGCAAATGAAGCCGTAATGATATTGCGATAATGTTATAGGGATTGTAGGTGATGAGAGCGAAAAATAAGAGCTACACGTTCCGCATAACGGGCTCGGCAAACAGTTTGCGGGATAGAGCGGAATTGTCGATCAGGATGAACGTTCCTGGAATTCGAAAACACGCAACTTCTGTCTGGGTATCGGCGATATCTACGTAGATATTCATTTTTTGCTTTTTTTTTCTATGTATTTCAAAGACGTGGTGCAAAATACAAATTGGTCGCCCGTTATACAAGACAGCCAACTAAGAATAATTATACAGATCGGCAAGTATTCATTTGCTTCAATACACAGCCTGTCCACGATAAGAATGGAATAGCATTGGAATCTAGTCAAGTCCGTTCCAAAGTTAGTTGAAAGAGGTTTGCCACAGGGTAACGTGACTTAGGTCTAGAACCGATTCCAAACAATCTGGTTGCTACTATGATTGAGAGTGCACAACAGTGGTTGAAGATCCGGTATTTGGTTAGAACCATCATGAGTTGCATGGAGGAGGGTAAATTTCTAAGGCAGGAAGCCGTACGTAGCGCTTGAGGAAAGTTCTTGTTTTATGCCGCTGGCACTCTGATGTTATGTTTTCAAATGGTTCAAAAGTGTCCAGAGAAGGCAAGAGGAGGGGTTTTAACCGGAGCAGCGTCCGGACTACCGGAGCACAGTGAAGCAGTGCTCTGGTGTCACAAAAAAAAACTAATAAATGAATAGTATTTACATAATAATAATATTATTATTATTTACATAATAATAATATTATTATTTACATAATAGTATGTAAATACTACTATTTTGTAAATAATACTTATTTACAAAAAGTGTTCAAACAAATGCCCAGTATTTTCCAAGCATAAGTAACATCGTCTAACTGTGGAAACTGTTGAATACATTTGGTGTAATGGTTTGAAGTGCTTCTAAAGACAGTACCTCTGTCCACTAGGGAGGACAAGCTTCACTAGGAAATACTCCGTAGATATTTCCAACAGTGAGACCTCCAAAGCATACATCCACAGACCGAGGCGATGTTCTCATCGCTGGTTTGTGGATGCCTCGAAGACGCTGAATGGCACAGGCATTGGGATCTGAAGAGATGGAGAACCGAATGGCGAGGCCATCAGTTTAGGCGGCTCCACTTCCGTTTTCCATGCTGAAGTAATAGCCATCCAGACCTGCGCAGAGAGCATCCTAAACTGCCCGCATGGGAATTGATCGGTCGAAATTTTCTCTGACAACCAAATTGCCCTCGGGGCACTGCGGGCTGTCAAATTTGCTTGCGAAGTGGTACTGGGGTGCCATAGGAAGCTTGAAGAATTGGCGGAGCATCACAGCATTACGCTGAGATGGGTGCCTAGTCACTCTGGGATTAGAGGCAACGAAATTGCTGACAAATTAGCTAGAGGTGTGGTCGACCGTTCAATGGTCCAGAACCGTCGTGCGGGAGTTCCTATGACGGTATCAAAGCCTTTGTCAAATCTCAACTCGCTGCTAGTCACCGCTTCTGTTGGGATGGACTGGCCGGCGTGAGACACTGTAAAATCCTCGATATTCATCCGGGCGACGAAAGACTCCGCAAGTCAGTCTCTATGAGCAGGAGCAGACTGAGACTTCTTACGGGAGCCCTAACTGGCCACTGCTCATTAAATAAGCACTTGCACCGCATGTGGCGAGTGGACTCTCCCCTGTGCAGAAACTGTGGGAGAGCAGAAGAAACTCCTGTGCACCTCCTTGCCGACTGCCCGGCAGTGGACAGAGACGGAGCTGTCTAGGGGTCGCTCGATTGGATGAACCCAGTATAAGTAAATTTACTCTAGACCAACTTGCGGACCTCTTTGTTCGAGTACAACCAGGTCGATGAGGGCACAATAGGTCTTAAGGCCGAGTTGCCTTACGGGGTAAATCTGCCCATGAAAGTAAAAAAAAAAAAAACAGTTGACGTAATTTTTCCTCTGTTTGAAAATTACGTTGATTTACGTTGTTTTTAATGTACCCCCAAAAATAAAAGTCCAGAGGAGTCAGATCTGGCGATCATGCAGGCCACGAAACAGTTGAATGCGTACCTATCCATCTGGCAGGAAATCTGTTTCATAAATATGTTGAGAATTGTTCATGAGAACAATTCTGGAATTATGAACGGGGGTCCCATCATGTCGGAACCAAAAGTTATTGATTTCTGCTAGCGGTAAATTATTATCGAACCATTCTTCCAAATTATGCTGCAGTAAATAGACTAAAACCAATATGAAGTTTCTGCTTAACAACAAAATTGAAAATGAAGTTTACTTGAAGGTCTTAGAGGTAGAATTTAGGGAAGATTTATACCAATCAATTACCTTAGAAGTCTAGCAATTACGATTAGGTACGTCTTGTTCTGTATTGTAAAAATATTGCTCAACTTATCTTCTAGCTACAATCTCCTCCTCATTCTTACTAGACGTCCAGCAGCCAAGAGTCGTCGAAGCGTAGCGCAGACATTCCGGCACCATATGCGTCAAATTTATGCATACGCTGCCCGTACCATAAGTATTCTTTATTGTGTTCGGTGGCGAGGAGTTCGGTTTTATACCCACGGCCATTTCGGGCGGTCGCGCAAACAAATTTCGCGGAGCGAAAGAGAAGGAGAGCGGCCGATCCCGATGCGGAGGACGCGTTCCACTTGACGAGGAACGATGATTTATATGACGACGGCACGTTAGGAACGTCGCCAAAGATGGAACGGGCAAAAAAGGAGAAATACGAGAATAAACGAGAAGAACCCAGAGCAGAGGTTGGGCGGAGCGGCGCGGAGGCGGTTAGATTTACGGTACGTTGTATATATGCATGCTGTTGTGTGCATGCCGTTGCCGGCGAACAAGTAAAAATTCATGCGCGAAATAATTTCATAATATCGTTGTCCCCGTGCCCCGTCCTCGAACGGAATCGCTTTGCTGTATAGG
This sequence comes from Cetonia aurata, assembly GCA_949128085.1. Lineage (NCBI taxonomy): Eukaryota > Metazoa > Arthropoda > Insecta > Coleoptera > Scarabaeidae > Cetonia > Cetonia aurata. Next base: position 5,843,701 of record OX421884.1, on the reverse strand, counting down.
TGGGTACGTAATCTGCGGTGCTTCGCTCTCGAGAACGAACGAATGATGCGAGGAGAAACAGACGAATACTTATCGGAGAGATGTTGTTTCGGTAGAATAAGCGCTCGAATTTCTATACTGAAACGTCTCAATAACTTCGGAAACGGAATCACGATAAGGATTCTGAGTGGTTGGAGGGAAGAATGGAAAAGCGAAAATAAATATTAAGCTCGAATAAATATCGTACATCATCGTTTCCGTTATTGTGTAAGAATGTGTTTCCCAGTCATAATAGAAAATAAAAAAAATGAAGCATTTCTTGGAAAAAATTAGATACACCCTCTAGCATTACTTTGAATTTACTTTATTTCTCAACAACAATGGAAATGTCCCAACTGCAAGAGTAGAAAAAAAAATTAATGATACTATATAATTGCTGATAAGGGCAAGGGTGTTTAATATTAGAATTACAAGGAAGATTGCCAAAGTATAATAGTGAGATTGAAATGACTATAAATGGCGAGAAATTATCAGGCGAAGATATAGCAAATATATTCAGCATTACCTTTGCTTCAGTTGATAATAGAACGTTCGGTAAATCAGTAGATTCTGAATTTACGAGACAAAATATTCCTATAAATAGTCCTTTGATGGGTGGAGACTGTGGCTTGAAAACTATAACAAAAATCCAAAAGACCAAGTGAAAAAATCCCTTACCACAAAAATTAAAAGATACAAATCTAAATACGTATTTCGGCAACTAAGTTCAGTAGAAAACAATTTTTATTGTTTTCTACTGAAGATGGCAAATACGTATTTAGATTTGTATCTTTTAATTTTTGTGGTAAGGGATTTTTTCACTTGTTCTTTTGGATTCGTATAAATAGTAATTATTTTTTTCCTTCTGCTGTAACAAGTTTTGATGTTTTAAACACAATCAGTAAATTAAAAGCAACCGAATCATGTGGTGTTGATGAAATATCCAATAATCTTTTGAAATGAATTAAGATTTGGATATGGAACGTATTAACATATATTATTAACTTATCAATTCGGGTTCGACATTTTTCCAGTATGCTCAAAGTAGCGCTGGTTAAACCTTTACATAAGAAGGGTGATAAAAATTCATTTGGGAATTACAGAGCTATTAGTTTGCTTTCCAATATTTCTAAAGTTATTGAAACAATTGTTGCTGCACAACTTTTATCATTTTTTTTATAATCTTTTAGCGGCTTGCCAGCATGCCTATTTGCCTAATAAAAGTGTTGATGTGTGTCCCTTTGTTATTTTTATTAAAAGGTGATTGATGGTCTTGATAAAAGTTTAAATGTTGCCGGTGTGTTTATTGACTATTCACGTCTGTTTGATACTGTTGACCACTCCGTAATTCTTGATAAACTATTTAGATACGGTATCCGCGGTACTGTTCTTGACTTCGTAAAATTTTAACTTTTAAACAGGACTCAATATGTCAAAATAGGGGGTACCTCACGGGTCAGTTTTGGTAAGTCAGTAAGTGTAATAACACTTACTAAAATAAAAACAGAGATCACTGATATAAACGGCAAACAAAAGCGGCCCCAAAACTGACCCGTGCGGTACGTACCCCCTGAATTGAATTAGCAACATCACTAATTACTGAGCTTGCTATTTTGACATATTGAGTCCTGTTTAAAAGATAAGATTTTACGAAGTCAAAAACAGTACCACCAAATTTTTAATTTGTTGGCATAATATTTTTGAATTTTTTAAATAAATGAATATAATAATATTCATTTATTTTTTTAAACGGACGATACAACTATCATTATTACTGGAAAAAATTTAAAAATATTATGCCAACAAATTAATAATGTTTATGAAAAAGTTAAAATTTGGTCTGATAAAAATAAATCATGTTTAAATGAAACAAAAACCCATTACAAATTTTTTCAATTAAAAGAAAAGGACTGTTCTGGTCCAGCGGGTGATGTTAAGCTGTTGGGTATTTTGTTTGATACCACTCTGACTTTTAGGGTTCATATTCACTTACTTTGTGAACGTCTACGGTAGGTTTGTTATGCGCTTGTTTGTTATGTTCTTTTAAATTTTTATTACGCCAATTTTTATTCTCAAGTATCATTGTGTGGGGTAGTGGTAACTGGCAGTGCGTTTTTGTGTCACTGAAGAGTGCTGGGGGTGGTGGGGAGTGCTAAGGTGTTGTCTGATATTACTTTTCAAGAGTTGCGTAGAGATGCGTTTAAAAAATTTAAAATGTTAACTCTACCTTCAATATATATTTTAGAATCATGCTCGTACATTTATGAATATAAACCGTTTTTTGAAATGTTCGAATTATTCCATAAGGAGCCTACACGGTTTAAACACATTTTACACCTAGCGTCATATAGAACTACAAGATATGAAAAATCTTTTTTTTAATGTTGGCTGTAAACTCTATAATGATCTTTCAAACGAGATAAAATCTGCAAGTACTATCGAACAATTCAAGCGTGAATTAAAAGATTTATTAATTGCCAAATGCTGCTACACATTGGATAAATTCTTCTCTTAGCTTTTTTTCTCCCTTTTATGATTGCCACATATTTTGTCCTTTTTTTTTTAAGTTTTTTGTATGTGCTTGACGATTCTGTGTTGTTGTGGTGTATACTGTTTCTACTTTTAAGTTGTATGACACTGGCAACTCAAATACAAATAAATCAAATTAAATCATCATATTTTGATTGTTATAGCAAGAATCTTAATATTTTTGTCTTCATAACATTACAGACATACAAGATATCCGAACACTCCGCACTACACCAATTCTAAATTAATTCCGGGCAATTGTTTCGGAAATTCGTAATAACTGTAAATTTGCAGGACCTATTGAGTTTTGAAAATCGGATCTTCTTTCTTAACCTTCCGGAACACGCGTAACAAATTGGAACATTAGTACACGCGGCGGACTGCGGACTAGGAGTCCGCGCGCGTGTTCCGGAAGGTTAAGTGATGCGCAATGTTTAGGGGGTCACATTATCCCTCAAAATATCAACGTTATTTACTTTTTCCCGATTTATACCGTTGTTATAAAACAAAAATAGGTAGATACCAGTGGATTTGCCGCCTCATGTGATCTTTTGGTAGACCTATAAAAGACAAAGATCTCATTAAAATTCGCCAACTACTCAATCGTCTGACAATTACGTGTAACGCATAATCCCTCCTATTATTGCGTATCCGGCTTCGAGGTCCAAGGTATTACGTTGCACTCGACGCGTAACGAACCTCAGTATCGCCTCCAAATTACCTCTTGGACGCCCGGCGCCCATAAATAATCCCCCAGTCCGATAACGAGCTATTTTCGCCAAGATCAATGATTACGGCGACGGAAAAGCAGTTGTCGCCTCTTTTTTGATAGGTCTCCGATTGCGCCCGGGGACGCGGACGGTGGTGTCACGATATGTCGCCGCACGATTATCGATTCACTTAACGCACTCTTGCGTGCTCGGACGACCTTGAGCGCGTAGTAGTGGGAACGGCCGATTCCGGGGGCCCCGCGCGCTTATATTTATCGTTTTTACGGTTATTGGGGCCGGTGGTGTGCCCCGTATTGTTTATGTTTGTTGTAAAACGATTTTTTTTTAACATCGACGGTCGTAAAAACGCTACGACAGAAGTGAATTATGGCAGATTATGTTTCCTTCTTTTGTTATACCGTAGTATATAGGTGTACCAGTGCTTTTTAGTGGGATGGAATTACATCAGCGCAGTATTACTTTAATGGTATCGACATGGAAGTATATTAGGCGAAATTAAAACTGTACGTGGAAAGTTTCCAATGTCTACAATGTGTTCAAAAGAGACATTCAAGTATTATAAGCGGTGAAAGGACTAGGAAAAACCCCACTTCAAAAACCTAGCCAAACCCTGTAGTTACATTTCTTAATTCTACTTTAACAACATTATAGAACTTAATATTAACACAAACCACCAGAACTTTATTTAGCACTTTGCTTCTCACTTTTCATTCAGGAGTCCCAGCTTGCAACGCAATTCTTGTAAACGAGGAGCTGGTAGTGCCTTGGTAAAGATATCGGCCTCCTGGTTTGCTGTAACAATGTATTTTAAGCAGATGACTTTGTTCTCTACTTGCTCACGAGTGAAATGATATTTAATATCAATATGTTTTGAGCGTTTGTGACCTGTAGGATGAGTAGCTATTGCTATACAGCTTTGGTTATCTTCAAATAAAGTTATTGGATGTATAATTTGTATATTTATACTTTGTAGCAAAGCTTTCAACCATAAAGCTTCTTTGACTGCTTCAAAAAGCGCTATATACTCTGCTTCAGTTGATGATGCAGCAACTGAGCTCTGCCGTTTTGTATTCCAAGTAATCATAGAATTATCAAACATTTTAAACACATACCCTGTTGTGCTTCGTCGGTCAGTTTCATTATTTGCCCAGTCCGCATCAACATAGCCAATGAATTTTTCGACATAATCACATCTTCTGTAAATTAGTTTTACTTCAATGGTACCTTTTATATATCGCAACACACGCTTCAAGGATTGCCACAATTCCTTGTTTGCTTTGTTTTGATATTTACTTAATATGTTCAAAGATACACATAAGTCTGGTCGTGTACCTAACATTAAGTACATTAAACTGCCAGTTAAATTTCGACAGGGTGCACCACAGGCTTCATCGGACTCTAAAACTTCATAATTTAATTTTACCGGTAAAGGTGTGCTTATTGCATTACACTCGCTCATATTGTATTTTGTTAAAACAGATTTTATATATAGACTTTGATCTAAAGAAATTTGGTCTTCTGTTATGGGTTCTTACAAGTTGATTTGTTATTTTTGTGTTACTATTTCCAATATTGGGAGATTGAAAAACCGGCCCTAAATCAACAAAAAAAAATCCTTCATTAACCTAACCGCGACATCTAGCGTTTACACTGTCAACAACCGCCCAAGTTCCGTTTCGCCAATGATTAGATTGACTCACAAGGATTTATACGATATTTTTTGCTGTACCTACTATTTATTATTATTTTTTTTTTTTTCTCTTTTTGATTTTGAAATAAAATTAACGGATGTCATTTCGCAAGATCAGATCAGACTAACGCTGGATCGACTCGTTTCATTTATTTTTTTTTTTGTAGCGAGTTCTCGCTCCAACGATGCAGACGAACGCGACGCAAAAACCAGGATGGCCGTGAATATTTTTTACTCGTTGCGTTGTAGCAGTAGTAGTAGTGACATCGTGACAAGAATTTTTCGTGTCCCGATGGTTAGAATATGTAACGAGCCGGGTTTGTGATGTTGCACTTTTTGCGGTCCGTTTATAGCGAAGTGATTTCCGCGTACGACGGGACTGTTTCTCTGGTTATTTTTTTCTCTTTGTTCTCTTTTTGGAATCTATTAGCGTTTTATTATTATCGCTTTTTTTGGCGCGAGTCTCTCCGCACGTTTATTATATTGTGGCAAATAATTAAAGGAAACGGCAGACACGTTAATATAATACAGCGCTATTCCCTCCTTGGCTGAATGCGGGTACGCGCTGACTCACCAGCTATGCTCTGATAATTTTAATGAAAAGCCCGCTAGTACCGTGAGCGTCGAATTTAAATTTCGTCTGATGGCCTTCACTTATTTTAGTTTTAACTAGCTTGACTTTTACTTCGTCTGGCTGGAGTTCATTATTCTGCACAATTTTGTAACGTATTGTTCATTTATACAGCGTTAGTAAAAAGTTTCGACTACCACATTCGAAAGTGCAGGATGTCCCACCGAAGATTTGGTCTTTGATTACACCTCCATTTGTCATTTTAGAAGGAAACCTTTTCTACAAGAATGTTATAGAATCCAATGCTGCATCGTCTAAAAATATTTTTGATTAAACAGAGTGTCCCAGAAGTAAGCAAACGGATACTTATTTTAAATGGAACACCCAATATATTATTTCATTTTTCAATTCTACGCAGAAAAATAAGACGACTTCATATAAACTACTATACGTCTATCCCTAAAAGGGGGGCTGTATTACTTAATTTTATGAAAAAGAAATAACCTACGTTTTATTCAATTTTTCGAATCTGTGACGCATTTGTGACAATGTCCGCTACAAAGCTACCTGTTGTACTTTTCAAGAAAATGATAATTTTTACAAGGCTATAAAGACTAACGTAGATACTTCACATCCAAGCAACTGAATGCTTATTAAATTCGGCTGGACGTGGATGAATTAATACATATTGTATCAAATAAATGATAAGAAATGATATTCGGCAGGGTTGATAACAGTAGAGCAATCCATATGTATTTGCAAAAGAATTCTCAGAAACTTTTAATAAAATTTAAAAGATACCCATGGAAACCAATTACATAAAAGTATGTCGAAGCTTATATATAACTGACATTTTCGTGACAGATACACAGTTAAGTACACCAAATTTAAATCATGTTTACGTTTTCAAATGAAGAATATTTTACGATATGATAATAATTTATGGAGAACGGGGCAGGAATTGTATGCCAATAGATTTCCTCATCGACGTCACTCTGGTAAAAACACATTTATTCGTACGGCTATACCAATTTAAAAAATACTGGTGAAGGTAATACTAGAAACTACCTATTACTTACAATCCGCACACACCTGTGAGATCTATTGCTCAAGGCTGTGCTATATCGATTGGTTCGGTATATAAAATATTAAAAACAAATAAATGCAAACCATTTAAAGTTCATCTGGCACAGGGGCTGTATGATGGTGATGAGATTCGCAGACTACATTTTATAATTGAAGATTTTACGAGACTTTATTCACAACATCCAAATTTTCCGTCTCTTATTTTGTGGTCTGACGAGAGTACCTAACTTTTCATACAACGGAATCGTCAACCGCCATAGTTCTCATTACTGGAAAACTGTGAAAATCCACACTGGCTAAGCGAAACTAATTGTCAAAGAAGGTGAAATGTAAATGTCTGATGTGGGATATTGGGAGGCCAGCTCATCGATTCATATTTTTATAACGGCACTTTAATAGGACCGTAATATCTCGAGTTCCTCATATCAACTACCCCTTTTACTCGATAATGTTAGCCTAGATTTGTGGCAAGTGATGTTTTTTCAACAAGATGGTGTCTCTGCTCATGCTAGTAGCCTGGTACGCGATTATCTAAACAGGATATTTCGAACTCTTGGTCTCTAAATTTAAGTCCTCTAGACTACTTTCTTTTGGGGACATTTAAAAATTGCAGTTCACAACACGCCATTAAAATATATCGATGATTTAAAAGAGCGCATTAGAATCGCTTGTGCCAGTGTAGCGTTAGAAACATTAATAAAGGCAACCGGCGCAGGATTAATTAAGAGATGCTAAAATGTGAGGAATGCAATGGAGGAACTTTTGAACTTTTAATTTAATTTTCTTTGTATTTTCAAATATTTTGTTTCTATTTAAATATATTTTTTTAAATCCTTAATGTAATTTACTTTCAATATTATTATACATAGTTGCTATTTACAAGTGCCTTTTATTTGCATAAGCAAATAAAAGTATAAGCATTGAGGTGCTTGGATGTGAAGTACTTACGTTAGTTATAGCATTGTAAAAATTATCATTATCTCGAAAATTAGAAGAGATAGGTTGGTAGCAGTCATAAAAAATGTTGTCACAAATGCGCCGTAGATTCGAAAAATTGAATAAAAAAAATTGAATATCCCAATCGAAGAAAATTAAGTGAAATAGCGCCCCCTCGCGGGGGTGCAAATAATCTTAAACTAACTACCACCTAATGTGGGCCAGTATTAGAGATTTATTGTATAATGTTCAAAATTTTAAAATTTTCATTAGTTTCCGAGATATCGCATTCGTGGTACAGAATATGGATACTAACATAATAATAATAAGCAGAGATGGTAAGACTATTCTTTGAACTATATCGTACAAGTACTAAACCTCTAACATGACTCTCAAACGTGATGACGACCCACCACTGTCGCGTTTCCGAAAATTGAGCCTCCACGGCCGCAGAGCGTCGATTTCATTTTCGATCCGCTCCGACGGACTCGCACGGACCCCGCGATCAGCGCAACGTTCCACTGGGGAGGGCGCCACCCGCCGGCCGGCGTCAATCTCGTGAATAATACCGTAATTTGGGACGGCGCGCGTTCGACCCGTAATCGATAATGCCGCTAAAATATGTAGCGCTGTACCTGCGCCCGGCGACAAACTGCGTAAATGAGGCGACGGCGACATTTGTTTTTCCTCTTTTTTTTTTTTTTTTTTCTTTCAGGGTCGACAATTCCCCATTGTATGCACGGACAGGCGTGAATGTGTTTCGACGCGTATTATGTCGTGTATACATCGCGCGTTCTCGACGATTGTATGGCGTGCGCGGGTTATTTGGTTTTGGTTACTGTTGCTAAGTGTGCGCACCAAACGCCCTTAATTGGGCAAACGTTTGATTGTGTGCGAAGATTTATTTATTTATTTTATTTATAAATCCGAATTTTTGTTGCTCGAAATGTCCCGCCATACAGTCCCTCGCGTCCTCACCAATTTGGCGATATCACTAAGCTCATATTACTACACCAGTGGTAGCGGAAGTATATTTATCTATCTGTCTATCTATCTATCTATGGTGGTGAGAACGCGAGAGACTGTATGGCGGGACATTCCGAGCAATCAAATTTCGTACGGCGGATGATCGAATGGGACTCAATTCTCAACCCTACTCATAATATAGAGATAGACTATATTGGGCATATTTGATATTTTAACCTCATTTAAGAACAAATTGAAGAAACTAATATTTTATAATTGAATCTTTAAGACACATTGGAGAAATCCAAGGCGTGTTTATTACCATCTACGATCCATTGTAAGAAACAATTGGTGTTTTATCGATATCTATTTTTCAAGTTTTCATTATTATGCCATTGCAAGTCACTAGGTACATACTATTTGCACAAAAAAATTCCGCTAGAAAAGGTCCTCACATTAATTAAAACCTTAGCTAAACCCCGGATATTGTGAAACAAATTCTCCTTCTTGAAAGAATTTAGACGAAATTGAAACAAGAGCTAACTTAAATTTAGTTTGCTGTAAGTAATATATATATTAAATATTTTTAACCTACGCTGTATAATTGCACATATATCCACAATAATTACTACAAAAGAACATTAATTAAATTTATCGGAACGCGATTTCTGCGTCCGCCTCCATTTTCAATGGTAGTTTTTTTATTTTACCTCTAATGAGTTCGTTAACTCCAGTATTTACATTAAAACTTTTAAAATATGCACGGACATAACATAACGCAGATATGTTTGCATATATACCATAATTTCCGTTTCTATTTTTTGTGCATCGAATGCGAACATTCGAAAGTTGAGAAACTAATTATAAAAAGCGTTTTGTTACACGTTTACGATTGTGCACTTCGTGGAAGAGTACAGTGAACTGTCTAATAAATCCACCGGCAATTTAGTAATTTACGTCAGAATTTTAAAAATAACTCTATTATTTTCGTTGTTGGTATTGTTTTTAAAATATTAAACAGAAAAAATAAAATGAATGTTTATTCTTGTCTTGTTAATAAAGCATTCGTTTCGTTATCTGTATAGTAATTTGGGGAATTTATATATTAATTAAGTCAATCAGTGAGTTATGCGAAGAGAGAGATAATATTTGATAATTTTGGTTTTGTAAACATTGATGGTGTAGTTGTCACAATATTTATCAACTATCGAAGCATATGTGTAACCAACTTTAAGTACCTATATATTATACATGTCGTGCTTTAGTTCACTGATTCCCACTGTTGCAGGCACATCCACAAATCTCATTACATAAATTTGGATACACAGAGAAAAGTGTTTTCTAATTGCAAAGAAATAGAATACCTTGGGTCTATCTTTTTTATGGAATATTTTTTTTTCTTGCTTGTAGAATACCTACTAGGCGCAATACAGCAGTTACTCTTGACAGGAGTAAATTTTTTTCTCAAGATATTTCTTACGCTAAGAAAGCAATTTGTTGTTTAATAACATAATCGATTTTCAGCGTAATAATTCGATATTTGGATGCTGAATAAATGTAATTGGATGCACGATGATGCGTGACCTTGCCTTGTTTATCGTGATTGATTGCTGCATAACACCGATATTTCCGGATGTTTGTGGATTTCTGGTTATTATTCATTTTACATAGAAGCGCGAAGGCTGTCTTCTGAAATTATTGTGTGTTCCGTTTATAAGTGCGAAATTCTATTTCTGTGTATAATTAAGTTAGTAGCTTAGTAGTCATACTTTTAGTTGTGTATCTTATTACAAGATGTTGATCAATATGTATAATTTACAGGCAAATATGGCTGACGAATTTTACGTTAGACCGAGAAAGAAAGACCATTTTGTTCGGGGTTAACTTTAAGAAAAATGTTGTAAGACAAGGTACTTTTATTTTATTATAATCTAAAGTACATGTATAAATAGTAAAATATAAAATTCACATGTTTACATATTAGTTTCATATTTCCACTATGTTCCATGTTTCATATTGTCAATGACTCGAATTTTTGTAATATTTAAGACGTAAGAGAATTTTCTTAATGCTTAAATTTCGTTATCAGGAATATTATTTCCCTTTATGACATGATTTATATTTCGTTCAATGTAGCTAATATTTGTCTTCTAGATTTATTTATCCTTCGCCTGGGGTCGATGATGCTTAGCGTTATGTTAACAATAGTCAAAAATATTGTTTACTGTTATCATGAAAAGGGAAGTCTTATTAGCTTACCTATTGAATCCAGGTGCATACAAACGCAGTGGCGGCCCTAACATTTTTATTTTTGACGTTTAGTGACAGTAAATTTTTAAGTGAATTCTGTAGACATTTCACTGATTTTTGGGCATTCAATCAACATTTAGTAGTGCAAGATGTGGCATGGTAGGGAGTCAGTTTTCCCCTACTTGGAGACGCCGTGATGATTGACTCCAAGACTGGCACAGGGGCTGATGGAGCGAGTGGCATCACCCTGCGATCGAGAACCACAAGAGAGGCAAGTGAATTAAGGATTACCAACACCATAGCCCCGAGCGCTGAAGGTGCTTCGACAGATATAGAGCTGGAGACCACCCAAGCGCATAATACTCGATATAGACAGAGGACGAAATCGACTAATGAAATGAATGAATTTGTTGTTCGATGCTATTATCTATTAACTAAGGCAGAGTCAGAATCGGTATGCTATGGATTGGAACTGCATCGACGTGTTACTAATCAGTTCCCAGTTTTGAGAGGGAAAACTGTACAGAATATCTTAGATCAACGAAGATCGTTAATGATTAATAAGAGAATCCTGGTTGAGAGATTGGCACAAATAAAGGAGGAAATAGAGATAGACTTAGGACTTCGCGAAGTTATTGCTAGCACGAGTAAGAAGAGATACTCCGGGGTTTAGTTTGGTTTAGCACAGTGAATATACATGAATTTATTGCAAATGAGGTATGCTACCACGTCATCAAAGAAATAAATCCGCTTTCCAATCACCTTATATACAGTTACCGTTAAATATTCTCGTGTTAAGAGTAATAGGTTTTGATAAAAAAAACTTCCTACATTGAATAGCGCCTAAGAGCACACGGATAAATAATTTATACCCTCTGCAGAATTTCATTATATGAGACAGACATACCGTGCACATAAATATTTGCACCCATAATCTGAACAAGTTGAAATTTAAGGCTTCTACGGCAAAGTTTATAAGAAGGTAGACTTCTCAAATGAAACTGCACCCTAACCGACAACACAGACGCAACAAATTATACTTTCAGGGAGTGTACCTAGGCTTTCATAATTTACTGTATGTGCCCGGCCTGTTTATCACCGCTCTTGCACGCTAATGGTCCCAATGATCCCCGCTTATTATACACACAAAATTATAATTTATAACGTTGCAACGTTTATACGAGAATCGCATATATACCTATGTATCAAAACTATGTACGTAAGTTCTACCTAGATACATGCATGTAGAGGTACATTGAATACATACATACATACAATGTATGTACAGTCTGCACTCTCCTACTGCCGTTCGCTCTGATACTCGGCCATAAATTATGAGGCCACAGCGCTCCGGTTAGCTCGGTGAATTTGAAAGGGGGCATATTTTCTATTTATCGGTGGCATTATTGAATTCGCCCGATAGCGACGATAAAGTTTCACGTGACGAATTAGTATTTTATAGGCGAGAATGTGCACGTTTGTCGCCCGGTCCATTATTTCCCGGATAAATGTTGTTTCATATACCGTGTAACTAAACATAATGGGGAATCGATGCGTCCGTCGGACGCGAATATAGGAGCGTTTCGTGTGTCCGTCGATAATCGATGGATCGGCGATAGGATCTCGGCGCGGAATACTATAGGATATGTGGCAAATTGCGAAGGGTAAATACTGGCGTGGGATCGGTAATCATATGAAAATTATAAAAGCAAACTGTTTGTGATTGATGTTATGATGGGAACATGGCGAATTTAATGGACCGGTTTGAAAGATTTTGTTTGTGGAATTGATATGAATTGTGATTGGGACTAGAATGTAGTGTATATAAAAGAGGCTGATCTTCATGCTCTTAACATTTAAATCAGAAGGAATTATAACGTTACTTCTAGAAGGATTCATCAAAGCCCAGATAGGCTCGAGAAAAGTAATGCCAAAATTCAACAGCAGAAAGGATTTTGTCATAAACTAAACCCTTAACTGTAATAATTATTCTTTATTATTTTTGTTGTATAAATTATTTGCAGTGCTAGTTTCTCTTTAATAAACCAATCACTACTGTGTTAAGACTTTTATTTATGAATAACCATAATTAGTGTAGCTTTGTATGCCATGCTGTTAGGCTTTTTTTAACCACATTTTTTTTTTACAATTTCCACATGAAACTGAAGGCAGAAGATTAATTCCGATTGCTACTAAACCGTTTTGGCACCGTTTTGTCACTGTGCCTGTAAGACAACTGACAGTTTTTTTGTTCTCCATAGATAAGTGACCCACCCTAGTATACAGGGTGTTGATATCTTATTTTAAACGGAATGGCGCAACTTTTATGCATCTAGTGTAGTTCTTGGATCATTTGTGCTCATTTTGTGTTAATGTTATTTTAAATGTGCAACCTAATGACCAACGTTTCACGTTAGCTGAGTCGGAGAATGCAGCTGCAAAAATGAAGGGTAGTGGTAAAACAGCTGGATGGATAGAATTCCAACGGAGGCGGTTAAAATAGCGGTAAATAACCTGCCCAACTTGATGCTAGCGATCACGAACGCTGAATTAGCAACTCAAGAAATACCAGATGCGTGAAAGGTGGCTAAGGTAATCTTAATTTTGAAAACTGGTCGAGCTCCTACAGATCATGGCTTGCGAAATAATATGAGCAAGCTATTGGAATTGCTCAGAAAGAACATACTGGAAAAAGAGATTGAGAAGAAAGGAGGCCTGCATGGGCACCAGTAGGGTTTTCGGAAAAGCAGGTCCACCACTCATGCACTACTAGCGGAAACAACAAAAATCATAGAGAATCAGGAAAGCAGGTGGTGCGTCCTGAGTAAAAAGAATTTCCAAATACCTGATTAACATTATTTCCAGCTACGTAAAAAACAGGAGAGCAATGAATGATCGTAGGAGGATCCTGGATTTTTTGTGCGGTGTCCCGCAGGGTTCGCTTCTGGGGTCAACCCTGTAGAATATTCTTTACGACGGAGTATTGGAACTAGAGCTGGTAATGGATGCCGCTACGATTACTTTCACGGATCGTCTATAGCGCTAATTGTGAGAGCTGGCGATGGCAGCACGCTGATGAACAATGAAGCAACAATGAAGGTTTGAAACAAATCAGTGAGCGTGTGGCAGAACATGGGCTATTGACCGTAATATTGACTATTATCTAACGAAAGTGTTGACTGATGGCCATGGCGTCTTCCAGGCCTGCGCGATTAGGTTCAGGAAGGATACAACCGATAAATGTATGTATTGCGGATTGGTAAACACTGTTTTCGACTACCCCAAATGGACTAAATATCGCACGAGCGCCTGTCTGGATATTGGAGTCGACATCAACGTGGCAACCTTGATCACTATGAAGTTGAAAATATTGTTAGATTTAGCCTTTACCCACAAATTCGAGCGCTGGCTGAAATGATGTAAAATTCAGATCAGATATAACCTTGCTGATTCACTAGTAAATCTTATGACAAGTGTAATCAACAAGAACGCTAACATAGCAGCAGGTGTTGTCTGTCAAGCAAACTAGGATTTATAGTAATATAGAAAAAGAGCTGGTATACCTTTAAATAACAGAAAAAAAAACATTTAAATATAAGAGCGAACAGGGGTGGCATTCAGCTTTAAAAAACTTTGATTTACAAGGCTTATAATATCTGATTTTTGTATAAGATTCATAATTCACACCAAAACTGAAATATCCTTGAAATATAGCACAAATAAACTGTCATCATCGCATATAATCACTAGAAAGCCCACCAATAAATACCACTCGGCCTAGAAGAGACGAGACACTTTAAGTGCGACTACCACAATTCTGGAGATCGCGTTTAATTAGTTCGCTCGATGGGCGATAATTAGTTGGAAGGCGGAAGGCGTTCACGGAGCTATGATTACAATTACGCGCCCTCGATAAACTTAATAATAGACACCTGCTGAGACGGGTCACCCCCGAATAGTTGTTAGTAGTTAGGGAAGTTTACCCTCTCGCATAAAACAGGAATATCCCGGAGGATAAGGTTTAGATTCGGATGTAATGACAATGAGAGTGTTTATAATGCGCGCGATTGAATAAGTATGATTTGCATAATGTTGTGAGACAATTTGAAATTTTAATCAAAAAAAAATAAAATAAACTTTCTTCTTGTAAATAACAAAAATGATACTGTAAAATTGGAGAATTTTATCTACGCAAGTGATAAAATAAAACTTTCTTGTCTCAAACGAGGTATGGAAGATTTAGCTATTAAACTAGTTGAAAATGTAGCAGCAATAGACCTTGAAAAATAAACACGAATTGCATATAGGCAAAGGAAAATCCTCACAAATCCACGTACAAAATTGCATAGGAAGTGGGTTGCTATTGGGTGTTACACCTAGGACGTCTCGGACCATAGCTCCCTAATCATACAAGATATCGAAGAGAGTCTAAGAGCAAAATTATGAATAGTTACAATCGGCACCTTAAAATATTTCTGGTCATCAGTGGCTTGCCGTGTTCCAGTGGTATATCAAACTTGTTTTTTCCAAATGGAACAGTCTATATTTTATTGCAGATTTGGAAAATGCTCGAAGACTACTTATTCTTTTATGTAACATGGTATACTGCTAACTTATAACACCTTTTCCTTACAGTCAGGCAATCGTTTGTCAGGGATAGACTATGACCTCTTGTTCCTGCACATAATTTTTTTTTCAAGAGATTTATGGAAAGAATGTAATTTTTGATTAATTTGGCATTCGCAAATTGTTATTTTTTGTAAAATTGCAAATGCATCCCCCTAAAAAAATTACATCATTAGATAGTCCACATTTCAAATTTTCCAGTTGGCACAAGAAAAATAACACATTTCATAACAATTTTTTTAAAAAGAAAAAGTTGTTACGTCAATTTGTCTATTTTCGAAATCAGGTCTGTCATCAAAATCTGCTGTTCGAAACAAAAGAAGTGCAATTTTAACTTGAACTCAAGAAGTAATCGTTGCCGACTCGGTGTTTATTCTTAGAGAATGAATTTGAGAAGAATTGTTTGTTGGCGCCACGAGTGTACGCTGAGAGATATCCTGGTAGAGCGCATCAAATCCACATGCGTTTCAAAGAGTGTTGGATAGATTTGCAACTAATGGAGCTGTTGAACAAGCAAAGAGGGCTAGAGGAAAGGTAGTTTTAACCGAAAATAATGAATTGCAAGTTCTGTAGGCGGCTGTTGAAAATCCTCATATGAGTGTCCGTGAAATTAATAGCAACACTGATATTTCAATGAGTTCTGTGCATCGTAGTCGTCAGAGGTACTCTAACAGGAATTACAACCTCAAAATTTTCAAGCCAGGCAGAATTTCTATATGTATGCTATCAACAAAATCGATGCGCGTGTTATTTTCCGATGAATCGACATTCCATAGAAATGGGGTAGTCTTTAGAACTTTTATTTTCGCACTTCATGAGAATTGGAAACCACCCGCAAAGATGGTCACTCAGTGTTTGAGGTGGCATAGTGGGAGAACACCTACTTGGTCCTTACTTCTTGGACGAGGCCCTGAACGGCAACAATTATATAAGGTTCCTTCATGAGGACTTGATTGAACTCTTGGAAAATGCACCTTTAGCTGCTCGACGACAGATGGTTTTCCAACACGATGGAGCTCCTGCGCTTATGTAATAGTTCGGGAATATCTTGATGAAACGAGAGAGAAACGGAGACCTGTGGCCGCACCATATTTTCGTTTGACCAGGAATCTGAGATCTTTCAGAGTTAATTCCATTAAATTTTACAACAAAATACCAAATGACTGGAAAACATTAGCGCACAGGGATTTCGAACGTACGGTAAAAACATTTTTGAAGGGGAGGGTATTTTATGACATCCAAGAGTTTGTTGACTGCACTTTTTGAGTTTAAATGCTTTTATCGGTCTCTACTGTATAATGTGTGGTGCCGTGTTGTAATGTATTGTATTTGCTTGTGTACTTTAAAAATTTTCTTTGTTTACTTGTACAAAATGACGAGTGTACACAGCCAATAGTTGTCACACACAATAAAATATCTATCTATCTATCTATCAAAAAGGTTGCCATTTTCATGGATTGGTCGTGGGGGTCCAGCAAGATGGCCGCCAAGATCACCAGACCTCACTCCCATTGACTTCTTCCGCTGGAGCTACATCAAGAACCAGGTCTATAGGAAGGTACTAACTATAGTCGAGGATATGCGAGAGAGAATTTGCGCGTCCTTCCGTGGTGTATCACCGGAAGTCCTAGGGCGGTCGAAGTTGTGATTATGCCTCCAATGGGAAGGTCGTCATTTCTAACATTTAGTTAAGGCGGCCAGATTTTCCACCCTATTTATTTGCATAAATTCTGATGTTAACTGGCAATTCTTGCAACATTGCTGAATAAACACTATGTTTACGACTATTATCTATTTTTTCTTTTACCATAACCAACTTGATTGCGGAAAAGCACGTTTTCCGACAAATTGGCATAATAACCTCATCCTTTCAAAAAAAAGTTGTGTGAAATGTGTTTTCTTGGTATCTAATTTTTTAAGGGGATGTCATTTCAAATTTAAAAAAAAAAAGACAATTTGCAAATGCCAATCAAAAATTATATTCTTTCCGTAAATCACTTGAAAAAAGTTAAGACTGTGAAGGTACAATGCGTCTTCGTCTACCCCTAAATTCGAAACCTATGCAATCTAGTTCTTGCAAAAAATTCAAATGATGGTCTGGCTGAGAAAAAAATATTATAACATCAAAACCGTTAATATTGGGGGTATGCCATGTTACACAAGAAAAAATAAATACTCTTCTAGAATTTTCCAAATCTGCAATAAATTATAGTGTCCCATTCAAAAAAGAAAAACATAATTTTGATACGCAACTTTCTTGCATATATTGTATGATAAGGAAGGTGTATGGTCCGAAGGTGCTACACCCATACATAACAAGAACTGTTCTTTCCACTTCACCTACCTCACGTAACTCTAGATCCAATTCTGAATGCTACATTTAATCTTTCTTATAAGCTTGTTCGTTGTCGATCTCAATTTTCCAATTTCTTCCACCTTATCACCGCAAATCTTTATTCATTGTTCGAATCTGTGCAGCCTTGCACACAAACAACGCAACATCTTACACACGTTGTAACCTCCGTGCGCTTGACAAGCTCTTTATCAGCTGTAGCGATCTTCGCTGCAGCTATAAAAGCCACCGACGATAACAATCGGACATAATTTACGATCCATTCGAACGAATTAAGTCGCCAGTCAGGTACAAATGACAGGATTGGCCGAGGATTAACAGCGACGGGAATAAGTAAAAAAGGGGCGAGTCCGCGGAATCGCTCTGACCCACATGAGCCGCTGCGAACGCTACAACGGTCCCCTGAATTTGCATAAAATCATTTAACAAACGTTAAACAAACAGCGAGTCCACGTCGATGAATGCGCGCGTTCGTTAATGTATGCATTTTCCGCAGGGAAAGACGAGAAAAATGTGCGAATGGGTGACGTAACCAGCGTGTCCCGTTCACATTAGTATGAAAAAAAAAATGAGACTGCTTGAACAGCATTAAGCTTAACAGAAGAAAAGAGAAACTTGTCTCTGATATGCCTTTGTAAATGCCTACAGAATGTAATGTGCTAAGTTGGGTATATGCAAGTGTCTGTCCGATGTATGCCAGTTATGGTATATACGGCCACGATTATTCGAGTCAATAAGGAATACGTCTGGGAAAATTAAAATGCGATGTCGTTATGTAAAACTCGCCGAAGAGAAGATGATTCATCGTCTCCAGCCATGCGTTTAGACTTCGCATGTTCTAGATGTGAACTCTTGTATTGTATATGGTAGCGTGAGTTCACACATAGCGTTTTCACAAGGACCGTTCCCTGGCTTGCGGCACCGGCTAGCAACCAACACAACACATGTATTTAAATGAGACTGTTCACACATGCCGGTTGCATATTGTTGAAGACAGTCTGATTTAAATACATATGTTGTACTTGGTATAGCCAGCATCGCAAGGCGGAAACGGTCATTCTAAAAACGTTAGGTGTGAACTCACGCTTAGGCGCGAAGATCGAAAACGCTCATTAAGCGAAAATAATGATCAGAATGCGTTGTGGTTTCTTAACCTATCGTCGGGTGCAACTAATCTATCGGGC
Source organism: Cetonia aurata (assembly GCA_949128085.1). Lineage (NCBI taxonomy): Eukaryota > Metazoa > Arthropoda > Insecta > Coleoptera > Scarabaeidae > Cetonia > Cetonia aurata. The sequence continues at coordinate 5,824,761 of OX421884.1, read as the reverse complement.
ACACTTCCAATATTTTACACGTAGGAGTCTCGATATTGCACCCGACCGAAAGTTGGATCATCCACAACACAAATTTTGCTTTGTAGACGTTTCCACAACGCGATCTGGTTGTTTCTGCAAGTCTCATAACAGGAATTTTGCGTTGTTGTGGAGGATCAACCTTCTGTCGGGTACGATCTTGAGACTCCTATGTTTAAAGCACTGGAAGTGTGCCTGATAGATTAGTCGCGTCCTACGGTAAATTAAGAAACCACAACGCATTCTCATCATTATTTTCGCTTAATGAGCGTTTTCAGTCTTCGGGCCTAACATATATACAAAAACGAGTAAAATTAACGGAATATTTACTTCAGCCCACATTTCTTTTTTTAATACCACCGCTTTACGTTGATTTTCTTAAATTTAACTTACTAACATGATTCTGTCTAATTATTTCCCAATAAACTGATTTATTAATGCATCTGATGTATGTAGAATGTACGTAAATATATTCCTCAGAAACAGGTGCAGTAGTTTTTGCAAAGATATCTCTATAGAATACCAAACACGCATATTAATACAATTTAGTCGTTGACATTTTCACTTTTAAAACCGCTAAAACTGAAATTGGAACTCGCCAAATCGAGCACATATTCACACATATAAATCATCGTGAATCGTTTTGAAACTGTATCAATATAGATATCGCGTGTTCGCCATATATAGAGTCATATATGTATGTGCATTCGTTAGTAAGCCGATATTTTAAAGCGGTATGTATATATGTACGCGTATTTTTCTAAAGGATTATGTGGGAAAAAATCGAAATTCATAACACGTAATTATCACACCGCTGTTACATAATCTCTCTATACTAGCTCGTGTTACGAAACAGCACGCAAACTATTGGAGTTTATATGCACGTATGTCTGTATTACGAACACCAAATGGTATGGGTAAATGCGTGTTGGTTTAAATTTATATTTAGCCACGATTTTAGCGGATGGTGCAATCGATAATTAGATATTTGCTAAAATTAAGGATAACTAGTTTTTGTAAGGACAACAGTGTTTCATTCAAATAGGCAACTGGAATAATGTATAAGTGCATACTTCTACAGTGTATATCAAAAGTAACTAACAGTTACTGTATGTCTTTAATCGGAGGAAATTTAACACCATAATATATTAAAGGTTTCTCCCTAACTTCTTTTGTTGAGTTGCTATAGCAATTAGTTGGACTGGTTCGTTGGACTTACTTTTAACACCAAAAATTTGCAAAATTTAGATATTAGAAATATGTGTGTTAAAGTAATTTTTAAAAACAGAAAAGTATTATTAATACAAGTCTCTTTTAATACTTCAGCAGACGCGCCTTTGCATAAAATGCATTTGTGCTATGCCCCTAGCCATGCTTCGAGTAAAACTATATACTAGAAATTCTCTTTTTTTCCCAAAGGCGTCTCACTTTAAAAAAGGCTCAACGCTGCGCGTCACTTTAGAAAGATTTGTAATTTCTTAATTTTTAAATTTTTCTTAATTTTTGTTTTTTTTTTTCTTTTAATTTTGTTCGTTTTTTTTCAAACGCGCCTCTCTTTAAAAAAAAGGCTAGACGCTGCGCGTCTCGCTGTCGTTACATTCGATGTTACGCGTCAGGTTAAAAAAAATTGCAAAATCTTAATTTTTCTTAATTTTTGTTTTTTTTTTTTTTTAATGCGTCTCTCTTTAAAGCAAACTCGATGGTGTGCATCTCGCTATTGTTACACTCGACGTTAGGCCTAGGTCAAAAAAATTGCAATTTCTTGATTTTTGTTTTTTTTTTTTCTTTTAATTTTGTTCGTTTTTTTTTCAAATGCGCCTCTCTTTAAAGCAAACTCGATGCTGCGCGTCTCGCTGTTGTTACACTCGACTTTAGGCTTCAGGTTAAAAAAATTGCAATTTCTTAATTTTTTATTTTTTGTTTTTTTTTAATTTGTTTCTTTTTTTTTTAAACGCGCCTCTCTTTAAAAAAGACTCGATGCTACACGTCTTACTGTCGTTACACTCAACGTTACGCGTCAGGTTATAAAAATTTGCAATTTCTTAATTTTTGTTTTATTTCTCAAATGCTGCGCGTCTCGCTGTTAGTATACTCGACGTTAGACCTAGGTTAAAAAAATTTGCAATTTCTTAATTTTTAATTTTTTTTAATTTTTGTTCTTTTTTTTAACGAACCTCTCTTTAAAAACGACTCGATTCTGCGCATCTCGCTGTAGTGACCTCAACGTTACACATCACGTTAAAAAAAAATTGCAATTATTTAATTTTTAAATTTTTATTTTTTTCAAAAACATACACTCTGTCTATTTTATGTATTAACCTACGTCATCGATTTGTCCACGAGTCAAATCGATACTTTATCGATCATCGTGTTGTCAGTTGACGACACCAAAAATTGAGGAATAAAATGGGAGTCAAATAAATGTCATTACCGTTCAACTACAGTGTCGTCTAATGAATACACTATCTAATACACGTGCAGTATGCGATTTAGGCTCCATCTCGTCATGGCGTTGGAAAATATTAGTAAAATAGTTTAGCGGTTGCTTACTACTTTTACACAGTGCTGTCAGGCTTTCAAATTCGGGTGTGTTTTTCTTGAACTGTAACCGTTTATTTAAAACTAACAGTATTGTTGTGTTTACAAATCGTGAAGCGTTTGTACAACAAAGTAAAAATTTAAAATCTCCAATAATATTCGAATCATATAATTTTGAAATTTAGTGTCATCGTTTGGAGTACTATACGCATAATACATGCAATGTTTGAATATTTGTGTTGTCAAATGAACAGGTAGATACACTATATGGTATATGCGCAATAACTGATTTAGACTCCATTTCGTCACGGTACTTTAGTAAAATATCTTAACGGTTATTTACTATTCGCACACGGTGCTGCCACGTTTTTTCGGTTTTTTTCTTGAATTGTGGCCGATTATTTTAAAGTAACGATATTATCGTGCTTACAAAGTGTGAAGCGTTGGTGTAAAGGTAAAATTTAGTTTGTAAAATGTCAACAATCAATTGACGAAACGTTGTGATTATTAGTTAAAAAGAAATAAATTTGAATGAAGGAAATAAGCAAGTAGTTCTATTTCCTACTATAGACCTATAGACCCAATTAGAAACAAAAAAAAAAATCTAGAATAACCAATCTCAATTACAAAAATCTAAAGTTACAATTATGTTTTGATCGAATGTGTTCTAGTTTGTTAAACGATGCATAAGCATAACTTAATAGTCATTTTTTTTTTAATCTTGTCATTGCAGATGGCTGTTTATTCGAAATTTTCACGATAACTATACGGTTAAACTAATTGTGTAGCACACGACAACCTAACCGGCAGTTTAAGACCATCTACTGACATTCGTTACCACTACCACTGCCGTTTACTAGACCGATCAATAGATGGCGCGCTCAACTTTTTATTCAAACAATCGCGAACCCAGCGATATTTAAGAGCATCGTTTTTCTTTGATGAAAGGAGTTTTGTGAACAGATACAGAGAGCTAAATAATGTTGCATTTAAAAAAAAATGTTAGAAACCTAGCTTAAGGATATTAATTATAATTTAACATTTCAAAAAAAAAAAACACTTTAATATAAGTTATGTTAACGACGTCCTATTACTGAATACTTCTTATTTTCTTCTTGTTTTTCTAGCGCGATTAAAGCGAGACAATTGGCGTAAGTTTCAAGATATTCGCAGACTCGAAACTGGAAGCCGTATCCCCGCCATTTGAATTTTGCATACCGTTCGTCGGAGGAATATATATTTTCTCCCGCGCGGTTTGCGCCCTCTCCCTCCACCCGTGCACCTCCACGGTAAATGGGTTAGAACGACCGAAAATAAAAACCTTTTAAACTCGCGCTGCGAACACATTTTCCGCCCTAACTCGCTGCTCGAAATAGTAAAACAACCGAGTGCATCCGGAGGAGAAAATTAAGTTTCCGCTGAAATATATCGCGGAATAGAAGGGCGCCGTACAAAAATAATGCGATGAACGAGTGCCGTACTTACGGAAACGGAGGAGTCTGCTGATAAATGAAACCGACTCGGCGCAGGCAGATGTGGACTTGTTACCTGCAACACAGTGAAGAGCAATTCATTATAATATATGTATGTATGTATGTACGAATGCTTGTAGCTACAGATGTAGTATAGCAGTAGTTACATAGGTGAGGGAAACTGACATTACTTTCGATGTGAAAAAGAAGAAAAAGTATATTAAATGGTTCATTTATATCGGCTCAGAAATTTCTAAACTGGTATTTTATCAATCGTGTGATAAACTTTAAGACAGACCCTCATAAAATGCCTAAAAATGAAACAAAAACCATTTTCAACCGAACACCGAATGTTTTTTTGCTCGGGCCGATTTCACTAGCTTAGTGGGTCGCACTATAGAACCATACGTCATCGAATCTAGACATCTTTCGCTGTTCAACCCTACAATGTATAATAATAATAATAATAATAATAATAATAATAATAATAATAATATATATTTTTTTTGCAATAAAACCATTACAGAAAAGGTCATGTTGTTATGTATGTAGATATGTTACAATTGTCAAAAAAAAAAAAAAAAGTATAATAAATATTTGTAAAGATAAAAACATATAGGAAATATACATAAAAGGTTAATGAAAAGTAAAAGAACAAATGACAGTAATGTGACAAACAAACAACACAAACATATTAAAAGCAAAATTATAATAAGTTGCATAAGAAGTCATTAACTTCGTAGTACTCCTTCTCTATGAGCATTTGCTTCACTTTTTTCTTGAAGACAACCAAAGGCAATTTCTTGAAATTTTCGGGAAGGTGGTTGTATAGTTTCGCACCCCAGTGGTTAATTGCTTTTTGGGAACAGGTCAGTCTGTGATACGGTACTCGCACATGCCCACGCGTTCTGGTGTTATATAGGTGCGTGTCCCCATTTAGGGTAAATTCCTCCGCATGCTGATGAACATACGAGACGCAGGATAGAATAAATACAGATGGAACGGTAAGTATATTTTCTTTTTTAAAATACGTTCTACAGCTTGATCTATATTCAAGGTTGCATAAATACCGTATTGCTCTTTTTTGTAGAACGAAGATTCTATGCGCCTCGGTCGACACCCCCCAGAAGAGGATCCCATAGCACAGCAGTGAGTGAAAGTGTGCAAAGTACGCCGCTTTCGCTGCTTGGTGGTTTGCGACATGTATAATTCTTCTGATGACGAACAGTGCAGTGGAAAGCTTATTCGCCAATACATCGATATGCTGGTGCCATCTTAACGAAGAATCCATAGTAACGCCCAAAAGTTTCACTACTGACGACTGACCTGAGCCTTTGGTAGATAGGAGAAGATTTTGGGTCTTTCCGACGTTAACTTTAAGTTTGTTGGCAGCAAACCAGTTCACAACCTCCTTCATCGCAGTTCTTGATTGTTCTTCTACAGTTTCTGCATCGGGTGCCTGTATAACTAAAGATGTGTCGTCAGCGTAAAGGCACATCGTAACATCACCAATATTGTAAGGGAGGTCATTAGTGTAAATTAAAAAAAGCAGCGGACCAAGAATGGAACCCTGTGGTACACCAAAGCCTATTTTCCCCAACTGGGACCTTGAGTTCTTCCATTCTGTAAGTTGTTGTCTATGGGACAGATATGATTTTATTAAATTCAGGGGAAGTCCTCTGACACCATAGTACTCCAGTTTAGTTAGCAGAATGTCGTGGGCCACGGAATCGAATGCTTTCGTCAGGTCTAACAAGGTAAGTTCGGCACACATACCATCGTCGAAAGCTTTGTAAATGGTATTTACAATTTCCATTATTCCACTAACTGTGGAGCGTCCTCTTCTGTACCCATGCTGCTCATGTGCTAAGTATCCACTACCTAATTAACACACTTGAATAAGTATACTTGGGGTCACAAGTTACCCCAAAATTAATTTCTGAAAAACAAAAGGCAAAAATTTCAAAAGCGTTTATTCCATAATGTGATTAATATTTGTACAGTTGATACTAATATCAAATCGGTGATCGTTACATACATTCTTGGAACACAAGCAACATACTACTCTGCATTTTCGATCAAGTGAGCGAGGACATACATAACATCTTGACTATTTGGCTTTCTTTGTCGCTGGACCAGGCTGTTCCTCTTCTGAAATGTCTGGTAGTCCTAGTACTTCTCGTATTTCACTCTGCAGTTTGCCAGGTATTTTTCTGGAAAGCCTGTTTACCGTCCAAGGGTTTGCTTGTAGTCCCAGTGACTGTAAAAACTTATGTCGACTTACTTTTTAGTGCTTCCTGTGACATTATACAACACAAAGGCATTTATTCCAGCTTGATCAAACATCCCGTAAAAATACCTAAGTGGCCATCTTCTCGTTTTTCTGGACACAGTGTAGTTATGAGCCATGTAGGTACCTTTACTCCGATGTTTCTCGAAGGAGTTCTTGTTTTTGCAGGTTCTCGTAGGCACCAAGTGAAACCATTTTTACCTCTCAAAACTTCTATACGTTGAGATGAAGTTTCTTCAAATTCCTCTTCTTCAGAAGAAGTTTCATCGTTGTGCTCTGACAACTCCTCCACATTGTCCTCACAGTCACTCCCTGCATCATTGTCATCACTCTGCTTCGTCGTACCATTTTAACACTTCTCATAGTACGGATCTAATAAATTAACCGTTTCTTTTTTTAACATATTTCACAAATTCTTTATCACTTGCAGTCCGAAGCAATAAAAAATCACAGTACCTAAGCGTATTCTGGGGTCACTCACATCCCCAAACAATTAATATTGCAAAAACGACAAGCGGTACCGCAAATTCCAACATAGGTACGTGCTAATTCTGTTGGAAGTCCACTAACCTTACCTAGACAATCAGCGCGATCTACCGTGAACTACAAAATTAGACGGAAAAATTTTAAAGTATTGGGGTAACTCGTAAGCCCGGTATACGTTCTAGGCTTAATAATAATTATATTAGAAACTGGCTCAAATAGAAAATCACAAAAATAAGCTAGCCTGTATAGTTTTCTTCATTAACATATTGCTCAAACTCACCGTATCCCTCCGTATTTAGATATAAGCGCAGCTGAAGTTCCCATGCCGCATTAGGCGATAAAGCACCGATAATTATCTGTCTGTTCGCGTGTGTACCGGTTTGATTGGGACTACTCTGCGGAACTTACACAAAACAAAGCGATACCGCACTCACATACGCTCCCAGGGCATCACAACACCGTTCGACAAGTCAGAATAGCGCAGTAGCTGTACAGGCACGAAAAACGTCAAACGTCATCTTGACAGGTAATTGAGCGACGAGATACGATGTCGTGCGAGATTTTATGGCTCAATGACAATAGGATGAAAGCGCGGTATATGCCCATCTTAACGGTATATATGTACGATGTACGATTCGCGTAGATAAATACCGCATTGCTGTTAGCAGTTAACGACCGGCCGCTATATACCTAGAAGGAAAACGAGGAGGATTGACACATCCTCGGAGCGGTGCAATTAACGTAATTAAATTTACGCTGTTTGCCGCGAATTCGTTTAAAATGTTGAGACGGTAATGCTAGCCGTTCGTTCGTTGTAGGAATTGACATGTGTTTGGAAGTAGGATGCGGTGTGTTTAGTAAACGTTTCGAGATCGGTAGATGCTAAAGATTGTCGAGTTTGACGTGCATATGGCCTAAGGTAACGAAAAATGCGCTGGTTTAAATTGAGACATGGATATACATTTAAGTGTATCAACGCAAAACTGATGTTCCAACTGAAGAATAAATATTAATAACGGCTAATGAACACTTGAACACATACCGGGTGTCCAACCTAAGATGCAACGGTTCCTAGCCGATTTATTTCTGTCTTTTTGAAAAAATATTTCAAATAAATGTTGCCTCGAATCATATTCTACACATGTTAAAATTAGTTTCAGAAATGGCGGACTTCCGGTTGTACCGGAAGTAGATACTAACTTTCTTATTTTAAATGGAACACCCTGTATATTATTGCACTTTTGGATTCCTTGTTAAATTTAAATAACAGGTGTTAGGGATACATTGGGGCTAAGTTGTACCGTTTCCGAATTAAATGACGTTTTTCGAAAAAAAAATGACATTTGCAGTGTCTTCGGTGTTTCGAAATACCTCAGGAAATACGAAAGTTAGAAAGATGCGGTTTTCGGTTTTCGCTTAACCATGAAACAGCACACCTCTTTTATTTTAAAATTGTTGCGTTTAAATTACAGCGTTATTAAATAGGGATCTGTAATTTTCGAACTCTAAAATCATGGATAACTTGATTTTTTTAAATAGAACGGTATAGCAATTTTTACATAAATGGATGTAATATTTAATTTTCTTTCGATTTTATACGGGTATCATTGTGTCTATCTCCAACGGTTTTGGAGATATTCGCGATTTTTCAGTTTCTCACGATAGATACGTATTTCGAAGCGCCGCCGTCGGCCACCTTCCCTTCGCATTTCACCAGGCTTGGGACTGGCAGCAATATAGTACTGGCATGCTTAGAAAATGGCCAACAGAACACAATAGGACCATTTGAATCAAACAAAATTGTCTAAAAGATACTTGAGATGTCTAAAGCGGCATCTTTAAAGTCAACGTAAGCTTGAAAAACAAATTAGGTATTTAACCGTTATTAGTGTTCCGAGTGTCAGAACTGACATTCAGAGTACTGTTTGGAGATATGGTTTTCGTTCGAGTTCGAAAATTACAGATCCCTATTTAATAACGGTGTAATTTAAACGCAACAATTTTAAAATAAAAGACGTGCGCTGTTTCATGGTTAAGCGAAAACCTCCTGAGGTATTTCCAAACACCGAAGACACTGCAAATGTATTTTTTTTTTTCGAAAAACGTCATGCAATTCGAAAACGGTACAACTTAGCCTTAATGTATCCCTAACGTATTGTTATTTAAATTTAACAAGGAATCCAAAAGTGCAATAATATACAGGGTGTTCCATTTAAAATAATAAAGTTTAGTATCTACTTCCGGTACAACCGGAAGTCCGCCATTTCTGAAACTAATTTTAACATGTGTAGAATATGATTCGAGGCAACATTTATTTGAAATATTTTTTCAAAAAGACAGAAATAAATCGGCTAGGGACCGTTGCATCTTAGGCTGGACACCCGGTATATTAGACAAAGACATAGATACATATGTGGAAGCACTGTAGCGTAAAGTTCCATTATAAAATTTAAAAATTAATAAATTGCAAATTCTTTAAACATGACGCCTAATGTCGAGTGTAAAGACAGCGAGACACGAGAGAGGCACGTTTAAAGAAAAAAAGAAATATTTAAAAGAAAAAAACAGAAATCAAGAAAAATAAATAAAAAAAAATTAAGAAAAATGTAACAATTAAATATATTTCCAGCGAGTTCTCAAACTTAAACCGCGCAGCATCAAGTTTTACTAAAAGATACGCTTAAAAAAATTCAAAATTAAAAGATTTGGAAATCAAAACCTTGAAAACAAAAAAAAACAAAGAAAAGTTACAGATAATAAATTAATAGATTACAACTTCATCTTAGATTCCCATATCTGTTCTACGCGATTAAAGGGCCGGCTGCTACCTGAGGGGTATTTTATCTTCTATAGTGAGCGCGGGACAAGGTGGATCGCGGCGTAAGCGCGCCTACTTCTTCAATAGGGTGCGTTCCAGGCGGAACGCGGACTTTCTGCTTTTCGCGGAGTTGGGGCGTAAGCGGTCATCAAGCGACTATTTATGTGCGGTATCATTTATGTGTTATGCCGCACTCGATGATTCATGCCTCCCGTGGCAAAAATGCGTTATATTTCCCTCTAGTTGCGATTACACGTTTAGTCCGTCTAAGAAAAAACATCATTGGAATCGCCGCATCTAATTTGGATGTAATTTGGTTTGTCTTTCGAGCTGCCCTCGATATTCTTTTTTGCCAAATAAAAGATTCCCACTAGATGCTACAGTTATAGTCTACATAATGTCTGCACCTCTTATAATGACGCAAATGATGATTTGTTTTTTTGTAAATCGATTATTCGGTCGTACTAGTAATGAAATTTTTGAAACTATTAACACTTTTACATGATAATGAAAACTTCTGAAACTTAGATATTTGGCAGATATATTTTCTAAACTTAAATGAACTGAACTTATATTTGCAAGATGTTCGGATGAAACAGCGATATTTAAAGTACATAATGAAATTCGAGGTTTAGTGAGGTAACTTTCATTATGGGAAATATTCAAGATCATAGATATACGCAAAAGAAATACAAAGGTTCCCACAAAAAAAAAACAATATTTCTTTCTACATCGTTGTCAGATCGTGAGGTTCCTGTTTTCTACGTCCGATGTCGCTTTCAGGTACAATTGTGAAGCTGAACTTATCGCTTTGAAACATCAATGTCCTCCTCTTTGTCATATAATATATTAGTAGTGTTTAATTATTTGCTGTTAGAAATACAAAAGCAGGTTATTTGAAAATTGCTATTTTTTGCTGGAATTCCGTAATAATTTTTGTATTGCTTCATCGAATTCCCGATTTGTATTTAATTAATTATGGAAAGTCTTATTAACATCTAAGTGGCCATATCAAAGATTTTCAACTGGATCCATACATTTGCTTAATCTGCATTTAATAACAGCTTCCACAGCGATTTCCTTTATAAACTTAGTAACCCAATAACACTTGTTTGGAAAAAAAAAAACATGGCTACAATCATTCCCAATTATTATTCTTAAGATTATTTTCACAAACAGCGCTATCGATTAATCCTCATCATTTAAAATCAACTTTTAGAAATATGGTGATAGAAAAATGGCTACAATACTGCCGAGAGTTTGCCTTGTGGCTCCTAGGTGGCGCATATTTGACTCCTAGAAATTGACTGGACTATTGCTGATAAAGTCTGGGAAGCAACTTGAATGTGTAATCCCCTTTCTGTGGTTTTGGTAATATGATAACTCCTACTATAGACCAGAATCCTTAAACTAGCATTTTTTGGTCAAATGGTGTTAATTTTGTGAATTAATAATTTCAATAAAACAATCAATTTGTTCTACTACATTTATTATAATTTCAACCAATACTTTAATTACTTTCATTAGTATCTTATTTGTCGCTTTTCACAGCGTAAACACCGATATTAAATACTTACATCTATAATTTATTATGCCCTCCAGTTAACCTGGCTATTGCCATTCAATGCGTAAACAGAGTGGAATGATCCGACGTTAATTCGATCTAATAAAATGATTTATGGCGTACGCTTTACATGTATGTCAATTGACTTAAATAGTTCTATTAGAAGCAGGCTGTCTGCTGAAAAAAGATGCGACCGCTCCACCAAGCAAGCCGGTATCACATAAACTAAGCCGCTAGACATGTATGCATGCATTTAGGTCTATTGAAATGTTATAAAGGATAATGATCGCTATATGGAGTGTACACATTTACGTCTATGTGTTTAATTTACTGGCCATTAAGACCGCTTAATTAAATTTATGGGAACTGGTTACAGCGATGCTGAATTGATGTCTCTCGTGACCATATTAAAGTTTTGCATGTTGTTCTTGCGTAATACGATAGTCTCGGTGAAATTATTTGATGGAAACCTTTGCGTTTGCAAGCACATTAATTCATCATTTTGCCCAATCGAATGACCCGAACACGATCGGAACGTGTTGAAACAAATAGGAGGGGAACTAGACCTCAATTAGCAAAATCGCAACCCAATCGCCCAACCGCCACCTCGGACAGGTTAACAACTGTTGGTCCACCAGCACCGACCAGCTTAATCGTCTTGGTTCACGTGAAACTGGATGACCCGGATGGGCATTCGGCGGGAACGGACCGCAGATTATATAACAATAAACTCGATCGTTGAGGGTAAAGCAATTTATTAGAGTCCGTCTTAAACGGATCTAGGTCGCCATCGCAGCTAGCAATTATTCAAATATCGCCCGCCGTAAACAGAAGGACGCCTGGGAATCCTAAGCAGCTTATTATCATCTGTCGTTGCGTAACGATTCGATAGATGTTGTTTTCGAACGGAGGAGCTCTTGCCCTTATTTAGAGGAGTAAATAAGAACCTTAAGATGTAATAATTTTGCGTCCGATACCGAGAAGTGATGGTAAATTCATGTGGTGTTGCGCAGTGTTCTAAGATAGGATGGCAATTGAAGTAAGTAAGTCGTAATGAAAAGAAAGCAGAATTGAATGCTAGCTAATCTGTCGTAAAATCTCTGGACAGATATAAATGCGAAATGCTGATTACATAAAATACCTTTGTAATAGTATTATACATAACTTGAAATCGCTTGGCGTCGAAGAGAAAATATTCTACTTTGGATTCGAATAACTGGACTTCTTAATGGTCGCTTTTCGAGGAAATATGAAATGATCGAGTGCATGGTCGATGCTGCATGCTGGGATCTCTGGCCCCAATAATCCCGATGTTAGGCGCGAACCACTACCACTTCCGTAGAATCTGTAGTTTGAATACCCACTGCACCTGGAATGAGTTACCTATAAAGGTTTTACCGTGTAAGTTATCTGCGGTAAAATGGTTAGAACATTTAGCTTCGAAAAGAATTTCCTTACGAATCTGAGCAATAAGAGAGATTGGGAAGGAGAATCCTCCGCCTACTCCCTAAAGGCAAATACCTTTAAATGGTATGTGGATAGTTCCAAACCTGATAAAGGAACAGGTGCAGGGGTATTCGGGCCAGGAACCAAATACTCAGAGCCAATGGGAACATACCCCAGTGTTTTCCAAGCGGAAGTTAATGCAATTGGAAGATGTGCTCAATTGAACCTTGATAGGAACTATCGAAAGCAGAGCATTGCGATTTTCTCCGCTAGTTAAGCAGCCATAATGGCACTGAGCTCTAATACCGAGCTCGAAATTAGTCTGGGAATGTCTTGCACTATGCTGGGTACCAGGACATACTGGAATCGGCGGCAACGAGGAAGCTAATCTATTAGCAAAGATGGCCGCCACAACTTCGTTTGTGGGACCACAGCCGTTCTGCGGCATAGGGATGAGCACCTATAAAAAAGAACTCAAAGACAGAGAGGAGAAGTTCAGAGCTTCTCTCTGGGAGAATCTCCCTGGTCTGAGACATTCCAAGATATTCCTTGGAAATTACAGTAAGAAAAGAGCAAAAACCCTGCTAGAATTAAGCAGAAACAGACTACGCAACCTTACAGGTTTTCTTACAGCGCATTGTCACCTGGGGGAACACATGACAAGGATAGGTCTGAAACAGAATAGAATTGTGGGACGGAAGGTGAAAGTCCAGAACACCTAATATCCAACTGCACTGCTATCACAGAAACTCGTGCCAACTATCTTGGCAAAGATGTCATAGACGAGGGAGAAGATAAGTCGGATATGCTAGTTAACAAATAGGAGAAAGATACCATAAGCAGAAGAAGGGGTAGATTGATTAGGAACAGGGATAAAATGGTTAAAGGCATTCAAAGGGGAGCCTAAGATCACTACGGATGGAAAGATGGCAGAAGAAGAAGGGAAATTCAAGCTATGAACGTCTAAGTGCTGCGGAATTGAATATATCTGTATACCAGAAACAGGTTAGCAGAAGCCCATTTTCTGCCGAAAATGCAGTTTCTGTATATCTTAATTCAAGAGATCTTAGCCTATTAGCTGCGTAATAGAGACAATCGAACAGTATCACACTTTTGTTCAATTTCTCCAATAATCTGACTAATGTTTCGGTTCAGATTATTAATCGTTTGGATTTGTTAGAGTAGATTTTCTCTCTAAAGAATAGCCGTAAGAAAATGCCGAATGCCACGTAATATCACCATTGTGAGGCATAATTCAACCAGAAAAACTTGTCCATAGGAAACTCGAAGCTTCCATTGCAGTATGATGTCATCTTATTGAAAGAACATATTTTTAAATGCATATTAATAAACCGAGGTTATGAAAAGGTGAAGACTAGGTACACGGAGAAAAATTTATTGTTAAGGTGGCACCAATTGACGCACATTGAACAACAATTTGTGGGTAAATATATGACAACAACAACCATTATTCAATACAACTTAAAACTTGTTGTCGGAAAACTTTGTTAGAACTACCACAAAATTTGGAAGGATATATTCCCAAAACATGTTACAATCAACCAGTTGCTTGTTGTTTAACGAATAACAAAAATATGGTGTTTTCAACAAAATTGTTTGAAATACAGTATTAAAAATTGTTTATCAGTACCAAAGCAATTTGAAACTTCAACAGCAAGTTGTGGATATTTAACAAACAATTGATTTTCAGTCATCATTTTCTACGTTTATATTGTCACTTGATTTTGATGTTTGTAATCGCAATTTCTGTTCAAAGCGAACAATATTTTAGTAGATTCACACACAAATTCGGTGCTGCCTTAAATGTAAGCTGTGGAGGGTTTAAATAAAATATCAGTATAGGATAACACAATTTTTTATTAATAAATAACAAAAAAAAAAATAAACAAGATAAATTCTAAAACTGGGAAACACTAAAAATAAAGATTAAAATTTCAAATGTATCTAAGTTTTATTTTACAAATGTCTCAAGGCAACGTATATTCTAGATCGTTTTGCAACTTTTAAACAGGGGAAAACACTAGGTAATTTATCGAAAGGTTTAATGTACTCATCATTAGCAATCTGTACTTCGTACGCATAATATTCCATTCAACTAGCTTCTCTGTAACAAAATTATCCATATCTAAGAGTCAGTAGACGTCAGAAGTGAGCCAGTTTTCTTCAATTTTAATACACTGTCGTTCTTTTACACAAAACTAATAAGCTAACACAACGTCACAACCGAAACTAAATGGCGTCGTCTACCTCGCCTGGTAACAAGTTTGCTTCTTCAAGGCTATGTAAGACCAATGAAACACGCGGTTAGAATCACGTGATACTACTGTCCATGCTGGGACTTCCCGCATCACAAATTGTAATATCGACAACGTAGGCGCCCTGTTGCGTCAACTACAATTGTGTGTAATGTAAATATTTCTTGACTGTACTGGTTTGAAAAATTGTGTTTACATCTACTTCACTGCATCGCACACCTTGTTCTGTATTTTAGATCTGAAATAACTACAACTATAATGTTATCGCCAAAGCGATTATTTGGACCGTAACATATTTTAACACCAACAAAAGTGTTGTTGGTGGAACAAAACAAAAGTTTTGGAATATACTTACAAAACTATACTGCAATACCAATTTATTTTTGAACCGATTGCAACGTAAGGACAATACTTTTTTTGTTGGATTTGCAATGTCATTTTTCTCCGTGTATGTTTCTGAATAGATGATATGTGTTTTAAAAGGCATAGATAGTTTTCATTGTCATATTAGAAACCCTGCTGTGGCATTACCCTAAAAGTAGAAAAAACTACAATAAATTTAAATAACCTAAGAAAGAACATTAAAACGGTGACTCACAAAATAAAAGCGTAAAAGATTATGCAGAACGATGAAGAGAAACGTTTCAGTCATAAATAAGCATCTCGGCCTTTTCCCAAAGCATCACCTAATATTTTTAATAAAATCCAAAACACTACAAAAGTAAACAGAGCTAATTAACTTGCTTTTTCGAAAGCGGTATTTCTTCCTCAAGAAATAAACAACTCGAAACCTCTAGCACTCAGTTTCTTCCAAATTTACTAAATCCATCAATCATGATTTAAGTGTCGCGGGCTCCTCTTATTACCGTCGAATGCCTGCGGGAACCGACCGTAAGGGGAGTGGGGGAATTTGTAATGCCTGTTTGTCGGATATTGTTTTCCGTTTCTTTGACATTCCTATTCTGTTCCCGAAGGATCGATAGGCTTTATTTGTTCTTCGAGGAAAGAAAAACACGGGGAGGCGTTCGGAACAACATCTTTATCCGATTTCTTTGCTCGCAGCTAACGATATGACGTCGAAGAGTATATGTTGATAAATACCTAGCGCGGGCAATTCGGTGTACACCTCGCTGCGAGCACTTTTGCCGGTCGACAATAAACTCCAATGAAGTCGCAAGTTGTTCGGAATTAATTTTTTATATATGTCGGATAAAATTGCTAACATAAATCATTCTCTGTCCAACCGGCTGTGAAAATTGGGTGGGTAGACGGAGGCAGTTGGGAGGTCCAACACACCTACCGGAATGCTATTAGATGATGTTACTCTATATTTATGGCCATTTAAACACCTCGGATTTGATTCGACCAAACGAGTGAATAGCTGACCTTGTTCATTTGTTGGCTTTTTTTTAGTAATTAGCATATGAGAAGCGCGGATTTCGTTTACTTTAACAATTGATTGTTACATAGCAAGATAAGTTTAACATAATACCAAATAGATTATAAAGGAAACGATTCCTGCAATCAAGTAATTATATAGTCACTATGAAAATTTTGTTTCCCTTTAAGGATTGCTTGTATATAGAAGTATAATAAATCTTAATAATAAAAGCTATTAACTTTTTCGAACAAGTACACTATCAAATTAAAATAAAATTGCAGCTATAATTGCATAATTGCGAAACCGTTTTAATAAAAGGTATTATGAATGTATTTAAAGTATCATTAATAATTCATTCCAGGAAATGCCTGCTTTCAAACATGTAATCCCATTTCTTCGCGTTCGTTGTGCAACGTTGTAAAATTTATCTTAAATAATGTTTTGGTTCTCGCTTCTATTACAGTTCTATTTATTAATTATCTAATTAATTTTCTTTGGATGACCACCATTTACAAAGCTCACATAGACCTATTGTTATATTTTGCTGAAGTTAACCAAGATATTCTTTCTGGGCATTTTTGCATATGAAAGCTTATTATAGATAGTTTAAAGAATAAAAAATCTTGCGGATTGGATGAGATTAGTAACTATTTGTTGAAGCTGATGGGTATAGAGATTGCCGATGCTCTTACTTATATAGTAAAATCAGTCACACCGATACATAAGAGACATGATCCAACTAATATAGAAAATTATAGACCAGTATCAGTTCCTCAGCTCTTTTTCTAAAGTTGTTGGGCGAATCGTCTATAACCAAGCCATTGATTTTCTTGAAAAGCATAACATATTGCACCGCAACCAGCATGGTTTTACAAAACAAAAGTCAACAGAAACAGCACTCTTTCAATGTCTTAATTGTATCTATGATTGCTTGGATTCAAACGAGTACATAGTTGGTATCTTTTTCGACCTAACGCGTGCTTTTGACTGCGTGGATGGGGAGATTTTATCGCGGAAGCTATACTCCTGGGGATTTAGAGGACTCTCATTGGATTGGTCGTTATCTTTCTTGCAATATCGAAAAATGTTTGTTAAGTTGGAGAACGAACGGTCGTCGAAATACAGCATTGATCTGGGCGTACCTCAAGGGTCTGTCCTAGGACCATTTCTTTTTCTATTACTAATCAATGATTCGCCAAAACATTTAACTTGTGGATTTCCTATTTTGTTTGCCGATGATGTGTCGGTGATTGTGAAGTCTGGAACATTCCAGGATATTAATTTTAAAATTGAAAAAATTGTAGCAGAACTAACAAACTGGTGTGGTTCCAATCGGCTAGTCTTAAATTACTAAAAAAAAAAAAAAATTATTAATTTTCATAAACGTAAACCTATTTTAAACCTTCACATACATTTTAATGATATTGCAACAATACTTGGTGTGATACTTGATAAAAATTTGAATTGGGATGATAGTTTGCAAAGTGTCTGTGGTAAACTAAATAAAGCCTACTATGCAATATTCCAATTAACAAAAGTAATATCTTAGAACTGCATTCTTTAGCAGAGGTTTACTATTCGCTAGTGTATTCTTCGTTATCCTACAATGTTATTGTTTGGGGTGTCGCGACCGATTGGGATAGCGTCTTTATCTTGCAAAAGCGGATTATACGCTTGCTCTTGGGCCTTCATTGCCGAGGAAGCTGTAGGGAAACATTTAAAACTAAAAAACCGCTTACTTTTCCCTGCATCATCATATATAAAGCGGAAACTTTTGTTAAGGCTCATGCAGATGATTTTGAGACACTCAATCTAATTAATTTTACATAAAATGCGATGGTAGATCAATCCCGGAGGTTTTGTCTGCGACATTTTTGGGTGTCTGTGTCGATCCGAACCTGAAGTAGCGTGATCATTGCACTACATTAAATAAAAGTTTATCAAGATCGTTTCATGCCCTTAGGAACCTACGACAGTGCTGTGATTTAGAAGCACTAAAATCTTTTTATTTCGCTTGTGTGGAGTCCCGTCTGCGTTACTGTGTCATTTTTCGGGACAGTTCAACTTCGTCTTCGCGGTTATTTATTGTTCAGAAAAAGATTCTGCGGTGTATGGTTGGTGCTGGTCCTCGGGAGTCATGCCGTGGGATTTTCAAACGCCTGCGAGTATTAACGCTGACGTCGCTCTATATACACGAGATGTTAATGTTTTATAAGAAAAATAATCACAAATTCACAAGAAATTGCGACATTTATAGCAACATGCAGACAAGGTCTAGAAATGATTTGTCCGTGCCTTCCCACAGCACTGCACTATATGAAACAGGGCCGTACTACAATGCGGTACAGTTCTTTAATAAGCTTCCTCCTGGTATTAAAGCCACTTTAAATCAGAATAGTTTTAAAAAATCCCTTTTTGACTATCTCGTAAATAAGGCTTTTTATTGTGTCAATGAATTTTTGTTATCATGACTGTAAAATTGTTTTATTTATAGAATAGACTAATAATAATAACTAGATTATATACATTGTAAAATATTCGACAATGTCAATGTTTACAACATACGGCAATAAATCTTATTCTATTCTATTCTATTCTATTCTATTTTGAAAACTAGGATGAGGATGGAGATTTGGCCGAGTTAGGATTATTTAAGTTTTATTAATCTCTCATTAAATAAAACAATTGCCCTACACACATAGTTTTGTCCAGAAATCTATACAGAACAAATCTCTATGCGCTATTATGTGGTCGTAATGAAAGAATGACTGTGGTTAAAGTTAGCACGATCGGGTTTCCATTTATGATGCTTTTTTGACATCAAAATCAGTTACTCGTCTCATTCTTTCCTTAATATCCTCTCACATATCTATAAACCGGCGGGCGGTGCGATTACGAAACTCCACTGCATTAAATTCGCTGCCGTCCACATTTAAAACACTTGCCAACTCGCAACGAACGACCAGCATTAAGTATAGAAACGAGGTAATCGTAAAGTTCGGTAAGTAATCCTCCACCGACGCGACACAAACAGAAATATGAGATCCCAGACTACGCTCTTTCCATAGAGCGTCGCGTAAAACCGAAGCGCCATCGTTGAATCGGCCTCATAAGGAATTTACGACGTCTGTGGCGACAACGTCGCCCGTCGGGCGTCGCGGCGCCCAGACTTTTCGCTCAGGCGTTACTCGTTACACACACTATAGCACACAATGAAACTATTATCGCTAATACGTATAAACGCGTACCGACGACGGGGCGGACGCTTTCCTCGGAATCGAGGGGATCAGTCGGAGACGGAAGCGCGAAGACCTGCCAACAGACTTGGCAGTGGTGTGCGGATTTATTCATAAAACAAGCGGAATGATTCATTCACTAACGGCGAATTGTCGGCTCATTAAAATTCGAGATTCCGGGTAAGGAGGTTGATGCGTAAATAACTTAAATTTTAATCGATTCTCGCGTTGCTGTTGCGTCCTAAATAATAAACGGGCGTACCTACTCGAACGGAATGACGACGGTAGTCGTGCGGACTATTTGTTTGACAGACGAAACAATAACGAATTTTGGTAGCGGAGAGGACAATGGGACCTCGATGGAATTGATCGAATCGTGTTGTCTGTAGGTGTTAACTGAAACGACATTGAATAATTGAGGCGTCCATTATAGGCTTGGTTTATTTCCAATTCGACTTTTATGGGACAAAAATCTCCTTAATTATCAAAAATTGCTGCTGTAATTGCATCCGATCTAAGTGTAAACAAAGTAAAATAGTAAAAAGATCTTTTATTATTATTAATACAGGGGGTTAGTGTGGTTTATGTACGCTACTGCAAAGTTTTCACTACTGTCGTTCAATTCAACTGTGCAATTGGTCCACTAACATCTTTATCCATGCTCTGATGATATGTTAAGTCAGATTTTGTTCGCACTATTGATTCTGTACCATTTTCAACGTTAAGATCTGGTGTGTCACCGATTTTTCACCTCTAAATATCCTTGATATTCTCCTACTGAAATTATTATGAAAAAAGCATTATATACTTCTAATAATTCTCGCTAAAACGTTACACGTGACTAATAAGTCACAGTAAATATGCAGCTTCTACATTTAGATTTATTTCATTTCTTCAATCGAAAATATTAGGGCGTTTAGTGGTTTATTCTTCTTATCAAATGTGTGTCCCCTACATATTTTACGACTTGTGTTGGAATACCGTTTTCGCCTGCATTATTATAATTTTTTTGGTGTTAGGCATTTTCTGTTGGTTACTTCCTTTCATGTTCACTACAGTCTGGTACTACTGCCAATTCCTCTACTAAATATTAGTTTAAAATTTCATCCAAGTATTCTGCCCATCTCAGGTATTAAAATTTTCTTCAATGTTTCCTATTAAATCTCTGTCTTTATTCTTCAAGTACCTAATGCGACACTTTCTCTCCTGTTTTTATAGTATAACTTTTTTTGCGTTTTTGATAAAAGTTTATTTTGGTAATTTTCTTCTTTCACTTTCAGTTTCTTATTTAGGTGATTTCTTTTTTTCTTGGCTGCACTCTCAGTTAATATCTCGTCTTCCTATATTTTTTCGATTCCTCAGTTGGTCTATTCAGGAGCAGGGTCGGAAATAGCACGTGGCGACGGACGTACCAATCCAGTCCGCTCCACTTTCTTATACACAGGGATAATCTCTGATATCTTTAGCACCCCTGGAAAAACTCCATCAGAAAATGAACAATTCACTAAGTAGTAAGTTTTATATCGGCAAAATATTCCTTCACAATCAAAGTAGATATGTTATGGATAACAGCTTTCGTTTTAAAACGCATATCTCTGATGTTCTTCGCACAGCGTACAGCAGACTAAAAATGCTGTATTCGCTTAGAGGGCTTTTGGGTGTTCGGGCAAAGACCGTCATGTGTGAGGCCTTCATACTTTCTCGTTTTCACTTTGGTTCGCAGATATATGGTCCTTGCTTGGATGCTGACCATGCAAAACCGTCGAAAAGTGCAAGCTCTCAAGCTTTATCATAAATTGATTCTAGAAAAAACACCGCCATATCTACTCCTAAAGATACGCTTTCGTACAGACGTGCGTAATGTTAATATTAGGAGCAGAGGTCTCATTACACTACCACCCCACAGGACTACGTTTTATGAAAGATCATTTTCTTTTAACGTGTATGCTTTGTACAATTCAATCCCGGCCAATCTCAAAACATTAGATATGGGACTATTCCAACATGCGCTTTTGCGATACATGTATCAAAGACAATAATCTATTGCTTTGTTTGCCTCTTTCTCTTTTATTTTGTTATTATTATTATTATTATTATTCTTGCATCTTTTTTTTTTGCTTTAATTTACCTTCTTTTACATCGCAGAATGTTTAGCGCAGTTTGTAGTGTTAGGTATTTGTTTCTACAGTAGCATTGACTCTTCTGTACTTGTATCATTTTTCTTTTTCAAGTCAGTATCCGGAATATTGAAGATAATGTTCATAGAAGCAGACCGAAAACAACTATTAAATTTTTTTGCAACTACGACAGGGTTAGAGATAATCTCATTGTTATCAATAATCGTTACAATATCGGCCATTTTAATTTTGCCAGTGGACCAGTCTAATTACATTCCAAAATTAATGTAGAAACTGTTAAAAGCAATTTTTAGTTTCACTAATCAAGTTTCTATGGAGTTTCTTCGCTTTTTGTGTTTCGCGGGTTTTCTGAATGGTATATTTTGTAAGCTCACGTCCTCTGTATATATGTATATGATATAGGTCATAGCACGTAACTGAATTGATGCACAAACAATTATAAAATACCATTTCAGCATTACGTAACTCGTTTCCCTGCTATCTTTTATGTCCTTCTTTTTGCACTATATATGCCTTTAAATATTATTCTTTCTCTTCGTGCTAAAATCGTGTTTAACGCGACCATAAAGATAAATAGCCTGTGACCTTTCGCGAAGAAACGACCGACTGTGCGACCAAGTCTCTCACTTTAAAACGCTTAATAACGGTGTACGCGGACTATCCAGATTACCATCATCCATTTTCGAGTTATTTTCGGGCCAGGCGGAAGATAAATCGTCTTGTCGCGTTACTGCCCTCTTCGTTTTCTTTGGCGCGAGCGCACCATTGTGCCAGCAAACGACGTGTTATACGCGCAACTTCTTCCTACGATTCCGCTCATTTCCTGCCACCCACTTTATCTTTATAGCAAATACGCGCCTTCCTCCCGATACAGCAAGGAAACGTAAGCAAAAATACCGGCTCATATCTGGGTAAACAGCGCTCCTCAGTTTACGCCATGTTCGATATTGCGGCGAAGATCTTCTGAAACTTCGTATATAAATAGGATCTGGTCGGTATTAGCTATATATACATGGAAACAAGAGCGTCTAGCATCGCATTTCCCGATGCTATTGGATCAATATTCGGGGGAGAAGGGCAGGAACAATTTGCGTACGGTTCGAATGTAACGTTTCGGGCTAATCCAAATGAGATTGCGGATAAGACCGGGTAAATATGGATGTTAGTACCTCGCATAGCCGTGTTTGGTGAAAATCTGATTAGTTTTACAGTTCGTCGTGATGGTAGGAAGTTGCGGGAAAGTTCCTTGGAAGTGGTAACTTGCATTTTGAATACGTACCCCGTATTGTAGTTGTCTGGGTTTTCCTTGTTATATAATTATGCATGCTGGTTTTCACCGACATAGAAGAGGAATTTATATGGAGAATTAATACAAATGAAAGCAGAATTTTTCTAACGCTCACACTGTAGGAGAATGTTCTTCAATTGCATTTACTCCCATTTCACCCACTTGCCTTAAAAGGCCACCCCTTCAAGGTTGCCTTTTAAGGTGTTTAAGGTTTCAAATATTGCGAAATTTTAAGCGATACTAGACATAAATTTATTCTGTTTCAAGATAATTTCCATCTTCTTTTATTACTTTTTCCGAATTAAAATATTTTATAGCCACTCAATTTTGAATTACTATCAATACCGCATCACGTAACTGCAATTACTCGACATGTGATGCAAAGTATAAATTGTAATAAAAGTAGCATTCTATCGTTCCCGACAGGGCGAAAAATAAATGTTGTATAGAGCTGTACATCAGGGTCGCGATATGTAACATCAAGGGTACTACAAGGATCGATTTTTGGACCCTTTTTTTACTTTATTTGCGAATAATCTAAAATCTCGATTACAGGTGGGGCATACGATCATACATGCCGATAACATCTTATAGTACAGGTATGCGGAAGCAGCGAAGAGGAATTAAAATAAAATCTCCACAATTAACATGCGGACACGTGGTCGAAAACAAATCTATTCTTGCAACATAGAGGCGATGAAATTCAACCGGGTAGAAGTCACTATTGATGTTGAATTGCTGCAAAATCCGCCACTGGTGAAGATTTCTCAGACAATCGTTGATTAGACAGGAAACCCACGGCCAAAACTTGCCAGAAACGATTCCAGAGCAACAGTGGTGGCAGTTCTGGACAACATTCTTTGTAATTTTTCGGATGTTTCCTATAACGTTTTTTCATGTATCACATCCGATCACTCCTACATACTGCTTCACACTAATTTGACGTCTTCGATCGAGACAGACTTATATTCAGTTGATAGGAGACTTTCGCGTATGTTTTGCTGGAACTCTGTTTTGTGATTTCGAGGAGGAGGAACTTTGGCCCGAGTTTGACCGTTTCTTGTGTTTTGATGATGCATTCAACTGCTTCTACAATATATTTCTGCATCACCTTAATACATACTTTCCGGAAAAATGGATTGCATGTGGAAATGGCAAGAATCGCACTGCTGGGATCACTGAAGACTTAAGAGCGTCAAGCATTCAGGGCGGCATCGCTAGACAATTCATTCACAAATGATATCGTTGATTCGTTGGATGATAGTCAGTGTCCTGCGCGTGTGTTCTGCGACGCGACTTGACGCGTGCATTCGACTGTGTTGATCATCGAATCCTTATAGATAAGCTTCAGTATTACGGAGTCCGTGGTGTGGTTGTTGATTGCATATGAAGTATGTGCCTTGTCTGCATTATTTCGTTTATTTAAATCTTTTGGCGCTGTATGTTTTGGATCAGGTGTGGTCAGAGGTAGAATCCCTTCTAAGGCATTGACGTTTTCCACAGAGATTTCTGCTTCTTGAGTTACATTCTTTGGTTGACAGCTAGAGCGTGTTGTTTGTTTATCTTTGGTATTTTGATGTTTTTCTTCCAATTCAAATAACCTTGTCTCTGGAAGCTTGTTCACTTTTTTCAGTTGTATTATTGGTCGCGACATTAACTGAATTTCATTTTTCAAGTGTTGATTTTCGATTCTTATTAACTTTATTTTGGTGTCTTTTAAAAGACAACTATCACTGTTTATCTCGCTGCAACTTTTACAGTACCACTTCTGTTTGTTGAATGCTTGTGTTTTTGCTAGGGAATCCAAGCATCTTAGGGTGTATTAATGTAGCACATGACACACATTTAGTACCAATTCGTATACCTTTACTACAAAAATCACAAAGTTTTGGGTTCTTAACCACCGTTCTTGGATTAGTATCAGTGAGCTCGATATCACTATCTTCACTCGACGTCATATTCGCCGATATACAGGGTTAGTAAAAAGTCCCGGAACGGTCGAATAACTTTGTTATTTGAAAATTATGATTTCTGAAATTTGGTATGGGGGTATAATTAATATAAATGCATTTTATGCAATACAGTTAATATTTTTTTCACTTTCGGTTTAATCGGCAATACGTCCAACTTTTTTTTTTTAAATGGAACGCCCAGATTTTTTTAACACTGTTGAATGCAAAATAAAAAACTACGTTCAGGAAGTATTAAGATGTTTATTTTTATTCACAAGAAAACAGTTAAAAAATTAAAAAAGTGTCCTAATACAGAAAAATCAAGGTACCTTTGAAAAAAGTTGTTGTTTAGTGTTTGCATTCTTTTTGCCGTCACATTTGACAATTTTAAAAGCGTTTTAACTTTTGCATCCCTATAAATTTACTTATTTTAAACATTGACACATTTGAAAATGGCAGAAAAACTTACTGAATCAGAACGAATTGAGATATTAATGATGCGTGGGTACGGTGATCGTCAACGTTCTTTTGAAGAGGTTCGTATTTTGTTTAATACTGTTTATCCGGATCGTCACATTAGTAAAAGTACGGTATGCCGAACAATTCAAAAGTTTGAAGTCTTTCGTCAGGTGAAGGATTTACCTAGAAGGGGACGTCCATTAACAGCAACAGATGAAGAAACTAGTTTGAATGTGTTACTTACAGTGGAAGAAAATCATCACGTGTCCACAACAGAATTAGCTCAAATTCATGAGATCTCTCAAAAATCTGCTCATACGATTCTTAAATCAGCAAGAATGAAAGCCTATAAAATGTATCCCGTCCATGAGTTAACTGAAGATGATCCAGATCGTAGACTACAATTTTGCGAAACAATGACGGAATTGATCGAGCAGCAGCCTAATGTTTTAGATCACATCATTTTTTCAGATGAGGAAACGTTTTGTCTCAACGGCACTGTGAACAGACATAATTGTCGCTACTGGTCAATTGAAAATCCGCATTGGATTGAAAAAGTCCATACACAGCGTCCTCAAAAGGTGAATGTCTGGGCTGGTCTTGTTGGAAACAACATCATAGGACCATTTTTTATATGAGGAAATTTAACTGGCAACGTCTACTTAAATTTATTGCGAAATGAGGTTGTTCCAGCACTTGCGGCCCTCTTTCCAAATGCAAACATAGGTGATCACCCTAGTGCACATTTTTGGTTTCAACAAGATGGAGCTCCCCCCCATTTTGCCCATAATGTCCGCGATTATTTGAATGAAATTTTTCCGGGACGTTGGATCGGACGTAGAGGAGCAATCGAATGGCCAGCACGTTCGCCAGATCTCTCGCCATTAGATTTTTTCTTTTGGGGTCACATGCAATGTCAAGTGTACAAAAATCGTCCCCATAATCTTGAACAATTGGAAGAGAGAATAGTTCAAGAAGCCAATCGCATCACTCCAGAATAAATACAAAATTCAATGAGAAATTTTACTGACCGTTTACATTTTTGTCAAATTGTAAATGGAGAGCATTTTGAACAATTATTGTAATCGCAACTTGAATAGACAGGTATCTTGATTTTTCTGTATTAGGACACTTTTTTAATTTTTTAACTGTTTTCTTGTGAATAAAAATAAACATCTTAATACTTCCTGAACGTAGTTTTTTATTTTGCATTCAAAAGTGTTAAAAAAATATGGGCGTTCCATTTAAAAAAAAAAAAATTTGAGGTATTGCCGATTAAACCGGAAGTGAAAAAAATATTAACTGTATTGCATAAAATGCACTTATATTAACTATACCCCCATACCAAATTTCAGAAATCATAATTTTCAAATAACAAAGTTATTCGACCGTTCCGGGACTTTTTACTAACCCTGTATATGTGGCTTGCATGGGTCAGTCGCTAATAGCAAATTTTCTCTCTCATTTCAAGGGTACCCCAAGGTAATAACCTAGGCTCTCTCCTATTTTTAATTAACGTTATTAATTTATGCTTTGCGTTGAGCTATGGAAGTTTATTGTACGCAGATGATCTCAAATTATACTTCAAAATTCTTACTTCTTTCAACTCCTTCGATAACAACTTTCTATATCTATTCGACTCCACATATTCTAAACATGTAATGTTTTGTTACTAACACTTATAATTAACATATTAACAATCATTTTTCGCGTATATAATATTATTTAAATTTGAAAATATTTGTCTATGGGTTTCGTAGCAATATATGTATATATTTCTTGGTGTAGATAAATTTATCTTAGTGAACATGTTATCCAAGAATATATTGCACCATTATCTTCTACTTCTGCTATTCTCAGAACTACTTACCATGAAATAAACTCATACAATATGAACTTAGGACTTGATTGACTTGGATTGACGTTTGAGCGAAATATAATATATAAATATAATTTCATTTTTTGCGAATTCCGTTCTCATATCCAGGTGGAAATATTTTGCCTAATTGATTGTCAATTATTGTGCGGTCTAGTTTAAATATGCTCAATCAATAAAGAGTATCGTCTCAGCAAGTTTTAATGCCATCCTCATCATGAAAAACTATTGGAATACAATAACTAAAGATCGATAGCAAAACCTCACACCTATTTTGATTATCGCCGAAGGAATTGCAGCGTGAACGGAAATACATACGAATTACATCTTGTGTACTCGTCTCTACATAGACCGTAATCTGAGAATTAACGATTCGCCCACGAGCTAATACCAATAGTAAAACCGCCAAAACAGTAAAGCACTCTCCTAAATTAGAACAAGAGTGAGACTTTTAATATCCTCGTCCCTATTTCTCTCTTTCATTCTATTTCGTTCTCTTTCTCCCTCTGCCCGTCTCGTTGGAGGCGAATTTTCGTCCACCCGCCCCCCGCGCGCCTCCCGGACAGCTCGCGAATTGTGACTGTTACTTTACGTTTAACTGTTAGTTCGGATCCGTGGGACAAAACTTAATTAAAACCAGTAAAGTTCTCTGCATGGCGCATTTTCGCTGGGACGTATAAACGGCGGGGAGTGTGTACTTTATTCTTGGTGCTCTTATAATGGGGATGGGGTAGTTTTTTTTTTTCGGTTCGTTTATTTTCGTTTGTTTACCGGGAAGTGTGGGGATATGTTTACAAGGGTAGTAAAACTGAAGATTTGCTTAGGTGCTTTAATAAGTTTGTTCAAAATTCTAACTTATTTTGTGTGAAAAATCCAGGTTCAAGACCGGAAAGCCAGTTCCATACTCGCAAATATTAATTATATTCTTTTCCAACGAAAAACACCATAACGCGGAATTATTACGTCGCATTTCTGATATTCCAGCGGGTGTACGACACAGCTGGTTAGGCTAGCCTACTTGACGTGTATAAATATAACTCGCCTCGTTGTGTTGTGTGTGTACCGCGCTCTAAATTAAATCTCTGGAACACGCAACGGCAATTTCGTAAGCACAGCGCTTACTGTGTATACGCCCGATGTTTATGACCCTCCTGGCCTATTTTTAAACGGAACGAAAACATTAACAATTCGCTACCATCGCATATTGAAAGTGGAGAAAGAGGTGTTGTTCCTGAATGACGTAACTACGGTGGAAACTGCAATACTTGCCTCTTGCCTATGGAAGAATTGCGTAATGGATTTTTATTTGGTTTCGAGAATCAATTTCTATAATATGGCGAAACGATAAAAGAAAATCAATTGTGAAAATTGAAGCTTGGACTAAACTTAGTGCGAGTCTGAGAAGCTTACAATACAAGCTGTGAGGAATATTGAAGGAAGAAGGATGGCAGTAGCTCCAGACGGAGAAATAAATATGTATAAATAGGTTTTAATTTAAACAAATACAAAAAATGTAGTTCTCTTACCTATAAATTATATTTCAAATAGAGACCTTAATAAAGTTAGAGTCATCTGTGACACTCTTTACAAATTCAGAAATAAACCAAACCCCAATTTGCAGGCCAAATTTTGTCAAGTTTTTCGTTCATTACAAGAAAGGCATTGATAACAAAATTTGATAATATCGTTTTTCATATTTGGCCAATAAAATCTAGTTTATATTAAAGATAAAGTTCTACTTTGTTCTGGGTGTCTTGCAAACGGTAAAGTATGGAAATCATATCAACGCATCGCTTTGTAAACAAAAGTTTTGGGAATAACTAACGCATCTGTATTCTTAGATTTACTTAATTGTTTTGTATATATAATCCTTCCCTATCTAAATAATATTCCGCACAAACATTGTCATTGGATTCATTTAATAGTCCCAGAAAGTATCCTTTTCTTGTTCTAATTTAATGTATTCTCTGTCCCAAATCGGTACGAATGTTGTGTCTGTGGAAATATCATTAACATTAGTCAAATTATTCGACAAATAATAAATTTGAATATTGATCGGTGTATTTAAGAAAACGTATTTAATCATTGAAGAAACAATAGACCAATCTAACTTATCGAGACCGCAACCTATTTGTTATAAATTCTTTTAATTTTTGTAAACAATCCCACAATGTATGACGGTTGGTCGTAATATTTAGTTTTCGTAATTAAATAATGTATATTACGATCTGCTAAGGTTCAAGTAGCAAAACAGTACAGTAACGGTGTGGTTCGTTACAAATAGGAAAATATGCTGAATCATTTAGTAACTCATCCGAAGTGGGGGGACTATATCGCTGTGACCAAAGCTCTTTACAGCTCTCAATATCCCATTTAATATCAATGAATCTATAATGTGATTATCTAATTACCATTAAGTGATATTTTTCTATACGTTATATCGAATAAAAAACTGTTTTACAAATGGTTCTTAATTTAGTGTGATACCATAAAAAATGTGAGAAAAGAATCAGCTTTCTGTTCCTGACTAAAAACTTAAATCTGTCGTTTTACAAACATAAGTGAAATTCAAATTTCCCACCAAAAATCCCGCAGAGACAAACACTTTTATAACTTAATGCACCAACACATGAACATAAAATATACTGTCATGAAAATCGTATACGCCCAAAGAATCATGACCAACCTCAAACATACAAATTACTAAAATTTCACTATATAATATGTCAATTTATCACAAATATCTAACCTTGAAGTACCTTGTACGTACTTCGAAATAAAAAGTTCAAAAGAATTGTGGTATCGCTTACTACAGGTACAAATAACTCCTTAAATATAAATTCCATATTATAGAAGTCATTTCAGCTCTCATGAAGTGTACCAAACACTATTATTTCTTACTTTGAGGGGAAAGAGCATCCCTGCAGAAGTAAATTTCTCTCCTAATTGTCATCGTTCAATAGAAGAGCAAGCCTGAGCAAGGCTTTAAGGCTCAATGCCACCACAGGCTCAATATTAAAAACGAAAATGAGGTTGTGAAAATATGAGTTTTCGTATTTTAGTAAGAATGTAGAAATTAGACAGAAACAAGACCAATAATGATCATATAGAGGAACAATTTTAACCATTCCACAAACATTAATTCAGAACACAAAACCTCAAACGTGAAGGTGTTCCCGCGAAAATTCGGCCCGTAAATTAAATCGGAATGATCCGACAACAATGGCAATTGAATTTCCATTATGTAACATATCTCCGAGGCCACAAAACCGAAGCTATAGAACCGCCACAACATACGTACCGAGTACCAGCGAGTACATACATCAGCCGCTAATAAAGATTGGGGAGCTGTCGGTATGAGGGCGCTAACACCAGATTTAGTAGTTTAGCAGCGCGAGCCCGAATTGCCGAGTCGAATAGTTCAGAAATTATTTCATAAAACTAATTATGCGAGTTATTAACGTGAATGTGTTAATTATCGCATATTTGCCCCGTTTTCTCACTCTGACGCGTTCAAGATATTCGAATTTATACTTTAGCTGTAGTATCTGCTTACCAGACGCGAGTATTATACCCACACGGATTGTCTGTTTCAATTGTTAATACGAGCTTTGATAATACAGTGTTAAATATAGTATATAGTGACTGATTATAATCTTTTTTTCAAATGCTAAAAAACGTTTCTTGTCAAACAGAGACGCAATTAGAACCGAGAAATGCCACAAATGGAGGGGCTCGTAGTCTATCGTTGTAATCACCATACCAGCATAAGCAATGAAAAGTGAACAGTACTGAAAACTGACTAAAGTTTCTACCTATATCATCAGCGCCACTTCGGGTGCAGTTTAGATGTGCGCTCCCTAAGAGACATAAGTCAAACTCTCAATACACAAGACATCCGCGGCGAAAGCCCTCATTGATTTTTATTTATGGAATACCACTAAAAACTAAGTATTTAGTATTGAATCGCCAGAAACTCTAGAAATATTTGAACAAAGAGTGTTACAACGGATAAACAGATTTGCAGAATTTGTAACTGTTAGAATAAGGTGTCAAGAGTGTTTAGAATTGAATGGTCGTCATGTTCAACAGTTTCTTTAAGTGAATCTGAATCTCTAGTTGGTAGTCTTTCTTTACTTTTTACTTTCGTTACTTTGACAATCTGGGGTTTCTTGCATACCAAAAAAAAACTGTTCTAAAAAGTGTCTCAACAATGTAAAGTTTTAAAAACTTAGTAACTCTATTCAAAATCCTACAAACATAACAATTTTGTTTTACTGTAATTCTAATAATTAAGTAGATCAAACTTGTGTGATGCTCTAATTAGTAAATGTAAAATACACAAGACTTCTTTCTTTGAAACCTCAGTAAATCATCTGTCGAAAACTGACTCTCAATAAATGCAAAATTCCTCTAATAGAGAAATATTAATCGCCTCATTACATAATAAAACTTATAGAAATGATTTTTGACAACAAAAACATACCTAGTAGTAATTTATATTTTTACTATAACACCATTCAATGTGTAAGAGGATTTTCATTTATTAATAGAAACATAAATCCAGGTTATTTAATATTTTTGTTAAATATGATTTAAATTTGTATTGCCACAACAATATCATTCAAAACACCGAAATGCAAGATTACCAAAAATACAAAAACATACATATGCACATATTTAGAGCCAGATTAGATAACAAGTTTCCTGTCAGTTATATATTTCCAACCGCAGAAAGTTGTTAACACTATCGGAAAAAGACGGATTTCATATGTAAATATATGCATACAATCTACATTCAGTCAATCAATGAAATAGAAAGTAAATATATCCATCTCACTCCACAGTATTAGAAAATTCCTTTAAATTGGTGTTTAAAACCCATAAATTATGAAAGCAAAACTTTATATTATAATTTCGGCTTTTAATTGCATTCCAAATTAAATAAAATTAATTCACCGTTTCATTATATAGATAATCCGAAAGTAGAATAAAAGATCCCTTTTATTAATTTTGAGAGGGTTATTTTGCAACCCTCAGGTTATTTAATGGCGTTCGTATAGATTGTAGGAACACAATAGAAATTAATTGGAATACACGTGGTTGACTCACACAATACACGCGATCACATGTTTAATCCACGTGACTCTCTTAATTAAAATATTAGGATAGATTGTTTTATTATTTAATAAACAGGAATAAAGGATGCATTTTATTGTTTACTTTAAAATGTAAAATTAAGTTGTAATATGTACCTAAAAGACAATAATCATGAAATCTTAAATAAGTATGCATTTGCGGTTTACATAACAATAACTCAAGTTCAAGTTAAACAAAAGGAGGTATTACATATTGAATTCTAAAAGTTTATCGGGCGTTATTTTCTGCCAGTTTTATTGTGTAAATACCGTTCAAAACTTCATTTGTAAACACAATAGAAGTTGGAAATTTAAATGATTTAAACAGAACTGACAGTTCTAATAAGATCGTGCCGCATTCGGACACTATCGGCACCCCGCCGAACGCACATCGGAATCCAAGTAGAATGCGCAGCGACAAATCCGATACTAACAAGAATGAAAACATGGGCATTCATATACGCTAGAATAAAACCGCCAGTGATAAATGCTTGCTTTTTACTACAGGTTAAGAGACGGTGAAATAGAATATGCCGGCATAAACGCGTCGCGAACGCCGAGGGCGTGCCTTATCACACAAAACGGGGTGCATAACCTCGTGCCCTTCTATAACCTAGAAAGTCGAATTCGTAAATAATTCCCGCTTACCTGTTTCGTGAAGCGCGTTCGGGATATCCAAGCCGGATTGCGGGGTATCGTCGCACACACGACGACGGCGTTTCGTCGTTTTTTATAACACAGAGAGCACACAATCAGGCAGGGACACATAAACAAATAAAATTTCAAACTAAAGTTTACTAAGCAAGCAACGTCGCACCGCCGTGCAAGCAAGCAGCTGACAGAAAGTAATACACGCTATTGGTGCGTTCGGGTGGGATCGTACATCATCGGCGGCGGGTGAGTTATTAGAAAAGAGCAAATGCCTGGGAGCGCGGAATTCAAACAACGTAAATTATTGATTGCGGCTCGAATGTGAGAGGCGATTTAATTGTCCGTCGCCAAGAGATGGTGGCGTGTATTTACGGGACAAACAAATAAAACCTGGAGATTGCTCACTTGGACGTCTTTCGCGAAATTACCGGGAATTTCAATTGCCGAGTTGGATGTGGCTGCGCTCCTTGAATTTCGTTCGTTTGCAGTCGGTAGTCGTTCGTCGCTTTCTCTGATTGTTCGTATTTTTGTTTACAAACGATGTTTGCACAACGTGACAATACATATTGTTTTCAGCGTATTTAATAAATTGTAAGATTGGTGCGTAAAATATTCCTGGACATCGATTTCAGATTTTATAATTGAATCTGTTTCTTCTCGCAAATTACGTAGCTAGACAACAGGTTCTTACAGAAAATCTTGCACTCAAATCCTTTGATACGCTTTTAACAAGCACATGGAATATTTGAGAAGGAAAATTGTAATAAAAAGGTTTTGTTTATGTATATATTTTGTTACTTAATATATAAAATTTTTACAGTTACATATAAATCATTTTTATGTTTGTTACTTATCGACAAAAATTAGCTAGATATCCTACCACATAATTGAAATCAGCATGCTTACGAGATATAGTTTATAAAAATGATCAAACAGAGACAGTCTGCGCAGTGTGTAGCTTTTGCAATTCGACCACATTTGAGTGACTAATAACAAAATTTAAATTTTCTGCAACCAGTGTTAAAGTTACTTGCAAGATATTAAAATTAGTTGATTTAGGTAATTATTCAGGGTAAAGCAATTTATTTATAACGTAAGCACCTATCGCTACTGACGGCTATCTTATGCATAAATACATCTGTAACTAAATCTCAACATGGATTGCCTATATTTAGTTCATCGACTTATCATTTCTATTAATAGCAGTTATGCAAATACATTATTGTCACCTTTATTTCATATATTCATTCCTTCCATTTGTTGATATATAAATGCACGTTAAATCAAGCAAAATACTACCTCATTTCAAATACAAACAAGTGGTGTATGTGACATGCGATTAACATTGTACATTACGAGGAGTTAACGCTAGCAATTTTATTACTCCCCGGTTTTGCAGCGAATTTATTATTGGCAACACACCGTGCACAGATGTCTGTACAGATGTTACATATTTCTACTTTCATCGCTGCTGGTATGAAGAAAAAAGCACCTCCAAGAAATAGCAAGCATACCACTGGACCTGATTTCTGCGTTCGTTCTACGGCATTCGGGATGAATGTCAAAAAAAATTACATATATCATGTCTGCAATCTAAGTTTAAAGAACAAATCTTATCTTCGGATAGACCACCAAAGTGATTATAAGATAAAAGTAGGATGTAGAATAGTCTCATACAATGGAATACTTATTCAAAGATGTTAATGCAATTTATGTCAATTGAACCATGAATGTTAAAGTAAAAGTAGGTTATGTTTAGCACTTTCACTATTTCACGTATTTAAACTGCAAGATCAATTCCATGTAACATCTGTTTCATCTCACTACGACTAAATTAACCGCATAAATGCATAAAGAAAACATCACCTAGCAACAAACAGCAAAAAACAATTTATTCCAAACAGATTAATCTCCTATAACAACGCACAACAACGAATAAAGGCAAGAGATAAGATCGTCTGGGCTCTAATATTACTTCACTTTCGTAACACAAAAAAACTCGAGATTATTTAAGCTACATTGTACTCGGTATATTCTTTCCAAAGATACGAGCGTCATTAACCTCAAAATTCGTCTGTGACAGGTGCGCCAACACAAACGAGATAGAGAAGCCGAAATTACCATACTGCCGGGGATCTAATAAACAAACGCTCAAGTGAATTAATAGTTTAATAACCTGATGTGCCCGACAGGGCGAGAATGCCGATAAATAACCGAATATTTTTTGCTCCAGAGGTTGAGGGGCTACCCCCGTCTCTCCTATCGGACGAAGGGTAAATTTCGGGAACTCGGGAGAGCGCACAGGTAGTGGCAGTGGAAGAGTAAATTCCGGTTCCAGGTGGTGTTTAGGGTGTATGAAACTAACCCCGGCAGGTTGATTACAAATATATTTAATCCTTATTTAATTATTATGACAGGTATAGAGGGGTAGGTGCGTTCAACAAGTTTAGCGAGCGCTGTATTGAAGTTATGTTCATACGATGTATTGTGACATTTGATTTGTACAAAGGTCGTTTTACTTTTTAAAAAGGAGACATTACGATGCATAACTCTGCTACCTTATTTCAATAACGCCTGCCAACTTTATGGTAATCCGCCTCCTTTATTCTAAGATTAGCGGGAAGTTTGAAATTTCTTCTTGTTCTTGAAAAATGTTACAAATTATATAAACAATAGCTCAATTATATTCATTCTATTATTATTCTATATAAAAATAAAATAAAACCAATTAAAAAGTTACATTCTAAAATGTATTGCATACAAATCACAATAATTAATAATAAAAGCAGTTTGTTTCGAGGTTCTTATGCAAGCTCTATGCATTTATTCATATTCACCACGATTACCACATAGTTCTGTGGTTTCTAAGAAATCAATGCGTTAGTACATGGATATAGGTGATGCAAGCGAGAGTAGGTATCATGATCATGAATACTTTTTAGTTTTTATAGCGCCACATATCTGCAAATAAGATGAAGTTTAATAATAAAAAAGAAATTGACGATTTAATTTTTACAATTTTTATTATTTTTACGTCATTTAAATCCTGTTGATGCCACTTTCTCTACTCAATCCTTTAAGTCCTCGAGCCTTATTCTAATTATGAGTTGCAGACTGACATTTTTCTGGCTATATTATATGCGTATGTAGGTAGATGCATCGGAAAACATGTAGTTAATGATAATGTTTATCGTTGTTGGTGACATTAATAGCCTAGAGCAATATTTCGGGTTATTATGGTCAGAAAGAGACCGTTAAAAATTCATCTATAACAAAGAGCAGTTGTTTCTCAACGCACCGTTATAAGGAAAGGTATGTGTTGCGTATATATTTCGAGGAAATAAAAACCATGCAACTTTCTCTAATTATACAGAACAAAAATACTCACTAAAATGAAATTATAATTTTTTGACCTTTTTTTTATAAATTAGCATATATGGTAAGTCCATCTTATTTGAGAGTTTATTTTTAATAGGTTTGGGACACTGAATGTTAGAAAATAGTGGCATTTTATTTAATTTTATTAAAAAGAGAGTGATTAATATTTAAGTTTAACGCTCTTCAGTGTTTCAGGGTCTCAAAGTTTAATAGAAAATTTCTCTGGATTTAATCACTACATAAGGTGTCTGGGAAGCAGTGTTGCCAGATCTGCCGCAATCGCGCCATTCCAACGCCTTCGTTTGTAAATGGGCGTAAAAAATATCTTGGTTGGCGCTGGCGCTCAATTTAGGCGCATTTAGAGTTAGGATAAAGAAAAATACCATATATGGCAATTTAAGTAGTGGTGCCATCTATTGGTCGTATTGGTTACATACAGAGAAATGATATGTATATATACCAACGTATATAGAGGACGCATTCCTTATACCTACCTATACATATACGCAAAATTGAAGCAAAAAAGGAAACCAAATTTTTGTGTGCAGAACACACAGAAAAGAAGAATAAGAGTAATGCTCCAATCCATAATATTTTCACCCTAACACTTTTTTATCGATGTTTCCAAAACAAACATTTATTTCATTTCACGCGAGTTACTATTCTATTTCGTGTGATTATAACTATGTTAGACGCATGTATGTTTAGAAATATTACATTACCGCGTCCGGACTAATATTTGTTTCACTTCTGGGATTGAAGATCAGCAAAGTGTGATACTTTTCAAAGTCGCTTTTGTTATGGTTTACGTTAAGTATGCGTAAAGTATATTGCTTATATGCTATTAGAGCTTGCATACGTTTGTTTGAACTCTTACTTTTAAATAAATTGTTGTTGTACCTCCTGTGCTGAGATTATTAAGTGTAAATTTTATGTAACTATATGTAATGTTGCTTTTATTTCATTTTGTTGTTGAATAAGGCAAAACGCCCAAAGGAATGTTACCATTTGTTACATTTTACAGATGATACAGAAATTTTAATATTTGATACCCTTACATAGAGAATCAATGTTCATTTTAGTAGTTTTCCTGTTTGAGACCTTGCAGGATGCTTCTGAATTCAGTACGAAATAAAAATGTTATTACAGGTAGATGGTTTTTATTTAATAAAAAAAAGTTTTGAGTTACAAAAGATTTATTTATTTTTAAGAAGACAGATGAAACACATAAATATTGTTTTCATATATTATAATGATTCACACTTCACACTAACATATGATGCAACTAAATTGGTGAGTTATTAGAATGTTTAATGTAATAATAAATTATCACAACTACAATTTTTTTCCATCTATTCTGATACAATTTTAATCAATTTAATACAAAAGAATAACCTTATATACTAACATAATTTTAATAATTTTGTGTATATTTACGTATATGTAAACTTTTTCAATTATAAATTATTTTTGGAAAACCCCTGAATAATAATTCGGAAATAAATACAAATACCAAAAAAACCATTGAAAATTCGCGAAACCGTCTTAAATTTGAATTAAAATATCAATAAATTAAAAAAAATATATATATAAGTTGGTAGAAGTCTTGAAGAATCCATGAAGATGTGGCAGTTATTAATCCCTGGACAAGTCGCACAGATAAGGAAAGAGCGTTGTATACGTGGAGGTAACGAGGCTAACGTGCACTGAAGAGCGGTAACGGGGCAGTTCGCTGCGAGCACCTACCACCTTTGCAGAGTGGTATTACCAATGCCCTACCCACGCACCTCCCCTTCGTAAAGGGGCCTTCGCACATCCACCAAGTCGCCACCGCGAAACACTACAGTCCAGTCCGATTGACTTGGAATGACCTGAGATTGTCTAACCGCCAGTCGATGATGTAGTAGTTGGTAGAAAATAAAAAAAGGGGTATGATGTCTAAGCAACTTAATGCTTGTCAGACTGCCCCCCGCCGGCTCTAATCTCCCCCCTAATCATCATCATGATCCCGGAAAAATCCAGTCACAATTGACCAGGACGAGATTCGAACCCGCGGTAACCTGTTATAGTCGAGGCCCCAAGTGAGACCTTAAGGAACCCGCCTATCACAGGTTTCGATAATAATAGTAATAATAAATAAAATGAGTATCAGTAAAACGCGCACCCCCACCCTCTTTTTTAAACGCTGTAAAATAAATAATAACAATATTTAACCCTGAAGCAATATTATAGACGTACATATACACTTACAAACAATTACAATTAACTAAAAGCTTTTATTTGAATCTTTGAAATAATTATTATATGTTGAATCATTTTAATAGTTTTTACCATAATATACAAATCTTATGGAGTACCTTGTATATCCTTGTGTAAATAAAATATTTGTCAATATTTCGGGAAACCCCTTAATAATACAATATAGATATACAATGCACGTACAAACAACAATTACAATTAATTAATTTTCTTTTCATTACAATTTTTAAGGAATTCATAACAGTCGATGTTTGGGAAGAATCGCGGAAAACACTAAACAATAGAAAAAAACACGAATGAACAAACGCTAGTTACCGGAATTATAACTAGATACAACACTAATAAATACCTGATGGACTAAAACCTTCGATTTTCGCGCCAATTCTTCCGTCCTCCATTTCGCTGTCTTGTTCAAAAAATCTGGGAATCCGCAGTTTTATCCTAAGACAATAACAATAGTGCTTATAATAACCAATAATTATTCAATTTTCGTAACGCGAAAACCGATGCCATTCGAAATGTGTAAAAGAAAAGCAGAAGTTGGAAATCATCCCATTCCCGCTATATAATATACTTCGGATTATTTCGGAAACGTTCGTGCATCATCGCCGACCGACAAAATATTTTAAGCAGATTTAATATTACCTTTCGGTCGTGTATGCAAAAAATTAATATGTAGAAACAAACGGAGCAACAAAATTAATGAACGAAAGTAAACGCAGTTATGGAAAATGTTTGTTAATATGGAGTCTTTAACAAGAATAAAATGAATATTGAATAGGTCTACCTAAGTTCTTCAAGAATGAAAACGAATTCACGGCACGGCTTGGTTTAAATAAACAAACATTGCAAAATTAAAGGAAATCACAAGGCTAAAGGAAGAACATTGAAAGATGATTTAGTCTTTTTGGCCAATTTATTATATGTTCTTATATATAATTGAGTCAATAAATGAGTATGAGTATTAAATTATAATTAAAAATGTAATAAGTACCTTATTGACACAATCGGTCGATTATGCTACTCTTCGGCTAAACCATACTTCGGTCCTCCATCGGCTGCTTGGTCCTCGATGATTCACGCTGTCCCAGAAATCCGGCGAATTCGTATATTTTGTAGATTATCCTGCAACAGCAATAATGATTAATATGCGAAATTAATATTTTTTAAAAATAAAATTTTGACTAAATGAAGGTTTTAAAGCCGTTTTAGGACCCATGATACGATAAAACTCAATTTTATGGATATTTTCCAAGTTTAAAATAATAATATAATGGTTCGGATTGATTCGGAACCGTTCGTGCATCTTCGTCACCGACGCGGAATCTTAAAATTTAACTTGCAGGAAGAGTTAATGATACATAATGACGATATAAGAAAAAATATAATATTCAAACGATACTATGAAAACTTCAAGGGCAAACCATAATAGTCACCTACCTTTATTTACATATGGGGGAAAAGTTTAAAAGCAGAATCCCAGTGTTCATTTATAAATAATTCCAACCAATTTTCGTACTCGCGCAATTCACATTTACTAATTTACAGTGGAAAAAAATTAATTTTACCAAGGCAAAATACGTATAAACAAAAGAGACGCGACATGGCGTCATCAAGCTCATCGTATTCGTGTTGCAACTGATATGGATTGGTTCGGAATCGTTCGTGCATCGTCGACTGACGAGGAATTTCAACGGTAGATTTAAGAATTGCATGGGATGCATTAAAAAATAGGTATTTTAAAAACGGATTTAAAACTATGTAATGGCAATATAAGAAAAAGTACAATATTCAAACAGCACCATAAAGAACTAAGAGCATGATGCA
Source organism: Cetonia aurata (assembly GCA_949128085.1). Taxonomy (NCBI): domain Eukaryota; kingdom Metazoa; phylum Arthropoda; class Insecta; order Coleoptera; family Scarabaeidae; genus Cetonia; species Cetonia aurata. The sequence goes on along the minus strand of OX421884.1, from coordinate 5,784,270 downwards.
ATAACAGCGCGTACAATACAAATTTACATTAATAATCCGCAAATAAATGATCACCAACATACCTTTATTTATTCGGCGTAAAAATTGCAGAGCGGAATCCCAGGGGCAATTCGATGATGCTGATAGAAAGCGTATCAAATTCTCATGCTCGCACTGTTTTAGGTACTATTCACAGTTAAATTAATCAAGTTTTCTAACGCGCAAAGCGACGCCAACGCGCGTGAAATGCAAATGGGATATCAAAGATTTCAAGACCTTTTTTGCAATAATATCGGATTAGGTGCTCGTGCATCACCGACAACCGAGGAATTTAACTTGGATACACCAGCGATAGATACAAAAAACTTAACGCGTGAAAAACGATTTGAAAACACCATGTGGTAATATAAGAAAAAGTATGATACCCAAGCAGCAATATAAAACGTTCAAGGGCACGATTTTATAATGCACAGAATATATATTTTTCTGTTTTAAGTAAAAATGTTATTTTCCACATCAATATTTCCTTATTAGATTATCAATTTCGTCTTCTACAATATTATAATAAATTATAACACAATTTATAAATATAAGGCGTACAAGTGGTACTTGCTACAATAAGGAAAGTGATACAATAAAGATTTAAACTATATGCCGTTCGTTTAAACTATAATTATTAATACTGAAAGAAAGGGTTAAAGTGAAAAACAGATTTATCTGAATTTAGCCCTATTTCTTTGGCGTTAATTTTTTTTAAGTAAATACTTCGCCGTTTCCTATTTCTGTATCGTATTATAAGTGCTAAGAGAAATAAATTCTATTATTATTAATATATGTACATCAATTTTTGGGAGGACAAATTAGTCTCACGAGAGTTTAACGCACTAAATAAAAACATTGTAATACGAATGTGAGTTTATTGGTTATTTGACATTAATTGTTTTATTATTTTTTGTTGCTATCTAAACATAAAATTTACAATTATTTGAAATGTGCAATTTCAAGTAGGAACTACATATACAATCAGCGACAGAATTGAGTGGACATAGGATTATATTTTATTATTAATTATTTGTTTTGTAATGTTAGTATGGTTTTGGATATTATTTATATTTAACTATTTGATCTGCTAGAATATCATATAATGTTGTATATCATTAAATAAGTAAAATTTATAGTTTAACTAAAAATCGCCTAGTGTCCACTCAATTCTGTCGCTGCCTGTATGTCTAAAAGTATGTTATAGGATTAGCCTGTAACACGCAGGCGCAACACAGTTTCCACAGAATCAGCTGTGCTGTGGCTATGTGCTAAATACATTCTCGCATCATCTGTTGCTTCTTGCATGCCACACACCAGACAATCACGCACATGTGCATAAATAAGAACGTGTTTTATTTGGATAGTATAGTGCAACCCTTTGGGTTAGTACAAGATAAGGCAAGAATTATAACAAACAAAAAGTTCTCCTTTTAAATCTTTTTTTCTTTGGACATGCCGGTTTTTATGGGATTAAATAAATCAAACTCGGTTTTAAACTTTTTTTTCTAATATGATACGCGCGATACGTAGGTGCAATAGACAGCGCTATCTGTTGTTTAGAAGAGTAACAATGTTCAAGTTATTGAGCTAGAAATTGGCTCAAATATTAGATGAAGTATTTATATTTTGAACCTAGGAACAGTGGCGGCTTGAAGCGGCGTGGTCCAAAAGCTCAAATTTGAGCGTTGCCATTGGGTCTTACGGACATGGTTTATCTACTTTGCTGGGGGTAATTATGCGTTTAGAGAGATCGCTAACTTTTTATTAACCGTACTCTCATTACAAATGCATGCCAAATACAATGCTAGAAAGGGTGTTTAGCATCATGAATACTATCAAACACAAAATGCGAAATAGCCATAGTTTTCAAATGCTGAATCCTATATTAAGAATTAAAACAACTTTATACACAAACACTTTCGGCTGCCATAATTTTAAACCTACTTCACATATGTTAACAAAATTTAATAGTGACATTCATATGAAAAATAAAAATTGTAATAACAATAATGAAGATGATGGGGCACTTGAAATCATAGATTATGATGTACCCTGTATATCTTAAATAATTTTTTTTCAACAGGTAGATGATGCGTCAAGTCAATTGCATTGCAATGGGATTTGACGCGCCATCTACATGTCGGAACCAATAAAGTGACAAAGTTCCATAAATATTTTGTTTCTTTTTTTAAACAAACATTAAAAAAATGAAATATATTAAAAACCAGTAATTTCTTCGTTGTTTCATCTTTCTCCTGTCTCTATTTAATTTTGACGCTTTTATAAATAAAGTTTGGCGCGGTCGCATTTCGAAATCTGACTGCTTGGAAAAACCTTGTCAAAATTCAACCAGCTGTTTCAACTATAGTTGTTTGTCATTATACGCCCTCTTTCTTGGATCTTATCATCAATATTAATTTAGAGTCTTTATAGTTCCTGGAAATCCAAACACGATCACGAAACGATATTAGAAATAAAAAAATAGAAACCATATTTATAGCTGTAATGTTGGACATTCACCATATGCCGTTTCACCGGCTTCCTATCCTATTTGGTGTAGATAATTATTCAAATCTAGAAACGAAGTTAATCTGATCAGTTGCCCGGACTATTCTAGCCATTTATGGTAGTTGCGTTGTCTGGCATTATGTGTATAAGCAAGTTACATGACAGGAGAGTATACCTAAGTGAGGTTATGTTCACACAAGTAGCTGTGCCTTTAGTTCTTTATAGATTTGAATCGTGACAATGTTCTCTCCCATTCTAAATGTGACTCATAAGATACGTTCACCTTAATAAGAGATACTCGCATACATACGTGTACAATTTACGTATTATGTTTATCGGTATTTTGTAATTACGATGAGGACTTGAAAGTACGATAAATTTCTTACTAATGAAGTGTCAGAAATGTTCGTGATGATGCAACTTACATTGAAGATTATCATAAAAGCAAATACACATAAATACAGTGTTAATTACAGTTTCGCGCACTTTATTCCTCCTACATAAATCTATTAAAACAGTTTGTTGTTGTAGGTTATGAATTTATATTGAGCGCGCTGAAAACACGTATAAACACAATTCTTGGCAAACAAACGCGAACTAAAAAAGGTGTTATCTCCGTCAGCAGCAACGACACTGAAATATATTCATTTAGAACTACCTTTTCTACGGTAGGATACAGTTTCTCGGGGCGAAGTAAATTTTTGGTAGACGTTCGTGCTGGCGAGAGCCGAGCCGATGTAATGAATCTTTATCGCCTTGACGGGCGGCGAAAAACGTAACTATTCCCCGGATTCTCAGCGTTGCCCGGTTGAAATTGCTTTCCGAGAAGATTTGTGCGGAGAGCTGAAAACAAAGCTACGTGTAATTTACGGAAATTGGCGGCATCCATCCGCCACTACCGATGCATCTCCAAGGATTCCTGTTGTGGTTGGAGCGGAGAGCACGGTGGAGATCAAGTTGGCCGGGGAACATTATTATAACAACATAAACATAACCAAACACATGCCGAACACGCATGGCCAAAATCTAAAGAGGCGATGTCAGAAAGTCATTTTTGATTAATATAAAAAGGAAGACACCTTTATTTAAAATTTTTAGATTAAAGTTTAATCACTACAAGCCACGTTTTTTTTTCGCAAATCAATATTATATAATTATTTAACCTAAAGTCACAGCTATTCGAATCACAGTTTACTAAACGTGATTTTTCTTTGCCGTATAATGACACAAATAACTTGAAATAAGTATTACTGTGTGTAATTTATAATTATTTTGTTAACAATACAGAATATGTAGTTATATACATTTATTATTTCTAATCTTTATTTAGAATTAATCAACTATGACATGTCAGCTGTTAGGATTACAGCTGTCACTACATTTTTTCTTTTTATTTATTTAGAATGTCATTAAATAAATGTATGTTTCCTGCTTTACGTATTGTACGTTTCGCAAATTTTACTACAGAATTGCTTTTTAACGATTCAAAAATGTCAGTTATATACTTACTTTTTTACAACTACAAACCTCTATGTAGATAAATGCTCCTGTAATATTGCTTTTAACTGTCGTCGTTACTAGTTAATTCATTGACAAACTTTTTATGTCTGACCTTCTGAATATGTGAATCCTTAAACGGACTTATATTCATAGCATACCAATTAATCTTAAAGTATTGAAGTTTTATTGCTTATTATATTATTTGGAAGATTTATTGTATAAATAAACATTGTGTAATAAGTATTTGCTCTATCGTTAATGTAAAACGTGTATATATATTTATCATTATGTAAGAATTTTGTATAGTGAAAATTGGAGCATTTCAATTCTTTTAAATTATTTTCTTTTTGAAATTTAGTAGCTATTGTTAAGGCAGGAATTTGCATTTAGTTACAAGTTACAACAGTTATCATTCTAAGAACATATCAGTATATTATTTATATATTATTCTATAAGATCACAACTTTGACCTCTTAATTAGCATGTTTTGTTGCATCAGTAAGTACAGAAACTTCAATATATATTTTTTTAGTTTGAGTTTAATGAACAATATTTACTATTACACAAAAGAGCAATACAATTTTCACTTATAAAAGAACACAATAATACGAAATACATAATACCAAAACAAGTGTAACAAACACAAAAATATCTTGTGAGAATTCTTATTTTTCCTGACGTGACTTCAAACCATCCACAGTTTCTTGTATACCTCTCTGAACTGTGGCTAAGTCAATATTGCACATTTTCTTCGCAATTTCCTTAATTTCTTCATCCCTGATTCGGTTTGCCGCATTAATTTTTTCCATGTGTCTTCTGATGACGTCCTCAATGTGCTCCCCCGAAACCTCCCGTTGTCTATTCATCACACACTTGCTGCTGTGCTCTAATTCTGCGGTATCATCATCAGCGGAGCTGCCGTATTCGTCGGGATTATCAGTTAACTTATCAAAATCCAAGATATTCTGAGCTTTCTTGAGCAATCTTGCTTCTTTCTTAGCGTGCATCTTCTTGATGTTCTCGTAGCGAATATCGACCATCCTGTCCTTCAACCTTCTCTTGAGAAAAACATATTCCAAGTCGTTAGGACCGTTCTGAACCTTCATCTCGTCCAGGGTGGAGATCATGCGCCTAACGACAGCTGTTGAGGCTACAACGTTGGAGAAATTCCATCTTACCAGTGGTGGCTTCCTTTCCATTGTTTGATTTTGACCTTCTTTAGATACTTTTGGTTGCTTGAGGACCTTTATATCTCTGGCAAAGATCAAAGCATGCTGTATCTCTTCATAGTGATTCTCTTCACAATTTATGCATAAAAGCATGTTTATATGAGTGAATCCTTTGAAACATTGTTTGAAAAGCCAACTTAGTTTGTATTTATTGCTGGGAGTGATCATCTGATCACGATCACCATGCAAAGCGTGCATGCACCTTTGTAAGTTTTCTAGTTCTTCCTGTGTTCCTTTTCTGTGTTGTTCAGGGCAGTTTTTCTCCCAAGGGTACAAATCGACTATGGTTAGTTGACTTACCCTCGGTCTATCTTCTGAATTTGGATTTCGCTTCGCCTGTACCAATCTAATGTTAAACACCGAATGCCCTTTAACAAAATTCGGACCTAAACTGGCTTGATAAGCGATCATACGCGTCCGAGCTAAATTACATAAGCTAATCACCTCGCTAGTTGAACCCGCCTCAATTTCGGTAACATTATCGACGTAAACGCAATGGAAAGCGTCTCGCTTTGTCGTCTTAGCTTCGGGTACGCTGGGACATTTAACGTCCAGCAAATCGTAATAATTATTTTTGTATATATGCACATATGAAATAAATACTGAAAAAATATTCATTTCCTCGGCTCCCTCGATTATCATCCCTAAATTGAAAAACACTGATTTGTCTTTATTTCGACTCCTTTTCTCCTTATTCTTTTTTATACGATTTGTTTTCTTTTTTTTAGCGCCCAGTCGTTGCAGATCGGGAGTTTCTTTAACGCTCACTTGAAATCCATTCGCTTTATTTGAAGTGAAATACGATTTTCTCGCTTTGTAGTTTGCGATTGTGTTGAAGATCGTATCGAGACACCTTGGTAACAAACCGGGATCAGCTTGTGTTCCAATCAAAGTATGATTCTTCTCAGTACCAGCGAGACCATACACGAACAACACACTATTAAATCCATCCACCAAATCTTCTAGGAGCGGAAACGACAACAAGGTGTAAATAGCTTGTTGTGACGTATTTGCAGAGAATATTTTGTTGAAGGAGTATTCAGCACTTTTCCCTCTTGATTCATCAACTCCCGGTTGGTTAACACGCAATGTTTTTTCTGACTCCACCGTTATGCATGACGTTCGATTTGTTTCTATCGGTTTTAACCGACAAAAGATTTTAACTAGGTCGTTGCAATGCATTTGTGGATTGTTTACGAGATTTGAGAACAGATTATCCACATGTTCGCTACACAATTTTTCTGGTTTCTCTGCCATATTTTTGTATTACACTATCAGGAAAACACAACTCACTAAACTAAAACTATTTCTAAAGTTAGGTTATAATAAGTTGCAATACATTGAAATGCAAGGAGATATTTAAAACCAATCAAAGCGTTAAATTCAAAAATTACTAATTGCGCATGCGCTTTAATTCATATAGTTATACATTTATTTTCCTATTAGGAGATTATATAAATAAGGAATAGAATATTGTTACTTCTATCTTTTCCATTCCTTTGCCGGATCCATTAAAATATTCATAGCAACCTACGTTACTAATGAGAATACACTGACTCTGCAGAAAAATAAAGTAGTTTTTATCCCCTGCGAAACAGAAAAGGGATTACGAAACATAAATCAAAGCTCCATTTTAATCTGAAATAAAACTGTCAGAGCGAAAGTGTGCAGGGCTCATTGATTTCGACAAGATACACTTTATCTTTATTGTTTGTTTCTGCGTTTATGACAAAGCGATTTTACCCAAACTACAGATTACAAATATTAAATATTGCATTTTAGAGGGTTTGTATAACGCACACATTCAACACAAAGTATTACACAACCCCATATGTGCGGAAGATTTGAGAGATCTGATGGGCATTAAGATATAATATTGTGAATGTCGGTTGTTAGTCTGCAGTGATATTTGAGTATAAACGAAAGTGCAAGTTGTTGTTTGTTTTTCTCTTCTCTTTTGTATGATAATTAATGTAAATGTTAGGTTGAAAAATATATGTTGTGCGAACTGTAATTTTACGGTTCTATTCCAAACTGACGCAAACACCTATTCAGTTAATATCTTTTTCGGAGTCGGTAATTAAATTTGCATAGGAATAAATTTGAATATCATTAAATTTTGTTAATACCTTCCAAGAATTACGAAATAAAATCTTTCTTTTTAAGGATTTTGTCCTAGGTTATAATAGGCTTGTATAGTGAGTAATGTTGTTATGTAAATATAAAGGTTAAAGGGGAAATAGAAAATTGATTAAAGAAATCTAGGATTTCAGAAATATATATTGCTTTATAATCATGGTAGTAGGTATGTGCACAGAACATAAAATTTGGACACCTTACAGCTGTGCTGACGCCTTATGCGATAGGCAACACAATCAACTAACTCAAACCTGCTTTATTTAATTTTATTATTAAAATAAATAGTTACATAAGTAGAATATGAATAAAGAAATATAAAGGTGTTAATTTATTTGTAGCTTGGACATTCCTGAGTCATAGCTGTTCATCAGTGTTGCCAGCACAAATATTCTTATTATTTTTGCTTTTATTGTTTGCTGTTTTATTGATTATCGTTGTGATAGGTTATGTTTGTGTACCATTGAGTTAAAAATATAACTGATGGTACTGAACCACATCCTGTTAATTTTGTGTTTCCTGTTTAAATTGTGTGTTGTTAAATTTTAAAGCCATATAAATATACACTTTTATAAATATTCATTTCTTTATTCGAAAAGAAAAAAAAAAAAAAACGATATGACTGAAAATATCTATTTCTTTTTCGTTTGAGCAGCAATTTTATGTTAGGTTATGACAATGTTATGACAGATAAAAATGACGTTTAAATTTATTACTGACACAATCGAGATACCCAGCCAACTCTAACCAAAAATTTATCGCCTCTTACGTTATTATAAACATATTTATGTCTCTAATTTAACGTTATCCATACTTGCAATTCTGTCGAACGCCGGCCGGTGAAGAACGGTTTTCCACCAAAGCCGTTCGATAATGTAATTAATGCATTGGTTAATTACACTAATGGTCAGGTGGGTAACGGCGTGCCAACGGAATGTTAGTATTAAGACAATAAATATCAATTTATCGGTGCGCGGGTAGCACGTAGCTTTGTCTGCGTTCTATCCTGGGTAGGGTACACAACGGCAAAATCTCAATTCAATTACGTCTCTCGATTAAAAACGTTTTTCTAAATTAGAAAGTAGCTGCAGAGGAAAGCGGCTCGTTTACAAATGCAAAAAGGTATGTATTTTAGTTTTGATAGTGTATACTCTCTTAGGATTTAATAAAATATTACTATTTTATGTTATTGTTAATCCATAAGTTTAGGTTATGTTTCAGTTTTCGCTAAATGTAAATATGTAGAGCTGAACCTTCAGCTGATGCTATTGCTATCACGAAATAGTATGAGAGAGACAGCAATAGCTTCAGACAGGTTTAGGGAGTGGTGTTCTAGGTATATTCTTGCCTGTGTTGTACTACTTAAAGAATTTCAGTAATACTACTTATTTTTAAATTTGTTTTTTTAATACATTTATATGGGGTCATCATAAAGTAAGGGATATATTTTAAATTCTTATATAATTTTAACAAATCAAGGTAGTAACAGAAACTAAATGGAATCTGGTTGCTTTCGAATTGGGATTTTACTGTATGTATGGAAAACAGAAGAATTGTCGTGTGACTGCTGATATAAGTGCATTATAAGTGTCACATAAATCATCGCGATTTAGAGAATTGTTCTTAAAATAAAACTCCCTTGAACATCCATTGAAGCAATTTAAACTTTCAGAACATGGATCTACAAACAAGATTTGGTTTAGATCAATGTTATTATGGATGCGATAGAAATCAGATAATAATAATAATAATGTATATTATTTCCGTAATACAAAACATGTGTAGAAAACGTCAACAGTAAAAAACAAACAAATGTATAAATAACACTTAATACAGATTTAAAGAAAAAGTTTAGTTACGTAATAATTTAAACTATGTCGTTCTTAAAAATGTCGTTTATATATATAATACTTTTTCTATGAGGTAAGTCTTTAATTTATTGTTAAAAGATGCGCAAGGTAATGACTTTATGTCTTCTGGTATGTGGTTGTTTATTTTAATGCACTGATATATAGTACAACATTTTTTTGAACTTTAGTTAAGTGAGTGTATGGAGGAAGTAGTGTCTTGTGGTAAGTACCTCTCGTGTTATGAGTATGCACTAATTCAAATTTTTAAAAAATTTGTTATTGTTCATTTTGGCAAACACGATACATTCTAAAACATATAAGGAGGGTAAAGTCAAAATTAGGTAACTCCGAAATACATCCACACACAAAAATGTCTACTGTTAAATCGAAAAATTGATCTTACACACTTTTTTTGTAGTTTGAAGATTTTATCAGCGTCTGTAGAGTTTCCCCAAAATATAACACCGTATTTTATTCTGGAGAACACACCCGCATAATATAATGATAAATCTGGGTCAATATTAACATCTTTACCTATTGACTTTAACGCATAACTTTGGGAGCAGAGCTTACTTGCGAGGACTTCGATATAGCCTTTCCAGCACAACTCGGAATCGAAGATCCAGCTTAAGAATTTAGCTTCAGGAGACCAGGTAAGTTGTATATCTCTAACTGTAATATTCATTTCACTGTTATTGTTAACTTTAATTTAGTTTTTTTTTATATTCAGGTTCAGGTTGTTTTCGTAAAACCAAACTTCGTATTGCTTTATCATGTTTTCTGTAATAGTGACTAAATCAGATCCTGTTTTGCGACGTATGGTTGCTGATGTGTCGTCTGCAAACATGATGGTTGTGTTTTGTATGGCATTAGGAAGGTCGTTCACATAAAACAAAGATTGCTGGATTACGAGGATTAGGCTTAAGATTAGGAAGATTGGTAGGAATTTGATTAGCAATTTGAAAGAACAGGGTCTGTAACTGATCTATTAAGATCAGGAAGACTACGAATTAGTGATGTCAAAGATGCACAAATTCTTCAGGAAAATCAAAACATAGTCAACATTAATCCGTGGGTAAGAAGGTATTATCTGTTATTGGTGAACGATACTGAAAATGTTACGGAGTCATACCATTCCACGGATTCAAAACGACCATGATGGAAAACATCATTTTTATGCAAGGATTGAACATCCCCGCACATTAAAGAATGGTAAACTGCTGGTTTTCAAGATCGTGTTATAAACGGACATTTTGTAAATTCATGACCTCCAAGATCTTAATCCACCGGATTACTGGCTGTGGGGTTATTTAAAAAGTTTGGTGTTTAGAACACGACCAGCGATGCTGGAAGAATTAAAGAAATCCCATTATTCAGACAATCGAATTTTCAAATGTTGGTTTTTACATTATTGACACTGATAATAAACAATAGTGGCCCCAACAGCTAGTTTATTGTAACTATTACTGAGTGGCGTAGGTTCTACTCTCGCTTTGGTCAATTATGATAACCGGATTTTTGTCTGGGTCATGCTGGTAATTTAATAAAATCTGGTGGAGATGTTTTAGAGGAAAATGTTGTAGAAATTACAAAAGTGGTATGGCAAATAGAGGAAATGCCTAATTGGTGGGAACAGGGAGTTATACAACCAATACTAAAGAAGGGAGATGGGAGAAAGTGTGATGATTACAGAGGAATCTTATTGGTGGATGTAGTACATACAAGATACTTTTAATGTGGTTTCACAATATGTGTTCCTCGACCAGCCATTACCAATACATATACCTACTGATTGAGAGGTCGACCGTGTGCACACTGTATACAATCCTGGAACCTTTTCCCACCACTGAACTCACCTTCCGCAAAATACATAATTAACTTGACATAATTTCACGTTCGCATCCGCAGAACAGAAAACGGAATCGCAAAGAAGAAACTTCTCGACTTGTTAGAAAATCAGCGGGCTGCGGAACTTCATTGTAAACTTCCTTGGTTCCGTTAATCCAATCGCAGCGAGCATCTCAGTCGGTCTGTCCGTCCGTCTGAAGTTGAACGTTGAACCATTATAACTTGTCAGAGAAGCGGTTCCGGTAGAAATTTCGCACGTGCGACGCCGATTCCGACGAATAACCGGCGGGACTTGTTTTATTAATCGGAGCGTATAAGTTTGCCCGGGCGAAGAGATAGATATGTGCATACCGAAAGCTCTTGATGCGAGGGCTCTATCCTCATGTATTATAGATTCGTTTAATACTCTTATATGAAGGTAATAGGGAGAACTTGGTGGCCGTATAATGAGACGTCCCGGTGAAACGGACGCGTACGTTTTAATGCGCTGCCGCTAGGGGGCGTTAGATAGCAAATAGGAAGTTATAGAAAGGTAATAAAATTCGGGGGACTGGTCAAGAGGCGACGAACTTTACATGAACAGCCCTCGAAGGTTCTTCATATAACTACCCTCGGGACGCCTCGAGCGCCGTTCGAGGGTCTCCATGAAATAATAATTACGTAACTTCGCTACTTGTCGACGGCGGTGTCGCACAAAGGCGTCCAGAAGTGGATCGTCGGGAGGACTCGCAGAAATCTGCTTGCGAACAGTGGCGACACACGGGCAACGTACGAAGTTATAATCGATATCATTTTGCTCGGTACAATTAAGCTTTCCGGGATAATGGCTTTCGAAACTCCAATAATTATAACAAGAGACGGAGGAGAGTCGCTCGCGCCAAATGCAATTTTTAATTAGTTATTGACAAATGGAAAGGAGGTCATGAACCGCTGGAGAGAGCATTTATTAATACATTAAATAGACGCAGCTAGCCAGAAGGATAACATTCAAGAAGACGCGCTGATGAGAACAATAGGAAAATTGGAGACAGAAAAAACAGTGGGACGTGATCAAATAACTGCGAATTGATAATTGATTTAGAAAGAATCGTTTTAAATGTATTAACAAAGTCAGGCTTTATCAAAGCTCATTAAAAAAAAAAGGGAATATAAGGCTCACACTACCTTTATTAACAGAAACTCCTATAGAGATTCCTAGAGCATTAGCTCAGGGAATTTGCTATCGGAGAGTAGTTTTTTTATCTTGAGACAACTGAATATCTCTAAAACACTGCATCAAATCAAAAAAGAGATCTTAATAAGATTTGTTATAATTTAGGGGGTTCACAGGAACACCCACACAAAAAATTAATATTTTACAAGTCAACATAAATGCATTAAAGGTTGCTAAAGAGGGCAGGGGATGGATCCACTATTCTATTTTGTTGATTCCGGAAGATGGAGTGAATTCTATAATTTCAATATTGCTATATGTATTTGCACCAACATACATATTCATTTAAAGTAATCTTCAGATCGTCAGGTCGTAATTAATAGAAGCGCAATTACATATTTTAATAGGACTAGACGTCCCATTAAGCACACAAGATTCGCTGCGATTGTTCGGCGCGCGCAAACAATGTATGCAAATAAAGTTTGTCAGCGAGAACATAAAACGCGGTAGAGGGGTAGAGCCTTAATGCCGATGCGTGCATTTATCAATCACGCGACCCATCGTCGTCCCCGCAACTGCGATGTGTGCGCGCACACATCAACGCACCGCTGAACATGATAAAATTACGCGAACATTAAAGGCGAGCACTACAATACGCCAACGATCCGACCTCATTAAATCTAACTGTCCCCATGCAATTCACGTGACTACGCGTGCGCGCGTCGAATCACCCGTCAGTGTCTGTTATAATTTCTAGGCTATAATTATAAAGGAACAATCAGGCTGTGGGCTGTGGTGGATTCGCCAAGACTATTAGGATGTGCGAATCACAAAGCCCATTTCATTGAGCTGCTTATAAAAACCAGATATCAGGGACTTATTACATATTGTTAGGTACCGAATTCATACGAATGTCAGAAGTATATAAAAAATGTTAACGATCCTACAAAATGCACGTTATTCCCGTTCTAACAAACGTTTATTGCTAAAACAATTCAGCAACTAAACGAGGGAAAGAAATACTAGTTGAGAATATTGTAGCTAAATTTAAGTAGCACGTAAGATATTAACAAAAAAAAAAACTTTCATTTAATATTGATATAGGAAGCACATATTTGCCGGCTTAATAGATTTGTTATTTTAAGCTGCCAAACAAATTTGTGTTCTACTTAACACTGATTACCAACTATAAATAATCTCGTCACAGTACTTACTGTTAAAAATGATCACCTCGGCATGCAAAATAAACAAACCGAACGGCACTGAAAAAATTTGCCACCTCGCTCAAAAGAATTCGCCTCACCTTCGACTTGGCGCTTGGACTTTTTGGCATCGATCCGACCTCGCATTTATTTTCTAGTCGAATAGCAGTTGTCACCATGATGCTCGAGGAATTTGTTTGAAGAAGCTACCTATCAATCATTCTGCGAATGGTGGGTTCTCTTTCTGCTTCCTCTTTACCTCTGCGTGGTGTTTTCCTTATATTTTCGTCATCACGTTGTATAGTTGAGCAGGTAAATATTTTATTTGGAATCTTATTAATTTGTCGCAGGATATAAATTACATAATGAATTTAGGTTAAGTAGAGTGGAAATTTTCTTCTTCTTCTTCCTTGTTCTAGTTTATCAAATTAAGAAGAAACTGACCAAAAACCTTTTTTTTTTTTAATATTGTGCTTTCAAAGATATTTGTGCCAGATAACCTTTTTCGGGGTTTATTGCCTTTTTTTGGGCCTCAGACAAAAATTGTGTAAAACTGCACAATTTAGTAACCGTAGAACGCTTTTCGACGAATCCATGCTGTACAAGAGAAATAGTACAACTTACAGCGGAGTAGAGGTGTTTATAAATAACAGTCTCAAAAACTTTGGCAATATTTGATAAAACTGCTACTGGTCTGTAGTTAATAATGTCAGACATATCACCACTTTTAAAGACTGGACACATCCTAGCGGTGTTCCAAACTAAACTAATAAGTGAAACTAAAACACAAACATAAAACGTAATCCTGACATAACCTAAGAAAAGAAGAAAATTTCATAGTAAATTACGAATAATGTAAAACAGGCCTAACGTTATAATTGTTACACAAGATTTTACCCTCCTGCCATCTACATTTACTTCGCTAAATTGCGATAGTGTATCACTTGGCTAACCCAGCATCTAATTTATGGAACAGCTTCAACATTCCCGAGCTAAAAATGTCAGAAAAATACACCTATTGTCTACTTAGAGAACATAATTGAAACGCATTTTCATTCATTTATACTTAATCCAAAACTTTCTTCAATCCTTTTGCTATGTTTCGGTCAGCAATTTACATTTACAAGTAATATTGCATAGTGCTTGTCGGTATGAAGTTTGTCACGCGTGTTGATATCCATTTATTTATATAAACTTTTAACATTTACATTCATACATAAAGATAAATTGCAAACCTCTGGCATGGTTCATGATGTGAACATTCGTAATCGTGGGCATTTGCGTGTAGAGCTAGCAAGGACGGAGGTCTTTAAGAAATCTCCTTGTTATGCTGGGCCCACTTTTTTTAATCTTCTGCCAAATGATATAAAAGAGTGTACCACGCAATCATTATTCAAGCAGCGACTGAGAGATTATCTTATTGATAAATGTCCCTATAGTTTAAGTGAATACTAACTAATCTTATACTATAAGCCTATATCGGGTAAGATCTTGTATTTGTTGTTTGTGTAGTTTTGCTTGTGTTTTGTATTATACATATTAGAACTATTTATACATCTCTTAACACTGCCAATGTTTACAATGATCTAACGGCAATAAAGTATTAAATAAAGACTCTAATGTTATCACCCTTTCTGACTTGCAGATGAAGCGTAGAAATTAGCTACAACAGCCACCATAGTAATGATTGGGGTTACAATCGACTCGATATTATTTGCGTGGTTGTGGTACTCAACACGCATATCCTATTGTTTATATAACAGTCGTATCTTATCAAACAAAACAACCGCAACACGGTCTCACATATACATGCATACATCTTAGATATACGGCTCCCAGATGCCCCAGCAAATTAAATATCCCTAGGTGTGTTCGCACGTGTATCGTCATCATTATCGTTACCATCCTAATTCTGCGGATGATGATCAAAGTTTCCCCGTGCCGTCCTCCGCCCCACCCGTCATAAGATTATATCGACCTTCGCATATAGAGAGACGCGCGGACCTAACGTAATCCGCATTGTCAACACGCGCGCGGATTTGATGAGTTTTGTTACAATACCCGGTGCCGGTGTGGCCTGAATACGCGATCAGTCTGGCGGGTGCATCGCAGCTAGAATCGAGAGAGCGGGGCGACGCATCAGACGACGTCGCGACGCTAATTCCAGTTTTCCGAAGCTCCGGAGGAACTAATTTAAGTTAACATGCTGGTAAACAAATTAACCAGTCGGAGTCAAACGAAGAATTCTCAGATTAAAACGTCTAGAGAGGCACAGGGATAAAACGAATCTATGTCTGACTTGTACGAGTGTGCATTTGGAATGACAATACGTCAATAGAATACGTGCTTATCAAGAAATAAATAATTAAATTTGCATATCTCGGAAATAAGTGAAAATATCAAGTCATAGAAGGATCTATGCACCAAAGTTACTTCCTTATGGAAGCCCAGATGCGATGAACTAACTATAACAGCAATAACTATACCAATATGACTAAAATCTCCCATAAAAATTAAGTTGGTGAAGGAAGAGGGAAA
The DNA here is from genome assembly GCA_949128085.1 of Cetonia aurata. NCBI lineage: Eukaryota > Metazoa > Arthropoda > Insecta > Coleoptera > Scarabaeidae > Cetonia > Cetonia aurata. Next base: position 5,768,285 of record OX421884.1, on the reverse strand, counting down.
AACCATGTACAGGGCTGCAACAGACCTCGAAATACCCTTTCGAAAACACTTTCTCATTATTATAAGCTCTACGATGAAAAGAGCGAGTCATTTTTTGATATGCCCTGCTATATCATCTATTTACTACGGCTTGAGAACTAAAGAAGCATGGAGATTCGCCTAGCATTATGCAATTGCTCTAAATGAAGTTACAGACAATTGGGTTTCATTTAAACAAGCTGGCTATATGATTGGCTCCAAGGTTTCATGAATAGACACAGAGTTTTATTATTAAGGTCTCGTGAAGGCATCAGTCTCGCTCGAGCTAGTGCTTTTAATAGAGTGACAGTTGCAATTTTGTTTTGAAAACCTTAAGTTAGTTTTGTCGAGGTTCAAGTATGGTCCAAATGATATTTGGGATATGGACAAGACTGGAATTACAACTGTTCAGTCCCGAAATAGAATTATTGCTAGACGAGGTTTTAAACAAGTATAGGGAAGCTTACTTCTGCGGAAAGGAGGTCACTTGTGACTATGGCATTAGCTGTTTCTGCACAAGGTAATTCAATTCCTCCCTACTTTATTTTTCAACGAGTTCACTACAAACACCACTTTTTGAACAATAGATCGATTGGTGCCGTATAGGAGGAGGAAATCCTAGTGGGTGGATGAATGAATCGCACTTCTTCTACTTTGTAGAACATTTCGTCCAAAACACAAAATCCTCCAAAGAACATCCAGTAATCCTTTCACTGAACAATCATGACTCGCATTTGTCAGTCTTTACAATACCGCTCAGAAAATGGGATAACAATGCCCTCATTTCCACCCCACACTTCACATAAATCACAACCGTGGTCTACGGTCCATTCAAAAATTCAACTTCAACTTTACTTCGTTAAGTCTCACACAAATACTATTTTAGCATACTGTACCCTAAATCCACAATTTGTAGAGCTTCCGTCACCACTTCTGCTTACTCCTTCCTCCCACATCGTTCTCTTGTTGTTGTTGTTGTTGTTCCATCCGGAGCGCTCGAGACGCGTGCAGACATCATTTTCTAATTTCCTACTAGATGCTCGCAGCACCGCAGCTTCCTCGAATGCATGCACGGATAGGTATGTTCGTACCTACCGCGGATTTTATACATAAACGCCTAAAGTCTAGACGGGAAAATGTATTCTAATCTCGCAAGAATTACGGTAGTTTATTTATCCCGAACGGAATAATATTTGCATAGGGCGCCGGCACGTTACCTCCGTGCAATTTTGACTGAGTAATATTTATTTACATACGCTTATGTGAACAACGTGTGTTGTCGGATTTCGAATCGGTGATGTGTATGTTAATTTCAGAGCGCGCGAACGTGAAGGCCGAAGATTAGCCAGTGTATGTAACACTACTTCCGTAGAAGCAATTTACCGTACGCACAGTTGAGCGATAGATAAAGGGAAAAGCATGTTAAACAACAAAATTAATAATATATGTTTATGTTCAATCCTATGGCGTGTACTCCACTCACATGAACATCAATGTTCTTGATTACATAAACATAAGAACTTCCATTATAGTACACGGAGATAAATAGATGGTGCCACGAATTAAACCTTTATTAAATAGTATAGTAAACTCCGGATCGTTCACCCAACCAGCTAAATAGCCATTTGATGACGGATTACGTGCCAATACAGCGGACCGGCTAACCCTCGTACACACTTGTGGTTTGGGATCATCGGTACACCCTGAATATTCCTTTTTCTTAATTCTTGCCTCTTGTAAAAAGACTCTACGCTTCGCGTCTCGCAGTCGTTGATTTGATAACCTAATCACGACCCACCTCAGAAGACCCGCTAAACCCCTCCCACTTGTAAAAAGACTTGCAGTCGTTGGTTTGATCCCCATCACGACCCACCTAAGCAGACCCCCTTACCGCACCACTCTCCACTAACTCCCGTCTACACCTGTGATTGGTTGTAATTAAAAATTACACATACTGTATATATTGTAATAATTTTTTTTTAATTAGAAATTACAGACACTGTATCATCATTATTCTCCGTTGTAACACTAAAACAATCGAAGAAAACCGGCAATATTACATAATCGGAACCTTTTCGCCGGCGCGCGGAGATCGGCCTTGGGCATTGTCGGTGCGTTACCGAAAATCGTGAAAAATCGATTTTCGGAAAGATTTACGCGTTTTCCCGCTTTTAACAACGAACTACGCCTTCTAAAAATACTCCGGCGCCTATTCGCGGTCTACGATCGAATCCCTTGTAACAAAACATACCGGCTAAAGGCGTCCACACTACTAAGAGCGTACTGCTTTTGGAAGCCTTTTAGTATTGTTAATGTATTACCTCACCAAGAGCAATACATCTAATAAACAGTGATCATCCGTACTTTACTAAAGAAGTGTACAACTTAATTAATTGCCGTACTGCCGGCATTCTAAGAATTGTATTGGTCAGAGCGCTCGTCCGTTAAACGAGTCAGGTTCAAATCCTACATGAGGTAAAATTAATACAAAAATTGCTACTATTAATTACAGTGATTAGCAGAAAAAGCATTATTCCTTGATGATTTCACTGTAAAAAGTGCAGAAAATTTAAAAACTACACAACTTAAAGTCTATTGTCATTATTTTTATTATCCAGTTTTCTCGACAGTAAAATGTTCGTTTTATTTCTGGTATTCTTCTCTTTGGATGTAATCCCAAGCGGTTTTTAATTCGCAAAAAATAAACCTCCGTTTATTCTGGAGTTCATCTCATTCGACCAAATTCGGAAAATATTAGTTTGCAAACCAACCACAGTTCTTTTTCACTTTCTTTTTTAACTTCAGAAAGGTTAGGGGTGGGGCGTTCAGCTTGATCTGATTCTTCGTAGTCAGACAAGCTTTTTTATTTTAACATCAAATAAATGCCTTTCCGCTATCTACTTCTTAGTAGGTTACTCTATGCTTCAAATTGTTATTATCCTTACTTGCACCGTAATTTATCAAACGTAAACACCATTCTAACACATCTAGTGTACAAATATATTTTCCAATTACGTAACGAAAAGGTATGTGTACATAACTTAGGCAGGCGTATTTACAAAACTAAGTCGCTGTATCGCTGATGGTATCTGCATGTACATCTATTAACATGCGTTTAACATTATAAATTATATACGCCACGGATTAATAGCCACGTTAAGAATATCCATAACCGTGCTTGCTGGATAAAGCACGCATATTTTATATTTAATTCTTTGGATCTTGACCATGTATATGTTTAATTTCTTTTTTTTCTTGGTTTTTAGGTCCCAAATAATAAAAGTATGAATGACTAACGACGTTTCGCTTTATTTAAAAGCTTTTTCAAGTTGTATATAAATGTATAAAGTTTGATAAATAAAATTTTTTTTGTTTAATAAATGACAATTTGTTTGTTTTTTATTTTGAAAATATTATTATGTTTTAATTAAAGATGTTTTGATTATTTATTTTTGGATTTTGTAATTAAATAGTTCTTTAAAATATTGTATTTAGTTATAAAAGTAAATTATATAATTTTGTGAAATATTGTATATCGGTTTTATCATTGACTGCATTTTTATGTTTATAAATTTGAATTATTTCTAGTATGTTACGTGTTTTTAAATTTTGTTCTTTGTTTAAAATTGTTACGTTGTTGAAATCAAAGGTATGATTTTCAGTTATTTCATGTTTTTTTAGGGCTGTAAGATTTTTATTATACTTGTGTCCTTTTATTCTATTTTCCAAATATTGCATGGTTTCACCTATATATACACCATTACAATTTTGACAGTCTATTTTATAAACTATGTGTGATGTTTTACTTTTTTCAATTTTTGATTTTAATTTTGAATAGATTTGGTTTTGTAGTTTATTTGTGTTTTGATAGGCAATTTTGTAATTATATGGTTTGAAAATTTGATTTATTTTTTCGGATAAATGTTTAACATAAGGAATTTTTATAAATTTTGTAATTGTTTGACTATTATTTATATTTTTTGTTGATTTATTATAAAAAAGAAAAATTCTTTGTTTGAATATTTTGTTTATAAGAGAATTTGGATAATTATTTTGTTCTAGAATATTTTTTGCTTTGTTAATAATATCTGATCGAAAAACTGGACTTGTTAATTTTATTGCTCTGTCAGCTAAACTAATAATAACACTGACTTTTTGAGATAAAGGTTGTGAAGATTTAAAATTTAGATAACGTCCAGACCATGTTGGTTTAGTATACCATTGAGTTAAAATTTTATTATCATTGTTGATGAGTTTGAGGTCTAAAAAGGTAATGCTATTGTTTTCTTCAATTTCAATTGTAAATTTTAATCTTGGATGAAAGGAATTAAAATTGTTAAGTAAAATTGGTATATTTTTTTCTTCTAACGCGGTTATGCAATCATCTACATATCTTTTGAAGAAAATTATTTCGAAATTTATTTTATTTAAAATTTTTTCTTCTATATATTCTAAAACAATTTGTGCAATGATACTAGAAATTGGTGATCCCATTGCACATCCAAAAATTTGTTTATAAAATTTATTTTTATACTGGAAAAATGTTTGTGTTAGAGTTAATTCTATTGCATTAATGAATTCTGTGATAGGTATATTTGTAAAGTTTTCAATTAATTGCCATTTTGTATGTATAATTTGTTTTGCTAGGTCTAATGGTGTATTTGTGTATAACGATACTACATCTAATGATATCATTTTGAAATTTGGTTTTAATTTAATGTTGTCTATAAATTCTTTGAATTGCCAGGAATCCTTTATATAGTATTCATTTTTGAACGCGATATTTTTAAGGCAATTTGCTAAAAATTTTGATAGTTTATAAAAAGGACTTTGTACATAAGAAATTATTGGTCTTAAAGGTATATTATTTTTATGTAATTTTGGTAAACCATACAATTTTGGAGCTTGTGCATTGTGAATTTGTAATGATTTGGATTCGTTTTTGGTAATAAATTTAAGTAATTCCCAGTTTTTTATTAATTCATTATTTTGTTTTTGATAAATATTGGTTGGATTACTTTTAATTTCTTTATAAGTTGTATTATCACTTAATAATTCGTTAATTTTGGTATCATAATCTATTGTATTCATTATTACTGTGCTGTTACTTTTATCTGGTTTTAATATTATAATTTGTGGATTGTTTTTAATAAATTTTTTTGTTTGTTCAAATTCTTGTTTTAATGTTTTATTTTCTTTGTGTATGTGATGTTTTTTATTTTTAAAATTATATATTGTGTTTGTAATTTTTGTTCTTATATTGTTTTTATTTTCATTTGGTAATTCAGAAATTGAAGATTCAATATTAGCTATTATATTATTAACAGGAATTTCGTTTGTGTTATAATCTAAAGCAAAATTTGGTCCTAATGACAGGATATTAATAACATTATCAGGTATTATTGTATTTGAAATATTAGTTACCCAATTATTATTTTGTATAGTTTTGGTGTTTTGAGTTGTTGGTTTGTATTTTAGTAGTTTTATTTTCTTTTGATGTTTGAGTTTAATGGTTTTAAAACGTTCTTCATATTTAAAATTTAGATATTCTAAAAATGTGTGTTTGTATGTGTTGCTTGTCAAACTGTCAATTTTGTTTATAATGTCAGATATTCTATTTGAAATGTAATTTATTTGTTGTGTGCAATCTTTAATTAAAACATTTAATAATTTAAATTTGAAAGTACTTACGGTTTTTAAAATATGCAGCTTTGAAGAACAGAAGAATATTTCTACTTACGTGCAAGACTGAAAACATCTCTCCAAAGTTCCTTAATTTTAATCTTAAGCATATCATATGTAATAACAGTTTCTTAAATGACAAAATCAAAAAAACCGTAAGTACTTTCAAATTTAAATTATTAAATGTTTTAATTAAAGATTGCACACAACAAATAAATTACATTTCAAATAGAATATCTGACATTATAAACAAAATTGACAGTTTGACAAGCAACACATACAAACACACATTTTTAGAATATCTAAATTTTAAATATGAAGAACGTTTTAAAACCATTAAACTCAAACATCAAAAGAAAATAAAACTACTAAAATACAAACCAACAACTCAAAACACCAAAACTATACAAAATAATAATTGGGTAACTAATATTTCAAATACAATAATACCTGATAATGTTATTAATATCCTGTCATTAGGACCAAATTTTGCTTTAGATTATAACACAAACGAAATTCCTGTTAATAATATAATAGCTAATATTGAATCTTCAATTTCTGAATTACCAAATGAAAATAAAAACAATATAAGAACAAAAATTACAAACACAATATATAATTTTAAAAATAAAAAACATCACATACACAAAGAAAATAAAACATTAAAACAAGAATTTGAACAAACAAAAAAATTTATTAAAAACAATCCACAAATTATAATATTAAAACCAGATAAAAGTAACAGCACAGTAATAATGAATACAATAGATTATGATACCAAAATTAACGAATTATTAAGTGATAATACAACTTATAAAGAAATTAAAAGTAATCCAACCAATATTTATCAAAAACAAAATAATGAATTAATAAAAAACTGGGAATTACTTAAATTTATTACCAAAAACGAATCCAAATCATTACAAATTCACAATGCACAAGCTCCAAAATTGTATGGTTTACCAAAATTACATAAAAATAATATACCTTTAAGACCAATAATTTCTTATGTACAAAGTCCTTTTTATAAACTATCAAAATTTTTAGCAAATTGCCTTAAAAATATCGCGTTCAAAAATGAATACTATATAAAGGATTCCTGGCAATTCAAAGAATTTATAGACAACATTAAATTAAAACCAAATTTCAAAATGATATCATTAGATGTAGTATCGTTATACACAAATACACCATTAGACCTAGCAAAACAAATTATACATACAAAATGGCAATTAATTGAAAACTTTACAAATATACCTATCACAGAATTCATTAATGCAATAGAATTAACTCTAACACAAACATTTTTCCAGTATAAAAATAAATTTTATAAACAAATTTTTGGATGTGCAATGGGATCACCAATTTCTAGTATCATTGCACAAATTGTTTTAGAATATATAGAAGAAAAAATTTTAAATAAAATAAATTTCGAAATAATTTTCTTCAAAAGATATGTAGATGATTGCATAACCGCGTTAGAAGAAAAAAATATACCAATTTTACTTAACAATTTTAATTCCTTTCATCCAAGATTAAAATTTACAATTGAAATTGAAGAAAACAATAGCATTACCTTTTTAGACCTCAAACTCATCAACAATGATAATAAAATTTTAACTCAATGGTATACTAAACCAACATGGTCTGGACGTTATCTAAATTTTAAATCTTCACAACCTTTATCTCAAAAAGTCAGTGTTATTATTAGTTTAGCTGACAGAGCAATAAAATTAACAAGTCCAGTTTTTCGATCAGATATTATTAACAAAGCAAAAAATATTCTAGAACAAAATAATTATCCAAATTCTCTTATAAACAAAATATTCAAACAAAGAATTTTTCTTTTTTATAATAAATCAACAAAAAATATAAATAATAGTCAAACAATTACAAAATTTATAAAAATTCCTTATGTTAAACATTTATCCGAAAAAATAAATCAAATTTTCAAACCATATAATTACAAAATTGCCTATCAAAACACAAATAAACTACAAAACCAAATCTATTCAAAATTAAAATCAAAAATTGAAAAAAGTAAAACATCACACATAGTTTATAAAATAGACTGTCAAAATTGTAATGGTGTATATATAGGTGAAACCATGCAATATTTGGAAAATAGAATAAAAGGACACAAGTATAATAAAAATCTTACAGCCCTAAAAAAACATGAAATAACTGAAAATCATACCTTTGATTTCAACAACGTAACAATTTTAAACAAAGAACAAAATTTAAAAACACGTAACATACTAGAAATAATTCAAATTTATAAACATAAAAATGCAGTCAATGATAAAACCGATATACAATATTTCACAAAATTATATAATTTACTTTTATAACTAAATACAATATTTTAAAGAACTATTTAATTACAAAATCCAAAAATAAATAATCAAAACATCTTTAATTAAAACATAATAATATTTTCAAAATAAAAAACAAACAAATTGTCATTTATTAAACAAAAAAAATTTTATTTATCAAACTTTATACATTTATATACAACTTGAAAAAGCTTTTAAATAAAGCGAAACGTCGTTAGTCATTCATACTTTTATTATTTGGGACCTAAAAACCAAGAAAAAAAAGAAATTAAACGCATATTTTATTACAGACACAGCGCATGAGTGTGCAGCTATGTGCTTCTAGGTGGAATCGCTTTACTAACTGCGACGTATGCATATCTAAGCAAACGATTTTAGTACCTTCTACCACGTGCAATAAATTGCAAACTCAGTAGTGCATGAATTATTTGCTGTACTTATATATGTATGTAGTTCGTTCAGTATGCGTTGAATTTTGTATAGTTCGATGCACGTGGAGATTGCAACAACAGATTACTAGGGGGCGTCAATATTCTCAATACTAAAATGAAGAGTAAAGTTAATATACCGCTGATTTTGTTAGTAAAAACATGCTTATCGTATGATATTCTGATTTTATATTATATATCTGTACCTCAGAGACGAACTACGTTAAGTCCAAATGTGACGAAAATGCTAATTTTTGACTTAATATATCTGAGGTACAGATATAGTGGTAGCAATGGAATATTATTATAACGAGTCTAGTGAGGTCTATCTATCATTAGGTCATCTACAGAGGGTAGCAAAAGGAAGCACTTGTTACTTAAAGATCATTGGCCTGTTACAAGCTTTTTATGGCACTACAGTTTGCACATGGTCCCAAAATTAAATTCTGAGCAATATTTTTCAAATAACTATTTTAGATATCATGTCGTCTAACCTGACTTTTCACCGATTCACGCATGGCATGTTTTTAAAATTTGCCGCCATATTAATAACGACGTGACATGTCTCAAAATAAATCTTGAAGTTGATAGAAAAACTGAATCTATTCGAAAAAAGATACCATCTGTTAATGTTAAAAAGACAGTGATCAAATTAATATTACAAGGTGTTTGCACAGATTTCTGATTTTAAACGTATCATTCTAACAGACTGGTCGATCGGATAGAATTGGAACCACATGTATCTGTTTTCATTGCGATGTTTCCAAACTTATTCCGATTTCTTCATTCTCACTTGAGCAAGTCAGTAATAAGTTTGTCCTATTACGATAGGTTCATGTTTGTGAGACAAGGGAAATGGTTAAACTAACAGAATAAAGAAGGCGGGATTTTTTCCGGCTTTTAATATGTTCTCGCCAGTTGTCCAATCCCATTTCCAGATGCACTTGAGCTTGCCACCTTAACTTGGATTTTTGCCAGAGTATGGCGTCCATTCTACTGCTCATCTGATTGAAGCATTCTCTTCTCTTTTATAGATATGATTGCATTTATAGCCCAAACGCTGTGCTTTAGTGCCTTCACTATATCTTCTACTCCCATTATGCCTTTCAGTTCGTGATTCATTAGCTATCTGTGTTTTTCATCTTCACATCTTGGTTCTAAAATATTTCTCAACACCTTGCCTTCAAAGATATTCAAACGTTCTTCATCTTTTTTGCAGTAGGCACATAGTTTCCACCACATACGTCACTACCTGTCTTTTTTTAGCTTGGTCTTCGTTTTTATGTTACGGTTCTTAAATAACTTCTAGTGTATCCAAAAGCTTCTATTCTCTGTTTTAATACGCTTGCTGACTTTCGTACTTCTCTCCTTTCTCCAATTGATGGTAACTCCCAGGTATTTGAAATGTTATATTTTTTCGAAGATTCTGTTTCCTATGGTCTGTTTAATTTACCTGATTATATTTATGGTTTCCTTGAAAATGTCCATCACTTCAATATACATCTCATCGATTTTCCGGCAATCACAAGATTTGGCTACAAACAATTCGTTACCAACCAACTATTTTTAATTTAACCGTAATTTGTCATTGTGACCACCGAAAGAGATTTCAAAATAACGCTGCAAATACCTAAGCTATATTTAAATTTATTCAAGGTAAGTAGCGCTTATCTTGTATCGTCCAATCGAACTCCAAAAACGCCCTGAGATTGGAATTCTCTGTATATATTATTCAAGAGTCATTTTCATTTTTATTTCTCCGGAATTTCAAATTGCTTTAATTTTATTATATTTTTTGTGTTACAATACTTATTCAGACCTCTCGGATACTGGTTTAGTAGCCGACACGTTCGCTCCGACTTCATTCGCAATTGGTCGGATTAGGACTGCAAACGGCGAGATTTGGGTTGAGCCGGTGTATCTAAGTTTTAACAAACCACATGTTGCAGTTTTCCGGGCGACGCGACGCCGTTACAGGACTCGACAACACTTGACAGGCTTCCTTAACGACCCCACCACCGCTCGAATGCCCGGCCACTCTCCGTTGCATCTTGCCATTCCTACACGACCATCTCCTCACAGTCGGTAGACCCTTCTCCTTGCCCTGACAAGATAAAATGTGTGTTTATCCGTCTTCCTGGGGTAAAAGAGAGAAGCGAAGACTCGAGTTAGCTACTCTGAATTTCGGTTTTTTTTTTTGTTTTTTACAATTCCCAGCCGACGACGGGTGGCCGGCGCTGCGTTAGAACCGACGGAGTAATTCAATTCTGCGCCGAGACGGAGGCTTTGGAGTAGAGGTGCTTCGTTCTCGGAATCCTGGGAAACTTTTTTACAACTACGGCATTTTAAATTTTATGGGGCTAGGTGTGCATACGCGCCGCCTTGAAAGACGGTAGTTTCTTGGGTGGAGATGGGAGAGAATTTATAACTTATGAATACTATATCGCCTGGAAGACAAGCTCTTCTTGGTTGATTGCGAGAGCTCGTTTGGGAAATATGATGCCTTGATTTAACCTTGAAAAGGGTTGATAACCTGACATAGACGGAGAGAACATGTTCAGTCAACTAATAATTAGTTCACTCACAACAAATTTCGTTATATAATTTTATGTTTAATTTAATATATCAACAGACTTTTGTTTGAATTTTTATAATTGAAACTATTTCAGGAATATTCTATATTTTAATAGATTCGGCGTTTACTTGATGTAAATCCATATTATATATTCTATAATCGAATATTGGTGCAACATGGAATATTATTGCTTCAAAGAAGAAGTAGTGCCTAACTTATATCGAATGCAAAAACTTGCGGGATTGACACGAATAATTTTTTTGCCGCGCGCTGTTCCAATAGCTAGATTCTCGAAATGCTCCATAAACAGATTAGCTACCACAGACTTAGTGGGCTACTCTATGCGTTTGTCCATAGAAACAACCATCCTACACGAAGAAGCTTGTTGCTTAAGCTTGGTTTAATGAGACGTGTGGTGTCTGGTGAAAATAAATCACCAATATATTAAAAATAATGCATTAAAATTGCTCCGAAGGACGAGTTCATAAAACCGATGAAGGAATTTATTGGGTAATAAATTATTCATTGTATTGTTACGATCAGGTGTGGGGCCTTGCGGACGCAGTGTGTGCTCCACCCGATGCAACTTAATAAAAAAAGATACACACGAGTAGGACGTCCTGGAGTAGGTGTAATGATTATTAAAAAAAGGTAAATCCTTTATTGATAAAGATAAAAAAAAAAGAAAAAAGATTGCCACCTGGTTGCTGAATTCTGATATTAAAATTAATGCAAAACGTAGCACGTGGTCGCTAGATTCTGTTATTAAAATTAATGCAAAAAAAGAAGGAATATCACGTGGTTGCTGAATTCCTGAGATTAATTTAAAATTGACGCAAGCAAATGATTTGGCACACGATTTGGCAAAAGATTTGGCAAACGATTTGGCAAATGATTTGGCAAACGATTTGTCAAATAAATTGGAAAACGATTTGTCAAATGATTTGGCAAATGATTTGCAAACGGTTTGGTAAATGATTTGGCAAACGATGTGTCAAATGATTTGGCAAATGACTTGGCAAACGGTTTGGTAAGTGAATTGGCAAATGATTTGGCAAACGATGTGTCAAATGATTTGGCAAATGACTTAGCAAACGGTTTGGCAAGTGAATTGGCAAATGATTTGGCAAACGGTTTGGCAGATGATTTGGCAAACGGTTTGGTAGATGATTTGGCAAATGATTTGGTAAACGATCTGGCAAAGGATTTGGCAAACGGTTTGGCAAATGATTTGGCAAACGGTTTGGCAAATGATTTGACAAACTACTTCACCGTCCACCTTTTGTTAGGCGATGTGTTTAATTCGTCTAAACGTGCATTTGTACCAAACTTTTCAATTTATGTTTTTAGATGATGACATATGATATATAGTTGTTAACAGAATTTTTTAGAGTTTTAAAATGCGTAATAAAATTGGGTAAACTTTGTATGTATCTACTATATCTAACACATTTGATGCTCAATTGTTTTTTATTCTAAGGCGTATAATAGGGAATTTGATGTAAAACAACTTTTCTTCTTTAACATTTTGTCGTATCTCTAACAATAGCCGAGATATCTGGACTGACAGCTAAAATCAAACAGATTGTAGATGTACATAGCAAAAAACAACATTTTCATCGGGTTGTCAATAATAAAGATCGGCCGCAGAAACTTGTGCAGAAATGTATGCGTTGGCATCTTTGGTGATCATCGCATAGGACTTCTGTTCATTGACGAGACTTTAAATGGTCAAATGTGTTTGTACATGCTGGACCATATAATCAATCCTTTGATCACAGAAAAATTAGCTCAAGATCCAGATTTGTTGGAGAATGGAGAAAAAAGGTGAAATTTGTTTAGTAAGATGGAGCGCCTCCACATTATGCTGCCGGAGTACCAGAATTTCTGGATCGTTGGATTGGTCGAATGGGGCCCCATAGAATGGCTTGTCAGATCGTCGGATCTTGTACCACCTGATTTTCTCTGGGGGCATGATGATGGGGGGGGGTCTATGTATCTATATGTATGCCACGCGTTCAAGTTCCTTACAAGAGTTATGCCAAGACATTGTTGAAGAATGCCAACGATTAACTAATTAATGGTTGCCATTTTATAAAGTAAAATCCAAACAATTTAATTCTTACCGTATTTTATTAAACAGGTTGCAAATTATGCACTTTTTGGAAGAATATTTGAAGAACGAAGTACGTCAACTTGTGTGTAGCTATACAGATACTAAAAACTGTAATTCAGAAACTTTATAGTTTTATGCTTTCCTATTCAGGAAAGTATCCTGAATTTGGCGGTCACAAATAAGTCGGGTACGCTTCCGTGGCCATATTACCATCTAACACGGGCCACAATCGCTGTCGGTCTCATAGCTGGCGGTCAAGTTTGCGGTTATATCCCCGCTTGTTCCTCATTGCTCCCGTTTGCGTTATGATCCGTTATAGAGGTTGGCTGGCTTCTATACGAGGGGAGAATCCTGGCGAACGTGAATAATTGAAACCCGCAATTAAATAATACGGAACGCCCGAAAACGAACCTTTCCTTTTGCAGTTCTCCATTTTTCATATATACACGACCACATTTCCTTCCGGGATCCTTACTGCGAGAGCGTTCGAAAAATGCGTTGGTTGTTCACTTTTATTATATACGAAGTGGTCCTTTTACTTCCGTTCTTCGTGGAAGAGGCGGGATTATGGCCGTAGATAAATGTTTGACGTTACAAATTACGTTACGTCAATATAGACTGTGCTCTCTCCGAAGTCGAGTTATTAAGTGGGTCGCGCGATGGTGGGGGCCGGAAAGGGTGGTTTCGTTGGCGCTAATCGTCCTTCGCGAGACGCAGGGGCATGTCTGCGATCGCTTTTAAGACGATGATGTCTCCGCTACTTACGATTTAATACCCAGGGAGTGATGGTTTTAACTTTGAATCGTGAGCGAAGGGCTCTTAAACGATTATATCGGTGAAAGACGGATAGTTCGACCGCCGATGGATCAGACAGGGGGACCGTATAGGGCATGTGACTGCCTTGGTTTCAGATATTTTAGATTCCAGATAAATAATTGCTTGTAGTACTATTGGGATGAAATTGGAGCCCACGACGAAGAAGCTCTTAACCAAACAGGATTAAAAGAGTAATTTTGCTTGCAGAAATTTAACTGTCACAAACGGAAAATATTTACTAAAAAATGTTTCGCAGATCAACAGAACTGATTGATTGATCTATTTTAGTTTGTCTAATATATCCATCATTTTTATTATTGTAAAAACTTTCATTTAATTTATTCTTAATTGATAGAATTTGCTCACTTTGTCATATTACATATACATACATATTTAATCATAAAAACATAATTGCAACTATCACTTCATAAGTTTATAATTTGCGAACTCAGACTAAATGCGCAACAAGAAAACATCGCGGTGATGGTTCCATTCTACGGGCGAATACCTAAGTTAGAAGAAAACATCGGCAGAACTTTTTTCACGCAAACAAATTCAAGACATATCCAGGCAGTCCATCGACCCGGCAAAAAAAAAAGATCGCACCGGAACCGCACAGCTGAGTAATTTCTGTATGGTGACCGTATTAGTATTAGACAAAGTTCGATGGTAGTTGTATTAACCATTTTTTTAATTCTGTTTTTAGGACATTGCAGGAGCTGATACCATTTACCTCACAACATTTACAGGATCTTTTATAAATTCTTAATTTTTTTCAAGTTATCTATTTCCTCAGTAGATTTATTAAATTAATAACCTTTTACTGTTGCATTTATATATATATCCTTATAAATAATACATCGCCTCGCGTCCACACAGCCGCTCTTGCTGTACAAGTCAGCTCTCAAACAAAATGCTATACGTAGAATCGGTCAGTGATTGCGCTTGTTTATCCTTACAATAATATTTGACTCCAGAATAGTAGCTGTTTATGTGACTGCGGGGAATCCAGGGTTCTAATCAATGTATTCACAACAATTAAAATAGTTAAAGCATGTTTTTAATTGAGATATTATTTCTATGAAATAGGTGCAATAGGAATTCTACAATGACAAAAAAAAAAACAGGTGAGTCACCAAAATAAAAAAAATATATACAATTGAAAATGTAAATAAATTATTAAATTTAGTGGCGAAATGTTAATTACCCAATTTAGACAATATAATAAGATGAGTAAAATATACATATCGGCAGGGGTCAAAAGTTACGCGGACGGTTTTAAAGTAACAAGTTGGTGCTGTGTCGTGCCAGAGGGTTTTGTCGGCGCCGAAATCATAGCCCGGAACATAGTGCTGCATGTCAGAGAGCTTCGCTGGCACCGATATCACAAATCAGGTCATGATACTGGGAGTTAGGCGTGCTTGAACGGATGTGCTGTCCGCGGAGACCATACTCGGCGTAGTAAACAAGAATAAATGAAAAAAACTTTGTTAAACAAAATATCTAGCGGGAGCAACACTGCCGATTAAATAAGAGAAAATTAATGATCAGCTTGAAATTAATCCATACTGAAATGGATTTTCGCACAACACTGAACGTTACAAATAGTAAGTCAATCTATTGAGAAAGTTGAATAGAGTCTATTGTTCCACCATGGGAAATGAGACCACCCCTACTATTTTAAAAATAGTGCATTTATTTCCATCCCATTGCAGTGCGGCCTTCTTTTATAAGCAAGAGAAATCAATAAAAATAGTGAGTGTTTTATGAAAGAATGTGCAAAAGATTGATTTTTAATCTATTTTTTCGGTAGGTAATCGTAAGTGTATAAATAATTTGGATATTGGTACGAAAATTTGTATGCTTCATATAAACTTTGCATAACATAGCTTAACATGCATTTGATTATTTCAATAAGTATTATAGGTTATACTTTTCTCATGTTTCTAAATGTTACTATAATGAGGTCACACCCGAAACCAGGGGTGACATGATTATTTCACTTCTAATAACGCACACAAAGCGTTTTATGTGTTTCTTTTTTGTTTTTCTCCGATGGTTTGCAATTACAAAAGAACCTGGACTAAAGAAATGATGATCGATGTTGGTGATCAGGTGACTGTAAGTAGTAGTGTTAAAAATCGAAATCATTCAAGTCCCAGAATAAAGAAACCAACAGTTTTCAGCGTCACACAAGAAAAAGAGCTACAAAATCATGTTTTATTCCTATCGAAATTATATTTTGGACTTACAACGAATCAAATAAAACAAATTAGTGAGAGATGGCTCTCTGGCTTCTTAAAACGCTGTGCGGATGTCTCAATAAGAAAACCGGAGCAGACTAGTCTCAGCAGCATATTAGGTTTCAACAAAGTTGATGTTTTACAATTTTACAGCAACCTTCAAGAAGTATATGACAAGTACAAATGTCCCACATCTCAGGCCATTCACTGTGATGAAACAGGTGTCAACATAGTTGGTAATGCAGTAAAAGCACTTACTAGGAAAGGGTAGAAACAAATTGGTCTTATTTCAAGTACTGAGAGATGAACAAATATCTCAGTGCTGTGTTGCGTTAGTGCTGTCGGATTCCACATTCGAACAATGTTTACCTTTAAGCGTCATAGGATGGCTCCAGTGTTATGGAAAGATGAACCTCCAGATGTCATCTATACATGTTCTAAGTTCGGAAGGATTATTGAAGGGTTGTTCGTGAAATGGTTCGAACACTTTCAGAAGACTACGAAAAGCTCATTAGAGGAACCGGTTCTATTAGTGCTTGACAACCACTCAAGCTACGTTTCTTTAGCAGCTTACGATTTTTGTAGAACTAATGGAATTGTCATGGTTCTTCCCCTGGAGAAGAAAACAGTGTGTCTACTGCATATTACAGAAGCAAACGCATAAGGCAATTTACCCGAGAGATATATACAATTCCATAACCATGTATGGAATTAGCAAATTAGGGTTACCCTGATGATGGTAGTTGAACTACTGCCGAAACGTTGGATCTCCACATCCGATGGACACAGTTCAAACGATACCAATTCATACCCTTTTTTGCCGAGTAACGCATAACACTCCAAATATGCCAGCACATTTTATAATGTAATGTCTAAAATTGAAATTATTGTTTTGAGGATCTAAAGAGAAAGTTCTTGTTTCTAATCCATTGATCCATTATTATTTGAGATAACAGCAATAGTAGCAATAACAACCTCGTGGGGTTCTCCCTAAAAAAAAATGGTTATTGATTGTGAAAAATTCGTCAACGTATCAAACTACCGAATGATTTATTAGCTCACGAGGCACTGAAAAACCGGTAACTCACTCGAGATTTATACGTTTAATCCCAATGAAAGCCTACGAAAACGCGTAGGTCGTAGCTTTCCGCCACTTAGAAATCCCTCTTTTCCCCCTTACGAAGGAAAAAAATGTCCTCTATGATAAGACCGGCGTTGGGTGGATGTCGAAGGACGCCTCATTAATCAAGCGATGGGAATTGAGTGCCGGAAGACGAGTATAGTTACCGCATGTCAAACGTTAAGTAAACAGAGCGGATATGACGCTGTGTTTTGCGTACATCGAGAAAAGATTTAGGGGTGCGCATCAAATACTTATCATTAAGGGAAATAATATGGCGTCGAATCACCGGGAGCCAAGCTAATATTTCATTTGTTAAATTAGTTAATTATATTACGCGCGCGACATCTGTGACAAACGCGATGCGTTGCCTCGCTGCCACTGTAGGGCTTAAATCATTGCGCCCAGCAATAATGATTTAAAATGTTGAAAGGACCGGCTATTAATCATGGTGTAATTATGGCTTAGACGCGGGCTGTGATATTCTAAGAATTTTAGCGAGATTTAATTAACGTATAATCTGTTCTTTTTTTAGATTTAGCACTGCTATACAATCGTATTTTTTTTAACGAATGCTTATTTCATTTAAATTAAACATTCATTGTGACAAAAGCGAAATGAAAACGCGTCCCTTTGCGGTGGCGGATAATTTTTCATATTATATTGAAAACGTGGTCTTTAAGATTTGCAAATGTATTATTCTTATTTTTAGTTTATGGAGCTCAGACACCTTTGTTCATTAATCTTTTACGAATTAAGGAACTAGTTAATCTG
This sequence comes from Cetonia aurata, assembly GCA_949128085.1. Taxonomy (NCBI): domain Eukaryota; kingdom Metazoa; phylum Arthropoda; class Insecta; order Coleoptera; family Scarabaeidae; genus Cetonia; species Cetonia aurata. Next base: position 5,750,177 of record OX421884.1, on the reverse strand, counting down.
CATTTTGTTCAACAGAAAGTTTTAACGTTACAATACAGTGAAAAATCAATTTGATATGTGTAAATTATTTATATTAACCAGGTCTTTTGTTGTTTTATTACCTAGAGTTTGGAGAATTTTTTTCAAAGAAGCCCATGGATAAAGATAAATTGTGGTAAATAAATATATGTATTATCTTTATTGACCACGCTATATTATTAAGAAAACTGTCATAGGCTAGTTTTAGCAATATGCTTCTGCGTTTCATGGCTTCATATTTATCGGACACCAAATAAACAAGTCATCCAGAAGTTTCCTTACAGCCACATTATCCTTTGTGACAACACAAAGGATCACCACATCGTCGGCCTATGTGATTTTTTCACCAATATCATCCACAGCTGGTCAGACGATCTCATCATAAGACCCGAACACCTATCGGAATATCAAGCAAAATGAAAAAAAAAAAGATATATAGAATTAAAAAAATTACGATTTGAAAGTTAAGGAGTTTAAAATTTAAAATTTATTTTTCGAAGTAAAAGATTTTAGAGGTTCGTTTTAAGCCATACACAAATTTCTATTTTAGAATTGGCTGGCTAACTGAATTATTGTATTTTTGGGTTAACAATTTTATTTATATTATGGAAACTTATAATATGCTTTTTGGCTTCGCCAACTGTTAACACAGCCTAAGAGGACAACGCGCGTTGCACCTTGTATCATTTTACAATTACTTCTAAAATAAAATATGAGTAATTTTAGTTAATTTATTTAAAAATAACATACACATTTATAATAAAAAAAGATACAGTGGTGCCTAACTACAACTACCGACTGTTACAATGGTATATTTTTTTAAAACAAAATTTTCTAAATATACATATAAACAATCCAATACAAATGTTGTGTGTTAGGTTATTTACAGCACTTCAACTCATTAATGAATTGTCGTGCTGTAAATGACACCTACCGCACTATATACACAGATAATTGTTAGTTACCAAAAATACTATTTGTTTCTGAATAGAACTTAAAAAACGGTGTTGTCACGTTGACAAATGCAAAAGCATATATAATCTATGGTAATAAAAGGGTAAAGAATAGTTATTGACTTTATTTACATCTACACTACCGACCATATATATAAGGACGACTACAACATTGACGTTTTCTTTGATATGAACAGAAATATACAGTTGGTTTGTAGTAATATTTATTTATATAAATTTGACATGACAAACATGGAAAACAAAGTTTAATAACAAAACACAAACACCAAATATTACAAAATAAAATTTACAGTGATTTTTCATCAAGGGCGGTACATATTCTTTGTATTCTTCTAATAAGAGACTATAGATAACCGCCTGCAAGTTTAGTTTCAGTTCATGCTACCTGGAGTTTCTGCCAAAGATCTCATACGCTGCTAACTCCTTTTTTTTTTTAATACTGGACCGCATTCACCCCACACTAGTTTTATTGGTGATAATTCTGGAGATTTGGGTGGTCAAATCATCCGTATCGACGTGTCTTCTTCCTCAAATGACATCAAATAAACGAGATGAATGTTTACGGTCGTTATCTTCTTTGAAGACGAAATTTTGGGAACATAATCTTTCCCCACTTGACACAGCATTTCCTTACGCAGTCCTTACGCAGGACTTTTATAAAATCGATACAGGTAGGTAGAGATTCTATTGGTAGTTTAAAATAGAATTAAATAATTTAATTTTTCAAGAAAGTCATCAAATGAAAACTCTTTTATTCCGGCGATCTGTATCACCCACTCCAAACCACTCTTAAACACTCAAATAATTTGCGATATGGTTTTACTCCAATAATATTCGAGCTATCAATACCAATAATGACAAGCTTAGTTTTAATATGAGTCCCAACTGATTTCAATTCCATTTCTTCCATTACATTCTTCCAAACGCTAATCTCGTCGTATTTCTCACCGAAAGCTTTTAGCCACAAACGCCCACCCCTACCTGTAGAAACGAATAATTCCTTTCCACCCCGGAACGCTTCTCACCGCCGCTGAATGTGATGCGAACAGCCGAAGAAACCTTTCCTCCAAAGGAAAAAAGCCGTCCAGTTCCGGTCGCTCCCCTGAATATTCCGCGCCAACTCCCTCATATTTTAATTAACTCACATAAATCGCGGAATTTCCTTCTATATTAAAATGCAAATGAGCGGCGGAGAAGTTTTATTTTAAATATCGTTTCCGTGTCGCGGGAAGTATGTGTGAAGTTTTATTAAAAACCCGTCGCCGGCGCGCCCTCTGGCGGACGGATTCCGAATCTGCTCGCGGATGCCGGTCACGCGTCCGCTTCTCGGTTCTCCGTGCAGTGCCGTGCGGAAATGGCAGGAATTATCCGTCCTATTACGATTGCTAATTATGCGAGGATGGAATTTATAATGTGAATGGGGAAGTCGAGAGTGGTTTTTGAATTTTCGATGAGGGAAATGTGTTTTAGAGGAAAACTAAAGTTCATAAGCGATTGGCTCTCGATAAATTGCGAATCGTATTATAAGCAGATTTCTACTGAATTTTGAATAGTAAAATGTGTAAACGCATGTAACTAAAAAGGATGTGGAAGAAATAACGGAGTGCAACGTAATGAATAGGAACAGAAATAAAGAGACGGGCAGCTTAGGCCTAGCGCGCTTCAGCGATTTCAAATCGCGCAACTTTTTTCTCGCGGCGTTGAAATAAATTGCGTAAACGCATTAGCAAGACATTAATCACGATCATCATGGGAGTATTGCTACACTGAGAAAAATGGATTGTAGAAATTAGATAGTAAATCTCTTTATGTTAATTAGTAACATAATTATTGTCAAAACGACAATATGTGGGGTATTAAGAGTAAAATAACCAGATGTTACCATGCTTATAGTAAGAGGTAAAATCTGGATTAACATCCAGATTTTACCTGGTAACCCAGGTATTCGATGCATATTCAATTTCTAACATAAATGTTCGTAACGCTCTTCCCACCCCTTGCTCTATTCATTGTCGATCTTTACCGAAGAAATCGACCAATAAGTTGTATTGCCACTCACACGTGTTATGTACGTGTGATACAGGTGTATGTACGTATTCGTGTCGGTGCATGTTTGTGTCTGCACAGAGAAAAATCCATGTTGTAATATTTACACTTCACTGTTTGACGGAAATTGTAGTAAGAATTCCTACTATTGTGTAAAATTTTAGAACAACGGCGTTGCATTTTCCTATATCACGGTTACAAAAAAAGCAATAAAATTGTTTAAAAATATTGTGTGACAATCTTCTACAAAATATAGTGAAATGTTTTACAATATTTTACAACAAGTGAACATAATAAATTGCATATAATGTAGTGAAGACAGTTATAATAACAGGTGTAGCAAATTTACTGTGTTGTGTTTATTTAGGTTAGGTTAGGTGCTTGCAACAGTCACCTTACTTTGATTATTGAAAACGGCATTAATAATGAGATGGAATGAAATGAATGCTGTATAGTTTTATATCTATATAGTAGGAATATCATAATACTCATAATTGGTTTAGCTACATAAATATGTGATACTACAGCTTTTGTCGTAAAGATGGCGCTACGCTTGTTTCATAATCTTTGAAATTCGTACTCAATGTAAATTGTGATCGGTAAATGTGGCTGCGTAATATCTATATGATGCTTATACATGGTTAACGTCGTGTAAAAAGTACTGTGGACAATCGCCCACAGACGAGAATTACGAGGCGCTTCAATACCGGTGGTACTCTACAGTACACGGGCCGGTCTGATTCCCGCAATCCTGCCCGATACGACGGCAATTCGCCCGGCTGTCACCGGCTAATCAAATTATATTAATTAATTATAATTAAAAATTATTAAACTATATTTATTATAGTTTTCATTGTTAACAGTTATTATCAAATATAGTCAGCGCTACTAGACATTTTTTTCACATTTACTAACATGTATGCTCAAATTAATAATACAAATATAGTACACTTTACCATACGAGTTAATAAAAAGTATTCACAGATATTTACTATACAGATATTGTCACCGGTAATATAAAATATGATTGTCCCTATAGGAGCTATAAAATATATTAAAGTATACTATATTTATGTTAAAGAGTACTATCTATTTCTCTCAGTGTAGGTTGACAGAAGGAGGTTGGAGAAAGTGATTGTAAATAACTAGATGCAGAAGCGACTGGATACAAGCCAAGAGGAAGTATATTTCTTTCAAATGGTTTATGAAACAACTACATTTCCATCCGTCAGAACTCAACATAGTTCTGGCGGATGGTAATGTTTCATGTTGATGAAACGAAGTGCTGGAATATGGCTCGCTATGTGCCATATGCGCAACTCGTCTTTGAGTTTTCACATACATGGTTCTTTCAAGCACTTGCAGAAATTCCAATTTTGCACGTAATTTTTTATGCGGAAGCAACTGCTTCAATAACGACGACAAAAGAAACGACTTGTCTTCGTCAATTTCCTCATTCTTGCTGTCTCTTAGGATTTGGAGAAGGGATACTTCATATGTTGGAGCTTTCCGTTTTTTTTTTTTCTCCGGGGTTTCGTTGATTGCACTGGTATCTCTACATGCGAGTTTCCTCCTTCCATTTCAGTTTCCAACATTCCCGTTTCTTCAGTACTTCTTCCGGCTGCTTCTGTGATTTGTGGTGGGCTATAATTCCTCGCTAAGGACATAAAATGTATGGGAGGGCCGCACAGCTTGTTAAAATCAAAGGACACTTCGAGAAATCTAAAGAAACAGTTATATAAAACTATAATAAGACCGGTGGTCATGTATGGAAGTGAACTATGGAAGTTAAATAAAACAGAAGTAAATGCGTTGGAAATCTGTGAAAGGAAGGTGCTAAGAAGAGTATATGGACGGAAAAAGGTGAGCGATCATTGGATAAGAATGATGGAGTGAAACAGCTGTACGGGGAATCGTGTATAACTAATGTAATAAGATCCCAGAGAATGATAACAAGTTTTGTTTGGAGGAGTGAGCGGAAGGAGAGGAAGGGGCAGACCGAGAACGAGATATCTCCAAGCGGTGCAAAGGGACCTGGAACAGCTAAATGTGAGGGACTGGCGGAGGCGATCACTAAATAAGGAGGAATGGAGGAAACAGTGCAACCAAGCCTTGGGTCTTCTTGGCCGGGAGAGCTGACTTTATATATATAATTCCTCGCTGGTTCACGCTCGTGTAGCAACGGTACCAAAAACAACATTTGCTCAAAATACAAATACTTTCTTCTTTTCGGCTTAGGATCCCCAGATTTATTTTGATTTTGCATATTCAGTTCTCTTCTAATATTTTTCCATCTGCTTTGGACATTTGTGTCTTAAATAACATACATGGAACGGACAAAAAAGTGGACGAGAAAATTATTGTGAAAGAGAAATCAGTATTACCTATACGATATAAATAATAAAAATAATACTTAGTGGAGCAGTAAAAAGTGTAGATACTTGAAACCAAAATATTATGTGAAGATTCTGAACTGAAGTGTAACATACTAAGGGCAGCTGTAGATATTTTGCATGTACAAGAAACAACATTAAACTGCAATTGTATCATAAAATAAATGCCTGGTCTTTAGTAGTCTGATGTGGTCTGATCAGGTTTTTGTAGCTCATCCCCACAAAAGTTGAGTCCGCTACTTTCTGCTCATGTGAAGTTAAGTGAGGTGGCTTAAACCACTCATTAAAACGATTTACACAACTCCAGAAGCTACGGACTTGTAAGCATACTGAGAAGATATGTGCACACTATTCACATTAGATTGAACTAAAACATAAGCCTTGTAATTTTTTAGATAGGAAGAGAATAACTCGTGGACTATACCCCGGATTCAGTGTCCAGAGTTTCATTAATATAACGCAGTGATTTTACAACAATATCTTTATATCTTTAGTCTTTTTTTATTTCCAATCAATTTTCAATTTTGCGTAAGTACATTTTCGCAATGAAACGCGAGTTTATAAAAGAAAAACAGAAAAAAAACGGAAAAATCGAAGATTCGGATCAGTAGAAAAACAGGAGACGAAGATAAATCGTTTTCGCAGACTCGCTATACGTCAACAAGTCGGCATCGACTCCATGGGCCGCTGCCAGGGTCTTTATATGCTAATGTCGCCGAAAGACGCCGACACAATAAATTCAACTCTCCCATTTCAAATATTCTCCCAACCAACCGATTCCGTACTTCTTCGGCGTCTTCGCTCGTTTATAAATAAACTCAATTTTCCACGCGCCCATTATCTCCGCGCTCGGACGCGACATTTGTTTCCGCATCCCCTCCTTCCTCCATTAGCAGATAACTGTGTCCCTATTTTGCCTCCTTCCTCCTAGATCTGCGTCTCCGCTCGAGTTTACTGCGTCGGTATATATTAGATACGACTACTGCTAGTTTCCCGCGCCAATAAGTCACGTATAAATTTTATCTAATGTCCTAGAAGAAACGTAATCTCGAAATTCGATCTGGTAGAGATGCACTCGCGCGCCACTGACTGTTGTTGTTGTCGATGCGACTGTAATGTCACGCACAATTTTATCCGTCTGATCTTCGATCTGGCGTAAATCAAAGCGATCGTTTCTAGATCGCAATAACTAGAGGGCGTGCGGCGTTTCGGGATAAATATTATGAAGTAAGTCACGTATTCCAGGGATTGAAGCCAGCCTAGGAACGCTTCTAAAAGCTGGAATTTTGCTTTAGGTTTATTAAGTTTCGTCACGGGCAGGAGTGTTTATCAAAAGAATGGGTATTAAAAGAAAAATTGAAGTCGACATAGATACAAGGTCGTACAGATGAACTCTGAGTATTCGAACATTTTCATATAAATCGTGTAATCAAAAATACCAGGCGATTAATATCCATGTGTTAGCCTATTTATACAGGGTTAGTAAAAAGTCCCGGAACGGTCGAATAACTTTGTTATTTGAAAATTATGATTTCTGAAATTTGGTATGGGGGTATAGTTAATATAAATGCTTTTATGCAATACAGTTAATATTTTTTTCACTTCCGGTTTAATCGGCAATACGTCCAACTTTTTTTTTTTAAATGGAACGCCCAGATTTTTTTAACACTTTTGAATGCAAAATAAAAAACTACGTTCAGGAAGTATTAAGATGTTTATTTTTATTCACAAGAAAACAGTTAAAAAATTAAAAAAGTGTCCTAATACAGAAAAATCAAGGTACCTTTGAAAAAAGTTGTTGTTTAGTGTTTGCATTCTTTTTGCCGTCACATTTGACAATTTTAAAAGCGTTTTAACTTTTGCATCGCTATAAATTTACTTATTTTAAACATTGACACATTTGAAAATGGCAGAAAAACTTACTGAATCAGAACGAATTGAGATATTAATCATGCGTGGGTACGGTGATCGTCAACGTTCTTTTGAAGAGGTTCGTATTTTGTTTAATACTGTTTATCCGGATCGTCACATTAGTAAAAGTACGGTATGCCGAACAATTCAAAAGTTTGAAGTCTTTCGTCAGGTGAAGGATTTACCTAGAAGGGGACGTCCATTAACAGCAACAGATGAAGAAACTAGTTTGAATGTGTTACTTACAGTGGAAGAAAATCATCACGTGTCCACAACAGAATTAGGTCAAATTCATGAGATCTCTCAAAAATCTGCTCATACGATTCTTAAATCAGCAAGAATGAAAGCCTATAAAATGTATCCCGTCCATGAGTTAATTGAAGATGATCCAGATCGTAGACTACAATTTTGCGAAACAATGACGGAATTGATCGAGCAGCAGCCTAATGTTTTAGATCACATCATTTTTTCAGATGGGGCAACGTTTTGTCTCAACGGCACTGTGAACAGACATAATTGTCGCTACTGGTCAATTGAAAATCCGCATTGGATTGAAAAAGTCCATACACAGCGTCCTCAAAAGGTGAATGTCTGGGCTGGTCTTGTTGGAAACAACATCATAGGACCATTTTTTATAAGAGGAAATTTAACTGGCAACGTCTACTTAAATTTATTGCGAAATGAGGTTGTTCCAGCACTTGCGGCCCTCTTTCCAAATGCAAACATAGGTGATCACCCTAATGCACATTTTTGGTTTCAACAAGATGGAGCTCCCCCCCCCATTTTGCCCATAATGTCCGCGATTATTTGAATGAAATTTTTCCGGGACGTTGGATCGGACGTAGAGGAGCAATCGAATGGCCAGCACGTTCGCCAGATCTCTCGCCATTAGATTTTTTCTTTTGGGGTCACATGAAATGTCAAGTGTACAAAAATCGTCCCCATAATCTTGAACAATTGGAAGAGAGAATAGTTCAAGAAGCCAATCGCATCACTCCAGAACAAATACAAAATTCAATAAGAAATTTTACTGACCGTTTACATTTTTGTCAAATTGTAAATGGAGAGCATTTTGAACAATTATTGTAATCGCAACCTGAATAGACAGGTATCTTGATTTTTCTGTATTAGGACACTTTTTTAAATTTTAAACTGTTTTCTTGTGAATAAAAATAAACATCTTAATACTTCCTGAACGTAGTTTTTTATTTTGCATTCAAGAGTGTTAAAAAAATCTGGGCGTTCCATTTAAAAAAAAAAGTTGGACGTATTGCCGATTAAACCGGAAGTGAAAAAAATATTAACTGTATTGCATAAAATGCATTTATATTAACTATACCCCCATACCAAATTTCAGAAATCATAATTTTCAAATAACAAAGTTATTCGACCGTTTCGGGACTTTTTACTAACTCTGTATATCTCACATAAGAAACGCCTTGAAAGATTAGAAACATCAGAAATTAAGCGTATTTCAATTTATTAGAACGCTATATCAGTTGCAGGAAATAATATACCTACTCGCATATGAAGCAACGTACTCAAAACGCTTTTGAAGAAGACAACGTTCGTATGCTTCGATTAACGATTTTTATCTAAACTCTCTCTAGCAAACGTTTCAATGGCATAGATTTCAGGCTGAAAAATCGTTGTGTGTTGTCCAAGGTTGTAGTATTTTCTCTCTTGTTTTCGAACCGTCCGTAAACCAGCGGGTGCCTGCCTATACCAAATTTTTTTTTGTTGCATCTCCATTCCTCTCTGCTTGGAAAGTAGATTGCGAAGTTGCATTTACCATTGGTCGAGCACACATTATATCGGATAGCATTCCCAGCATCCTGTTGGAAGTGACCGATTTCAGTAGCTTGTTAGCCACAGAGATCTGAGTGTGCGGCGATCGATTTGCAACGTGCCATATGCTGAATCTAGTTAATTGGGTCTCTCTTTCCACAGCCATGTGCAAGGATGATAGGCCCAGAAAAGTTTCCAATGCAAATGCTGGGGAAGAAGATGGCTCATAATTGTCACACTTGTAAATCTTTGTATGGATGTAAGAGTTGCTGTAGCCCTGGCTTACTGCGCCTTCTGCCACCATGCCATTGCTTCATAGGTTATGGTTGAACGTACTATCATCGCATGAAGACAATGAATATAGCTTTGTGGATACCCCCAAGATTTCCCACATATTCTTCACAAGGTTCGTAAGGATAACCATATTTCCGCATGTGGATTTCACGATAGTGTCTTATCAAGTAAGATGCCCAGATATTTTATATTATCTGCAAATTGAAGTTTCATGTTTTGAATAGTGGGTGGTACCAAGTGTTCCAATTTTCTGTTCCTGATAAATGGTAGTATCATGGTGCTGTTCGAGTTAATGTTCAGGTTTTTCCTGCTACAAATGGCGTTAACTCTCAACTGGTACAGTACTTTCGCCTCTGTCTAATTGCAATGCTAATGGGTAAAAGAATGACTCAGCCATATCATTTGGGGGTTAATCACCTGTTGAGGGGCTGAGATTTCTTTCTTCCGCGATTCCATTAAAAGTATTACAATATCACCCGCATAGAAGTGCTTGAATGATAATCAGCATGTTTTCAGCAGTTGGGATGAAATCCCACCCTATGGACGACCCGCCCGGCCTGAACCTGACTATCTCCCCGTCTAGTGTCGTCACCTCAAGAATATTCGTGAGTATAGCAGCAATACAGCCTGTTATAGTCGGTTGTATGTCTCGCGCTAAACCCGCCTTGCATGGAGATGAAGGAATTGCATCCTGGAGACAAGATCCGTGGATTTGTCTGCTCGATACACATATTGGCGGACGTGAAGGGGCCTATCTGGAAAAATTATTTCCCTGATATGACCTTTCTTTTCGAATGTTTTCAGAAGACATGGCATCAGACTAATTGAACGAAGAGAACTGGGAGTGGGTTCCGATTTTCCTATTTTGGGAATATACACCACTGTGACCTCCGACCATCTTATTGTTAAATAATTCGAAGCAAGACTAGCTATGAAGCGTCTATCTAGGTGAGGGATCATGCTTCCCTTTTGCAAGAGTGCCGGAAATATACTGTCCTTATCCGGCATTTTGTCTGGTTTGAGTGACTTAATCGCCCGGCTAATCGCATTGAATGTTGCCACTAAAAACAATTTATTTTGCATTATTAAAATACGGCGTAATTTGTTAGGGAGCTGTCACAGATTGCAACTTAAGGCGTAATGCAAAAGGGGATATTAAAAATCATTTTGAGTAGGGTAAGAACTTATACCAGTGATGCACTCTTCTAAGAGTCCTTTGTCGAAATACGAAATAATAATTAATATATTTATTATTCCGTATTTCGACAAACGAACATCCATATGGCTATTTGACAAAGAAACTAATTTTACTTACCTTGCTGTAAGAATATTGTAGTACTAGAAAAGTATATAAATTATCGGAATAAAACTTCAAAAGTGCCTGCAGTGAATCTCACAGAATTTTATTAATGTTTGTTTCACAGAATCTAAAACCAATTTCTTTTAGGATATCTCGATATTCTTCCTTGTATTATTGTCTGTCTTGAGAGTGTATTCGTTGCAAAATTACTTGATTCCTATCAATATCGAACATCATCAATCAATTGGGGATGCGCTTCTATGAAAATCTCCTCAATTCCCAGGACATAGAGATCCCGATACACGATAATTAACATTTGTCGAACATAGAGGGCGCATCTAAAGCAAATACTTTATAGACGTCGACGATTTAACAAGTCAATGACGCGTAACTTTTATCGTACACTGGAGCACAATAAGGGAAGTGAAATAACGCAAGAGGTATTAATCGCGAACTCGGAGAAAGGAATGACCCTTATTGGGGTAGATAGCAAGTCAAAAACGGGGGTGAAGGGCAATACGCGGATACAATAACGCATTCGCATTTCGCTCGCACATAAATAGAAATATATGCGGGGTGGATACCCCAGTAGCAGAGATTCGACGCGAGCGATAAGGAAGTATACATATTTATAATTAAGTTTTATGGGCTTGATACGCACTTAGCTGATGTGTGCACTGTTGTGCTGCGTTTCTTGTTTGTTTAGCTTAATTGTTATGTTTTGCTTTAATATACAGTTGTTGCAAGTGTAAACAGGGGAATTTGCATGTTATGCTCTCACTACAAAGGGTGCATTACTGCTTTTCAGTAATGCAAAATGCGCATCTTTTTCTTATTGATGCCCTATCTCAAGATAAACAACCAACATTTGAAAGATGACATCTCCAAAGTTCAAAATTTCCTGTTAAACCATATCGAATCATAAGATTAACTTAATTTTTCACACCCATTAACGATGTTTCAATTTGGCTGTTTCATGAAGACGTTGATGAATACTTTGGAAGGTTCTTAGAAATCTAAATGCTATTAACAGATTTTAAAAATTTCCCTATCTTAGATTAGATTAGATTAGATCTAATTAGGGTAACATTACACCGCGAAAATTTCCCTATCTTTTATTTATTTATTATTTATGTTAAAAATGTCAAAATTGGGGTCGTCGAAAATTTTCGCCTTGCATCTTCGAAACCAAGCGATTTCTCAAAAATCATCAAAGGACAAAATATTCTTAGAATAATCCAGGGAATAACCTTCATAATTTTTGCCGTACATTTAATAAACACTCTGTATATATGTATATATATATAATATAGCCATATATTTTTCAGTATGCTATCTTAAAACCACTATCATATTAAAAATATACTCATTTCTTTTTGGTAGTTTCCTCTCCTTTAACTTTAACAAGCAATAAACCCAGAGCGATATTTTTAAATTTCCTAATGAAAATTTTTATTGCAGCTAAGGGTTGCGTCAAAATTTTACGATGCCATCGTAAATATGTTAAACAGTAAAAGTCACGTCGTGTCGCTAGATCGTTCCGTATTCGACGCATAATTTTATGCAAATGCGCGGGCCAAATAAATTGAAAAACCTACACGAAAATAATCACCTTCCGAAGCCAATTACGTCCGACAGAAATAAAGTGCGCATAGGTTGCCATTAAGGATATATAACATCGAGCGTGCATGCAGCGTTAAAACAAAAGCAATGCGAGAGACGCACGTTTTTATTCGAGGACAGGAGCAATACGGGATGAGTCATCGCAGGTATACTATAATCTACAGTTTTGGGCAAAAAAGTTAAGGATCTGAATCGTTCCTCATCAAAACCATAATATTAACTTAATTTATCTCTCTAATAAGACTTCCGCGTTATTAAATAAATGCTTTTCTGCTTTAACTGTAATTTTTAATATGAGGAAATTTTCTATATTAAAAATTTTACCTCGTGTCGGCAATTTTTTTAATATAAAAAAATTTTTAATATAGAAAATTTCCTCATATTAAAAATTACAGTTAAAACAGAAAAGCATTTATTTAATGATTTCAAACTGTAAGAAAAATTGCACTTTGCACTTTGCGTTAGACATTGTCTTTATAAAAGTATTTCTGCTTTCTTATAAGTTTTCTTTTATAATTGCTATAATAAAGAAAAACAGATTATTTATCGTTCTTCCTAATTTTGCATGCAAAGTAAACTCCTCCAACATGAAAACCAAATGACCTGATTGACCATAGTACAAATACTTTGCTGTTGATAATAGAAAGGAATATGAAAGCTAATAACCACAAAAATTATCAGTTTGCTATATCTAAAAGGAGTTGGATCTAACAAAAATGGAAAAAAGCATTGCAACAATTCAACGAGGCAAATTCATCTATCTAGAAAGAAGACTTTTAGAGAAGACTATCTAGAAAGAAGACTTTTAGAGAAGAAATTACATCCTAGTAAGGATAACCGTTTATATATTCGGCGATTAATTCCAGAGACCTCTGCAAGTAATGATTTCAATGATGGTTGTTACTTCTCTTTTCCTATCATTCCTCCTCAACAATGCAGTCGTTTAAAAAGCGCAAATTAAACACTTCGTATAGAGGAAAATATTAAATGTGCACTTTCCATTCCAGGTTTTAGAGCCTTTGCAGAAAACGTTTCTCTGTTTTAATATGGACGGTATAATTTAGGAACAGCTAGAAAACAAATTCAATTCACTTAAAAATTTAGGAAATAAAGTAAATTATCTTTCAGCATAAGCAATAGAAAAATAAATACTTCAAACCTCCTGTAAAAACAACATGGCGCAATTTGTCATAGAGAATATTTACTTACTGCTCATGCCATAACATTCTAGTCCTAGTACCTGCGCAAAACAGAATTTTTTCTTTTCACAGACCATATCTAGAATAGCACCTCAAAATCTGAATATGAATTCATAACCAAGAGGTTTTCGTAGGCCACCAAAACTCTTACCTTTGCACATATTATCTAGGATGTGCTTGTATTATACGCTTTTAAATTTAGAGGTAGAATTTTAACGGCTTAATTCTGGTGATAACATGAAGTGAAAATCAATATGCCGTCAGGTCGAAAATACGCGGACGATTTTAAGGTACAAGTTCGGTACTATGTCGGGCAAGATAGCTGTGTAGGCCTTGACCTTACGAAACGAGATATTCTACGAATAAATCTCTGCGTGCATCACTGAGCTTTGCCGACGCAACTGCCAGAGTGAAGAAAGCTGGTGGAATGTCTGCGTTGCATCAGTAAGCTGTGCCGACGCCAACTGTCAGACCCGGAATAACTTGGAATCTTTGCGTGTATCAGAAGAGCTCTGCCGACACGACTGCTAGAGAAGGCGGGTAGAATGCCTGCGGTGTATCAGTAAGCTGTGCCGACGCCAACGCACCACAAAATCTGTATAAAAATTCATAACCAAGAGGTTTTCGTATGCCACCAAAACTTTTACCTTTGCACATATTATCTAGGGTGTGCTTGTATTATTCCACAGCCAAATAATATTCAAATAAATCAAATTGAAAAAAATGCAAGGTTGGACTTCTGGAGCTATTCTACACCAGATTTTTAAAAATTACGAAAGGTTTTGATGATAGAGACTCTATATGAACCAACTTACAATAAATCATTTTACATCTAAAATAAATATATAAACATTGTAAACCATTTTTCCAGGAATTGGAGATTTTAACTATACCGCCTTCATTCATTTTTAATGTTTTGACATATGCATAAGAGAATAACCAAACCAATCATATTTGTATAATTACTCAACGAAATTTAATATTAGTTTAAGGATACCGTATCATAGAATATTCAACAACAGTCTGTAAAATACAACTCTGCTAAATTCTTTAATTCATTAGACAATAATATCATATCAAAACGATTTAAATCTGTTCTAAAAAAATAGCTTTCGAAATATGCATTTTATGCCACTGAAGAGTGGCATATCTATCTATCTGTCTATTTATTAAATAGAGCTTTTCCATTTAAAGGCGGAAAACATGGTGTCCATTTCCCTACTGCGTGGTAAGAGTTGAAGAACATGCTGTTTTACCTCAGGAGAAGTGTATGTTAAACAGCACTGTATTTGCTAAGCACCAATACTTATCTGTGAAAATTGATTATAATTTTAAATTCACTGATACTAAGAATGCTTAAAAAATGCAAGTCTGGATAACTTGATTTGCAAAGGAATAAAGATTATTATTGACGATGCATGGAAAATAGCATTAATAAAGTAATATTCTAATGTTGAAATGCTATTTTTCATTTAGTAGTTTGCAAAGTGATTCTCTCGGAAATCGATTCAAGTCTTTCGCAAGAACAGTTTTTTATAACCTTGTCTGAATGTGCTTAAAAATAGACAAAAACTTTCCGTTAATTTTACAATTGGCAATTCTGTTGTAATGAAGAAGAATAGGTATTATTTGCTGTCAAATAAAAGGGATATAAAATACAAATGTTAGAACATATGTTCACATAAATCTTTTATGTTTATTGTTGTTCTTCAGGCCAGATGTTTTTAATTCTTGTTTTTTACTAGAATTCAACCAGACTATTTTTATTCGACTCTCCATACATTGCATTGTATAGTCGATTCTCTAACGATTTTTAGACAAAAAGTTAATAATCATCCAACTACCTCTTGTAAAAGAACGTATAATACTCATATTTAATTAGTTTCAAGGGATCATTCCAATTTTGTTCTTTCCTTGTTTTTAAATAATAGGGTATCCTGTTATTAATGATGATCCAGACACAAATGAACGAAGGTCAGTGTTAAATGCACATGTAACCAATATACAACCATTTATATGGAAGATAGTTGCTCATCCATTGAATTATTGAAAACAACCCGTCTGAACACACTAAAAGGTAATTGCTTGACTCCAAGGGTGAGTGAGTTAAACAACCGTGCCGAAATATAAGCAAAACTCTTCTTAAACAGCTGCGTATGATGTCGAGATATATCTATTAAATCTTTTCTGCGGACGTTGATATTGTGCACGTCTGTACGATATTTTATCTTGTTTAATAAATAAGCAGGGACA
The DNA here is from genome assembly GCA_949128085.1 of Cetonia aurata. NCBI lineage: Eukaryota > Metazoa > Arthropoda > Insecta > Coleoptera > Scarabaeidae > Cetonia > Cetonia aurata. The sequence continues at coordinate 5,734,378 of OX421884.1, read as the reverse complement.
CCAGTATTTAAGATTTTATGGACAAAGCAGACAAAATGAAACTGTCTACGGCGTGCCATACTCGCCCATTCAGCCACTACAAGCTTGTGTGATACTCTCTGACGTCTGCCTATACCATAAATAAATCTGAGACAGGCATTTTGCACAACCTGAATTCTTCGTGAATCAAATTGTTCTAAGCAACTTCCGTAAATAACATCACAGAAATTAAAATGTGATAAAATTAGGGAGTCACACAGCATTTTTTAATTGATACATCCAGAGAGTGCCGATGGAATATAACATAAAATCTGACACAATATTAATCTTAATTCACTCCGCTTTACCGCATCCCCACAAACAAATCCCCGGCTTATTTACTCTAGCACCGATGTTTTGTTAAAATTGCCTCCCGTGCCGAGCGCAGTGCGCGCAAATCGAAATCTTATTTCTTTAAAAGCACGTCACCCCGTGCGCTACACGTCCCGTTGCAACAACTATGTACATAAAACCGAAGCGTGCTGGTTACTAATGCAATTTCCGCGCCCGGGTAAATGTAATTGTTTCAGATTTTCCATCAATAATTGAGTTACGGAGCTGGTATTCCCTTCCGTGCACTGCCCCTGTCCAATCTCTTCGCTTACCCTATAAGACACTCGGTAGGCGACTCAAGCGGGGGAGTCGCTAGAACAAAAGTGCTCTCAGTTTCCGAACCCATCCACTCACTGACTACGCGTCGCGCACGTCCTCACTGTTTTCACACCGGTAATTTATTTATTTATTTATCGGATCGACAAGTGCCACTTCGCTACAATCGACTTGGATGAATAGACAATGAAGGCAATCCACATGTATTTGATACAGAACGTAGACATTGTGAAAAATATATTCACCTAGGTATACTACAAACTACATTCATTTAGTTCCAACTGTGTATCCAATAAGAATGGCGAATTAGATTCAAATCTAATTAAAGTGTAAATAGAATCAAAATATAGCAAGGAAAGGCTTTACGATTGCTTAAATACGGGTATTTAGGCCTAGTAGCGTAAACATGATTATAATACTTTGTTAAGCCAATTACAAATAGAGACCGCAACAATATAATGTGTAAATTTTGTGTTTATCATGAATTAATTATTCATTCTTCGGAGTAGCGTTACTACTCCGTGACATTCTGTTTCATTAAGTTTCTTTATTTATTCTTGTTTACGACAGTAGTATCGTCTCCGCAGACGGAACGTCCGTTCACGCACGCCCAACTCCCACTATCACGAGCGCATGGGGAACCGCTGTAGTATATATAAACCGCGCGTTTGACGATAAGAGAAGCATTCCGGGCAGTTCCTTCCAGCCCGGTCTGGCAGTTGGCGTCGGCACAGCTCAGTAACACAACGCAGGCATACTACCAGCCTTCTCTGACAGTCGTGTTGGCACAGCTTTTCTGATACACGCAGAAATTCCCAATTATTTCCGGTGAGGCAGTTGGCGTCGGCACAGCTTACTGACACAACGCAAGCATTCTACCCACCTTCTCGCAAGACCTGGCTCTACATTTCTGGCTAATGAGATCTCTTCTGTGGCTATGTTAAGGTTACTTATAGAACCGTGTCATTCCCATGGTAAAATCAGTAACACAAGACATGCTTTTTTGCTGTGTTGACAACTTTGAAACGTCCTCATTTCATTAACATGTAGATAGTTCATTAAATAAAAATTAATTAAATTGTATTTTCCGTTTAAAATCAAATGTGAAATATTCTACTCACAGGAGAAGAATGAACTATAAATTCACCTGTAGTCTCACTATTTGTCCTTCATCCATATTCTATCAAATTTCATATGTTTCAAATATTTAATTTTAGAGATACATACTAAAATACAGCTTGTCTAACTTGGAATTGAGAGTACAAGCAGCCAACCTTAACATAAGGATCTGCACTGTGAAATGCGTCTTCACCGCCTATAGTTTACCTAATACTCGACGCGTCTCGCCACTTTCCTTTCTGTTTTCGTCGAATCAACCTTCGACAAATATTGTTGTACAATTTAGCTGAATTTGTGCTTTCACACAATTAATAAAGCGGGCACTAACGCCAAGCGAAAACGTTCCTGCCATATTTGTCTTGAATCCGCCGCTGTGCCGGTATCTAAGGGAGAAAGTGTGCCGTTGCCGGCCCGAATTTCCTAATAGACTACCGTATAATTTCAAAATAATTGAAATTCTTTGTTGACCCCTTTTCTCTCATCCCAAAGCTACCCGAAGATCTCGCCAAATAGACGGATACCAGGGAGATGGTTTGAATTATAACCGGGACTCTAAATTGTAGAAACAGGTTGGAAAATATCGGAGGGTATCTAACTGTTTCGGCATTACGGAATGTTAGTGTAGTAAATTGTTGATGTTCACTTTATTAACATGGCATGGAAAGTTAGTTACAATGATAAAAATAGCTGTGGTAAATCAATAGAATTATTATATGTACATAGTTGTATTTCGTAGGCTTTTTCATTATACATTTTTGTTGTCAACATTCTATGTAATCTTTGTTTGATAATTTTGTTAATAAATTAGAGAAGGTGGTTGATTGGTTTTCCGTAAGAGTATTTTTAATTTTTAGTCTATATTTAGGAGTACTAAGTTATAGTCCTCTATCAACTAGAGCAATAACTGTTCTTTTATGAGATGTAGGTTGGGAACGCATAAAATTTACATATCTGCCAGATGATGTAGATCTGTTATGCCAACAAGTTTCAATTTTGTCATTGTTTTTTTATTAAAGAAATATCTAAGAAATTAATGCTATTATTTTCTGCAACTTCTAAGGTGAAATTTAATTTGTTGCGGTATTGGTTAAACTGATTTAAAATGTAATTTATTTTTTCTTTAGGTATAGCTCCTCCCACCATAAGTTTAACAATCTGAATCGTGATTTTGGTTATATATTTATGGGTTGAATTGTACATATAACAGTATTTACGGAAGATAGTTTTATTCACTGGTGTTTTGAATTTATATTTTATGTCCGCTATGAATTTGGTAATTGTTTATGAAAGTTATATCGGTGACCTTCCTTGATTTATTAGTTTTCAAAGAAGGGTATTCACTCGGTTTAAAGGCGCAAAAAGTTTGCTGTGAAACCACAAAAGAGAAGCATTTGTGTTTGTCTGATATTCGGCTCCTATAAACACATTTTTTATTGAAACCTGGCAAACAAAAATATACACAGTCACGAACAAATGTCATATGCATCTTCTTTCATAATTAAATTAATAAATCATTTCAATTAGAACTTTTCATAGCTTCAATTTAGTTTTACTTTTTTGTTTTATAATATTTTCTAAATAGTTAGGTTTCTATTGCTTTGTTTTACAACATAACACTGAACAAATAAATTGCAAATAAATAATAACAATTGGGATATTTCTGTATAATGATACAACAACCAGACCCAGTTTGTCACTTGTAGTTTTGTAGTTTGTCAATTTATGTTTTTTATGCAATTTTTAAGATCTGAAGAATTTTGTAAGTAATATTCGTTTTTGTCAATAATCTTTAAAACAGAATTTGTAAGATATTTTGATAATCTTATAGGATTAGACAGTGTATGCATGATACTATTGGCCTTAATGAGAAGTTAGCTTTGTGTAGTTTTAGGAGACCATACATTTTTCGAGGTTGTGCATTGTTTATTTTTAATTTATTGCAAGTATATAGTGAAATTAAATTCAGGTTTTTCTATTAATTTGTTATTTGTTTTTTGAAGATTTGAAGTAGAATCTGAGTTTAATTTTATTATCAGTAAACAGCGTTATCTTACCATAAATCTAACATTTTTCAATGATATTAATTTGAACCTAATAATTTTATTGCTTTTATCAGATTTGAGAATTTTAATTTGAGGATTTTGATTTAAGAATTCTTTGGAATTATTCATTAGTTTGTTTAATTTTATATTGTCTTGGGTTGCTAAATTAATTCTTTAAAAGGTTTTTATGATGTATTATGACATTACATATTTTATTCTGTATCTGATTTTTTATTCCATCGTTTAAGTTGCATATACTGTGGATTCGATATTTACAATAATATTGTTTATCGGCAATTCATTATAATTTCTATGCTTTGTAGCAAAATTTGGTCTTAAACTCAAAATATTCAATACATCATGAGGAATTACGATTGGTGATAAATTTTCTATCAATTTTGGATCGCCCATATTCTTTTGTGGTCTTTCTTGTTTCTTAATAATATTTTGTATTTTTTTGCTTTTTTTTAGATTTAGTTAATTCATTAAATGTGCGATAAATAGTTTTTAATAATTTTACTGTAATGACAACAATATGTGATTGAATAATTTAAAAGAGAATGTTTAAAGCAATGGAATTTATTGTTAAATTTTGTTTGTATGGCTTCATCATTGAACTTTACATGTGATGTTTTAAAATTAAAAAGAATTGGTGTCAGTTTAAGGGTTTTACATGTTGTTAAGATGATTTTCTTATTTACATTCTTAACTAGACGGTTGCATTTTTAAAGAAGTCGTTTAAGTTGTGCCTGTATCTTCGTGCAATGATTCCTAGGCTTTCTTCCGTATTGTATTCATAAATTTCGCTCTCTATTTGTTTGTAGTACAATTAACAGTTGCCATGTAGAATTTGATAGTAACTAATAACAATATAAACATTACAACCTTCTTTTATTGACGCCTAACCAACCGGTGGAATCAATTTATCAAACGAATGGTGGTAATAACATCATTGACGCAGTCACGTTGTATACATACTCTATTAAGCTCACTGAATTCGTTTCGACTTTGCATAAATGGGTAATTACGCTTGTCCGCCTCTAGTTAGAGGAAAGCCGCGGTTACTGCGTCGTTACCTGCAGAGTATATAAAGCTGTACTACCTTCGCCCGCTGTCCAAGTCGATTAACTTCCTAACCATATTATGTCGATTGACGTAATTTGTTCTGGCGAGTGTTTACGCCACCTTCAACGCACGCACGGCGTTTCTTAGTCGCGCAGTTATTAATTAATATCATTATCGCTAGCGGCAATTCGAAACTAACCGGAAAATTTATGGAGATCCGATGTGTTATTGGTTTGCTTTATGAAATATGAGCGAGTGAATTTGAATATGTCAATATTAGATCATGCAAGCATAAATTAATTTCGCGTTCGTATAGGAAATAAAGTTTTTAGTAAGTCTTGCTTACTCTAGCTGCAAACTAGTTAAGGGGATGGCTGCATGCGCTTATCCTGATAGGAAAAATGTCTTCGCTTAAGTTTGCACGTTCTCAGCTCCCGTTTAATTTTGACGATATGACTCTTTTAAACAAAGTTTGTAATCGCCTGTGAAACAAAATGAGCCATGCGATTATTTAAAAAGTAAATTCTAACGAGTTTTGAAGTCTTCCACAACAATGTTTTCTTTACTTCGCAGTTTTTTTACCTTCATGATTTTCTGTTATATATTTTTATTAGACTAGAAAAATTTACATATATGTAATTGGGTGTCGAGGAATTGATACCGAAAGCTTAAAAGGTGCAATTAACTTAAACTTAAATTACCAGTGACACGGCAAACATTCTTTGTAGGCACCTCATAGTGGTGTCTAAACATTCTTTGGGAGTACCATATGGCCGCAATCTGAGTCCTATACTCTTCGTATTTTACGTGATTGATGAGATATGGAAATACGTATCTACAGTAGAAACGAAACAATATTTACAGAAAGACAAATCAAACCTTATTTTTTTTTGTCATATCATTAATGTTCGGTAAAGTGGTATCATTTATTTGGAACTAAATAGTTTGCAAAGGAAGAGAAAGCCAACGCTTCTTGGATGAATACCAGACATAAACCAGTTGATTTGTGTATTTATTCGAGAAATATATTGCAACTTATTAAATAATCTTTATCATAAATATTAACCAAATTCAAAATTAGAAAGTGTTTTCTGAAATAAAGTTGATCATAATAGATCTGAAAAGGTCACAGCTTTAAAAGTAATTTCCATTTTATTCAAATTTGCTCTTTAATATGGGCAACCTCCAAACATATTTTTTTGCTACCCATATTTTTAATAAACAAATTATCATCACCTTCACTACGACATCATACAGTACTAAAAGAGATATATAATTCTTGATAACTTTTCAGATACTATGAGACTATTGCATTTTATAAACTTTGGTGATGTTATTAAATCTGGTGCAAAGTTTATTCGTTCAGACCTTTCACGAAGATAAAAATATCACATTCCACGTTATTACCATTTAAAATGCCTGTATTTGTACCAAGCATATTTTCAAGCGAGAACCTTTCTTGGAACCACCGGCTGAATTGTTTGTTTAAATTTATCTCACTAGAGGGCAGAGTCGTTCCTCCAGCTTTGTTGAATAATCGCACCGAGGTGTAAATCTTTTACGAACACAATTTTCGCCTTGCGCACAATGGTCAGTAAATTTTTAAATTATTACCTGGGATGCGGGATGTGCAACTTTACATATTGCATACATACATACATCCGGTTTGAGTTCTTTAGGAATGCAGTAACACGTATGTGAATGTTATGTTAAGTACAGTTTCGTATAGGTACATATGTTGCATCTAATGAAAATGAATTGTCTTCTAAAAGAGAGTAATCTAATCATCTAATCAACAATCAGAATTGTTTTCGCCCTGTTAAAAGATCTGCAAATTCTATAAATACTTAGAGAGATGCTATGTACAAGTAATATTCCAAGAAAAAGTTTGTATATGTATCTATCATCTTAGCTTTCTAAATTACTTCATGTATAGTCTAAATAAGATATAAACCTACATACTTACAAATCCTCCTAACATATATCAGTTAATTTCTCAGAAGCAACAACTTTACCTTCACCAAGCTTCATCTAGTTTTATGACTTAGTCGGACGCGTTTAGAATTTATAAAAGTAATCTCTGCCGTCTAGCAATAAATTCCAGTGAATCGCGAAGTTATTATTACATAAATCCTCTTGTCCAAATAAAGAGTTCATCGCATTAGTAGTATTGCGCAGAAATACGTTATATAGGTACAATTACAGCAATTTTACTGTTTGTTATTTGAAGTCGTACAAATACAAACCTACACACGGCAGCCGTTGTTTGATATCTCTTCGTGGCTAATCTGTAGAACGTTAGTTTGCCGTATTAGGTATGATGATTTTTCACTTGATTATCATTTTGATTTTAAGTTCGCAACTAATATGGGATATTCCTTAGATGGTAGGATGTTTCGATTGTCAACAAATTGTTGCGTATAATATAAATTTATCTAGTTAATACATTATGGTCTTTGCTTTTTTACGGTAAATCTTCGATTGTCTTTTTCTTACTGGGTTATGACCTGTGGTTTGTGCTTATAATTATGAAATTCTCGATTTTCCAGGTACAGCACAATTTTCACTAGCTATCACAGATATTTCGTCCTTTTAGATTAGAAGATAATCTAAGAGTAATTTATAGTGTTGGACTGGTTGCTTGGTTTCCCCGTTCTACTTATCAAATTAAGCAAACAGTTGGCAAAAAACTTTTTTTTCATTTCAGTGCTTTCAAAGAAGTTATAGTCTAGCACCAGATAACGGTTTTCGGGTTTTCATATCGGATTAAACAACAATTTTGATAATAAAATGAAAAAAGGAAAAACTGTCAGTTTTACCAGAGTCAAGTATTCTTACTTGTTGTTAGTGAAATGAATCAGGTTGCTTTGATAGAAGTTTTCAGTCTTCTTGTGAATTATAATTAAGCGCGATATGCGTTATTATAAAGAACTTAGGCTAAGAGAATAACCGTTGTTGTCATCTTTGTGCTATTTTCAAAAGGTGTAATAAATGGATATACACATATGAATTTTATCGCCTGCTTGTTCTGAATAGGAATCACCCATGGATAAAGTTTCCATATCGCATGACCTGTCAACATAACCCCTTGCTAGATGGTGCAATCATTAGTTGTGTTTGTCTACTGTACGGAAAACATTGGTTTTAAAAAAAAATGGAAGTTGGTACTATATATGTGAACTTGTACCAAGCAAGAACCGAATGTAACTAACTGCATTTGCTCTGAAGGAGGTGTAAGTTAGTGATGATGCATGATCAGCTGTTTTCATTGTATGTAGCGATAACTAAATGCGAAGGACACAAATTATGTATTCCCGCACCATCATCATATTATCATTTCTCTTTCATTCTCATCGTTACACAATAAAAGAAACTTTATTTTATGGTTGGTCAGCAGTTAGATTAGTAGATTATGATTACGACATAAACAGGCATGGAAATGGATAGATAAATATACAAGTAAATAGATAGTTTATATGCCAGAATGTGCAATTGGAATAAAATACATCAAAATGAATGTAAATTATAAATAATAATAAGTATAAATAATAGTATAGGATTATAAATAAAACTTAACATGTATGTAAAATAGTAAATAAGGATAGTACACAAAACAATGTTTACAAATAAAACAAGAATTACAACACAGGAGACATGTTAAAATACTTTTCAATTTAATAAAACTTCTGTGACCATTTTCTTAACTTTTTGCGGAAACACTCAGAAACTAATTTTTCTATGTATTCCGGCAATTTATTATATAGTCTGATGGTATGGTAGTTTGTAGGTAGTGGGCTGATATTTACTCGATGGTATGGAATCCGTATGTCTGCACAGTATCTTGTAGAATACTGATGATTGTTGTTGCCTTTCTCCACGTTTTCCTTTGAGTGAATATACGACTGACATTGCAGGATGAAAAGCCTGGTTATTGTCATGATTTTAGACACCTTCAAAAGTTCTCTGCGAGATGTCCTTCTAGGCACTCCACCAATAGCTCTCTCAGAGGCTGTTACTCCTTCTGCAAGCGGAACACTACGTCAGTCGAAGCAGACACACCCCAACCCAGAATCCCATACACTGCACGAGATCGCAAAATATGCAATCCTTGCTACCTCATATGTGGCTACTTTCATCAGACGCCGAATAATAAATACTGCTGCAGCAAGTTGCTTTCGAAGGATGTCGATGTGGTGATCCCATCTCCTCCTGGCAAAGAGTATTAAATCCACAAAAACTATTTCTTGACCTGGATCAGCTTCCCTTTTGTGTGGTAAGTAGTTGCTGATTAGTTTTATTTTTATTTAATTTAAGGGAATTACTGCTAAATCAATCCTGCTCTTCCACTATCGCATCACCAGCGTATCTCGTATTCTTCCACATACCAGAAGGGATGTGTCTTCAGCATACATGATTACTCTGAGGTCTGAGATGTTGATTGATATATCGTTTCTATATAGTAAAAATAGCAACGGTCCAAATATGGATCCCTGTGGGATTTCACTGTATAGTGGCACTTTTTTGGACATAGTTCCACTCCAGCATCGATTATATTTTATCACAATGTAACTAGTGTATGTATTAAGTATTAATTGATCGATTAATCTATGAATAAATTTGGAACTCTTCTGAATTAAGCTCCAGAATAGTTTATCGAGCTGAATTTTGTTGTTGTTGATGACGTAAATAGTGGGTGCAATGTAAATGAACACACCTTTTTTTATTTTGGTACATAATTGTGTTTTTTATGGGATTTCAGATTGTGAAAACAATATTGTAAAAATATTCATTGTTCGTTGCATAGGTATCATTAAAATATTTATTCCAAATCCTCCGCTATTTTCCGTGAGTATGCTTTTAACAGATATCAGTTTAACTTCCGCTTTCTTACGTCTGTGTTTAGAAGACCATGCTGCGCTTTAGATGTATGTGATCACATGATGGATATCCACTAAAAATTGACGAAATTTGATCTATAAAATTATTTACTTGAAGGAACTCAGTTATCTGTTCGTAACATGTTATTTAGAACAGATTTACACAATATCAATGTGAGATACAAGGGCTTACCAACTCCTCCAGTTCACCACCTTGAAATCATTTAAAAGATCGTACAGCTGCTAATATTTTTAGATTTAGAATTAAATTCTACTGGGTATGCGTCGTTTGAGCAGATTTGCATTATCTTTTGCTTACAATATTTTATTTATTGGAGCAATGTTATTAATGATGATGGAGGAAGAACAGCGGTTTATGCTTTAAGCAGCTGATCCTAAATCTTTTGGCATGTTTTTATCAGTTTTATATTGGGTGATCATTGGTTATATACATCCTTCTACCCCAGACTATACAAGCAACAGGCGCATTTCGTATTTGTGTCCGTGTTTGTACATCACCATATTTACGACCATACTCATTAACGGAAGACAAATTTATGACGTTTTGTTCCGACCACGTCTTACATCTTCGCCGTCTGTTATACTCTCATTTTTCTCTTATTCCATCCACCTCCAATTTTTCCACCCAGTCCGGTACCGGTACACCATGGTGCAATATACCTACATAAGTTATACGTGCGCGATTCGCCCGAAGGCTACGTCGACCGGTCAGGTACGAAAGCGCATTAAATGGAAGATATAATTTTCGTCCCGCTAAAGGTATTATAACTTCATATTTATTGCGAAGAGGAGTAGACGGACGCGCAAAATACACAATGAACAATAAGATCTGATAAGCGGAGAGCCCGTTTCTGCACGACTGGACTTTTTAAGAGCCCTTCTCCCCGAGTAGGCGTACAGTACTGTTAATAGGTTCGCGTCTCTAGAGGGTATATCGTTTACCAATCGCTCTTACAATGTATTATAATTGCTTATGTACTTTATGGATGTATTCGGATGTAATATTTAAATAGTATGTAAGTCACTTCTTCCTGATTGTCGTGGGGGAATGAGAAGCAACCTTTATACTTCATTTGAAGCAATACATTCCATATGTTTTAGAAAATTATCCATAGGAGCAAAAATAAAATTTTATCTGTTGGGATGCTTTAATGTGTATATTATCTGACTAATAACTTACGTGATCGTATAGATTTAATTACGTAACCATCGATATGGCGGTGCGTTTGTATTTTTCAAACTAGTGTTTGTAGTTGGGAATTTTTAATTAAATGGTATATTAAGAGTTGTAAAGAGCTTTAGTCACGGCGATATAACCCTGCCACGTCCCATGAGTTTATTAAATAAAATTGCTTTTTAGTCGTTGATAGCAGAGAGAAATCATTTGAGAGGGGGGGGGGGGGGGGATATATAGCTAGGGCTACCTGCACATTGGTATCTGGTTTATTTGTGAATTTCTAAAGAGTATCATAGATGACTCTGAGTGGTGTTCAATAGAATTAAACAGTTATTTAATTTATAAAAATATAATTTAAATTTAAAGAAATATTGTCTAAGTTTTGTAGCAATATATATTTTAGCGGTACTTCTTGCATTTTTCTGGTCCTTCTGGTCCTTCGCTGTATCTTTCCACTTTTTCATAGGTCTTCGTCTTCCCCTTCTCACATATTTTTCTTCATATTTTTTAACGATTCTTTGCTACGACATTCGGGTGATATGACGTAACCAGCATCTTTTGCGCTATTTTTTGATTTCTTGTTACGTCCATTACCTCTTTGTTTGAGCGTCTTCCCCATTCATCTTCTATTGTTCATACACCTCCTACTATTTTTCTCAAGATGTTTTTTTTCAATTTTTGTTTATCTTTCTTTATCATTACCCATGCTTCACTGGCACATAGCACAACTGGTCTTGAGTGCCTAATTGTTATCGATAGGTTTCTCGCCTTTAAAAATTTTGATAATATCCTTACTGCTTTATTTTCCTTCAGGATTCTCTTGCCTATTTTCCACTCTTCTTGGTCAAAAGCAGACGTGTTAGTTAGATGTTTAGGTGGCCACACGCAAAATGCCAATGAAAGTTTCAACGCAACAATGTGGCGCTTGGCCCTTAAACATCTCCATTCCGGACTGAAAATAGTCGAAATCTCTACCTTTATAGCTGCTGATGTTTTCAACGAAGGCTACACGGTAATTTTGCAGATGATGGCGGAGCTGCAGGTAACGCTAGGCAGCTACAGCAAGAGATACGCCGAAGAAGTCGACAAAGGAAGCTCGGAAAGCTAAGGTGGAGCAATTCATTGAAGAAAATCAGTTTTACGAAGAAGCGGAAGGATTGTTATATGGCCCTGGAATTATTGATTAGCCGGTGAGTTGGAAAAACCATGTAATATTCTCGAGTTAAAACTTTGACGCGTTTTTTTCGAAACGTGATTTTGCAAAGTAGCGTGACATGTAGCTCAAAAACTATTTACTCAATCATTTTGAATTTTTTGCCACATCTTTATGATACTATAACCTTGTCGATGAACTTAATTTTTTTAAAAAAGAATAAAAAAATAGGTTTTTATTGCAAAGAAGAAGAAAGAGGCCTTTTCAAATGCATATAAATATTGCAATTTTTTTAATCGTATTAAGTTCATCGATAAACTATGAGTATAAATAATAAATTCCTTTTTGTTTTTTATGTTTCAGAAGTTTATGTTATTATATTATTTTTTAAAATGGCGGCTTAGCTGGAGTGTGAATGCCACAGGTCTGCGCCGGAGGAGAAAAACGGCGAGACGCATACCGGCTGTTGGGTATGCGTCTCGCCGTTTTTCTCCTCCAGCGCAGACCTATGGGATTCACACTCCAGCTAAGCCGCCATTTTAAAAAATAATATAAGAACAAAAATTATGTTTGTTCTTTTATATACATATATGTAAATAAGTCATGATCATTGTCAATTTCCAGGTTCTAAATGTTACCCGTGTATAGATGATATAATCGCTTTTAGGCGCATTTATTTTTGCACCTTATCGTACAAGAATACTTATTTATACATACGCCTTTACATATATACATAGGTACAAACCTGAATATGTTGTGCATACCAGACAATAGCTTCCTAACATAGAGATTTACCCGTTTAGGAAAGGCCTAGGACGTCACAGGACGGGTTGGTCGACCGAGAAGCGGTCGTCGTGCCAACATTATTATCCGCAAGAATTTACGCCACCACGAACCTCCCTGCTCAAAGGTCGGGTGCGCATATTATAATGAAAGATACGCGACTGCCCGGTGTTGCTGCTTCTACGAGGTGATGCACGCTTAAATAATAATAATCATTCATTGTCTACCATATAAGAGGAAACGCGGCTGATCTGACGGCGATACATTTGGCGTATATGGTTCTGGGGTAATTGTGCTTTATTGGCGCGATAAATCCGGCAGAGACTGTGCCGTGAGTCGACCGAGGCTTGGTAATAAAATGGGTCATACTTACTCATATTGCTCCAGTAATATGTAAGTTAGTGCGAGGTTGGGCAAAGGAAATAACATGAGATACATTAGATATTTCTGTCCTTTATTTGCAAAAATCTGCTAATTTTACTTTACAAGAGAACTACACAGCATATCCGTGACAGTTCTGAGAAAGTAGGTCTCAGAAATACCTTTTCTGAGGAAACTTCTGCTTGGTTGAGCACTTTAAAATCGCTGCTAAAATGTTTCGTATTGCATGAATATATGGAGAGATAACATATAGGTATTTATTAAATTAAATTATTTGAAAAGATGGGTGCACAACATACTCATAATTCTAACAGTCAACATAATGTTGGTTGAAGCTACAAAAAAATCAATAAATATTTGAACACAAATGACAAAGACTCATCGATTATTTGTTATGCAAATGATGTGGTGGCGATTATAAGAGGATATACAAGGATTTGAAGGAAATAGTTAATAATTTAGAAGAAGTAGCGTCAAAAATTGAATTGGCTCTTAATGAAAACAAGAGTAAATTAATGAAAACTGTTGGAAACGAATTATTTCCGCAAAAACTTTCGAGTGTGATAAAAATAATGTTTTCAAGCAAAACACAAATATTCAGGTAAGTTAACAAATTATATTAAAAAAAAAATTAGTAAATATTCAGCATTAAAACATGTAGAATATGTATGTGTTCGCATCATATCGAATGATTTATTATTTAGGTCCATATTCAACATTCAATTGTCGAATATTTCCCTCTAGTTTGTAACTATAATATCTTTGGGGCATATTCATTTTTCAAAATTGGAAAAAAAATCTAACGATTTGCTATGCAGTTTTGCCTTGAGCGATTACAATTACTTTTCAAACGAAGCACTGGTCATTCTTTCTCAGGCCACCGAAAAGGACAGACGTATTTCTGTCGGGGTCAATTTCAAATTTAGTAATGGTTTTTTTAATTTTAAAAATTTCAATTAATGTTTTAAATATCCAGTCTAACTATGTTACCCTGCAAAATTTTTAGCTCCGATTACTTGGGGCTCCTGTTTTGAAGAAAATTCCCCGTGAAAATCCTGTTTCTAGTTCAGAAGTTCATTCTTTTTGGGGGCCGGTTTCCTTGAAATACTAACCTGGACCAATGTATTATCGGTATTTATTCTTTCATAAGAAAAATAATACTTTAATAATTCTTGTACTTAAATTTTACTGAAACGAGTTGCAATGCAGTTTTGCCTTGAACGATTCAAACGAAGGGTTATTTATGCTTCCTCAGACCACCGAAAATGACGCACGTATTTTTATCGGGGTTAATTCTCAATTTAGTACCCGTTATCCTGCAACATTTATATATTATTTTACCACATTTTGAACTAAACTACTTTAGATTACCTGGAACTCGTGTTTTGAATAAAATCCTGGTAAAGGTTCTGCTTCCAGTCAAAAGCTCATTCCATTTGGGGCCAGGGTTTCCTGAAATCATAACCTGGACCAATGCATTATAGGTATTTATCCTTACACAAGAAAATTTTTGCTTTATTTAATAATCCCTTGCAATTAAATTTTACTAAAATATATAGGATATAAAAATGCGAGGTTATATTTAGCTATACGCGCTTTTATGGAATTTGAATGAAATGGGTTGGCACCTATGTTTATTTGATATGACTTATTGGGTTTATTTCTAGTGTAGTAACAAGTTTTTTTAAAGATTTCTATTTCATTATATCGATAAATATGTTCTTTACGTGAGAATCTACCTGCAACAGCAGGTAGAGACCCTTAAACAGGTTGTTTTTTTAATCGGGATATATCTGTGTTTTAACTCCTCTCCTCTTTTCTCATTCTGGCTTGGGGTTTGGGTATTGGCGATGTTAGGATAGCTTTTAAAAAGAAATATAACAAAATGACCTATATTTTCAACTAGATCCCCTATATTACCAACTAAATCATTTCAAAACAACCCCCGCACGTTCTAACCTCATTTACTCTGGCGTAATGGAACGCGGAACAGCTTCGAAGTAGGCGATAATCAACGCTGGATAAACTTAATCCTACTACACGGGATCCGTTGGGACATTTTAGTTCAGCATTGTACGCACATTATACAGACGTATGCTTATACATTCGCATAATGTTCATGTGGCGGTTGTTACGGCTATCACGATAAGTCCTTAATGTGTCCGCAAAGCATAAATATTGATTACTCTTTTACTTCACGGCCGGCAACACGGCTTTATACGGTGGAAAAGACGACAAGGAGTATAGTAGTGTGGAGAGGAGAGAGAGAAAGACTGTGTTTTATTAACTACAGCGTAATCGTTCCACATTATGCTGTGTCTGTGACGTGAACAGATTCGAACGCATACATATACAAGATTCAATAGAAGACGCAGCAAGAACAAAGAGTGTATACTTTCATAAATTTACATTTCCAATCGCTATAGGAACTACGCGGACGACAAGTTCTCTATACTACTAGGTACTAGTTAATGTATTCAGTACGCTTACTTTGTACAGTAAACGCTAGAGACATACTGGTGACACCAGTTTCTCTTTTTTTCCCCTTTCCTAATGATTGATGCAAGTATCGAGTTACGTATCACCGCTGTGAGACGGTGTGACTACGTTATCGCGATCCTAGCAGCGCCTCTAGCGGTGGCGTGGAGTACCAACGATACCCGGACTCTACCCACGCCCGACAAAGAATATCCTGAAATATGGCCGGGAGCTTAATTTAAATATTGCAAGGTCTTAGCGCGCCAGCTCGCGAAATGCATTCGCATTGATAAATGTCCCGAAACGTGTCAGAATTTCAATGCACTTCAGAAAAATGTTGGAGTCGTTAGGCGCCTTATACACGACCGTTAACTTTACGCCGGTGGTATTAGCATCGACGTCGGCGCCTACTTCTTCGACGGGTTTCTTATTTTACTAGTTTTAGTTCGAGTCTACGTTATTTGGCTGGTAACTTTGCCATCGTCAACTTCGTAGACGTGCTTTTCTAATGTCTGCAATCTAAATTCAGGACGGCGTAGCTGGAATATAATTATTTATAGATTATACGCTTCTAGTTTACTTAAATACATTTTTTTTTTGCTTCTAATCAGTTTTGATGTACAAACTAATGCCAATTACTGATTAAAAGATGTAAGATTAGCCTCTCCCTAGACGATTTGAAAAATACCTCATCCAAAAAAATTCTTAATTGCCTGAGTTTGTTGGATAAACTTTAAAGATAACGTCCGCTCTATAATAGGCCCTAGTGGCCGTGGTAGATGGATGATTAATCGATTCTCAATACAAGTGCATGAAGGCTTATGGGCTTTCGATTACTTACTTGCCTTTAAATGCTGATCACTTATGCGTCGCTCCTCGTAAGTTGAAAGAGGAGGTTCACCCTAGTCAGTTGTCAAACGGTAATACAACCTCGTGCCGGTTTGATGGTGTTGCGTAATATTTACGTCGTTACAAAAAAGTGTAAACCCTAAAGTGGTACCAATGAGTCGAAGAAAGTTCAGGGTTCGGACTACGCAACGAAACAGTAAAAGTGCATCATAAATCAAACGTTTATTTCCAAATAACAATTATAAAAAGCATGGAATATATATATTATACAGCAAAAAAGGTGAGAACAACTATATGTACAATCGTATGCATGTAAAAAATATGTACTGTGGTGAACTTTGAAATATTTATGAGGGCTTCGGTAACGCTTTTGAAGGCTGAAGGTGGAATCTAATCTAAATGTTTCGGTTAATAACGTAAGACGAAAATCTATGTACGGGGATCGGTCGATAAATACGCGATCGGTTTTCGCGGGCTACGACGGTTAGATATCGGTGATGGTGTTGAATTCGGCGAAAAGGTAACGACAGAACGGAGAAAAATCGGTAAATGCCTGCGTTACGCCAGTGGGCTTTGCCAACGCTACAAAAGGCAGAGAAAGAGAAGCTCGATGGGTATCAGAAGCTATGCCGACACGCCAATCGGAGCAGACGGAAAATATGTCTATGTTACGTCAGTAAGCTTTGCAAACGCTACGATCAGATCTGGATTGCAAAGCTCGACGGGTGTCGGAAGCTATGCCGACACGCCAATTAGAGCGGACTGGGAGGAACTCGGGTACCGGACTGGACTCTTTGTGTCAAGCACGTGGCTTAAATACACTTGCAGTTCCTCCCACGCGGTTGCGATGGTGGGAGTCGGACTTGCGTGAATCGGACACTGTCGACGGGGACTAACTAAATAAAAACTCGAAATAATATAACATGCGGTATTAACGCTCCCGCCCATGTGAAAATCAACAAAATAAACAGAATTAACGACTAATTCAAACTAAAATCAAAACTGGATAAATTTTCCCATGGAATGGCAAGTTACTACATTAAACAGATTAAAACACCATAGATCGACAATATCTGGATCTCTGTCCTTATAGGAATGCAAGTATATTGTGACTTATATCACGATGCTGGTCAGAGTACGGAGACTGACAATGAAACGCAGTCAGAAGCTAGTGAATCAATGCTGGCCATATTTAAGATGCAATGGCAATTGGGAATTATTAGGGATTTTCAGGCATAGAAGAATTTTTTTATTCTGAAGATCCTGGCAGTAGGTACTAGTTGGCGAAGCGTTTTCATATTCAAGTTGTGAAAGATCATTATCTACAAACCACCGGCAAATTCAAGGACAAACCTCAATCAAAATCAAATTTTTTTTGGAAATTACTAAAAATACTGTTCGTATTGGTTCCTTTTCTTTTCATGATCCGTAAGTGTTCCGGAAGAAAAATACATTTCAAACTCGAGTAATACCCAAGTAGATCTGACAAGTAAACATTGTCGATGCAGAAGCGGCCTTTTCATTCGCATTTCTTACCGGAGCAATTGTTCACCGCTCCCTCCACGCAATCTTCCACCTAACTCGTACGGAGTCCACCCTTCTCCAAATAAAACCGTTCATTTATTAATTCAGTCTCCCAACTGAGTCATTTCCCAGGAACAATAAACGCGTCCGAGTATCCAACAATTTCCCGGTGAAATATGTACCCCAGATGCGCTCCCTGGCGGTGCGCCCTCTAAACTCCTTCCCGACGTCCTTTGGGCAACCGGCAGCGTCTGTGCAACTTCAAAGTATTTTCTTGTAGCGTGTTTTAATTGCTTATTTAACATTTTATTGCCTGCGTAATGGTCTAGTATTTGCCCTCTCGGCTTTACTTTATCGCCGCGATCACGCCCGGAATTGCCTGCAACTACCGGCATTACGGAACTTTTTATGGAGTTAACTAATCTCGGGATCGCCTGTTTTGTTTAATCCTACGGGGAGGTTATCTGAAGTGCGCAATTCTTTTATTAGGATCAGACAACCGTAAAATGTGTTTCTTACTTCCACGCTGTCCATTTCTCCGTTTCTCTTTTTTATTTTATTTTATATATGCACTTGTAAATATAACGCTCTTGGTTCGTTATAAAACTTTATTACTGTTGAAGGGTTAAAAAGGAAAGCGTTTATGAAACAGCTAGAGCTTTTCCTTCTGCTATTTGTTTTCGTTAGGTTTAAGTCTTATTTTATTCATATTGCAGGAGAGTTTTTTCGAAGTAATCTTTTAAAATTAGTACAGAAGAAGTAAAAATATCGTTGATTGAGCTAATAATAGAGAGTTTAAGCACACATTTAGCGTACGCTAAATGCACCATGAACAAAAAGAATCGACAAGGAGATAAATATAGATTTTTTGGAAAGAGGGTTAAATTTTGTAAGAAGAAAGAGAGGCAGACCAAAGAAAAAATGGTTGGATGCAGTGGTGTCGGACAATAGGAGTCATGGAGAGCCTTCTGTCGGGTCGTGGAAGACATCTGTGTGGCAGCAAGGCTTAAAAAGACTCTCGCCAAATCAAATTGTTGAAGAAAGAGGATGGCTCTCACACAAAGAACACCTCAGAAATTCTTCAACTTCTAATCAATACTCAATTCCCGCTCTGTACTATGAATGGGCCTAATCAGACCTAAATGTAGTGGTAGTAGCCACCCTCCAAGTAATCAACCAAGAGAGGCAATAGAGGACTGGAGGGGGGCAACACCGGACAGAACCGAATGGAGGAGATTGGTGAAGATGATGGAGGAAAGACAATAAATATATTTTTCTCTCAAGTCATGGGTCTGCAAGGTCTGTTGCACTGTTATATATATATATCAGAATCTATCTATCAGAAATATTAAGAGGATTGCTTGTACAAATACTGTCTGAGTTATATTTTAAGATACATGTAGGTATTGAGCAAGATGTTGTGAGATCATTTTTTTTCTTTAAAGCAAGATGTGCTGCCTTCCAACTATTTTCGCTGTTCGATCCACTTTTAATCTCTGGTACGATCCCCTCGCCTATTATGCTAGATTTTTCCGATACGTCCCTCACAAAAGGTGACTTTTTACCTGCATATCGTCCGTCGTATTCCAGTTAATAATATCAGTACCGTTATTGGATATTACGTCGATACAAAATTGAATAGAACGCGACACAAAATGGCCGTAGATATCGCCTTTCCTTGCGTAACAACGCCCGGAATGTCCGCAATAAAACCTCGTGCCCGTGCAGGAGCGTATATATCGGCATTGTGGCGTCGAGATATGTAGTCGCATCCTGTGCACTCCGAGAATGCCGAGAGAGGTCACTTCACTTCGTTCCGCAGGCCGCCGGCCTTCCTGTCCACAGATAACTTTTACTTATACCAGATTAAATCTCAATCGATGTAGCTTGTGGGGAATTTTATTTCTCGTCCATTTTCGGCGAAATAAAAAAAAGGGTATATACGGATAGCGGCGGTTATGTGGCAGCTGACCGGAGGGACCTTTGTGGAGAATATCTCTATGTGTATTGACTGGGACTTTATAAAAATGCTCCTTCGTCCCATACGGAAGGAAAAGGAGGAAAGAATGTGAAGCGGTGAAAAGGAACGCGCGTACCTTCATAGAAACCTACGTGCACTGAGTGGAGTTTAGGACAGGGTCGTGATGGCACAACGACAAATAATTTTTATTTACGGCTGTGCCATTGTGAGTGTCCTCGATAAAAATACAATAACAGAACATTCAATAGGTGATAGTACCTAGACTATGCTTAGTTTTTAGTGTCATTGTAAGCATGGCATATCCCAAAGTTATAGATTATTTCCATTTTTCGATTGCACCCTTGATATCTCGATTATTAGGAAGGTGGATCAAATAAATATTTATAATTTTTTTTTTAGACATTTATTGAATAAATATATACAAGTGAAAACTTTAGTTTTTCTTGACATATTCACCTGCAAGATCCACACACCATTGCCAACACTTTGGAAGTCTCAATATTCTTCTGTCATAAATGCTTGCGAATCGTTTTCCTTCAAGGGTGCAAACAACAAATAGTCACAGGGGTACAGGTCTGGACTATAAGCAGGGTATTCGAGAGTTTCTCAGCCCATTTCTTCCAATTTATCCCTTGTCAATAATGCAGTGTGAGGCCTGGCGTTGTCATGGAGAATGAAAAGATAACATTTCTGTGGCATACCTCGTGTTTTGCTTCGATAGGCGGCTTTTGCTGACTGTAATAACTTGCGGTAGTAAGCCGTATTCACTAATCGTTGATCGTGAAGAAAATGAATGAGAAAAATTCCCCTTGAGTCAAGAAAAAAAAATCATTGCAAAAACTTTTCTGGCTGAGAGACGAGTTTTGGCGTTCAGTGGACAGCCTTCATCTTTCCTTCGCCACACTTTACTACCATTTTTGATTCAGTAGTGTAATAATGTACCCACGTTTCATCACATTTGACGATACACCACAAAAAACCCCTCCTTTCTTGGCGATATCGATTCAGAAATCTTTCAGCGATCTGTTTTTGATTTCCGGTCAACAACCTATGGCTTCCGGCAATAGGGCATTAATTTTTCTGAGGGCAAGATGATCAATGATAGCGGATTGAACACACCCATAGCTGATATCGACTTCTTTTCTTTTTTTATTTTGGCGGGTAAAATATTTTATGCACAAAACACCTGGATCAATGTCCTGGTAGTGTGGAACTCCAATATCTGATTACCTACTAAAAACCCCCTATCACTCCCAATAAATAAACACTGCCGGAACCGCCTAGGCATCTGCATCAGTCAGTGTCATTGGGTGTCTAAGCCTAATCACATTTTATGGGTACATTCCTCTGCCTATCGAACTCCTCAGATTCTTTGCTGCTCATAATGTTGTCTAAGTGGCCATGAATCAACCGTCACTATTCCCTGGACGAAATCATACACGGGACTAAGTTATCAAGGGCCAGTGTGCCAATTTTTGCCTGCATCATCCGTCTTAGATCGCCCCATCGAGGACACTCGAAGATGGTGTGCTCGGTGGTATCGATTTTTTCGCAGTACATGCCTGCATCAGTAGTGTTTTTTCCAAAGCGCTGCGCGGAGGATCTGAATGCACCGTGCGCCGTGAGGGCTTGCGTCAGGTTATACCCGCCTTCCCGATGCCTGTACTCAGTCCAGCTTTTAACATCACTAATCAGCTGTTTAGTCCATTGTGCCTTAACTTTCTCTTTCTCCTAGCATTCCTGCCAGATCTTGTAGGACAACTTCCTGGCCTCAATGCGCCGAGCTTTTGCAGTACCTATAACGGATGATATGGTATCTCTTTTATATGCTAACAGATCTATGGGGACCATACCAGTTATAACCTGCAACCAACGACACAGTCCTATAAGTCGACGCCACCCGCAGTAGCATATTTCTCTGTGCTCTCACCACATAAATTTTTATGCTTCTGAATCTTTATAGCATCAATCCGAATAGGCGCCTCGTAGAGAAGTATGTCGTGAAGCGCTCCATATAAGACTGTTCTCTTTCTACTTCTTGGTCCACCTACATTTGGTAGAATTCTGCTGATTGCAGCCAAACGTTGATCGGCCTTGACCGTCACCTCCCGAATGTGCTGTCCAAAGTCACCCTTCTCATCGATTGTAATGCTCAGATACTTAATGGCCTTGCTTGAAAAGCTTGAAAATAACATGATCCCTACTTTTTGCACCCTTAACAATCACTGCCTCAGTTTTCCCAGTAGCCAGGGTCAGTTCGTTCTGCTTAATTCACTCGCTTATCTGCTCGTGGCATCTATTAGCATTCCTCATGAGAACATCGTCCTCCAGCGATGAGTACGAGATCGTCGGCAAAAGCGATGCTCGTTGTGTCGATCGTCAACTCCAAACTCAGCACCCCATCATAAAGCACGTTCTAAAGCGTCAGACCAAGGATCGATCCTTGCAGCACGTCAGAACCACATTCCAGCAGCATGCCTTTATCAATAGTTATTTGTATCACTAGGCCAGAAACTATAGTTTTGCGAGTGTGAGTACGGTTTGTGGGGCCGAGGCGAAGCCGAGGTCCCACAAGTGCGAATACTCGCAAAAGAGTTTCTGGCCGTGTGTTACACACTATTTTTTGAGCCGACAAACTTTAATTTTGTTGTAAATAATAAAAGAAATTAACGCTAGGGAGTTAACAGTACAGGTTGGCAATACATATTACGTATGAAATGAAAGAAAACTTCTTATTTTCACAAACTTTATTTTATACGACGCGTTTCGCTAAACGTTAGCTTCATCAGGTGGATACCTAATAATTTAATTATTAACGTTTAGCGAAACGCGTCGTATAAAATAAAGTTTGTGAAAATAAGAAGTTTTCTTTCATTTAATATGAATTTTCACCAAGTATCGACCTCCTCAATACAATTATATTACGTATGAATTTTGAATTGGAAATCAGGGTTAAAATACCTTAGTGTTTTGACGTTTTAATTTTCTTGGTAGTTTTGATACATATTCATCAATAATAAGGACAATGGAGACCCCAACCCATATTACAGAGGTTGTGTGTGAAGTTATTAACTATTTATTACCTGTAAAATCTTCCGAAAATAGCATTGCAATGAATATGAATTAATTAAGAGATTGTGTAACGGGAATTCTGTCATCTGTCATCGAATCTATAATTAATGGCAGAAATGTCAGTAATTCAAATATAGTGTTGCCAACCAATAGTGGTTTTTTTGACGGCCTAGGCCGGAGAATGGTAAGTTTTCCGGCCGATTTATAGTAATGCAAAATCAGTGTTTCTGGACGGAGGCGCAAAAAATCTATTTCCTGGCCCCTCAAGCAACTCGATATGAAATTAACGAGATAACCAGGAATGTTTTTTTTACGTAGCTGTTCAATTATAAGTTTGTGACTAGACGAATTGACATCGATCATTATGAGAGCACACCATCTGGTATCACATACCCGTATCGCATCTACAACCGCTTTCAAGCCCAGAATAGTAGACTTTCGCTTCCGAAAACTGATGATCGTGAAGATTCTCATCATCTTCCAGTTCTTTAGACAGCCTACACGTACTGCTAATGAGATTTTTTCTACTATTAACCGGCGATCAATGTGTGTTTACATTGTATTCCTCTATCTGTATCCTTCTACATTTAACATATTATTGCTCATCGTTTGCTATGATATTCTTTTCTTTAAGTTCTCAGTTCTCGATTCTCAAATATGAAGTCCTCAAATATGAAATCCTTCTTGATTCCGCACATTACCTATTTTATTATAACATTGTTTTTGACGTAAGTTTTATTTGTTTTGTGTCGGAGCGGCATCCTCTTGATTTTCTTTTAACATAAAAAATAATTTAATTTTGGGTTATTCAATAGGTATTTATTTTCATGAAATTAAAAGGTAATAATAAGAAAGATCTTAAGATCATTTTTAAGAATATCATAGCGCGGTTATTTTCCGCAATCCTCTTTTCTAAGTTTTCCAGTTTAATCTTATATCTTCCTGCTATTTCTTTATATTTCTCATTTTATATTCTCAAAGGTCGTCTTTTATGTGCTAATTTCAGTATTGTCATCTTGTCTTGTTTATTGTTCTTTTCTTTTTGTGGTAACGTTACAAAATACTAGACAAAGCACTTCAAAGATTAAATCAATAACAATGTTGGTACAAAATTAAACGAAGTTTCGCCGTGCCAAAGACAAACTTTAAAAGAACAAAAAAAAAGAAAAACACGAATCCAAAGAGCGCCACCATATTTCTTAACAGTAATTAAACTCGACGACGGAGGAAAACTATAAACTATACAGCGACTCGGCCGAACAACACCTAAAATAAAGACAGCGGGAAACGACCAGCACGACAAACAAGCCAGCGCTCGCGGGCGACTATTAAAAATAATTCTTAAAAATATTTGGACTGCAACGCAGCGAACAGCAGCAGAGACTGTTATAATTACTGGGAAGATTAAAACGAACCCGTGGTCGCCGGGTGTGCGCTTGAATACGGGGTGCAGAACAGGCGGAGTGATTCATCAGCGGAAAGAGCAACTCGTGGTTTCTCCGGAGTGAAGCGTCCCTGGTTCCGGACTCTGCCGGACCCCGGTCGCGTGAAACGCAAGGGATGCGGTGGAATGGGTAGGATGGTCCGCAGTCCGCAGCCCGCATATTTTCATTTCACGTTTTGTTTACCAGCACTTAATTTCATATGTTCCGTTTCGTGGGCATTCCCTTGAAGTGGATGAAATATTTCGTTGCTCGGCGGTAGTGGAGCGTCATCTAGTGGCGAAATTCTGAATCGCGGATGATTCTTCGTTCAAAATGCGGAATATACTTTTCTGTCATTGACAGTTTACCACCGACGGTGATTTCGTAATTAGATTTTGGTTTCAATATATATAAAAAAGAAAAACGTTTCAAAAATGGTTTTACGGAGCTATAGTATACTGTATTTCCGTGTGTTCCAGTGTTGTTCCAGTACTTTTTGATAATAATAATAATAATAGTTTCGCGAGTTTCCAAGTGAATAGAAACTCGCGAAAGTGATACTAATACCCAAGGAGAGTAAGCTGGGACAGCCGAAGACTTACAGGCCAATTGGCTCTTAAATACATTGAGCAAGGTGTACGAAGATTGGAAGAGGAAATAGAAAGCAAAGGAGGTTTGGCTAGGCACCAATATGGTTTTAGAAAGGGACGCTCCACATTGCGGGCTCTCGATTTAATTAAAAACATCACCGAGAAAAATGGGAAAAAGCGGAACGTGTTGGTAACATTTTGGTAAAGTTGCAGAAACGGAAAGTATCTACGTACCTAATCAATGTTGTGGCAGATTATCTGAATGAGAGGCGTATTCAAATAAGCAAAAAAGAATCAATGGACTTGCGAGCTGGTGTACCACAAGGCTCTGTCTTGGGACCGAGATTGTGTAATGTCTTATATAATGATGTGCTGGAGATTACATTAGAGGGTCGAGCGAAAACAATAGCATTTGCCGATGACCTGGCACTTGTAGTGACCACGGACACCAAAGCTGACCTAATGAGGATTACTAACGAAAATCTTAGACGGATCGACAACTGGATGAGGCAAAATGAGCTCAAGCTGGCGCCGGAGAAAACTGAAGCACTCATAATAACCAGGAAAAGCAAGAGAGAGGGATTAGTCTTCAAGATTAATAATGTAAAGGTGGTACCTAAAGACTGCATTAAGTACTTGGGCGTTTTTTTCGACACGGCAGGGAGTTACAAGAAGGATTTGAAAAAAGTCTGTAAAAAGGCAGAGGAAAAAATGGCGAAAATAATAAGGCTAATGCCTAACGTTGGGGGACCCAAGCCAAAAACTAATTGTACGACAGTTATCAAATTTGTACACGTGTCTTTTGAAGGTTAGAGCTAACTAAAAGTCATATTAATTTAATACTAGTAGCGCCACATATCTGTCAGCCTACGAACTTTTCAGCCCACCCGATATATATCTACACTATCGAATTTCAAAACTTAACTTTTAGCAGCTATGAAAAATGTGTAGACCTGTGAACGAAAATTTGTTTTAATATTGGTTCAATGGTTTGTCGAATTCTGTTTTGATATTTTTGAGGATGATCCATTTCTGTATAGGTTTCCTCTTCTTTATTTTCTGTGACATTATGCTTAATTTTTTTTATTTTTCCTTTTTTCGAAAAGCATTTTGCGGTGATATTATTTCAAATAAATCACGCAACCGGAAGCAATTTTATCATCCTCATAACGACGATTACACCTCAATTATCTTCCACTACATTAATATTCATTGCCATTAAAAATAATTCATGCCCCTAGTCGATATCTGGGCAATATATTAACTCGATAAAAAAGAGCCCACGCGAGCCCATCCTCGTCGCTTCCGTTAGGCACGTCAAAGTGCCCCCTTTTTCTACTATATACCCTCGTACATATACGCCATCCACATAATAAATGCGAAATTATTAAAGTCCTTCAAAAACAAATTATGGTGACAATAAAATATGGTCTGGCGTTTCGGGTTAATTCTGCCGTCGGTTCGAACGACTTCGGCGTTGGCAGGGCGCGCGTGTTTACCGGGAAGCTTCCGGCAATGATGAATGTACAGCCGGCATTTGCATATGCCGTAATGATGAATGGGTTCCGGGGAAATCATCGGTGGCGGATTGTGTGTTCCGATTTGTGATCTATAAATTTACACGCAGTTTTGCGTCGGTCTCTTCAATAATCCATTAAGTAGAAAATGCGCAGGGGATGTTAACTTGGGCACGTGTTGGATACGGTTGCAACAGTTGCAGAACGATCTTATTCGAAAAAGGTTGGAAAGGGATTGTGTTTATGGAAGTTGCGTTAGCGAGGCGACATGGATGCTTGACACTATAATTAACTCAATAAAATCTTATAACGGCAGAGCTCAGTTGCTGCATCATCAACTGAAGCAGAGTATGTGGCGCTTTTTGAAGCAGTCAAACAAGCTTTATGGTTGAAAGCTTTGCTACAAAGTATAAATATACAAATTATACATCCAATAACTTTATTTGAAGATAACCTAAGCTGTATAGCAATAGCTACTCATCCTACAGGTCACAAACGCTCAAAACATATTGATATTAAATATCATTTCACTCGTGAGCAAGTAGAGAACAAAGTTATCTGCTTAAAATACATTGTTACAGCAAACCAGAAGGCCGATATCTTTACCAAGGCACTACCAGCTCCTCGTTTCCAAGAATTGCGTTGCAAGCTGGGACTCCTGAATGAAAAGTGAGAAGCAGAGTGCTAAACAAAGTTCTGGTGGTCTGTATTAATATTAAGTTCTATAATATTGTTAAAGTAGAATTAAGAAATGTAACTACAGGGTTTGGCTAGGTTTTTGAAGTGGGGTTTTTCCTAGTCCTTGCAGCGAATGCTGAACCACATATATAAATTCCCCGTAAAACGCAGTAGGTAGGAATAAGACTTCTTTGAAATAGGGATAAGTTGATGTATTTTTTGAGGGGGTGTATTGGAAATAGTAACACAAAAAAAAACAAATCAACTTCTTTGTAAGAACCCTATCGATGATGATCTCATCGCAGGATAGTGCACTTTCTTTGTTCGAGCTTATGACTCACGCGCTCTCCAATATACCTGCCCGTACGGTTTACCTAACAGTGTTAGTTTTTAGTTAGTTATTCGTCGATATTCTTAGTAGTAAGATCTTGTTAATAAAACTGCGTTATTAGAAATTGTATTTTTAATTCCACAAGCTCTAATAACCAACAATCGCCATAATGGAATGCGGTTTTATTCGGCAAATTCTTCGAAATGTGTCCAATTTTAAAGAAACTGGTAACATAAGAGCCAGAATTCTATCGCAAAGAAGACGGGTTAGAAATAACGATACTATATATTATATGCAGGAAGAATCTACCTTATCCATACCTAGATTGACACCAATTTAAATTATAGGGCGTGTTAAACCATTCTTAAACATCACTTGAACATGTTTCCGTATAAAATGCAGATGTACCCTGAGTTACTGCTACAAGATTATCTGAAGAGGGTATCGTACTGTACCTTGTTTAATGATCACATGAATGACGACATCCTCGGCTTAATTTTTTTTTATTTTTACTTCTTTGGGAAGACATTTTCTACATCTTTTATAATTTCTTGATTTAGTTTTTTTTTAGCTGTAATGAACCTTATTATTTTGATTAGTTATTAAAGTGTATTTGAAAATTTGTATATTCTTTATAAATGTTAACAAATAATACAAAAAAGGGACTATTTACCATGACCTAAAACAGATTTTATTTTTTGTTGTGTGCTTATGTCATTAGCGAGAAGCTACGAGCAGTAGAGGTAAATAATTCTATAGATGGTTTTACATACCATGGCTATCGCGATCCAGAGACTTTTTGATCTTACTATGCGCATATATCTACATTGTTTCAATAGTACTGTGTTGTCGAGACAAACAAAACACAATCACATGATTTAATACTGTCTTTAGCATTTACAAACCAACGCTGTCGCAAAAAATTATTTTAATGTGTAATTTAATTTTTAGTGTGATTATAAAAAAAAAATGGAGTTATGAATTTCAAGTTATCACTGAATTAATGAATAATAATAATAAAAGCACACGAATAAAGACAATAATGTTATAGGCATGTTTATGACTTTATTTTCATTTTATAAAATACAGGAGCCTGTACTCAACGAAAAAGGGTTTCAATTAAAATGCATAGAACTTCATTTTTTACAACATACAAGCAATATCACACATTAGAAATTTAATCATAATTAGAGATAAAAAAGTGATTTATGATTAGAATTTTTATTCATTATTTCTATAATTAATGACGCATTTTATTTTAAAACATATATTAAAAATATTTAACGCAATTTAATAAGAAAAAATACTAAAAAAAATTGTGGGCTCGTCCGGGATTTGAACCCGGGACCTCTCGCACCCGAAGCGAGAATCATACCCCTAGACCAACGAGCCAACGATTTTATAATTGCTCTATTGTCAACAGATACTACAAATTCTCACTTTCCGATTAGTATCATTGCGATAAGTTGCTATCTATTAAAATTGTCAAATTTAATCGGATCTGCTACAATTCAGTGTGGTAAATTCTAAAAGCTATAAAAATAAATTTTTCAATGGGATATTCTCCCATCAGTAACCGTACCGCGAAGGAGCAGAAAAACGACATTCCTCCCGGAATATCTACAAAAAGTCGAATCAAAAAAAAAAAAAGTAAATAACGCTAGCAGGTGTGCAGCCGTGCGGAAACGAAAATCCCCACATCGAATCGAACGG
This sequence comes from Cetonia aurata, assembly GCA_949128085.1. Classification (NCBI taxonomy): domain Eukaryota; kingdom Metazoa; phylum Arthropoda; class Insecta; order Coleoptera; family Scarabaeidae; genus Cetonia; species Cetonia aurata. The sequence goes on along the minus strand of OX421884.1, from coordinate 5,704,976 downwards.
CATAATGTCTAAATGCTCCTTGAATAAAGATCTTATCCGCTCGCTAGATATTCCGTGCGAGCGATATCGATTTGACAAGCACTCTCTTCGCAATTGCGGCCCTCATGCGGCGGCAAAAAGGCGTTACGAGAGAATAAATGTAAAGATATCGGGAAGAATTGAATTTCGGCAACAATTTCTGCGACGATGGCGGATAAAACGTCGTGCTGTTGGGGCACAGTCGATGCGTGATGTGATGATTCGAATTTCTGCTGATGTGGAGAAATGTTGACTCTGCGGTTGAGGAAGTAATCTCTAATGTATGATTAAATTATTTGTATTTCTTCATCTTTCGAGATAGTTTGTGTAGGTATATTTAATCTAAACAAAAACATAAATAGTATAATATACCTATTCCGGAACTGGTTAGACGACCAGGATAACAAAATGTAACTCTTCTTTACGTCAATCCAATATTTCGCGTTTATTTATTAAATTCAGGGTCGTACTACAATATTTAAAATGCAGAAAGCAGGCCATGAGTACAATGAAATATTAAAATGTGTACATTCAAACTTACAAATGAGTTGAAACGAGACAGCAAAAAATTTATACTGAACTTAATCATTGAAATAGTCAAGCATTAAAAATATCAAATAACTAAAGTAGACAGTAACGTCCTCTGTAAACTAATGGTACAACAACAATAAGTAGGTATATGAATTAAAACTAAAGTGGATATCTGTTTACAATTTAAATAGGCACAACTAAAACACACAGTATGGTGAACAACATATAAACTACGGATTTATTTGGAAAAAAACAGTAATTGCCAGTATATCTGGCTGGAGATTTTGGATATCCGTTCTGATATTCATTGTATTATGGTATTTATTTATATTAAACCTGTCCAGAAATAATCTAGCTATGTATTTTTTTGCATACATAATATTTTAACTTCATTAAAATTCATCACGTGCACAGTATTATTGCAGTGGTTGTTCGTTTATTCAAAATACGATCACTTTTATGATTGGCAATTCTGGTTTTTAGTCAATTTGATGTTTGAACTATATAGATTTTATCACAGAATTTGCACGGCTTAGTTATACAATATTTGATCTAAGTAACAAGAGTGTGGGATCCTTTAAATTTGTAAAGAGTTTTTTGACAGTATTGGTGTTATATCTAACAATTGATGAATTGAATATTGATCATACTTATAGTAAGGTTATCTACATTAGGAAATTTGAAGTATACTCAAACTCCCAATTCAGTTTGACATTATCAGCATTAACCCACAGACTGCCAATGAACCGTATGCGCATTGCTAGGGCGCACCATCAAAAGACTAAAGGACATCTTGGAACACAGACGTCATTATATGCGTTATGCTACGTTCGAATCTTAAAAAGTGTTAGCTAATATTTTAGCAATGCGAGTAGAGATACCATAGATAGGCAAACCACTATAGCATGGAAAAGCTGACGTTTCTTTCCTTATGAATTTTTGCAGTGCAATAGAGTCCTTTGTCAAATAAAGATTTAATTCAAGTATTATTTTCTTTTCTGAATGGACGAGGTAGGATCTTTTTTTAAGAGTTTGTGAATGTCGGTATCTGCCAAACAAACATTTTGTTTTATTAATGTAATGTTCCTTTCTAATAGCAACAGACCGCAGACCTACTAGCCTTGATAATATAAAGGTCGGGATGCTGTTTCAGGTATTCGATACAACCACTACTAGTATGTTTAGAGTTTTTATTGTAATTATTATGCAGGTGGTTGGTGAGGACATCGTAATTTTTTCCCTGGATAGATTATGTTCTGACTGAGGTAAGCTTTCAATTATGATCAGCCAGTAGTTTACCAACAACTACATCTGATATGTTCGAGGGCACGCAAACTTGGGAGCTAATGCCAAAAGGTTAACCTTCACGAGGGATCTCTGTATCTATAAGGTTTACAAGCCACCCTGTATTATCGTTAACATATCTCTCACCTTTGCTATCAACATTCATAAGAATTTAAAATTTCGTCTTTTTCATAATATTATTATGCCTAACTAGATTAAACTCTTTCCTGAATGATTTAACTAAACCATGTTCAAGATCTACAGCAACATCTTTTGGTAATAAGTGAATATATTCCTATAGAGAGATATAAATAGGTGTTTCGAAAAGCAATTACCATTCAAAATTAGGAACGAGTTATATTAGTATATTTTACTTAAAGCATTAAGTGGTAAACGGTGACCGAAGTTGCACGACCGAGAACTCCGAAGGAAAAACAAAAGGCAAGATGGCGTTACGCGATAACTTAATATCAAAGTTTGAAAGTCTGTGGGACAGAGTTGCAGAAGAAAGAGGCGCATATGCCTGTCACGAACCGTCGTGTCGCACGTTATAGCGAGAGGTGAAACTAAAACCACAGGAAGAAAGAGTCGCATAAATGTCAGCGCTGACTTCTATAAAATTGAAAAGCCGAACGTATATACATAGTAGCACATCTCGGTCTTAAACGATCTCTATTTCGAGCTGCCAAAAGAAACTTTATGTACGAGTAAAACAGTGTCGCAGATGTACCGTTTTGAAATGAAAGCATTTACGTATCTCATATGATATATATATGTGTATTGTTATGTTATTTATGTAAATTATTTATTAATCACTGTTACTAGGGTTATAATTCTGTATATAACACAATATCGTTAAAAAATAAATTCCCATAATGTATAAAACATTTATGTTGATATTTATTTTTATTATCAAGAGACATCATATTAATATCGGAATAAAATCACATATTCCAATTTAACGCTAATTATTCACACGAATATGATGCGGATGCCACGGTGCATCGCCTATGGCAACCAGGATATCCAGTATTAAAATAAAATAATTATTTTAAGCGCGCCAGAATTTACTAACACGTGGACACAGGTCGATTTCCAAACAACAATAGGTTTGGGCGTCGATATAGTTTTCCCAAACAAAAAAAAAAAAGCTTACAGGCATTAGCATCAGTATCATAATATTATTCATATTTATTTCAATTTACAAGCGGATTAATTTCACCCGAAATAATGGGCCTAGAACGGGTAGAAATATTAGGGGAGAATAAATTTCAATTAGTACCGGTTATTTTTTCCTTTTTTTCCTGTTAATGCCGGATAATTAATCCGCCAAACGCAGTAGCTCTGGGTTAGTCGCTACCGCGCGCAATTTCCCATAAATGAAAATTCCGCTGTAACAGTAACCACCCTGTTTTGGGATCAGGGGGCGGCTCTCTTTGTCCAAGGGGTTGAAGGGAATGGGTTTGATATTAAAAAAAAGATAGTAAGTAGGCGCAAGAATAGGTTTTCATGTTAATCTCTTTTAATAATATATGTTGCGATCAAAATGTCATATACGCTGAGCAAACACCGCCCTCTGTTGATGTTAATTAGCAGAACCGCACGATAGGGAATAAACAAAAGTCTTACTCAATGTATTTCCCTATGGACAGAATTCTACTTTTTGCGGTAATTAATTATGATACCATGATTCTGCGCACAAATTGGATACAGAACGGCAATAGCACATTTTGTTAACAGCATTATGAATATGACAAACATATTTTGCAATAAATTGTTTATAGGTAACCGTTCTTTAATAAAGAAAAGTGTTTAGCGGAATAGGTAAGTAAATAACTGCCTGTTTTATAATATATCCATTATTGAATCTTTTATTTCGACTTTTCTTGTATTACATATGTACCCAACGTACTTTTCTTTTAATACTTCAAAATGATGAATTTAAGAAAAAGGTGTACTAAATTCGTAAAATGTACACTGAGAGAAATAGATTGTACTCTTTAACATAAATATAGTATACTTTAATATATTTTATAGCTCCTACAGGGACAATCATATTTTATATTACCGGTGACAATTTCTGTATAGTAAATTTCTGTGAATAGTTTTTATTAACTCGTATGTTAAAGTTGGTGTACTATATTTGTATTATTAATTTGAGCATACATGTTAGTAAATGTGAAAAAAATGTCTAATAGCACTGACTATATTTGATAATAACTGTTAAATTTTTTATTGTACCCAGTATAATGTAACATTTTACTATGTAGGATACATGATGCTCATACTTACTATATAGCCTTGTAGTACTTACAATATTATTTTTTATTATAATAATCTAACGTCTCTTAGCATTTAAAATAGTAGATAGTAAACAATAATATAATGGATCATATGCGGGCCCTATACAGCGATACTTACCTGTAATGAAAAATATAGTACTAGGTATACAAGGTTTTATCCAGTTCATGCATAGGGAAAGTGGAATATTACACAATAAAAACTATAATATTGATTTTATTTTTTTATTTGTCCTTAGAACCATTATTACAAAATTTCAACGTGTATTACTTTCATTAACATAACAATCACTAGTAGGTTAGATTTAGGTTAATGTTCTATCAAAGCATAAAATACCCACTACGAAGTGTATGCATATAATATCTATTACTTACCTTTGAATATATCAATTAACTTTGGAAACCCCCACTCGATTAAAATGTTTTCCACGTTTGCATCCATTTCTGCTCACGATGCACAGCAATCAAGGAACGACCAGACACAAACATTCACCGACACGAATACGTACCCTTGTATCACACGTACATAACACGTGCACAGTAATTTAGTCGCGGCAAAACAGCTTATTGGTCGATTTCTTTGGTAAAGATCGACAATGAATAGAGCAAGGGGTGGGAAGAGCGTTACAAACATTTATTTTAGAAATTGAATATGCATCGAATACCTGATAATATCGCAGTCAATGGCAGCGACTATCTATATAATCCACGTCATTATATAGGCTTTCAGCAATAGAGTATATTAATTGTTACATCCATAAGATGTAGATGGTAACATCCAGATTTTGCCTCTTACTATAAGCATGATAAAATCTGGTTATTTTACTCTTAATCCGCCACATATTGTCGTTTTGACAATAATTATTTTAGTAATTAACATAAAGAGTATATCTATTTGTTTATCTAATATTTACAATCCATTTTTCTTAGTGTAACCAAACTATAACAAAGGTTCTTGTTCAGAAGAGTGTTTCTAGCTAATTAAGTATTTGCCATATCTCCATTTCTATATTCCCAGATACCAATACAATGACATCAAGTAAATAATCTTTAGGAAAATCAACACATGTGATTGCTTCTTAATACCTTATTTAATAGTTCTTTATATTACAGGAAATAGAGGTATTAGCAGTGGAGTAGCTAAGTTTTTCAGCGCCCGATAACATTTGAAGATTTAGCGCCTTCCCCTGTTTGCCAAAATGCAATACGGATACGAAAACTTTTTATGACCTTCTCCATTTCATGTTTAGCGGTAAATCCAACGTCTGGCGAGTTTTACCCGGGCATTATTTCCTTTTTTTTGTCGCTCAACTTCAACGTCCCTCTCCTGTAGTCTCTTTTGAATACGATCAATTGAGATAAGAATTTTGTTCCAAAATCCCAATAAAATCATAAATCTATAATTCAGCAAGCTTGTATACAACTGTTCTGCGTCGCTTTTGTTTCTACTTCACCTATTTTTAATCAACGATAACTGCATTCTTCAATTTTTCTCATAGTTGGGTTAGAGAAGAGAAGAAAATGTAGAGAGCTTCAATATTTCCGCAAAATGTAAGCATCATTGGATCCTATTTTGCTGTGTGTACACCCACCAAGTTGACTGAGTGGTTATAATAATCTAGAAACACCGCAAGGTTATTTTTCTCCTTAATTCTCTGATTAATACCACTTCTGTAGCCTGCCATCACAGTAGCATTATTGTGGCATTTGGGATCGATAATCCATTATGACCATTTCGGCTGTCTCTAGTTGCTTTAAAATAACTTCAAGTTCGGTATATTTTGGTATTCTCACGCGCATTCTTTCAGATATATAACAAAAATCCAAAAGAAAAATGAAAAAATCCCTTACCACAAAAAATTAAAAAGATACAAATCTAAATACGTATTTCGGCAACTAAGTTGCTATCTTCAGTAGAAAACAAGTGAAGAGCAGTGTTAAACGTAGTCTTTTCGGCTAAGGTAAACCTTGGAAGATATGCTCTTCACCAAATCACTAGTGGAATAACACTGACATCCTTCTCCTGGAGAGCATATCTTCCAAGGTTTACCTTAGCCGAAAACACTACGTTTAACACTGCTCTTCATTTGTTTTCTACTGAAGATGGCAACTTAGTTGCCGAAATACGTATTTAGATTTGTATCTTTTTAATTTTTTGTGGTAAGGGATTTTTTCATTTTTCTTTTGGATTTTTGTTATAGTTTTCAAGCCACTGTCTCCACCCATCACAGGATTCTTTCAGATGTTTTTCAATGATTAAATCGTGATTCCTGCTCCAATGTAGAATGAGGGCTTGACGAAGCAAAGATAAGGCAGTAAAAGCAAAATGAACAACTTATTCAGCATGGCCATCGCCCAATTGAACCAGTGTTTATTCATACACCTGTAGGTGCAAAAGTTCCCACGTTATTTTATAAATTCTTTGCACCAGGCGTATTATTTATATTCTCAACGAACCGCGCAACATTGCTTTCCCCGTATTCTTGTCAAATCTAAGTAATCCAATATCATGCTGTTCAATCACTTCTGGAATGGTAGTTACACATTGTAGTCCACAAGATTGAAGCTGATCATCATCAAAATGATCTTCACTTCTGCATGGTCTATTAACTAATTAATTTCGTCATCGGAAATCGCGTCCAGGGCAGGTCCTCTACTTACCTCACCCTAGATACGCCACTAGGTATTAGACAGCAAATTAAATACATGAATTAAATGGTCAATTTTCAAATTCTACCTGTGCAAACGATCAATTTCTACTGACTGTGTACTGACTGTGAGGTTACTAAAACTCTAGTAGGGTACAAATTCCTTGTCTGACTGAAACTTCGGTATTCTTTATACCGTGATAAAATCACGGTCACGCCACTTTATCAGTTCAAATGGAGTATGTATAAAACATAACTGCGCTTACGCATAAATGCCTCCTCTACATACCACTTTGCACAAATTGACCTATTTACTCAGACGTATTTTAAAGTGTCATGTATAAAATTCTGTAAGGTAAATATGAAAGCATAAATACAAAAACCAGCAATTACCACTGTGCGAAAATACTGTAAACCCTATTTATTATAATCAGAACGAAAATTATTTATTATACTTCACATGCCAGGTTCACAATCTCAAACGTAGGAGTTATACAGGTGTGATTCATAACTAGATATAGCTTGCCAAATCGACTATCATACACAACATCGTATATTACGTTAAAAATAACTTCCTTGTGCGTTAATAGGCTACTACATAACCATTGCACGGATATCGAACGTTTTATTTTCAGAAAAACGACTCTACTAATAGCACCAAGAAAAATAGTCTCGGGATATAATTTTAGAAAAAAAAAAGAATAAATAAATTTATTTTTGCGCAATCAACAACTATCATCATTTATCTGGCGCTATAAATTCTATAGTATAAAAATATGATTATGTAAAATCTCTTCATAGCGTATTAATAATAAATGTGTAGCTATCTAGTAACTAGTAATAAGTAAAGTGATCATCTGCATCAAATATTTACACATAAATACGAAACTTAATGAAAATAGTTTGTAAATTCTATTTCAGTGGCTGTTATTTTGAAACTAACGCCTGCCAAAGAACCGGATCATAACGTTTAATTTTATCCTGGAAATGCTCTGAATAAACGTAAAACGAATTTTATTGACCAGATTATATTCGTTTATAACACATATTTACTAAACAACTTTTAACAACCGACATCTGATATAGAACCAGCTACTCTTGCAAGAAATTTTATTTGTAAATATTGCTTTCGTTTTTTGTCTTGATATATATATCTAGCTGTCAAACATCATATTTTCGGGAATAAGATACTCCATCTGGTGGGCTCTTGTGAGTTTTTACCAAGACATTATATGTGGACATGTTCGATTGCGTTTAGTCATTTTTCTAAGTTTAAATCTACTTAGATTAGATTCCTGTTTTTTCATATTCACTAAGAATGTTTTCTGGTAAGTGAAACGCTAAATGCAATTTGTGAATTAAACAGAAAGTTCGTTTGAAGCTAATATGCATCAACACAGTTTTTAGCAAGATTTTTTAACAGATGCATTCCCACAAGAACTGAAATCTGAGTAGATCCTTTCAAGTCCAGTTTACAGAACAGTGCATATCGTAGGCCTAGACCGCATATGTGTTTAATCCTACCCAACAGAGGACGATAGAGTTGATACAGCAACAGATAAAAAAAAAAAAAACATTAATTTGGTGCTTATACTGTTTATGTTTCTTGCTTTACTTTATCCGAAATAAGACCATTTCTGTTAGTACTACCAGATAATGTCGATTTACATGGGGTTTGATGGTAGATGAAGTCTTTTGCGGTTTGACTGATCTAGGTTTATCCTGCCAAGGGTACGCTGATGATACAATTTGATAATACTCTCTGTGACATAGCACAAAGAGGACTCAATATTAGGAAAGAGTGGTGTCAATCAATGGGACTAAAAACTAGCGTAGTAGCATTCACAACAACAACAAAAAAACAATCTTAAAGTGCAAAGATGAGAGAGCATAGCCAAAAAGATTACACGCAGAATGATTGGGGAAGGCATGGTTAGGCCTAGGCCTCAGCTTCTTAAAGGTGACCAAACGATATGCCAAGAAAGTTTAGCTTTGTGAAAGAATTTATCAGAAAGCTTAGAAGCAAAAGTTAAGAGTTTAGACGTGCACTCTCTAGAGGACATATGAATATATCGTGTGTGAATTAAACCTATGAAATTGTTTGTATTTAATTATCTAAAGACTAGAGAAAGAACAAAACAAAATACAAATATTCCCCAAATGAAATTTATCAAAAATATGTTATTTTACAGTCGAAAATATGACTTCTTTGATTCTAACGAAAAGTATATTGTATTGTAATTCTTCTTTATTAAGTCAAGAAAATATCGGCTACAAAATATATTTCTTTGACGTAAGAAATCCTTTTTATGTGGTGTAGGAAAACTAAACGAGATAGGCAAAAGTAACAAGGCAACTCTTTTGTGTGGCAGTACACTGAAAGAAAAAATCAAGCACGAATCAATGGCAATTTATTTTACCTTATTGATTATTGATTATTGATATTCAGTAGTAATACAGAAAATCATGGGCAATCAGATCAATGGTTAAAAAATTGCCTTTGATCCGTGCATGCATTTTTCTTTCAGTGTATAATACTAGAGAAACTTAGCAAAGTAGAAGTAGAAAATCCAAATACTGGGAGAATGTCCAGGCAGTAAGCCAAGCTAAAATTGGGAACCAATCACCGGAAGAGATCCATAGGACGCATCAACCTAAAAAATAATATTAATAATATATTTACTTACCCAACAGCAAAACGCCAATAACAGGACAAAAATAATAAATGTAACATCAAATGTGGTGCTACGATTTTCTAAACTAAATATAAAGTATATCTAAATCTGTATGAAATATTAGAAAAGGAATCAAAAACAAAAATTAATATAAATCACCAACAACTAACTATCACACTGACAAAAGTCAATGCTAGGTTTTTCCACTATCACCAAACAACATTATTGTTGTTTGGTAGTTATAGTTATATATTGATAGTTATTGTTACACCAAAGGTTCCAAAACCCAATTACTGGATAAATCACCAAGTGAAATTAAAAAGAAAAATGAATCAAGCATTAAACAAAGAAATTCTGAGATAATCCATTAGCGTTGACTGCTATGTGTGTAACTGGGGCACGTCTGAGTGCATTTGACCGTCCAAAAGGTATTTCAATGGCATCAAAAGAACGAGTATTATGTGTAGGCAGCAAAAAATTAATTTGCGAAAGCACACCAGGGCAGTCAACATTCTGACGAACCAATTGCTCCAAAAATCTAGCTCTTGCACTCATCCTTCTGCTCTTCAGAAAAGTGAAATTATGCCTAATCAGTAAATGATCATATTCTACTCCACGTGGCGGATAGACACGGTCAATTTTAAATGATAAATATTTGGGAAAACGTTTTTGAGGTTTCTCAATTGCTAATTTTTGGACAGTATAGTGTGGATACCAGACGAGTGAGGCATATTCAAGCTCAGATCTAATAGCAGTGTTAAATAAAGCTTTCAGAACAGTAAATTCCGTAAACAACCTGCAAGAGCGAATCAAAAATCCCAAACACTTGGAAGCAGAGTTAACAACTTCCTTGATGTGATAGTTAAATGTCAAAGCCGAATCAAATGTACCCTTAGATCTTTATAATTTGAATTTTAATATTCGCATATTCACAGGGATCCTATCAGGTCATGGTTTGGAATAGCAGAGGAAACCGAATGTAGATTTTGTGGGGAACAGGATGAAATATCCATTCACTTACACTCAAATTGCCCTGCACTGTGGAATTCAAAGGAATATGTGAAATTGAATTATCTATTTCAAACATAAAAAACTTACCTAAAAGAAATACCACTAAAAATTAACAAAAAGACTTATACAATGTACCTACGTTTCAATCCAAGAATCTTAGTCAGCATGCGTAGAAATAGCATTATAACAACTAAATAAAATAGGATATTATTATCTTTAATATTTCTATCTTGATTTTTCGAAATTCCTATAAACTGTCCGACACAATCCCATCATTAATCTACTCCAAAAATAACGCATACTTTATCCTGTAACAGGAGCAAGATTTACGCTTCTACCGGCCGGCGTTCTCCGATCTTATTTATCACTTTGCCGGTGAGTTCGCGGTCGCGTTCCTCCGGCAATCGTAAAATATCATACGATCTTATAAATAATAGATAAAATATTCGTCTGGAACATCGATTGCCGGCCTTGCTATCGTGCCATCCGACCGCGTATAGCATCGGTCGGACCGTCGCACACGTAACAAGCCTGTTCATCATAATTTATTGCGCGCCAGAGAATAACATTTTTATTTGTAGGGGGCGCTTCATTCCGCAAATGGCCGCCATATATTCCCCAGGCGAGTGCCGGTGACCGGACGAGGCAACCTTGCGGGTTCGATTGCATACCACCGCAACCTAACGTTATTGATAGGTTGTACTTACATTTGTGTTCATTCCAGATATATATCTACTTACTTAGAAGTAATTATTTTGCGGAGGGCTAATTGAGAAACCATTTTAGAAAAAAATATAGGGTTTTCTTGAATAAAACAGGTGCATCACAGCTTCCATTTATTTGTTTCTACATCCTCATATGATTTATGTTGTTAAATTTAATCAACTAACTAACAGTTTATGTATTTTCTGGCATAGGTAGATTCCTTTATTTTATATAATATGAAATTTTTATAAAGTTGACAGGAATTAAGAATCAACAAGGAGGAGCCAACCAAATCTTAAACTCAGTTTTGCTCCTGGCTTTGTCAGATGGTAGTAAGGACCCCTTGAAATACTTTTGCAAAATATTAATCATAGATTACCAGGTGTTTATTTTTTGGCGCCTAAAATAATTTGGCGTATCATATAATATCTGAATAACCTAGTAATAAAAGGCTCAGTTTCGTACACATAGGTTGTGAGTGCGCTTACTAATACCAAAAAATATCTATTTAAGGAGAGAATACTGTTTGTCTACGATATAGCAATAGCGATCACAAAGTATGATATGTGTCACCGACGAGAAGGAGGACACCGCACCAAAGAAACAGCTTGTGTTATTAATAAATGCCTGAAGAAAGTCAACTCCATAGCCGTCATCGATGACAGCAGTGGTTTTAGAGGTGTTATTGTCGCTGCACACGAACTTGGCCACTTACTGGGAACTATGCATGATGGGAAACCGCCACCATCTAACTTAGGAGATCCTGAGGCTCCCAACTGTCAATGGGAAGACGGTTGCATCACATGAGATTAAGGCATATGAAAGAGAGTTCAGATGGTGCAGTGTTTTTGTTTGGCATGACTTCAAGCTGTTTGTATAATCCGCTGCACGAAAACAAAAGCTCACCAAGAGTTCTTCTTAGAAAACTGCTGACGTTAGATGCTGGAACAAACGCATGCTTTACAGATGATAGGGTATGTGTCAAGTTGTTTTGGTTTGTTTTAATGCCAGTAGCGAGTATTGTGTTGCGTATCGACCAGCAGCTGAAGAGTTATCGTGCGGCGATGGGTAGTGTTGGTTGAATAGTAGATGCGCAGCTGAATATGAAAATATTACACCTGACGACTCATAAAACATTTCAGGATACGTAAATCAAGATGATTCTTCAAGTGTAGGGTGGACATCTCCATGTCATTCCGAACGAATATGGGTTTGTTGAAGATCGCGGCACAGATAATGCAATTGGTGAGATCGTTGGTTTTGCGAAGAAGGCAACGTCGAAATACGTTGCGGTTGTTTTTGTGGATGTCTCGAACGTTTTTGACAATTATGGTGGCCTGTCATACTGAAAGGGCTGCGTAGCATCTTACTTCCTCTGAATCTTTACTGGCTGTTCCGAAGTTACTTTCAAAACCAGGCGGTAGAGGTTAAGGCAGCTGTCCTTTACTGTGGAACTTTGCTTTCGATGGGGTTGTTAGACCAGCACCAAATGGCAGTGGAATGAAAAGCGCTTATGTCAACTGCCTTGCAGTAGTTTAGAGCTGAAGGAGCAGATTGCACATATGATCATCCGAGTTGAGGAATGGGCAGATTCCAGGAAAATAGGAACTGTATATGCTAATACAATAGCGGAATTGCTTAAAGGAAGGTTGGACAAGAATAGAATACCTAACGTTAGACTCAAAAGCGGAGTGTTGTGTTAGAACACGCAAGCCAGGTATTTGGGCGTCACCTTAGACGCAGGACTAACTTTCCTTCCACATGCACGTTACGCTAGAAATAAAGAAGGCAGCTGGGAAGTTTAAACGAGTTGCTGCCGGGTTTTCCTTCTGCCTATAACGCATACCCGCGGGACTGTTTCTGATGCCGCGCTAGGAGTACTAGCTGGTAGCAAGCCTGGTGATTTGGAGATAATGGAGAGTTTAGCACGATTGTATCTTCACAAGGGCATACCTTTCACGGTCCTCAATTATTAGGTCCGTGGAGGTATCAGAAACGAGGAAAGGCAAATAGAAGGGAAAGCTATAGTCAAGACTGTTCATGATACTTTGCTGCGTGAATGGTAAGTGCACTGGATTAACAGGGATAAAGGATAGGCCACATTTAAAATGGATTTCAGTTGCGACGATTAACGAGGAGATAAAGGATTATACATATGAACCTATCAGCTTTATAACTGGCCATAGCTCCTTTGCGAGTAAGTAGAACAGTTTTGCTCTCCAAGAGGGCACAAGTTGTAGCTGTGTCGATCAAGAAGATTTGAAGCATCTTCTTCTGGACTGTGAGCTGTATGGTGACCTGTCAACAAACTCCTTAGTTATGCAAATTATCGTACCCAGAACTGGACAAGGTTGACGCGATACGTTAACGAGGTTGTCTCACGTCGAAGGCTGATTTAGAACGAAAACCATAAGTAATTAAATATGAATTGATTTATTCTGCAATGAAACAGAGATGAAAAGATGAAAGAGTCGCTTCAGTGGTTTGTTTATTTTGTTTATATCTAGGGATACAAGAGTAATGACTTTTGAATATTTTTCGTTATGCGCTATTTATAGTTCAATTCGATAAAGTGGTACTTTCTGTAGTAGAATGAAGTACTCAGGTTGTACTTGTCGAAAAAATATTTAAACGCTTTCCATTATTGCATTAGAATTTTGTAAATTCCTGTTCTAAACATTCATTTTTTTTTTCACATTTAATGTGTTAAATGTTTGAAATTTAAAATATGTATACAAATGGTAAAATACGTTGAAAGTTACCATCTTAAAAAATATAACGAAGTTGTAAATGGTGAGTGAACACTATTTCAGCTGGAGCGACAAAAAAAATCTCGGTAGAATGCCGATCTAAGAACAAGTAATTCGTTATGAAGAAGTCATCACCTAGTCATACCTCTCCGATTGTTTCTTAGAGTATATGTACATAGAAATGCCTTTATGATTAATTATATATGGAAAATAGTTTAAGATATGTTGATATCCAGAACTATAATACATATCAATGTCTTTAGTAGCAAACATAATTGCTATTAATGATCACATTTATTTAGGTAATTGTCAAATTGTTTTCCCTGCCATTTCCATCTGCATTTAGTCCTACAATATAGAAAGACGAAAATCGCCGCACGGCCACCGCGTTACAATACGTTTTACAACAACAATATTGCGCTGCATATAAATCAAGTCGAATTTTACGGGTAGCGACAAAGCCGCATTAAAATACGCAGAGAGCAGTGGCTCAGTCCACTCGACCGTGCTAATTGTTCTAAACCGTTTAGCCAGTGAACCGATTAATTTAGATCGGTTTTTGTAATAGATCCGATTTTGCAAGTATGCACCGCCCGATGTGCACGGGCAACGCGACCATCGAAAGCGCAGTAATATTTCTCCCGGCTCCGTCCGTTGCGAAGCGTAAGTAGAGCACATTCTCTATGCGCAGATGAACGTATGTGTGGGTATACATCACGGGTTACGTATGGACGATATTATATCCAAACGATGGTAGAATTTCGATTTATGTAGTAAATTTTGAAATAGAGAAAGCATGTTTGCACTATATAAGTAGAATCGAACACTATAAGCAATGGAATATCAAGTTTTTCTAGTCTTTCGTACCGATAATACTTTTATGACCATTATTTTAGCAAATATTTTAAAATGACCGAAACTGTCCCCATATGAAGGCGCACTGTGTCAGTTCCAACATTTCACAATGATTAATATAAGTAGTAGCGGAAGCTCAGATTACATGTAAAGGAATCGTTTTAATTTTCTACTTTTGGCTGCTTTTCACAGTATTATTAATTGAACCAAAGATAGTACAGCCAGTACGGCCACTTTTATATACTTACAATTTCCGACCATGCAAAATCATATTGTTAAAATAACCAACTAGCATATAACCTTTTCATATTCAATTAAAGATACTATGTTGGTACTTACTGTTGCTGAAATTCCATAGTACTTGTCATGTCTTCGTTTTCCCAACAATTTGAAGCCATTGTGTAAACAGTCGAAGGTGCTAATAGTTTTACTAATCGCGTATTTCGAAGCAGAACGCGACAACAACAGGCCATTACTTTCCTTAACTTCCGTGCCAGAAATATAATAATAATAATAACAATAAAAATGTTTATTTCCCAAAAAAAGAAGTACAAAGCTTATGGCATACAGTCGGAAAAAAAGAAAAAAAAAATACAATACTTAAAGTAAAACTAAAAATAACATTAAATTAACTTAGTAATAATGTATTACTGAAGAATTCTTCCAAGTTATAATATGGTCAACGGGGTAAATACTGTTTCAAAATTATTTTGAAACTATAAAGGGTTGAATTTCGCATTTCAGCAGGGAAGTTGTTATATATTTTAATACCAATGCACATAATACTCCTGGATGTTAGTGTAAGTCTATGTGTGGGTAATAGTATTTGAAACACCAGTGTCACAATGACGTTTATGTAATGCGAGTACAAGTTTGAATCTCGAGCTGCCCAGCGGCGAGAGATTCAAAATACGAGCATTACAAAGTCATTGTGACACGAGTTTTTTACAGTATTTTTTCTAATTTGCACATTAATCGCCCATATTACATTCCAGTAAGCGTCTCACCAGTGCGTTAATATCTCATTACAGCACAGTGTGCGGTAATAACCATATCAGCACTGCGTCGTCGTTTATTTTAGCTTTATTGTAACATCCGATTAGAAAAATGTATATTTTCGTTTCGTATATTGTGATGTATTGGGTTATTGTCTTCGAAAAAGCGTTGCTTATTTTTATGTACATATAGAGATATTTCTAATATATATAAAGAAATTACTGTGAGGAGTTTGAGTTGTTTGATTAAACGATGTTCTCTTTGAGACACCTGTCATGGCGCGTATAGCACTTTTTTGGGATTTCAAAATCTTGTTTATGGCATTACTGGAGCCCCATACCAATAAACCATATCGTAACCAGGATTCAATATCAGATAGAAACACTGTTCTTAAGGTGTTTGGGTAGATCATATTTTTTAAGGGTCGGAGTTTACACAGATGACGAGATTCGAGAGTTTAATTCGTTATATGGACATGCCATTTTAAATCAGAGGAAAAGTGTATGCCAAGCACTTTTATTGAGTCCGTTTCGTTAATAGTGTCATTCCCAATGGTAAAATCCAGTTGAGGTAAAGTGCCAGTTGAACTTAAATTAAAAGCAATATATTTTGTTTTTGCTGCATTGAAACTTAATTTATTAGAAACAGACCAAGCATTTAATTTATCTAACATAGAGTTGGTTGTTGTCTGAATGTTAGCTGCGGAGTCGTTAGCTACCACGGTAGCATCGTCTGCGTATAGGACTAGTTCATAGTTTTCCAAAGAACGTAATCATATCATTAATGAATATTGAAAAGAAAACTGGTGATAGAACGGCTCCCTGCGGTACGCCTATCGTTACTGGCAACAAATTCGAAGTAAATATTTGTTTTTTATTATTCGACTATTGGAATTTGTACAAATTGCATTCTTTCAAGTAGGTAGGACAGGAACCACTTAAGTGCTGTTCCCCTAATGCCGATAAATTCTAATTTCTGAGTGACAAGGCTGTGCTCAACACAGTCAAATATATACGTAACACATAAATATATTTTTAATTAGGTTAAGCACTACTACTATACAGAAACGGCAAAAAATACAAATGAAAAACTCAAATCACTGTTGAAAAAAGACTGCGCAGCATTTATTACTACATCGTTAGGATGACATTAAAAGGTATACGGGGTAGTCCAAATTGCTTGTCAGAATAGGGCATCTCGGTAACCGTAGGGATAGGAAAAAAAGAGTGGCCAAGTTTATTTGATTCAATATAGCACTCTAACATAGCATTGGTTTTCAACGGGTTATTATGATAGCCGTGATGCGTTGGCAGAGCCCCCAGTTCCAGCGGTATTTGCGCCCCGGTAGGAGCTAATTTTTACAGCAAATTTGATCGCGGGATTGCGTGATGAGTCCCTTTCGTGGTGGACTTGGTGAGGGAGGATATTCAAATGTCGCGCTACTAAGTCGGTATTCTCATCAACCAATTAGAAGGAGCTAAGTGGGCGTGACAAAGGCGAACGATATGAGGATAAAAAATATTTTCAGACACCTATGCTATTTCTTTTTTTAGAAGTCTGACATCGTATATCTATTTAGGTGGGCATTTACAGAAGATCATTTTCCGCAAGTAATCACAGAGTTTGTTCTTTGAATTTGAATAAATATTTTTATACTACTTCAGAATAAATAAATAATGTTTCTTTTAAAATTAAAATGGGAGTTCTTTTAAAAACTTTTATAAACCGAGCGCTTATACATTCTTGTTGCTTTGTATTAAGACGAAGCAATTGAATCTGACGATCTCTATTTCGAGTTTCCGATGTAGAAACTTCTACAATATACAATATTATTTGAAGAATCGACAATCGAATCCTTCAAATCGTCCGAGAGGACATTAATTTGTCACGGCGTTACTCTTAGATAATCTACCGCTTGAAAAAGTTAGTATAACAGATTGAATCAATTGAGTTATTGTAAAACTTTTCCCGGGGCAAAATCCAATATCGGCGCAGTTTTGTCACGAACTCCTAGCGCGCCGCTCCCGGTCCAATGCTCGTCCGATGTTACACTAATTTCTCTTCTCTGTTCATCATCACAGTCTTCCTTTTATTCCTGTTCGTACAAGCGGAGGAGTTTTTTCGGTAAAGTTCGCAAATAAAAATTAAACGATTCCCTTTACTGCAAATAGAACTCGCGGACGATTCAACCGTCATCTGTAAGTGTTAAAATCTACTCGAGAATCTTCATTATGCTCCCTCGATGTATGTATGTATCTATAGGAACGGTTTCTCCATTCTAGTTTGTGTGTTTAATGAGATCAATTTAATATCTATTTTACGCCTCTGGTGCTGCCGTTACTATACAGTTACACAAGGTTTTTGCATGTAAATCGAAACGCATACATTAATTCTGATGCATTCTCTTCCATCCATATGCATAGGATGCAATGGTTAAAGTTCACAGGAGCGAAAGGAATCTTCATTTAAATCCGGATAAAATCGCGTTTTAATAACATTGACACCCGTATAAATACACATATTGCGGTTTACTGGGGGATTTTATGTTTAATTACGTATACAAACGCATCAGGGTGACCGTTATTGGCGCACGTACGTAAATGTTGTTTTAGTTTAATTATGTTTTTAACGGCATTAAAACTCTAATTAAAGCGGCTTTTTCATATGTATGGACGTGTGTTCTATTGACGTATTGCTGTGTTGCGTTTTGATCGTAATTACCACGTTAAAATTCCCCTAAAAACAATGAATATATTATAACCTCAATTATTATGTACATATATCGGTTGTAATATTGTGCGTACTCACGGCAATTTGTTAATTTTATATTGAGTAGCTGTCATAACGTTGATACATCTGGTGTTTAACATAATGCATACTATTGTAAAACATTATAAACATTTATAATTATCTATAATAAATTTAAGTAAATAAGAGAAATATTATGGAATCCGTGCGCGCCGGATGCATTGATTCCTCACTACCCCAGTTACGACAATTTTGCCGATTGGCAAAGTCATTCAAGTGACAGTGACCTTCATCGCCCACCTTCTCTCTTGCGAAAATCATAACCATCTTCTGTGTTTCCTAAAACTCAGTTCACAAACGTACGGTGGTTTTGGTGGTCTATTTCTTTAACTTTTTGCACGCACACAACGAAAAATTACTGTTAAATTTAAAATAAATTGTTAGTAACGAATTGTTGCCGCCAAATCTTATGATTGCCGGGAAATCGGTGAGGTGTGTAAGTGTTGGATATTTTCAAGAAAACCACAAATATATTCAGGTAAATCAAACAGTTTATATTAAAATAAAAATTTTTGGGTATTAATGAATAAGCACACTTTTAAGTTGTGATTAAAAAACAAAAGAAAGTAAAATCAACCCTTTGAACAAGGCAATGATTGACTTAAAATATATTTATAGAATTACTACATGTTTGTAGTTTCTTAATAAAATCACTTTATACCTTAATATTGCACTGCTACCAAAAATCCCAATTGAAAATGAGTTGCTGAGCAAGAATCAAATAATACCTAATGCAAAAATCGAATCAAAGGTTTAGGTCCTACAAAATTTTATTGGTTGCTATCAAAACACAACACCTGTATGGTTTTACACAAAAACAAAATGAAGCTTACTATTAGTGTTAAAGATTTTGAGTGTTCACGTGCACACTTCTTTTGTAGTCGTATTTTATAGATACAAAAAACTCCAAACCAAATTAGTTCCAATAACTAAATTTCGTGCGCTATAACTTGCTTTTAAGAACCGCAGTGCCAGCGACAGATTGGCCGTGCATAATGTATAGGTTAACCAATTTTGATTCTAAGGTTTCGGTTTGATTTCTCTCGGACAGAGGCGAATGCTCAAGTTCTCAGTGACGGCGAACCCCCTGCGCGCGTATACATTATTAAAAAGACAATTTTTGCCATTCCTTCGGCGCGGCGTAAACATCAAAAAGTTTTAAAATGAAAAATAAAACTCGCGTTACAACTGCGTTTACACAAAACGTAGACTGCCACTATACTATACCCGTTTTACACGTGGACGATTCAGGAGCCGGTACGACGCCACGGAAAGTTGTTTAAACATAATTTAGTACGTCCCGAAATTGCCCGTAAGTTTACTACTTTCGGGTAGTGGCAGCCCCGTCGCCTTTGGCGCGTATAAATTCACACACACACACACAACTCAAACTCCCGTCCCCTAACTTTTATTTATTTTTTACGTCAGCGTAAAAATGGCGCAGTAAACTAAATTAAATATAAGTTTAATGACGTTTACGACTTTACACTTTCGGCGGAAGGTTAATTTTTCTAATTTCCCTGCGAACAACGCCCTCTACGCTAGCGCCGCTGCTATCGCTAGCCTTGTTGTTGACGGTTGAGCGTTTTTTTTTCCCTTTTATTATTGCTAGCAGTAAATTATTCGCCCGCGTGAAGTTTTATTTATCTCCCCATAATCGTAAGATTCGAAACGGTGATTGCGTTATAATGAAGGATAATTTTTTTCATCGAGAAGGGCAGAAAAAAATAATGAGTAATAAATTAACGCGAGGTCCCTTGTAGTATCTGAAATAAAAAAAAACTCGATTATAGATATGCGCTCTAATAGAATTTCTCATTAACGCAAACTGCTTACTTTTGTACATGCTTGAAAAAGAGATCATAGAAATTTTAACACGTTTTTCGAACGCAATTACTACACTTTTAGGCAGTTTATACGCCATAAAATATCATGTTAAACTATTTAGATGGAAGTCAAACACAGCAACAAACGCGTAGATTTGATTGTTACGGACGTGCCGCTAATTCCTCGTTACAATAATATTTTAACTCCAGAGTGATAGCTGTAGGTGTGGAAGCAGGGTATCCAGGGTTACGATCGAGGTTTGCGTAACAATTTAAACAGCAAAAGCGTGTTTTTAATCAAGAATTTATTACCAAAAAGTAAGTGTGAAAGACATCAAGTATGTACAACTACAAAACAGGTGCGTGACAAAAACATATGTATGTACGATGTACAAGTCTGGTGCCATGTCGGGACAGGAAGCTGTGCCGATACCGAAATTACGAAACGAGAATGACTAGGGATAAATCGCTGCGTGCATCAGAAAGCTTTGCCGACACGACTGCCAGAGCGAAGAAGGCTGGTAGAATACCTGTGTTTGATAAGCAACTGCGCCGACGCCAACTGCCAGGTCGATAATGACTGGGAATCTTTGCGTGTATCAGAAAGCTTTGCCAACACGACTGCCAGAGCGAGGACGGCTGATAGAATGCTTGCATTATGTCATAAGCTGTGCCGACTCCAACTGAGGATAACTGGAGAGGATGCTTCTCTCATCGTTAAACGCGCAGTTTAGATACATTACAGCGGTTGCCTACGCTGTCGCGATGGTGGGAGTTGGGCGTGCGCGCCCGGACGTATCGTTACCGGAGACGATACTCGCGTCATAAACAAGAAAATAAAAAACTTACCTTTATTAAACAAAATATCATGCGGTAGTAAAGCTACCGAACTATGGGAAAATCAATCAAAGAGAAAGAATTAATGATCCCCAGGCTGTACATGCTCTGAAGATTTTTACTGCTACTATAACTAGACATCTAATAATTGAGAATAGAATTTTATAGTTTCGCTGTTGGTCTGAAGTTTAACTTTCCATTTTGTCCTTACGCTACTCCGTAGTCATTATCGTACCATCAGTTAATATTTATAATGCTGTGCTAATTTTACTATACCAGGAATACGACGAAATAATGTCTTGTTCTCGGAAAGTTTTAAAGACGTTTTTCCGGACCGCAGTTTATCACGTTTAAACCTCGTAACTCATTTATACTCAGGTTATTAAAATATTTACGCTGAGTACATAAAGTTAGTCCTTTGTATGAAAGAACAGCTTAGTTCAAATGATATTTTCATGTCCTCAATAAAACATGTTTTATCATCCCGTCATTGACATCTTAAGTCTACCATTTTCCTAATAAATCTTTACTCCTACCTGTTTCTTCAAAGCGTTTTATTTAAGTATATAATGCAGATAATCTCCTTTACATGGAGCTACCAGAAATAGTGCAATATGCCATAAAATAAATGATACTATGTTGTTAAGTGCATAAATGGATTGAACCATTAGTTTTGCTTTTTTCTAAAAAGAATTACCCGACTTTAACAAATAATAGTGCTGCTATTTTTATGGTCGTGCTCTTTTCACAATTGTGAAGCCTATAAGCGGTTGTGAGTAGTTGCCGGAGTAAAATCTGGAGCGTGCCTCAAACCCAAACAATTCTGCAAATAGTTGCAAACGTCCGGGTCAAGGCACCATTAAGAAGAAGAGAATTAAGAACAATTTTCTATTGGAAACTATAGAATTGCGTATTGAAAGCTGCAAAAATGCTTAGAATCAAAAACAACTTTACTTCTTTTAATTAAGTTAGTAAAAAGAAATAAATATAGGCATTATCACAACATCCACGCTACTGAAACAAAATGACCCTTTTTTCGCCCACTGGTTTTTCCACCGTTAAATTAGAGAACCAGACGACTTGTCTGGACAAATATCGCGCCTCATATCCGTAATAAAAGTGGACGTAAAGACTGGGAGATAAATAAAAACCATAGGCGAGTATAAAACTTTCAACAATAACCTCCCTGCTGGAGCTAGCTAATTTATATTATAATCTCGAACGTAAAGTTGCCATCCCGTCCGACGACAAATAATTTTTTTCCTCTTCATTCCCTTACTATAGAGCGTCTGGGAGAAACAGAAGAAAGAAGAGACGCGCAGACGAGTGCGGCCGAAATGTCCGGGGAAAGTAATTTAAAAAAGTTATCGCCATTTGCGGACATTGAGAAATAGGGTGAGTGGCAGGTTATAATAACAAACAGTCGAGTATACGTAGTGAGCGTCATTGGGGTTTCTAAATTCACTCCGATATATTACGTCATACAAAAATCGATAAAATTGTTCCCCATTTAATGCGATGAGAACGTAATACCCTTTTAAAAAAATAACTAGATTACTTGGTTTTAAAAATAATAGATTCCAGCACTTGCGTCCTAAAAAACAATCGAACAACCACTTATGTATTAAACATTACGTTTATTCCAAAATAAATCAAACTGTGTACAGTCTAATCTGTTTGAAACGGCAACACTTCCATAAAATAATTACAATTAGAAATTTGAAAATTAAAAATGAGGCATGATGATATGAATTCACATTTTTTGACTCTACTGTAGGTATGGAATAAAATGGATTGCTCTTCAAAATGTCAAACGATAAGTCCAAGTTCTTTCTATGGAGTTGCTGATGCGATTACTTGACAATTCTGTCTTCCATAGCCTCGATAGTGTTATTTTTATCATTGATAAGATTATATGAGTAATAATTGATGCATCTGAGAACATATTGATCGACAGAAATGCCTTTCGTATCAAGTTCAATTTCTAATGACTGCACTGGTCTGAAATCTGGTCCCACACTCAACAGTAAACTGTATGTGTGGATCAAAAGGATTGAAGGTTTGCAGTGTGAAATCATTAAAGAATTAATACTTTTCTGCTAATCATTGTAATTAAATTACAAGACAATTTTTATATTAAGAATTTGCATAATTGCCATGCTGCCGGCTTTCTAAAATCTGTATTCGATGTGATTCAAATCGTAGGAATCAGTCGCCCTGATTAGCTCAATTAGTTAGAGCGCTCGTTCGGTAAGCGAGAGGTGCCAGGTTCAAATCTTACGAGGGAAATTTTTTTTAATATAATAGTTAAATAAAACTCACTTCTGGATATTTAAAAAAATTAATTTATTCATATGAAACAATTTTTCCCCGGTAGTGTAAGAATAATATAATGTAATTTATTATCAAAGAATTTTCAAAGGGGTTTTATTTTGTAATTTATTTATTTTGTCTTTTTAAAAGTTGCACATACGGAAATATGAATGTTATAAATATGAAAATAGGTATGCTCTGAGACAAAATAAAATCACCCTGTATTTTTCAGCTTGTTTGAGCCTACATAATTTATTCCATAATATTTCGTATGACATTGCATTTAGAAAGACGCTCATTACAATTATTTAAACAAATATTTCACAAATATGGGTTTGTGACCGAAATAAAATCACATATATTATTTTCCAAAATATTTTAAATAAATAAATACCTAAACAAAAAAAAAACACAAATAATTAGTTCTTGCCAAATTCTTTTATTAGAAAGTTCGGAAACACGGGGTAAATGCCTTCTTCATCCTCATCATTAAATATTCAGTTTCCAATTCCAGTAATACACAAAAAGAAAACTTTCCAACAGGGATCGCTATTCCGACCAATATAAAAGGCCTTTCAATTTCGTCGAACAGCGCACTAAATTAACTCCGGCAATCATGTTAATTGAAGGGTATATATCGGATCTCGGCCGAAGAAAAACAATCCGCGTTAAACGACTCCACTACTCCACGAACTTCCATAAAGCTTACGCCGTTTTCCCCTCTCTAATTGTGAGAGGAAGATGGATTGGATTCCATCTTCAAATAGAATTAAGTAATTAGGTACTTGTTGCAACAGAAAATACATCTAGATTACTTTAGCTCTTAAGAGTAAGCTGATAGAACATCAAAATTTCGTCATTGTCAAAATAATTTCAAATTTAGCAAACTATGTTTGGAAGTTCTCCAAATACAAAATAAAAATCCCGTCTTCGAAAAAAATATGTAAATAACTTATGGATAAAATTGAAAATGATGAAAGAAGACTATTACTTCTGGACCAGCGCAGATCAAACTATAGAAGTATAACTAATATTATTATCGACGTTTTAAATCCCGGCACACCAACAGAACCCGACTTCATAGCAACTAAAGTAATTGAGTACGTAAATGCAAAGAACTCTTAACTCAAAAGACGATCGTGACCACACAGTAAGAAATTTTGACGTGTAATTTTGGCTAGTGTTTTGGGTAAAAATTTAATGTAGAAAAGTATGCACTTTGTAGTGTAAAATCTGCACTACCTGGAACACTAGGAAACGGTAAATACTTTACCAGGAGCCGTGTTGGAGATGTACACTAAAACGAGTAAACTCATATTATATGTATTGCTGTAAGCATAAGCCAAGGCATAAGGAATTATGAAATGAAATCGTAAAGAGCATTTATAATACGACATAATATAAAAATATATGAAGACACAGCATATTAAAAAATAAAATATTTTTTTTATATGGCAATCTGCTATAATTTGTTGTAACAGTAGAAAATTGTAATCATGAACACTTTATTGTTGCATCTCTTTAAGGTAGGCTGTAAATTTATTGGAACTGTGAAATATTAAATGTTGACGGATATACATACAAACGCATTTAGATAAAAAGTATTAGAGAATAATCTGATACAAACATTGCGTCGCACTCGTTCTAGCATGCGCGGGCCAATCTTTCCGGGTATTCCCGGTTGTTGTTTATACTGAGGCGATGTAACTGGTTATCGGCGTTGCTCGTCTGTCGGTATCAGTCGGTCAGTCGGCATCAGTCGGTCAGTCGCATCACAGAACACCTTGGTTATATGATGTGCATAGTTTGAAGAAGTTTATGATTAGCGCTAATTATAGAGCGTTCTCTTCGTTAGTCATATTATAGTTTACAATACTGTTACACATACATACACCTTGCAGGTAAATATCAATCTTAGAATATGTTGCATATTATTTTATGTTTTATTTTTGAATGATTGGTCGACATTTTGTATAAGTACAGCATAAATCCAAGCATGGAGGTACACCGTACCTCCGTGTATACCTGGTACAGATGTTAGTGTATAAGGTGTACAGAGTTACATGAAGAATATGTACTAACATAAATATTTCATTAAAAACAAATGCGGATTGAGCTGTTGTCGTTCTAGAGAATATGGAGTCCTCTATGTATTTTATCAAATTAAAACATATCGATGTTGTCAAATTAATAAAAATAACAATAGGTGAGAGCACGACGGCGGATCTTTTGCAGGAAACAGGTAAAGAGAACTTAATTTATATTGTTTTAAATCTCCAATTTGTTTTCAATGTAATATTATATATAAAATAATATATAAAAATGTTATTCTTGCATAGTCTTAGTTTTCAGGTTTTTTTTTATAACAAAGAGGTTGCAGACGTTAGAATTTAATTTGTTTTTGCATGCATACAATGTTCAATATGAATCAGAACCAAACTCAGAAATCGTTGACTTTCATTTACTCGTTTATAAAGAAACCTACGTGCTAAGTCAAAAAACGATTTGTACAGAATGGTATTTGGTACCGCGGCATTTATTTGCTTTTTAAAAGATAAAATAAATAAATAAAATGTTACATCGTCTTTATTTTATTGTAATGGAGAGAGTGTAGATAGCTGGATTGTTGTTATTTGAATTTTGTGAATCAAATTCTTATTTATTAAATTATATTTTTGAAAAATTCAAATAGTGTAATCCGTTAGTCTACTCTCTCTTTCTCCTTTTTCCCATTTAAAAAACAAAAAAAAATTAATTGCATGTTTACACTAGAGTAGCGTACATTTCACACTATAGTAGTGTATATCAAATTACACTGTCGTGTAATAGCCCAATACACTAGAAGTGTATATACTTTGCTATTTGTGCAGGGTACATTTTACACTACGGTTTACACTAGGTGCGGGTACATTTTTTAACACTATTTAGTGTGGACCTCCCTGTACAAACGCTAGTGTATTTGTAGTGTTAAATAGTGTAAAAAATTTCTTACTGTGCAAGAGCCTCACCATAGTGACATTCCTCTGTTTTAATTGTATTTAGGTAATTTTTCTTTGGTGTGTTTACAGAATATAGACTAATAATATGTGTCTTGACACAAACTTACAAGAAAAAAAAAAGGTCTATAAGGTATTTAAGGCATTCCATTGCTCATAATGCAGTTCCCGAACGGAATATCCTTGCAGTCTTCACTACCGCATCACCGACGGCAATAATAACGGTAAAAGTGTCGCCATATTTCACTCTGAGCGATGATGTTCGACCCGATGACAACTTAGTACGGGTATTATTGAATTTCTCCTAACAAATGGCGGAAAACTGCTTTGGAGTGCGCTAGGAAAGCGGACGACGCAGACAGCCGAGGGAAGCGACACCTATATGCGAGAGAACGAACGAACGAAGACGAGGGAAAAAAATCCCATGACATATCCTAGTTAAGATTTCTAGTCACGTGTCGCCCGATATAGGAACGAAATGAAAATTAAGAATCATTATTCTTTGCAGCTTTGTCGACGTTGCCAACGGAGAAGCCTGTGCGATACGGTCGCCTTGGTAAGCGTACTGTACGGTTGATACAATTGCCTGCGCCACGGACGACGTATATATTTAATGATGGTGGTTGTAATGCTATTTCGTCGTCTACATTTCTTGCTTTCGGGTTCTTTTTTGAACTTTTTTCTTCTTCTCCGTTTCAAGTGATATGCGGAGAAGGTAGTTACAAGGCCATATCAGAAAATATGACACTTAAACTACGTACTAGGTTATTTCAAATACATACATATATTCCTTCACCTCGTTATTTCTAAGCCTCTTTATTTGTACAATTGTACAGAGAGAGCGTATTAAAGTCAGTTGTCAAATATTAGCTTTGTGCCTTTCTAGTTAGGAATATTAGGAATATATAATCTGTTGCCAAAAAGTCTTGTACAAAAGGTCGTACATACTCAATTAAATATAATACCTTCCTCCAAATTTGGTTTTGTTCCTGGTAAATCGACAGAATTATTGTGTTTAAATGTTTGGACAGTATATACATATATGTTAGTGGATTATATTGTGCATGTCTTTAATGCCTGTATTGAGTCTTCTACGTATCCAACGCTGTGGAAATCATCCGTAATTAAAGCTATTCCAAAATCTAATAACGTTCAGGAACTTAAGGATTTGCGCCCTATTAGTATTTTACCCGCCCTATTCAAGATATTCGAGCGTTGTTTGGAGCGTCAGTTGCGAGGTTTTGTTGGTGATACTGACGTGTTGCCCTTGTACCAATCTGGGTTTCGTCCATTCCATAGCTGTGTTAGTGCGCTGGCACATATTACGGACGATATTTTGAGGAATTGGGATGATGGTGATATCACGGTATTAATTCTTTTAGACCTTACACGAGCGTTTGATACGATACATCATCATATTTTGCTGGATGTGCTCTCCGGCATTGGTTTGGATGAATCTGCCGTACCGTTGATGAGGTCATATTTGATCGACCGAGTTCAAAGGGTTGCTTTGGATGGTGTCCTCTCTGAAGAGGCGTGTGTAGTACATGGTGTGCCACAAGGCGCAATACTTTCCCCTCTTTTGTTTACCATTTATGTAAAAAGTTTACCCACAGTAATTAAGAATAGCAAGCATCATATGTATGCAGACGATACTCAGTTATATTTATCTTTTAAGCCTTCAGATTATTTACGGGCTCAACAACTTATCAACGAAGATCTTCAGCGTATAATGTCATATTGTGATCACCATCAGTTGCAGCTAAATCCGGCCAAGACTCAGATGATTGTTTTTGGACCAAAGTGCTCCCGTTTACGTGTTTCATCTCTGCTGAAAATTTATGTTGGGTCCACTTTGATCTCTCCGTCAGAGTATGTAAAAAATCTTGGGATGTTCATGGATTTTGCCTGCGTTTCCGGGAAAACACTAGCTGCTTGATTGGGAGAGCTATGTTGGGTCTTAAATCACTTTTCATGCACAGACATCTGTTCGACTGTTCCACCAAAATTATGCTTTGTAGATCCTTCGTTCTCCCTCATTTCAGTTATGCCGATGTGGTTTATGGTAACTGTATTACCCGGGGGGAGAGCATCAGAATTCAACGCATTCAGAATTGTTGTACTCGTTTCGTCTACGGTATGCGCGGCAGAAGAGGTGTCACACGAAAGTTAAAGGAAACCTGTACCTTAAACATGATTAACTTAAGAATACTACACAGTGCCATATTTTTCACTAATGTTATTAAGTATAAAAAGCCTATTTACCTATTCAATAAAATAAAATTCAGACACCAAACGCACTCTAGAAACACTCGGGATAATCAATTTTTATCCATTCCTAAACACCGTACAGAGATATTTAAGAGGAGCTTTTCTTATAATGCCG
The DNA here is from genome assembly GCA_949128085.1 of Cetonia aurata. Lineage (NCBI taxonomy): Eukaryota > Metazoa > Arthropoda > Insecta > Coleoptera > Scarabaeidae > Cetonia > Cetonia aurata. The sequence goes on along the minus strand of OX421884.1, from coordinate 5,676,037 downwards.
GTAAAATATTAAACACTCACGTACTACCTACTATGAGCTATAGTATGCATGCGGATCGTATTAGATACATCCTTTCGAGTTCCTTGATCGCCCTTCAATAGGAAATGCTTCTTTTTTGAAGGCTGGTGTTTTCTCGCCGATTGTTATAGTTATTATTACTCTTTTCGCGGCACTAGTAATGATGCTTATATCGAATATTAAGGAAAATGTTTGGGGACTTAATGGGCATTACGGTTGCTTATGGGTACATGCACACAGACCTTGATGTTTGTTTATTTGTACATGTGTTTATATATTTTCTTGTAATTTTTTTTTACTTTTGTTTGATTTATACTTACAGAGGCTAAAGGACGAACGCCGTATTCCATTATTAATGGTAGGCGATTTAGTCTTTTTGGCATCTTGTTATTTTTCTTTTTTCTTTTTCTTCTTGTATATTACTTCAGCCAATAAATACTTTACATACATACATACATATGTTTGTTCGTCCGGAAAGTGCTGATGTCGTCATTTTGACGATGATATTTATTACAAATATCGAATTAATAATTTAAAAACAAATAATTGCAATTAATGAAAATTATTATGAAAAATTTCAAATAAAAAACACAGAAGGAAAACATCATTTACAGCTTGAAAATGTTACAAACCAGTAACGAAACGTAGAGAGGGGAGGCTTAATGCCGAACAATACATTAACATTTTAGAGGATATAATGAAACCATCAGTAGAAAACTTTTATCCAAATAACAACTACATTTACCAGTAGGTGCGATTTTTGACGGTAAACAAAGTAATTTCTCTTATTATTCTACTTAGTGTATTCAATAGAATGATTGAAATAAAAATTATCTGATTTTTTAATGACTAATTGTTTCTTCTGTATCAATTAGGACAATTCTCCGATACACATGGCTAGGATAGTCCAAAGTCTTTCCTTGACCCCCTCGAAGTTCTGACTTCGATATTATTGAAAATGTGTGGGCAGATATGGTAAAAAAAAATATATGTTAGCCAAATGATGGCTAATTCTTTCAACCTAGAAGTAGGGCAGACCTAGCAGATGGTCTATTGCTTGGGAATATCTGGAGGTGGATTATATTCGAAAACTTGGTCAATGCCAACCAGTGGCGGCTTGCGACTTTTTGCCCAGGGGAGGTTAGTGTAACCTAACTCTTCTAGGTGAATAAATTATATTTTTATATCTATTACTGTATCGTTGGAAGTGTGGAATAAAAATTGACATAAAAAGAAATCAAAATAAAATAAAATTACTCGTCTAGCAAGAACCACGTTGAGATGAGAGTGAAATCTTACCTGAATAGGAAAATGGATAAATGGTGTAAGGTGATAGGTAAAAAGCTAATATAAAGTTAAAATAAACTCTTAATAAACCAAAAATAAACTAATAATAAATAACAAATATAATAGTAACTCATAAAATTCTACGGTACATAAAAAATAAGTTGTTGATAAATGATAATAACAACTAAATAGATCTATGGTTTTGAAACAAACTGAAATAAATATTTTAATATTTTTTTTAAACACGGAAAACTGTATTGCTTACTCTTACCCGCTCGTAAATACATCATTTTGCGTTAATGTAATAAAAAACCATTTTAAATTGATAGAATGGAATAGAATAGAATAGTATATTTATTTAATGTAATAAAAATTACAATAAAAGTCAGAGATACAATGATGGTAAAATGTAGGATAAAATAGCATGTCCATATACATATATATAAATATCACAATTAATAAAAACATGTAAGGTATGTAGAACAAATGACGAGTGTATTTCGACCGTCCTCTTCAACTACACATCTTCGGAATTAGAAACGATACGAAACTGCAATTTGCTCAGAATATACATTAACTATGTGTAATTCAACCGGCAAAATATTAGCAAATCATATTTGTAACTAACTATACAATTACCATTTCTTGAAGATCGTGTTCTATTACTCTAAATTTTAACTTCTATTAGCTTTTTAAAAAAATGCCCAAATTTGCCCAAAAAAACGAAAACTGTTTTGTCATCTAGGATCCTTCTAGTACTTGCTCCAGCGGTTTCAGGTGCTACTTGGCGCAACTTTTTGAAAAAGACGTTTTGTTTCTCGCATTACCGTTTCTAGCATTCTCATAAATGCATGTTAATTAATATTTCTATCAAAAATTTGGTAAGTTATGCCATTTCAGTGACTAACATTCGATGTATGTTTCATAATCTCATAGTTCTCGGATTAAAAAGGGTATAAACCAATTAGCATAAATAATAATATCGGTCATATACCTACTTTATGAGATCGCATATGCTGCTTCTTTAATATTCCCTGCACTTATTGTATGGTTGAATTTGTGTTATAATATTAAGAATTGTGAAATGTACTGTGTTAGCTTATAATAATCGATTAATAGAAGATAAACAAAATGGGGTATCTTTTCTTTATATACTTGGTATGTTTGACTTTTTCGGTTCGCCTACACATTCTAAGAGTTATTCTCCATATAATTGGATTGTGGCTAATATGAATACAATTTATGTTTTACTATAGGTGCACATAAACAGGGAGATTATCTATATCATTATCATAAATGTATCAACTAACTTATTGGTTAAGGTAATAAAAGTATCATAGAAAATTAACACATCTACTAGCATAGTAAAAATATGTGGAGGGATAATACAAAATATTCTAAGTGAATTGACATTTGTCTCAACATGGTGATTTGATGGTAGTTCTGGGCTAAATCCATATAAACAAACATTTAAAAATACGTACTGTGGCAAACGATACAAGCATGTTTATATCCAGCTACAACAGCTTCAATAACCATCCTAGATGCAAATGTAATCAGAAGATTCGCGATAATCTTACAAGTGATTACTACAGGGAAAGAAATTGATTGCGAGAAGAAACAGCTGAAAAATTTATAAATATATATGGTTTGTACTATATGCTAAGCCCCCATACATAAAATTCTATTGCATGGCGCAGATATCATTCAGCATGTTACGTCCTCTAGGCAAACTTTCAGAAGAAGCTGCTGAAACTCGGAATAAAGACCTTAAAAACTTCAGGGAAAAATAGCAGAAAATGTAGCCGTTCAACTACTAACGAAGATATTTTGAAAAGACTACTTATCACATTGGATCCATATATTTCACATTCAAGACGAAAATTAAACGAACGTACAAGAAGTGAGTTATTACCAGAAGCTGTAGAATTATTAATTCTTCACCGGCAAAATTGAAAATTGTGTTAAGTGAAAAGTAGGTACTGCCACTGTTTATCAACGACATGTTATCAAGAGAGGTAAGCGAATTGTTTTACTATACACAAAAACATACATATTAGAAAAATCTTTTTTCACTCGAAAGATTTAAACGGAAGAAAGTTATAAAGAATTTTAATATTTTTTCTTTTATAAAGCAAAAAAAACACACTTTTTAAATTTAATCATTTAAAGTTAGGAAACTTTAACATCCTTCCCCGTAGATTTCACAAATCGAAAGAACTTGCAGCAGCAAGAAAAGGTACGTTGTACATATATACCGCCCTGGTGGAAGACGGAATATAAAAATGCAGGACGACAGCGCCTCTGTCTTGTTATTGGGCGTCGCATCTGCGACTCGCTCCAGGACGAGAACGGAATCCCAATGAGCGTCGTGTGTTCCGACCCTTCCTTGGCCTTCCTTCGGCGGTAAGTCGTCGACATCGATAGCGTTTCGAATTTCCTCATAGTCATCATCATCATTATCGGCGCTATAGTCGCTTTGCGGTCGTCCTTCCCTGGACTGCAGTGCGGTTTGTATGAGAGCGTTTTGTCATGTATGTTGTTGATATTATGTTCTGTATAGCATCGTGACGTTGATTCTGCTTATGCTTCGATGAGCTTCCGAATATGAGCAATGATAGGAAAAAGTATTTCTGCTAAATGAAGAATGGATGACATTTAAGTTTTCTCCTTTGTATAAACTAATAAATAAAATACAGGGTTCTGCAATTTATATACTGGGTGAGTTTTTTTATCTTGAGACAACGGAATATCTCTAAAACACTGCATCAAATCAAAAAAAGAATTTAAAAAAGATTTGTTATAATGTAGGGGGTTTACTTTATTTTCAATTGAACATCCTGTATATTATTACACCTTAATTACACAAATAAATATATTATTATTATTAATAATAATAAACGTTTGAGAAGGAATGTTTTGAAAACATGTGGTGCACCAAAATGTTTTTAATGATTACCTTAACGGCCAAATGTATTTGGAATTTTTAACAAATTAAGCTCCCGCAAAAAACGATATGAATGGAAGTACACAAGAAGAAATAGACACAAACAAAAGCACAAGCAATACGGAAAAAATTAAACCCAATTTGCGAGAATTCCAAATGGTAATTTCCCTGAGAACAGTATCCGGGATGTTTGTTTGTTTGATTAAATATTTATTTTCACTATACCTAGAATGTTTCCATACATTCTAAAGCGTTTTCCAGTTGTTCTGCAGGTCTGCTCGGCTAGAGCGGGTTCTTCCTTGAAGAAGGAGACCAGTAAATTATTCACGGTTGGGGATTTGGTGCGCACACATTCGTAGTAGCATTACGAACTCTGCGCGGAAGGTGCCGTATAATAAACTCCCGACTTAATGGAACTAGTGTTTCGCGAACTGGGGCGCACTTACAAGTATCTGCGCGCCGGTGAATATTTTATTTGGTGGGACGATGCGTTTCGGAGTTCTTCAAATCGTTTTCGCGAACTAATTTCTACAATTCTTAAAATAGCAAGTATTCTAGGCCGTCAGAATAAATTTTAAGCTTATTAGTTACGCATAATAAACACTTGCCTTCATCAAACAGAACAAGAGTAACAGGTCTTGCTATATATAATTAAAGCAGGGGTAATACCTAAAGGTCTATCTATCATTCTTGCGGCGATATAGAGGGTTTGATTAATTAGAAATCAATACCTCGTCGGCTTCACTGTTTGATTGAAAACGTAATGCAATATTCATGTTAAAACAGAAACTTGTAATTTGAAACCGAAACACATCGTCTTTTAAGAACGTATGCTCTGACATGTGCATTACGGCTATAAGCCCCTGTTTGCTTCCATCAGCTAAACATTTATCTTTCGTCATTGCTTAAGCCTCTTTTTCTTTAAAATTTCAAATAAAATCGTATTTCTAACCTTAGGCTTAAAATGCGCACTGAGTGTAATAATATTAGGTAATGACTGGTTTAATATACGGAAAACAGAAAGCAATTTGTTTACCAGTACTTAGAAATAAACACAAATACCTACAATAAATTCAACATGCACAAAACTTGTTGATTAATTATTCAAGGAGTATCAAGTTAAATAAGCACACAAAATAGTTAATTTTCAAATATTTCAAAATTGGTAAATGATAAACTGTGTTTCCACGTTTTATATCCCTGTTATTCTACGATTTACTATTCGACACACTGTAACGTGCCGTTCTGTGAGAAAATTAAATAGGTGGCACTAAGACTGATTAGCAGCGTAGGAGACTGCATATCTAGGGGCCCTTTCCACAACCTTCAGCAAAGACACGACGGTATTCCAGACCGAGGTTGCTGCAATCCTAAACTGTATCAGAGGAGTAGAAAGATGAACCGATTTGGGTAAAAGCGTCGCTTATTTCTCTGACTGCCAGGCAATACCGATCACTTCCGTAAGTATTAACTCAAAGCCGGTTTGGGACTGCGTAAACGCTCTAAATGAGGTCGATACCCAATGGAAGTTACTAACATCGGCATTACGAAATCGTAAGTTGAGCCCATCACTGAATGGACACCTAATTAGTACGAGTAATGGTGGCAAACACCAGGAAAAAGGCTGGCAAAGGAATTCTTAAACAGAGCCCTGAATTTACTAAAGATCTACTGATTGCGAGTAAAGACGGGAAAACTGTCAAATGGTAGTACGTCTGTTGATTGGTCATTGTAGATTGAACAAGCATATGTATAACATAGGTCTGGGAGATGACGCACTCTGCAGATTTTGGTGTGAGTAGGAAGAAACCCCAGGTTAGGTACTGTGCCACTGTGATGACCTGGTGAGGACAAGATTTCTAGTACTATGCCTTCTAGGTAATAGGGTATGAGAATATACCTGAAAAGGTGACGGGAATTAGGTCAGTATAGTCAACCCAACCCTAATCTAATCTAAGTATAATATATGATGTCCCAACCTTTGGAGGAAGCCTTTTATATCCAATTTAGACTTTTTACCTTGATCACTTTGAAGATTTTGATTCAATCGATTCATCATTGACACCATTCTATCCCGGAGGGTATTATGGATAGTTTGGTATATATTTATAGTAAATCTTTCTAAAAAACTAAAAGTACGACAAGAAATAAACTGGCAATACCGATTAATACAAATTATAATAAAGCTGGCCGTAACATGATGCCCCTAGTAGAAGAAGTGAGCATTAGCTTTCTGAGCGGGGTTGACAACATTCCCAGCTTTTTACTACGTGATAATACCTGTATATTGGTGAAACCACTACGCTATATATTCGACCTAGTTTTGAAACAGTCCAAGTTTACTGAGATATGGAAAAAGTCCCGAATCCCCCCTGTGTTTAAAAAAGATGATCCCTCAAATGTGAAAAACTACAGACCAATATCTATTACACGCAACTTTGCGAAAACATTTGAAGCTATACTATACGATCGAGTATAGAATTCTATTCAAAATATGATTTAATTTGCTCGACACGGATTCGTGAATAGACGCTCAACCATTACAAATCTAGCATGTTTTACTCAATGTGTTTCTGAGACGATCGACAAACGTGGCCAGGTGGATGTAGTATACACCGACTTCCAAAAGGCATTCGATCAAATTGGCTGGTATATTTTGCTTGGGAAGTTGGACCGCTTTGGCTTTTCACCAGGATTACTGAAACTGTTTGAATCTTATTTATTTGGAAGGACTCAGCATGTTGAATACTTGAACATTAAATCAAAAGAATTTATTCCTACATCTGAGGCCCCACAAGGATCTAACCTTGGCCCGCTTCTTTTCCTGGTCTTTATTAACGATATAACACATGTAATTACGTCTGAGAAATTACTATTTGCTGATGATATAAAAATGTTTTGCAGAATTGATTCTATCGATGATTGTAAGTTCCTTCAAAAGGACTTAAATTCAGTTACTGCGTGGTGCAAAGATAATCTTCTTTCTCTGAGCATCAACAAATGCAATGTCATGTCATTTAGAAAACGCGAACTGATCTCTTATGTCTACAACATTGATGGTATGGCTTTGGAGCGTTCATCTACAATTAAAGATTTGGGTATCTTGTTTGATGAAAAACTATATTTTATCGAACATATAAATTACATAACTGCTACAAGCAGCATACAATAGTTATGGCTTTATTTACCGTAATTGCAGAGACTTTAGAAGCATTGACTGTTTGAGGATATTATTTTTTGCTTTTGTTCGTTCTAAACTTGAATATGGATCTTTGATCTGGTATCCACTTTATGTTACTCACACTAATGCTATATTGAATCTAATGCATATGATATTCATTTCGATAACTTTTTCAATTTGTAATGTTTTTTTTATCTACTATATTTGCTGTGAGATTTGCAAATAAATATGAACAGTTAGTACAGAAAAATTACCGAACTATCCTGTAATAGTTCTACACCCAACACGCGACTAATAAAGCTCGTTCCGCTAGATGGAGCCGAAGTCGAATGATAAATTTCGTCGCTTCCCGAATAGAAAGTTATTTACTTTTCTTTATGTCGCGAATTTAGTGCACTAATAGTACGCTCCGTTTCATCCGCATTAAATTCAGTCCGGTGCGGAATAGCCGAACGCTAGCTGGAACATATGCAACTCCTACGCCACTCCCGCCAGCACTCCAATAGCCGGTGGAAACAAGCGGAGCGGGTTGTTGGCGTCGGCGTCGGCTGCGACAAATGGTTATTCCTGCCGATGTAATTTTATTGATGTAATACCAGATATTCCGGGGAAGCGGAACGGCTTAGGCTGGCTCGGTTTGTATGGCGGCGCGGCGTTCCTCGAAAGCCGGGAGAGTTATTTCCTAATTCGAACGACGAACACTGGTGCACTGCATTGCTATGGTACAGTCGATTCTCCGGTGCAATAAGTTCGTTTTCGTACTGTGAATGCAGTTACATCGCCGTCGTGATGCAATAATGGCGGATTTTATTACTGCGAATACTATTTTTAAATGTTACCGTCAATGAGGTCGGATGAAATGGATCTAGTTGGTTGTAGGAACAAAAGAAGTGCCGTTATGAAGATAGTTGCAAAGCCATTTGTTGAATAAAGTGTTGTAAAGAATTGAACATTTATATTTCTTATAAACTGCTTCATTTAAAGAAACACTAGCTTAAATGGATGATATTTTTTTATTGATTTATTTTTCAGCGTATTTTTATTTTTTATATAATGAGCCCAAACGACCTCAATCTTTTAGACTTTTTTGTATGGGGTTTCATTAAAGATAAAGTTTATGTTTGTGTAATACCAAAACTTGAAAGGATTGCTGTGAAATAAGAATTTGTAGTATTCGTAAGATTTATTTTAAAATAGAACAGAACTCCCGTCTAAACCTGTGATTGGTTTGGGATCGTCGGTACAGCCTGTATATTCATTTTTCTTAATTAAAAATTAGACATACTGTATATATTGTAATAATCAAACGTGAAATTGTCACCCTATATATTCATTTTTCTTAATTAGAAATTACATATGTATGTATGTGAAATTAGGGTGACAGTACACTGCGACCTGAAAGATCTATTGTGTCGCCTCTTCTCGCTGTATTTACAGCTGGCCGTCCAGTCTGATTCCTTTTAAAAAGTGCAGAATGTCCGAAGGCCCCAGATTAGGTAACTCTCTCTCTTCGATATCACATGCTCCCAGATGCAGCGCCCTTGAGTTGCATAGTGCAGAGCAGTTTGTGAGTAGATGGATGGATGTTTCATCCTGTTCCCCACAAAATCTACATTGGGCTTCCTTCGCTATTCCAAGCCTGCTTAGATGTCTGTTGAATTTACGATCGGATTCCTTGTAACGAAACATACCGGCTAGAGGCGTCCATGCTACTAATGCCTTTTAGTATTGTTAATTCCAACAAGGTTTTGCTCATTAACCTGAATATGATCACTGCTTGCTTTTTATTACTTTTTATAATTTTTGACATTATAATGTCTAATTCTGCAGAAATTCTTTCTTATATCTCTATTAATCATCTTAACTATCCCGTGAATCACAACACCAATCACTGAAAGACTAATGTACATCCAAACTCAACCCAGAGACGTATATAGCAGTTGTATTAAACTAAAGTACAACCTATTCACATATTCACACGTTAACCCTCCACTTATCCGACCTCACGCAACGGTAGAAACAGGAAAAAAAACAGAAGAAAAAAATCCGTTCGCTCCGCATTCACATTCGCGCCAGCAATCGGCTATCTCTTATCAAGGCCGCCATCTCTGACTCGTTCGGCGGAGTCCGCATTCAAATTGCCAGCGTGGCGCCTCAATGACTGTACTCATATTCGCCCGCTTCGAACTCCGAAACTAATCAAGCTAATCTAGCGTATTTACGGACCTCGCACGGCCACTAAATCCGATTGCGCCGAACTACCTCCCCCTCTTGGCATTGCTATTCTCTCTTTTTCTCCAACGGGAGCGGTTGAGAGTTGAGAGTATCGGTTCGGTGTTCGGACAAAAAATGTTTCCCTTTCGATAATTCGTATTCGACAATCATGTTATCTTTATTGAAAGCAGGAAATATAGTGACATCTGCTTTAGGCATTCCGCCGTTTGTCTGATGTGATGACTTTGAAATGCTTCTTCGCTAATCATAGATAACAACGGGGTTATCTTATAGCTCTGCTTGTAGCTTTTTCTTGAATATAAAGCAACAAACAATACACAAGTACATTATTGGTATACCAGGTGCGCCATTAGTGTGTCGGCGAAATTTAGCACAAAAACTACTAAAGATAGGAAAGTGAGTTTTTTTGCGCATATGGTAAAAATATTTTCAAATATACAGGGTGTTACAAATTCCCAGAGCTGCTTTCAACTTTTTTATTTTAAATATATTGCTATATTTTTTAGTAATTATTTAGATAGCTACCGAAAACACCTTTACAGTGATATATAGTTATGTGTACTTCTGACAATTGGTTTAGGCTATATTGCAAATTTTGTCATAATTTTGACAGATGCGACTTCTGAAATTTTAAGTTTTATCTTTAAAACGGTCATAGTGCCGCGCGTTATTCTTTGGTTATCAATTTGGCGGCTAACGATTTATATGTTTCAAGGTGGCGCAACGTTGAAATATATACAGGGTGTTAAATATGTCATAGCACATTTATCGAAATTCAAAGGCGTTCTTTTTGATTTTTTTAAATGGAACTTATATTTTTCAATTTCAGCAGCAAATTCCTCGTAAAATTACCATTAAATTGGTACCAATAACGTAACACTTATTTTCAAAGATATTACAAATTTATGGAAAATATGTTGACACTATTCCATATATGGGACACCAAATATGGTTAGATAGCCATGATTTTCAAACAAAAGCTAAGAATATAACGAGACATCAAATCTCTGCTTAAATGTTGTTTCTTGTAGTTTATTTTTGGTGTCATAGCGTTTTACAATGTTTTATGATTTTATAATATTTGAATTATTTATTTATGGATTATTAGTTATTACGTATTACTTTAATCTGGTTATTAATTATATCATCTTGTTCCTGTTTTTTTATCTAAATTCATTTATTAAAAATAAATTTCTCCAAGGAGGAACTCATAGACATGATATTTGTTCTTGGTGCTTGCAACAGAAATCCCATATCAGCATCAAGAATGTATGCAGCGGATTATCCTACCTGTAGAGCGTCAGATAGTAAGCTTTGAGAATTTGTTGGTAAGGTTTCTTTGGTCGGATTATGTGAATTATGATAACCATAGAAGGACAAAAACTATGGTTATAGAAAATCCGTTGTGGAAAATTCGCCAATCTCTACAAGGACAATTTCGAAACATCTTGGAATTGCATCCACTATCACGATGAGAATTGTAAAGAAACATAAGTTTCACCCTTATAAAATTAATATTCGCCATGGCTTACTACACACGGATTTTGAAAAAAAACTTGTGTATCGGTGAAAATATTCTACTTTTCACAGATGAAGCAACATTTGTCAATTCTGGAATAATGAACAGAAAAACTTCACACTACTATGATACACAAAACCCATTTAGTATCAACACAAACGAGGGGGACATTAGGGAACACCGTTGTGGATCAATTCTTCTTTGACATTACCTTAAATTGTGAGATTTATAGAAACTTTTTTAAAAATAAGTTACCAATACTGCTAGAAGGCCTCCATAGCAACTTTATGGATAGATTGTGGTACCAACACGATTGTGCATTCACACATTACGGTGCTGCTGTAAAAGCGCACCCTAAAAGGTATTTATTTATAGACGGATTGGGATTTATTAAGTTCGTCACCGCATCACCAGATCGACCCCTTGCGATTTTTTTCTACGGCCGACTATAAAAAAAACCATCATATGCATGACACCCGATGCAACGGCAGACAACATGCACAAACGCATAAGAAATGCTTCTCTTCAGTTAAATGTGGATAATATAATAATATGTATATTTGAAAATGTAAGGTAGACCATACACACGGAGCTGAATAGAAACATATTCGAGCATCTTTCGATTTAAAATTATTATATATATCTAAAAGTGTAAAAAAATAATATAATTTTGTGTCACTTACGGTTTGTTTCTATTACGTTATAAATAATCTAAACAACTTACATAAAGAAGAACAAATGAATAGAGGGGTGACTTGCTATGATTAAACATATTTTCCATAAAATCTTCGAAAATACTGAAAATAAGTATTACGTTATTGATACCATTTTGAAGGCAATTTTACAAGGTATTTGCTGATTATATTGGAAAATATCGGTTCCATTTAAAAAAATTGAAAGAAAAGCGTTTGAATTTCGAAACATGTTCCATGACACATTTAACACCCTGTATATATTTCTAAGTTATACCACCTTGAAACATGCTAACTGTTAGCCCCCAAATCCATAACAAAAGATTCACGCGCGACACTTTTTAAGATAAAAGTTAAAATCTCAAAAGTCGCAACTGCCAAAATTTTAACAAAATTTGCAATATAGCCTAAACTAACAGTTAGAAGCGCACATAACCATATATCACTGCAAAGGTGTTTTAGGTGGCTATCGAAATAATAACTAAAAAATATAGCAATCCATTCAAAATAAAAAAGTTGAAAGTGGCTATGGGAATTTGTAACACCCTGTATATTTAACAATAATTTTGCCATATGCGTATTGATCACTAATGGCGCACCCTATATAGTGTTGGGACTCGATTATTTTACATTAAATACAAATTGAAAGGTTACCTTCATTCACGTTGATATACGCTGACTCACAGCAAACATTCAACATTTGCATAATGAAGAAATGTACTGCTTGCAACCGCATTATGATAAGAACGATCTACTATGAATGATGGTGAAAGCTTCGTTCTCAACACTACCGCGAATTCGACCGATAGGCAACTCATTTGGCACCAATGCATACAGCATTAACTCTGTGTATCTGTCTTTTACTGCAGTCCATATTGGTGTACTCACATATTATACCAACACATTATTCATGATCGTGCAGTCGGGTCACAAACTTTACAACCAATTTACAACTTTCCACCTGACCCTACCACCTAACCTAAACATCAAAACTTCAGACGACGACGTACGCGCCGAGCTAAGCAAATTACGGCGAACGCGTTATCAATGTGCTGGTGTAGTCGTGCGCTATAATTTGTTAGAGCGTAAACAGGGCTCTTGTTACCTACCTGTTTCGGAGGTCGTAGCTGTTAATTAGCCGGTCGAATGGCGAACTTGTTTTCGCGCGAAGGAGGTATCGATTGGCCCCGGCGGGTCACAATTAGCACTGCAAGTTTAAATTTCCTATATTGATGAGAGGATATCCGCCGTTGAAGGTCGACGTCGATGGCAGTGAAATACAACAAAGAGGAGCGAAAGTCAGATAAGTTGCAGGAGTGAAAATAAGCAAGGTGGAGTTACCCTACATAAATGATGCTAGTTATCTGATGTCTTAGTTGATTTATGCTCGGTTTTACCAAGACTAAATTATTATGTTATTAACATAATTATTATTATTCTTTCAATAAAATGATTCGTTCTTGTTTCGTCAATTTGTGACTCGCCAGCTGACCCAAAATTTCTTGTTTTGTCACCTATACCTTTTTAGCCTATTCGCAGGACAGGATAACTAAGAACAATACGGTCATAAAAGCCCAAAAACCTAAAAGATGTTTGAGAAACCGTTTGGCCACGTTCCTTCAAAGATCACATAGGCTTAGGACTGACAAAGCAAGAAGTTAAAACGTTCAATACTTTATTATTATAATATTTAATAAATTCTTATAATTTCCGCCCTGGTTTCGGGAAATATATTATGTTCTTAATATTAATTGTATTTAATGAAGTCAAAGCATCCTTCAAACTTAAAAAATTTTCAAGAAATCCCTGAAGAATATTCTTAATTTTTGCACCATTCTGTGCACTTTTAGGAATTGACCAATTCTTCATCTGCCGGGGGGTAAATGTGCTAAAGCGACACCTTATATGCTTTCAAATACTTTCATCTTCTCTATATTCAATGGCAAGTCCCAGTTCTTGAGCCTTTCGCCAAATGGTTTCGTTGAAATGAAATTTTCAAACTTTGATTTTTACATCTGGGAAAACTTTATAGATTCCATCTATGGCAACCTTCTCAAAATTAACATGGAATTCCACTGGATTTAATCTAAGCATTGGTTTTTTTTTTGAGATTGTAATTCGTTTAAGTAACTTTTCTATTTTGGTAATAGAGCATAAATAACTGGCACAAAGTTTTTCCTCCTGTTCTAACAAAGTCCATGGGAATAATATATAGTGGTTCATACATAGAACGACAGCTCTGAAGTGTACCGTCTCCAAGAAAGATCGTACAATGTTCCAGTGTATCAGTCCGCATTCGTCAACAAATATTAATATTCTATCATCCGATTTATTGACAAATAAAAGGAAATCTTTATTCTTCTCTGCAATGACAACATCATTGCAGAGTTTAGACAAACTATTAATGCCAAGAGAAGTATATCTTGCATTATAGAAGAGAATCTGAAATGTTGGCTTTTTACAATTGTCTATATAGCTTTACTCATAACTTCTTTCTGATACATATATGTGGGTTACCGATAAAAGTTCTTAACGAGACCTTTCCTTGGCATTCAACAATGCTGCTTCCACTTCGTTTTTTTGCAATATCCAGTACACATATGGAATGTTCTTTACTCTTCAACACTGTTGTAGTTTTTTTTTATTGGTTGTCACACTTTCAATACATGTTGAGCTTACACATAAGAGCAAAAGATGTCACTATTTTGATAAATCTTCCTTTGGTGAAATTTATAACTTAAATAAAACACCATTGGCTTTTTCCTTTTTGATTTAACAATTTCTTTTAGCATGTTTTCCGTAATGCCGATCGGTACAAACTAAATATTCAAAAGAACACCATTCTTTTAAATCATGACATGAAATTCTTGATGGCTTCCTAAGAGCGAAGAGAATATGAGTTGGTGTTGTCTGGACCGTTTCCATCGTCTGTTCGATTGTGGAAATTCCACATTTCGGTAGTAATTCTACTGCCGGCATCAGGGTAGCCTGACAACAAGGACTGTTATATTTGCTAATTCCATAGTTGGTTATAGAATTGTACCACGTATCTCTCAAGTAAATATTGTAAATTGCCTTTATATATTTGTTTCCATAATATACAGTGTATACACTATTGAATATTGCAATCATAGACATATACTTTTTGAAACCTATATTTATATGTAATGTATGGAAATTGACGAGCATGAGAGTTTTCTGGGTGGTTTTTCCCTTCTTTAGAAGCTGATGATTGAAATTTTTAAAATCCGATTCTACAGAAAGGTTCTTCATATTTTTGTTGATTTTGACAATGGACTTCTTCATTGCTCATACTTTGTTATGGTAATTCTAGAATTCAGTTTACACCTTATTATTGGGCCTGATTGCCGATGTAAGATCGTTGTTGTATGCAGTTACGCACTAACGGTATCTAGGCCCTGTGCCGCTTGTTTTAATCTCCTTTTACTTTGTCTATCTTCTTTAGATAAAATGGAAGCATTTTTCCAATCTATTCTATGATCTGTTCCCCAAGCGTGCTGTGCCAATCTTGATTTATCTGTTTCTCCTTTCGTGCAGATCTTTTTATGTCCTTCTATTCTTATTTTGAGCGGTCTGCTTGTTTTACCAATACATGAGCGTCTACATTCACATGGAATGTTGTTCACACAGTTTTTGCTTCGTTGCTTTATGTACCTCCTCACAGCAATATTTCATATGAATCTCAATATTTTCGTGCCTTCTACAATTTTTTGATTGGTGCAGCAATGCTTGCTAAAAATTAAAATTATTATCGCCTATTTCTCTGTGAAAAATAAACCCATCGATTTTGACATGGCCTCTTTTTGCATTTTTTTTTTGTATCAGAATATACGAGAATGTTTTCTGATCTGCAACTGTTACATCGATTCCACTTGTTAAGTTAAAGCTGCATTCGTTTCTAGACGCGTTTAAAAGCAGCAGGAATTTAGAATTCATTCGGAAGTTCACTTCCTTAACCAACCAACTCCCCAAGACTTTAAAACAGCGAATGCCGTTTCTGCTATTCATTCTCTCGGATGTTTCGAATTCCCCAATTCTATTATATGCTAAATGTTTCCCACTTTAAACTTGAACATGAAGACGACGCGACACCCGGTAAGTGTACCCTCCCATGTATATATATATTTCACAGTTAGATTTTTCTCCAGACAGTATTCCCAATACCGTTAGCGGCGACAACTTTTCAAGAGGGTTGCCTGTATGTGTTGGTGCCTTCGGGGACACTGTGTGTAGCGCCCTCTCTCGGAACCGGCGGAGATAGTGCCCCAACTCCGAACGGCGGCCAAACTTCTTGTTGTTCTTTTCGATTTAGGAATGTATACTTGCAGTTCTACCGTTCTGCGTTCCGCGAATGTGTGACCAGACTGGAGAGACTTATTTTCTTGTGTAGAAGGTAGATACGCATTAAAACTTCCAACGGTGCTTTCCCCACATCGGCTTTCTTCCTCTTTTCCTTCTTCTTCTTGTTCTTTATATTTAGTTTTCTTTCATTCTTGTTTAACTTTAAAGTAAAAGCGCCGACCCGTATTGTTTGTTACCTTGTTGCCTAAATCAGAGTTGGTTTATTTTTTACCTTTTTTTTCTATGTGCGTGCTGTGGTTTTGTTAAATACCAGAGTGGAAACAAAAGATTTTCTGTCGAAGTGGAAACACCTACATGGATCACATAGTGCAAAAAACCATAACAGTATACAATTCGGTGTAAACTATTAACATTGATTTGTAATAGGTAAATAGATTTTGGTTTAATCTAGGAAAAACTGGAATTAAATTATCAATAAAACAAATTTTTCACTGTAAATCAAAAGAAATTGTTCAATTGATTTATCACATTTAGAGGTTGTAATTATGATTTTTGAATACAATATTTACCAATTTAATTTAAGGCACATTCTTGAAATCGTGCTTATTATATACTTTTTGCACATATTTATAATTATAAATTCTAGAGGTAATAATTAAGTTCCAAAAGTAAAAAGAAAAAGAAGAAAATAGCGGATAATACCTCATGTTTGGTGCACAGATGTTATGTAATCAGTTATTTGCAGGTCTGGCATCCTCCCTAATTTAATCCTGGTGTTTTGAAGAACAACATTCGAAACAAGTTTGGCTATGGGTTTCCTGCTGGTGATTCGGGCGTTTCACGAGAACTGAAATGACTTCTGTAATTCGGAAGTTATATTGGAGGAGTTATTTATAAGTAGTAAGCGAAATTATAATTTTTTTTTAACTATTTAATTCGAAATAGGTACAAGATATTTCAAGATTAAATATTTGTTGATTAATCGTTATATCATTTAGTGAAATTTTAGTAATTTGTATGTCGGAGGTTGATAACAATTCCTTGGGCGATTTCTCTATGATTTTAGTGTCAGTACATTTTATTTTCATGACTTATGAAAGGTCGTTTGGTGGGATTTTGGCAGGAAAATTAAATTCACTTATGTTTGTAACACGACATAATTAAGTTTTTAGTTTGAATTGAGGAAACAGAAATCTTTATCAATGTGATTTTTATATAATGAATGATCCTACTCACCTGAGAGTATATGTATAAAGCTTATTTCTTTGTTACATTTTGTTTGAAGTCACACTAATTTAAATAAATTAAGAATAGTCTATTAATCAGTGTTTTATTCGATATAACGTATAGGAAAACATACATATTATAAATTCATTGAAATTGGTAATAATGATTTATTAAAACTTGTAAAGATCTTTAGTCACGGCGATATAACCTTCTCACGTTCCATGAATTCCTAAATTTTATTAAACTTACATGTATTAGGTAAGAACAGTGATTTATATGACTATGATGCCCGGAAGCTTGACTACCTATGAGCGTTCACTTGACTATATGGTCTACTATGTTCTTTATTAAAATTTCTTGGGAATAATATCTTTCACACACTGAATGAATTGTTTAATCTTGTAAGAAAGAGTTTAATTCTATTGTTTTCTTGTCTTACAGTCTGTAACAATTGCACAATAATGTAATAATCATAAATCCTTTTTGTACTGAACTTTGATTTATGTCTTGCTATTGAATTATCCTATATCTATTGTATGGCCTATTAGATGAATAAGTATTATTATATTTTTAATAAATAAAGATAAGATTTATGTATTTAAAGCTTGTTTATTACAAAACTACCAAATAAAGTTATCCAACAGCGGCAGTGAAAACAAAAAAAAAAAAAAATTTCGTCGCAGAATAGGTAATATAATAGAGAATATTATTCCGTCTGTTACATAAACATTCCCATAAAACGTATTATTATTACGCCTTACGTGACGTTCTCATTGTCGCAAATATATTCTAGGTTCCGTTGTGCCGTGCGACGCCCGAATACATCAAATTCGGTAGCTTCGCCGGCGCTGCTGCCAGAAATTCTCCGCTAATAAATACGATTACCAGACAGGTACTGCGGATCCACTTTATAATCCGAATACTGGGAGACCCGATTAATAATTAATTTGATCCCGTATAGCAGACCGTGACCTGCATCTCGGCACCATACCGTATTCCGTAATTCGCTTATTGGAGATAATTAATTCGATACGTGCCTGCGTCTAAGTAAGTGAGACGATCGATTCGGGGTATTAACTGACGTCGCGTCGTATTGATGGCGATGGAGATGCAAGTGTGATGGACAAAAAAAAAATCGGTAAATTACGCAAAATAGATAACCGGCTCCTCCACCATTTCTATTTCGAATATTTTAATGTAAGTCATTATTTCAGATATTTTATTAGCAAAAATGAAGAAATTAGTATAAAATTCTGAAATATGTATAAATACATGTTTATTAATTATGTTCACTAGATGCGTAGCTCTGTAATAGTAATTTTAAATTGATTAAGACGTTTTATTATTAAAAAAAAAATCCATACGGATATAAAGTGTTAGGTAGGTTCAGTTACATACCTTAGAGGCGTTTTCTAAGCATGCAGGTTGTGTTGCCTAACCGCACTGTCAAGGTTTGAATTAATTTGAAAACTAGAATTAATATATATAAGAAACAGCAGTGGGTCAAGATGTGAGCCTTGCGCCACACCTGACGTAACAAAAACTGTCTGACAAGAAACCATCCATGCGCACAGTCTGTGAGCGATTACTTATATATGGAGCCACCCAACGAACAAGATCACTGTATATGCCAAGCTGTTGCAATTTGCTCAACAAGATGTTATGATCAATCCTGTCGAATGCCTTAATAAAGTCGGTATATATTTATTTTTATTTTGTTTCCGTAATACAGTAGTGCATAGAAAACGTCAAATTCAAAAGTAAATAGGTACATATAAACAATGACAAAGTAAATTACAAACATACATCAAACAATACAAACAATAAGAATTAATGTATAGGACATAAAAACAAACAAGAGAAGAATAAGTAGACAAACATTCTGCGTGTTATCAGTCAGAACTAAAAATTTCTAGACAAAAAATCAGTACAATCATATAGTACCTTGTCAACAATTAATTTCTTAATTTCCGTTTTAAATTTCCTTATTGGCATTTCTCTTAACTTTGCTGGTAAGTGGTTAAATACTTTTATAGCCTGCGTTATTATACTCTTATGAATCATTGGTTTTGTAGTTTGCAGAGGCAGTAGGAAATAATTGATGATCTTGTATTATAGTCATGCAGAAGCACTTGATTCTGGTAGGGTATGTAGCTTTCCTTCACAAACACTGCGCACTTGTAGACATATATTCCAGGTAAGGTAAGTATATTCTTTTTTTTAAACACCTCCCTACAGGATTCTCTATTTGACAGGTTGAAACTACTGCGGATGCACGCCTTCTGCAACACAAATATTCGTGATGCCTCCACCGATGATCCCCAGAAGATAATTCCATATCGTAATTTCGAATGTACATAAGCAAAATATGCGGATCGGCTTGCACTGACATTTACAGAACTAGAAATCGTACGTAAGACATAGCTGATCGAGGAGATCTTTCCCGACAAATAACACGGTGCTACAAAATTTCCTTTTTTGCAAGCACTTTCAAAGTGACCTAGTGTATGTTATAGGTCTAGATGAGTGTATTACAAAACCGGTTTTAGAAGTTTCAATATACCTCCAAATTCCCGAGTTATAGGCCAAAGAAAATTTTTTGAGGCTGCTACCTTTAAACATTTATAACTTTTTTATTTATTAACCGATTTTTGAAATTGAAGCGGTTTTGGAAAGCAAAATAATTGTTATTTTTAAATATATATACTTCTCATACAATATTAGCACAAATATGCATAGATTTCTTCAATTATATGGAAAATTTTTAATTTTTTTTAAACTTTTAAAATTTCTACGAGACTTTTTTCCGAATTTAGTTTAAAGACAACAAATAAATTAAAGACAGTATTTTTCTGAGTAAAATGAGACGTCATTTGTTGAAATCGGTTGAGAAATGAGGAAGTTATAGTACTTTTTGCGAACAAAAGAGTGGAAAAGATCGTTGAACCAGAGATGAGTACGTGAGCCGATTTTGCGTGATGTCAAATACCGTTAGTTTTTTTGATAATTGCAAAACTTCTGTTTTTTAGTTAGTGTTTTTAAAGTCGAATTAGAAAAACATAGTTTTTTAAAATTAAGGTATTTTTTTACAATTATATTGTGCTTAAGTGAAGTGTATTACACTCAAAAAATGGATGTCTGAAAAATGTGAACAGGGTTCAATATTCTCAATCCCAATGATTTGGCACCGTCAGCATTTTCATAAACCAGAAGAGTGTTACTTTTGCCAAACAAATGTTGTTGGTCATCGCTATAAAACCCGTGATCGCATTCAACATGCTAATGTTTCAACTGTATGTAAGCCAGTTCTAAGAGAAATTGATGTTGTAGAAACAGAAAGTATAGAAGTGGAAAGTGTTATTTCGCCCATTAATGAAATTTGCGATGGTGATGGAAATGACACACCATATGTGCCTTTGAAAACAGTCTCTTCGGAACGTCATTTAATAACAAATGAAGATTTTCGTGATCTTCTGCGAGATTTAGGTTTATCTTGGAGACAAGCTGAAACTTTGGGTTCACGATTAAAACATTGGAATGCCGTCGAAAGTAATTTTCAAGGCACTTTTGGAAGAAAAAGTATACAACTAGCGTCATTCGAACAAATTTTCAAACATGATGATACATATAATAATCTTGTTTATTGCACCGATGTTGATGAGTTATTTGTTTGCCTCAGTCACGAGCATCGTTCAGAAGATTGGCGGCTATTCTTGGATGGTTCATGTAAAAGTATGTTTCTTATAAGTAACAATATTTTATTTTAATAACCAATTTTAAAATCACGAATTTCTAGGTTTGAAAGCAGTTCTTTTACATAATGAAAACGAGTTACCATCAGTTCCCATAGCATATGCGACTGATATGAAAGAAACATATGCCACATTAGATAAAATTCTTAACGTAATTAATTACAGCAAACATCAGTGGCAAATCATCTCTGATTTAAAAGTATTGACAATTCTTTTTGGAATACAGGGAGGTTTCACTAAGTATCCCTGTTATCTTTGTGAATGGAATAGTCGTGCAAAGGACCATTATAAATGTAAAGACTGGCCACTAAGAAAGTCATTTCAACTAAGCGAAAAAAATGTTATTAATATTCCACTAGTCCGGCCCGAGAAGATTATTTTGCCGCCATTGCATTTAAAGCTGGGATATATGAAACAATTTGTGAAACGACTAGACCATGAGAGTGAGACTTTTCTGTACTTAAAGTCTCTATTTCCGAAACTAAGTGAAGCCAAAATAAAAGAAGGTGTATTTTATTTTCAATCATTTAAGAGACATTGCAAATTTTTTTTATATTTTTATTTCTAGGCATTTTTCAAGTGAATCACGCAAAATCGGCTCACGTACTCATCTCTGGTTCAACGATCTTTTCCACTCGTTTGTTCACAGAAAGTACTATAACTTCCTCATTTCTCAACCGATTTCAACAAATGACGTCTCACTTTACTCAGAAAAATACTGTCTTTAATATATTTGTTGTCTTTAAACTAAATTTGGAAAAAAGTCTCGTAGAAATTTTAAAAGTTTAAAAAAAATTAAAAATTTTCCATATAATTGAAGAAATCTATGCATATTTGTGCTAATATTGTATGAGAAGTATATATATTTAAAAATAACAATTATTTTGCTTTCCAAAACTGTTTCAATTTCAAAAATCGGTTAATAAATAAAAAAGTTATAAATGTTTAAAAGTAGCAGCCTCAAAAAATTTTCTTTGGCCCATAACTCGGGAATTTGGAGGTATATTGAAACTTTTAAACCCGAATTCGTAACATGCTCACCAACACCTTTAACGCACACTAGGTCATTTCAGAAGTGCTTTTTGAGTGTAGCACAGTGTAATGTCCTTTCCAGTTCAGCTGTGAATCTACGTATAGTCCATATATACTGAATAAACTTGTGATCTTCGATTAAAACAATTTAAAATATAATTTGTGTATACCACTACGTTTGATTAAACCGACTTACCACGAAAAAACTATGTTGCTCAGATATGATGTAATTTTTTACGACATATAATAACTGATCTTATATAATAGATTCAAAGACCTTCGAAATGACGTCTACCAGATTTATATTTAACAAAACATCAGACCATGTGCTATTTTTACCGTAACACATTGAGTTTTGTTAAAGTAATTAATTACGTATTTCGGTGTACACTAATGTAAAGCTTTTCTGTAACAAATAATTTACAAACGTGACAGCAAAAATTGCGTAAATACAGGGGCGTCGAGCCAATGTGGCCACATGAAGAGAGCAGTGAGAGCTCAGGGCGAGCGTTTCCCCGAAACTTTCATAAACGGGTTATGCACAATTTGGAGAATTAAATTATCCGAATGCGCTTCGGTAACGGCACTCCACACCGACGGCACTCATCTCCCGTCGGACGTTGAAGCGCCGCGACGTTATTAATAAAATTTAATTTTCCGCGAAAATTGCTGAATCGCACGTACCGCCGCCTCTCTGCAACTCGCCGCCCACTCGACCGAGTTCGCAGTCGAGCTGGAGCGTTGCCGGAAACGCGCGGAGGAGAGGACGGCGGACCTCGCGAACAAATTCGATAGCACTTAATCCCGTTCATTATGCTCCCAGATCCGATTATTGTTATTACGGCTTTTCCACCAATTGCTGTTGTTTCGAATTTGCGACAAAAAGAGAGATAATAAAAAGAGATTTTTGATGGGAGTGGGGGTGCCATGAATCCAAAAACCGACAAAATGAGGTTCCATTTGTAGAATCATCCACGAAACAATTTTATCAAACCTCAATAAACAATGGATTTATTTACGTTGTTATGTTCATAGCATAGATTTAGCATCGAAAATATCTTAAGTCAAACCAGAATATCACAATCGCTAAAGTCGTGATCAGAAATCAATATCAGAGTAGCATGGATATTTAAAAGGACGCTCAACCATAACAGAAATATCGCATAATATGGTCTATGAAACTTTTGATTCGGGTCGGTGTGCCGAAATGTTTCTATTTGAGCTATCAAAGACAATCACGATATCTTAATAAAAAAAAAATATATATATATATACCATCAGAGGCAATTACTAGAACCCACCTCTCTAGGAGAATGCAAGTTACGGTGTGGAATAATCAAAAGTTTGCTGAAATCAACAACGGGGTTCCACAAAGGTCTATCTTTCGCCCTTTACTGGTTATAATTTACATTAACGACCTACGTGCTAATGTTCCAAAAACCAAGAGATGTCTTTGATGCTTGTTGCAGATTACTCCCAAATGTTACCAGAAAATACTGAAGCAATTAAGTGGATGGTTCGTTGCGAACAAATTAAAAATAAAGTTGACATTTTCAGTAAATTTTTACACTGCACATTTGCAAGCTAAGTTTCTGGGAGTTGTCATGGACAGCAGATTGAAATGGCGGCAACACTTGAAACATCTGGCCGGTAGACGGCTTATATGAAGAATTAAATACGTTACGAATAATGAGACAGCAAAAAAAACAAACAGAATATTTATGCTGCAAAAAAGGGCAACTAGATTCTTATCTAATCTAAAAAAACAATGAGAGTTGCAGAAACCATTTCAGAGCACAAAAAATGCTTACCGTCGTTGCATATACTATGAATTGTTACCCGTGCTCACAACAACATAGGACAGTTTCCCTAAAACGCACAGTGCTACACATATTAAACACAAAGCGAAAGCAAAAATAGAATGCCCTTTCAAAGACCTGGGTGCTTTTGAAAATCCTTAGATTATTAGGGCACCAAATTACATAAAAGCATACCCACAGTTAAAACACATGTTCTCAATATGTTCCAAACGTGGGGTAAACGATGTATTAATGAAGTGGGAACGTTGCATGATGAAGTTCTTAACTGTTTAGTGGCACTTGGAAGCCATATCGTTTTATTTTTCCCCCTTTGCCCTTCCTAACAATTTTAATTTTTTGTCTTTAATATAGGTAAATCAAATTACATAAAATACACTTTTATTTTAAGAAATAAACAAATCTGCATATAAATTAATTGTGTTTTTATATATTCCAGAGTCATTTATATATTAGATTTATCAAATAACAAGTAACGAACTAGATCCCCAATTCCGAGACGGAACTGACTAGCACTACGACAATGTGCTTGTATACAAATGTGCCTTCCCACTCAGATTTCCGCTTGTAACGAGGCAGTTTGCTTCAGTCAACTGCGAGATGTGCAGGAAATGTTACTCCTGATTCAAAGTTTCATTAAAATACTTGTTATCGTAGCAGTAATTATCTGTTAAGCAACTTCACAACTAACTAAAATAAATACAACAGAACATTTTATAGTAAATTTTAAAAATAAAGACTAATAAATGAAGTATTTTCTTTTCTCGTCGGAGGATAAATTCCTCAGATACATCAAATCCAGACATTCAACCATCAAAGCATGTGGCCTCAAATGGCTAGAAACCGGTTTTTCGTTGAAATTTCTTCGAAACAGGAGCTCAGGTAACTTAAAAGGTGGGTTTTTTGAATAGTTCAGTTTAAAATGGGGCAACTTAATATGAGATTATTTTAGGATACAACTGTTGGACTGAATATTTTTTTTTTTTTTTTTTTTTTGGTAGGTGGAAATCCTTTAGGGACACTGCAGGCATGGGTCTGACGCCCTACAGTAGTGTGGGACTCCCGGTCGGTGGGTGCAGGACCGGTATACCCACTAAAACCACCTTTGCTCACGCCCTGTGCTCCACGGGACCATCCTGTTTGGGACTTTTTTCATCATGAGAGCACTGCATTGTCCGATAAACTTATCCGAGGTCTCTCTCGATCATCTGCTTTTGCCTATCTCGCTCCTCCAGCTCCTTGTTTTTCATGATCCAAATGAGTATGTCGTGGATCTTGCGCCAGTTTTCCCTCGTCGCTATCATAAGGGGCACGAGCGTGTCGGGTGTTAATACGCCAGTATCTTCCTCTACTTTCTTTCGGAGGTTTTCCCATCTGGGGCACTCGAAGACGGTGTGCCCCGCCGTGTCTACTTGGCCGCAATACATACACTCGTCCGAAGTGTCTTTTCCGAATCGTCTGGCGTAATATCTATACGTTCCGTGGGCGGTCAGGACCTGTGTTAGGTAATATCCTCCCTCCCTATGGCTACACTCAGTCCAGCTCCGGATATTCTGGATAAGTCTTTTGGTCCATTGGGCCTTATCTTTCTCTCTGTCCCATCGTGTCTGCCATTCCGCATAGGAGTTCTCCCGTGCCACGTTCCGTTTGGCTGCCAGCTCGCCCTCCCCATGCATTATATGCGCTCTTTCCTTGGCCAGAAGATCTATTGGTATCGTGCCGGTAATCACTTGTAGCGCTATTGCCGACACGGTCCTGTAGGCAGATGCAATTCTTAGCAGCATACTTCTCTGAGCTCGAACCATAAGGTTTTCGTATTTTCGGATCTTGAGCACATCGATCCAGATGGGAGCTGCGTAGAGGAGGATGCTGTGTAGTGCCCCACACAGTACCGCTCTTTTGCCACTTCTTGGGCCACCGATGTTTGGTAAGATTCGGCTGATTGTAGCCAGCCTTTCTTCCGCCCTGGTCGTCACCGCTACCACATGCTGTCCGAAGTTCCCCTTTTGATCGAAGACTACTCCCAAATATTTCACCGTTCTTTTGGGAACTATTCTCTTACCCTCCAGTATGAAGTTCACATGAGCTCTTTTCCTTCCTCCCTTTATAAGGATTGCTTCCGTCTTCTCCGGCGCTAGGGTCAGCCTACGGTCCCCCATCCATGCGTTGATCTCCTCTAGGCACTTGTTGGTGTTGTTCATTAGTGCATCCTCACTGCTAGCAGCCACTATCAGTGCCAGGTCGTCAGCAAAGGCGATCGTCGCAGCATCAACCCGAAGGTCCAAACGCAGAACCCCATCATAGAGAACGTTCCACAATACTGGTCCCAGCACCGACCTCTGCGGAACCCCGGACCCGCTGGCTAGGAGCACTCCCGGTTCAATCATAATTTTCCTGTTTTGCAGGTAGCTTGAAATTATATTCACTAGGTATTTGGATATTTGCCTTGCTCGAAGCTCGTCAACAATCAGCCTATGGCTGGCAGAGTTAAAGGCGTTTCTCACGTCAATGGTCACAAGGACGACCCATCTGTTATCATACTCTCTTATAATTCGCTTTGTTTCCTCCAGCGCATGGACCGTCGATGCCCCCTTGCGGAAGCCATATTGGTGAGCGTGCAGGCCGCCTTTTTCCTCGATTTCTGTATTCAACCGGTTTCTTATTAATATTTCCAGCAGTTTGCTCATGGTATTAAGCATGTTGGACTGAATATTAATTGAAAAATTGAAACTTGAAAGAAAAATCGTTACTAAATTTGGAACGACAGAAACACGTCTGTCTTGTTTGGTAGTTTGAGGAAGAATGACCGCTACCTCGTTTGAAAGATGATGTTTTTCAATCGCACTAGAGATACCCCGCAGATTGTCCTAGTTACTAATTAAATTGAATTGGGAATATCGATAAAAGACTGGTCCCAAATACACTAACGTGCATACGTTAAGTGGTGCAAAAAAATAAAATTTAAGGTATTAATTCTCTGGTATATAAAAACACAGGTACACAAATTACATTTTTTCAATTTTATTTAACAATTCAAAGTGTAGACAGATTTAAATCGATTTAATGATTATTGTATCGCTAATAAATTATTTTTAAACCCTGAGAAATGCAAAATTATTAAATTCACACGTAATACCGCCACTTATAGTTTTCCTTATTATCGAAGCTCGCATTTCCTTACTACCAGTGACATAATTCGTAATTTAGGGGTAATGCTCGATGCCAAGCTGTTGTTTAACAAGCACGTTGATTATATTATTGGCAAAGCTCTGAAGAAGCTCGGATATATAATTCGCCTGACAAAATGATTTACCAAACTGACTGCGTTTACTATTTTATACTATGTGCATGGGCATAGCGTTATTTCCTAGTTCCTAGTTCGCTAGTGTAGTATGGAACTACATCGATCAAATCGAATCGGTTAAAAAATTTTTTTTTTGCATTTTTTGTCATGTAGGTTTCATATGCCTGTTTACAATTACAAAAATACTTTGTTAGAATTTAATATACTATCTCCCAAGGCCAGCCGTATTCGCAGTGGCTCACATTTCTTTATAAAATGACCTCGTTTAATAGATTTTGCCTATTTGTTGATATCTTTAACTAAAAGATCAGAAAAACTTAACGTTTTAAGTTGGACTTTCAAATGTGGCAAACCAAAAAATTATTTTAAGTTTCTGATTGCAAGTATTTGTTTCTTTATAACATAATTAATTATTCTTTGATTTACATAAATTTTAGAGTAGAAATAAGAAAATTTGTTTCCGAACAATATTTATCTGATTTTGTTGATGTAACCAATAATTCTTTGTATGAAAAAATAAGGATACAGGTATGCGATAGATATTACTTTCGAAATATCGTAAAGTTATGTGGCTTCAAATCAGGTTTTTTTTTTTCTATTTTATTAGTTTTCCTGATAATTTAGCTTTAGTGTAATAACATTATACTACTTATAAAAAACACCAATATCCCAATACGTGCTTCGATCGACAAATGGGACAATCCATTTGACTCCGCAAATTGACCATTCTGCGGCTTCAAACCTCTACAATAAAAGCATTCGTAGCGTGCTTGCGTGGACTTGAAGAGGTCGTTATAAATGTGTAGAACATATCGCCCATCTGTCAACACAGAAACACCTTCAAGCCAGGTAACCCAGATACACTTCTGGCATACGTATTTTTCTTCCTTCTATTATAACAAAGTTATAATATTTTTTTTTTTCTCTCGAACAGTAATAAAAATACCGTTCAAGCGTCTATCTGTACCGTTTTACGACTGCCGATAATTCTCTGGGAGTAAATCGCGTCGGGAGATTCCATGAAATGGAATCGTCTACACGAACTAACGATTTAGATTGAGTGTTGAAAGTTCGTAGCGGTAATACAGGCTGATTGTGTGAGTACGGTACATCGATTTCTGTTCTGACCAGTCGGTACCGCGCCGGCAGGCCGTTGCAATTAGTAAATTAACGATGCGATGAAATTTACAGCTTTGTAATAACGCCGATGAATTTTACAGTCCGGGTTTTTATGGAAGTATTAAATTCGTTATTAGCTCCGTGTGTGCGTAAAAATTCAAATTAAGGCATATCAGATGTGCATAACTAAATGTCATACGCAGGTATGTCCGTTTTATTGGGCTTTATTTTTATTGGAAAACCGTTTTTCAACACAAATTGAGTAAATAAATTTGTGTTGCAGCGGACGTTGAAAGCTAAAATTCTTGATATGTACTTTCGATTCACTGGGAAACACACATTTTGTTGACTTAAGAGCTGCACTTGTTTTTGACTTCCTTTTGGCATCTAAATCCAAAAATGAAGTCAGTTTTTGTCTATCACGTCAAAGTTTTACGATACAGGATACCCTCTCTTTGACCCAAAAGTTATGCAAAATGACGTTTACAAAGTAAAATAAAGGAAAACACTTACAAAATCTACTTTGCAAACAAAATAATTTTATTCAAACAAAAGCTATCGAACGGCAAACATACATTTTAAGGTACAAATTTTCGCTTATAGCTTTTCCTGGAGTGCTCAAGCTGTGGACAGTCTCTCCTGATACTCCAACAATAGTCTGCCATCATATGTACATCCCATCTACCCTGATATCGTGCTTCCATAGCCTTCAAATCTTGGTGAAATCGCTCCCCCTATTCATCACTGACTGCACCAAGATTTAAAGGGAAGTTGGCAAGATGGCTATGGAGAAAATGCACCTTAATACTCATGTTGCGCCCAAGCGCGTGGAAGGTCTCTAACAGTTTCTGGACAATGTCGGGGTAGTTTTCTGCTTGGGTATTTCCTAGAAAGTTTTTAATCAGGTCTTTGAATGTCAACCAAGCATTTCTTTGGGGTTCTGACATGGTTCCTATAAACTGGTCATCTCTGACGAGCTGTCGAATTTGTGGACCGTCAAATACCCCGGCTTTTATCTTTTCAAAAGACAGACTAGGAAACGCCGAAATGAGGTACTTGAAACAGTCTCCTTCAATTGGCAACGCTTTAACAAATTGTTTCATGAGACCCACTTTAATATGTAGAGGTGGAAACACAATCATCTCTCTGGGGACAAGTGACTAATGTAAAATATTTGGATCGCAAGGTTTGAGGTCAGCTCTTGGCGGTCAAGTCGATTGCACCCAATGCCTCTCACGAGCTCTGCTATCCCACATACACAACAAACAGGGATACTTTATAAATCCGCGTTGCAGGCCCAGAAGCAAGGAGACCATTTTAAGGTCAACACAGATGATCCATTTATGTATGTCAGATTGCAACCGTTCAATGACTTTCCTGATATCTGCATATTCTTCACTCAAACAAACTGAATGGCATATTGGGACTGCACCAAACAAATTTCCATTGTGGAGGAGGATACACTTCAAGCTTCGCTTTGAGCTATCGATGAACAGTAGCCATTCAGTTGCGTCATATGCTGGAATCACCAACTCCTCCATTAAACCACGTACGTTATGGCAATATGCAAACCCATCGTCACTCCGAAAGTATGGCAGAAATGCACTTTCTCTTGTTCGACAGTAGGATATCTTGGCTCCTTTTTCAAGCAAGTTTTTCTCGTGCAATCTTGATGCTAGAAGTTCTGAAGCCTTTTTGGACAGTCCCAAATCTCGTGCCAAATCATTTAACTCATGCTGATCAAAGCCCTTACGAATGGAATCGTCTTCAACTTCAAAATCTTCATCGTTGGGATCACTTCGAGCTTCATTATCCTCGGTTTCCACTATTGCTACAGACGGTAGTTCTTTGAAAACTGGCACTGGGATTTCAGCTGAATGAGGCACTGGGCGTATAGCTGGTGGTAAACTAGGCTACTCAATTGTACATTTGTTTTTCCTGTTATATCTTGCCGTTTTTACTATACAAAAGTATCTGGCTTGGCTTTCGCCAAACCATAGGTATACCAAATGGCATTTGCAGAAGTCCATATATAGTCACAAAAACTAAAACTAACTGAAACCCAAATTTAACAAAAACTAAACACTGCTAACTCCACAAGAACTCACACTGTACTTCCGAATACGCTTGACTATCAACGATCTCAGGTGTAAATGAATAGTTTAGTCAAGTCGCGAGTCAAGTATGAACATGTCGCTAATTGCCTACGGCGTCATCCATCCCTACCCACTCAAGAAAAAATTACTGCAGCTAGCAGGAGAGCACTGGTGCTTTCTCATGTGGTCACAGCGCGATAAGCTGTAGAGAAAAAACTTGACGTGACGGATTGCAGTTTTGAAACCAGCTTGCCAATTTAACTATAAAACAGCTGAAAAAACGAGCTCAACATAATTTTTTTTTAAAATTGTTCCCCAGTGATCAACGTGTTGATTGAATGGCAATTTCCGGATTTCGAGTAGAAACTTTAATGGTTGGAATCCTGATGTAACGTAATTTAACATCATCGACATATCGGATGCAGGAATACGACAGAAAGTTGAAGTTCCCACCTTGCACTACCCCTGATTTGAAGAAGAAAGTGATATTATTTAAAATTATCTTGCGGCAACTTGGAAGAAAGGATCTATACATTAGAATGGTATTCAAAATTATAATGTGTTGTGAAAACTCTACTTTAGGATGTAATTTCAAGAACTGTAGACAAAAAGGAAACAAATTATTATATGTCTGAAGCTTTGAATTAATTTTATCGGTATTTGATTTTTGATTTGATTTGATTTTCTTGATTTATGAATCAAAAATGATTATAAAATCGGTCATAGAAAAAAGAAAAAACATCCTACTACTAAATGTTACCGTAAATTCATCTAGTAAGTTATTCTATCGTCAACCATCGCATCTTGAGATGTTACCTATTTATTAAGGCATGCGATGTCTTGCTTTTATAGCTACAAAACCGCTGTAGAGTACGAGTTGTTAGAACCGAAACGATCATAATAACTATAATTTGATTTTTTCCCCAGTTCTAACCAGCGGACGTTAAAACTTAGTCCGCCCTAAGCTTCTCGTATTAGTTGTTCCGAAACAAATATTAAAACAATTAAAGTTTAATTAGTCCGCTAACGTCCGCCTAACAGGCGAATCTGCGTGCATGTATATGTAATTTACAAGAATTTAATTAAATCCTAAAGCTACACGACGTTCGCTCACCCATTCCGGCGCCTCTACCAGCTAATTAAAAGAAGAATGGGAATAAGAAATGAGGGAAAAGAGGCAGAATTGTAGGCAGTAACGGCTGGAAAAACTAGCGTTTCACTTCACCGAAAGTTACCTCGAAAAATCAAACAGTTTAATTAAATTGCATGGCAAATACGGAGTCTTAAGAAATCGAAGAAGAAGAAGATGTGTAACTGTAGGTAGTATGCTATGGAGGCAAAAGGAATGCAAAAGAGTTAGACGGGTGGGAGATTGGGCGCGGAGTGTTATTTTTAAAATCTTGAAGAACTTTTCAAATTATCTAATGGAAATCACAAACGAAATCTCAATTTATGAAGACGGTTCTCAAGTTAAGGAGAAATGCGAAAAAAATGACGGTCTCTTCATTAAATATTTAGATATCAGTGTGGATGAAATAGAATTATCCGAGAAAACCATTGGAGCAACCCCACTTTCATTTAGAGGAAAACATGAAGAAGGATTTATTAGTTAGAAAGAGTTATTTAGAGAGTGAAGTATATTAGATTAGGATTTTCAGAGTTATCATATTCCCTTTTATTCCGAAAAACACTTTCTAATATTACTTTTTGAATTAAACCTAACTTCTTCGAAAGCAGTTTATTTTACTTTAGCTATCTGGCCTGGAATTCTCCTACCTTGCAGAAACTTTACCCAGCCATCGCAGTGACTTAATTTTCTTCTTCATCTTGGCAGTATCTGCAATTGTTATTCTTTGCCAGCTCTATGGTTTCCGTTTAGTAGGCTACTTAGTCTACATAGTGATAGTGTCAATCATTTTAGCAACCTAGTAGGACCTTTGTAAATGCAGACGGTTGTTTTCTTACGCACTGATTTGTCACTCTTTGTCGTGCTTCCTTTTTCCACCACTCCTTGGATTAAGTGTATCCATTCGTTGATGGGCTTCTTTGTTTGTGGTTTGGTAACATGGGTCATAACTTTGCTCGTTGGAATTACATTTTTAAAATCTATTGTAGTTTGTCAAATTATCACTATATAGATTGTCTTGTATCAAAATATCAAACTCAATTTTTATGGTAAATTTTATGAAACCTATCCTTCTGGGTTTCGTCGCGTGTCAAAACTTTTGCTTGACCTTTGAACTGTAACGTCGAGCAAAAGTTTTGACACACGGCGAAACCCTGAAAAAGTTATCAGAAGCAATAATACCGGCCGTGAAAGCTTACGCAGTGTTTATGAAATTAAAGAATGTAATGAAAGCAAGCAAGATTATGAAAGCATGATCAACGTATTTAAACCAGCAATCCAGTTTCTGGAAATAGCAGATTTATTGCTCAAATGCTTTCATAAAAATGTTGGTGACAACAAAAAAAAATGAGGCACCTATAGTATATTCATAGTAACAACCATTGAACTGGACATAGGTAGAGCTAAGTCTTCCGGTTGGAGGTTGTTGGAAGCTACGATTTTACAGAATAACTGGATGGTATAGGAACTTTGATAAATAACAATACGATTTTCGAAATTAACAAGTAAACCTGAGGATATACCACTAATCGACTCGCAATCAGTCTGTGCACTAAGTGTTGGGAGTTTTTGGTAAAGGAATCACTGTTACCAGTGTAGATTTTGTGCGGAACAGGGTGAAATATCCACCTACCTTCTGTCAAATTCCACTGCACAGTTAAATTCAAGAGTCCTGCATCTGGGAACGTGTAAAATTAGAGAGGAAGATTTACCTAACCTTGAATCTTCTGGCATTCTGCACTTTTTGAAAGGAATAAGACTGGACAGTCAACACAATAGATCTTTCAGGTCGCAGTGTATCATCACCCTCTTCTTACATACTCACATACCAGTATAAACCGGGTCACTGGGATATAAAGGATATAGCAGGTAGTCAAATTCCCAATGAACCAACAAGGAAGAGCTCTGAAACAACCGCCAGTTCCACTGAGATGGTGTTAATAGGCAATGGTTCAGCAAACGGATAATGAGGTGACCTTCCCAGTCCTTGACTGAGTAAGACCCTAAACCCAATACAGCTCAGAACGGTGACAAATTAGAATGCGGTTCTCTAAGGAAATATGCACAGCTTAGAACAGTGACAAATTTCTTAACAGGACATAGCTGTCTAAAATAGAAGTCTATGCTCATTCTTCCTATAAATAGAGTATGTAACGAGGAGAAATGATGTGAGCTTCTTAATATAGGTATATATATAAGATGTCTCGCCAAACTGGTTCAATTAAATATTTAAGTAATACCTATTTTTGGATTGCTTTTTTTTATATATCCACATAGATTCTTGGCTGTATTAATACATTTGTATAAATAATAATATATATTTATTTTCAACACATGGTCATATAAAGTACAACACATGATATGAAAAAGGTCAAACAAAATTTAATATGATACAAAGAAATCAGGAGTTGAGAAATTCATCACAGAATAACAGTTTAGATTTAGCAAATAAGCCCTGGCCCGCAATCTAAAACTAGAATAATTTAAAATAGATTTAATTTCAACTGGAAGTTTATTGTATAACTTACATCCTCTAAAACACAATTTTTTCTGAAAAAAAGAAGTACTGTGCGGGGGTGGTAGCAAAAGTGAACGAAATCTAGTATCGTGCAAATGATTAATACTGGCATCAAAATGTGAAAAATGTTTGTGAACAAAGGAGACCACTTCCAATATATATAAATCGTAGAAATTTAGTAGTTTATTACTTTTAAATACCAGGCGACATGAATCACACCTACCTAAGCCATATATATTCTATATATTCTAATTGCTCTCTTTTGAAGAACAAACACACGTTGGGCATTAGAAGAGTTACCCCAGTGAATAAGCCCATATTTCATCCTGGAATAAAAATGGGAAAAATAAAAAGTTTTTAGTATGTGAGTAGTACAAGGATTACGTAGGTTATATATGCTAGAAAGAGAGTTACAAATATAATCCACATGAGAAAGCTAACTGAAATTTTCATCAAAGGTCACTCCTACAACTTTAGCTGAAGGTACAAACGTCAAAAGATTATTATTTAAAAACAAACCGTTTAGTCGATGTTTACTACTATTTTTAAATAAAATACAATTGGTTTTGTTTGTGTTTAGGATAAGTTTGTTTAACGACATCCAACTCTGTATAGTCATAAAAGTTGAACTTGCCAAATCCAATAAGTTACTCAAGCTTAGGTGAGAAAGGACGACATTAATATCATCCGCATAAATCGATAATTTAATGGATGGTGAAAGACAATGAGGAAAGTCATTTATCATAAGCTAAATCATTGTGATCTCCTTTCTTAAATAACGGTTTGACTAAGGCAGTTTTTAGGAGAGTACCTAGGAAAAACACAATTGTTGATTGCCAGGTTATAAAGATAAACTAAAGGTTCCAATAGGTTATGGTAACAAATGTTCAATAAATAGGAGCACATAAGGTCGTTGGAAGGAGTAAATGAAGAATTTAAATGTGAAACGACTAAAACAATGTCATTAGCAGAAATACCAGGCATAAAAAAACGAGCTCTCACTGGGGCCCATGTACTTATCAATGCTCGAAAAGTCAATAGAACTTGCAGGAAATGATTCTTCCATTAAGTTCTTCGGTAAATCAATGAAGTGTGAGTTAACAATATTTGAGATATTTTTTTTATATATTGAATAATCTGGTAGACGCTCTTTACGAAAATGAGATGGTCTCTTTTTGTTGATTATAGACCACCCGGCCTTACTAGTATTTTTCGAGTGTACAATAAAGTGGTTATTTGATTCTTTTTCTTTCAAAGTGATTAAGTTTTTATAAAAAATTTCATACTGAATGCAATCATTTTTAATATTGGAAAAATATCTTGACTTCCGTATTCCAATTTTAATAAATATTATTGGACTGATTTGACATATTTTCTGATAAACTATCCAATCTTTTTTCCTTTTCGGTTTTTATTGATAAAGGTTGTACCCATGTTTACGTCCAATTATTTTTATTAGTACCGCTTTATAACACAAGTATACGCTCTGGGCACATCAAATAGCAAAAAGAATCGCATCTCCGCCTCCCTGAGTGTGCAAAAAACGTCGGGCGAGCGAGGCAAAGACTAAGATGTCACGCGTCTAGCACAAATAATGCGGTCTCGACATTTGCGCGTCTCTATAGAGCGGCATAAAAATCTCGGCAAATCGTACGCTCCCGCGTTCTGATGTATGCAGAAATAGATACTTCTATACATATGACGGCGGATTTTATAGTTCACGTCGCACTGGTTCCGTGTGTATTCCCCGTGCTCATTCCCGTCTCTCGTATAAATATTCATTTTGCTGTTTCGCCGAGGCACCGGATGTTATGTAAATAGGTTCTTCTCCGCAAGGATTTCGCCAGGCAACCGTCCAAAACATGAAAGTATGCGCCGTTGATGATTATTCGATAGCACGCTACACAAAATGGATCTAGAATGTATAGAATAGGTACTGTTTAGATGAACTAAAGATTAGAATATTAAAAAAAAATACATATATTAGGCTCATTAAAAAAAATAATAAATTTGCTTTTCACACATACAGAAAATTAACACAAACAAATAGGTTGTTATTGGTCATCACATTTGGCATTGTAATTAGTGCACATTATACGTATCGACTTTTATTATTTTCTGAACATACTTCTTGTCCCACGATAATTTTTCTATTAATACAGGTGCAGTGAACAACGCTCATCGAATGGCCAACAATTACGCGCGAAAATCATTGAACTCAGCAAGAATGTCACTCCGGCTGGGTTACTGCTCTTATACGAACAGGAAGGGTTATTCGAACATTTAATTTAATTTCTTTTTAGCACTTGTTGTTATATTTATAGTTTTATATTTGTTTGCAATTATTGCAATTTGTAGTTTACATTATCTGATGCTTCGATATAAAAATGGCAGTTTATTGCCCTTTTCAGTTATCAAATGAGTATTGTCTTATTATTTCCCTTTTCACTAATGCAAATGTCATATATAATATTAGTTCTACAAACTTCGTAAATTCTGTTTACAATAGCTCACTTAAATAATCGGTTATTAATTTGTTGTTCATACCATCAATAGCGATATAAGAGTGAGCTCTAACGAAACAAAAGGTGGTATGAATAAATACGAAGTGCATGCTAATACTAGAAGTATTACCATTTTCTACATAGTAGATACTTCAACACTAAGAAGAAACGACATTTCGAAATAGATACTTGTAATTTTTCCAGAAGCTACTATACCAAGTAGCACTCTCATGGATATGACTAAAGTATTAACTACACGTTGAAGTACCCACTTCTTACAGCAGATACTTCGATTTCAAGAAGAAATTGTAGTATTTGCTTGACGTTAGCGAAGTTGGTCTAACAGTAGCTTCACTGAGCATTCTACGGTTAGTTTTGTTTGGAATGGATGGAATACGCAGAAGAAAAATATACAGTGCAAGACGACACGTCAGTGATGATAATCGGTATCATCAAATGTTCCGCTAACTCAAAATAAGGTATAACTTGTCGATCATGTTTAATTCCGTTTTTCTTTTAGGTTCAATAGGGAAAACGTATCTTACCTAATAGCTAATACATTGCTGACAGAAGTAAAAGAAACTAGAGGCTGTTCGCTTACACGTATAATTAAATAGAAATTAAATTAAATAGGAAAAGTAGAGCAAAGTATACCAAAAATTAATGTTGGGCAAGGTAAGGAAAAATAACTATTGTTAGCGAGGACAAGGCACGCTCGTGTTTATTCGTCTCGGGAGAAAGGGTTCGTGTTGCTCTCCGTGTTTACCGAGAATCGACTAAACACGAGTTTATCTAGTCCTCGCTAATGATAGTTATTTTCCCCTACCTTGCCCAACACTACTAAAAATATAAATAAAAGACTTGAAATGAAATTGACTGGATTTTTATTTCCGTTCCATAGGTCATAAAATTTTTGTTGCCGCTCATTTAATTTAATTTTCTTATTTTCTGTTCTTCCCATATCCGTAATTTTCTTCATTTTGCTTTTTTAATTCTTGTTTACTATCTAAGTTTTATTTTATATTCATGTTATAACTATCGATTAATTCTTTCAAGGCTTTGTCATTTGCAGACTTGATGACAGGTGTCATTTTTTATCCAGAAGTATCGTGTAATCTTCTAGCGTAATAACAAATGCTACTTGTATGTCTTCCGTTTGGGACTCCTCTTCATGAGTTATTTCTTCTTCTGAAGACATTTTTACATAACCACGAATACAGTATCACTGTAACAATTTAACTGACAACCAAGAAAAATACCAAATGATATTCCAGGCTGTCTTGACAATTTTGAGTAACAACAACGATGAAACAGAAAATCTAAGAAACTTGTCATAATCTGCTACCGAGCAAATCGAGTGGGATAGATGCTACAGATGTTGAACGAACTAAAGTAGATACCACAGGAGTGCAGTAAATACTTCGACGTTAAGCAAATACTACCGGAACCGATCAAATGCTTGATGATGGAGCGGTTACTTCGAAGTAGGATCTTTCATTTGTAGTATCAGCATGTACTTCGTTTTTATTCATACCACACAAAGAATATCTCGTTCTTTTACTTCCACTGACCTATGATGATTCCCCGAACAAATTTGTGTTGCGACCTTGGCTAGGTAGCTCTACAGCTGAAATTCCTCCCATTTCTAGTCGCCCAGAATGCAATTCACAGCTCGTAACTTTTCCCCGGGTATAGTTAGATTTAAAAGCTATTTCAATTTTATATGTCAAAATTTATTTTATTCATAATTTTGCCAAATCGTTTCTTTTACTACCGCTAATCTACAACTCTGTCGTAAACACAGTAATTATAAAGTTTAAGGAAGACGATGGACGAAAAAATTTAGTTAATATAACGGAATATTATTCATCCATTCAAAAAAAAAAAATATTTTGTTCAGTGTTGAATTAACAATATAGTGTTAATTTTTTTTTTGGTTTTTAGTTATTACAACTTAAATTTTTTCTCAATTTATTGAGAGTACCGCAAGGATTATATACTGGACCATTACTGTCTATTATTTTCATCAATGGCTGGACTGTATTCCTTGATTTATCGTTATTCTTCTAGATAATAAAGGATATACTCATGACTTATCAGTTACTGTAACATAGACATAATAATTTGGTCTATCCATCGAGAAATCCCTCCAAAATAATCCGTTTATACGGCTCCCATGCATACATGGCCTCCGTAAATCGTACAATCCGACCGCAGAGCATACGGATCCATATGCATAATCAGTCGTGTGTGTGACGGTGCGTGAAGCATGCACTTGCATGCACTTCTCTTCCGTGCTGGCCGTCCGTCCGTTGTTGCTATGGGATACGCAAACGGGTGCAATCGCATTGTCAGTGGTTATTGTTAATTAGCCACCGATGCCACGGTTAGCCTGTTGGCAATTCAGGAGCATCGATCGATAAGAGCGCATTAGTGCAAAGAAAGGGGAATGCGGAGGAAGATATTTTTATGGAGTGCATGTGTTTTTGTAGAAACATGTGATTATAAAGAGAAATAAAGTAGCAAACAACAAATTATAAGAGTCCTTGCGAATGATACTAACTTGCTTATTCATTGATTTGCCCATTAATACACCTAGACAAACTTCTTTCAATATACCTGTTAATTATACCACATCTTTTTAAAATATCTGTTCAGATCTGGTCGAAGTAATAACAAAAAGAATGTGACTATTCATTATTTTTGTAATTGTTTCGGTTATTCAACTGGGTCAATAGCAAAACAAACATAGTAAACATCATTATTTATGATGTAAATTGTGCAATTCAGAACTTTATTCAGACACGTCTTGATAGGCCTGACTTAATTAAATCTGTAGTGACAGGTCGTATTAAACAGATTTAATAAAGCGCTGTGTAGGTAAGGCAATTGATTTTCCTATTAACGGACCATATTAAACTAGTACTTTGTGTGTATAACATACGTAATATAGACACTATTAAACCTAAACCTTTATTAGTTCTACCTACGTGTTAAAGAAGATTTTACGTGTGCTGTTTGTACATTGGACTATCGGATACGCTTTTATGACCTGTACGTAGTTAATTATAAAGTTATAATTGTGTATGCGTAAAGAACGATTTGATGAGTGTGTCAACGATATTAGAAACAGATCTGGCCCATTCTGGTTGCTCGCAACGTTTACGACAATGAAAATAATCTTCTCTCTTCTGTAACGTAATATTCCGGTTATTTTAGTTCGCCGTTGTACTCACGTCTTTCCATCAGAGAGGTCAAAACGTCGGAAAGTCCGTAATTAACTTCACGAGTTTAATGAATTGCTACGCGTTATTTCTTTTTCCAGGCTTCTTTTTCCACGGTTTTCTTTATTACTTTCTTTTCTCGCCGCACGTGTGGACAAATTAGACCGAGCACGGACCTGTAGAAAAAGCGGAAAAACTGCGGGAGAGAATGGCGTCGACCGAGAACAGGAGAAGAAAAAAAAGCACACACACATACAAAGGGGAGAAAAGTATAAAGGTGTGTATTGTGTACACAACTTATAATTATCGATTTCAGAAAACGAAGAAATCGACTTTCGGTTCGAGTCGGCTTCTTTGCGCGTTATTTGCCTGTATTCTGTTTTCTTGTTTTTCATTTTCTCTATTTCTCATTCTCTCTAGGTGGTAGCTCTGTAATTTATCTGGCGAATTAGGCGCGTATACGTTTGGGAAATGACGAATGCTATTAGCAGAAAGCGCTAGTTATAAATGCATTTCCGTGAGATAAGATAAAGAGATTACGTTTTTACTTATTTTAATCGAAACTGGCATGGAAACATTTGGAACGTACAAAAAAAAGGTTCTGAATATACATTACTATTAATTGATAATAAAAACATTACCTTTTCAAACTCCTAAAATATTAAAATAACGGTTCAACTAATTCCCTTATTATGTAATTATTTTTTTCGACTTCCAAGTTCTACAGTACAACTTTATAACACTTATTTAAGGGACTGAAATGTTACTTTATCGGCATAGCGCAGTAAAGTGGACACCTGGTGTTACTTTGCTGCGCTAGTACAATAAAGTACACAGCATATACTTTACTACATTGAACTGCCATGATTTTGAAGTGACACAAATCGGTTCTAATATTATATTTATCGATAAGAATCAATTTAAATTGTATCATCTTCTAATAATGCTATCAATACTTTATACTTTCTGTTAAATAAATAATAAATTATTATAATCATAATAATTTATTATTACTATTATTATTATTAAATAGTAGGTATATTTGATTTCGTTCCACTTAGTTTTCAAAATCTGTGTATGTCAAAGAATTTGTCTTTCAAATCTTAGTATTCTAGACGCTATAAATGCAAATAAATTGTCTGTGGTAGGTCATAGTAGAAAAAATATTGTATGCACCACGGCAGTATAGTGCCTTTAATAAAACAATTGTTGTTTATTGTTTGTTAATTGTGATTTCTACGGAACAATTTATCGTGAAAATGTGTAATATTATATAAGCATATATACGCATTGTCAAACTAGAATACGTAGAAGAAATTTTATTTTAAATTATACATATATTTGAATTTTTTTAAATTTTCTGGTAGCTCATTGAAAAATACTATTCTCTTGTATGCTGGGCTAAGTTCAAAGGCTTGTGTATTATGGACAGGTATGTCTTTATTTCTACACTTCCTGGTATTCATAGTATTTTACGTATATCATAATTTGTGAAAAAAAATACCCTCATTATTTTTCAAATACATTAGAATTTCATATATATAAAAACACGGCAGGGGCAAAGGATTTAGTCGCATAAATAAAGGACGACACCATACATCAAACGATTTACACAACATGCAACGAATAATTTTCTTCTGGAGGGCAAAAATCGTTTTGGAACTAGATGTGGCGCCCCAGAAAATAATACCGTATCCACAGATGCAAAAAAAATAATCTGTGTGAATCCGCTATTCCTGGGACACCGTAATTCATAGACACATTGGATGTTATGCGAATCACTCTACTGTATGATATTATGCAGTATGCACTTTATAGGTTTTATGTTTTCTCTATATTGTGTTTTAGCTGATTACCAGAAAACTACTCCAGTCACCTTTCTCACAGCCTGGTCTGTCCCGTAGTCTCTCATAATGAATGATGTAATGGCTGCATGCATATTTATAGTCGCCGTCACGATACTTTAAAATAACCTAAATTCGTTTACAGTATTTGTCTATTGGGGGTTTCCAGAAAAATTTAAAAGGGGTTTCAGGTGCTGTTTTAAATAATTAAATATTATGTACTAATATATTATTATATTACATCTTGGATATTGCTAGCAGGATCACGATGGGTCTGAATTGTCTCATTCGTTAATATTTTCCTTTTTGTAAACAGATACAATTATGGATTCTTTGAGTTGTTTCGGAATGACATCATTAGGTGAGCAGTTGCTTAGAGGCTCTCAAGTATAATATCTTAAGAGATCGTCAAAAATATGTTGTTGGGACTGCTGACATCCTTTAAGTGTTTTAGAGGATAAATAAATAAATATAAAATTAAAGTGTCACTTGGTACATGGCTTGGTATGTAATAGTTATTTGTTCAACAGAGAAAAGAGTCGAGGTTTTAAGGTAGGCAAGGTATTTAAATCTGCTTTGTTTCCAAATCAAGTGCTTCTTAAATATATCAAAATTAAAATTTGCAAAACAATCTGAAAACACTATTATATTAAAGTTGTTTCTACAGATCGTTGTTATGTTATTTATTTGCATTTATATTTGTATGTGCTTCATTAGTTTTGAGTGTACCTGTATATTGTACATATACCTACAAGAAAAAATTATGAAACTTTGGGAACATGTAAATCACATGTACCTACTACGCAATTGTGTTTCTGCGAAAAAGTACTCTGAGTGGGTGAAATAAATTTTTAGAAATGGAAAACTTTGCATTCTTCCGATGCGCATAACTCGCTACCCGTACGAGATAGAGAAAAAGTTTTAAGACAAATATTATTTGTAATCCTTGGTTTCGTTCATAGTTCAAAGATCGCTAAAATTATAAATACGGGATCAATTTGGTATGTATCTGTAATCGCCGTCACGATATTTTAAAAACTGACGTCAATTCGAACTAATCGGATTATAAGGGTGACAAGTGTAATAAAACGTTTAGAGTATTTGGCTATTGGGGGATATTCTGAAAAAATTAAAAGAGGCCACAGGTGCTGTTTTAAATAATAATTATTAATACTAATATACTAATATGATTAAACATTAATTGAAAATCAATCCATAGTTACTACACGAATAACTCATTAGTTTAAATGTAAAGTGCAATATTATAAAATGTTATTAAAACCCCTTTTAAATTCTTCGGAATACACCGCTCATTAAATAACTGCTGTAAATACAATAGCGAACCCTTATAATCCGATTAGTACGAATTGAGGTCATTTTAAAATATCTTAACGGCGAATATACTTAGGATCTTCATTCCCATTCATTTTGTGTAAGTTTATGAGTTCCATCTGATTTTATAAAGATTCTCACATGAGGTACAATAAATTTAACTATGTAATACATACGTAATATATGTCGAACACAATGTATCACAATGTTTAGCTAATCAGGTGATTAACACCGCATCCAATAACGTTTGCAATCTAATCAAGGGTTTCGATTATATCAGCGCCCCTGTCTGCGAGCGAACATCCATATGCAAATCTGGGATCCCATTCGAATTAAAACACATTTAACTGTGTGAGAGGAAGTTGGAGGGGGGGGGGGGGGGAGCGAGATTTTTTTCCCCGGCAGTAACAACACGAACGTGCGAATCAAACTTAAATTAGAGTTTTATCTGAGTGCACGAGCCACCGTGAAAAACGGCGGCCGACGGGATTTACTGGAAATGCAACCGTTCTGATTATAAGCTGGAAAACAGCAAAAAAAAAAAATCAACGCATCCGACCGCATCTGCATATCATACATTCGGATGATAGTCGA
This sequence comes from Cetonia aurata, assembly GCA_949128085.1. Classification (NCBI taxonomy): domain Eukaryota; kingdom Metazoa; phylum Arthropoda; class Insecta; order Coleoptera; family Scarabaeidae; genus Cetonia; species Cetonia aurata. The sequence continues at coordinate 5,632,346 of OX421884.1, read as the reverse complement.
TGTAAAAGGGCAAGTTATGGCGAGCGGCGAGCGGTATCGGGAACAGCGGCGCCACATAGCGGCGGGCACTGCAAGCGCTGCCAGTTGTGGAAGTGGAAAGTTCGTGCATTTCAGGTGGGAATCGGCGCTACGTGAAAAGCGAAAATATTAGAGAAAAAATACGAGAAGGGTGGATAACGCGTAATAGAGTAGTAGCTGGCGGGATGAATGCCGTGAAAATGAAGGAAAAACAGAAAATACAGCAGTGCATGAATAATCAAGATATTAAAGGGCACAAATTTTCCTGGAATTAATCTAGTTTTCTGGAGGCTATCGCTACACTAATGGATTTGTGTGTGTGCACGAATGTATGTAACAATAATGGAGTAGTTTTACGCATTTTTTTTCATTTATTTAAAAGCATCTATATCTACAAACAAGCGTGCCAGTAGTGTTTTAAACTGAAGCGAATTAAGAGCACTCAAAAAATTGACGGTTGATGAAACATTAACAACAACTAAAAGAAAGTGAATCTACTTTAATTAACATTTTCGTGGAACTGTGTTGTTTTTTTCTGATATGCAGTAATGCCTTCTGCGATTTTTATAGAAGAAATCTGTGTAGTTGTCCTAATTTAAAATATACCTACTGTACACATTGGTTTCGATTGGTTTTTAATTAATGCTTAATTGTATTGATTATATTATTAATATTTAATTATTTAAAACAGCAACTGTAACCCCTTTTAAATATTTCGTAATACACCCTAATAGACAAATAATGTAAACGTTTACGAATTGAGGTCATTTTAAAATATCGTGACGGCGATAATATATATATTTCTATATATTTTCACAGAGCGTTTAATTTTAAATAAAATGTCTTGAAATAGAGCCAATGCAATTTTAAAAATAACTGAACAATGAGCAATTGAATTATCTGAGGTTTGACTTCTACGAGCACAATTTAAAATTAAAAGGAGGCTTTCATAAGCGAAGATAATGCTGTGTGAAAAAAAAAACATTCGAGATTTTAACTCTCACTTTAAAATTAGCAAAATAACCTTAAAATTATGAAATAATATCAAGAATATACAGAAACTACTTATAGGTTTTTCCTTTGTTCTTTTTAAAAGTTTTTATTAGAATTAGATTTAGAAACATTCACAACATTTTCAAATCGCTCACATCAAGTAAAGCCCCGCCTCAAATTCCTCGCCGAACATCTAGTATTAGCTGCAACACGCGTAATTGAGTCTTTAATACACCACAGTGAACGTAACAAAAAAGTCTAAAGACTAATCCAGGATAAGCCCTTATTGAATTGGTTTTTTCGAGCAAAAAGCTCTATCCAGTCGCGCTTACAACTGCGAGTAATGAATCAATGTCAGTGGGAACCGGCTGATTAATGATTGCCGGTATTAATTGCAACTTTATTGGTTTACTACCCGAGTTAGAAAAAGATAAGAGATGAAAATGAGAGTCCGTAAGCGTTTTCTACACGAATAACAAATTGGTTCATTCGGATATTGTTCCAATTACTCTGTAAAAAAGCGCGAAACGGATAGGAATATATAATTTTTGCCTTGCAAATGATGGGATGAATCTTAATATAATATATTATTAAATGGACATATAATTGCACAAAGATGATTTAATCTTGCAAATACTAACACCATTATTTCATTGGTCTGGAGGTCCACACATCAGAATCTAAACACAAAAGAGGAACACAATAAGCAATAAACAGAGAAGACTAGATACTACAGCGCATAATTTCAACTTTAGACACGGGACTGCTAGCTTCGGTCATGGATGGGTGCTTAGGGTCCTAATTGCAAATAACTGTCACATACATGAGGTAAGGTAAACGCTCTCCGTATTACGAGATTATGCGTGCCTTGCGCCCTACGTTCACTAATAAGCATTAATAATACCCCAAGGGTATTATTGCAGACGCGATCCTTACATTATATTTAGTAGATTTTCGGTTACCTATGTTGTATATTGCGTATCCTTGCCCGCACTTCCTGTTGTTTGTATGTCTAGGTGGAAGGATGTTCGGATTTAGTGAGAGTTTTAGTGAGTAAAATGTCTTGGATACCTTGGAAAATTAATAAATGTTACATCTCTTTCATGCTAACATTTATTACTGATGAGGTGTCACGTCTCTAATCAGAACCAAGTAACTTATTCTACTTTATTCAGATTTGTTTGTTAATTTATTTTGAAGAAGATTATCCTTCACAGATAAGCACAATACTGGACCCTTATAATCCGATTAGTACGAATTGAAGTCATTTTAAAATATCGCGACGGCGACTGTGCTGAATGCATTTAAAGATGTTGCTGTTTATTTAACAAAATATGTTTTACACATATTGTCGAACTCTTTTTATATGAAGCTGTTTAATTTAGCCGATAGTCTATTGATTGTTGAGTCGTTTTTAAACGATGCCGATGGTGTAATGTAACTAATTGAATTCAATTATGAATGTTGTAACTATGATAGTCGGAGTTCTTTGAGAAAACTGCACCCTGTTTTGATATAGGTACGTTTTTAACAAAGCACAAGACGTACACGTTAATTATTATTGCCTTCCACTTTCACAAACTTATCACTGATAGGTACATGCAAAAATGTACCATATTGGCTAGCACATGTACAAAACTACAAATAGCACATCACTCACAGCTATCTTATCGAAATGAGCCACGCAGAGCGGTGTACACAACTACCTCTGCTCTGGTATTCGTACATGTACCTACGTAGTATGTATAATCTCATTCTGGTTATGTATTGCAGCGACATGCAACTTTTATTCATATAATTATATTACATCTTTGTTTTATCACAGCGAAGTAACCAAATGTAACACATACGTATATTAAGTACCTTATCGTAGGAATGTACCCGCGATGTTTTTGTCTGTAATACCCAGCCTATGTCATAAAATGGTATTGCATTTATGTACAAACGATATAAAGAAATTATATAAGAAAATTTACTTGGATGCTACGTAACATTACCTCGTTAAAACCCTGGTGCTTGCTGGGAATAGTACGTTAATTGTGCTGCCTCGCGCATTACTACAGTTAAAGTGCTGATTGCTGACGGAAGCCCCACCCCAACGCGCATCTTACGTCACCAGCTTGAAAAGGCAGGCGGAACCTAGTCGACGAATGGTGTACTGTTTGAACGAATTGCGAAGATTGAGTATTAAGAGAAGGATAGCACCCGCATGGGCCAAGTATGCGTCCCGTCCACTGCGGCCGCTAGAGCCTATTGTAGAACGGATAGATACCATCCGTTCTAAAGTTTATACTTATATATAAGTTCAGGACCTTAAGGAAGCTCAGAATCGTTTTGAAAGAGGTCTTTTCAGGATTCTAGGGAATAGTCAACCTTCCAAGGTCCAGAAGAATTTCCAATGCGAATGACGGGAAAAAACAAAAAAGTTCTCCAACTATTGTGACACACAGGAGGTTCAGTTCATAATTCCGGGTAGCCGCCCTAAATTCAGCTAATTTTCAGCTTATTTTCATCATAACAGATTTTTGCAGCTGAAAGAGAATTTTCTTTAATGAGCATGGCAACGAGTATCACTCCCGAGAATGCAAGAGATGTCATCCGCATACAAGCACACATTGCTGTAGATTAAATATTCTGGAAGTTCGTTTATGTATATCGTGAAAAGTATTGGGCCAAATATTGATCCTTGTGGGACACCCCATACTACTGGATATATATCTGATAGGGCATCTTTTCAATTGACTGTTTGCTTTCTTTCATCGAGGTAAAATGCTGACAATTTATTTGCCGTACCTCTCATACCGTGATAATTAATCTTAGCTAGGAGAGGTTGATATGATACCGTGTCAAATACTTTATTCATGCCAGTAATATTTCCTCTATGGACTCAACCAGAACCGTGATCCTAGATTTTCCAACCCTATATCCATGTTGCATAAATATCAATATCTTCTGTATTTCAAAAAAAAATTGTCTGCATAATCCATAATCTGATATAGCGTTGGCAAGACAGACATTGGTCTATAGTTTTCCTGTGTATGGTTTCCCTCCCGAGAAGATATATTATCTTGTCGTTTATACAATTGCAATATACTAGGACTTTTTGTTGCCACGAATATTGTATGTAGTTTTAGATGCAATGGCACTATTAACGTGCTGTTGGGAATTTTCGCCCGTAAAACCTTCGAATTAGAGAAATAACAGTTCCAATTCTTAAATTTTATATCAACACGTAAGCCGCATTAAAAATTGACCATTTGACGTATATATTTCCCTTCGACGGAACTTAAAACCAATAAAAATTACACTTCGCTAGTTTTTCATTCGAGGCACGGGTCCATAAATATGCCCCGGGCGGATCGTAAATTTCCCGACATTTCAATACTTATGTGCCCGGTTAAAAGTCGAACGGACCACTTGATCTTTATACAGCAATAAAACTAACGTGCGCTCAATATAAAATGCACAAAACTCATAAAATGTTATAACCTGATTCATGGCCGCGCTATTAAAAACAATATATATACCCTTCTGTCATGCCAGTGGCGTACGTCTTTTAAAATACATGCAGCCAACAGTTTTAAGGCTTACATGTTAAGGTTTATGCTCTATACAAATTTCAGTACACAATTTTGTTTCATCGCTCTTTTTCTATCCTTTGAATATTTGCATTTAATATTTAATTTGGTTGGAACGAAGGAACAATATTTTCCCTGTATCTAATTATATTATACTATAATTATATACTAATAATTAATATGATTATTATTAAAATACCACAAAATTTATCAATTACTAAAAAAAAAACATATTATCATCACTAATATTCCGGTTCTCGTATTAAAATTGCAAATATGGTCGCGATTTTTGCACACCAGGACCGTTCAAACGAGATTATCGAATGACACCATCCATCAAACGTGGTGCTAATTCATTAGCCTCGCCTAATAAATAATTCCGGTGTTCGGAGCGCTAGGCCGTTGCGCGATCACGACTGCCAGAGCTTTATTAATTTCGCATCAAATGTCGGCCGTCCGCGTGTGTGCATGTCGCCAGTTATTGATGGCAGTCAGGTAAAAAACATATGCTAAGCCGTGCGTTTAATTTAATACGTTCCCGGATAAAATAGGTCGAATGGAATCCGGCGTTGCCTGCGATATGAATATTTTTGTTTCCAAACGAAACGTAAAACTAATAAACAAACGAACCAAATTTGAATGCATTTGAACATACCGGCTAGAGGGCGTCCACGCTAGTAATAGCGTACTGCTTTTCGATGCCTTTTGGTATTGTTAAATCGTCGCATTTTTTGTCTAAATGATGCTTGATAAAATATTGAAGGTTTCTTGCTGTATGACCTAATATATGAGGCTTTCAACTTTGGATCGAATTAATAATTGCAACACCCTACAATTATGTACGGTTGGTTTGGTGCAAGGCCGCAGAAAAGAACGTTTATCAGAACATTTTGGTCAAACAGCAGAGAAAGGTTTATACTGCAGATAGAGGCGGCTTTCGGAGTTTCATCCGTAAAGATGATGCTGATAGCCCTGCTGTAAGTACCTACACGTAAACTTCAATTGTAAAAGTTAACAAAAACAACCCATTAAACAATTAAAAACAAAACGGCTGAGAAACCAACAATTAAAGTATGTATATGTATTGCTACGAAACTTTTAAAATTAATTCAACACTGTTTTATTCTCCTTTCAGATAGTCAGCGTCATCTATTAAACATCATTTACTCCACAAATATGCTACGCCCCATTTGTAAGATGACACTACAGTACACACGTACACGAAATTTATCCCTCCACTATGTTTTGGGTACACCGCAAACCAATCGGATGACTATATGACTATATGACTTATCTTCAGTCCACCTCGGGATGTGAGGGGGTCTTGTCACACCACTAAGCCTCCGACTATTATCTTCATATACCTGATATACACTTAACTATCTTTACTGTAACTGTACTAGTAATTCGTTCGTGATGTTCTTATACTACAGTGAATAAAAGCAATGTTATAGTATCAAAATTTATTTATTTCGAGTTAAATAAATGTGATGGACAAAGAAATGAATCTTCTAATGATTCCCTCAGGGTAAGTAAGTTCTTTACTATTTAAATTGTACAAAAATAAGATTTCTAGCATCTTAATCCAAACTAATAACTCATACATATCGTTTTATCTTCGCTCAATTCCCGCCATAAAATCAAGTATATCAAATAATGCCAACTTAAACTGCTCGTAAGATGAACCCACAAGATCAAACAATAACCTCACAATACGAAATTTCACTAGAATCACTATTATCATACGATAATATAACCTAACATTCCCTTTACGCTTTTGACGCCAGTTATAGATTCAAAAAAATGATAAAATCGCTTACTTCAACTACGAGAAACTGCTCTAATATACTCCAAATACTAATCCCAACTCCACAACAATCATTTCAGCTTCCGAATTAGTGTTCCAATGATGTCACAGCAAATAGGCTCGAACAAAACTCTTCAATAGGCCCCAGGATTAGAAATACGCCACCCCAAATCTTCAATCACTGGATTTCCATCATCTTTTGGCGCTACATACGCAATACTCTCATTCTTGTAAGTAAATTTTAATAGTTAATAACTCTTATTGTGATAGCAATTTAAAATTTCTAGATAATTATTCGAAATGCAACTACACTCAGGAAAAACCGAAAAAGAAGTCCCTCACATTTGTTTTCAACAATTTGATATCTCCTAGGCAAAAACGAGCCCAGTAACAATGATAGATATCGTTTCCAACGATACGATACAGCATAATAAACCCACGTTCGAACAATCAACAAACATATGTTTACAAAATAGATAAATAGTTCAAAATACATTTACATAAATAATTTTATAGTTGATGTTTGATCCTGTAGGCTGTAGGTTATGTATAGCATGATATATCATAGCAGTATTTATAATGAAAAAGAAGGAGGAAGAAATGAGACGGAGGAACTAAGGCAGGACAGAAAAAGGACAACCCGTACTCCGACGATATGCTTTTAGCGGTTCCGGCGCACGGTGTGATGAGGTGGGGTGGTTTTTAGCCGGTAAGAATCCGGCACTACTGGCTGCCGATACTGAAAGATCGGGTCCCAGTGCCTATGAAGGTTTTCCCCCCATCGCAAAAAAAAAAAAGTATTTATATTGGGAATGAACTTGGTATTACATCAGCAAATATAATATTGTAGAACAAAAATAAAATTGGCTTCGTACAAATGAAATGAATTTATATTTAATACCCTATTTTATTAGACTTTCGGCAAAATTATTCTTATGTTTTGCCCGTCTTCAATCGCTCTAAAATCATTTACGCAATCACCTTTAGAGGTTCCAAACCACGGAAGTCCCAGCTGGCATACAGGAAAGAAATTCAACTCGATGAAGCTCAGCGCAAAACAATTCCACTTTACATTGGTGCAGGCGCAATAATTAAATATGCAAATTTTATTTGGCCATCTGCATGTGAATCTCGATCAAGTCTAATCCGAGAATACTAGAGAAAGGAGTTTGGAATTTCCGGAGAAGAAGGACGACTGATCGGTGGCATCTCAAAATTACCAGCGGCAACTTTTCTCATGGAAATGTCGTTAAATTGTTCTCCAGGAATCTGCGAAACGAGGCCTCTGAAATCCGGAAGTCTAAAATCCGTTTCTGGTGTTAATTTTTATTGCTTTTCGTTCTTGAATTGTTGAAGAATAAAGAACCGATTTGCTTGTTCTATGTACATATAAAAAGATAACAAATTGAAATTATAATCCTCGTTTTCTAAGATTCTGCTCTACTCTCTACTCTGCACAACTTGGTTCGTAAATAACTATTATTTCGCTCTATTGAAAATATGTTTGACTTTTGACGCCCTCTTCTCGCTGCTGGATTAACTGTTCCAACGATTTTTTTTTTAATAGTAAGAATGATCTATATCATAATAGTTATAGCGGGTTTCCTTAAAACTCAATTAAAAAAGAAAAAATCAAATAAGGTTTTAAATTCGAATTTTATAAAAACTATAAATTTTTACTACACTAAGTAAAAGCCAGTCACTAATACTGTGCAGATAACATCAATAAAAATACATATAAAGGAAATAGAAAACCTAAGTACCTACATCATTAGTGTTCAAGGAAAATGTTCTTACGTGAAGGGGATTTCCCCGATATAGATGACAACCTTTGGTAACGCGCTTACAAAAAGAAAGAACCTTGACTGTATGAAACATTGCTTGGAAATTGCAGAAAAATGCTTAATTTAATATAAAAGACAAACCTAATTAACACATTTTGTACGCCAGCCCTTATCCATGTGCAATTACCAAAATTTTTAGATTCCACCCTCGTTTCCGTCCCGTTTTTTCTTCGCTCACTTATCGGCCTCGTGCCAATTCTAAAAAGGACCGAACGACTGCACCCCCTTGGCACATTAGCGACATCCAATTTGCTTCAGTCTAAAGACAATGGTGCAGTGGGAAGAATTTCGCGTTATCCGGACCTTTGAAATTTCGTTAAGTAGACACGAACTGCTGTCGTCCGCAACTCGCCTACTCTCCCCTGTCGGTAGGAAGTGGTACCAGGATATATTTTCGCAAAATAGGTCCGCCAATTAAATTTCGCGAATTGCGAAACGAGCCGTGATGAATAATAATTGCTCTGGTGTGGTGCGCTCGAGTTGTGGTGCCGCATTGAAAAATTAATTAATTGAAGTTGGCGATCTCGTATTAAAATGATAATACATAGTTTGAGGAAAGTATTAAAAAAAAAACTAAGATAAATTCAACTAAGACGGAATATATAAATGGATTCCCTCTTTAAATGATTGATTTACGTTTGATAACATATCCAGGATAATAGTCTGGAAAGCAGCTAATATTCTTTCTTTAATATTTTCTGAAGTATTCGAGGGTGTAGCATATACTCGCTCTTTAATATATTCCCACAAGAAAATCCGGTCATCTTGTTGACCAATTCTATGGTCCAGCTCTTCCTATCCACACTAGTTTGGAAAAAGAACATTTAGTTGGTCTCGAACAGTTTTTCTTGGATGTGATCTATCCGGATATATTTGTGCGTACACCGTTGATGCAGTGTTTGAACAGTTTTCTTCGCAATCACCAATTGTCAAAATCATGTGGATTCTCTCCTGAATAGAATAAATTACACAATAAAAGTCAAATTTTGTACTACAAATTCATAAATTTGAAAATATATCATAAACCGATGGCTTTAGATATACTTATGCAATATTACATAACTTTGTTGTTGAAAGTTGACGTTGCACTTTTGCAAATCATGTCGAGTAAATTAGTGTATCATTATTTCGCATTAACTCTATAAGGGCTGTTATAATTAGTTGTAAAGTTTTGTCTAATGCGATGAATACAAGGCCGCGGTAGGCGTTGTAATAAGAGGAAGCTGCCGTTGAAGATAAGAGTAGGACATTTAATGCAATTTTGAGTTAGTCGCGTCTTCAATTTATATGTTGCTGTAATATAATTGTTTTTGTGATTATGTGCGCTGGCGTTTTGCACTTTTTCGATGTAAATAAAAACGCGTCGTGGTTCTTACTTGCTACTATATTTGATTAAATTAAACAAATTAAAACAAGTAAAATACATTGGTATTACACGGAAGTTGTTGTTTAATTGAGCTGCGTGACTATAACTATTTTGACTGTGACTGGTGACTACATATCTGCAAACTGTTTGTCTTCGGGCAGTTTCTGCTTCTCCAACGGCTAGAAACTCTCCCGAAAGTGGGGGGGTAAAAAACAAATTAAGGGCTGTAAAAATACGTCACGGGAAAGTACGTTGTGAACGTCAGCCCGGGTAATTTGGAAAAACCTGGAGAATAGTGATTACACCGGACGAGGGTTATAAAATCTAATATAAAATGATTACCTTAAATACTAGAAATGATAATTAGGTATTTACAAAGATGTTGTGTATATCTTTTCCGAACAATAATAATAAATGCAAGTTCCTAACATATACTTGTTCACTTGCAGCGACTTGTACTCTTCTAACTTGGAAACTCGTATAAAAGAAGTTATTGCTCAAATCTCTTTTAAATTACAGCAAAAAACATTTTTCTTTTTAATTTTAAACGATAATTTAAGCAAACTCTCTTTCATTTATCCCCTATTTATACTAACAATAAGCAGCAAACATTTACATTGAATAGTTCCAATAAATTCTAAAAGATGGTGCTCTTCATATTTCCATTTATTTCCACGCGCGATTATTACTATATATTTAGGAAAGGATAATAGATATTACCCGTATAAACGCTACGTTTATCGTGACAGAGCAGCGACATTGATAATAATCAGAGGAAATTATAAAACGAACCAGTTATTGAGATTAACGCGTCCGGCTGAAATTGAATAAATTCAAATGATGCAGCTAATTTATTTATTTTGAGCGGTGAAGCGTAACAGCGCCAGAACCGAACGCGATTAACAACATCAAGTCATAACGCTTTATTATGGCAATTTTATTCCGTATGATATAACTGACAATGAGAGGGATATCACGCGCGTGTCCTAAAATTAATTTCTCGTTAATTTCAGTTCGACCTATCGTTGATACGCGTGGGTGCGCTGTTCCGATAGCGCAACCGCATTAACATTTTATTAAGAGCGAATATAAACGAATAGTCTACATACAAACGTATGTAAATACACGCAACCACAAACCGCAGCGAATTTATAAAACAATTCGTTGGGATATACATACGTAACATATTCAAACGTGAATATATAATATCGAGGCATGTTTCAAAGCTTTATGTGGCTTTACTTTACTACAAAATCCATTGCATAACGTACTAATACATGTAGCACTAGCTATTTGTTATTGGCACTTTCATTATTTGTATTATCTGACGTTTCCAAAACGTATAACGTATAGATTTTCGAATTCATACTGACGAATAAGGGTATGTATTTGCCTGATGGCAGTGTTGAACTGTTTATACAATCGCACGACGGTAATGCATTACGTCTAAATGGGATATTTGTGTTGTAACAATATCATTTCGGACACAAGTCGTGCGTCCATCAGTACGAGTGAGTAATGTGTGATTAAACAGTGTCACAATGATCATTAACACTAATATAATTATGCAGACAGAGATTGTGGCACATACAGATGAATATATGTGATGGAGATTCAGGTGTTAACCAATGAATCTCAGCTTAAAATCTTATTTAATAAGAAGAAGTAGAAAAGGAAGATTTAACAATTAGAATTTTACGGTAAAAAAACGGTTATTTACTTTGAACTAAGAGATAAAATATTTCCTACATTATCAAAATCACCAGTAAATGTATGCAATTAGTGTATTTTTCGGATTTAAATCTGTTGGTATTATTATAGGTGGGTGTTTACTTGTAACGTGCCGTTCTGTGGAAAAATTTATTGTCAGTTTTGAGTTTGTCATGAATTATTCATTAATTCCTTTTGATTGATTTTCAAATAGGCGGTAGGATACCTACCGTGTGTTCTCTCCCACCATCACGACGGTGTAGGAGACCATTGTGGTGTATATAAACCGCGCGCTTAACACATGTATTAAGTACCGCAGTTCCTCCCAGGCCGGTCTGTCCGTTGGCGTCGGCACAGCCTCTAACACAGGCACCTTCAATTACTCCTGGTCTGGCTGTTGGCGCCGCACAGTGATTCAGAACGCAAAAAACGCGATCGAAAATCATATCTTCAACTTCTTCGTACAAAGTTAAAATTCAATTTTTGTTTTGACTAAGAGCTGTTGCTGTTCATGTATAAAAACATTTTACTGAAGCAAAAAGGATTAATTTTGTATTTTCGATAAAAATTTCTGCAATATAATTTGAGGATGTTTTAAGGGTTGTTTTTTGTTTTTATTGACCAAGTACAAACTACTAAACATGTCAAATTCGATGCATTAAGGGGTGGTTTTGATAAACAAATACTTCGAATTTGCAAACTAAACTGTATAATTTGTATAAAAAATATTCTTCGTACTTGTATTAAGTGCTGTCAATTTTTCGCATTTAAGGGTTGTATTTTAGGGTAGGTTTTACAAATACGGGGTTTTTTATGCGTAATTTCAGATTCAGCATACCCAAAAACATGTTTTTACTCAACTTTTAATGTAAAATTTGTTAAAACTAAAGAGTAAACAATTTCGTTTTTCACGTTCTGAACCACTGTGCGCCGGCAGAGCTTCTGGCGTAGCACAGGAATAACTTTCATAACTTCATAGGCAGATTTAACCCGTAAGGCAAATTGGTGATAAGACGTATTGTGCCCCAATGATGTTTTAACCCTCTCGACCTGGTTGAGCCCGAACAAAGACGTCCGCGAATTGGTCGAGAATTTTGCAATGTTTCGCGCCGGCAAATCCATTCCGATGGAGCGATGATTAGCTGCGAGTTCAGATCTGACAAAAGCTTTGATGCCGCCATAAGGATTCCCACACGACGATTCTGGACCTGTGAATGGTCGTTCACTGGTGCCTCTAGCTAGTTTGTCGGCAATTTCGTTGCATCTGATTCCAGAGTAGCTTGGAAACCATCTCAACGTCATGCTATGATGTTTCGCCAAAGACGCTTCCAAGCATTCCCGCTCTGGCCGTTGGCGTCGGCATAGCTTCTGGTGTAACACAGATACTTTCAGTTATTCCCGGTCGGGCCGTCGGTGTCGGCATAGCTTCTGGCGTAACACAATTATTTCACGCGTTTTCTCCGATCTGGTAGTAGCGTCGGCACAGCTTTTCCGATGCGAGCAGCGTTTTATTCGTAGTTTATTCTCGTTCCGATCTTTTGATCCGACGCCGGCATATACATTTTTATTTTACGTTATCACCAAATTTTAAAACTGTTAAAATTCCGCATCTAAATTTAAAAACGTACCGGAGCCCCACGAACATTTGGGGGTTGTTTGATGGTTCTTGATTTAAAACACGCTTTCAAAATTGTTGGGCGCCCCAATAGTAACCGTGGATACCCTCCTTCACACCAACGGCTACCACTCTGGGGTTGAAACATTATTGTAACGACGTCGAAAAGCGCAACACCGCTCAAATCAATAAGAGATCACGACATTCTATATGACAAGTGACCCGCACAGCGCCATAGTGAATAAAATTTTTGTTCCAGTTTAAAAGTAATGAAATATCATTCACAAATATTTACATACTCTCAAATGAAAATAATTTTACCATAATATTGCAATACCATTACCCGATAGCTAACACTTCAAAACTATTTTATTTATGCCCAATATAAAATGAACTCACCGTTAAAATCTGGGAATCTGTGAGGGAGATTTGCCATTAGTTTAATTAACTCATCGCATATATACATACGTGCAATATCACTTATTTCCAGCGCAAAGTAGCTTAACAGGTAAAATCAATTCCATCATTGGTAGCAAAAATACTACCTGACAAAGTTGAATTGTGTGCATGGAAGTTTAACTAATTACATTTGACGGGTGAACGCTTTTGAAACACACTATCTTCTAAAATAAATACATTTCTTATCGGTGCTTCTATTATCTAATTAAAATAGGTTTAATTACAACCTGATTCTTTATATGTATTTTAAAACATTTATAATATTTCATTTTCACCTAGGACTAGTACGTTTCCTTCCATTTCTAGAATCAACCACTTTTAATTGCAAATTTCAGGTTATTAATAAAGTTAAACGTCGAACAGAAATATGAATGAGCTAATCTAAGTTAATATATAAATTTGCTGTAGGGAAATTAATGTCATTTAATCAAACTGAACCCACTTTAATGTGCCTATCATCGGATATTCGCAAGCAAGTGTAAACTAAAGTTGCCCTTGAATAGCCCCTTTAAATATAGACGCCTAAATACCTACGAATTACACGTATCCAATCGAAAAGGTTTCCTTAACGTTCCCTCATTCAGAATAAACTTCTACAGCGCTATATATGAGGAAGAAGAGAAGTCGTGCTTCCGCTTTGGACAACCCCGGCGAAAAAGTGAGGAGTCCGAGCCGCCCTGGTGCAGATTCATTAGTTAAGTGGATAGTTAAGGTCGCTACGATTCTCAAGGTGTATCCGCCCACGATAAACTTAATAGAATAATACTTGACGTAGGAAATTGCTGCCTTTTTTTAAGTAACAAGAAAACCAGCGCGCTTTTAAAACCGTTCTTTCGCTTTCCTCTTGTCCTCTTTTTCAAACTCCACTACAGTTACTTCGACGTGAGTTCGTGTTCGTTCTGTTTCTCGTCAACGTTAACAGCGCTTTCGCATTATTTCCTTAGCGCCGAGAATGGACAGGTGAAATGCGATATTGCCGGATATTACCTGATTGCAAGACAAGAGCTACGCTTTTTCTAAATTTCAAACGTAATGATTTTCTTGGCAGTTTCAGCTTTCTATTTTTTTAAATTATGCAAGGATTTATGACTTTTTCAAGCTACTTCACGAGCGAATTCATATTTTTAAATTCACACCTCTTAGTATTTTTATTGTGTATGAAAATGGTTTAAGAATGATAATGACCAAGTTTGACATTACAGTCCCATTCCTACGTGTTCCCACCAGCCTAATCGCATCGACAAATTAGTGGGAACGCGAGAGACTGCGCGGAGGGACATTTCGAGTAAGGAAATTTGGTGCGGCGACGGATGATTGAACGGGACTGAAATCTCAAGCCTGATAATAAGTACCATACTGCCGGTTATCTTAGCCAATAATACCTTTTTTTTTATTTATAGATATTATATTAAAATAAATAGAACAGTAAGCGATTTACTTACCGCACAAATGTTACACTCTGTTAGTTTATTAGGAGTCACCACTTTGATAATTTCTTTTTTATAAAAAAATATTTGTTTCAAACGGAACTTCGTTGGGTTATTTGCCTTAATTTGCAAGATTTTTGCCACTTACCATGATATATCTTACTGAGTTTCACAAAGAGCGAAATACTCGTATTTTTCCTCATTTTACGGTCTTAAAAACATTTGCTTTTTGTATTTCGACGTATAAGTCAAGGTTCGACTATTTAGCGACTATTGTAAGAGAAAAGTTGATTTCTTCGAAAAAGTTGTTTAATGAAATGAAAAAAAAATAATGGATTTAATTCCTTATACTATAAAATTGTAAATTGAAGAATGAATAAAGATTAGTTGTATAGTAGAAACGCAAGACTACTCATTATTGTTGGACAGCAAAAATTCCTGTGCGGTGTAAGGACACATTTGACTAAGTACCTTTTTAAATTTTGTTTAAAAAGATGTTTTGAAGAAACAGTTCTTAGATGTGATGGTAACTTATTAAACAACTTTTTTCCTGCATACAATGAGGATTTCTCAAAACAAGAGTTATGATGCTGCGGATCGATTAGACTTACAGCTCTGTTGAAATCCTCAGTCGACCATTAGGCGATCTATGCCAGTACCGGGATTCATTACAAAAGAAAATTTGGCTCCAGTTCTCGAAATGCCATTCAACATCACGAACTCATGGACAAATTGAAATCGCTCCACTCGATGGTGTCGTTAAAGTTCTGGACCGTTAGCAGAACTTCGAGCAAGCAAGCCCCAACATTCTTTGGGTTTATGTCTTCAACAAGTATTCGCACATTCTCTAACTCCCCAAACTTCTTCAAGTCTATTTTTGGCTTCAACTGCCGTCATTCTCATATTCCGGAGAATACACAAAGACAACAATCGATCACCTTGCCCAGATGTCAACCATGTAATATCCGTTGCTAGTAGTCTGGGGTAAGATTGAGTCTCGTATCCTGTAGATGTTGACTTTTGACACTCCAATCCGATTTAATACACAACGCTGACTTCGTTCATCTTGCACAAAACCCATTGCTCGTGTGACGTTAGTTGTTGTTGAAAGATGCAAATAACAAGTCAGATTTTATGGTGTAAGTTAACTTCTAACTTGTTTTAGTTAACTTATGAAAAGAATTCGGTCAAGTTAATGTAAATGCTTCCTTTGTTATCTCACAAGTAAACAATTAAGATTTTAGATGATGGAATAAAGCTTCAAGGAACGACAGAGCATTGGTAACTAGCAACATCACATGAAAATCTTATACACAACACATTTAAAACTGTTATACAAAATTGGGACAGTATTATACAACGAAAATATAACTAATTTGAATGCATATGCACCTGATACTTAGCATGATAAGCATATGTTGTATGTGGTATAATAAACAAATTCATATTAAACAAATCTTATTATCGACCGTAACTTAATAAAATAAAAACTTTGACCGATATTGATACATGCGCTGACGTTTTGAAAGTTCCTGACGGTACTAACTCCCACTTTTCAAACTCCCCTCTAAGAATTCATTACCCGAACTACTAAACTCGGAAACTATCGGTCCAAAGCAATCGGACAGCGGCCATAACTTTCTGATTGGACCATCAAACAAACCGTGGTAATATTTCCGATTGCAGTTCCGTGCGTTATTACTGTAGAAATTGGGAATCAATCAAGGTCTGAGGAAGACCCAGCAGAACTGCGATTTCACTGGTTTTAGTGCCAGTCTTGCGAATGACAGAGTTCGACTCGGGTTAATTCCCAAGTTTTAGCCAGGTTGCACCAAATACTTATAAAATATTTTCTGCTAACGTATTTTCTAGATAGGAAGTGTCAGATTCTTTTAATTTCATGAATATTTCTAATAAATATTGGTGTATATTTTTCTGCGTTGCTTATAGACTTTTTACACTCACCTGTGTTAAAGTGGTTGCGGACGTGGTCACTTATTTTGCGGGAGAATGCTAGTGAATTTAGTTTCGATGTATTTTCGCATAGAAGAAAACGAAATATTATTGATTTTTTTTTCTCTGGACGTGAGTTATAATTGAGACATTCTTCAAAGTGGTGTATAATTAATAGAAATAAATATACTGCTCAGAATATCTGAGTTGGACTTTTTGTATAACACAGCTATGCAATTGAAGGTGGATGAATTGATTAAAGAAAAATATGAACTTATACCTAATAAAATTAAATTCTTATTAATTTAATTAATTATTTGGCCAATATTCTATTAGTTTAATTCCTCTAAGTTTTGAATGCAGTTAAAATAAGTAAGGTTATGTAAACTAATTCATCTTAAAAATGTAGTTAACATTCGTGATCTACCTTTATTTAGTGTTAAATTAGATAATATTCTTTACGTTGATTTTCTTTTTATTACTTAAACTAACTTATTTCTAGTTCAACGTTCTAAATATGTATTACAATAATGATAATGACTATTTGACGTTGTAAAACGGTTAGTTTAATAAACTTTAGTCTAATAATCGGACTAGAAAGAATCTAAGACCTTAAAGTGAATATAGTGATATGGTTTCTAGGTTTGATAATAGAATTTTATCAGCAGGTTTCTCTAATCTGTTGTAGTCATTTAGAATCTTGGAACTGGTTCTCCTTGTGGGTTTTTGGTTCAGGAATGAACAATTCTGTACGGTTTTCTTCCGGGTTTGCATGGATTTAGGACTCTCGGGTATATATCCAGGATAATAGGGGCTGATATGGATGACGAATTATGTTTTTCATTAAATATTTCTTATTTTGGGATAACTGGAAGTTACTTACGTCGTTTTCTCATATAACTGGTGATCTTTAATGATTATTCATCTAAATTTAGAATTATGATAACATTTTGTGGGAGCTAACTACAAAACTGTTGCTTCTTGTGAGGTTTGTTGATTTCTCCTTTAGTGTTTT
Source organism: Cetonia aurata (assembly GCA_949128085.1). NCBI lineage: Eukaryota > Metazoa > Arthropoda > Insecta > Coleoptera > Scarabaeidae > Cetonia > Cetonia aurata. The sequence continues at coordinate 5,614,561 of OX421884.1, read as the reverse complement.
CTAGCAAACAACGCTTTGTTTCGAAATCTACGCCTGTTAGCAAGTTTGTCTACCGTGCAATCATATTTCGGCACCGAAGTCATGCGCATTGACAATGAATTCTACAGCAGCGTCCTCGTCATATGATTTCGGACAAAATTCCAAGGTCACGTTTGTGAAGCATTTAATTTAAAAACAGTTTATTTGTAACATCTTTTGTAGATTTTCTTTTTGCAATTTTTGTTTTACATTCCTTTAATTCATTCGATTTATTGATTTTGACATATGTGCACAGAGTTTTTTTTTACCACACAAAGTAATTGAACTTTAATATTGTAGATGGCGTGCTTATGACAATTTGTAGTAGTACTAGTATTTTATTTATCACAACTTGTGATTCGTCCAATATGTCCAGTAAATATATATATCCTATGCATATGTAAAACATACAATGTCTAATATATAAAAAAATTAAAAATTGACAACAATAAAAAAAACATGAATGTAGAAAAGTAGAATAAATAAAATGTAAAAGACACAAAAAGTAATAATACAAACTGAACATAAAAATTATCATACATTTGCTGACTAAAATTCATGTAACAAATATTAATTAATGTTATAAAAAGCGTTGCTAATCAAGAGTGTCTTTGCGGATTTATTGAATTATTTTGTAGTAAAAAGTTTTAATCTTTCAGGTAACTTGTTATATAATTTTATACTCTGATAAGTCACGGATTTTTGGGTCCGTGTTAAACGATTCTTCTTATAGTGCACTATATTTAAGAGTGCGTGTTTAACACAGCAGAAGATGTAAACATTCACTATTGTTAATATCTTCACAATAGAAGATACCTGCTCAGACCAACCGAGTTGTCCATCCACTGTCGAAATTGACTACTTTTTTTTTGGTAAGTGCCGAAAAGGTAAGTACTTCTGTTTTATTCTCATTTATTTTTAATTTATTTGCATCACACAAGGTTTTTGTAACTATCAGTGCATTTTGTCTGATGAAATTAGTTTGATCCATACTATCACTTTTTACAATGAAGGAACATACATATTGTCTGGAAGGTCGTTGATATATATAATAAGAAGGATTGCGCCCAAGATTGATCCTTACGGTACACCACAACTTACAGGTTTTCTTTCCGACCTAGAATCCTTCCAATGCATTACTTGGGTTCTTTTGATTAAAATTTTATTTTATAATTTTTAATTCCTTTTTTTTACTATTTTATAGTAACATTGAACCTTTTGTAAAAACAAAAAAATATGAATTTAATTCCTTTATTATTCTTTATTTTAAGAATGTTGATTAAAATTCATTTTATAAACTTAACTGAATATCTTAGATGTCATCTTGAATCTTTCTTCTTTCGATTAGATTAAATGTTGTAAAAAAATACCTAGCTAATGTGATTATATTACAATTGGTATGTAGAAAAAGGTCAATTTTCTTGACTATAGTACTTCAACAAAATTAATAAACAAACATGTTTAGAAAATGTTGATCTAAAAAAAAACAATGCAGTAAAAGGCAATACAGTCCCTGGCCATGTTATTAGACTTGAATTTTTTTCAGTTATTTCGTTGACTTTAAAACAATTACTATTTTGTTATAAAAATGTTTTATTTTTTAATTTGCAATCTTAGTAGCTAAATAAAACTCAGAATAAAACTGATATATATATAACAGTAAAATGTATATATTTTAAGAAAAAACTTAATTCATATAAATTTTAACAGAAAATCAATACATAACTGGAATAGTCACCCACGTATGCATGTTCAGAACTGCATTTAGGAGCACGCCACGGCGAATTGAAGCGGTCAATCGCCGCTAAAGGTGGCTCCACCAAATATTGATTTTCTTTTAAAATTTATACGAATGAAGTTTTTCCTTAATATATATATATATTTAACTATTTATTTTTTACTATTATGACTGTTATAAATTCAAGTGCGTCTAATAGTATGGCCAGGGACTGTAGATATACACATCCAAATTATAATTATTTGTAAAGCATGATGAACTGATAGCTTAAATGGAAATATTTAATGTAAGTATTGGGAATAGTTTGTGCTGTGCATAAATTTTGTTTACTTGTATCCTTACTAAGCTATTTTTACAGCTGTCTTTTAAAACACATTAAAAAAAAATATCCTATAAATATTTGGTGCAACCTATGATGGTTTATACAAAACACTGGTCTTCCCTAAAATGAATTAAAAGATTTTTTTTATTCTAAATAATATATAATAAAGCAATACCCAACGAAATAATCCAAAGCACCCATCGTAAGCGTTTAAATTAATACCAATGGGTCATCATACCACCTCGCTGATGTTCTAGGAGCAGAAACAAAAGGAGCCCAACAAAAAAAGGATAGAACCTCCATAACCCGCCGAGACCCATATTAGCGCTGGAATGCGCGCCTCTCCCACAACTACGCCCGAAAATAACGTCTCAATTACTACGGAGCCAAAGAGGAGAACGCACCAGCGGAACGTGAAAAAGTTAGGTCCGCCCGATAAATATTTGAGGAGGTGTTACGAGACCGCATAAAAACATATAAGCCGTAAAAGATGCCGCTGTACATAATGAAAGAGGAACTCGGATAAATGGATTACGGATCTGACTTTACTACGAATGATATTGCTATTAAGGACCTCTGAGGGGCGGATGGTGATGGAACGGCATGCAGGAGAGGAGATGCGAACCGGAGGCAGAACGGACGGGCGGTGGGCGGGTTGCAGGTGGCAGGGAAGAGGATTCAGCCAATTTGCCAGATTTCCCTTGAACTTCGTATAGTTACGAGTGCGTTCGCGAGATGGCGCGTAAAGACGCGTACGGGTTTGAGTTTTTATTGGCGCTGGTGTCTTTATTAGAACATATTCCCGGCCCTTTTTTGGATAAGTGCGTCGATAAAACGGTTTAAATTTATTACGTTCAGTATGCTAAGCGATTTTATACACAGAGATTATATTTCAAAATCAAAATCTATTACAAAAGCATAGACACAAAAAATTTTAGTAAATTTACCAGGATTCCTGTTAAAAATTTCAGTAACATTTCGGGGAAAATCACCAAAAACTGGGTAATTTTACGTTTTCTAACAAAATTACCCATACTTTTGGAAATTTCCCACATATCGACCAGTATTTTTCAATTGTACGTAAAAGTGCTACGTAAAAACGTAATATTACTAAACTTTTTATGCTACGTAGTAAACTTCATCGGTAAATTACAAATTTTATGGATATTCCTATACAAAATTCATTTATGTATGTTTAGGAATTTTCCTAAATACATAGTATAAAGCTCCATATGAAATTTCCATGCTAAACGATTTTTACTAGGGACCTTTTTTTATCGTAAGAAATTTACCCCGTAAATTTCATTTTATTTTGTATTTTTCATACACTAGTAGTAAATTTCCGTGGTGTATTTTTACATCAAAGTAATTTTACTCGCACAAGTAAAATACCTGTACGGTTTCGGGGTAATATAATTGCCCCGAAACCAAATCTTCGTTAGAGTGTATTCGACTACGATTACAAGATGTTACAATAAATATATATATATCCTGCTAGTGAAGATCTACTTCTAATATAGATGTGGAGGTATATAGAAGAATCACTGAATAAAATCATTGAACGGTAATGGTAGTAAAAATTACCAATATACCACAAAATTTGTTGCATTTTCATACAAGATTAATGAAGGCAATGTATACAAAAATCTGCTGAAAGGAGAGTGGGGTAAGTTTACATACAGAGCAAATTGACAACTGGGATTTACTATATGATGTGATTAAATAACATTGTATTACTTATGCCGCAGACACGTGTTGGTGATGTAGTTCTAGCACTCCCAAACAGGTAGCAATGTTTTGCGCATTTATCGAGATTCATAGTTAATTGTTATTGTAAAACGTTATAATTTTATTGGTGCAGAAAGGATTTGAGGAAAAAAACTAAAGGTAAAACACCTAACTTTTACACTAGAAATTGGTTTTGCAGATGCAGCCCATAATTAATGTGCCTACTTTCCATATTCTCGCATTCTTCTGTAAGAAACAAAATCTGCACAATTCTCAGGTTAGAAAAAACGAGATGACAAATCCATCAACTTACCTGTTACTCAGTTAGCTCGCCTATAAACAAACAATAATGAAAGACTGCACTTTGCAGATGATGCAACCATAACAGTAAAAAAAAGAAGATAGATATTATTTAGAAGACAGTTTGCAACCATTGGACGTACGCTTCTTCGGTCCACTCAAAACATAGTAGAGTCAAACTTGCGACTACATGTTAGTCAATAACCCAGGTATAACAGATAAACAGATAGCAAAGCTTTTTCGATAAGCTTATTTGAAAGGTGCAGTCGTAAAAGAACTGCTGTAAAGGGTTTTCAAAAGTACAGAATTGAATGCTTAATCCAATGATTTTCTCAGATTCAGATTTTGCATCTTCTCCAGTTAATGAGCGAAAAAACCTAATCACAAGAACAGGTAAAAGACGATGCATCAGTCCATTCTGATTCTTCAAACAATGAACCCTTGTTGAATATCATCATAGGAGACAAGATAAACTACCAGTCTCAGTACCATCAAAGATGCTATCACGAAGGCATCCACATCATTGAACCACTTGGGGTGAAGTCATCAGATATGAAACAAAGACATTAATGCAACTGAAGCCAATGCCAAAAGTTATTCGCACACCAAAAGGGGATACTGACCGCTATATCTATTAAAATATAACTTGAAGCTAAGGAAAAAGACAAAAAAAAAGAAGAAATGAGAAAATGAATAAAAGCAAGAAAAAAAAAGACCTGAAACTTTTGTTCTACAGAAGAAAATTTCTGTACATATACCGATGATGGTTTGTATTGCCACCGTTATCATCAATATTATTCTGAACCTCCCTCAGAAGATTGGGTTAGGTGTTGGAAGTGCAATCAGTGGTGGCACAAAAAAGCGCATAAGTTATGAATCAGAAATTAACTTCATTTGCGATTTGTGCCTTCAATCGTCAACTCACATCCATACATTCGTCAACTCACCCCGTATGTGTGGCAAGTTGACAAAATTGCACAAAATTACAATTTAAGTGAGTTCTTAGTTTGAATAAAGATAAATATATAATACCTTTAATTGTGTATTTATATAGTAAATTAACCTACTGACCTGAGATCATATGTTAAAAGACTATTTCTTTGTCACATTTTCTTTGGCATTACACTAACACAAAAAAACTTACAAGTGCATCTAAATTTATTCTCTTATTTGATATAACGTATACACATCACCTTACGATAACAAAACAATCACACTATAATTTCATTGCATATTAACACTTAATAGACGGGTATTTCTGTTCGCCGCCTGCGGGCTGTTTCACAAGAATTTAGCACAACATAAGAGTTAAAAATTCGATAACTTTTGAATTAAAGGGAATTAAAAAACGAAAAGTTGAAAATCGTAGTCCCTACCTGTCCCGTCTGTTACCATCAGCGGACGAAACCGGTAGATACTACCCGACCCGTCGCGTCGGTTAAGTGTTAATAGGTATTTTAAGTGTTTATAAGAAACTAAGTTCACTGCGATACATGTCCTCCTACATCCTTTACGTAACTAACTAAACAAAGCATGCCTTTTCGTTTGTAGGGGAGCGAAACCAATCGAGAGGAGGGAAATTTATTGCCAGGGCCACGTGCAAATTGAGGTCTGGTTTATTAATGAATTTGTTAAAGGGTATCACAGATGACTCTGGGTGGTATTAAATTGAATTAAACAGTTATTTTTAAATTGTAGAAAAAAATATAATTAAAATTAAAAATATTATCTACAAGTTTGGTACTATCACATATGTACGTCCAGAAAATTTTACTTTTCTTATCTTTGGTGATGAACACTATTGGCGCACCCGCTTTATGGTTTACCTGACGGAGAAATTTATTTTCACTTAAATCGTCTGCTTAACGTTTCCTCATTAAATCTCCTCAAAAACTCTAAGACAACATAAAAGAAAATCGCCTCGAAATAACAGATTTAGATGTTTACAAACAGAAATATAAAAAGGAAAGGAAATCGCCTTCCTCCACCGCTTTCGAAAGCAACGCGATGGTGTGCGGACTTTATGTTATTTATCTCTAGAAGGGGACGCAGTAATTATGTTTACTCTTCGGCGAAATGAAATCGTACCGAGAGAGCGAAGAAGAGAGAAAAAAAAAAAGGGGAGGGCGAACTCGGCTCCGGTGCTCTCGAGGAAGACGTCCGCAATATGGTTGAACTTAGGGATCGGATCCCATAAAGACAAGATGTCACGGAATCGATTGGACACGAAACAACACGCGGTCTCCACGACCGGCCCCGGTCGGCTGATATCACTGATATTGTGAGGAACACCGCGACATCAACTACACGAAACGGGGCAATTGAATCGGCGTCGTGGTCAGGTTGCAGGGCCGTACTCTCCAGGCACACCGGAGGCAAATAATATTTGTATGCTAATTTAATGTGTAATATTTTTCAGGTGGAAGGTGATGTCGGCTGGATATTGGTTCCACGGTGCGGAGAAATTGTTTGTTTTTGTGAGGATCGCTGCGCTGGATAACGGATGAAATTTGTGGTATTAAATTAAGGAAACACGAAAAATGAAAATCTAAAGGGGGAGGTACTAGTGATTTGGTAGAATCGAGTAAAAGTCTCGAGTCACACAAGTAGTTTTATACAACTTGTATAGTCGAAACCAATTATGTTGCGTTAATGAGCAGACAAACTATCGCCAGATTAATATATTACTTTCGATTTCAAAATTATTCGAACAAGCCATAAAATCTAAACTTGTGGCGTACCTGCAGATACACCAATCTATGGCGAATGGACAACACGGGCACAGAAAGACACGTTCAATCAACAACAACTGGTACCACCTGCCTGAATGAATATATCTACAGAACATTCGATGCTAGTGATTATGCAGAAATCAATACAACCTTTGATTCTGTTAGTCAGGACATTCTAATACATAAGCTAGAGCACTATGGGATCAGAGGACTGCTCTTACAACTGAGAAAATCTTATCTAACATAGGGGATACAGCTGACGGGGTTGCCCAAGGTTCCATCCTCGGACCTCTACTCTTTATAATGTACACTAAGGATCTTCTGGCTAACGTAGGTGGAGCAAAGATCTGCATGTACGCTGACGAAATGTCACTCTTATTGCAAGATAAGTATTTAAATACATCCAATTGTAACTCCGAAGCTGCGACGAAAAAAATTGATTCCCTGCAAAGAAGTTGAAGTTCAAACTGAACGAAACCCAGAATATTGTGTTCACCACTGCACGCTTGAGCCAGCCACAATCGGCAAAATTTCTAGGCGTCGTTGTAGATCAACACTTCAAATAGTGTCACCACAAAGAGGATTTGTCAGCACGACTATCATCCGCTCTTTTTGCGCTTAGATCAGTGGTTCTCAACCTTTTTTCGCCTAGCGCCCACTTACTGGATTTTGTATAGATCCCAGCGCCCACTGGTGGGCGCTACCGCCCACGTTGAGAACCACTGGCTTAGATGATTAAAATATATAGCTACTAACGTAGCAGTGAAAACAGCTTATTTCAGTGTTATCTGCAGTTTATTAAGACACTACAACAGAACAGTATATACGTATTTTAGCAAATTAAACTATAATACTGGTAATAAATTAAATTTGAGATTTAACGGTTAATAGAGCTCTGTTTCTGCACCGTTAAATTGTTAAATACGTGTGAAACTATATTCAATTTTATTATATTTTGAAAAATACAAGTGTGGCCCTCACTAAAAATTACCGAAAAGTTACCGTTTTTCGACCCCTATAGGGTGGTGCCCTCTATCGATAATTTTTAACCTTGCCTTGTGATATGAATATTACCATGGTTGCTGTCAATTAAAAAGGAAAAAGCCAAGAACCATGAAAGAAAGTAAACAAACATTCACGTAACCACAAACAAACTGTAAATCGCTGCGAATCTTATTGCAAACTGTAATAAATACGAGTTGTAGTCAAATTTTCTAATAGAAACATGTTCAGCTGTGAGGAAAATGATAATATATTTGCCCAACAGATTGCTCCAAATAAAGGACAAAAAAAAATACAAATCATGTAGTTGTACAATAAAAACACAAAAATGTAAACATAAAGAGTACTTGAGCTCAGTTTAAACGCTAATATAAAAAACATAATAAATGATTAATAAGCATTATCATCTCTTCATGAAGTGGTGTAATGGTAAGAAAATTGACGAATACAGTGAAAATGTCCTACTCACTTATTTTTCCGCTAAAACGGGAAACTATAAACATTATGATCAATATTTTCCATGATAAAAACAACTTTGATTGCAAAAAACATTAGTACTTATGTTAATCTATATAGCGTATTTAAAAAGGCAAATCCTGCAATCAAATTGTTGGACTAATTTTATCTTGGTAATATGTAAAATACTCAAATCTTCAAAATACAAGCACCTATACAGGACACTGCTTCAGAAGAACGTCTACATCTTTGTTAGCTTACCCAGCTGCTGATATGTCACAAACTTTGCAGGGTCATGGAGGATGGTGGTCTTCAATGATAGCTGAAAATAATGTTGAAGACTTCTTGACTAATAAATTATCAATTGCTGACGAGATTATAAATAGCAAGAATAATAAGAAAACACAAGATAAAATTACTGCTGTAGCAACATTAAAATGTGCACAAATTGTAGGTAGGCACATATAATAAATGTGTATATGCCGAAATCACTTATTACAATTGTTCAGTTGTTATAAATAATTACATCAATAAATCATAAATAAGAATCCAATAATTAAATATATAGTTTGCATATTTGCCGGTCTTCCGGCTTTCTGAGATCTGTATTTCGGCATTCAAATTGTGTTGTGCCAGTACATCTCGTTAATTCAACTGGTAGAGCAACCATCCGGTGGATGGGAGATGTCGGGTTTAAATCCTACACGAGGTAAAATTTTTAATATAAAAATTGCCACATATTAATTACAGTTATTAGCAGGAAGACATTTATTTAATGATTTCACATTGCAAGAATCTAGCAAGTTTGTAATTTTTATAAAAAAAGCCGCCTAAAAGTTTTTTTTTTTTCTTAAGCTCGGCCGAAGAAACGTCACTTTTTGGTCTTGGTACATAAATATCTTAGCACTTATAATACTTAGCATGGTAATAAGATCGGGAAAACCCTGACGGATTATGGTAAAAGCCTTACCATATCGTAAAATTTCTCATCTAAGTTAACCGATAAAATACACCGCTAAAAGACGATTGATTTTCATTTAATTCCAACCGATAAAATCGACGAATAACCGCCCTCCCTTTTCCTCGTTTCGTAGAACATTACCCAAGCCAAGTAAACAGATAAAACTATAAGCAAACAACACGTAAGATGGCCGTGTCATAATCGTAAAAGATAATTTTATTAAGTTTGGAAATGGAACGGAGTTCATCGCCATCGCCTCGTTGCAGTCCCGACTAGATACATAATTTTCCGTGCCCGGTACAGACCAGGACGGCAAAGGCCGAATTCGAAATGTTCGCGAATGTCGCGACAGTTACGGGGAAGACCATCGCCCCATTACAACCCATTAATGGTGTCGTTATAGATATGGGGAACTAGAGGTAAAGTACCTATATTAAATGTTGTAAAAAAAGGAAAATTGTTTCACTTAAGAAAGTTTAATAATGGCATGTATATGAGTAGCAGGAAAGTACGTTGAATTAATGCTATAATGGTAGAAATCTGCACTGCACCTATAATCAAGAAGGAAAACTGGCTAAGGTTCCAAACACACTGCATTTATGTCTTCAAACTTTTGGCATTTTTCATTGTTTCAATTCCACCATATATTACCCAAGCTTCCATTTCGTCAGCGCATATTTACTGGCATTCTGTACGAATAATTCAGAGATGTCTTCCACATATTTTCATCTTTACACTAGCAATCCAATCATTCTGAATTAGATTTACGTTTTGTCCAAAAAGAATTTCTATTTTATGTAAATCCGATATCCTTATCCATATTACGATCTTTGTCTGTGCCTTGTTTTTCGGGTTTTCTTTCGTCTTTAACTGTATATTATACAGCACACATTCAGTTATTCATACCCTTTGTACTAGCATGGTAGTAATTCAGCCGGCATTTAGGTCGAAGGCTTCCGTCTTTGGCGCAGTCCTCTAGACGACTTTCGTTGGCCCCATTACTTTTCCACAGACTGCAGAGCGCTGCCGGCCGGATCGACCGATCTGCCGCCGCCGTTTGGCGAAAACAGGCGCCCGACCGGCTGGCGTCGTTTTGCCCTCCTACTACCTGCGAAACCGACGCTCTGTTGGCGTAGTCCTGCGTCGAATCAATCCCGCGCGATAGAAACTATCGCGCACATATGGTGACAAACAGAGAGTTTTATGTCTATCCATTGGATATTGTGATATAATTAATCTCACATGTCATTACAATCACAAAACAATTTAACTTTCAAAATAAATACAAACATTTACTTAAGACACTACAAATATATTAGTTCAATCCGAATTAAACGACAGGATACCAGGCTAGCCGCAGAATTTTACTCCAATACAAGACTATTCAAATACATCTGCAAATTAACACGTGAACACAAACTGTGAGTACAAGAGGTACTTTCAAACATTAGGTATTTTACCTATCGAAACGCAAGGAATTAATCATTTCACCTGTAGCAATATTTGTAGTAATAAGTTTAGTAGAATTTCATGTTATTTCAAATCTATTCAACGAATCTTGTGGATTCCACCCGTTAAAGTATTCAGAATTTGTTTAAAATCATTTAGTTCGAATCCTAGAAGTTCAAAAAGGTTAATTGAAATAAATTTACTTAGTTATAGATTTTGAAACAGAATAAACAAAATAATTATAAGTTAAGGGAAGCAGTGGCTGTTGTAAAAGTTAATTTTATTGTTGTTCGGTTTTGAAACATTCTACGAATTTGCTTTATGTATTAATGTTGCTTATTCGCTTGTTTCTTTAATATAATCTATTTATTTTACGTGAATGTTTGTGGTTTTCTTGAAAATAACCATTCACTTGAATAACACATCACAGACATACCGACAAACACAAGTTTTTGGCGGTAAGAATCATTGGCAATAGGATATTCTGTTCTTTTAACCGTAAATTTGCATGACGATCAACAAATAAGTTTCCAAATAAAACGGCGCTAAAGCTGAATTTAATATTTTCAAGGTAAGGGGCGCATCCTCGTATCGTTCATGCGAACCTCATCAACGCCCTGAGATAGATTTCTTTTTTCTTTATCTTTTCATTTTATTCAAGTGTGTTTTCTATTTTTAATATTACAATATATAATGAGAAATAATAGGCCAAGAGGATATTTTTCACATGAAACCATAAGAAAAATAAAAACAATGACTTTTAGGTCTGGTACATACGGTGAAGTTTCATTGTCGAGTATAATAATAATAATGCTGCATTTATAACTAAATACATTAGATTTGCGAGTATATGTACAGGTCATTATTTTACATTTCTCAGTTTTTAGATGCAGATCATTATTTGTACATCAGTGAGGGGTGTATTCATGTCATACGATAATATTAAATAATCGTCCAAGCTGTTGATAGCAGTGAAACTTCGGGATTTTCAGAGTTAAACGACCATCCTGCACCAAACCGAACATATAAATATAAAAAAATAAAAATGGACCAAAATCCGAACCATAAGGTACTCCATTCTGAGTGGTTATAGTAGAGCATGCTTTAAAGAAACCACATTGAGTACACGATGTGTTAATATATATGCAAGGTGTTCCTGACCACCCATCCAATGTCTTTGTCTTGTGATCCACTACAGCCGGATTAGCGTGGCAAAAAATTGAACAACGAAACTCCACATGAAATATATTACAGGGAACTCTTTATCGAAAATGGTCATCAAGGCTTCACGGAACTTTATGTACATACTGTATGTGTGTGTCTAATCACCCAGAAACAAATGTTCCCAAGCAGCATCACACACTTGTGTGTTAATGAAATTTGTGTGCCTCACCTTAATGGTTTTTATTTCAGTATTCGCAGGAACCTAGAGCTCCATATAGCTCCATTATGAATGCCAACAATTGTTCGAAGACCGTGTGGAGTATATTTAATAAAACAACACGCCGAATAAAAACTATTAACTTCGAGAGATCATAATGAACTCATAACTGATCCGCGGCATGTTGCGGATATGTTTCCCAGTTTTTTTTTTTAATTCTGTTAGTGTCTGGCGTCAATCTTCATATTTCAATGTTTGTCATAGTAATCTTTATTTTGACTTCCAACTAATCCAGTGGAGATTGATTATCAAAACAGCGTCGAGATATAATGCCAAATCCTTATCTGTTATTGTAAATAAATATGTTTTCACAGTCAGTTTTCCCAGACGAAATAAAAATATCGAACATTATATAGATTTTCAAGAACACTAAAAGTTATCATCCAAACTGATATGGCGCACAAAGTTGTCAGCTGTTCATTATGTGATTGACTGGTGGGGATAGTATTTGAAGCCACAAAACGGCATACTCTTCCTTGTTCCACGCACAAGCAATGTATGGTATTTTGATCTATCTTGTAAATCGTTTTCTTAAAAAATTAAAAATACTCACATTACCACCAGAGTTTGTAATGACTTGTGCAGAGTATGTAGATACACAAAAACCAAATGAATACACAATGCCCAAAAATGTGCATACCTATTCAGCCAGAGCTACTGAAAGGTACGCTAAAAAAAAACAACCAGTCCAGTTTCAGTTAGAGGGAAGATTTAGTGCTGTACCCTCCACAACAACCCGTAAAACCAAAGAGCCCTAAGTGAATTATTTGTGTAGGAGCGGGCCAGGAGACCATGTCTTGACTGTCTAAAGCAGATGCTCCCAAACTTTTTTTTCTCATAGACCACTTTGAAAGTTTTGCTGGTTCCGGTGGACCCCCTGCAGCTACATTTCTACCATATTTCCAAAACTCGGCAAAAAATGTGAAGATTAGATCTAACTATGGAAATTTGCGTTGCGGCTGAGTTATTGGCTAATTAATTAATTTATTGTGCTGTGAGTGGATGTCAAAAAAGTAAAGTTAGCCAATCAAAAAAGTGATTCCATCCAACTTTACTCCTTTGACATCTACTCACAGCTCAAGAAACCAATCAATTCTCACATACTTTATATAGGAAACTCCCCATTCGGAGTGGTGAAAATAAAAAGAAAAATAGTATATTTCCCTGTGTTGTATTTATTAAAATATGTAATCATTACACTATTAATTATTATTGTTATCATATTACATTGTAATATAATTAAAATTAAATAATAATAACGTAACGTAACTTCAACAATGACAATCACAAAATAGTCATAATTTTAGTGGGAGGTAGGTACTTGATAGATTGACAGCAAATTATCCATATTTGGCTTTAGTTTTGTTAGTCATAACCGCAAATCTCCCCGTTCTGTGATATTCAATCTGCTCCTTTTTTTTTTTGTTAAAAGGTTTGTAACGACACTAAAACTTTTCTCGACAAGATATGACGAATGAAACGCTATCAAAAGCTTTCTCGCAATTCCCTCCAGTCCAGGATATTTTTCTGGCATATCTGCCTGCAGCCAAAATGTTTAAATTTCACCTTCAGTTCCTCATTAGTGCTAAGCTCGAATAGCTCCTCTTGTAATATCGCATTCTCCACTTCCGTTTCATCGAGTGGATTTATGATCCATGGTGGTATTTCCATCGTTAGAATATCTTCAAATCTGATTTTAAAGTCATCATGCAGGGCAATTAAATGTTGAACGTATGTGTGAATATCCTCATCAAGGCATTCTACCTGTACTTCGTCCCTTTACACGTCTGAACAAGCATTGCGGACGGCGACAGCGGCAGCGCTTTGCAAATCCCGACACGTTGTACTACATATGGAATATGCAATATACGAGATAAATTTTGGTGGACACCCGCTTACAAATTGTGAACCCCCATTTTTCTGACACGCCAACGTAGACCCGCGTCGAGTCTCCCGTGGACCGCTGGGGGTCCACCTGGACCACTTTGGGAATCACTGGTCTAAAGTATCGAAATACAGATATTGTGAATATGAAAAAAGACTCTGTAATGCCTGCGTACCGCCCGCTGCAATACCGCTGTTAACGAGAAATGCTTTACTGCATGCAAGATCCGCACTACACGATCTTTTTGCGGTAAAAACTGGACTAGTATGCAAATAAAATTTGAAAGAAATTTGTTTTAATGACATATCCCGACAAATTGAACATACCACATCGTTAGAAATCTTTGTACGAACGCGATCCTTATCACAGAGGCATCACGGCCGACAATTCTATACTGAATACTATTAGAGAGTTAAAAAATACACGATCTTTCAGGATTCAGACGTTATTTGATGGGGCACAATGTCAATAAATAGAAAAACGTAAAGGACAAAAAAGACTTAGAGTGCGTATTTAAAACGCTACTTTCAGTGTCTAATACATTTTTGTATTTACAACGAAGAAAGAACAAAATACAAAGCCAGAGGAGAAACAAATAGTTGAATGCAACTTCGTCGCCAAAAGCTCGTACACCTCGTACCGCATGTGCCATAAATTCGCCGTAAAATTCCAATCGACAAATAATAAGCGTAGTTAAGAAGGTTCATAGACACACCAGAGAGAGGTAGATCTAACGTCGAAGTCTCACGTAGAACGGAGGTGGTGTGGAGGGCGCCTCCCCTGGTCGAGAACGAGAATCAATTGCAGACGTATCTAAGGCGGCGGCTTGGTGGCAGGGGCCCCCGTTGGCACTCACGCGAACACATAAAGCACACGTCCCGCGTCACATGGGAGGAATTAGAGGTCGCCGGGGCCGTAAGGAAGACCGAATTTACTATCGGGTTCGCCGCCTTGTCTGTTTGAACGCCACGCTAACCGCACACACACACAAACTCGCCGTCTTTCCGGCTTTGTTTATTACACCAGACCGTCTATCCGCCTCTATATACGCGTTTCCTTTGTAAATAGATTACCCCACGGTCGGTCCTCATACCGCCGAGAGCCCGGGGTGTACGGGCAGGGGTGCCCCTATTTCAAGGGAACCTCAGACTTTCTTGCTTCCACGACGCGCTGTCGGTGTTCGATTCGCGCTAATGCATATCGAATGCCGGCCTATCTGGGTATCAGAAGCTGATATTGAAGAGGGTACGAGGCGTAGAACATCCGAAAGAGAGAACGGTTTCCTAGTCGCGGAGAATCATGGAGATGCTATCCCGTGCTTCCTCGCAGTATATTTGTGAAATAAAAAGACATGTTTTACGATTTTATATCGAGAAAAGAATAGACAGGCAAAAAAGCGTTGTTTAACAAAGGAATTTTATAATATATTGCTATGATATATCATGCTAAACATAACCACAGCATCAAACGTTAACTATAAAATTATTTATGTAAATGTATTTTGAACTATTTATTTTGTAAACATATGTTGTTAAAGTCTAAACTAAAAACTTACTTATATCGTATCTAATTCAAAAAGGGCAGGTTACCATGGATTTGAAGGAAATGTGTTCCTTCGCTGATTATTCGAACGTGGGTTGATTATGCCATGTCGCATCGTTGGAACAGATACCTTTCATAGTTGCTGGGGTCCTTTTTGCCTAGGAGATATCAAGTTGTTGAAAACAAATGTGAGGGACTTCTTTTTCGGTTTTTCCTGAGTGTAGTTGCATTTCGAATAATAATCATCTAGAAATTTTTAAATTGCTATGAGAATAAGAGTCATTAACTTTAAAATTTACTTACAAGAATGAGAGTATTGCGTATGTAGTGCCAAGATGATGGAAATCCAGTGATTTCGAAGATTTGGGGTGGCGTATTTCTAATCCTGGGGCCGATTGAAGAGTTTCGTTCGAGCCTATTTGCTGTGACATCGTTGGAACACTAATTGGGAGCTGAAATGATCGTGGTGGAGTTGGAATTAGTATTTGGAGTATATGAAAGCAGTTTTTCGTACTTGAAGTAAGCGATTATTCATCTTTTGAATTTATAACTGGCGTTAAAAGCGTAAAGGGAATGTTAGGTTATATTATCGTATGATATGAACAGTGATCCTAGTGGATTTTTTGTGGGTAAGCAAAACGTTTGATGCTGTGGGGGGTTTAAATGCATGAGCGATTTGAGTTGGCATTATTTGATGTACTTGATTTTATGATGGGAATTTAGCGGGGGATTTGAAATTGATATTAAAACGAGATATATGAGTTATTAGTTTGGATTAAGATTCTAGAAATCATCCGATTGGTTTGCGGTGTACCCAAAAACAAGTGGAGGGGTGAATTTCATGTACCTGTGTACTGTAGTGTCATCTTACAATTGGAGCGTAGTATATCTGTGGAGTAAATGATATTAAATAAATAACGCTGACACGTTTTGTAGCAATATATTGGCGTATTCTCTCTTTAAATCTGGTCGAACTAACAATTTTTAATTTTCTTTCAAATATACCTAGGTAAATCAAATGATATAATTCTTATTTTCAAATAAATTAAATATGTTTTTAATATTCCAACGTCACCCTTTTTCAACTTATCAAACTACAATTAATTAACTAGATCCCCAATTCCGAGAGGAAACTAACCACCACGACAATGTACTTAGATACAAATGCACCTCCGTACCCAGTTTGCTGCGTATAACGAGACAGGAATGTTGGGGGGAATGTTACACCTGACTTAGTCATCATAAAAATAATCATCTATTCAACGAAATATCTAAGAATTCCCAGGGACATAAATTCTCAAACGGCAGCTCCACTTACTCCAACAAACAATAAGTTAAACATTTAGCTCCGGAAATTAATCTTTAAAATTCATAAATTTATCTAAAACTCGTTAAATCAAAATTTAAATACCCCACGAAATATTTTTACTATGTCGACGAATATTAAATTATTGTAAGAAAACATTAAGTAAGAAAAATCACTAAAATAAACCATATCAGACTAGATTAAACAAGGGGCGCTAACCCATACTAGTCAAACATTCAGATTAGCCTGCAATAACTATAATTCTAACCTAAAATGTATGTAAATATAAGGAGCATTTTATAGTAAAAGTTAATTATATAAAGACAATTTAAATATTAAATAGTAGTAAAATATTGCTTGAAATTTTGAATCGTAACTAAAATACGCCTGTCCTCTTTTGTGGTTCGAGGAAGGGTGAAGCCAAGCCGCGTTTGAAAAATAAATGTCTTTTCTGAAAGCGAAACTGTCTAGCAACTACTTTGATTGTTTTCTCCAACCGCACAATATCGAGATGCCCCGGAGAATGCTCTAGTTACTAACTAAATTGAGCGGATATTGACAAAATGCGAACATATGCATACGATAACTGATAGGAGAACTTCTGTAATATTATCTTTGACGGCATCTTCAACTGTCTGCTTGGTAGAGATTCTGTTTTACTCTGAACTATTGTGAAACCCTGATTACCTTTGCCAATAACAACGCTTCTTCTAATTTAACCTTATCAACAGCGGATTTAGTGTCATCTACAATTTACTCTTTCATTTCATTTAAAAAGTCGTTAATTTTGTTTTGTTATATCGTCCGTTTGTTACAACTGAATCAAGTTTCAACAGTAGCAGACCGTATGCCCCGTTTCAGCTACTTCTTTTGTTGCATTTGAAACAACAGCACTGTTGCTTTTATTTTGAACAACGTTTTATCTTTAGCTTTCCTGTATTTCTTACGAAACCGTTGAAACCCCCTAATTTTACAAGCACCTTCCGAAAGAATATATTTGATGTCCGCGCACACTTCTTCTTCTATACCTTGCTTGCCATATGTTACTTCATCTTGAACTGTAAAAATACAAATTAATTATACATGAATCGAGGCATTTGTCAATGTTAAAAATAATAAAAATTTCAAAATTAAATATGTATGCAGGTAAAACATAAATGTATTATTATGGATTTTAGTGCCCCGCATTGGGCGCTAAAAACAATTTTTCTATTTTTATTATCTCACGTTGTGTCGGAAAAGCTCCAATCCTCTCTTCCTTTCTGATGCCTTCAACGTTGAATTATCCAAGTTCGGTTGTATAAAAACTCCATTTTTACTTCGAGAACGCGTTTCACCGCTTCAATCCCGTAAATACCAATCCAATCCCCGTAATATCCACTTGGACGATCGTATCCGTCGTTAGGGCAAACGTTCGCCGATCTCCCTTATTAATATCGCATAAATTCTCGGACTAGTGGACCCGGAAATGAAGCGAATTATCGCGCGGACAGTTGCCGATATGACTGGCATATTGCGACGGTCACCCGGGGGAGCAAACATAATAATAATTTACGGTAGCGCTCTGTCTAAATCGTAATTACGCTCATGAATTTATAGATTGGCGGTCGCAGAAACTCGGGGCGCACGAGCGGCGGGTTTCTGCCGTGCTCCTGGTCGCGTCCCGCACTTTGCTGTGACGGTAACTCAGTGGCCTGTCAAACGCGATTAACCTTAACCGGATCGCGGACTCCGATCGAGTGTGAATTACACGATAGGCAAATCCGAGAGCCCCACGGCGGGCGCTAGTAATGGAGCTTTCGGAAGCCAGCTGGTAGAATGGGACTGAAGCCTTGGGTTTAGCGGTGTGTTGTCTCCGCGCTGAAGGTCGTATCACAACTAAAGAACCGGTTAACAAGAATATCTGAAGGTATCACCTTATTATAAACAATTAAAAAATCGAAGAAGAAAGCAGTATAGATATGCTTTTAAGATACTTTTAACAATAGCCTGACTGATAAATTAAATTAAATGGATGAGGTCGAATTGAACTAAATGAAGTAGAAACAGACACATAACTTACTTTTGTTCATAGAAGGGATATTTGGCGAATTTATATATTCAATTGAAGAAAATAAAGCATCCAAATGGAATAGCATATTCCACATTTGAATGGTTTTGAAGTGAAACTTCTTAAGAAGTCAGCAAAATGGACAATCTGGGCGTTGAGTAAAAGCCAAGGAGAGTCACCACTCCATCAGATTTTGATATAAAAGTTTTTTTTTGTTATAACACTCGGCGTCATAAAGCGAAAATCTAACTGCAAAACGTCGCGTCAAATTTTTCAACGCAAGCTATTGCCGAAAGACGTTAAATTGAGACCAGTTTCAAATTCTTTGTCGTTTTGTCATAACACGAAAATGTTTTCTTTTTTAACTCAATGTTGTAACAGATGTTCCTTATATAGTCATCGTATTCTACCTAACCTTCTAAAGATCGTACACTTTTACGATTCGGTAATTAGAGTAATTCTTGGAACCGACGAATTTTCAACGGAGGGACTTTGTCACATCCCTCCCCGTTAAAAATGCGCCTGTACAGAAACGTTGTTGTATATATTATCGTAGTTTTAAAAATTTTACCTTACTGTTAATCATCTCCTGATGATGCTAACTTGGTTAGCGAAACGCGCGTCGAGAGATTGTGCATTGTTGTTTGGTGATAGTGGAAAACCTAGCATTGACTTTTGTCAGTGTGATAGTTAGTATAATTTGACAATTCATCATGGCAAAATAAACGCTTCAGCAGCAATTGTATAAAAATAATCGTTCTTTTGTTCAAACTCAAAGTGATCTTCGTGAATATTTTGGTCCACATAATCGCCCTTCTGTGCTTGTTATTCGTCGAATCGTTAAATAATTCGAAAGAAATTTCAATTTCCACGATAATACAACATAATACAACAACTGAAGTGGCTTCAACAACAATAAGCGTCGTGTGTTTGCTGATTGGGCTCTAGACCAACTCGAAATTGATCCTGATTTTTTTTTTTTTTTAAAAGCCCATTTTTGATTAAATGACTTCGTTAAGAAACACAATTGTCATCTTTTGTGTGAAAATAATCCACAACAAATTCACGAGCAGTCTTTGCATCCAGCAAAAGTTACTGCTTGGTGTGGTTTATGACACTGTTGCATCATCGGACCATATTTGTTTGAAGATGCAAATGGAGATGCGATAACAGTGACTGGTGAGCGTTGTCGATCAATGTAACAAATTTCTTTTTGGCCAAAATTGGATGAAATGAATTTACAAGCACGTGTTTTCCAACAAGATGGTGCAACACCCCATCCCATGTTGCTAAAGTCACTATAGGGATATTGAGAGAAACGTTTCATGAGTTTGTAATATCCAGAAATGGAACTGTTAATTGCCCTCCAAGAAGTTGTGATTTAACACCTTTGGACTGCTTCTTGTGGGGTTGTTTAAAATCGTCGGTTTACGCCAACAAACCTGGAACTATGGAAATTGAACATCGATCGTTGCCTTCATGAAGTGATTTTTTGCAAAAAGTTACCGACAATTGGGTTCATAAAATTTAATCCTGCCAACCAAGCTGAGGCGGTCATTTGAATAATGTTTATTCAAAACATAATGTCATAAGTGGTACTATAAAATAAAGAAAAAGTTTTGTTTTTGTCTCACCTCATTATATAGACCTCCAACTTAACATCGAGAAGATCCAGAGGCGGTTCTTAAAGTTTCTCTGCTTTAAGAGCAGTGAAGTGTATGCGGAGCATTAGGGAATTACATATACAACATTATTGGAACAGCATAAAATTATTACAGCAATAGAAAGACAATAAATTGTCGAAACGTTTTAAGAAAATATAATGTCTTTTATTAAGAAAAGTCATATTTTCAAAAATTAAAGTAGACTATAATAAATAACAAGACTGCCTAAACAAAGATACATTAAATAATAATATAAGATAAAAGTGGAAGATGCAGCCAATTTGCCAATTCTGGTCTCCCCTATTTTGTTACATCGTAGAACATCTTTTAGAGCGCATAAAACCTAAACTAAAATGAAATAATTTGTACGCCCAGTACCAAAATGCAGATTATAAATCATCCATTTTATCACAACAGTACAAGAGTTCCGAAACCGACAATTGCATTAGCTACTTCGCGAGGTGTCTCCTACGAGATAGCTCTAAATAAATTCCCGTGCAACTTTTAACGCGGTAAACAGGGCGAAATACATTTCATAAACTCACGCCGCGACGTGCACCTAGCGAATTTATTCGATTCCGTTGCCACTCTCCTGCTCTCGAAGGATTAAACATTTATTCCGCTCGAGGAAGAAGTTTTACGTTATTGTCGAAGTTATAAGTGTAAAACAAGTAGTAGTCGGCGGCGCTACTCGAGTGAAGTGGCGCTAGGACAGAACTAGACAAATGTAGTACCGTAATTCTCCGTCGGGGGCGCCACTATCGTCTCGGTCGTCGTCAGAGTGAAGCGGACGCAGAGTCGGATCTCGGAGGCGGCGACGTTATACGAGTCGCGGAAATTCATCGAAGTTCGGCGGTAGGAAGCCGAACAATCCGCGGATAATTTGCCAATTCTGGAATAATTCCGTTCGCACGGACGACTGGTGTTATTTCGTGTTCGATATAGTATAGAGAATTGTATTAATCTTGCTGGTAATTCAATCGGATTTGAACGGCTGTTGGGCGAGAATTATAATTATTTGTACTTCTAGTTCGTCGCAAAAGTATTCCAATTTTATTAATTATCAAAAGAAATAGGAATAGTAGCTTAAATCATTCTGCTTCTAAGAAAAAAATACTAATGACATTTAGGTACTATGCCTTCAATATTTGCGGACGCAAAATTTAATACATATAATCCGTTTCAAATTATATGAAACTTGCATTTAAATTTGCGAATGGTTTTATTATACCTTGCAATGAGAAGTATTACGGACAAATTAATCCAATTATCTTTTTACGTAAATCAATTGATGATCCGTACGGATACAATTTAAGGAATTTCTTGGGAGTGTAGGTATCCAGATAAAATCTCATTGTGAACACCTGTTTTATAGTTTTACAGTATAAAAAGCATCAAAACTTAATTTCCGCATCCGATTTTAATGCCTTAAGAAAATTATAGGACGAGTAAACATGTTTAAATTGATAAAATACAGAATTTTCTGTAAGTAAGATATTACTACTTACTCTTATTTAATTACTTATATGCGCATAATATGTTTTCTTTTGATGTAGGAAAAGATAAGATTGCTGTGAAACCAATGAATTGTCCCGGACATTGTCTAATTTTTGATAACCGCATAAGATCATGGAGAGAACTGCCGTTGCGGCTAGCAGATTTTGGTGTTCGTCACAGGAATGAAGAGCGCCTAGATTCCAGCAGGATAATACGCACATTTTCTGCGCAGCAGAACAAATCAAAGATGAAATTAGAGGAGCGCTTGAGTTTCTGAAGCATGTTTATAAAATTTTTGGATTTACTTTCAATTTAGTACTGTCTACTAGACCTGAAAAGTATTTGGGTGATCCTGAAATGTGGAATCGAGCCGAGAAAGTTTTAGAAGAATGTCTTAATGAATTTGGGGAGAAGTGGCAGTTAAATCCTGAAGATGGTGCTTTTTACGGTCCAAAAATTGATATAGCTATTTTAAATGCTCTGCGAAGACAATACCAATGTGGTACTATTCAATTAGATTTTCACTTATTTTATTAAAAATAATACGGGAGGCTTAGCCTCCGTAGCCTCCCCTGACGAGCCGCCACTGCCTATGTTAGTGAAACAGGCGCGAAGAAACGACCGGTTATTATACACAGAGCAATATTGGGTTCAGTGGAACGAATGATAGCAATCCTATTGGAATCTTACACGGGTAAGTGGCCATTCTGGTTGTCGCTTAGGCAAGCAATGGTAACAAAAAATATATAACAACTTACCTGCTGAAATGCGAAATTCAACCCTTTATAGTTTCAAAATAATCTTGAAATAGTATTTACTCAGTCGACCATATTATAGCTAGGAGGAATTCTTCAGTAATACATTATTACTAAGTTAATTTAATGTTATTTTTAGTTTTACTTGAAGTATTGTATATTTATTTATTTATTTTTCTCTTTTTCCGACTGTATCCCATAAGTTTTGTACTTCTTTTTTTTGGGAAATAAACATTATTATTATTATTAACACCGATTGCACCAGCCTTTGATGAACATGCACTCGAGGTTCAAAGCTGGATTCATGTGTTAAGTAGATACTGATCCAGGAGACACTATGAACAAAAAAGTGAAAGCGAAAATGAAATATTTGGATTATGAAAGCTATATTTACTATTTATCTCATAGTGCAACGATATCACGTTTAGATGATACTTAAAATGCTAAATAAAATACCGTAAAATAGATAGTATATATTCTACCATACTTCACGATATTGCACATTTCAATTTGACGTTTCCGTTCAGAAATAAACAGAACTGATAGCGAAACCTTTTATTATTTTTTTTTTCCTATTTAGATGGCTCCAGCGATAGCGTTATTGCTTTAACGTGCATTTTTCGCACGGGTTATCTAGCCCTAATATCTTATCTCCTAAAAAAAAAAAACCCCAGCAGTAACACTTTCCCGGAATGATTGTAATACACGCATGAACTGGATTAATACAAAAACTCTGCCACCCGAAAGTTGTTTTGAGAGATTTGAATTTCAGATTGTATTCAAGTATTACAAATAATATTGAAATTCTTTTAAAAATGTGAATTAATCTTGATAAACATTTATGTATAACGATACGTTTCTTGTCCTAAATGTACACAAACAACACCCAGACGGAACTTTATTGTTCCTGATCATGCGATATGGGGCCTAGCGTACGTGACCGGAAGTTGTACAGGTCACGCTGTCGACTACCTCAAAATTGGCAGTCTCAGAGCTATAACTAGGGACCGTGCAATATGCGTACGTCAAAACTGCAACCCCTTCACTGGCGTGGTTGCAGTCTGCGAATAGTGCTAACTGTACAGCATTGGTGGGGATAATATTGGGGTGCTTTGGTAATTTTCTCGATTGACGGTTTCGTTTCTGAATTAATGACGACAAGGTATGTTTAATGTTTGGGTAGGGACTCGTTAAGTATTGAGTGAGATGCTTGGGGTATTTTATCGATGACTGTACGGCACCAATGATAGTCTATTTAATGTTATTTAGGGAGAGCTTAATGACGGTTTCTCTTTACTTGGGACGCAATTCTGAGGGGTGGTAATCTCTTACTGTAATTGCGTAAATAAATAAAATATTGATGGCGTAATTGCAGGAATATTCCTACCACAAAGAAGTCACAGAAGTGATTTGTTCTAATTAACGTGGCAATTTTATCATTCAATTCTGCAAAAATTCCAACATAAAACCATGCAAATTAAGGTCCTCCGTGAATTATAATTTATGTTTAGAATAGCCCTACAATACCCCAAGAATTTTTTTATCAGAACGCAAAATCACATTTAATCGGCATAATAATTGTACATCGTTAAAATAAATCAATGCTTTTTTCATGACAACTCAGCGAACCACTTTGCACTCAATTGGAAGAAGTGACATAAAATCTGCATTTAAATTCACATGAAAGAAACAGTAAAGTATCTTTCCAACTTGCAAAGTCTATTAAAAAAAAGTTTTAAATGCCCAATTAGATTAAAATCTAAAGGGATCAGATAACTTGATGACCAGTTTGTTTTGGGCTACATGAGATGGTGTTCCACCTTACAGAAAATAGATCCTTTCCAATTTATTATCACCTAACTGGTTTATACCTAAGCAATGCAATATCTTCCGGCATTGGTACTGTCATTATAATTTTTTTGGATCAATTATGCATATAATTTTCAACTACTGCTAATCGTTTTAATTTTGTCTCTGGTATGACAAGTCAGGATAGTTTTCATGGAATTGTTGTCTAGTATGTTTCACTACACACGTTCCGTGATTGCCATATGAGCTAACCTGTATGTAGTTCTGGTCAGCACATTTCCCAGTCTGTACGCACCCATTCTGGCTTTACTATGGGATCACTAAGTGAGGCGGTGGCAACGCCAGAAGAACTTCCATAGTAATTTTTCATTGCGTCCAAAACAAAAAGTTTCCAAATGACGCAGCCGATAATGCTAGATTTAAATGTATTTCAAGGCAAGTGGCGCAACCTTGTATCGTTCAATCTAACACCAAAAACGCCCTAATTTTTAATAAAGAGTCTATTGCAGTTATATTTCTCAGGGATATTTCAAAACGCATTTTAATTATTAGTTTTTGCATCTTGCTCAGTTGAGGCGTTGCTTTTGTTTGTAGTGTCTTAGGCCACCACACCAAAGCCGCGTAGTTAAAGATGGCTTTTACCACCACGCTATAAGTCCAATACAGCATATCTGGTTTGAGACTCATCATGTGTGCGTCTGGCTGCCACAAAGCTCAGAGTTGTTTTTATGGTAATATTTTTTAAATATAAAATTCCAGGTTAGTCTCGAATTATAGGTCACCCCAAGATACTTCACCTATATGTACATTATTTCCAGTTATAATTAGAGGTCTCTCCAAATTTCTGCTTTGCTTTGCTTTGTTTGGGCTGACGTACAAGTTCTCCAGGTCCACCCATCTTGATACCAAATTGATAGTGTTAAATTTGCCTCTCATGATGACAACGAGATCATCAGCATACCTCAGGACACAATGCCCATTGTTTTTCAGTATTCCGAGAAGTCATCCGTCACGAGGGTCAACAGTAAAGGAGACCAGCAACGTCTCACCCATAATGGTGGTCTCTACCATTATTTTGCTTTAGCATGGAATTGATGCATCTACAACACGTTCGCTCAATTGCTCTGGCCGTGAGTGATCTTATCGCCAATGTTTTCATTTCCAGTTTTCTGACCAGCTGATGAAGAGCTGCCTCATTGGGGGTTGCAATAAGTCTATCATTATGTTGAGTGTGACTGTGGTGATGCAATTTTAAAATAAAAACATTTTATTACCTTGAATTTTATATATAGCATGTAGTTGTTTTAGTTTAATGATCAAAATTTTATTCGTGGAAATTATGACTTCAAATAAAACAAATTTTCTTATTTAAACCAACGTTTCGAAAATTTTATGGCTTTGTTTGAATAAAAACATTTTATTCCATCATAATCGCATTCTATAAACAATAAAAGGGATAAGTTCAATTGAGATAATGTAAATGCGTAAGAACGTGCTGCAGAGGAAAAAGAAGTCCGGACACCTAAATACGAAAATAGAATGCCACACAAGCCTTACTTTAGCTGAATATTTTTCAATTCTCAGGTATTACAAACGATGCTCCTTTCATACTTTTATTAGCATAATCTCATCAAATGACAATATGCGAAGACACTAAGAAGCGTCCTTTAAAGTGATTCTCGAGTTAGGTGTCCGGGCTATTTCTTCCTTAGCTATACAGAAATTACAGGTTCATAATATTATTTCTATTTGGTATGGTGTAACATAGTCCTTTTTTATTATCGAAAATAACAGCATTCTATATCTGAATATGTTTTAATAACAGTGTTTAATGATAATTATTATCTTTATGCCACTTTATTTTAAAATATGGCACCCACATCCTTCATTCCTCTCACAACCGGAGAATATTCATGTCGAATCTAATCCAATTTACAACATCACCGCTGACGAATATCCCAGGACCTTAACCGCCCCAATAGAAGGACGATTCCAAGGCAGTTTCTTCCGACGCAATTGGCGTAGTACAAGGACGACCCAGTAGTAGCTTTAAAACCGGGACGCCAACAGCGAGGACAGACTGCCCGAATTGCGAGACGTTCCGATGCAAATGAGCGTGTCACGAGATAGGCGTCAGGGGGCGACTGTTCCCGTTAGACCCGCCATAAAGCGGCAAATATGCCGGCGGAGTGATGTCGCGCCCTGGTTCCGCGGTAATCCCGAGGACTTGGCAGAGATGTAGGGCTTAAGTAATTACGCATTATATCCTGTACAAGTGGGCGACTGCGAGGAAAATTCGCGAATTCAGCTGAAAATTGAGCGTGCGACGGGAAGAGGGTATGAATATCACATAGCGAGGTTTAACAAGTGAACTTTATGAAGGAATCGAGTGATAAGAAACCTTTGTTCTTCGATACGGTAATATAATTAACAAATTAGTAACGAAAAATTAGTTTTTGGTGTTGAAGTTATCAATAATACCTAAAATAGTAACCGGGCTCTAAAATAAAACAAAAAGCTGTAAATATTCGATGGAAAAGTAATTTTCAACTTGATCTACCAATATTCTAACGAGATATTTTTACCTTACTTACTACATTTCCAAAGTAGATTCACTGTAATTGTTTAGTAATAAAATTCATTTCGTAATTTCATCTGAGAACTCTCAAAAAACCGATCGTACCGCAATCATTGGACCTACAATTAAAATAAATGTAGGAATGACTGAATAATACCCGTGTTTCGTCGTACTTTTTTTACACGACTTTTTTTTTGTTATCGAAAGAGAACACAAAAAACAAGAAAAAAGAAAAACGTCGAAGCCCGCCTTGGTATCTACATACATATACATACATACATATGTATGTATCTAGGTACTATTTTCAAGGATGTGGATCGGCTGATTTGTGACCGTTTCGGGCGTTCCCGTTTCGTGTGTTTCACAAAATTTTCCCCTTTTGGGCGTTCGCTCTATAGATGGGAAGTGAATGTGCGTTTGAATTCCCGTTTCCTGCGTCAGTTTTATATTTTATAGGAAATATGAAAAAATAAAAACAAAGTTAAGGAGTTTTGCTGATTCCGTAGTTTAATTTCAAATTAAAACAAATTCCACATCAGTACATGTATTAAAAAATATAAAATAAAAGTACGTTCAACTATATACACTATATACAAAACTTCATTAAAATTAAAATGATATTATATATGATATATATAATTAAATAATTAATATTATTCACATTAATATACCTTTTGCAATTTCCACAATAACAAATTACATTTCTGAATTGTATACTTGTATACCTAGTATTATATAGTTAATTTGGGTAATCCAAAATTAGAATTTTTAATCCCTTAACGACTTTACGCACGAAATGGGATTAAAGAAAAAGATATCTAATTTGGACGCCCGAAACGGGACTATTTCAGGTAAAATTTTTCGACGCCCGAAAGGGGAACGCTCGAAACGGGAAGACTAAAAATAGTTGGTACCTGTATGAACTGTTGCTAAGAAAAAGTTCCGATTTTACTTAGCGTAGTGACTACATATCCGTTTAAGCCTATCGCATACTTTTTGGATCTGATTGCCCCATCACTACCTGCAGCCATTCGGTCGCAGCTTATTGAGATTTAGCACAGGCAGTACGTCATTTACCAGTGACCTCATGCTGCCCCGAAGCCTTGGCAATCCAGTATGGTCTGTGTAAACTTTTAAATGGGACGCGCAGGAATTTATTTCCCACATTACCTACCTAAAAGTATCAGGTTGTATCAAAGTTCCTATCTCATGCGTTAAATCCTAGCGCGCACGAAGTTGACATAGTCTGGATCTGGATTCTAGGTCGGGGAAGGTGGTAAACACATGCACTTAGGCCACTCTTACCGGGCCCATTGTGCTACCTCTCCTAGGTGGCGTCGCTCGCCCACAGCCTACCCGAGCCAGCCTAAACTGAGCGTGAGCTCGAGCAGAGCAGCAGGCAAGGCGCCACCAAAATCGGCCATACTTGGCCAGTACTCCCTCAGAATGGAACCTCTAAGTTGGACAAGCGCTGGGCAATCACATAAAATGTGTTCCGGCGTCTCGTCTTCCTGGTAGCATGCCCGGCACAGTAGGCTGGTAGCCAAACCCATGCAGTGCATGTGTTTGTTTAGCTTGCAGTGGCCGGTCAAAAGCCCCACAAGTTGACGTAGGTTACTGCGCGAAAGCTGCAGGCAGTATTTTGCTGTCTTCGGTGACGGCCTGGAGATGACCTCACGCGCTTGACGGCAGGTGGTTATGGATTTCCGTCTAGTCTCATGAAGAGTGGCAGTCCATTGCGTTATCATGGTGTTGAGTGTAGCCGACGAAATAGGAAGAGCTGGTTCCGGCCCCACAAAGTGGGAGCGCGAACTCCGCTCCGTCAGCCCATCAGCAGCCGCATTACCTAGGTTTCCTTTATGACCTTTAACCCACTTGAGTGAAGTTGACATAGTATTCAAATTCAGATTTTTGGAAATTTATTCCAGTTGAAATACGCGAAAATGTTGGCGTAAAGTAAACTTGCGGATATGAATGTTATTCGTAAAATATAATTTTAATAATAACACGGTGCTACAAAATTTCCTTTTTTGCAAGCACTTTCAAAGTGACCTAGGGTATGTTATAGGTCTAGATGAGTGTATTACAAAACTGGTTTTATAAGTTTCAATATACCTCCAAATTCCCGAGTTATGGGCCAAAGAAAATTTTTTGAGGCTGCTACTTTTAAACATTTATAACTTTTTTATTTATTAACCGATTTTTGAAATTCAAACGGTTTTGGAAAGCAAAATAATTGTTATTTTTAAATATATATACTTCTCATACAATATTAGCACAAATATGCATAGATTTCTTCAATTATATGGAAAATTTTAAATTTTTTTTAAACTTTTAAAATTTCTACGAGACTTTTTTCCGAATTTAGTTTAAAGACAACACATATATTAAAGACAGTATTTCTCTGAGTAAAATGAGACGTCACTTGTTTAAATCGGTTGAAAAATGAGGAAGTTATAGTACTTTTTGTGAACAAAAGAGTGGAAACCTGTTTCGATTAGATTAGCATGATTTAATAAAATAACTTTAATCTAATAAAACTTAACGAATTTTATATTTGTATCACCAATTTATACATGAAATTTTTTTAAAAATGTTTACTTAATCTATTACCTTTAAAATACAAATCATCAGTTTCTCGCTTTAATGACCAGCAGTAATTAGCTAGCATCGTGATTTGACTTTTTCCTTCAAATCTCTTTTCAATTGTTAATAACTCCTGATGGAAACGTTCGCCTTGTTCGTCACTAAATTGGCCTAGATTTTCTGGAAAAAAATATAAATGGGAATGCAGAAAATGTATTTTTATAGACATTCTGCACCCCATTTCTTCGTAAGCCTCCAGAAACTCATTAACAACATGAACGTAGTCACCGCTTCTCTTATAACCTAAAAAATTTTCCGACAATGACATGAAACTAATCCACGCTCTCTTTTCAACTGCATTTAACGATTTCGTAAAGTTGTCATCAAGAAACATTTTTCGGATTTGTGGTCCAACAAAAATGCCTAGAAATAAAAATATAAAAAAATTTTCAATGTCTCTTAAATGATTGAAAATAAAATACACCTTTTATTTTGGCTTCACTTAGTCTCTGGCCGGACTAGTGGAATATTAATAACATTTTTTTCGCTTAGTTGAAATGACTTTCTTGGTGGCCAGTCTTTACATTTATAATGGTCCTTTGCACGACTATTCCATTCACAAAGATAACAGGGATACCTGAACAGGGATAGTGAAACCTCCCTGCATTCCAAAAAGAATTGTCAATACTTTTAAATCAGAGATGATTTGCCACTGATGTTTGCTGTAATTAATTACGTTAAGAATTTTATCTAATGTGGCATATGTTTCTTTCATATCAGTCGCATATGCTATGGGAACTGATGGTAACTCGTTTTCATTATGTAAAAGAACTGCTTTCAAACCTAGAAATTCGTGATTTTAAAATCTTTTCCACTCTTTGTTCACAAAAAGTACTATAACTTCCTCATTTCTCAACCGATTTCAACAAATGATGTCTCATTTTACTCAGAGAAATACTGTCTTTTAAACCCGAATTCGTAACATGCTCACCAACACCTTTAACGCACACTAGGTCATTTCAGAAGTGCTTTTTGAGTGTAGCACAGTGTAATTATTAATTTTTTTTTAAACAATCTTGATTTATGTGGGACTTTTATGTGTTGGTTTGTAAGACTATCTATAAGTTAGAATCCCATACTTAATTACGAATTTACTTGCTTCTTAGCCTTTAATAATCCAGTAAATTACCTAAATTTAATAATAGTTAAGTTAATAGAAACCAATGACATTTTTTTTCAATATTTCGGTTCCATCAATTAAACAAACCAAAATTTAGAATTAATTCAAATTAAAAAAGATAACAATTCTATAATTAAATTTATACTTTTCAATAGTACACTTTGTATATTTCATTAGACCACAAATATATTATTACACAAAATCAAACTATGCACATAACATAAACAAAAACCTTTTTATTATGCGTGACTTAACTTTTCTTTTTAGTAAGAGCTGTTCACATGTGGATACGTATATTTACGATAATATCTACCATTTCGCCAAATCGGAATAAAATCCGGATATCATTGCACAATTAGAAACTTAAAGTAGTAATAATCGTATGAGCATTCGTAGTTTAGAGATTAGATACGACACGACTGAAAAATCACTGCAATTGAAACATTCTTGGAATGCTGAGATATCTCCTTAAATATATGTCCTGATTAGAATCAAAACGATACTCCGATTATACAAATGTAAAACTGGCGATTTTTAAATAAATTGAATATCTATATGAAAGAATTTAACGCAAATATATCGATGATTGTGTGTGTTCTAAGTGGTTAAGTTATTACTTTTAATATGACCATGAACAAAGCAAGCACACTTTTTTGTTATTTAAGAGCCGTTGATGGTGATGAAGGTTATACTGAATGAAGTTTGGTTAATTTTTTGCAATTATACTTTAGAAAGAATTAGTTATATGTATATTTTCATATATTTTTTTCTTTGTATTTCAGAATCTTAGAAAATATATCGACATGAACAAGATATTATCAAAATGACAATTTTATAGGCTAGATCTTGGATTAGATTTAAGTGAATAGGTATGTAATTTTATTATTATCGCCTACCTGAAATCTTAATACCTTCTATGAAGTGCTATGCTTTACAGTATCGCATTAAACAAATACGAATTTTTAACTATTTCTTTATAGATATATATTTCGCACAGTCTTGTAATGCAATCTACGTTTCAAAATCATACTATAAATAGTATGACATGTTGTGAGTTAGAACGCGATACGCATTTCGATTACACATTCAGGGGGAAAATGTATACGTAAGTGATGGCAACAGAAATTACATGTTTGCGAAATATATATAAAAAAGAGACTGAACCGGATAATGCAACCCCTTCAAACTACCCTTACGCGGACTACAAACAGGGTTACAATGATTCATGAATTTCAAATATGTATACGCTTCGCTCTCTGATGAATCATCGTTTAATGGTCGCAGACAAATTGTTTTTTGAATCAGAAGTAAATTTCCGCGCATCGGACCGGGATAGATAGAGAGCCAGTGTCAGCGGAGCGACTGCGAATGTGAGCGTAATTTATCATGTGATAAAACAGGATATAAGGGCGTACAAGTGAGGGGTGTGATGAGAAAATGTTCAACGGATGATTAGTTTAAGATGTTGGGTGCAATTTCAGATTTAATCGGAATGAATTCCAAGCAATGGTAATCTATTAGTAAGCATGTGAAAATTAGGACTTTCATTTTAGGAAATTGTGTTCAATGTAAACGTTTGTTCATAAAGATGATAGAGTGCTGATATTGAACTCAAAACTGCCATCAATTTAAATGCGCCATATTGGAATACAAACGTCATCAATGACGTCGATACCATGGCGGATATTCAAATAAATAAATAAATAAATATTAAAATTTATTTA
The DNA here is from genome assembly GCA_949128085.1 of Cetonia aurata. Classification (NCBI taxonomy): domain Eukaryota; kingdom Metazoa; phylum Arthropoda; class Insecta; order Coleoptera; family Scarabaeidae; genus Cetonia; species Cetonia aurata. The sequence continues at coordinate 5,581,838 of OX421884.1, read as the reverse complement.
TATCCTTAATAAATAAATTTTACTTATATATAATACTTCATTCGTTCTCAGGTTTAATAAGAGAAAAGAAAAAAATTCTTTCTACGCCATATAAAAGTACGTAGGAAAAATCTAATACAAGTTTCATGAGATCTTCACGACTTGTCATAACAATCCAACATTGTATGTTGTCTTTAGGAGTAAATAATATACTGCAGTAGTTGTTGTATAATTTATTGATGATTAAATAATATTAGTTTACTTAATTCCTTCCTTATTGATTTTCCTTGTATTTTTTTCGGGAAATTCTTCTTCGCTAAATTATGATATATAATTTTGCTATAAGACCATATTATGGTTTTACTTAAAATTGAACATGAGTTTCTTCCAGAGGTGACATATCTAACAAAGGATGGGATAAACTAGAAAAAATGTTTTGGGAAACATGACTTGATAGTAAATAAACGAAAGTCGTTAGGAAGTTTTCTTCTTGTGGAATCTTGTTTCCAGTCAAGACTGGCAAATATATCGTACCTCCTTTGATAGGCAGATTAATTTACCTAAGAAATAGTGAAGAAAATTTAAAGAAATACATTTGTTATACATCATTTATTTACATCTACCCTTTGTTTTCAAGAATATCAAGTGATTCTGAATAAAAAAATACTTCTTTAGATTTTCTTTATCCGAATTAAATGTTGGAATAACTCCCTCTTTAATTCGCACAATCTGTCCCGTTCTATTAAAATCCTTTTCGAGGAAACGTAGTGAACAAACATATGCTAGCTTACTTTTGCAGGGATTTATTGTACAGTAATCCACACAACGTTTGGACATTCTACAAATAAATATTTCACATAGAAACACTAAGTATTATCATAATTTCAGAATATTTTTAAGCTATAGTATTATTCTGCAACTTACACATGAAAAGTTAATTCTCCGTCATGTTTGTAACTATTGCTTTTGCAGGATTTTACGACACGATGGCATCACTTTTCTTTAGGAAAAAATAATTGTCATATAAGCCCAATTGTTAATGCTATAATACGATGGCATCACTTTTCTTTAGGAAAAAATAATTGTCATATAAGCCCAATTGTTAATGCTATAATATGCATACTTACACCACAGCCTTACACGTAAAACAAAAATATCGGGTGAATAATATATAATATTCGAAACAGTCAGTGAAAGAATAAAGCAAAGAAAGTAAATAAAACAATGAAACGGTAAGGTTAGGTAACAGCAGTAACACACTTGTCAACTTGCAAAAAACCTCGCGCAGACAACAATGCTTTACTTTAAATACGACTTAGAAACTAAGTAAAACAATTTATAATTTTTTTAATTAAATACCGAAAATGTCGAAAACAATGATGAATACAATACAACGGTATTTTGAAGCATTCATTTTAGTCCGATGTCCCGGTATTTTCAAAAGCTGGGATCCCTGTTTGCGACCCCTACCCGCAGAGTCAAACCTCCCCCCTAATCATCATACCTTAATCATTACGACCCCGGAAAGAAACGGTTATCATAATTGATCTAATTAGGCTAAAGATTATTTTTTCTTCGGAGCGAATTCATGCCGGCACTATAGGAAATTAAGTTGCCTAAATTTGATTGTCCTCAACGTTGAAGCAAATCATTTTCGATATAAACAACGTGTACCAATCAGTCCTGAGCAGAAAAAAAAAACAATAGCGGACAACACGTCAACATTCGCAGGAAAAATCACGTTCAAGGATCTAACACTGTATTGATACTCAATATTAACAGCTAATTCAACGAAAACTACTGAAAATAATAAGCAAGCGATAAAGAAACATAATTGTGGTTTCGCAAATTCCTTGAATCATTACTGCCAACGGAAGTGATATATTATTACATATATTCATATATTCATATAGACACTATCTGATTGATTTTATATTGCGTCTAGAACCACTATCGATTACACACACGTATGTGCGAAAATATTGTTTTAATCATATTTATGCAGTTTTCGTTTTCAATTCTGATTTGTACAGGTAGCAGTAATTTGATATACAAACAACTGTTTTTAACCGTAAAATCATTTGATCCTATCAGATTGATGGCTTACCCGATTAAGTATATAGAATATTCCAGTTTATCATGTCTATGATGATCAATTAATTAAATAAACATTGTAGCAGCTTAGAAAAATGACATGACATGTGATAAATATCTTTATATATTTGTTTACAGATATAACAATGATAAACTTACTTATCATACTTTCTACCGGGTGCGACACTAACAAGGAAACACGCTGTGGTGACTAATATGGTGGCTAATATCGATCAATAAATAAAAGCCTGAGTAGTATGTACATATATCGATTTAGCAGTATGTTAGAACCACTATTCTCCGGATTTAACGAATGGCCGTTGTTATTTGGTACATTTTTGCGGATTTCTTCGGGCAAATCTGCTGTATCTGCTTTAAACACCAAGGTCATATCATGGGCAAAAGATTAGCCCATAATTTATAAATAACATTATTGGTCTCAGATTACATCCTTATGGTACTCCACAATCCAACCTAACCTTCTGAAAGTTTATTAGGTAGACGAATAAATATATTGTGAGTATTCTCTGCCCTCATAAGAAATTATAGCAGGCCTATCTTATCAGTTTTAACACCAAACTGACAAAACCTAATTACCAGTACAAAGATATGCCGGATGCTAAGAATTAACAGGAAAATACTAACTTGTTTTAAGAAACAATTTTTATCTATTGCTATTAATACACAATAAGTCGGTATATATTCCTGGAAAATTAGAACGTTAAGTATTACACATTACAGCAATTACTGTCGATGAGATACAGATCTGTCCGAAAGCTGTGCTATCAAATCTTATTTCAAGTGCCTTCCAGATAAGCTGCACCACAAGACTATAAATTGTAAATACGAAATGTTTACGGTATCATTCTTCGTGTTTCGCGTCTCAATAACAAAATATGCGAATGTTGCTAGTTGTCTTATTGGCTCTTGTAGCCTACGCCCGCTCCCAGTGTGTACCAGGAGGTAACTGCTTAGAATCTGCCGGTTGCAGATGTCCAGGAACGGCTTCCCCAATCGCCACTGCTACCACGCCACAGGTAAGTGCAATTGCTCTTTAAACCAAGTCATGAATGCCAGCGATATAGAGGTATATTTTGATCGTTTCAGTTCGTTGTGATCTCCTTCAATGACGCCATAAGCGACTTGTATTACAACAGCTACTACTTGCCACTGCTTCAAGGTCGTTTGAATCCTGATAACGCACCAGTGAGTGCTTCATTCTTCGTACCTCACGAATACACTGACTACTCCAGGGTCAATGCCTTGTACAACTTGGGACACGAAATTGCTGTACACACCATAACGTAAGTTACGACAATCAGAAATGACAATGAAATATGATAACTGACGCAATAAATTACCAAACTTTGGATGCTGATATAATCGTTTGATTACATCAGCATGGTATTAAGCAGTCCATCGAATTTTCAATTATTGCAAATTGCTGTATTAATTTACTTACATCTTTGAAAACATCTCGCATTTTTTTTTTTTCAATTATCAAATTTCCAGTGGAAATATCATGAACTAAGTGAAATTTCTCAATTGCTTACCGATTTTGGAAGGAATTATCTCGTTGTTATAATTTTTTCGTGAAACCCAATCTTTCTGGATAGACATCAAATCGAACTGGCTCAACTAAATACCAATTTTATAATAATCAATATTATCGTATGAAATTTATCAGGAAATATTTTGCATAGGATTGATAATATTTGTTCTACGGCTTTTACAATCAGTTCTTACAGTTCATTTATTTTAATATATTCACAATCTGACATGGCTTATCGTACAAACAACTTGCTTTTATTAGCGGTTTAAATTCTATTTTCACTTTTGCTATAGCACAAACTTCAGATGTAAATGACTCGACATTCTTCATAAATTTATTCTAAAATATTATTTCAAACTCACAATTTAGAAGTAGAAACTAAATAATTTATTAAGTAAATCTATCTGTGCTAAGGCGGCATTACAGATAATAGCTTAAACACCGACAATTACCGGTGACCCTCCGTTTTTCGTTGGTATTCTGCGAGAGTGTTTAAGTCATCGAACTTTCAAAAAATCTCTACGTGTCCCCAAAGGTCTTCTGATAATCCAAAATAGCTTCTTCGTGTGCGGATAACATTCCTCCACAGCGAGAAAACTCTTAGTATTTCTTTTGATGAAGTGAATTGAAAACTCTCGGATTATATATCTACAATGTTTCCCCTTAAGTATGGGGCAAATGGGAATATTTTTTTATTATATTGGCATTCTTTTTCAATTTTAAGGTGATACTTCTTTAGAATCATATTATTTAAAACCCAAATTTTTTTTAAGATGCTTAGTTAAGTTACAAATTAAGAAAAAAGGAATTTGCATTAAGTGTAAACCATCTTTATTTTTGAAGATATCAAAAATGTCAATTCAAATTTTTAGATATATCCAAGTATGAAATTTCAAAATGAAAACCCCAAAAAGAAAAAACGTTTCTGCCTTTTTTCCAAGTTTTTATACATGAAAGCTTGCATGATAGTAGTAACAATTAATACCTGCATTGCAGGCATTGCTAGCAAGTAACATTGAATTTCTCTACACAGCAAGAAAAATTTCGTTGTTAAGAGAAAATTTGGTAGAATACAACTTTTTTATGCTGAAGTTACATAAAGTATTGATTTATTCAACATATTGTACCACAAACAAGGTTTATTAAATAGAACTTTGTTAATATGTATAAATATTAATTAATAAATATTAATTAGACATCTAAAGAGGGAAAGAAAACAGAGAGCTTACTAATTCAAAATTAACAATTTAAAAATAAAAAAAAAAAGCCATTCAAAGTGGTTTCCATATCATTTTTTACACTGAAATTTAATAGAGCCACGGACGTTTATTCTCCCGTGGATTCGGGGAAAAAATTTCCACGCTAAAAGCTAGCGAGACCAGCATACTTCCTACGTATTTTATCAGGGCGATGAGTTAGTAAGTTACCTGCCATGTTCGGCGAGCGATCTCACTTCAATTCAAAGCCCCGTTAGTACTTGCGCGCTCGCACTACAGATGGAGCGGTACGTTAAATTATTATTATAATTTAGATGAATTAAATAGATTTAAGAAATCCTTTTCATACAATTTTATTAAATAAATATAAAGGATTTTCTTAAGTCTATCTAATTCATTTAAGTTTTACACTCCATTCTCAAAATTTTTCTGGATAAGTATGGATAATATTATTAATTAATTAAAATATATAATTTATTTATTAAATTGTTTATTTCACTGGGTAATAACTCTAAAGTTTGATACAGCGACGCACTGCGCTCATATGTGCTTTTCGGAAAAAATAAAATACTAGGTGTAGAGTAGAAAAGCGACCGTCCTCACGAATCGATAATATTTTATCGGAGTGGTGAATATTTATCGTTCGGGAACCGGGACATTACTCTGGACGCCAGTAAAAAGACGGAGAATCGACGGAATCATCTGTAAGCTATTATCTGACTCGGTATTTGCGCGTTACTGCACGACAGATGAAGCGGCACATTAAATAATAATATAATTAATTTTATTAATAAGTTTTACTATAAAACTATATACCTATACGCACTTTTATTTAGAGAATTATTCGCAGCTTACGAATAATTTCATTTCTTACCCAGGAATAATTGTCACTTGTATTTATGGCCCACATTTAATAAATAATGCATACATTAACTTTATCCCTGCGGTTATTTGAATAAATTTTTGCACAACTCTACTAGTGATGTGGTATATAGAAATAAGGTTCGTCACGAAGGCAAAAATGAAAATAAACTGTCATGAGGCACATAAATCTTAACAATTTATTACTGGATGACATTCTAGTGCAATTCTTGTAAATATATCACCAAACCCATAAAGCGATTATTTGGTTTACAAATCAGAATAATTCCTAAAATTCATTGCGCCAATCGTTTGCAACATTTGTTTTTATTCTATTAATCTTCTTCCGCAGCAAAACTCCCATGATCGATTATTGGAAGGAAGCATCTCTGCAAACATTGGTGGAAGAATTTCAAGGACAGAAAGAGATCATCAGCGCATTTGCCAACATTCCTGAAGAGCACATCACTGGCGCTCGCGTCCCCAATTTCGAACTTGTCGGAGATGACTTGTTCACAGCCTATCGCACATCAGGCATAGAATACGATGCTACTTGGACTCAACTAACCGTGTATCCCTATTTCCCATTCACTCTAGACGTAAACTATGACCCCAAATGCGTCATCGGCACTTGTCCAGCGCAGAATCATGGCGATATATGGGTGTCGCCCGTCATCAATTTGCAAGGCGAAGGTGTGGAATGCAACAATCTCCAAGCATGCAGGTTGACGTAAGTTTTCAGTGGTCTTGACTAAGCATTCATTCTAAAACTATCGTTATTATGCAGCGGTGACGCTGCTGAGATCGAGGATTGGTTAACGGTAGAATTCGGAAAACGTTACAACGGAAATCGCGCTCCTTTCAATCTAGTCATCAGTGCCGCTTGGTTCATGACCACACCAGCCGGCTGGGATGGATTGACCGCGTTCTTGGATAATTTGGCCGCTTTGGAAGACACCTTCATCGTTTCTAACGATAAAGTCGTTGCATGGGCTAGGAATCCAGTACCTGCTGCGAATTTCAACAGCGGCACAGAGGCACGTAGTGCTGCTTGCCCGTCGCCACCGCTGAGCTGTAATCCGCCCAAAGGTGAAGACGAAATCCGTTACATGGTTGTTTGCACCACCTGTCCGACGGTCTTCCCATGGTTAGGTAATCCACTAGGCCAGGCCTCCTAGACGACCCATAGATTTGTGCTTATGATGAAAGTGTATCATATCTGAATACAAATATATGTAATTTTGTTGAATATTTGTTTTTGAAAAAAATAAATTATTTATTCCCTCACATAGAAATACAAAAGATTATTTTGATTGTCATGTATGCTAGCGGATACATCGTTTTGAATCAAATTTGGATCTTATATCTGAGAGGATGCTATTTGGCATTGCCCATATAATCAGAACGTGATATTGGCAAATGAATTTCGTTTCGGAACCATTTTAGTTTTAGAATTTGAACTAGAGCAATAGTTTTGCTGTTTGGAACTTACACATAAAAAAATTATTTAAGGAATTATAATAGTCCTAGATTAAACAAAAACCGGTTCATACGCATTAAAGAAACTAAACGCTCCCAAAAATACGCGAAAGAAACCGAAAAGACGATGTTTTATCTTTTCAGTATAGAGTTTTGAAAATATGAAAAAACAAGTGCAGTCGACAGCGTTTAATTGGGTTCTCGGATAATCGGAACAACCGCTTTATTGCGACATTTCTAACAAAACGGAACCAAAAATAAGTAAAACTTCACCGTTTTATCGGGACAAACTCCCTAATTCTGCGTGAAGCGAAATGTAAACCGAGGAGACAAAAGTCGACTCATTTCTTAGTGTGCGCTCTCCCAAGTACGTAATACAAATTGTGTGTGGGCTCGTTTGTTCAAAATGCTCCGTGGAGACTTAAGTGTTGTTCAAAAAGTGGAACTGTTGAATAAAATAAAAGAGCATCCGAACACATCGAATCGGAGTTTGTCTAAAATTTTAAAGGTACCGAAAACTACGATTGCGCGAATTCGTGCAAATGAAAGGGAACTCCGTGGACAAATTAGCATCGCAAGTGCAAGTGGGCGTGGAGTGCAACAAAAACGTAAACGAGAAGGAAAAGATGCTGAAGTTGACGAAGCGCTCAGCAAATGGTTTCGCATTGTTGCTAAAAGAAGTGTTCGTGTGTCCGGGCCTATGTTAAAATGCAAAGCCGAAGAGTTTGCAAAGAAGCTGGATCAGCAGCATGAACATTTTAAGGCGACCGAAGGGTGGCTTTCTCGCTGGAAAAAGAGACGCAACATCAAATTTAAAAAAGTTTATGGGGAAAAAGCGAGTGCTGATGTCTTGTCTGCTGATAAGTGGAAACTCGAAAGGCTTCCCGAAATTTAGAAAACATTTATAACGCCGATGAGGCCTGTATTATAGAGCAACTCCAGATGGTTCTCTTTGTTTTAAAAATGACAATTTGGCAGGTTCGACGGCAGCAATGGAAAGAATAACTGTCTTATGCTGTACGACCATGACCGGGAATGACAAGAAAAAACTGCTTGTTATTGGAAAAGGCAAAAGACCTTGCTGTTTTATAGAATTGGATATCGAGGTTGCCCGTCGAATACCATGCTAATTCTAATGCATTGACGACGTTGTTAATTTTTTTAGATTAACTGAAATGTTTGGATAAAGAATTGCAACACCAATCCAGATCCATAATTCTAATTCTAGACAATTGTGCTGCTCATCCATACACCGACATTCTAAAGAACATAACCCTTGAATATCTGCCACCAAACACAACAGCATTGTGTCGAACCCTTAGACATGGGCATTGTTAAAAACCTAAAAACTAAGTACAGAACTAAACTAGCAAATTTCATTTTAGAAAAAAAAGAAAATGTATTGGGATCAAACTCAACAGCAGTAAAGTCAACATTCTGCAAGCCATAAACTTCGTTGCGTACACCTGGAGGGATATTAATAGCAAACCCATAAAAAATTGTTTTGCTTATTGCAATTTTAAAGTGAACTCGCAAAACTTGAGTGAAATTCCCGGGACATTGGATGAAGATATCAACGATGAAAGAGACGGGGATATAAAATCAAGAGGAATTTATCGATTTAGACAAAGATTTAAGTTGCTGCGACGAAAAGGAACACCTTGATGAAGATATCATTGATGAAATGAGAGGACGCCTACGAGAAGCCGAAAATTTTGATTCTGATAGCGAAGGAGGAATCGAGTCTACGCCCGTTTCATTGCCAGAAGCACGAAATTGCATCGAGAAGTAAAGACAAATTTTTTTGCAAAAAGGGAATGACAGAATCCTTTGGATGCCCTTATCACGTGCTCCAATTGTGTTAATGCTGAGTCAATTAAGAAAAGAAAGCAAAGTACTCTTGACTCTTAGTTGTTAAATAAGATGACTGCGCTGTTTTTTAACGACACTGTATATCTTCAAATGTATTTTAAATGTAATAGCGTTTTCGACTTATTGCACTTTTATCCACTGATTGTATTTCCATCTTATTTTAATACATAATATTAGTAAGGGAGATACATATACTCCACGCTTAAAGTGCAATAAGTCGAAAACGCTATAAGACTTTTTATTAGTTTTTCACATCCTTGTGTTTTTGCCTCACCCTACGCCTAAGCCATTGTACGTTTGTTATTTGGTATTTACGAGTCTTAAATATAACTTGTGTTGTCGCTAACCGGTGCATTTATTCATTTAACGAACCCAACAAATTATATATTACATATATTATTGAAAAAATTTAGTTAAAACTTGATTTTTATTAATGAAATTCTGCATTACAAAAAACTTCAAAGAATAAAAAATAGATAAGTATTTATTTAGTGCTTATATCACACCGTTTATTAATGTACGTAAAAACGTAATGTAAATAATTGTTTCTTAATGGTGCACTATATTTTATCTGATAGTTGATAAAGGTTTTGTAGGTATTCATACAATGTATTTGAACGTTTTAAAACGATAATTATTTAATTGATTCTAAATTTTAGACGTAATATAAGTATTACGCACCATTCTATAAAATTAATCTATTTTAGAAATATAAATATTTTCAATTATACAGGCATGATAAAAAGAAGTATTTCTTGTTACATACAGAAATGTCCACGCACCTTTGCACAGTAACTTTTTCTTTATTTTAATGTATCTACTTTTTTTTCAAATAATAAGAGTATCGCGCATTAAGCCTTTATGAGGAGAGCGCTAAATTAAAATATTGTAATATAATAAAATTACATTGAGATATTTCCGGAGAAATATTAACTAAAGAGACCCTTGGATAATAAAAAAAATGAAAAGCCATTTTTGAAGTTGTATTGAACGATACAAGAATGCGTTAGTTACCTTGAAATTAATTTCAAATCTAGCTTATTGCCACCTTATTTGGAAAGATATTTATGTTGAACTTGTTGGTAACGAATTGTTACCAAATTGTGTTTGTCGATAAATCTGTGATGTATAATAAAAGTGATAGATATTTTCAAGAAAACTACCAATATTCAGGTAAATTAACAGTTTATTTTAATTAGTCCAATAAGCATAGGTGTAATTCATAAACAAAAAAAATAATAAAATTAACTCAGTTAATAAGGTAATGGACGACTTAACCTATCAATTAGTTACAATTTTTGTTTGACAATTCAGCAGGGTTTGTAGGTTTCTATACTAAATGATAAGGGTTCAGTTTTCTGTTTTCTCGCTAGATGTCAGAAACTTGACAGATATATTTAAATTATAATTTAAATTTTCTGTTCTATTGTGAAAACGATAACATACACCCTACATTGTAAGTCATTTTCTTACAGTTTACAAGGTACAATGTATCCTAGAAAAAGATTCATGAAGTGAACCATCATTATTTCTGACATCGTAATTGGATAAGACCAGACAATTTCTGACACATCCCATCCATGGAACCAAACAGGTAAACATTTTGTGGTCTTATCACTTGATGTCAGATTAAAACTCCATATCTAACATTTTTATAACAGAATAGGTGTTGGTAAATACTGATATTCCAACAAAAATGTCTAATCGCAAAAAGCATCTTTTAAGTCATTGACAGGAAATAGAATTAGATGTAGATATTTTGAGAAACAAGTTCTAAGGAACAGACAAATGCCACCATGGTATATTGTTAAAAAAAAAAAAAGCTAAAAGTTTTTTGCTTAAAGTACCTGGAAATGCTCAAAGCCTTCTGAAAAGTTATGTTCTTGGTTAGTGTTGAAAGTAATTTACTGCAAGGATACAAACGTGGCTAACATCAATTTAAAACTGCAAATAATTTGTCATATTTCCAATAATTTTTATAACAAACGCTTTACTAGCAGAACCAAGCAGACGGTGTTGAAATATGCTGCTGAAACTATTTAGATGCATCAGGAGTTGGACAAGTTTCCAATAACCTTATCCGTCGACGTAGATTGAAACAATTCTTCCTATTCAAGAGTTGCTCAAGCTCTTCATGGGTGATCTCAAGTGTTACAACGGTAATAAGCAAGATAGAAAGAAATTCCTTTCAAGGTAAATTTTATACGAGGCATGAAAAAATAGTTGCCTTAGACTTGCAATTTGACCACTCAGAGCCAGGATGCAGGTATATGACGAGTTGTGTAATCCTAATCTATTCATTATTGTTGTGAAAGAGGGAAATTATCAAAGACAATAGATGATTTTTTCTTTCAAAAATTAGATTTTATTTTATCTCTCGCACCTTGTGTTATGTTTGAAATATTTCCTCAGCTGATAGATTTCAGTGCTTTTCTATAACACAGGCAAACTTTTGTTGTCTATATCTATAGATTCAGCATTCCTAAATTGAAAATATATGCTATCCAACCAAAAATTAGCTATATCTTTTCTCCTCATTATAATGATTGCACAAATTCATGCTTGCATTGATAATATTATCTAAAATTAGCACATGATTCTACTAAATTTGCTTTTTTAACAGATATTAAATCGATTCACAAGTGCAAGCACTAGAATTTATCAACGAATAAATAAAGGAAAGATCTTTGGATTTTCGAAAAAAATTAAATTTACGAGGAGGGCTGATAACGAAAATCATATAAATACACCTAGGGAAATCTGCACCTCTTTAGTTTAGTATTTCGTCTTTCTGGCCTGCAAAATGAAGTGGATAACTGTGGGAATCTTGTGCATAAGTGTGTCTTACCTAGCCGCATCTCCAGCTGCGGAGTGTGAGCCAGCTCAGTGCGCTGAAGTCGCTGGCAACAACTGCTATTGCAGCCAAACTGCTTCTCCCATTGCCAAAGAACAAACGCCACAGGTAAATAGTAGGAAGGAAATTATGGTACAAATATGAAGATGATAAACCAATGTTTATGTTTTCCTGTAGTTGATCACTTTGACTTATGGAGATGCTGTAACGGACAACATACACCAAAACTATCTAAAACCGCTGTTCAGTGAATATAAAAATCCTGACGGTGCCCAAATTGGAGGTACCATCTACGTGCCCCACGAATGGAGCGATTATGAGAGTGTTAATGAACTATACAACATGGGATTGGAGATCGCTGTTCACAGTATTAGGTTAGTATGATCAAATTTAGAAAATCATATTATATTTATTTATATATTTATATTTTGCCTATAAAGTATTCAAGCTAAATGATGCTTTATCATAAACTATCTTACTTTTAACATTTAAGAATTTTTCTTTTGTCTTTCCAGCAAGGAAGCTAGAGCAGAATATTGGGCGAATGCCACACAGAAAACCCTTGAACAAGAAATGGGTGGTCAAAGACAAATTCTATCCAAGTTCGCCAATATTTCACTAGAAGATATTCAAGGTGCTAAGGTGCCAAATCTGCAAATGAGTGGCGATGCATTATTCAAAGCCTATCAGCAATCTGGCATCGTGTATGACAACTCGTGGACCTCCCGTGCTGCACAACAGTTTTTCCCCTACAGCCTCCGTTACAAAAGTTCTCAGCCTTGCATAATTGGTACTTGTCCCGAAGAATCGTACCCAGACATATGGGAAGTTCCAATCGTTGATCTCCTCAGCGAGGCTGGAACCGACTGCAATTCTATACAAAGCTGTCAAGTAACGTATGCTAAATTCCTTCACAGGGTTTAGTAAAGATGGATAGAACCGCGATTTATTACCGTTAATATTCATTTTAGAATAGTAATTAATAAGTAAAATTGAAAATTAATATCAAACAAAAATGTGTGCAGTTTACAGGATTCGACATATAAATGGCGCATCAAGTCTTATGGGATTCATATGAAACCTATCGGATCCTACAAACTATGTATGGTAGCGTCTCTTACAAAACCCTCACTCAACCCTATGATCCTTCTTTGTATATTTCTTTATAGTTATTATCTCACCGTTTGGAGGTACCCCAAAATTTAACAACAAACTTTTGCATTCAACGTAAAATCCTAAATGAACATTAACGATAATAAATATTGTCCTCTCCATTCTTTTAATCAACCCTTAGTTATCCACAAGTGAATTAATCTTAAAAATATTGCAGAGGAAAAGCAAGGGATGTTAGCGCTTGGTTCCTGAAACAATTCCAACGTGTCTACGCTGGTACCAAAGCTCCTATGACCCTCTGGCTAACCAGTGGTTGGCTGGCGGCTAGCGAAGAAAACCTTGCCGGTTTGAAATTGTTCCTGGACGAACTGAAGGCATATAAAGATGTATTTCTGGTCTCCCACGCGCAGGTTTTGGAGTGGATGAAGAGTCGAACTCCGGCGAGCGAGTTTAAAACTAATGTATATAATCGCAACCAAAATTGTGATGCCAAAACTTGCCCATTGAAGAAGGAAGAAGAAATGAGGTATATGAAGTCGTGCGTAGAGTGCCCCAATATTTATCCATGGGTTGGTAATCCTCTTGGAGCATGAATATAAAATAATTTTATTGTAAACCTTTTTTTATATAAAATATATTCTAGATTTAAAAGAAAATAAATTCAGTTTGCATATTACTCGCAAATTCATTGGGTTTAAAGTTTTCTTTAACGTCCTTAGTTTTCTATATTTCGTGTTTCGTCACTCCTGCACGGTTTGCATATATACTCTTTATCGATGTTGAATGAAGGCGCTGTACCGAGATTTTCATTTAAAATTACACTTAAAAAAAAAAGTGATGATGATTTTCAATGATACAATCACCTATGATTTAGAAGCAGAAACAATATCTAAACAACTGAGTTTTAAACCAACTTTTTAACAGGTACGTAGACAATTTGCATTCCTAAAGACAAAATTCATTACACAATAAAAATTTTTAACGACAATCATCAAAATTTGAATTTTACAGTAGAGAAATAAGACAACAATCAAATAAATTATTTTGACCCAACTTTAATACACAAAAAGATAAAATTTTAACCAAAATATACCAGAATCAGGAAAAAGATACCGAAAAATTGCAAAATTTAAAATTTCACAAATTGTAACATTGAGAAATTGGGATTGAATTTAAAGTGAGACGCATTTGAAAAAAAACGAAAATTAAGAAAAATTCAAAAATTATGGAATTACAATTTTTTTACAATGAAATGCGTGCCGTCCACGTTAACGATAGCGAGACGCGCAGCGTCCACACTTTTTTGAAGTGAGACGCGTTGAGAAAAAACAAACAAAGAATTAAGGAAAATTCAAAAATTACAACTTCTTTTAACGAGACGCATAGGATCGAGTGTAACGACAGCGAGACGCGTAGCGTTGAGCCTTTTTTAAAGTAAGGCGCATTTGATAAAAAATATATATATATTGTTAATTATGTATTATTGTTATCACATTTATTGCATAAGATGACCTTGCATATTATTGTGAATCATCGATCCAAAGGTATATCACGCGATACCCAAATTCTACCTGCGTATTGTTAACAAAGAATATGAATCATAACTAGATGTAAAGAAATTGTAAAGAGTTTAGTTTGAATATAGTTCTTGAGCAGACTGGTCGTGTGATTATTTTACAATATATATAAAAATTAAAAGGAAAAACCAAAAACTAAGAAAAATTAAAAAATTACGAGTTTTGCAAAGAAAGACGATTAAGAGAATTTGAAATTAGAAATTTGAAAATCGAAAACTTGGAAACATTATAAAATAAAAGAAAATTTACAGATAATAAATTAATAGATTGCAATTGCATCTTAGATTCGCATATCTATTCTATAGGAAAAGTGCGAGTTGCTATCTTTTATAGTGAGCGCGGGTCAAGACGGACCCCTGGCCAAGGCCTACTAACTTTTTCAATATGGGGTGTTCCAAGGTGAAACGCGAGCTTTCTAGTTTGAATTATAAGTATTGTCAACATATTTCGATTAAAAAGAGTGTTTTACTTCGTTAATTGACAGAGCTATTCAGGTCCAATATACAGATCAGAAATACTTTTAAATATAAAATTTTGAAAAAGCTAAAGTGCACGTTAGCGAAACGTCAAAATTAATGGTTAAATAACTCTACTCTTTTTATTATCGGTTTGCTACTATCAAGAAAATAATTTAGTACATATAATATCTGCCGGATAAAAACTACCACAAGTTTTATGTTTTATTATTCGTGTAGTCACATTTTCTTATACAGGATGTTTCGAAATCGATTTTTATCTGAGCAAAATAAATTTTGGAAAAACTTCTTCCTGAATTGAACATTTTTAATACATTCCTTGCAGGCAGATGTTTCCCCTAAGAAATATGCAACTTATTTCGCGTGTTTAAGAAATAGTTACCATCCCACCAGTCGCAATACGGCTAAGTTAGGTGGCATGTAGTATGCATGTGCATCCTTTCTTTACACCAGAAAGACCGACAACTTCTCGATGCAACACATGTCCCGGTAATCTGTAAATTAGAGACTTCGAGCACATACAAAATAGATTAAGTTCGCGGCGGTAGTCCCAGAAGTAGCAGTTGGGCTTCCAGGCACGTCATAAAATAAGAAAATACGCTGCAACTGGAAGCAATTCCGACGTAGCCCGGCTCTCCTTCCGCTGAATACGTAAGTTATTCGGTACATGGAAAACTCGAAAAATGTTTAAGGGAATACGGCGAAAAATGCGCATCCAGACAGCCGCCTATAACTAGGAGGGCGCGGCTGAAATAAAAACGGAATTGTTGCTACAAGAAGTTTACCTACACATACGTATATGTTGGACCGATATTCCTTGGAAAGACATAATTGGAATGAATATCCTTTTTATTTTTCCTTTTCTCGGGATCATTAGCTACGGTACAAGTGCAAATAACTTTATAGGATAACAGTGGCTTACGTATTTCGCGAATAAAAATATTTACGTTTGTTGGGATTTTCCGAGAATATCACAACATACGTAGTTTCTGCAAAATAACGACTGTATAATAACAATTAATACATATTCTTCTGAATGTTTCTTCTATCCTCCAAGAACAACATGTAAAACTTTAAATTTATATGTTACAAACAAACGTTTGTGTTAAACTTTTACGTAGACTTCCGCGGTCGTTGTCCAAGGTATACACTTCTTGGTTGCCGGGTTGTAACCGCGTTCTAGTCCTTTCTCTGGCCGACGTTTCGTCCACACTTGCAGGGGACATCTTCATCATCACTGAAGAACTGACACATGGGGATGGGTTTATCACTTGGTAATGGTTACGGTTCAGCGGGTTGTGATGGTTACGGTTCAGCGGGTTGTGACGGTTACGGTTCAGCGGGTTGTGACGGTTACGGTTCAGCGGGTTGTGACGGTTACGGTTGGATTATTTCAAAAAGAGGAATTTCCAGGTGTTGTGTAGCAAGGAACCGTCGTCACGGTTAAGGTTATTACGATGTTTATGGATTTCAATGAATTCTCGGATTTGGCGGTTATAGTAGTGAAGATTTAGAGATAGGTCCCTCCAAATCATATCCCGAAATTCTCACCATCATAACCAATCCGGGAATCCACTGCTTAATTTAAAAACGTTACGTATTATCATATTGACAATGGCTTCAGTGAAATCGTACTGTCCAAGTCTACCAGTCTTGAAATCGATATTATCAAGCTCGAGGGTGGAACAAATATCGATCACCAGATCAAAGTCAGTGCTCAATTTGCTCAGCTTTAGTATTCCAGGTCAACCCATTTCAACTGAAAATGATATTTTCAACTTTTTCTTTTCGCGTGCCGAGATCTCCTGAAGTGAGATGCAGTTGGTTGCAGCAATGTTCAGATCTACTGCTCCAGACTTTATGTTTTACACTATTTATGTCGTTTCTCAGCTGTAAGTAAGCGGTGCATGTCAAAGAAAACCCAGAATTATAATGAGTCTTTCCAGCCTCAGCGCTGGTTACCGTGACATAACTAATATTGCACGACTTAACGCAAATACAGAAGTTGACAACTCTGTTGCGCAACTGAGACATTACAACTAGGGTTTAACGGACGAACCAGAGGCCTCGAAAATATCCCGATACACCGCAAATCAATGTATCGAACAAGCTAGCTCGGTATTCCCGAGATAATAGTATTTTAAAACACAAGTGTCACAATGACGTTTATGTAATGCGAGTACAAGTTCGAGCGGCGAGAGATTCAAAGTACGAGCATTACAAGTCATTGTGGCACACATTTTTTACAGTATTTTTTCTAATTTGCACATTAATCGCCTATATTACGTATAGATGGTCTGCTCTAGTCATCTATCAGGCCCCGTTTAGATCCCTGCTGACGTGTAGCAGCGTTCACGCAGCGATCCGAGTCGTTTTTATCATATACTTTGTTTTTTTAAATCGCAGGTATAAAGATTAATTTTACACAGACATTCAGGAATTGCTGTTATGTACTGTATGTTTAAATTTTAACAAAACATATGTTGTAACTAATTTTACATACAAAAAATACTTATACATGATAATGTTGTAATTGTCATATGTAAAATTTTGTCGTAACGTTAAATTACAATTAACAAATAGCAGCATTACTATTTATCTTATTCTCAGTGTTATACATTCACATGATGGTCGATATGTAAATGTGTAAAAAATTAGGAAAAAGGTTCTTGAAATGATTTATCAAATATTGTTTATGCTAACCCACAATTCCTGAATGTCTGTGTAAAATTAATCTTTATACCTGCGATTTAAAAAACAAAATTTTTTGTATGTAAAACTAGTTATAACATAGGTTTTGTTAAAATTTAAACATACAGTACATAACAGTAATTAGTTTTACATACTAAAAGTACTTACACATCATAATGTTGTAATTTTGAAATGTAATATTTTGTTAAAATGTAAACATGCATTTAGTAAGTAACTAGTTTTATGTACAAAAGTACTTACACATCACATTGTCAACTTATATTTTGTATGTCTTTTACACAATTCTTCATGGCGTCAAGTAACCAACAATCGGCATGGTAAATTGACAAAAACACTTTTATTAGTGTACCTGAAAGCATCTATCCGATGTCGACTAGATGCAGGCCCAATACATAGAGAGAGGAATATTCCGACAGCTAGAAGTTGGTGGGGGACATATCGTGCGACCAGTCGCGCACACCAGAGATTGGGAACTGCGTTTAATAAAATAAAAATTGGTTTTTATTAAATAATAAATAAATGAAAATAACTAACGAGAATTAAGTGTTTGTAGCTTTTTTTCGCTTTTACTAGAATCTACATTGGCATTAATACTTTTGACTTCATTATTTAGAAATATATTGCACAGGTATGAAGAGACGTATATCAATACGTTTCAATTAAATATCGTAAATTGTTATCACAATTACATTGGAAGGAACTGTAACAATCATTTTGTTCAAATTGTTCTTTGGTTGGGAACTTTTTTGAAGTATTCTTTAAATTCATGAGGTCCACACAATAGTTTTAAATAAACAATAAAAGATAAGTTATATATCAAATCAACAATGTTCTCGCTACGGCAGGCAATCCAATACTGAATGTGACTTCAGAATCGCTTGGAGGACTCCGACAGAATACCTACTCCCACTCCACGTCATAGGCCTGTATCTCTAGTCGGCGTTGATCTATCAAATCATCACATCTATTTGTTGTTTCTGAAACACAATTATATATTGGTTGGGTTCACTGAAAAGCAAAGCTTCCGTTTTAGATACTAGACAAAGTTTCTGTAATATTTTTCACACTTGTAACTAGTAAAATTTGCAAGGACTTTGTGTAATTATCTTTGATACAGCGTCACTCTACTATAAACATCATAATTGGAACATACAGTCAAAACAAGTTTTATATAAAACCTCGTCATCGTTGGAGTATGCGCGTGCTTACGGTGTGATCCAGCGTACGTTTTATTATTGGCAATTTTGGTGTTGTTATATTATAACCGGTAGATTTATAAAGCGTGGAGAAGGATTAAATGATTCATTTCGATTTTCCTAACAATTAGCTTCCTGAGTATATATTAGAATTGTAACTAGACGGACTACCGGTTTCTTTTACCAGTTTTGGCTTGATTCCAACATGACACAAATTTTTTTTTTAATGCTTCTTAATAATTATAGATTTCTAATTTGGGTATGCACCTCGTTTAGGGCGTTGATGCAGTTCCAAATCAGAGAACTAACAACGATGTCATTAAAAACGGATAATAAACTACTTTATCTTAATTCCGTTTGTTACCAATTAAACATGCGTCAGCAACTTTTCTTCCTTTAACTTCTATTAGTCATCAGCCTTGCCTCCTTCCTTATTTTCTCCCCATTGATTTTCCATTCTCACCCTTCTCCGTCATGAAAAATTACGCCATCCGCCTCGCGAAAAGGTTACACCGTGCACACACCCAACCCTAGACCTTACCAACTCCAACGGTCGCGTCAAACAAAATCAAACGTAATTTTAAAGTGAGCGTACGGCGAGGACGAAAAGCGGTATCAGAGGCCGAGCATCAAGAGCGGAATACCGAAACGGCTGCGGGCGAGATAGATCTACGGGACACGGGAAGCCCCGCACGTCTTGACAGGATTTACTTTTATAGTACAACTAACAGGCTCCGCTGCGAACCTCGGACCCGATACGAATACTAAACGGGGCGCCCCTAATGGAAATATACATGAGGTTATAAAGAAGTGGAGAGGAGCTCCGTGAGTGGAGAGAGGTCGGGTGATCATGGTGATGATGATGACATTACGCGGGGTCGTTAATTAAGAAGGGGACGAAAGGACGCGAGAGGAATCAGACAGAGAGGGGGGCGCAGGCCGCTTCCGTAGGTTTGGTATTAAACACAAAGGGATATCAAACCATTTAAAATGAAAAGTGGCCTGAAGCCATATTTCCTGATGGGATTGAAAGAGAGAAAAAGTCGGGTTCTTTCTTATATAGCGTTACGCAATACAATATGCTGTATTATACCTGGTTTTAAAGGGCTCGATTCACTCGGACATTCAAGTAAGGAAAAACTTCAACATGGTTCAACATTGCCGATCATGGTAAAGGTCAAATTTTTCTTCTAAGTTTGGATTTAGTACTAGTGTACTTACCAGACTTTGAAGTAGCCAAAGGATTGCATTATCAGCAAATTGCTTGCAAAATTACCTTCAAAATGATACCAGAAATATTACACTTATTTCGAGTACAAATATATTACGAGTTTGATGGAAAATATGTTTGCAATCTTCAATACGTGGGACACCCATTGGTCAGATGGCCATGGTTTTTAAACAAGTACTAAGAATCTAACGAAATGTCAAATTTCTGCTTAAATTTTCACAAATCGTGTTTTGTAGTTTGTCTTTGGTATCATAGTGCTTTGCATTTTTTTATAGCTTTATTACTGCTCATTGTGAGCAATTTGAATTGTTTATTTGTGGATCATTTGTTCCTGTTATTCTTTACCTACTTTCATTTACTAAAAATGAATTTCTCCAAGAGGAACTCATACACATGGTATATCTGAAATCATAACATGCACTGCACAACCTGCCAGATAAATACTCGATGTGCGACTCCCAACAAAGCTGAGAATCCAGCTTGCATCGCAGAAAGAACGTCTCCTCCGAGCACGCCAATGTATTGTCCCCGTATTTAACACTAATGTCCTGTGTATTGTTAGAAAATTTTAATAATTTTGTTTTATTAATATTCAGTTCCAGGTTGTGATAGACAAACCATTCTTGTAAAAGTGTTAAATTGTTTTCTAAAATTGTCACTCCTTTCGAACTGTCTTTCGCACGAACAATTGTTGTTGTATCGTCCGCAAACATCACAACCAAATCAGGAACAACAGAAACAGTAAAGGCCCGAGAATTGAGCCCTGAGGAACCCCGAACGATATTGCTCTCCAGTCCGATTTGATTTCGTCGCCTGCTTCGTCATGACCGACTACACACTGTTACCTACTCGTGAGGTATGACTCTATCCATGTCAACGGTAGTCCCCGAAATCCCATTATTTCAAGCTTTTCCATGAGTATTTGGTGGTGAACGCGGTCGAAATAAAGAACATTGAGAAAACCACTTGTGCATTTCTTTCAATAATAAATGAGCATTATTCTCACTTGCAGACACAATAGGGCTGGTATCATCAGCATACATTACTAAATTAAAATCTCTCAGATTACCTGTTTAAAATGGGGAAAGTGGATGCTGCCCAGTGCCCGTATCGGCACTCTGAGAAGGATGACGCTAACCACACCTTCTTCGAGTGTACAAGATGGAAGTCAGAGAGGGATGCGGTAATGGATCACATAGGAGAATTTTCACCCGACAACATCATCGGAAAAATGATAGAGAGTCGAGGAGCATGTGAGGCAGTCTCTTCGTACACTGAGAGGGTTTTGTAGATCAAGAAGCGAGAAATGGATCGGTAAATACGGGACACCACCCTGGAGCAATGTGCAAAACGGATACCGGGGTGGAATCATGTTCGAAAGGAGGTTTTTAGTGGGTGGAAGACCCACACACCGGGCGAGTGCGCCTTTTGCCTCGTCCGATGGTGCTTACGCATTTTCCCCCACCAAAAAAAAAAAATAAATCTCTCAGATAGTGAGTTATATCATTAATAAATATCACAAACAGTACATTTTTTTTTTTAAATCTTTGAATCTTGACCATGTATATACTTCATTTCTTTTTTTCTTGGTTTTTAGGTCTTTAATAACAAAAGCATGAATGACTATAACGACGTTTCGCTTTATTAAAAGCTTCTTCAAGTTATAAATAAATGTAAAAAGTGTGATAAATGAGATGTTTTTGTTTAATAAATGACAATTGTTTGTTTTCTATGATTTTGAAAATATGATTATCTTTTAATTAAAGATTGCGTTTTAAAATAAGATGTTTTGATTATTTATTTTTGAATTTTGTAATTAAATAGTTCTTTAAAAATATTGTATTTAGTTATAAAAGTAAATTATATAATTTTGTGAAATATTGTATATCGGTTTTATCATTGACTGCATTTTTATGTTTATATATTTGAATTATTTCTAGTATATTACGTGTTTTTAAATTTTGTTCTTTGTTTAAAATTGTTACGTTGTTGAAATCAAAGGTATGATTTTCAGTTATTTCATGTTTTTTTACAACCTTTATCTCAAAAAGTTAGTGTTATTATTAGTTTAGCCGACAGAGCAATAAAATTAACAAGTCCAGTTTTTCGATCAGATATTATTAACAAAGCAAAAAATATTCTAGAACAAAATAATTATCCAAATTCTCTTATAAACAAAATATTCAAACAAAGAATTTTTCTTTTTTATAATAAATCAACAAAAAATATAAATAATAGTCAAACAATTACAAAATTTATAAAAATTCCTTATGTTAAACATTTATCCGAAAAAATAAATCAAATTTTCAAACCATATAATTACAAAATTGCCCATCAAAACACAAACAAACTACAAAACCAAATCTATTCAAAATTAAAATCAAAAATTGAAAAAAGTAAAACATCACACATAGTTTATAAAATAGACTGTCAAAACTGTAATGGTGTATATATAGGTGAAACCATGCAATATTTGGAAAATAGAATAAAAGGACACAAATATAATAAAAATCTTACAGCTTTAAAAAAACATGAAATAACTGAAAATCATACCTTTGATTTCAACAACGTAACAATTTTAAACAAAGAACAAAATTTAAAAACACGTAATATACTAGAAATAATTCAAATATATAAACATAAAAATGCAGTCAATGATAAAACCGATATACAATATTTCACAAAATTATATAATTTACTTTTATAACTAAATACAATATTTTTAAAGAACTATTTAATTACAAAATTCAAAAATAAATAATCAAAACATCTTATTTTAAAACGCAATCTTTAATTAAAAGATAATCATATTTTCAAAATCATAGAAAACAAACAATTGTCATTTATTAAACAAAAACATCTTATTTATCACACTTTTTACATTTATTTATAACTTGAAAAAGCTTTGAATAAAGCGAAACGTCGTTATAGTCATTCATGCTTTTATTATTAAAGACCTAAAAACCAAGAAAAAAAGAAATGAGAAACAGTACAGATCCCAAAACACTACCTTGTGGAACACCCTGTTGATTTTATATAATTGACTCTACCTTATGTTTAATATTAGTAAATTGAGACCTTCCTTTTAAATAACTTTCGAACCACTTCGTCATAACCCCACGTATACCCACAACACTCAAGTTTAGCCAACAGAATATTATGAAGTACACAATCGAAGGTTCGGCTTAGGTCACAGAAAATCCCAATAGTACATTCTCTAGAATTCAAGCAGTTAATTATAATCTCGTAGAAAGCGTCGAGTGCTGTTAACGTCGAATGATCAACCCGATAACCATGTTGATTTTTTGATGAAATATTATTTTTATTTAAGTGCCCAAGCAGTCTGTTCAACATCGCGTACTCAAAAACCTTAGAAAAACTTGAGGAAATTGTTAGTGGACGATAATTAGGTATTACCATAGACTCTTTAAGTTTTGTTTTGGAAACGTACCGGTTTCGAAACATAAATAAATCAAATATGCTATTGGTTCAAGAAGAATGCTTGATCTAAAATACTGAAAATACAAAAAAAAAACTAAAATATCAGAGTGTCACTCGCCCATTTTCCACACCGACAAAAGAATTACGCGCCTCCATCTAGGCATCCCTAATATTCTCCGCATTCTCTCCCTTTCCGCGTACGCTTATCTTGTTTTTTCCTTCCTCGGCCGGTCCCCTGGTGTATTTCCCAGAGATATTTTTCTAAGATTCATCTCACATATAGTCCCGATGCCATTAGCAGTTCTTCCCGCTCTTCGCGCCGTTGACAAAATTTGCGATAATAAAATGAATTACCTCGGCGAGATATTGGCCTGGGATACGCCGTAATTGCGTGGGGAAATGGAGCCGGAGGTCGGGCCGTCGACGCGGGAGGTCACGTCACGTCTACGCGCGCACCAGCGCCGGTCATCCTATTTACGATTAGCGGGGAAAAGGTGGTGGAAAATAAATTAGAATTGGACGGCGCGCGGTTGATTGGGCGTAATGAATAGAATTACCGACCATGAGAGAGGTTCATCGATGGCGCAGTCAATAGGAATGAAGTTGTATCGTCAGCGTTATGGAAAAGTGCACGGCCATAACAATTGAAATTTACGTACTTAATTACATTACCAAAGGAAAGTCTTATAGTCTTTAGCTACGGTAAATCAATAAATTTCTAACCTAAAACATTTTTCGAGTATCCCATTTTGATCTTAACAGAAGAATAACTCAAAAAAAATAGAATTTTACATAAAGTTTTTGCTCACTTTTTGTTCGTACCCTTGGAGGACATGAAATTACAATCTTAGTTTCAATTTACATAATGTTGTAAGCGGTAAAAATAGGATAGCTTTATTTTTTTTTTTTTTAATAGGAGTCCATATTTTCATAAAAGATGAAAGAGTTTCCCTCTACTTATTTTTTACAGAAACATTTTTTCAAATTTTCTTTATTACTTATGGCTGAGTGCTCTCAGTATCGTAAGAACAATATAAGGAAAAGATTCGTATACATAAATATATTGTTTATAATAAACAATAAATAAACAACTTGTAGAAATTTTATCAAATAAACAACTGTTTTTATTCTACTAAACACCACTCAGCGTCATCTATTATACTCTCTTTAATTCTAAGGATATGCTAGATCTCAAATGATAGAGGGTATGAAAAGTAAATTTGTCCCCACCACAAGGTTTTAAGTACAGCGCAAACGAATAGGATGATATTATATTCAGTCACACTCGGGACGTGGGAGGGTATTGTCACTCCGGTTAATCACTGATTACTATATCAATAAAGCTTATAACACTTAAGTATCTTTAATGCGACTGTGGTAGTTATTAGTTAATGATGTTCTTGTAATACATTGAATAAAAGAAACAAAAATATAGTGTAATTTATTTATTTCAAATCTCCTCGGGTTAGATTACAGAGAAATGAATCTTCTAAAGATTCCCTCAGGGTAAGTAAGTCCTTTACTATCTTAGATACACTATAATAAGATTTCTATAATCTTAATCCAAACTAAAAACTCGTATTTCTCGTTTTTAATATCATAAATATAAGTCAGATCTCCCGCTAAATTCCCATCATAAACCATGTATTACTAAATCAAATGCCAACTTAAATTGCTCGTGAAATTAAGCCACAGAATCAAATACAACCTCACATAACCAATTTCACTAGATTTACAGTCATGATTGAAACAAATATAACCTCAAATTCCCTTATGCATTATATGCCAGTTATAAGTTCAAAAGATACTGTGAACAAAGTGTTTGAAGTTCTGGATAAAATAATCACTTTACAGTGTAGAGTTTAAGGATGTTAAAAAAGTATTTCAAGGAATTCTTTATGATGCTAATGATAAGATACATTAGAAAATCCACAATTCCAAAGCTGCAAACCGAGATAACATATTAGGATCTTGTACTACTAAAGCACATATATTTGAGTTTCTAAACGTTTACATTTTTATCCAGAACAATTTTGTTTTTTACTATCTCTTAAAGAAAGTATTGTTTATAATACGGTGAATCGTGTTACGAATATTACTTGGAGTAAATGTGCTAACTTTCAAGGCAGTTGATTGAAAATGATTCTCCAGATTAGATCCACGGAATTACCACCTTAAACTTGCTCTATCATAATCCGCTTACATAATAGACATGAACTAGCTAGCCGCACCTTCGCTCTTTACTTTGCCCATTGCCAGTTCACGCAAGTCTAATTGGTATACGTTTACTCTTGACGTTGAATCCACCTTAGTTATCCTGATTCCGCGATTAAATTGCGAAATGATAGGGTCGAACGCAAAATCGAGAACAAAAAGGCAGCCCAGAAGAAAACCTTAATTGAATTTTCCCCGCAATCGTTTTATTGTCACGTGTAACTTCAATTAGGCGGTAAATCATCCTGTCAAAGACATTCGATTCGTCGTCGTTCGTGGAATTCGCGCGCGCCGGGACCGCGTCTTCGATTCGAGTCTCCGCGATTGCATTTAATCATGTGTGTGACGTGGACCCTCTCGGCTATGAAATTAGATGTGCGAGATATTCAAATTTTCCCCTCACTTCTCTTCCTTCACTATATGCATGTAGTACAATACTACGAGAAGAAGAGCTTTTTCTCTGTCGGACAGACGGGGAAACATAATATATATGGGCCCCGTCGTGCTGGTATTTCTGGGTGTTTTAAATTTTATTGCTGCTATTTTATTCAATTCCTCACATGTTTCCGGAACGTTCGTTGCTTCCCGTCATGTTTATTTGTGTCTCGATTTCTATCGAAAACTTCTGGAGCTCTTGGTGTGACTGCGTCTGAAACTACGTAATCGCAGAAATTGCATCACATGTACAAAAAACATCACTCTGGCGCTCTGGCACCTGTAATTAATCACTACTGATCATTCATATACAGTATCCAAGCAGCCGGCCAGGGGAATGTAGTAAGCTTGAAATGGATGTCTAGCTATTCTACAACTCTCGGATAATGTGGTGGCACACCATCGTCTTGATACCAAATCATATCCGCTAATGACTCGTGCAAGTGATTATCAAACAAGCACAAGTGGGGGGTATTAATTATTGAGAGGAATATAGTATCCACATGGTTTGACTAATTGTCCCATCAACTGCGGCCACTGTTGGTCAGGTACAAGATTACTAGACAGGTCCCCTAGAATATTTAATTAATAGATGTATATCTGAAGGCTGGTATCCGCATAAGTTAAAGCTTAATAAAATCATTCCTATTCATAAGAAAGGTGACGCACTAGATGTAGGAAATTATAGACCAATACCCATATTGTGCAACGTTTATGAGGGCTTGGATAAGAGAAAGATTGTCACCGGTGTATTTTTTAACTTATCTAAAGCGTTCGATATGGTAGACCATTCGCTTTTGTTACGAAAATTAGAGTCCATTGATATATACGGGGTTGCCGATGATTAGTTTTATTCATACCTGATTGGTAAGAAGGCAGTGGTTAGTGTTAAGGGCGTTCAGGATGATATGATAATGACATATAGCTGTTCCGCAAGGTTCAATATTAGGTCCCACCCTATTTTCAATTTATGTCAACGATTTACAGTCGACACTTGATTATTGCAGACTAGCACAGTATACTGATGATACAAGTTGTAATCGGCCTCTAATTTAACATCCAAGTCGGTCCGGGACATGATGACATGGTGTGATGCTAACAATTTAGTACTTAACCACGATAAGATGGGCATGATTCGATTTTCGCTGACGACGGTGGAGGGTGGTAGTAGCCTGTATGTGTCGTATAATAATAAGTCCGTACCGCAAAGTGATAATGTTAACTTTTTGGATTTAACAGTGGATTTTAGATTAAAATTTGACTTCCACTGTACCACACTGTCGCGTAAGTTGACTACCGCTGTCTATGGACTGCGATGTCTTAGGGATGCCGTAAGCATTGATTCGCTTAGAATTTTTTATTTCGCGTATGTGGAGTCACGGTTGCGGTATAGTATTATGTACTGGGGCGCTGCATCTAGTTTTAAAAAAAATTTACCTTGTCTTGTCCTTTGAGGTTTCTTGCCGTCCTTCATTTAGGCAACTGAATATTCTCCTCGCGGCGTGTTTGCATATTTATGAAATTTTGATGAACTTGAAAAGTAATGAAAACACATTTTTAAGAAATTCTGATATACGATATACGTATCTAACGACACGCAATGGAATAAACAAAAGTATACCTATACATAGTACGAAAGCATTTGAATTTACCCCAGCTTACAAAGGAATAATATTCTTCAATAAACTACCAGAAGATATAAAAACTTCCAAATTCCATTTCAAAACTAAATTAAAATTTTTTTTGTATGAACCTAGCTTCATTTAACATGTATCTATTAGTAATGACGTACCCTGTAAATTTTTGTATTAATGTGATGGACAATGTCTATGTTCTTTTAACAGAACGATGACAATTATCTCTAAAGTTCATCCAACAAGTTCAGGCCCTTGAGGTAGCTAAGAATCTTTTTCAAATCTTCTAGGGAGAGGTCAATCTTCCCAAAATAGTCGTGCTTAATTCTTGTCATGGCGAGGCAATAGCAAAAGATATGATCAACTGTATCTTCGTCCTCCAAACACAGGCGGTATTTAGTCTCATCAAAAAATCTGATTCTGTGCAGGTGCTTTCTGAGTTTGCAGCGACCTATAAAAACAGAAAAATTCCTTTGACATTTTTATGGTTAAGTTCAAGTACTTCCTTAGTTCTGACGATTAGGTACAATGCACTCTTTCGCATGTACCAAACTAGGAGAGTTGTTCCAATGTTGAAAAATTTTCTGATTTTCCCAGACATTGATTTGTTATTTAGCTACCGTATGTGCAATACCAATGACATGTCGCAGCATCCTTTTCGCAGGAGTGTCTGCTTTCTTATTACTATGAACAAGTGAGTATCCAGATTAGAGATAGATTACAACTCCAGATCAGTTGTGAGTTGCATTTATGCAATGCTTTCAGCATTGCCTGACTGTCATTGAAAATTTTTATTAATTTGTGTCTGATGTTTTTATCCAATATCTCCCTAGCGCACATCTTACTGGCATAGATTTCAGGCTGGGGAATCGTTGTGTGTTGCCCAAGTATGTGTCGACCATTGGTCAAGTACATATAATGTCCAATGGCATTCCTAGTACACTATCCGGAAAAGACCGATTGCAGCAATAGTCTGTTAGCCACACAGACATGAGTATGTGGCAATTGATTCACTATATAGCATATACCAAATGTAGTTAATCTGGCCTCCCTTACCACAACAATGTGTTGGTAGGTGCGAAAAAATGTCCAATGCCAATGAATGGAAAGAAGACATTGCTCCCATGATTGTCATACTTGCAATCCTTTGTGTGTTAGTCATGCTGTTCCTCTGACTTGCTGTGCTTTCTACCACCATACTATCGCTCCATAGGTTATGGTTAAACGGAACATTTAAAATCTGTGTTGAAAATGATGCCTTGTAAGTGCCCTCCACTTCCATCTTCCATGCTGAAGTTATAGCCATCCAGACCTGTGCAGAGAGCATCTTAAACTGTCCGCATGGGAATGGATCGGTCGAAATTTTTTCCGACAGCCAAGCTGCCCTCAGGGCACTACAGGCTGTCAAATTTGCTTCCGAAGTGGTACTGAGGTGCCATAGGAAGCTTGAAGAATTGGCGGAGCATCACAGCATTACGCTGAGATGGGTGCCTAGTCACTCTGGGATTAGAGGCAACGAAATTGCTGACAAACTAGCTAGAGGCGCCAGTGGTCTACCGTTCACTGGTCCAGAACCGTTGTGCGCGAGTTCCTATGGCGGTATCAAAGCCTTTGTCAGATCTCAACTCGCTGCTAGTCACCGCTCCTATTGGAATGGACTAGTCGGCGTGAGACACTGTAAAATCCTCGGTTTTTATCCGGGCGACGAAAGACTCCGCAAGGCAGTCTCTATGAGTAGGGCCAGACTGAGACTTCTTACGGGAGTCCTAACCGGCCACTGCTCATTAAACAAGCATTTGCACCGAATGGGGCGAGTGGACTCTCCCCTGTGTAGAAACTGTGGGAGAGCAGAAGAAACTCCTGTGCACCTCCTTGCCGACTGCCCGGCAGTGGACATGGAGAGACGGAGCTGTCTAGGGGTCGCTCGATTGGACGAACCCAGTATAAGAAAATTAACTCTCGACCAACTTGCGAACCTGTTTGTTCGAGTACAACCAGGTCGAGAGGGTTAAGACATCATGGGGGCACAATAGGTCTTAAGGCCGAGCTGCCTCACCGGGGTAAACCTGCCCATGAAAGCAAAAAAAAAAGTGCCCTAAGGATTTTGTACCAACCATATGTGCTTATTATGACAGTTATCGATAGGGTCTCAGCTGAAAGTAGCTTCGTCGGACCCCAAAATGCAAGGAATTTGACCTTGAATTTGTTAATACGTAGAACATATAGAAAATTACCTTTATTATCTTGCTTAAATATTGCTAATTTATATTTTATATACAATTCTGCGGTGTCATAGGACTGCCTTCTACGTGATTTTTATAAAAGTTTTACACCAACAATAGAAAGTGTTTATTAGTATTCATGCGAGACCGCAAATGCACTCGAGTCCATTAAAATCTCTTTGAGATTTGATAGGTGTCAGATGGATAAGCCAACTTTGCATTTTAAGAATTAAGTTACGGTAGTAGCACGAAATGCACTGAAACTTTCGAATACGGATCAAGATATCAAAATTAAATGTATTTTTTATATAAAAAAGTTGCTCTTTCAAATTATCTATTCGGTTTAGGTGATTCTGCATATACAAAAAAATAATAGAAATAAGCTTCGATTTACGTATTCAGCAGGGTGTTTGTTGTATTTTTTTTTTGTTTCTATTGAAGCAGAACTATACAATCATTTAAACCTTATCTATAGAATTAATCTTCTCATCTTGTATGTAAAAACAAGGAATAAAAAGAAAGTGTACAAGTCCATGGTCCCCATCCATTCGCCTTTACATTTTCCACAAAGTTATATCATCGGCATCCGAGTCTTCCCGCGTTAATGTCCAAAGTTTTCGCGCGACTCCGGCGACATATAAATACATTCTGCAAGTCTGTGTCGTTATCAGCGGCGACTCGACCCGTTGGCAAGCACCGAACCGGCCCAGACGCCCTCCCTTCACGCTGGCGGCAGCGGATTACTTCCCTTTAATGAACGAAAGCACGATTTATACGGGTTTCGTATTTTTCTGCTAGATTCCAGTTTGCTCTTCGCTAAACGGTTTTCCATGTACGCCCGGTTTAGTGGCTACATATCTTTGTTTGCTCTCGCGTGGGCTCGAGGAAAAGAAATAATGCGCCTGTCGTTCGGTCGTTGTTGTTTGCTCTACGCCCGTCTAAATGAGAATACAGAAAAGGTTTCCAATTTTTTACTTCTCACTTTGTTAACCTTTTTTTTTAATGGTATTGCTTGATCTACAAAAAAAAGAGAAACTTTATTTTAAGGTATAGAGTTTCATGCGTTCCCAATTGCGAAAAATAAAATTGGTTTCGGAAAGAACAAATTAAAGAGTTGTGAAATTTTTTTAGGCCAGTTTCGAAATTGGATTCTTACAAGTCCAAGAGAAGATATATCTTAAAAGTATTTCAAATAGACCTGGCTTGAATGTTCCTTTTTTGGCTGTAGGAATGTCACAGAACTACGTTTATTCAACTTAGATGTTATTGCACTTATTATGTCTTTATTTGTACTTAATTTGGGTATATTGAAATTAAAATCAAAGATAAAGTTTTCATTGTATCTGATTGTGTGCGTAATTTGGGCCTTTTCCTTGACACCAAACTTCGTTTTAAAGAACACGTTTCACATTTAATTAGATTGTGTTACAGTAGTTTGAAGGTTTTGTATGGTAGTAGAGACTGTTTGGATGTCGGTTTGCGTAAGGCCTTATGCGAATCTTTGGTCCTCTCCAGATTTAATTTTTGCATAAGCGTTTATTATTATTGCTTGGACAGCATTGACAGAACTAGACTTCAGCGTTTGCAAAATTCGTGCCTTAGATTTATTTATTGAATACGTAAATTTAACCGAATCTCTCATACACTCGATTGGACTGTTTGGTTAAATATCTTTGCCAGAGCTGAATTTTCTGCTACCAAGTTATTTATTTTAAGAAACAAAGTGCATAATATCAATGTGAGATACAAAGGCTTATTAACTCCTCCAGTTTACCACCTTGAAATTTTTAAAAGATCGTTTAGTATAATATTGTTAGACTTTGGAACAAAATTCCACTAGGTATGCGTTGTTTGAGTCCGCTTTCTGTGTCCCATCAATTTCGAAGGAGTGCTTTCTTTAACAAGTAAATATATTTTCATTTTCCTTTATAACTTTCTATTACTTTTCTCTTTGTGCTTTTTGCGCTTAGATTTGAATTATTATTACTTTTTGCTTATGATTTTTTATTTATCGGGTTAACGTTATTAATGGTGCTGGTGGTAGAACACCGGCTTATGCTTTAAGCAGCTACACCTTTTGGCATGTTGGTTGAATTTTTAGCATTTACTTATTTTTATACTATGTTTGTAACTAACGGATTGTAGAGTTTTGTTAAAGGAGGATTCTTTGATCGATTATTGAAGTAAGTAGACGCATTTCATACATAATTTAAGCCATTTTGTTATTTTATCTTGTGTGTTTTAAATTAACCATTTTTCGTTTTATTGTAGTCAATCAAGGGATCTTAAATATGGTAATTGATATTGTATTAATTTTTTAATAAAAATAAAAATATAAAAGTATATACATTGGTCTTACATGGCTAGAAAAACATTAATTATATGCACTGTGTTATGTTTTACAACTATGTTTTTTTTTTTTATTCGGACCATTTCTTTATCTTGGTGGAGTTACAGAAATAACTGTATATTCAACGTAGGGGTTGTCATAGTTGTAAATTATGAATGGTCAGCACAATTGTCATTGGTAAAAAAGGCGATACTTCGATACTGGGTGACGTTTTCGAATCACACTATATAAACGTAAACTTTCAAACGTGACAGATATTCTGCGGGCTATGATGTATTAATCAATAATGCGCCTTCTGATTTATATATATTCCATAGTGAACGTAATCGTCTTCAATGTAGGGGTTGGTTACAGCTGCAAGATTTTCAACTTCTAAAATTAATTTCAAATCATATGATTCCTACACCTCGCGCCGCGTTCCGTCAACCCGTTCAGAGAGGGCGCTAGCGTGACGTCGCGCTCTTCCCGCGTAACGAATAGCGGGCATTAATTAAAAGGCGAACGAACATTCGGATCCCGAACCAACGGCGGCGGCGGCCCCGGAGAATATTAAGAAAAATACACACGGACGCAATTATAATTCAATTAAGTTGATGCATTTCCTTTAATGAAAAGTGCGGCGCTTCTGTCTGTAATTAAACCGGGCCCGGCGGAATGTAAAGTGAGGCGCGTCTTCCGCGATTAATTTACGGCCAGAAATTAATAAAGACTTTAGATATTTATTGTTTCTGCCGCTGGGGGACAGGCGGCATCGCGCTCCGTGCGTATTCCCTTGGCGGTCTAGTTGGGATTTAACTTCAATTGATGCGTTGAGGACAGGAGTGGCAACATAACATTTTTGTGGAAAATTAATTTAAAGCTGTATAAAAAATTTCGCACTACACAACAATGTAACGATCTGTGTTGGGCTACTGCATAGAGGCTACTGCCACAGTATATACCTAAGCAGTAGTTTCACTTCGTGTCGGCACCACAAACCTGATAGGCGGCCAATGAACCGTATGCGCATCGCTACGGCGCACCATCAAAAGACTAAAGGACATCTTGGAACACAGACGTCATTATATGCGTCATGCTTACGTTAGTTTTCTTTAGGAAGTATTTGCATTAAGTCACGTTACGTTTTTTGCAAGTTGACAAGTGTTACTGATGTTACTTAACCTTGCAGTTTGAGTGTTTTATTTACTTTCTTTGCTTTATTCTTTCACGGACTGTTTCGAATATTATTGTATGTTTTACGTGTAAGGCTGTGGTATAAGTATGCATATTATAGCATTAACGTGTCGTGTAAAATCCTGCAGAAGCAATAGTTACAAAGATGACTGAGAACTAACTTTTCATATGTAAGTTGCAAAATAATGCCATAGCTCAAAAATATTCTGAAATTATGATAATACTTAGTGTTCCTATGTGAAATAATTTTTTGTAGAATGCCCAAACATTGTTGTGTGGATTACTTTTACAGGGGGTAGCATAAATCCCTGCAAAAGTAAGCGTGCATATGTTTGTTCACTACATTTCCTCAAAAAGGATTTTGATAGAACGGGACAGATTGTGCGAATTAAAGAGGGAGTTATTCCAACATTGAATTCGGACAAAGAAAATCTAAAAAAGTATATTTTTATTTAGAATCACTTAATATTCCTGAAAATAAAGGGTAGAGGTAAATAAATGATGTATAACATATATATTTCTTTAAATTTTCTTCACTATTTTTTAGGTAAATTAATCTGGCCATCAAAGGAGGTACGATATATTTGCCAGTTCACCGAAAAACAAATTCGGAAAGTAATGGTCTTGACAGGAAACAAGACTCCACAAGAAGAAAACTTTCTAACGACTTTTGTTTATTTACTATCAAGTCATGTTCCCCAAAATGTTTTTTCTAGTTTATCCCATCATTTGTTAGATATGTCACCTCTGGAAGAAACTCATGTTTCAATTTTAAGTGAAACCATAATATAGTCTTATAGCAAAATTAGATTTCATAATTTAGAAACTTGTATTATATTTTTCCTACGTATTTTTATATGGCGTTTAAAGAATTTCTTTCTTTTCTCTCTTATTAAACCTGAGAACGAATAAAGTATATGTTACCAGTTCATCGTAAGTTTAGAAACTGTCTATAGTTCTAAGTTGTCCACAACTTTAATAAAAAAAGACAATGCTATATAAAATACATAGAATAAAATCTAACATATCCCTCTCATTTATCATTACAAATTGCAAGTGCTATTAAAATTGATTGATATCCTTAACTTTCGTCATTGATGACGTTTGTGTCCCAATATGGCGCATTTCAATTGATGGCAGTTTTGAGTTCAATATCAGCACTCTATCATCTCTATGGTCGGCACCATTGATCTTTTGTCTTTCATTTGTACCTCGCTATGATATAGAGTATACAAAATCGAATTGATACAAGATTGCGTCGACGGTGCACAAAAAGAAATTATTTCAGTGAGCAAACAAAGCTATATAAAGCGTACCTGAGATTCATCATGTGATAAAGCGACATCTTCAAAAATCCATCGACACCGACAATATTAATGTGGAGCACAATTTTACTGCCAAACTCAAGAATTAGCGGAAAATGTACTTGAATAAAATTTGATTCGTCATACATAACGTGAACCCACGGGAGATGATCGGATGGCTTTAAGCTCTTAATTCGAGCTAGAGTTTTGAGTTTCGAGCTTTAATCTTTGAGCTTAGAGCCTTCAGCCCTCGGCTTTGAGTTGTTTGAGTTTCAGCCTCAAACTCTGAGCATTGAGCTAAACTCTATTCTTTAAGCTTTGAAGAAAATTCAAGTTTTAAACTTTGAGTTTCAAGCTTTAAGATTTAAGCTGCTAAAATCGACGACTGGATTTGAGATGCGAAGAAAGTAATAAATTACAAACTCTAAGAGGTAAAGGAATGTTTAACAGATACCTCCTATAATTCGAACAATTTGTTCTGTTGAATTTATGATCCCATGCTGGAAGCATTATCAAGCAGTGTTCTTCTAAATATTAAATAGGTCAAGCGAAAGCAACGAACGTTTGAATTCCTAACCTCTGAACCCTATAAACGATAGAAATTAACCTTTTGTTCTTCTTAAACAATTGGAGAAACTAAGACAGACTTTATTTAATTCATAGTTTTTGCAATTTCACCAACTTACTGTATTTATAATATATTTTTTTTCTATTTAAATAAGTTTTTATCTACTTATATAATATGCCCATTCTTCGGCAGTTTTAGGTTGAGGTTAAGCGATAAAGGCACCAGCACAACAAGATAGGCACGGCATATCTGAAAAATTAATCGGTCTCCAATATGTCGGAGCGCCGATGTTCGACGACGCACGCCATAAAATTTTATTACCTCCGTCTCACCCCAGGGCTCGTAGAGGCGACGCCACCCGCTTAGATGACAGCCAGTATAAGCCGAGACGTCAATCTACAATCCCTAATAGTAAAATACGAGGCAATAAGCGGCCTGGCCGGCCATTGGGAAGGTGTAGAGAATAGAGGAAATTAGGGATGGAACAAGTTGACGTAGAGGGATAAACATGTGTGAAGGGGAAGAGCGGACGGGAGACACCTGAGTAGATATATCAATAAACGTGTGAGCCCTCTAGATGTATGTAGCGCTTACTAATAATTTCGACGTTATTAAGCTCCAGGTATTTTGGATGTTGACCCTAGAATAACCTGACCAGAATGGTGACTCTCTCGGCTAACCTGGCACCGCGTTTTACGCCGCCTTCTGGCTGTCTTGTGGTACTAAAATTATATAATATTAAGTTTGAATATCGATATAATTTGAATTGGTACTTTAAATTTGTATTTAGAATTTTATAAAAAAGAAAACACATTTTTTTAAATCTCTTTATTAATATTACAAAAATACAATAAATTAAACAGAATACTAGTTCCTATATGGATTGGTCAAAACTTTAAAGAATACACTATCATTTTAAATTTAACATTTCCTCTAAAAAACCTAAAGAAACAATACTCATACTAAGTGCTTGCCAACAAAATGTTTTATTAATATATTACCTGGCATATTTTAAGGTGGAAGTGAGTTCCTGATAAAATATTTTCCATTTCGACATTATGTGATAAAATGAGACGTACAAACTTATTTTGCGAAAATTTCGCGAATTTCAATCAGAAATCACAAACCGAAGCCTAAATATTAAAATGATAGGTACTATAAAATGGCGTCAACTGGACCGTTTGCTGTTTATAGCAACGACGGTTATTTTTCATAGCAACAACCAGCAAAAATGAAAAGAAAGAAATAACCATACAGAGAGACTGAAATAGAGCTCTGTTAGTACCACACGATACCCTCGAGGTGAGCTTAATATTTCCCCACTCCTTAACCAAGGAATCGCACCCCTCTGATGTTGACATAATGACACTTTTCTCAAACACGTGTATTGGCAACGACAGAAAAATAAATTTATATACATATTTCCAAATATTTTTATTGGAGGTTATATATATTTATAATGAGCACGTTTTAAAATTGTTTGAAATATACAGAGTGACCCAAAGAAAAAATACACACCATTGTCTTGAAAATTTAAATGGGACAGCCTATATGATGTCATATTTTGCTAATATGGACTAAATAAAGGCAAGTTACTGTTACGCTTCCATACTTAACTCTATCCATTTCTGACATAATTAACTATTCTTCAAAATATAAACGAAAATTTAAGCTATGCCTGTCATATAATGACATATTTAAGCTAAATATCTAGCTTTTTGCATTTATTTTTTAAACAAAGCACCAAAAGAATTAAAATAATGTTTAAAAATTATATAGGGTAAATAAAAACCTACTTTTAATTTTCACTGAAACTGCGGTTATTAATCACAAAATATAAAAAAAGTCTAAATAAATTTAATAGTGACAGTTATTTAAAGCTATTTAAAAACGCATTATTTACAATGAGCAATTACTCTCAAGATGAAAGGATTGAATAGATTTTAGCGATTGGAGAATTTAAACAAAATTGCTTGCTAGCATCAAGGATTTATGCTTAAACATATCCTAGCAGACGTCATCCAGATAAGCGTTCGTTAGAAACGAGTCTTCATTTCTCTTTAATGGGATGTATCAAAAATATTGTGTATGATATACCACCAACCACAGCCGATAACACGAAAGAAGGAATAAGAATGGCGTTTCGAACTATAGCAGAAAACATTTTTATTAAACTTTAAGATTCATTTCAATAAAAAGTTCGCTTGTACATTAAAAGGCCACCATTTTGAACGTACGTAACAACAGGTACATTTTTGCCAGTACGGCGTTTCCAAGGATCCACAATGCAAAAGTAGCAGTTGCTTAGGCGATCAGTGGGTTCCCGCCAAATTCTTGAAATTGCAAACCCTAAAGATGGAACAAAGTAAAATTGTTGTAATAAACAATTTAAAACAAGTAACCAAATATTGTGCTGTGAGATATTCTCGCAATACATACTATACGTATTGGTCATTTGTTTGAATTAACAAAATAGATTTACATTTATATACAGTCATGTAAAAAGTGCATGATTTCTAGTGTAAAAAATTAACATTGATTAAACCCATGCCTTTACTGCACGTGTTTTATTGCACGATTGTACCGTTTCATTAGTAACAGAGTAATACCCAAACATGGCCGTCTATATGATATTTAAATAATACTCTCCTTGTCAAAGTGACATTTATAAGAAATCGATATACTTGTACAAATAGATATTCATAAAAAGAGCATTTTTAACGAAAATTGGCATGATTGTAGATAAAAAGTTGTAGGACACGTGCAAAAGGTCTGTTACGACTTTTAACTAAATCGTTCGTACATAACAGAATAACTTTTTGCACTTGTAACTTAAATAACAATTTTTTTAAGTAAAATTCAATTGTTTTTACGACGTAAAACGTTATTGCGTTTTTAAACGAAACGATATATCTTCTAGAGTTCTCTTGCAATGGCCGCAGGTGAAGTGAAATGCTTCAGAGTTTTTCTGATGCCAGTCAAGGCATGCCAAAATTTGCCTTGTAGACTCTCACATCTTGTCAGATGCATTGACAGAGTACTTTTTCGCTCTTGTCTTTATAAATCTGCCGCAAACATAGCAAAACGCGTTTGCCAAATGCTTGCAAAATCTTTATGCCATCGTCAAATTAGGAAATACGTAAATTTCGCTGCCTTTATTACAATAGTAAAGTTTGTGGGGGAATAATTAACTTTTTTTATACTTTTCTGATGTGGGAAATTAGAAAACGACAGTTACAACCCAAGGATAAAAAATAATAGAAATTGTTGCATAGTGTAATCAAAACCGTCTATTTCACTTGAGTTCCTCCAAAATTCTTCTTCGAATATTCCTACTCAAACCTATACAATTTTCGGCGGCATTCCAGAAGGTATTTGCCTATCATTTAACCGCAAATCTGTACACGGCATCGCTCCATTCGAATGAATACTCCCCGAAAGCTCGCCGCTTCAGCTATGTTCGTTTCACATTTTTACTGCTTACCGCGTTGTTCGTTCGATTCGCTCCCGAATCGCACAACAACAGTGCTAGCATATCGAATAAATTTAATTAATAATCGAATGAAAGAGGACGAACGCCCGGGCAGAAACGGAACGTTCGGTGGTGTACGTATTGAAAGAGAGAATACGCGCATACGGAAAGACCGAGACGAGACGAACGGGAAGGCAAACGAAGCGCGACCGCCACAATGTTAGGACTTTGACAACGTAATAAAGCATCCGTGGCAGCGAATGAATGTGAGGTTAGTCTAGCATAGACCGATTCAGCTGATTGTGCGAAACCGGAACATTCATTATCGCTGTCTGTTCTACATTCCATTTTAACTGACACTGACAACGTATTTATATAATGTTTCCCAATTATTACTTATCAAGGGCATGAATTACTGATGCACTCTGATGCGTTATACACCGATTGTGTTTGTTCGATGTCGAAGCCTCGATTGCCGTATGCATTAGAGTGAAAAATACAACAGTGTCGAATTTTTTAGATTTACTGGGCAAGTAGTTAATCCAGTCAATTCCAATACGTCTTCAGCAGGTATTTGATAAAAAAATATTTGTGCTTATTTAAACTTTAACTGTGGTGTTGGAATTTTAAGAACTTATAGTACAGACAGGCGATCAATCAGCAAAAACGATTTGATAAACGACTTGTTTTTTGTAACAACGGACGTTGTTGAACTCACCATATCAGTAACCAAGAAAGATAAGTTAGTAATTTAATTAGGTATCTGCCTCTTATTTATCATTTCCTTCCTCAAAAGAAGAAGGTTGAGATGGCTTAAGTCTAGCGAGCGAGCTGGCCATTGTATGAGATCGCGTGTCTTTAGTTTTTCTCTGCCAGGAAATTTGCTTGATCCTTTTTAATTTGATTTTTTAAAAAGGAACTTCAAGACTTTGTTTCAAACTTTTTTTATTCGAAAGACACACTTGCTTTCTCCACCTCCCCAATTGCCTCCTTCCACAATTCATACATGTATAAAAAACATTAGAACACAGAATGGAACGGCTTTGTAGGTTAGATTTTTGCTTGTAAACAAATTCAAATAGTTTTAGTTACAATTTCACCCACATATGCGACACCGCGAATTTCCTGGGGGCGCCATGTTTGAAACCCATGTTACCGGCGATGTGAAACTACTGGATATAACATATAATAAACATATTAGCAGTATTAATTTTAATTTTAAGGTGTACCACGCCACTTTTTTATCCCGTAAGTCGCATTCGAATAAACAAGGACATCATTCGAAATTTAATACCTTAAAGGTACCGCTACTTGAGACCCTCATTTTAGAAGTGTTTATAATTTGAAATCATGTGTTACTGCAAAATAAACATTTACGCTCCATAGTGAAAGTGGGCCTGTGCTTTACTATTTGTCTCGTCTCTACTAATGATTTATGGTCGCAAGTGCATTCTTTAGAGTTTAGAGCTTCTACAGAAATACAAACACAGGTATTGTCTATTGTGTCTAAGTCCGAGAATTCCAAGCGCGGACAATACCTCAAAAAATGGACCTCGATAAATAACAAAAATAGCAAAGTTCGGCTCTTGGAAAACATTTTTTTAAAGAAGCATTTAAAATTTGAGGCTGTCTGGTTTTAGCTTCTAGCGCCTTTCATGTACCAGCGCCTATCCGGCGCTGGCGCTTGTGTCTCTTGCACACATTGCGCTTATGGACGGCGCGCCACTGGGTAAACATGTAAATATTATAGATAAACAGTAAACATATTAAGAGGATGTTGTTGTTATGTTACTATTTATTGGGTGACTAACTGTCTACATAATTAAAGCCAAATAAAAGTGTTAGAGGCAAAATATGATTTTTCCGTTTTTTTTTAAAAATCTCAAACATCATTTGTTCTAAGTCTACTTTCTTTGCGGGATCATAATAACCACACAATTTAGCAACTTTGCCAAATTTGAACCTATCGTCTATCGTCAATAGTAAGCGAGATCCAAATGGTGAGGATCGAAAACGAATCAGCCTGTATATACAGGGTGTGGCATTTATTTGTGGACGAGCTATTGTGGCTAACCTGTCCACTTAAGTGAAATATGTTTTAGATAAAAATGATTCAGGATCAAATACTCTACACCGAAAAATTATTTTTATATATACAGGGTGGTCAGTTTAGCCTGCGCGGTATACAACTTTGTTATTTTAAATGGAACAACCTATATATCATTACATTTTTGGATTCCCCGATGCAAAATAAAGTAGATTTAATTCACATACCCTACACCAAAACCGAACAGTTTCGGAGTTATTCGACTTTTTAGAAAAAAAAATGCATTTGCTTGGGTCACTTGGAAAATCAATACCACCGTTACTTATAACAATTTTGCGATTATTTTGTAGTATAGTCGTGACAATATTTGAAAGTGTATAACCAATTAATAATTTCTTTGTTATGTTATACAGGGTGTTGTTAAAGTGACAATAAAGCTAGGCATCTTTAAATAGACGGATCTCATTTTTTTCAAATGGAACACCTTGTATATTTTTGTGCCATATAATACAGAATTAAGTCCTCTTTCAATCGCATGTAACATTTCCTATAGCTAAAGTTAATACTTTTTGAGTAATTTTGAATAATGTGCTATTTAGTAAAAAAAATGATTATTATAATATGTTTACTGTAAAAGAATATTTTTTTTTCTTTTATTAATTCAAGAATTGGAATCTCTAATTGTAGAAATTAAAACAAAAAACAAAACGGTAAAGATAATTTAATAACAATAGAAATCGCAAATTATAAAAATAAAGATAAATAACAACGAAAATTATAAAAGAACTTCAAAATGACCGCCTACATTATTTATGCACGTCGTTGAACGTTGGATAAATGAATTTCTAACGCTCAGAAGCATATTATGGCAAATTTCTTTAAAAGCTCTAGAAATTCTGCCTGTCATATCTTCTGGTGTAGTTGGTACCTCCTCATTTACTTTACGTTTGATGTACCCCCATAGAAAGAAATCCATGGGGGTCAAATCAGGAGATCGTGCTGGCCATGCAATAGGTCCTCCCCTACCTATCCATCTAATGCCATACATTTCATTTAAAGTTTCTCTCACTGCATGGTGGTTGTGGCTGAGCGCACCGTGGTGTTGGAACCACATACTTAGTCTATTTTGCAATGGCACATCTTCTAGCAGGCCTCCTAATTCGTTCACAAGAAAGTGCCTATATCTCTGACCGTTTAAATGTTGTTCAAAAAAGTACGGTCCGATAACACTGGTACCAATGATACCGCCCCAAACATTAAGTGACCATCTGTTTTGGCGACGAGTTTCACGAATAATGTGAGGATTTACATCTGAGTAATAGTGAAAATTATGTCTATTTACGCATCCATTATTATGAAACTGGGCTTCATCTGTCCACAACACATTACTCAAAAAATCCGGATGTTCGTTCATTATTAGTGTAATTCTGCGACAAAACTCTACCCTTCTATTCAAATCTGCTGGCAAC
This sequence comes from Cetonia aurata, assembly GCA_949128085.1. NCBI lineage: Eukaryota > Metazoa > Arthropoda > Insecta > Coleoptera > Scarabaeidae > Cetonia > Cetonia aurata. The sequence goes on along the minus strand of OX421884.1, from coordinate 5,539,296 downwards.
AGTTCTTGGTGGAGTTGAACTTTATAAGAATGATACTTATTTTTCGTCAGCATTCTTCCTAATGACCTCATACTAATGACTAAATTATTACTCATTGTTCGCAAAGTAATATGAGGATCTTCTACAATAGTTTGCAAAACCATTAATTCGTTTTTTCGGCAATCACAGTTTTTGAACGTCTATGAGATCCGTACTTACCAGAACCATCATTTACAAACCTGGCCATCAAACGTTCAAAAACTTCCGTTTGAGGATGTCTGCGGTTTGGATACCTCTGTACATAAATTCTACTTGCCAGTAAGCAATTGCGTTCACTCTCACCTAGGATAAAGGCCATATCTATAAGCTCTTCCTCCGAGTAGTTCATATTCAATTTGGAAAAATTTAATAATAAAAAATAACAAGCAACAGATAACAAAGAATGTGTAACATAAACCAAGAAACAAGTAACAAGCAACAATAATAAAACTAGAAAATTCACACTGTTGTCAAAATGCTGAAAATGGGTAATTACCACAATACTTGTACGTAAAATTTGACAGTTAGCTAGATACCCTTAGTTCATTTATTATCACAAAACATGGCCTACTATAATTTTATTTTGATACCTATTTGGGCATATGACTATAAATGCTTATCCTGGAGGTACATAAATAAAATTGTACCTAGTATAAACCAACGATGGATAAAATATACCGATGTTTACTCAAAAAATTCATTTTTACAGCACTTGATTATGTCATAAATGTGTTTTTCATAGAATATCGATCAATTACTGTTTTTCTCGCACTACATAGCACATTATTCAAAATTACTCAAAAAGTATTAACTTTAGCTATAGGAAATGTTACATGCGATTGAAACAGGACTTAATTCTGCATTATATGGCATAAAAATATACAAGGTGTTCCATTTGAAAAAAATGAGATTCGTCTATTTAAAGATGCCTAGCTTTATTGTCACTTTAACAACACCCTGTATAACATAACAAAGAAATTATTAATTGGTTATACACTTTCAAATATTGTCACGACTATATTACAAAATAATCGCAAAATTGTTATAAATAACGGTGGTATTGATTTTCCAAGTGACCCAAGGAAATGCATTTTTTTTTCTAAAAAGTCGAATAACTCCGAAACTGTTCGGTTTTGGTGTAGGGTATGTGAATTAAATCTACTTTATTTTGCATCGAGGAATCCAAAAATGTAATGATATATAGGGTGTTCCATTTAAAATAACAAAGTTGTATACCGCGCAGGCTAAACTGACCACCCTGTATATATAAAAATAATTTTACGGTGTAGAGTATTTGATCCTGAATCACTTTTATCTAAAACATATTTCACTTAAGTGGACAGGTTAGCCACAATAGCTCGTCCACAGATAAATGCCACACCCTGTAGAAACGCAAAAGACAAAGAAAGATTAAATGCGAATGTTATGGAAGTAATGTAGCCTGGGAAATATTCTTACAGCTAATAACACATAAAGAAAAACCAAGGAATGTATTTCATGTACACGTCCTAATCGCCTTAATCATACCATACAATAACTCTAGACGCATCCGCGCTTTTATTATTAACGCAACACTCAATAATAAAACTTTACCATCATCGCCCTTAATAAAGAAACGTTAACTGCGACATAAAGCGACGAACAAAAGGGAGAGACAAGTGTGCGAAAGTATCACGTATCAATTCCGTCCAATTGCCGACGTTTCCGACGTGGAGCGCCGCTTCTTGCGCGGTACGGAACGGCTCTTAGAAGACATGGAACGCCTGCGATATCCAACGTCTCGCTACGTGCGCGTACATCTTTATTTCAACCGTCGTCCGCCGGGTTTTTTTTTTTTTTTTTTGAGGCCTCCTTCTCGCTTCAATTTAATTTTTGCCGGTTCCCGTTGCGGCACGGGAGGTGGCGTTCCGCGCGCGTCGCGTATTTACATTATTGAATTTGGCGCCGTTAGCAGTAGGAAGTGGTGTCGTCGGACGAGTAATGCGGCGCGCGGAAATTATGGTAACGACGTTAATGCGCTGCGTCGCGGGGAATTTTCGGGAATTGACGGGTTTTTTTATTGCGGCAAATTGCCGGTGACGTTCGTCAATCGGCGCTCTAATCTTAGGACGGCACTGTGTGAAGGCAATCTTTCGCGACGTTGCTGTCGAAAAGGGAGGAAGTCAAAAATCGCTGCCGGTTTCGAATCGATTGAAATAAAATTTAGGAAGACAAACATGTCTTGGTTCTCAAGCATGTGATTACCTCTATAAGGACTGTTTATTATCTGCATTTAAGCATGACATGTCTATAATAATAATAATTTATTGATGCTTTCCAAAGGTTGCACATGTAAGAAGAAAGAAAAAAAAACACTTTACAAGTTAAACAAAATCCCTTAATAGAATTACATCACACAAAAATTGATTGCAATAGTAATAGGCGTTTTTGGTCAGATAATTCTTATTAACTTATTTTCGATAATTGTAAATTTCTAACCTCAATATTTATTAATTAATTAAAAAATTTAGGTGCCAAAAATTCGATGCTTGTCTGAGTCCTAGAGAGCCTACTGAATTTTGAGCACAAATGTTTGTTATTTCTAGTATCATAATTATGAAACTCAGCAGAAGTGGAGTACCGATCCAAATTAAATTTAACGTATACTACATTATAATAAATATACAGCGTAAGAAAAGAAAGAATTTTAAGTGATCGGAAGGTCCCTCTGTAGTCCTCTCTATAACCCAGATTTGCTAAAAGTCGCACGGCGCGTCGCTGTAAGGCGAAAACTGTCCGCCGAAGTGGAGTGCCCCCAAGCAACAATGCCATAGCATATGCGCGACTGAACATAAGCGAAATAAGCATAAATATAATGACATTAGTACGTTGATGCGAACTAAATCTTTCATATTTCTCAGTAAGTAAATCGTCGAGGTAATAGAGTCTTATCCACATGCGGCTGCCATAGCAATCCCGAATCTAACGATATTCCCAAGAAGGCTACCAGACTGTCATCCGCCCCACCAACGCATCGGAGTGTAAAAATACTTGATTGAGTGGTCCTCCATCCTATCATCAAGACTATGAATATCCTTGTTACTCGCTAGTAAATTTGTGTCATCAGCGTATAATATGAACTTATGAAGAAATATCATTAATATATATTAGAAATAAAACTGGCCCCAAAACTGAGCCTTGCGGTACACCATTTTTTTTTAACCTTCATGGGCAGGTTTACCCCGTAAGGCAACTCGGCCCTAAGACATATTGTGCCCCCATGATGTCTTAGCCCTCTCTACCTGGTTGCACTTGCGGTACACCATGGTTAATACTTCAATCGAATTTGACGACATGTCGTTCACAGTAACACATCGCATCCTGTCAGAAAGATATGAGCCAACCAGGTTCATCACCTGCGGCGAGAATCTGTAATATCGCAATTTATCCAATAAAATGGGGGAGGAGACACGGCCAAAGGCCTTCGACAGGTGACAAAAAACAGCCTGAACATACTCCTTCGACTTAAAAGCACCCTGAATGAAGGAAATCAAATCATTTATCGCGTCCATAGAGACTCTCTAAATCTATATTGTGCCCCACTCGATATATTGTTATCAATGAGATATTTAATAAAGCGTGATTTAATAATTTTCTCAAAAATTTTAACCAATGTAGGAGCAATTGCAATAGGTCTAAAGTTATCAAGAGTATCATGCGAGCCCCTTTTGTGCAATGGTGTCGATGACTAGTTTTCCCTATTCTACTTTATCAAATTAAGCAAACAATTGGTTCGAATAAACCATGGACGTTGTTTTTAATGATTAAACTAAACGGAAATATTAACATTGAATATTTTGTAACTAAATTTGGTTTTCTTATTTTGTGTTTTATAAGCGGCTGATTCAATTAATTAGTGATTCTAATAATCGGCATGCGCTGTATGTGTAATTTGAAACATATATGAAAAAATTGTGATTCTCATTCTTTTTTGAATATGTTTACAAAAATTGACTTCAAAATTGAAGTCAAAAGCAAGTAACATTTTTGGATATCATGTCATCCAACCTCGCTTTTTGCCGTTTCGTGACATACTGTGCCGCCATATTAGTGGTAACGTGATATATGCCAAAATAAATTTTGGGGTTGTTAGACATTTTGAACATATTCCATATTCCGTATTTATGCATGCAATACGCAGATACCCTATATCCACCAGCACAGTCAAAGAAAATACTTTCCTCTACCAGTATTCTCACTTTTCCATTTACCTTTTTTTTCCACCCACCAAAAGAACCAAAAGAAAGGTTCAGGCGAACGTTGTGACCTCACGTAGACGATAGTCTGCCGAGACCGAGTGGGCAAGACGAGAAAAGGCAAGTAATCTAGTTGACTCCCGACTCAAAGGGACGCGCAACCGAAAGAAAGCTGATGCAAGTCGGGGGAAGCATGGTGGAAGCGACTCTCTACGGCCTAACGCGAACGGTAATGAGATAAAGATAGCGCAGCTGATGTACCGGTTCCGTCTTGTGCTATCTATGTAAGGAAGTAGGCAGCTCGACTAATGTACAACGCCTAGAACGTTGCGTTTGTGCCCTTTTTTTCCCTCGGCTGGGTTTCTCAATTCATTCCTCCAGTACGTCTTTATTTAATTTTAACCTGTGGGTTTTTGCGCCCGGGGCACGTAAATTTAAATTCGCAACGTTATTATACAGGGAACATGTTGTGAATGAAGTGGAATTTCTTCTATTTGGATGTTAATTACAAGTAAAATAGTAGTTGTTTGTAGAGTAAATGATAACATAATAATAATAGTAATCTTTATTTGAAACTATGGCAACAACCACAGAAAATAACGTCAAAATATATGGTTCGAGGGAGTGCACAGTGCACATACGCAATTCGTCTATACAATATTTCTTTCCAAATAGTCAGTAATTGAGTAACAGGATAATGCAAGTAAATATTATGTTTCTACATTATGTTTAAAACATTTTAAAGTATTACATAATTCAATATTATTTGGTAACCTATTGAATAGCTTACAATCTATATATGCTAAGTTTCGTTGAAATAAAGTAGTTTTATGGCTTGGTGGTAACAGATAATTTGTTTGTCTTGTATCATAGTCATGCGAAGTATTAACTGCAAATTGTGATTTGTATTTATAAACAAAGCATAATACCTCACGAATATAAATATCGTACATCGTCAGGATTCTTTTTGCTTTGAAAGTATTTCTACAAGATTCACGGTAGGGTAGATTAAAAAAAATTCGAATAGCTCGCTTTTGCAATAAAAATATCCGATCAATACCAATGCCTGAGCCCCAATGAATAATTCCGAACGGCATTTTGGTTAAAATTAGAAAAATAATAAGTTTTCAGTATATGCGTATTACAAGATCTTTTTCAATTATGAAGTGCGTAACATACTTGTGATACAAATAGCGTTGTTAGTTTACATTTTATAATTTAAATATACTTGGTAAATGATCGATGAAACCAAGTATCAAGATAAAGATTCTATAGCATAAAACTTTGCTAACTATTATGGCCGTAACAGCCAAACGTTTTGTTAACCCTTGTCAAAGTAAAAGGGCTTTCAGTAACAACTTTGGATAATTGTTAAAACAACAGTTTTACTTTTTCTTGCGAACCGTTTAGAAGAACCTTCTGTATGCAGCATTTGTAATTACATTTCAATCCTAGATTTATACACAACGCTACCTCGCTCGAACAATTTTATCTATTTAAAATATCTGAGCTGGTCATTATATAACATTCATATATAAGGTGCAGCTATAAAAAAGCATATTTTTAAGAAATTTGATTGGCGCCATGTTTGTGCCCAATCTTACTATTACGAGCATTACATGTTATTGTGGCACACGTTTTTTACAGTATTTTTTCTAACACCTTAAAATATTACTATTAAAGAATAAACGGTAGAAGAAAAATATCGATGAAGAAGAACATCTCTCGCATAAGTTAAAGAAAATATAAATACGCAAAATAGCTACTATCCTACAGATACTTGATCTTTTAAAAAGCGATGGGACAATAGTCATTAAATACCCAAATAAAAGTTAAAATAAAAGAGAAATGAATTTTGTATTTTAATTAAGATCAATTACCCTACAAGAAATAGTACCAATAATTAAAATCTGTGCAAAATTTGTAATCGGTTAGGAAATAATGACCACTTACATTTTTTTTAAATATATTACATATTTTTGCCAACGTATTTTTTTTTTAATGCGTATGAATCCACACTTTGCTATTTTAAATAAAATTAATTTCATTAAATGTACTTTGTTTATTTATAAAATTTACAATAGCTGTGGGACTAAGTTTCTTTTTTATATGCATATTTTTTAAAGTAGGAGGAATATCCTATCTTCACACCAGCTCATTAATAATCCAATACATAGCTTGCCCCTTATTGTTCTTCGGTTCTTTTTTTTTTTATTTTGTTTAAAGAGGTTTGATTCATCATCGTTATATTGCTACATCACTCTTTAATACGGTCCTACAACAGATTAGTGCAAGTGTTTATGACTGCCATCCCGAGACCCCTTACAATCCAATAATATATTGCAGTCATTTTATAAATTACTTTTCTCAAAATAGTCATATTCCTACTATAAATGTATATGCTGCAGAAACTACCTCGACTCCAAACGGAAGCGCGCGCTTCATACATATAACTCTGTGCATAACTTTTTGTAGTTTGTGCGGTATATTTTGTATTTTATTCACATTACACCTACAACCAATTATAAACAGGTAAATACAAAACCACAAAACCTATCATTGACGGCTACCTGCCGACTGCCGACTGAAAGCGCTTTATCAAGGTCGATCAATGTATCAGAACTTAGGCGAGGGGGAATGAGAGAGACAACTATAGCTACGAAAAGATTCGGAGCTCGATGCGTGTCCTAAGATTAGATACCACGATTGTACCTCCTCATTAACTTCTATTGCAAGAAGAATACCGCAATCGCAAGAATATACGCTTACAACTGTTGTAAAATTGTTTTTTTAATAAATTGCCAATTGGCATGGACCAAACTAATAATTGCACTACATTTAAAACAACAATTTTCGAATATCTTTGCGATTTAAAAACCTGCAGCATTGGTGAATTTGTTATGATATAGTTGTGTATTCTCTTTAATGTTTTGTCTTTCGCTTATATTTTCTTCCGGTGAATTTTTGCTAATATAGATTTATGTACAAAATGCAATAATCTGTTTATTTATTTATAATTATATAATTTTTATTTCTCAAGATATGTAGGATATCTTTTTCCCCTATAATCTGCATTACCCATTTTTTATACCCAAACCCTTACACGAACTTTATTAATTTTCTTTTTAATTGCGTGAAATTAATCGACCGATTCACCTTCAACGCGAGCAATTACGTATTTCTGCCGCATTTTCACTTCAATATTGACACGGCAAACAGAAATTAGTACCAACTCTAGCGAAATAAACTTATTTCAACCCCGCAAACTTAGCTAGAACAATAATTATCACCGCCCATTACCGTAAAGCGATTAATTCAAACGATTATCATTTGATAAACTGTCGATAGCGCGAATCATATAATATGCATGCAAGCTTGCCAACTTACCCACGATAATAGTGATAGTAGGGAGTCGCTAGGCGATCCCAAAATGACAATAGTAACTGCAACGGAGCCGCAATACCTGCAGCAATAATCGCGCAATAAAATAGGGTACACGAACGAGTGACATTAGCGCACGCAACCGTGGCGTCGACGGTTCCAAGGCGCCCCGACGTCGGGCGTCTGTGCTGGCTACGGTTTTGCGTTTTAAAAGCGGGGCCACCTCAATTTCGTTAATACAGGTCTGGGTTGTTTATTAGAATTACAATCGTGATCGTACAATAAAAATTGGTCGAATTTTACTTAACACGACAATTTCCAACATTTTAGTCTTCCAGTTTTAAATATCTAGATTCAAATTTTATTCACAGGGAGCTCTTAGTATGTAAATTATCATACAACATTTACATAACAAGTAATAAGCAACATTATGTCTTTCCCACCAAAAGAAGTAACATCGTTACTCTACGAAACAATAATAATGAATGTCAAGGCCAACCCGACTATTATATATTTTACCGAGAAAACGCCAAACATGCAAAACTGTAAAATGTTTATATTGCAGACTCGAGCAGGGTGACACAAGTAGGGACCCTTCCTCCTTATAATTCATGTTATGCCAGTATGTATATATTTATATACATTTTCGTGTTTGTGTCGTAAGTACCCATAAAATTTTATGTTATCGATATATGTAGTATAAGTACTACATAGTTGTGTCTGAAATTTTTCGAAACTTTATATATGTACCGTGCGCCGTCGGTCTTTGGGGTGCTATAAATTTAAATTTTCGAATATAGGGGAAGCCAAAACCTTCACGTAACTGTCGGGGTTCATTAAATTATTGGCTGGCGATTAATAAACGAATTCACGGAGAGGAAATTAATTAATACTAACATCCATGCATTTGTAGGTGCGCATATTGAATTTGGAGATTTGAAAAATTGGCTTTCCTATTGAATTGCCTGATGTGTGCGTAGATTTTGGATGTGAAACTTAGTCTTTAAATAAAATAAAATTAGCAGAATAAAAAGACCATATTATTTTCATTAGAGTATATTCTAAATTAGAAAGAGAAAAGAATTTTCTGAAAGCATATAATCATTATATTTATTACAACTCTATTTTTTCTATTAGCTTACACTGTGTGCGAAGAAAAATTAGTCGAAAAGCTGGAAGACTATGGATTTGAAGGAAAGAAGTTGACTTTTAAAAAGTCACCCAATTGTCACCTATATTTATATGCATATATTATACAATTTGTTCCGTAATAATAAAAATTGACAAAATAATTTAGCAAAATTAATTGTAGCGGTATTTAAGTGGTAATATATTAAATTTAGAAAATAAAAAAAAAATCGCAGTCAGTAGGATTCGAACCTACGCTCCCAGAGGGAATCTGATTTCTAGTCAGACGCCTTAACCGCTCGGCCATGACTGCTTTCTGAAACAGTGCTTTTACTAGATGTATTAAAACTTAGGATGTTCTCTTTGAACTAAATATGTTTTAAATTATATCGTCGGTGAAAGTGCAAAACCTCGTATACGTATCTTACATAATTTTAGAAGAAATAGAAAAAACTTCCTAAATTTAGATAAAAGAGTTTCTTGGCATAGTTTTCGAAACTATATTGAAGTATATTATTAAATTACTGATTTTACTCTTCGATTTTTGTTTCTTTCATTTATATTTTTTAAAAAGTAAAATACGAGGTTTTGTGCAACAAAAAAAAATTTTTTTTGCGGATACGAGAACTTGTACGTAGGTACTTAAAGTGTTTAAACTAGGATTTAATTTAATAAAATACCTATTGTATTAAATCAGAAAGTATGTTTATTAAAAACGAACAGAACAAAAATCCTAAATATTACACTATTACAGAACTAGATTTTTTTAACATAAGGATATAAGATTAATGGGGTAAATTATTATAAAAATCCCAAAACTTTTTGTCGAGAACGATTTTTAAGCTTTGTAGATGGTCATACTTCTCTTTTTTAATTTTTGGCTGAGATTTGTATAACAAAGGAATATCCGGAGACTTTTTATTGTTGGCAGTCGCTCTCTTTAGTAATGATTCATAATTATCTTTAAAATTAATTTTGTATAATATTTCTCCAGTTGGTAAATATTTATAGGAACAAACATCAGTGACCAAAGGCTCTCCAGGCCTACGGCCTGGTCTGATAGATGGGTAGATCTGGATATTCTTAAAATCCTTGAAGTCCGTGTAGCTCATGTATCTTACATTATAAGGCTGTCCCCTTCTCGATTCTTTACAAACTGCAATGTAGTCGTGAGGCAAGTAAATATCACGATTTTTAAGCCGCCTTTCGATGGTACTATGAACGGAGTCTACCTCCATCTGAGTGTGTCCCTTCTGGAGATAATTATGAGTAATAGTAATTTTATTTTGTATGGAAAAATGAAGGAGAGCATTCGAGAGTGTGGCATTTTTATTTTGATAACCACATCCATCGCTATAGATTATTAATTCTTTCGTTGAATTATTTTCCAAGAGATAATTCGAGAAAAACTCTGTAAGTATAGTGGCAAAAATATTAGCCTCCAATCCTCCTTGAGATTCGTCCCATAAGTAGCAAATTACATCCTTAGTGGCCATGTTATAAATTGTATAATTATGAACGCAAAGCTTTGTTTTATAGTAAATTGCACTGGCTTGGAGAACTGGGGCTAATTTTACGGCTTGTACATCTACACAAAAAGCCGCTATATCTTTGGGGTTACTTATGGCTTTATCTTTATCTTCATTTTTCGAAATTCTAGCCTGTTCTTTTTTTTCCTGGTGCTTTATGTATTGCTCATCTGAAATATTTTTTAACTGATGGGAAATACACAAATCGCATTGGTCCTTTCGCGGCTTATAGATTTTGATATTGGCTCTCTCCATTTCTTCTATGAAAACTGTTTTAGAAAGAAAACTTTTCTGTAAACTTAGGCAATAGTTTTTATACTCTCTGTAAAATTCCGCTTTATTTTTGAAAACTGGTTCCAAATATAACTTATTTGTACTAGCCCGACAATAATGCGATTCCATTTTAGGGATGTCAGAAAGAAACTTTATCAAAACTTGCCTTGAACCATCTGTACTCTTTCTCCTTCTACCAGCTGTTTGTACATTTTCTGCAGGCAAATTCATTCCATTATCTTTTTTAGCATACTGTCTGACCATCCATTCTCCTACATTTAATGTTGACAAAAACATCTTCTTGCAGACCTTCTTTTTTTCTGTCCCCTTTTTTAAATAGTAATGAAGAGTACCGCTTCTTCTAGATCCTTCTACTTTTCGTCTGCTGGGGATTACATCGACCATTGTACTTAAAAAAGTTTTTTTCATATCCCATGTCAATTCCCAGAATAACTTAAAAATTTGTTTTCTCTCATCTTCTTTAAATTCCATACAAAATCTAGATTTCGAAGTTTTGCATTTCTGAGAGTTACATCCCGGTTTTAAAGTTCGTTCATTTTTCTGAGCCATTAATTTAAAGTGACCATCATCATCCTTTTTTAAGCCTAAATACTCTTCGCCATGCATTCTAGATCTTTTGTTTTGATCTCTAGCTCTTCTTGTTTGGAGTAACTTTCGTTTAAACGTACTATTTTGTTCATCTGCTTGTTCTTCTAATTCCCCTTCTACTACATCGTTCTCTTTGTTTTCTGAACTAGAGCTTTCCGAGGAATTAACGAAATCTGGATCTAATAAGCTGTTATCTGACATTTCCGAACCCGATAAATTGGCTTCCTCATTATTTGGAGTATATTCCTGTAATACTAAGCTGGAATATTCCCTAGTTACCATATTTTTATCATTTTCGGTATCGCCTATAATATCTGCTCTATTGCTATTAAATGCCTGGTCTGTGTCGGTCTCATTTATGCTCATATTTACGTTAACATCATTATAAATTTGAACTTTTATTTCTGAAGATAAATTACAGTCTAAGAACTGATTTCTGTTTGCTTCTGGTAGGTTGATGCCAAGATTTTCCAACTCTGCAATTTCAGTTTGTAATGAATAATTTTCTTCAGGTAGAACAATAATTGGAATTTCATCCAAGTTCACAGAACTTGGACTTTTTTCTTGATAGTCTTCCTTTTCCTGAATATTATTTGTCACATTTTCTACAGCCTCAGAAGCCTGAACACTTAGAGAAGCCAATTCTACCAAATATTTGCCTCTGGATGTAGATCTAGACACCAATTTAGATTTATCCATTTCGAAGTAATGGTGCAAAACCTCGTATTTGCAAATTCTGCAAAAAATAAGGTGAGTATTATAATTTTTTTTATAGTAATAAAATAAATAATACAGATTTTAAAAAATACTTTAATAAAGGGTTTTTATTGTAAAACACCGTTTTGTTCAGTAAAAAAGATAATAAAGTAATTATTTAAAAAGTAAAAACCTTTATCATAACCTAACATTTTAAAATTAAGCGATTGTTATGAATTTTTAAATAAATATTACAATAAAACATAACTTACCTCAATGTTCATATAAGCCTCTATTATTTATTGAAATCACTATAATTAAAATACAGCAAAACTTAGCAAAAAATGTAAATTTAATGGCTTTCGATAATATTATGACTTTTGGGAACGATTAATGACGTACAATAACTCGTATTTGGACGCTGTTGTCAAATACGTGGTTTTGTGCGTCCGATGTTCAAATACAAGGAATTGCATTTCGCTAAAATAAAAAGATCGACAATATTTACTGATATGAGATTTTGTACGTACATGCGCAGACATGCACTGTTTCAAATGAGACAATAAAGCAATTTTCGTCAAAAATTGCAAATACGAGGTTTTGCACTTTCAACGACGATATAAAAACACGCTTTTTTTTATTTAAAAACCAAAAAAAAAAAAAAATGTGCAACATAAATACACTCAAACTAAAATAATAAAAACACAAGTTGTTTTGCCTATTTATATACAAAAATTGGTTTAGAATGTATGTACATATGTCAATTTAACGTCACAATACACTTATTGTACAAAACATAAAAAATGCAACGTGTTTTTTGTACCTTGGTAAAATAAGTAATAATGACGTAAATCAAAAAGACTGGATACGTAGAAAATTATTAGTTAAGAGTGATCTATAGTGAATAACTTGTGTGGTTTTCTCTAATCTAGGTACTTCATCAGATTAAGCAAACATTAGCAAAAAAAAACCTTTTTTTTAATGTAGTGCTTTCAAAGATATTATAGTTTGGCACAAGAGCTCTTTTGAAAAAAAAAAAACAGCCATTCTGATAATAAAACGAGAAAAAAAAAGAAGCGCTATCTGTAAAATTGTCTGCGATTTTTTAAATATTTACATAAGAAAGAAAATAAAACTACAAGAAGAAATAAACTCATAATATCGCTTAATAGAAATTATAATAAAAAAGTTAGCCGTAAAGTGGTGCCACTAGTGGTAAAAGTAGGCATTAAAAAATTCCGAGAGGCTACTCAATTGGCAACATTGTAAAAACTATATATAATTACTAATAAGCCCACAATACAAATATAAAATATATATATATTGGCTATTCATTCGCTATGGAATGATGGCCGCCCATGGTGAGCTCAACCGATTCATTTCACACACTGAATCACTCTGTGTTTCTCTAAAGTTTTTTTTCTCTAGTCTGTAATTCTCTGCCACTTCACTCTGTTCTCTATATCATCCCCTCACTTTTCTATTTTTTAGTTTTGAAATGTCTGTCCGGATTTGGTCCTTCCACCTTGTCTTGGGTCTTCCTCTCGATCTTCCAGTGTCGGGTTTCCAATTCATCATTTTCCTAATATGGGTTTCTGGTGGTCTTCTTAGTTAGCCTTAATATACTTCACAATATCTTCGTTATTCATTTTGATTGTGATTTCGTGATTCATCAGTGGTCTTAATTCGCCTACTTCTGTCCTTACTGAGCCAAATATGTTTCTGAGAACTTTTCTCTATGCTGTTCTTAGGGCTTCTCCATCTTTATTCGTCAGTACCATTGCTTCTGATCAATGTCATTGTTGATCTTATTGCCGCTTTGTATATTCTGAGTTTGGTGTTTGAACACAGGGTTTTGTCTTTTAAGAACTTTTGGTATTTCCAGTAGACTCTGCTTCCGGTTTTTATTCTTTCGTTTTTTTTCTACTGTTCGCTGGTTGTTTTCATTTATTAGTACGCCTAGATATTTAAAGTTTGCTACTTTGCCGAATCTACAGTGTTGAATATTGATTTATTTAGTTTCTTCCGTGTTCCGTCTACTTACTAACATATATTTTGTTTTCTCATTTATCTCTAATCCTCTACTACTTGCTTCCTTGAAAAAATCCAGTAGGAGTTTATTTAGGCTATCTCTTGCCATCAGTGCTAGGTCGTCTGCATATCCAACTATTTGCGTCATATTTGTTGTGATTGTGCTTCCTACTTTTATCGCTTTCACCGCTGCATCTAAAGCTATGTTAAATAGTGTCGTTGACAATGCCTCCCTGTCTTACCCCTTTTGTTTATGTTGATTTCCTTTGTATATGCTTCAATGGTGATTACTTTGGCCTGGGAGTTTTTTGTTGTCATTGTAGCTAATCTAATTAGTTTTTCAGGAATTTCCATTTTTCGCATGCCCTCTTCCAATTTGCATCTGTCTATGCTGTCAAACGCCTGCTAAAATGTAACCTCAGAAAAAAAAAATCAATAGATGTACGGATGTAGCATTGAAGTGTTTCTACTTGTTGGCAGTGAAATAAATCGAATTGGTTTTCAGCGATCTTTTGCCTTATTTACATTATAAAGAACTTAACCAGTAAATTGTTTGTCACTTTGACCATGTTGTTGACATACCAATTAGTGTTCCAATTTTATGTAACTCTGGATATATTTTTTTTATAGTGACAAGAATTCATGACATAACACTTACACTCTATTAAATATTAAATATATCCAGTAAACTAGATAAGGTCGGTGTTTCGCAAATTAATGGCCGCCACCGTACAGTACTGGTCCAAGATTCAAATGACATTTTCGAATTGCCGTAAGGAAGAAAATTTTAACTATTAGCTTGTTGCTAATATTAAGCCTTTTTACATTTTGTTCAGAAATTTGCATTAAAATAATATTGTTCTTAAATAATTCTTCTTTTGATGAATGTGATTTGATTGACTTCTCATATTATGACATTTGTATTTTTTCAATAATTTTCTCTTTTTTCGTTATTTTTTATTGTATTTGATCTGATTTTGATTTGTTCTGATATTTATTTTCCAGTTTGTGCATTCCAGCTTTGATATATTGTGATTTATTTCGATTTTAAGTTTGATAAGCGAACATGTCTTTTGCTAATTTATCATGAATTGAATTTAATTTGTTCAACGTTTTGTAAAAAATGTATGAGCAGAATGTGATTCTATCAAAATACCTGCACTGAAGGAACGGAAGGTGCTTAATTAACTTAAAAAAATACTGAATATTTTACTTGAAGTACATTTTTACTGGGAGTACATCAACTCTCATAAAAATATTCGCATATTGAAGCATTGCAATGAAAGGAAGTAGCAAATAGACAACAATTCAAGTTCTTATTTCTTTCATTTTTTTTTTGTGTAATATTAACTGAGAAAAATAAAAGAAAGATCTTATTTAAAGGATATCTACAAGGTGATACAACCCGCTTAAAATGCAATATGATCCTTTAACAGCCGTCCTGGCGTGAGCAGGGAGAAATGTGGAATTTGTCCATATTCAGCAAGTATACGTTCAATATTTTAGGGAGAACGCGTACAACGTAAAACGCCTACTCCGAGTATATTGAAATCGTGAAAAAATGCGGATATAAAAGTACTAAGCTGTTCTCCACCACCTACATTTCAATGTAATGCAGGGGCGCTCAGAGCCGCTGACATTCGAGGGGTGCATGTAGAATAAATGCATTATAAATACACATAAATTATGGCCGACTTTTTTTCTGTCTGCATTTTATCTTGATGCACAAATAAGTGCTCTTTTTGTATGTAAGTTTATCTACCAAACTTTTTATGCAGCTTTTTTGTACGTGTCAAATAAACGGAAAAGATGTTTGTGTCTTTCAATGCAAAAATATAGTTTGAACAAGTGAGACAAAATTTTGAGATTTAAAAAATTGTTTTTTTTTGTGTAACGCCACTATTTTGTTTATATATTGCTGTTTATCATTTTAATAACGTGAGTAAATAAGTCAGAAACACTGATAAATATGCTGATGCCTGTTTAAATACACATTTCTATATACCTAATACATACCACGTCATGTGTTTTTGATTACGTATTGTACTGCTTAGTAAGTTACTTACCTTATATAACCTTGTTAACGCAGCAAAATCTTCTTGACGTTTAATGGGTGAATGATCTAGAATTTGCTTTCTTGTTTGCGCATACAAAATAGCATATTGACACTTGAATTTTCTTCTAAGTACTTTCGTGACAACTATCAAGGATATTTAGATATCTATTTATCATAATGAATGTGTATGTATAGTAATTTATATGTTTATAAAAGGAAACATCATTACGACCCCGGAAAGAAAACCGGTTATCGCAATTGACCAGAATGACATTTGAACCCGCGCCCCATAACTAATAGCCAAGTTTGCAAGCCACTATACTATAAGACTATTTTTGTTTTTGTTTGTTCGTATCTTGTTTTATTATCAAGGTACCTAGCTCGCATTACTAACGTTAAAGGACACTCTACCGAAGATTTGGTAAAATTTCTGTACAGTTTAGAGGCAATTATATTACCCCGAAACCGTACAGGTATTTTACTTGTGCCAATAAAACTACTTTGATGCAAAAATACACCAAGGAAATTTACTACTAGTGTATGAAAATTACTAAGCAAAATGAAATTTACTGGGTAAATTTCTTACGATAAAAAAGGTCCCTAGTAAAAATCCTTTAGCATGGAAATTTCATATGGAGCTTCCCTATTTCGGGGTAATATAATTTCCCCGAAACCGTACAGGAATTTTACCAAATCTTCGTTAGAGTGTATAAATAGACAAGTTGAATAATACATTCATAACCTCTACTTCAGCGTAGCAATATGACTGCAATAAACAATATCTATAACCATTTACTTAAAATTACGGTAATACACAAACTACAAATATATTTTATATACTCTGTTGAGGCATATTAATGGGTTTTTTTGGAACACAATTAGGTGTATTGTGTGTTTGTATATGCACAAACCTATATGTTTCAATGTTTGTAAATTATGAAAATGCAGCTGCAGGTCACCTTCAGTAGTAAGAATGTATTATCTAACTACTAGCTTTACTTTAAATATAGTCACTTACCTAAATATGCCTATAGATAAAACAAAAAGAACGACCACTGCCACTTCCGTGCGTGCTATGTGCTATCTATCTACAAATAATTGAACCCATAAAATTGAACATGGGCATTGTAGGTATTTAATTTCCTAAGTAAATTTCCTAACTGTGGATAAAATCACGAAGTAATTTAATAAGATTCCCTAGGAAAGCATAAAAATTTTAGTAATATTATCGGTCGATATGTGGAAAATTTCCAAAAGTATAGGTAATTTTGTTCAAAAAATGTAAAATTAACCAGTTTTTGGTGATTTTCCCCCAAATGTTCCTGGAATTTTTAGCAGGAATCTTGGGAAATTTACTAAATTTTTTTAGTGTGGACCTACCCCTATAGTAAAATGTTTGAAAGAAACATTAGAGTAGTTCAATTGGTCACGACTTGACGACATGCAAGTAGTAACTGAAAGAATAAATTTGCTGTGGACCAGTGAAATTAGTTGAGAATAAACAATTTCATCTCAAAAGATGTGACTAGATTATAATTAAGAGTGTGTACAACTTGCGGAAAAAACGGTCTTTCAAAGCAGAGTAGTATATTTTTTAAAATGATTCTTTAATATTCATTTTGATATAATTATATACTTTATACATTTCATTTTATCGTAAGTAATTGTCATTTTGTTAGTAAATAAAATTCTTCTATTTAAAGCTTTCGATAAGGTCTTTTGCTACCTTCATTTTCCCCATTATGTAAAAAGAAATTAACATAAGCCTGTTTTGGGGGTCCCTTTTTCTGGACATTTCTCCTCAATATGTATTTGAAGACAAATAAAATTTTGTCCGTAAAGACATTCACAGATACGATATACGATGTAAAGAAATACAGATTACGGTGATCAGACTAGAAATAACTGTTATGCAAGTATTTTACATATCTATCTCTCCTATGTATAATTTTATCTCCGAACCATAAATATAGTTTTACATTGTATTAATCACAAATCATCTAAATTTCAAGGATAAATTTAGCTCCTTAAATATGTGATTCCACCAAGAAAGATAGCGCTCACTTACACACTCAGCATAGGTCTTACAAATGCGCTAAGTTTCATTCAAATTAGTTAATGATAATCTGGATGCCTTTTTTCCCAAGTCAAACATGAGAAAGAAACCCATCACTCACTGTTTGTATGTTTTGCTACTTGTTTGTAAAAACAAAATTGATTGGCGTACAACGACAATCAGACGTCACATACTATTTTAAAACTTACTAAAATTGTTTATTAACAAATTGACTGTACTACAACAAACATGCTTGTAACTTGTCCAAACAATGGTCATGAATTGGTATGACGACATTTGCGAGTATTTTTGCTATAATACACGTATGTATCAATAAGTATCGTTATATAAAGTCGCCTGTTTGGAAGTTGTTCCACTATTGATTATTCAGCAGTTAAAATGAAATCACTGAATCTTGCTTTAGCAGTTCTTATAATCGTAGGAGTTGCAGTAAGTATCTATCCTATAGAGTTAATATTTTCTTTAATTATTTTGATTTGTTATGAAATTTATTTATACTAAACAATTTTAATTTCAGTCTGCGACTATAGTACCGTTTACTCTAGAGGGATACCCAAACTGCAAGTGCTTTTGTAGTAAGCTGCCACCTTTAAGGGACTTATTATGTGAAAAATTGTTTGGACCACTTTCCCTGGGAAATATGCTTAAGTCAGCGGTTCCTGCGATTCGGCCCTGTCCATACTGCCCTCAACCGGCTTGCTCAGTTTGCCCAATCTGCCCAGTTGCTCCTGCGCCTTGTCCGTGCGCTCAACCAACTTGTTCCGCTTGCTCCAACTACTCGCCTTGTGGATGTTGCCATAAATCAACTATATCATCTCTTGCGCCTTTACCACCATTCAGGCCACCGTTCACCGCACCAGCAGTACAGTGGTGGCAGTGAAATGTGATAATAATGTGAATAATATCTATAATGAGTTGTAAGATAAACTAGTGTTAAATATATTTATTTATTGAGGATTACAAATCACTTACATGGATACCTTTTATACTAAACATGAATAAAAAACACCATCAGACCATTTGGTTACGTACGGTTCTTGCTTAATACAAGTTCATAAATACATTACAAACTTCAGCTTTTTTTAAACCAAATATGTTAGGTACAGTAGACAAACGCACCTAATAATTGCAGTATCTAATAAGGGGTTACATTTACAGGTCCTCCGATATGAAAACTTTATCCTTTTGTTATTCCTATTCAAAGCACACAGATGATAAAATTCAAGAAAGCAATATGTCTCTGCACAATTCTGAAATCACATATGATGTGTATATCCATTTATTACACCTTTGAAAAATAGCACAAACATGGGAACAATAATATAACACGCATTCCTTTGTCGATCGGCTATTCTCTTGTAACAAGTTTGCGCGTTTAGACAATATACTGTTCCCATGTGCAGATGTCCTTTTTATTTTGTTCGTACCTGTAGATTATTTTTACTTCATTTTAACATATATTGTTGTTTATAAAAAAGAGTGAGAATTGCATTCTGGGTTAGCTCGCCATTTTTAAAGTTCATTTCCTTCCTGAAATCGAGCTAAGAACATCTAGGTAAGATTATCTTATTCAATTTTAAATGTTAATAATTTTAATCTCAGGTAATCTGATTAATTATTTAAAATCTATTTCGTTTAATCACATCTTTATTTCAAATCTAATATTTTACATGTTATTTATAAAATATTTCAAGGGCACATGGTAATATTATATTTCGATTTTTAGGCTCAAAATTCAAAGATAACAGCTCAGAGATCACTGTTCAGAGCTTAAAGCTCTCTTCATATATCTTATGCGAGATCTTATCTTATATCAGAGATCTTATCTCAGACATCGTACATCTTATCTGAGATAGATATAATAACAGCTTACTACCTAAACGCACGCAGCTGCGCTAATAATAATAATCCGGCTGATGAAGTCTATCCTTCGGACTAAATCTATTCTATTACATGGAATTGGGCAATTATCGATAAGCTAGTCGAAATAGTGGCCACCTAAGATCAAGGCGCAGCATTTTCCTGATTTTCATCGAAGTAATTGGTGATCAGATTACATGTCCTACCATCTCAATACAGTCGACCATTTCATTGCACCAGAAGAACTTTCAGCAAGAGTAGCCAAATGTGAGTTAGTAACAACTTATGTTTTAATTGAACTAAATATCTGTATAAACTCATAATTTCACTTCGATCTCATAATTCAGCATTATTTAATTATTCCTTGTTGTGTTACGATAAGCAATACTAGTACATAATTCTTGTTTATATTTGGAATTTAATGTTAGCTCAATTATTACAGCTGTAAATGGATATTCTAACCTAAAATAAGTAAGGTTACTTAATAATTACGATCTAGCAACTCTTATTAAAAATATTACCATCTTATCAATACATTACCTTCTGTCATAGTGCTGATTATACATTTCTTGATTAAGTATAACTATTTTCTTATTGTTTTAAAACATACCGTTAGCTCTTGCTTGGTTTTTGTTTCGATCAGCTGAGCGAGTAGCTTGTTCTGACGTTCAGCGGAGGATAGCGCTTCTATTTTTGTTTGTTGGATTAGCTAGTATTGTAACAATATTAACATTGTGTAGTAATTCAATTTAACTGGTTTTTTTGTCAAATTTATCTTCTTAATTAATTAAATTGTTATAGTTAAACTAAAAGGTCTATTATTTTGATTATTGTGTACAACCCGACTACCCTGCCGTTTGGTGCCGGCTGGCGCACACATTGTTTTTACATCTTTATAGAACAAAGCCACCACCCAGCCCCGATTTATGAGCAGCGGACAACTTATATTACAAGAATTACTGCCACAGCATTTCGCCACGAACAACTACGTCGTATTGTATAGAAACATCTTGGTGTTTCCAAATTAATGATCGCCACAGTACATTCAGAGACGCGATGAATTTTCACTTATCGATACTCGTGGCTAAAATTCTGGAAGCTGATTGAAGGGTCAGCAAATTGGAAAGAAGGCAGTGAAACACAGACAGGATAGAGTAGACGTCCTCTTATGCCGGTAAAATTCAATAGATATCAATAAACTGTGAAGTGAAGGTCTATGTCCGAAGATTCATCCAATCCTTTAATATCATATATCTGAAAAAACACATTTTATCTAAGAAACAGTTTATTTACATCAAAATTAACTTAGCTGATAACAAAATATATTAAAATTCCTGAATTTGATTATAATCAGAGAGTGAAAATTCATTTCAAAACTCCTGAAAAATCCCAGAAAGAGAGGAACTGACACAAGGCCTGTACAATGTACCTATCTAATAAAACACCTATTTTTTGTATAAATAGAATGTTTTTATTCCTTGATTTTTGAGTTTCAGTTCTTTTTTCGACGCCCTAGGAACGTAGGTACACTATTTTTAATCTTCCTCATAGCTGATTAATTGGAATTACATCAAGTCTGTAACCAGTTTCTTTCTCGTTTGCGAAAGGTTGCCTGCTAACCCTGAGAAATCAAGATAGTCACTGTTATGTTTTGATGTTTATTCGGATCGAATGAATTAAAAACGTTTATCTAGCATTAGAGATATATTATATTGTGCATTAAAAATTAGTTTAACAAATCAATGTAAAACAATTGCGGTCGCGTCAACTGCCCAGTACGAACTGCCATGCATTTTTCCCCCCACTGGACAGGCAGGCGCACTGTTCTTATATCTACTAGTCACTAAATCCCGTTTGTATATCGCAAAGCAAAAAAATAAATAAAGAAATTCGTCCGTGAGCGTCCAGCTTTAAGCGATAAAAACGCGACGATAATACTAACTCAACGGGATCGACCTCGAAATACATATTTGATACCTTATGCGGCCCTAGATGGCGCCCGCAACTAATTACCAAGTCGCATCTCGTATTTACGACCGCGAGAAGTACGCGGGCGCCGATCCGTGCGGTCCCCTAGTCTAAGTTTCTGCCTGTAGAGCGGAGCGCCGGTGGTAAGTGGTTATCGTAAAAAAAAATGAAAAAATAAAACTCTCTGCGAGCTTTATACTTGCGTCCGGAATAACTCCGTACACGAAAATGAGCGCGGATGGCCTCGTAAAGTGTATAATAAGGTATCCGTCTCTGTTTTACGACGCCCGGCAACACTACAAATATATACCGACCACTGCCGGCCGTAACCGGATCAAGTTTATTGAGTGAAATAGAGATCTGAGACGGAAATATTTGACACTAAACTCTGGGGATGTGTATAGGTGGAGTACCAGCGGAGGGTATACTTTAATGCACTAAATGGACGTTCATGTAATTTTTTTGAGGAGTTTGTAATTATACAGGTCGTCGCGATTAAAGTGCTTACTATTGCACGGAAAAAATTACGATAAGAACAGATATAGCTATTTATTGTATTATTAATTCACGGATACATTTAATGCTTAACATTTACAGGTAATAATAAATGAATTATTTTATTACATAACGTACCGCTTCACCTGTAGTGCGAACGTACCGAATCTGTGTTAACGCGTCGTTGCAGATTATATTTGACCAATGATGACCGGCTATCCACCGTCTATCATTGGCGTTCTGCGGAGAGGTTTGAATTTATGCAACTTTTCGAATATCTTTACGTCTCCGTTGTATTTAAATATTTTACTTTTTAAAATAATTGGACGTATGGCTGTTTTAATAATTTAATTTCAGTTAAACATAACGTTTCGGTCGGCTCTGCAACCTTTTTCAAATTCTTAATGCCGTCAAAGTTACATCAACAACAACAGTTGTATCGTAAACGGAACAGATTTACAAACATTTTAAAAAATTATTAAACAACAAAAGACGAAACACGAAAGACAAACAGCACACGCATTTATAAACGGATTTAAACTGACTGAAGATTAACGTGCATTTAGAAGTTCACTATTGCCAACGATAATTGTTTGGTGGCATTTCTCGGTTCTAATTGTATTTAGGTATATATTTTTTTAAGTTTTTGTTACCTCATGGTAAACCGTTTCGGGAATCACAATATAGACCGTTCGGCGTTATCGTTTTACAGGAGCTATCTAGCGGGACTAACAATCCGTGAATTGCCCAAGGTAGATGTGTGATCCATCGTTGCTGGGGTCCTTTTTGCCTAGGAAATATCAAGTTGTTGAAAACAAATGTGAGGGACTTCTTTTTCGGTTTTTTCTGAGTGTAGTTGCTTTTCGAATAATTATCTAGAAATTTTAAATTTCTATCACAATATCAGTCCTTAACTTTTCAAATTTACTTACAAGAATGAGAGTATTGCGTGTGTAGTGCCAAGATGTTGGAAATCCAGTGATTTCGAGATTTGGGGTGGCGTATTTCTAATCCTGGGGCCTATTGAAGAGTTTTGTTTGAGCCTATTTGCTGTGAGATCATTGGAACACCAACTGGGAGCTGAAATTATTGTTGTGGAGTTGGAATTAGTATTTGGAGTATAAAAGAGCAGTTGTTCGTACTTGAAGTAAGCGATTTTATCATCTGTTGAATCTATAACTGACGTCAAAAGCGTAAAGGGAATGTTAGGTTATATTATCGTATGATAACAGTGATTCTAGTGGATTTTGTGTGTAAGGTTAATGTTTGATTCTGTGGGTTAATCTCACGAGCAGTTTAAGTTGGCAATAATAATTGATTTTATGACGGGAATTTAGCGGGAGATTTGAATTATATTTATGATATTAAAACGAGATATATGAGTTATTAGTTTGGATTAAGATTCTAGAAACCTTATTTCTGTACAATTAAAATAGTAAAGAACTTACTTAACGTGAGGGTATCATAAAAAATTCATTTCTTTGTTCATCATTTTTATTTAACTCGAAATAAATCAATTTTGCTACAATAACATCTCTTATTCACTGTAGTATAAGAACATCACGAACGAATAACTAGTACAATCACAGTAAAGATATTTAAGTTTATATCAGGTTTAAAAAAATAATAATCGATGGTTCAGTGGGAAGACATGACCTCTCCACGTCCGATGGGTTTGCGGTGTACCCAAAACACTGTGGAGGGGTAAATTTAATGTACTTGTGTACTGTTGTGCCATCTTACATGGGGCCTAGCATATCTGTGGAGTAAATGAGAATGTAATAGATGACGCTGGCTGTATGAAAGGAGAATAAAACAGTGTTGAATTAATTTAAAAATTTAATAAAAATTATAAAGAATTATCTACAAGTTTCGTAGCAATATATATTAATGATAATTGAAATTGGCAGTTCCTAGAATTGAAGTTACAATTACATTCTGCCCAACACTGCTTGAATGCGCCCAGTCACGAGTACACATACCAGCATACGCGCAAATCGCTCCCTCCAATTATTATTATTAGTTTTATGCACCCCGCCGAACGTCATTATAGTTTGTTAGTAACCGGTTGCTGGTTTCGTTTGTTGCGCGCTTTTATTGAATTAGAATTAACCGCCTTATATAGCGACGATGCTGCGTTTTCCGCCGGTTGCTTCCGTGTCCCGGGCTCCTATTAATTTTAATCGCTTTATTTCTGTAGCGATGTAGATCGCGAGAGAGTAGAAATGCACTTTCCGTGTTTCAGTGGCGGATTGTGTGTTTCCAGTTTCGGAAGTAGGTAGTTATTAAGCGGTTAATTTGGAAATAATTAAGATATAATGAATGCCATATATATAGGTAACACAGAGGGCGTAGGTAATCTCGAACTGGAAAGTAAAGAATCGTTATTTAAATGAAATAAAATCTGGATTTGATCAGTTTCAAGCTTATTTAAGTGATCACATCCGAGGAATCAAACTAATACTATTACAAAAATCTTCCTTAACTTGTGACTGCCAATATTGGTGTACCATATGGATCGGTCTTATGACCCAGGCATTTTATAATTTATTTTAAATGTAATAATAATAATAATCTTTATTGGTGTAGATCTTATATAAAGTATCTTTTGAT
Source organism: Cetonia aurata (assembly GCA_949128085.1). Taxonomy (NCBI): domain Eukaryota; kingdom Metazoa; phylum Arthropoda; class Insecta; order Coleoptera; family Scarabaeidae; genus Cetonia; species Cetonia aurata. Next base: position 5,514,327 of record OX421884.1, on the reverse strand, counting down.
TTTTAAAGATATTCCGACAAGGCTATAATTTAAGTTGAAGATTAACCTTATCAGTCTTTTCTGTATGATAAATAGCGATATTTGCTGCTGTACCCCATACAGTATATTATATGATAAATGACAGTAAGCTAGCGAGTAGTACGTCTGCAGAAGACGGAGCCGCGACACTTAATTTGAATTTCAAAAGCACAAAATATGCACTATTTTACTATAGTTTTTTTGGAACACGATCCAGCTGGGTTTCTCATTTCAGCGACGAATCGAGGTATATATCCCCAGAAATTGAATAGGTTTTGTTGTTAGAATAAGTTGGCTTACTTTTGTGGAAGTTTAGCAGCTCTGTTTAATCTTTATTTAATATTAATTTATTATCAATTCCCCAATCACCTTAAGGGTTTTCCTCCACAACTCGGTATCCGTATCGGCCTTTATTATCACAGTAGTGTCATCAGCGTACGTCAGTTGATATCCAGGTAATTTAAGGTCATTGACGCATAATATAAATAATAGGGGTGCTAGGATTGATCCTTGGACTGCACCCGTATTAATATTGTATTCATCGGACTGTTCACTTTCAATTCGAACACGGATTCGGCGTTCTGATAAAAAATAAATTATCCACTCCATTCTTACAGCGATGTTGTACAATTTCTTTTCATAAAGTTGAAGTGCACCCGGTCAAGCGCTCTTGATAACTCAAAAAAATTCTTAGCACCAATTTGTTGTTGTCCTGGCTTTGGTATACAAAATTTATGTGATTGTTTGAGGCGGTTTCTGTTGATCTGTCTTGACGAAAGCTATATTGCTTATCAGATATTGTGCTATATTTTTCTAAGCAGCTTGGCAGTCGCTCATATACAATCCATTCAAATATCTTTGAGAGAGAGTACTAATGCAAGAGATGGGTCAGTAGTTCTCTACGTTAGTAGGATCACTTTTATTAAATATTGGTGAGATATACTTGAGGTTTTAAGACGGTTAGGAAATAATACTTTATCAATGGACTGGTTCATTATCATTACCATTGCGTTCAAAATTGTGTTTAATATGCAGGCCCGTGCCAACCCGGTGGTGCAAGTGGTGCACGGCACCAGGACGGCACATGGAAAGGGGCGGCAAAAGGCAACAAAGGCACGGTACTGCATGAAACAAACAAGTAATAACTTGTGCAATTACATATTTTAAATAACGTGCGATGACGTGTACACAATAAAATGTGCTAAGAGTACACATTTTACATTTTACATCATGATATAACACGACTTTTAGCAAACAAAAATAATTTAATATAAACGCCGGTACTGGATCACAAACGAGCGAGTGCTTTATTTATAGTTATTGTACTTATTGTTATAAACAACAACCACGTACAAGACCGAAAAAATGACGTTCTTAATGAGTGTGATGCGCCATCCTGCACACAATTTAGCTAAAAGGTTAAAATTTGGAATTAAATACACATTATTGAAATTTCGATAATTTTGAAAATGGCATATAAGCTGACTTAAAAAAAAAGTGATTTATTCTGTAAACACAAATTTTATTAATATATGTATAAATGAGGTTTATACATATATTAATAAAATTTATGTATGTAATAAAATGAGGTTACTATGCAAAAAATAGAAAATATATTAAAAGTACCGATGTCATTCAATATAGTACAAACAAACCAATTTCTTGATAAACTTACAAGGAAAAAGTTTATTTTTTTTTAATTTAGAAAATTTAATCGTCGAAGTAATTGTTTATGAAAATTAAAAATATATATAGGAGATGTATATTATTCTATTTATGCACGAATAAGTCATAAATTGACAATTTTACACGAATTTCTACGCCATAAACGTCTTTTTATAACACTAGCGCATAAGTCTTTATTCCTTAGGGCTATAATGAAACGTCAAACAACGACATTATACCTAATAGAAATACTTTAAACCCTTACAAAATGAAGAGGTTTCATTCGAAACCAAAAATTGTACTTTTTATTGAACATTTATTTTAGGTAACATGCATATGTTAACAACACAATTCGATCTTTTATCCATATTAACATTCGGACGTACCCCCCAAATCAAGTTGGAATTTTCAAATTTAGTCAAATCAACCTTAAATAATTCAATAAAATACATATTTTTATTTTAAATTAAAAACTCCGCATTTGTGCATAAAGTGATATATGTACCACGGCCGTAACTTGCTTTTATGGCCCTCGATGTATTTTTAAAATTATGTATTGGATCATAAAAGCAAGTTAGGTCCTTAATACATAAATAACTATTATCTATATTGTTCTTTAAATTGTTGATAAATGTAGGATATACTTATACTTAGTAGATAGGTAGAATTTGAATAGAAATATGGATAAATATGGCATGTTTGACATTATGACTAGCCGCCTGACAAGCAAACCAATGCTTAGACTGTACCTAGTACCTATCTCATTAAAAAAGAATTAAAAAGTGATATTTGATTGCTCTTTTTTCTCTTTTGCCAAAAATATTGCTTACATTAATTGCATATAAGTTACAGGGCGGCAAATAATTGTTCGCACCAGGGCGGGCACTTACCCAGAAACGGGCCTGCTAATATGGCTTCTGGTACTACCAGAGAAATTCCATCCGCGTCAGTGTAGTTTTTATTTTTAAGCTTACGAATCGCTGTTACAATTTCTCTTCTTAGTTATGGAGTCAAAGTAAAAGATGGTGCTAGGTATCTCCTGAGTTATGCAGTTTTTTGATCACTTATTACCTAAATGCTCGTTCACATTTATATCCACAATTGTAGAAAAATCTTTAGCAAACTGATTTGCAATAATCGTGTTGATTATTTTGTCGTCAAAATTCGAAATGCATTATCGGCCTCTTTAACTTATATTGCTAACTAAAATTATACCCGTTAAGAAATGAATATTGCATTGACTCATTGCACCATTGCGATATTGCATTTTCATACAAGTAAATATCCTCTTCCCTTTATAATATACTACATGCATCCTACCAGCATCATTTTTCTCCTTTGAAACGAAAAACTAAAGAATTCGAGGGGAAGAGACCCGTCCCTAGGGCACGTCGTTTCGGCGTTAACCTCTTCAGACTTCTGTCTAGGACAGACACAGAACGAGACGCCAACTCCATTGAGGGTTTACTTTATTTAGAATCGTTCGCCCTTGATGCGGTCTTGCCATAGGGCTGGCGACGTCGAAACTCGTTCGACCATTATTCCTACGCCCGCGAACGAAATTTCAATTATGCATCTCATTTGGGAGCCTTTTCCGTGGCGGTGGTAGTTTTATTTTTACGATCGCCAAGTACCGCTGGGTAGTCTATACGGCTAGTTCGGTTCATTAGTAAGTAGTTGTGGAGACTTCCGGTCGCTTTACGTTCCGTAATTTCGGTTTTAGTGTCTCTTTATTACGTTCGTACTGCGAATAGTCCGGAATATTAATGCTTTATTTTCAGAATTATCGATTCAACTGTTCGTGTAAGTACTACAGTCAAACTTGGATAATTCGAACTTTCATAATTCAAACTTTTAACCCGGTTCTTTAATGGTCCAAACAATATTCAAAAATCGTGGATAATTCGAATTTTAATTTATAACATTATGCAAAGGTTCACAACATATTATTTTATTTAATATTTTAAGTACTTTTTAGTTGTTCGGTAACAATGAGAATTCCATATATTCACTTATCAATATTTAGAACTTTTTATTGTTTGCCGAAGTATGTATACAGGGTTTTCCACGGTAGCCGTTCGTTGGAAGTTTCCGAGGTTAGAAAAAACCTGGAACTCTGAATTTTTGGAATCCGGGGCTATTCAAGATTCTCTTTCATTTTAAAATATTTTCAGGGTCTTACCACTTCCGGTTATACCGGAAGTCGCCATAAACTTTCTTATTTATTATATATATTATTTCATTTTTAAATTCCTGAGAAAATTTTATGATGAGTTCTAATAGGTTTCCCTATACCTATTTTCAACTGCTACTTAGATATCTTGATTTTTTTGAAAATTTTGAAAGATGTAGCGTTATTTGCAACACAGTATCTTTTGCCCATTTTCGACTGGTAATAAACACTTCTAGGGTAGATGGAAGCACAAGAATGACACTTTCGAAATCCACATTGACAATTGATTTGTCGCATACAGGCTGTCCAAAACTGCATGACAAATTACAAAATCTTCAAAGTTGAAAAAGTTCTTCCTTTCAAATGGAACACCCTGTATATTATTGGATGATCAGATGCAGAATTTAATTCTGCATCTATTCGCTATAACTTTCCCTAGACCTATTTACAACGGCTTCCTTGTTATGTCAATATTTTCTGTTTTAATGTGATTTTTGACAGAAACTGAAACATCGTATGTGTTTCATTTTAATTAGAAAATGGAAACAACGTGTGTTACAGCTGGGTATTACGAAGTAAAACTGAGATAGTAATCCAGGCGAATCAATTCGGTGTCGTAGCATTTTTAATGCAAACGAGGCACTATACCATTGCCTCCTTTGTTCCAAAGACACGAAACCATGTCGTTGAAGGAGGTCACTGTAAAGTGAGCCTCTATCAGGGTAGGTTCCATCAGTACTAAACGACAAATATTTGAAAAACGCTTCTGCATGCGTTCCAGAGACAGGTTTAGGTAAGTATATAGTTAATAACAGATGACGGATGAATATTCCAGTTTGGTTCTTACCAATGTGCAGTATAGTGTTTTCATTGTTAGAGGGTTATGAAAACTGCGGCAAGATCTACTCAAGAATCCCAAACTTTGTAATGCAGAACGACAAATTGAGTGCGTTGTGAATGAAAGTTTGTTATCGAAGAAAAGTAGTATTAATTGCTTTTTAAGCTTTTCAGATTTTGCGGCCATAATGTTCACATTTGGTGGACGGAACATTGTTTGTTGTACTTTTGGCCCCAAACTGCCACATACCTTTTTCAGGCATACTAACAGTGGATACAGCAACTTTCCCAATGCAGATATTGTCGGTTGAATAGTATAGCTGTGGGTCATCGCAAAAACTGATTCTACAACAGCATTTCCAAGTTGAACCCACTTTGGTCAGTATTGTAAATAGTTTCTAATCCATATTCAGGTATTAAACCGTGTAAACTTCTGCCAAATAAAGTTGCGTCTGCTGCAATATTTGCGCTATTAATCACTTGGCTCCTTGTTCGGAATTTCGTAATTTTGCGGGATATTATATCGTTGTTTTGTTTGAATTACTGTATCCACCAATGCGATGCCTGAAAGTTTGGAATCTGTAATTCTTCTTGAGCCACTAGTGCCCTTCTTTTTATATCCCAGTCATGAACAATCATTTCACGGTCTTCTATAGCATTTTTAAATTGGAAGAAACACATGGACCGACAAGACATTTAGAAAAAAAAATCAAAAACACGTAACTTTTATTTTTTTATGTAGTTTAAAGATAAAAAGAGAAAAAATAAGTTCATAATACACAAGAGGAGGTGGGAGAAAAAATTATATTGTTTGAATCCCCTAACGACCCCGCACGTGCGCCACTGTTCTTTTACAACCTAAAATGTAGAATTACCAACAAGGAATAATATCGTCTTTACCCCATCTCGATCGTTTCCGAAATATTGCGAAAAATGCATTTTTGGCTGTAACTTTGAGCTCCCATTACACCCCCTAAAACCAAAAACGGAGCGCAAAAAAAAATACGTGGCAAATATTTTTCGATATTCTGTGTCCCTACCAAATTTTATCAAAAACATTAGTTTATGGATATTGATTAAGTTCATATCGTTTTGCATATGTACCCTAAAAATTGTTTCATTTAATATCCTTAATTACATTTTAAAAATAAAAAAGAAAAAATAAAAACTACAACATTTCTTTTTAAAATTAAAATCTCTCTTATTCTGTAATTGTATTTGTTAGACATTTTTACGTTAATAGCCTTATTTTAAGATGTTTAATCACCCCTTCAAAATAAAATCACAAGCCCGTAAACACTCTGTATAAACGTAAGCATACTTTTTCATTTGAGACTTCTCATACACCAATTAAAGATACAGGCGCTAAAGTTACATTGCCAATAAAAAGTATGCTCCAGGTACATGGAAATTTATTGTCTCCTTTTTCTTGCATTGACTGTATCGTATGACGCCTACTTTCAAGTAGAATTATTGATTTACGTTTTAAGACTCATAACCACCACCTTCCAGCATATAAGCTTAAGTTACTTCATCTATGTATACGTTAAAGCTATGTTATACGTCGGTAATAGGTGTCTAAATAACACCGCATATATGCTCAATTGTTGTATGAAATATAAGATACACCCTTAATACCTGCGACAAACGTACTTGGCACGCAGAGGATTGTTTTGATGGGCGATTGAGGACGCCACTGAGCCCGGTCAAGCGATCGCGGGCACGTACACACTTTAACAGCTCGTAGCGAGAATGAATTCTACCAATCAGTTAACTATTACTTTCGTCCTGGGGAGATAGAAGGAATTAGCTGGGCTTAAGGATAGCCTTTGACGCAAGGTCGTGGTGCGGTTCTGACAGTAAATTTGCATTAGAATTGTTACGAATGGCAAGTAGACGAAAAAGTAATTTTTCTGATTTCATTAATCTAAAAATCAACGATATATTTGGCCTCTTTTATGTATAGTTGTTATACTTTTATAACACTTTTTTTTCTAAATAGGAAAGCAAAATCTATTCCAACTGTTATAGAATTGTCACCTGCCGAAGTGACTTATGCTTTATCTTCATGGCGTGTCTTTAATTTCTTATAGGGTGAATGGAGGTAAAAATGATACATTGTAAAGTTTGGAGGAAAAATGAAACAGTGTTTTGCGACATCTACATGTAAATTTAAGAATCTGCATAGTGGTCACAGATGAGATCTGAACCTAAACTTTAAGGTATAGGTAGTAATTTTTATGTCTACCCTGGTGGTTTTTGCACTTGGCGCCAACAGATATATGTCACGTGGTGTTCTAACCTATAAAAACTATGGGTAATGTTGGTGCGACTTTGTTTTTGTGGTAATTCAACTTGTAGGTATTAAAGTGCAAACTAAGTTAGAGGACAGTGAAATAATCGAAGATGAATACTGTTTAGTTGTACTATATAGGACAACAACCTAGTGAAAATTATAGCAAGTGAAATTATATTTACAATTCCAAATTTGGGTTACATACGAGACAGTCTCTGTTAAAATAAGAGACATGCACATGGGTAAAGATGAGACATGCAATGTTGCCTGTAAGCTTAATGTCAAATAAAAATCCGTTGTGCTATTGCTGTTTTTACGTGAGCGACCACATAATATTCTATAATCGCCATTTAACAACAGAATACCTTACAACTGTCTAGAATATATATTTTTTAAAATGTTATTTTAAATTAACATGGGCAAACCGAAACCAAAAAAGGATTCACAAGATGATTTAGTCAAAGCTTTGGGTGAAATTTCAGAGCGAAGGTTAGGTCTAAGAGAGGCACCAAACCGCTACAGTATCGGTAAAACACTGAGTAGAAGAAAACAAGGGATAGAAAAATAAAAATAAGAAAGAAAGTGTGCATTATCTAAAGAAGTTGAGCAAAACCTCTGTGAGAAAATCAAAACTTTAGCGAAATGGGGTTTTGCATTATCGCGTAAAGGGGTTCTAACCGTCGTCCGAGAATATGTTGTACAAAATGACTTAAAAACACCATTTAGAAATACTAAACCCGGGAAAGATTCGTTCGTGTCTTTTTGTAAGAGAAACAGGCTAAGTTTGAAAAAATTGGAGCAGCTAGAAAACTACCGATACAAAGCAACTAGCGACCCTTTTATAGTCAGTAATTTTTATGATATCTTGGAAGGTGCAATCAATAAATACCATCTCGAAAATTCGCCCGATTCGATTTGGAATTTAGATGAAACATCATTCTCTACTGATCCGTCTACAATAAAAGGAGTTTCTGCTAAAGGCCAGAACGTTCACCGTAATTGCTGTTTTTCTAGTACTTACTGTTCATTTTGTTAATCTGTCAGGCACAATGTACGCATGTTCTCCAAGAGGCTGGATGACAGATATTTTCCATGAATGGTTCAACAAAGTTTGCTCTATTATTAAGAAAAGGCCTTTAGTGTTAGTTCTAGAGTCATGTCAGCCATCTGAATAGTCTAACTATAGAAAAACCTATTTTCGAAAATATTGTTATAATTAAACTTTCATCCCACACTACTGATCTTCTTCAACTCCTCGATAAAAACTGCGTCAGACCCCTGAAGCTTAAATGGGATGCAGCCCTAATATGCTGGCAACGAAATTGTCTTAAAAAGATTTCAACAATTTATTGTGCTCGGTATGGCATGAAGGCTTAAGTTGCTGAACGCAACAGACAAAACTAAAGCAGTTTTCCGCAAAGTGGAGACGGGCATCTGCTCTGTGAGCCGTCAGTATATTCTCCCCCAATTACCATTTCCTACTCTGATGGATGCTGGTAGTAAAGTTACCCTGAATTTTCCAAATGCCTTTGACATTTTTGAGGGTTAAATGTAGTTACTAGAACTAAAGAAGAGGGATTATTGCTTGCTATGTTTAAGGAAGCTTATTTTACACGTTATGTGCATATTGATTCATATTTATAGTTCATCTTGTTAGAATTTTACTCTAGTAAAATTCTAACAAGATGACAAACTTTTGATTGAAATATGTGGACACATTTATCCAATTCTATCAAATATTTAAATTAAACCAATTGACTTTTTTTTTAAACAAATACTGTATACATTTGAATCGACTATCTGGTGCTGACAAAGTAAGTTATTGCAAGGAAATAAATATTTGTTTATCTATATATAAACAAGTCACCTACTGTGTCAGTGAATATTTCGTTGATTTAACAATTTCTTTCTTTTTCCGTGTACGAAGCGAGTCTTTAGGAACTAAGCAATGTATTTATTAGCAGGAATTCTGTTTTTTTGTTGTTCTACTTGATTCAAATACATTTATTAACTATTATGTATTGAGTGTTAGCATCTCTAATCATAAACTTTGAAGAGAATTATACTGAGCAGTCAAATAAAATTTGATTTAGTTCGCTTTACATATAAGATAGATATGTATGCTAAAACGCGAATTAAATCATAAATCATGGTCTATAAATAGAAATAGATTTACAGTCTGTTTTGATATATCAACTGGATCTGAGGCGTGCTGCATTTCATCTGTCGCCCCGGCGACAAAATATCACCGCTTTTGCACTCCGTCCGTGTAAAACGGTGCACAATTTCTCCTCGTGCCAAACAGCGAAGAATTGATATTTCTCCTCCGGGTCCCGTCCGACCTGATGCCGGAGAATACGTCAACTCCGGAAAATTTAATATTCGCAGTCGCCCGTTCACTGCCGGCGCATGCATATTGTAAATATCGAAACTGATAATATATTAAATGTGACACGGGACACGTTTCGTTAGCATATGCTCTCGAGATTTATTCTTCTGGCGTGTTCGTTTACAGTTTATGGCGATCCAGAGCGCCTCCCATCCCACTCCCCGCCCCTCCTATCACACACGTTTCTTGTACTTGCGCGCGAGGAATAAGAAGTGAGCGGCGAACAAAAAAAAACGGAAAAAGGAATGATAATAACAAGCGAGAAGAATAGGGCGATACACTAAAACGAAGAAGAGAAACAGACGCAACTGAACTAAACAGAACGGAACATTAGCAATTTTTGTATGTAACACGTATACGACTAGGATATATTTACATATAAATTATTGTCACAAATGAGATTTGCAATATAACGTCTCTACGGTTCGTCCTGGAGTCCGGGCACGTCCTTAGCAATATCCAGCGAGGATCCTGGTAGGCGGCGGAATTCTCGTCGCTCGGGTTGTATGGTAGGCGACGTTCAACTACTGCGGAGACGTCCCTGTGACACGTGTTCCGCGACTATGCTGGCGCTAACTTATACGAAAGTCAACTTTTTACTTTGCCCGGACGACGCGACGGTTCAACTTCCATTGAATTACGTTTAAAATGGTGTATACGTATGTACCGAACGTATGCAGCGCTACTTGTTGATGGAATACTCATTCGGGATATATTCGTATTCCCTGCAGTCGTAGATATACAGAGTTGTGCGGATTAATTCTTTATAAAGACAGTTTAACGATCAGCGAGACAATACTTTGTACTAGTTTATTAATTAAGTTTATTCATCTATACCAGAGGCTCCCAAACTTCTTTTTCTCATATACCACTTTGCTCGTTCCGGTGGACCCCTGCAGCTACATTTCTACCATATTCCCAAAACTCGACAAAAAATGTGAAGATTAGATCTAACTATGGAAATTTGCGTTGCGGCTGAGTTATTGGTTAATTAATTAATTGATTGTGCTGCGAGTGGATGTCAAAAAAGTAAAGTTAGCCAATCAAAAAAGTTATTCCATCCAACTTTACTCCTTTGACATCTACTCACAGCACAAGAAACCAATCAATTCTCCCATATTTCATTTAGAAAACTCCCCATTCGGAGTGGTAAAAATGAAAAGAAAAATAGTATATTTCCTTGTGTTGTATTTATTCAAATATGTAATCATTACACACTATTAATTATTATTGTTATCATATTACATTGTAATATGATAACAGTCGTAATATAATTAAAATTAAATATTAATAACGTAACGTAACTTCTACAATGACTATCACAAAATAGTCATAATTTTAATGGGAAGGATGTATTTGATGGATTGACAGAAATTATCAATATTTGGCTTGAGTTTTGTTAGGAATAACCGCAAATTTCCCCGTTCTGTGATATTCAATCTGCTCCTTTTTTTTTGTTAAAAGGTTTATAACGACACTAAAACTTTTCTCGACAAGATATGACGGGGGAAACGCTATCAAAAGCTTTCTCGCAATTCCCCACAGTCCAGGATATTTTTCGGGTATTTCTGCCTGCAGCCAAAATGTTTGATACCCCCTTTTAAATTTCACCTTCAGTTCCTCATTAGTGCTAAGCTCGAGTAACTCCTCTTGTAATATCACGTTCTCCACTTCCGTTTCATCAAGTGGATTTATGATCCATGGTGGTATTTCCATCGTCAGAATATCTTCAAATACTTAACAAATATACTTACCTTACCAAGCATTTATATCTTAAGTTGTGTCACTTATGTTCATAATAACAAGAATAACTTCAGTTTAAACGGAGACCAACACCCGTACAGTACCCGAACGCGATATGAACTAAGAGCACCCTACCATCGTCTCGCATGTACGCAGAAGGGTGTTGACTACTGGGGATGTAAATTTTATAACAGCTTACCTGATGATGTAAAACATCTAGCTTTAAAAAGAAAGTAAAGGAAATTCTCATGGAGAGAAAGTGTTATGAGATCGAGGATTTCCTATGTACGTGATTAATCTGTTTGTTTGTTGTTGTATTTACTGTTTGTCATCTATTTTATCCTTTTATCTATACATTATTTTATCTTTACATTTTATTTATTTTTTTATTGACTAATGTATATACCTACATACATACACTAATTGACGATTTCTGTAATGGTGTTATTACAAAAATATATCATTTTAAAAAAAAAAAAAAAAATCTGATTTTAAAGTCATCATGCAGGGGAATTAAATGTTGAACGTATGTGTGAATATCCTCATCAAGGCATTCTACCTGTGACAAGTTTGGAAGCGCCGACTAATATTTTGCTTCATAGATTTAAATTTTCCAAGAAAAGCTGAAATTACACCCTTTGTTTTTATTAAATTGAGGCTGTCCCCTTGTAATTGTAAGTTAATGTCATTAAATTGTTTGAACAAATCTGGCAAATACGCGATGTCTGCTTTCAAATTGATCAGGTTTTCTTTTAAATCTGGATCCTTACTTTCCAGAAACTCTAAAACTGATTCAAAAAGTGAGGAAAATCTTGTTAAACATGCGCCTTTCGACAACCAGCGTACTTCAGTATGTAAGAGCAATCGTTGGAAGTCTTCATCGTTTTCATCGCACAATTGTGCAAATAAACGCGTATTCAATGCATTGCTTCTTATTTTGTTGACTGCATTAATCACAAATTGAAGCGATTGTTGCAATTTAGCACTCAAATTTTTCATTACTAGGTGTTGTCGGTGGATGAATTGCAGTTACCTCTGGTATAATGCTTTTAAGATGGCTTATATACCCACGATATCGCCCGGCCATGGCAGGAGCTCCATCTGTTGCCACCGAAATAACATTTATGAATGGAATCGATTTTTCCTTAAAAAAATCACTCAGGACTTAAATATTGATTCACCTTTAGTGTCCGTCTCCAAAGTTTTCGCGAATAGTAGCTCTTCATGAATTTCTTCGTCCATAACAAATCGGACATATGCCAATAATAATGCTTCATTACCAGGCACTGAATATGGAATATGCAAGTTTTTACAAGTAACAGTCGCTGAGCTTCTTAAAATATTATCTGCTTACATTGATAGGTGAACTCAAGCCAACATTTTAGTTCTTCACTATCGGAACCAAATAAATTTTCGTGGAGCCCCGCTTACGAATTGTGAACCCCCATTTTTTTGTCACGCCAACGTAGACCCTGGTCGAGTCTCCCGGGGACCCCTGGGGGTCCACCTGGACCATTTTGAGAATCACTGATCTATACAGTACCCCAGATATCTCGGCTGTTGTTAGAGATACGACAAAATGTTAAAGAAGAAAAGTTGTTCTACATCAAACCGTTTGCCAAATCCTTTGCCAAAGCGTTTGCAGAAGATTAGAAGTTTAAAACTGGAATAGTGGAAAATTGAAAAGTTCACAAGTTATAAGCATTTTTTTTTTAATATTAAATATGAATGGAATTCTCACTGATTACGTATTTGTGAAAACGCTTTGGCCACCTAAAACTGCATTTTCGACCACTACGGGCCTATGGCAACATAACATAATACATGCTGCATAAAGCGATACGAAACTTAATGCCCAGATTTCGAGAATGTATGGCAAATATCATGTTGAACAAAAATTATAGACGCAAGAACTGAAATTTTGAACTTCATTTATTGTTACTTTGTTCATGTTGTTATGTTATACATATTTACGTGGAATAGCATATGTTGTCAAGAAAGTATTAAGGATCATTGTTCACCTGGAAGCTGACAAATAATTTCATTTGTTTCACCGCCTACTTTTTCGAATAAACCTTTAATCTACCAAAGCGCGCATTTGTACCAAAATTTTCAATTTATGTTTTTAAATTATTAGATAGCTATGATATATCGTTGTAAAGAAAATTTCTTAGAGTTTTAAAATAGGTAATAAAATTGGGTACATTCAATTTAAAATTTTGTATGTATTTGCTATTTCTAGCACATTTAATGCTCAATTGTTTTTTATTCTAAGGCATATAATAGGGAATTAGATGTAGAACAAATTTTCTTCTTTAATATTTTCTCGTATCTCTAACAATAGCCGAGATATGGGAGGTGAAATCAAACAGACTGTATACGCAAGACGATCCCTAAACAGACTTTTGGGCACCTATAGAGAATCCATTTATTTATTTTATTAAAAAAAAGTAAGTTGTTTGTGCCTTAGACAAAATAAATTTTCAACTTTGATTTCGTCTTCTATAGTAGGCAATTTTTGTAACAGTTTAGTTTTAAAATAAATCCCCACTTTTACAGGATATTAAATTTTCAACCATCAACAATGGGGTAATACATTCGGGTATATATTCGATTGAAACATTTAAAGGAAACTGTTTCTGTTTGCTTCTTTGCATTCGACTGTAAAAACAACAAATTTTCGACTACAATTTTTTTATTTACTTTACCATTACAAGACAAGTAAAGTATATTACCGGACTGGAGGTACCTTAACCAACATCTTCTGCATGTTATTTCTATTACAATTCTGCTCAGAATTGCTTTGGATGCCGCATTCGAGATTTGTACTGCTTTTTATCTCTTCCATAAACTTCAACAGGGACGCATTACTAGCCGTCTCACTCTCTGATTCCTCGATGATTTTCGGCTCTATATGCTGGTTGCGAAAGTAATCTAAGATGTCCTGTTCGCTATCATCATCCGATTGGTCTTCGTCGACCGATTTGTACATGAGATTTTTGAAGAGACTCTGCGCCACGTCCTTTTCTTTACTATCTTCGATGGCAAATACGAATTCCACTTTGCTGTTTTTGCTAGTCGCCTCTTTAGATCCTCTCTGGTCGGACTTCTTATCGGCGGTTTCGTTTATACTTTTCTCGCTTTGAGGAATGGTTCCAGAGTACGGGATCTTAATGTCTAAAGACTCTTTTGTTCTTATTAAATTGGAATTGGTCGACACGTCGAATTTCACATTTTTCTCTTTCGCATCGTTAAATTTGCTTATGGTCGATCGGATGCTTTGGAGCTTCTTGAACATTTCTACGTCATCATGTTCTTTCTGAGCTTCCTTGCTGTTCATGCGTCTACCAATGGCGGTTACGCTCCTCTTAGATGTGATTACGTTCTTCTTCGGAAGCATATCTTTGGATTTAGCCACAGTGGTGAACGTTTTAATGCGCCGTACCGGCAAGGAAGAGGCACTACTCCTCTTGGATATCTGCTTAAATTGCAGAGACTTACACTTCTGTACTGCTCCAGACATGACAGTCGAAGAACAAGAATTTGTAGTGACATCCTGTTCGAAAGGTAAGGTAGTTGCGGTGAGACACCACGGATACTCGGATTCGTAACCGAACTTCTGCTTATGCTTCAGTATATCTAAGATCTTCTCTACGGTGTTCATGGACAACATTTCGTTGTTTCTAAAATCGGCCACCTCCAAAGATTTGCTGTAATCAATAACGTCTATTAATCTGCCGGCAATATTATCGGTGATGTTACATTTCTGCATATCCAACGCTTTGATCCACAGATCGTCATCTAGTTCGTTCAGTATGTGAGTCAAACCTTCGTCTCCGATATTGGGATTGTTATTCAATGTGATCCGTTTTAGACCGGTCATTATTCCAATATCCGGATCTTCATATCGCAAAGAACTGTGCCAGCTCTCGCAGTAGCGATTGATTTGTTGATAGCGGATTACTTTAGCGATATATTGGGCGCTGAGCGATCCCAAACCACACGCCGTTAGATTAAGGATCTCTATGTTAGGAATATAACGAAGACACATGCATAGCAACTGACATCCACTATCTCTAATCGGGCAATATTTCAACGACAATATCTTGATGGTCTTATTCTTTGATAAAGCTTCCAGCAAAGGTTCCAGATACTCAGTCGTTATTGGTAATCCGTCCAACTCTAAGCACGTTAACACTTGCGATCTTTTGATGACAGTAGTCAAGGAAGACACCAACGATTTCAAGATATAACCGGTGTAGATTGAACCACCTTTCCGTTTCATCTCCTTGGCCTTACGCTCAGTGTCCACCTCTTCGAGGAATTTGCATTCGACCCTGCTCCTGACGGCTATCACGTGCAAGCTGGTATCTTGTCTAAGCGCGTGCAGGATCGGTCCCCATTCCTCTGCTTTGATACGGTCGGCCGTGAAGTCCAGAACGCTCTCGTTCTTGGGCTTCGCGGGCTTGACGATCGCCAGGGGAGTAACGTTGGCTCGCCTACACAATTCCGCATACCATATGTAGAAAATGTTGACGGGTTTCGGGCTGCCGATCGTGGGCGACCTCAGTGGGCAAGACATCGTTGCCCAATTCGCACTACCACAGACGATAATCACAGAAACGAATAGGTACTTATCTAGTGGCGATTATGGTGAATCAGAGAACGTTTTCAGATATTTTTGACATGTGACGTGACGTTTTTGTAATTGAATGGGTGTTGCGTAGCTATTATTAGTGAAAAAAAAAGCATACAGATTATGACACAAGTTGAAAATACTCGTAATAATGTTATTCATAATAGAGTCATTTTGTGTTGAAAAGGGCTTCTAGCGGGAAAGTTGTGAGATGGTTTTGATTTCTTTTATTCTACGTGTTTTTGGTGTGTCGAATCTGGGCTTTACTCCCAACATTTCATGACGCAACATTGAAAGAAAATGCAGAACACTTTTAATTTTTTGGCGATTTTTTGCTTATATGATAACCTTTCAAATCAAAACGAATATACATTAAATTTCGACGAACCGTTCCGGCTGAAGCCCTATCGCACGTGATTTAACTGTTAACATCTAAGATAAACAAATTTCACATGTAAATTGTGGATCATCATCCTCAGGATCAACCCCAGTACAGTCTTCGTGAACCCATTTCTTGCACTCAACACATTGAATCCACCCTTCTGTGGATGTAGAATAGAGATCATCGCAATACAAACAGTTGGCATCGGAGGTTATGAAATTATCGCTCTCAACTTGTTCAGTTGCATTTATTTTTTTTGCCTTCTTTTTAAATGTGATTCGCTTTAAGTTTCTGCCAAGATCTATTTTTCTTTTAACACCTTTTTTTTCTTTTTAGTGTAGACCTAGACAAAGCTTGGTGGTGAGTCTGTAATAATCGCTGTTTTGCCTCGATTTTTTGATATTCTTTTAGTTAAAGTGCTTTCGGTGACGCTAAAATATTTTCAGGTGTTACAGCAAAGTGTTTACTGTTAGTATTGTGGTTAGAATCATTGTGATTTGCCTCATAATGTAGGTTTTCCGTTACATTCATAAAATCACTTTGGTTGGCCGTACTATTTCTCAGGCGTTGACGCCAACAAAGATAGCAAACGAGAAGTATATCTGTTTCACTACATCTCCTGTTATATGTGGTTGGATTGCGACTGTAGATTTATGTCAATTTGAAGTATTTTGACGTGTAGTTTCATATGTTAGAAAGAAATAGAGTCCGTAATCGTCGTGGTTGCCTATTTGAAGCTCTGCTTCACATTTTCGTGAGTAAGATACCGTTACAGTTCCCTAGGATCTAGGACACAGTTCAATGGTTTTAGCATGGACAAATTTCTAGCACGATGCAATACGGGGATGTCACCATATTGCCCCCTTATTAATTCCTCATTTTGCCTCACTATGCACATGAGCGAATAAAGTACAAACATTTTCTAAACTTAAATTTACAAACAAGATACAAGTTATAAAGAACAATGCCATAACCGTATATGATATACTAAACATAATCACTGAAATTAACCCTACAAATAACTGCATGGCACAATCATACTTACTGTTCGTACTTTGTGGTAAATCTAACAATTTCAATAATCTATGAATTTCAGGAACACGCTTGGCACAATTTTGATTAAAATTTTTGCAGTAAGCATTTACTTAACAGTCACATAAGTTAAGGCAGATAGTCAGAGATGGCGGCACATACGTATTATTAAAAAATCACATCCCCGTGTCCGCCCACATCACCATTTTCCCCCGCTTTCCCCTAAATGATTTAATTTTTTTTTTTATTTTGTAGAATTGGTTATGAGGGCGTACAGATAAAATTTCTTTTAAAATAATGAAATTATAAATTTAAATAGCGACTTTATTAGAATTTTTGCAACCTCAGAGGTAACTAAAGATCTTTTTTTTTAAATAAATTATTGTTTCTTGTAACAAGATTATGGTGATAGGGTGTGGTTGACGTTTTGTTGATAAGGACGACTTTCTAGCAATCCCGTAAGGAGATGATGAAAAAGTTAAAATTGTTTAAATGACTTTTTTTTTGTAAAAAATAGTGGTGAGTGGATGCAGAAAAAAATTCTTTTAAAATGATGAAATTATAAATTTGAATAGTCAAATTATTATGTTTGATTAAAAAATATTTTTTCAATGTTAGGAGGTAGGTAATTACATAATAGTAAATTATTCAACTGTGTTTTTTTTTTTTTTGTTCTAAAATATGGCGGTGAGTGGATGCAGATAAATTTTCTCCTAAAATAATTAAATTATAAATTTAAATAAACAAATTATTATATTTTCATTTAATAACGTCAACGTCCAAGTATTAATTCCCCCAAAAATTCTGATTAAGTGCCTTTCCAGATAAAACGAAGGATATATGTACGGGTTTTACAGTATTATACAAATTAATTCTCCTACCTTAATTCTTATCATAAACAATTTCAAATTTAGGCCGCGCGCGCCGAGATTTATACACACAAAAATGAGCCACCATCAACGAAAATTAAGAACGGGAGAATTAAGGAGATCGCCGCGTTGAATCTTCCACACAGGAAAAACAACTCAATTTTTCTCCTCCAAACTTAATTTAAAAGTTTCCACTTGTTAACGTCTCGCAATTAAGTTATTTTCCGCTTCAATTTAACTTCTGGGACTAGTGAAAATATAAAATGCGCATTTAAGGGGGAAGGGAGACAGAAAGAGAAGAGACTACCGGACCGGCTCGCGATTACGCTTCCTTTCCGGGAACGGGGAAAAGAACAGTCGGCCGCCGAGAATGAGAAAAAACAACAAAAGAATAACCCCGGTGAAGTTGCCCGCGTAAAATACGTCACGTGTTCTGGTTCGTACTGTCCACATCTAACTTCTTTTTTCTATTCCTGCTCTTTGGACGGTGTAATAAAATTCACTACTACCTCAGATAATTTCCTGAAGGATTTACAAACATTCGCAATCGTAAACTTATAATCCCGTTACCACGGTGGGTATTGCGCGCCCTCTATTGGCGGAAACACTCCCATAATCCGAGCGCGTCCCGTCGACAGTAGTAAAAAACATAATAACCCTACTTTGTCAACGGTTTCGCTTCGAGGTAAATTTATGGTGGGCGATACCCATGTTTATAGCGCACGACAAAATTTTAAGTTGAAATGGAATAGTACAGAATAAAAGAAAAACGCTGTTGTTTATAAACGCTACAACAATAAAAATAATTACATAGGTATAAAACTCTTAAAAAATGCGTTGATCATTTCTTTAAATTGTATAATTCCTTGGTAAATAACAACTAACTCGGCAACACTGCACTGACAAGGATAAGGTAACACTTGGTTGTCATCACAGACTACTCGAGCCGACAAACTTAATGTTAATTTGAATGCTCCTTGTAATAGTTTTCTCTCTCATTTTAAAGCAAAATTGAGGTAGATGGCGCCATAGTAATTCCTGCTATATTTCAAAAACTCGTTTATTATGTATTTATTGTATTAGATTTGAATGTGTTTAATGATTGTATTTGACAATATTGCTATTTACATTAGAATAACAACTAGAAAATCGGGCCGGTTCACCCGGCCTACTAATCAGCCGTTTGAAGTCCGCTTACCGCCCCCACTCGGCAGAAAGTAGAAAGCCCGCGCTCCACCTGGAACGCACCACTTACGCCCCATCTCGGCAGACCAGCTAGACCGCTCCGTTAACCCCTGTCTACACCTGTGACTGGTTTGGGATCGTCGGTACACCCTGTATATTCCTTTTGTTTTAATTCTTGCCTGTCACTTGTAAAAGCTGCAGAGCACAAAAATACAGTTTAATATGAACAGGAAGTATAAGAACAGTAAAAACAATGCATGCACATGGTTATGTAGCAAAAATATGTAGACCAAAGATTCAAATCCTTTAATTTTAAATAAATAAATAAATAATGAATGAATGTGTAAGTTAATTTTAGGGTAACATTACACAACACGGAAAACAAGAAATTCATTTACACTTTAAGAAAAAAATAAAAAATAGCAAAGGGTAAGTATAATAACAAAAGTACAATTTTCAGAATGGCAATAAGAAATGTAGATTGCGAAGTATTGAAATGTAATATAAAGTTAGAAATAATAAAAAATAATGCATTAGTTCACCAGAACAAACGCATGTTGTGATTTTTTAAATTTTCTGTCTAAATGACTTTGACGAGACTTCTCGTTTAAGCTTCGAACTGCTAAATTTCTGATGTAAAGTGACAACTTGTATCATTTTATTCGCATCAGCATCACCTGAAGAGGGAGCCAGTTGTGGAACGACTGATTTTTCAGGCTGACGATCCATACCAGCATTAATGAAGCACTGAAAGTTTGTGAGCAAGTTAAATTCGTCCTCTTCACAGTTACGTCCTTTAACCGACTGCTTACTTAACCCGTTAAGAACTTGGGTTTTCAACGAACTCACAAACTGCGACACTTTTAGAATGTCGAATGTCAATAAAAATTATCACTAACATTTATGTAGTGTATATATGAAGCACAATTAATTTTGTTAGAATACTTACAGTAATGTATACAATAACAGCATAAACGTTAGATACTTCTAAATACTGATAATTAATATGCAAAATAATGATAAAAATTAAAATAAACAGAAAACAATGTCTTACACCGATATTTATCGGCAAAGAAGAACCATCTGTGGGACGCCATCTCTACTCACTTATAATAAACAGCACCCTCACCAGCGCCTCTACACGAATTTTATCTTCTATAATGAAGGATAACTCTATACAGAATTTCCATCAACTAGAAAAGGATATAGAGAGAAGTACATATTTCTATACAAGTTCGTCGTCTTGAGTAGTCCGTGGTTGTGATGGTTACTGTAAGCAGTCGAAAAATGATACTTCTGACATATTGATAGTGTATGATGAAAGCTAAGTAATAACCACCAGATTATTTCCGTGTAAGCAATACAAGCCTTATTCATCAGAAATTGAGAACACATATCCATGCGATATATTGCATATTTATACATAAAATATTCATGGCGAGTTATTTTACGACAATTAATCACCTCCGACATCGAAGTTGCTTTAGATATGCGATCTCCAAGATTTCTTTGGCGCCAAAATGAACACATCATGACGAGAAATGCCACTAGATTAGTCTAAACGTATGCAAAATTGAACGGTAGATACCTAGACTGTTGCTCAAAACTGGGTACTAGAACCGAATTCTCTGAAGATGTAATAAATAAATTGCGACAACTCAAAACCTGAATAAATGCTACATATTTTGATTAAAAATATTACTGATTAAAGTGTTGCAAGATAATGCGTATAATTACTTCGGTGTAATCCTATCATAATTTTTAACATCTTGATTAAAAAGAACAGAGAGCTTCGATATCAATGCATCAAAGTTGAATTGTTGAGCTGGGTGTTAAGAATCCTCCACGGCTCCTTTTTTAAAATCAAATCGTCATTCCAACGGCGTATTACTTCCTATGATATCGCCGTGAAACCACCGGAAAGGGAACTTTCCCCAGGGTATATCCGACGTTAAAATTAAAAGTGCTCTTAAAAATTCTTAATCAAAGAAGAGCCGATGAATTTATTACCGTCGGTTCAAATTATGATTGGGAGCGATGGTTCCTTCCGCTTCCTTCTCCTCCCACCCTGAGAGGGAATCCACCTTTTCCGATACCACCCTTCGACTGGGAGAGATCCAGACGATCCATCCGTCAACGACGCGGCTCCCATAAAGAAGATTTTAAATTAAGCGTGCTGTCCCGGTTAAAATCGGGCATCGGTGCGAGAGGTGCGATACGAATCAGCGCAGCGCAGAAAAAATAAAAGGCTCTAAACAGCAGTGCGAGAGAACGCCATCAGACGGGCCATTACAGAATGCTAATTTCTAATCGATTCTCGCCCACTCGTTTTTCCATTTAGCACTGATGTGTCAATGCACATTTATATCATGATTTGAATATATATTAAGTCTGCGCCAACGAGTCACTTCGCTCTATCTCTTGCTGTGCGTTTCTTTCCTGTACGTTTATAGGAGTATTTCTTTTTCTGTCTATTTTAGTTGCAGTCTTTAAGATTTCCTATAAATATTAATGTTGAATTATAAGTTCCAACCTATAGCATATAGCAGCAATGATGTGGTTCCTTAATAAAATTTTGGTTTAATAAAACTGGGGTCATAATTAATCTCTTTTATTTTATTTATTTGCGTTCTATCCTTAGTGCCATAAGGACACAAGCTGTCCATATACCTTTTTAAGATCCTCAAATACTACGCTGATAACATCAATTGCTTTATCCAAAACTTCAAACACTTTGCCGTCAGACTGAGTGGGCTGACAGTACTATCTCCAGCATTTACTTTTTAGATGTCGAATGCTTATTCATCAAAGTTCATACATCCGATACCATCGAATTAATCTACTATCGGAAGACTTGGTTGCAACCTACCAATTATCGGCTAACGACATTGTTTTAGCCATTTCACATTTAAATTCTTCATTTACTCCTACTTATTGAAAATTAGTTACCATAACCTATTGGAACCTTTAGTTTATCTTTGTAACCTTGCAATCAACAATGGTGTTTTTCCTACTATCCTAAAAACTGCCTTAGTCAAACCGTTATTCAAGAAAGGAGATCACAATGATTTAGGTAATTACAGACCCATCAGTCTTTTATCTGTCTTTTCAAAAATATTTGATAGTATCGTAAATTCGAAATTAATAAACTATTTCCAACGGTTTAACTTATTTTCTCATTATCAGCATGGTTTCCGCAGTAATCACTCTACTGACACGGCATTATTTAATTTTTTTAATGAAATTTACAAGAATGTAGATTGTGGGATCCCTTGCCTTGCTATGTCTATTGACCTGTCCAAAGCATTTGATTGTGTAAATCACTCTATTCTCTTCCATAAATTAGAGCGATACGGGATACGTGGGATTATGAATAGTTGGTTCAAATCTTTCTTAACTGATAGATGTCAGAAAGTACTATGCCGTAACATTAAATCTGCCTCGTTATTGTGTAACCTTGGGTTCCTCTACGCTTTTTCTAATTTATCTAAATGACTTTCCTCATTGTCTTTCACCATCCATTCGATTATCGATTTATGCGGATGATATTAATGTCGTCCTTTCTCACCTAAACTTAAGTAGTTTTTTGGATTTGGCAAGTTCAACTTTTATTACTATACAGAGGTGGATGTCGTTAAACAAACTTATCCTAAACGCAAACAAAACCAATTGTATTTTCTTTAAAAATAGTAGTAAACATAGACTAAACGGTTTGTTTATAAATAATAATTTGTTGACGTTTGTAGTCGTCGAACGTCAGGATCTCAATGACGGGGCTCGAGACCTGGGACGTCACAAGAAAATGGGGAAGAACTAAAAGGCGGGAGTAATGGAAAGCAGAAAGGCTGTGGTATAGAAGAGACATTTATGCTATGTATACTGATGATTGAAGCAGACGTCGCCACCGCATGCATACTAACCAACCGCCAAGGTGCTAGCGAATGGCTTTCCGAGGCCCGTCTTGTATTTGTTATATGTGTATATGTAGATGTATGTATACCAGTTTCGGCGAGCGTGGGGACATCCATCTTCAGTCAGCCCTCTTCCCCCGAGAAAGCGGTCGAGACGTGATCGAGTCAGACGCGCATTCACTCGAAAAATACGCGGCCCACGACGAAGGGTTCTATTAACTGTAGAGGTCTCTTGCTGTTCGCTAACGCTTTTCATTAGAATAAATTTCACGGTAAGGGGGCACGAATACATCCTAACGCATTTAGTTTTTTTTTTTCTTGCCTTTTAATTGAATGTAAAAAAGTGTATTCAACTAGATTTTTATTACCTACGAAAAGGCGGTGTAAAAATATTCATTTATAATGACCAAATTTTAAAGAATGCATATGATCTACTACAAATATTTTCACAGAAGCTGTGTTTTTAAAATACACTAGGTAATCAAATCGATTATTCTTAATTATTAAAGAATTGCTTTTATTGTTTAAATATAACCTAATCAAACACTTGATTTGCAAGAGTGCTGTAATAAAATTTAACTTTCATGCAAGTTGCTTCAGCTATATTATGACCAACAACATATTTAAAGCTTCTTTTTTATGTTTCTCTTTCTATAATTCGCATTAAAACTGCTTTGCCTAGCAATAAAATTGAGACAGCCAGCACGAATAAAGCATCGTACACATAACTTTACGTGTAATGATTGTAGTGAAATTTTATTTCTCGGTATGTTCCTCTCTAGCTTGCCCACCGACCTAGTCGCATCGGAAATTTAGTAGGAACGTGAGAGACTGACTGTATGATCGGACATTCCGAGTAAAAAAAATGTACGGCGGATGATTGAACTACACTGAAATCTCAAACCTGGTAACTACCAAAAACCACCTCCGCGTCGTAATTTATAATGTTAACAGTCGTTATATGTATAGTCTAATGATTGATGAGAAAAAGTGTAACTACAGTTTAACTATATGTCAAAAAGGTGCAGATGTTTTCTAATTTTGTAACTGACTATAACATTGTTACTCGTAAAAAATACATCTTATGATTTATTTGCTTCATCACGTACCGGAGAAGTACTATCGCACAAAAAATCTATATCCATGTTTATATATTTTTTTTTGTGTAATGACGCCATAAGCAAAAACTAAATGCGAATTTCACACATCAATGAATCTTTGTAAAAAAATAAAACTGAGAGCTTTCAATATTTCCACAAAAAGAAACAACGGGTTATAAATAGATTTTGTGAGATTATACCATTCAAATCCCTAAAAATCAGGCTTTTTATTCATCTCTATGGGATCCGATTTCCTAAATACCGTTTTTGCACCTAAACAAGATTCTATTATAGGGTGAAAGAATGTAAATAAAATTAAGTTGACAAAATTGATTATTACATAAATTATTTACAACCGCTCCATCTGTAGTGCAAGCAGGCAAGTACGACGATTGTTCCTTAGAAACTGATACAGAAACAAAATATTTTGTGTAGATTTTCTTAATTTTTCAATATAATCTCCTTGAAACTTTATACACTTTTCCAAGCATTCCTCTAACTTTTTTAAGCCGTCCGAAAAGTAAGGTTTCTGACGCTGTGTTGGGACGTAATCCGTCATCAAACGACTATTTAATTGCCTGGGTGAACGGTCCGGAGTTTACTTCCTATTGTCTTACAAGTTTTGAATGACTACCTATTCGAACGACGCCGGCGTTTTAAATAACATTCGAACGACAGTGATTCGAATGATCATTTAAAATATATAGTCTGAAATATGATTCGAATGCGATTTGCTAGATATTAGATCAAAAAAATATTTTGCTTTTGGTTGAAGTTAAAGTAAAAAAAATTGTTTAGTAGTTTATTATTACAGCAAATACGTTTAACATTGTTCAGTATTTGATTTTTATTCTCGGCTTGTGCGTAGACGATTATACAACTTCATATAATAAAAAAAGGATATTGAATGGCCAGCTTCCAAATGAAAAAAAAAGCAGAAGGACATTCTTGGAGTTTCGATTTACGAAAAACACATTTCTCCTCAGCGGTAGATCTTTTCGTCCTCCCAATCTAGGCATTAATATTGAAATATGTACGAGTTAGGCCGGTGTGCTTGCGTAGATTTTAGAAAGAGCGGCCGCGTCTTCCGGATTAAGGCGGCGCTCCCAAAGAGATGGAGTCGACGTCGGAAGACGAGGATCGCGCGGGAAGTGCGAGGTAGCGCTGGCGGTAGTATCTCAGATACGGGGTGACAATGTTATGAATAATTTAAGGAACGTAGCGGTAGACTTCAAACGGGGAGACCGCGGCGGCGGCGGCAACTCAGAGACGAATATGCAAATTAATAAATCTTGCGTCTTACTTTGAGAAGTCTCTCCCGATCCGGAATATGGCGAGATCTGCATATAAATGGATTGTCCGACAGCGAGGCGCGTTGGTCGACCGTCCTGGGCTTCCGCATATTGGATATTCCGCCGGATCCACGGGTAAACAAACGTGCGCCCGTCCGGCGGATAAGCAGTCGTGATTTTCCTACGATTTGTTTGCTCGACCTTTCCTGGTAAGTGTCACCGGGTCGATGGGGGACAAGTCCCGCGCGATGAGCTGGTTTTGGTGAGGGTAAAGTAATCAAAATTGATAGCCTTGGCCCGAAAATTGTGAACCGGAGCTGGTAAGAGTAACTGCTGATGCAGAGAGACAAAAATATAAATCGCCCAAGCAACACAAAATAGTTGAAAAGGCGTTTGAATTTGGTTTATATCATAAGCATGATGTGTATCGACCTCTAATAACGGATAAAGAAAAGCAATGTATGTATGTGCACAACGGTTAAATACACTTTGGCCTAGGTACTCGTGTACACACACTACAGATGAAGAGGTACGCTAATATCATAAATAACGAGGGTGGCTCAATATGTTTTTAGAAAATCTAAGATATAGCGCTGGTAGTATCGAAAACGGTTTGTTGTTAGTAAGGATCATTAGGCACTAGGCAGCTGTCAAAGTCTGAGTTACATCGATCACATGGTTTCATTTTTATTGTCGATTTGAGCAAAGAATTGTTGTTTTTGAAGAAAAATGATTTTCGACCGATGATTAAACACCTATGTTTAAAAAGCTTAACACCGAAAGAGATAAAAGCTGAGTTGGATGAAGTTCATGGCATATCTGCTCCTTTATTTGCAATTGGGTAAATTATTTTAAACGTGGCTGTACATGCACGACAGAGAAACATCGTTTCGGACGTAGAAGTGAGTACCCCCGAAATTATTGACAAAATCTGCGATATAGTTTTAAATGATCGGCGAATGAAAGTGCGCGAACTAGTTGAGGCCACAAGGCCGATCGCAAAATGCTATAACGTCATTCGACTAACACGAAACAATATCAATTCCATCTTACCCGTCCCAATCCAATACTCTAAATAGCATCCCCAATGACCCGAACAATAACGAAAATAACTTCTCCGTACTCCCTCGGCCTGCTAGAGAGACCATTAAAAACTCTATTAGTCGGGAATAAATCAGAATCCCCGTCCGTTCCGAGGGTAATGCCGACCGAAACGACCAATTTCGGTCTACTTCCATTAGACGAAATGTCCACTGTATCGTCTACCTATATACAACGTATACACAGGAACGCACAAGTTCGGCTGACCCGTCTGCGATCCTCTTGCACGTATAAAAATGAATTATCCCGATTGCATTAGCGACGGACATTCGAGCCGAGCGCGTCTTGTGTCGGGGCTCTCTGCAATCGGCGAGTAATGGAGGGTGAAACACGCTCGCCGACCGCCCGGTACTTCCCCGGAACGGGAATCCGATTAATATGTTGATTGAAACTAATGATTGTGTCTTCTTTGTGCCGCAATGGTATACTCTGTCGGTTGGGTATTGCTGGTGCTGAGCCAGCGCTCAGGACTTTATTACATTTACCGTTGGAGGTACGTGACTGGGATGATGCTCGCGCAAAGGTGCAGTAGCCGTGATGAGTGTAGAGGGGATTTTACGGCGTTTGAAGGTTTCACAGTCTTAATACGAGTGCTAGTTGTAATGGTGGAGAATGGCTACACAGTTCGTTGAAATGGACGATTGCAGCATGGGAATGTTCGCTCTTCTAAGGATAAGTTTTTCTTAAAAAAAAACAAGAATTTTAACAATAAAACAGAAAAATCGTACCATCGTAAAATTGACTGTGATTTTTTTAAAATTTATATGCATATAAAAAATAAAAATAGCACAAGAAAGCATAGAAAGCAGATCGTCTGTGACTGCTGACATATGCTCCAAGTATTCAAAATTTAAGTTATTACAAACATGACAAAAGAACCAGCTAATTGGCAAAGAACCCTCGCCAATAATTATATAGAATTAGTTCTTTTCAAGATAGAAGAAAGTAACATTTTAAGCCTGTAATGATTTTATTGCATCTTATGTGGGGATAATTACCTGCCCGCCTCACTGAAAGGGTACGGGTTGCCTGCTTGCAGCATATGAATGCAGGGGCCGGATTGAGTATAAATTACGGCACTATAAGGTAATAGTAAAACGCAATTTTAATTTTAAATATATATAATAAATAATATACATTAGGTTTATTTACAAAAAATAATAAGTTAGATATATGAAGCTTAACAATTAGTTGGTAATGCACAATAAAATTGTAAGTCATGTTTATATAAACTGAGACCGTGGCAGTATTATACAATATACTTAATATACACCGTATTTCACAAATCATCATCTGATGTGATTGAGTCGTCTTGGAAATCGATATCTGTGTCTGACTCTGAATTGTATTGCAAGTTTATAATTAAAGGTGGTACTATATTATACATATGCATGTATTCGTTTTCTTTTGCTCTTGCGTGTTTAACGGCATTTTTTCAATTATCAGCAGTTATATGTTCCATCGCATTTTTTATGTGTGTTATAGTGCTTTCACTAAATTTAGGCGTTTGATTTGTTCGCCTTATGGTATTTTTAAGTTGGGCCCATATCAATTCAATTGCATTGAAAATACAATGGTACGGCGGTAAACGTAAAATTGTATGTCCTGCTTCTTTGGCTCTATTATCCACATAATAATCCTTAAAATATTCTTTTGTATTCATCACTTCTAATAATTGGTTTTTTGTATAATGCTCCTCAAAATATAAATTATTTGCTTCTAAAAATTCTTTAATATCTTTCTTATTATTACTTTTTGTAGGAACTTTATTTTGCTGTCGTGAATGATACGGGGCGTTGTCCATTACTATCACACTACTTTCTGGTAAATTTGGCAGTAAAGTATTACAAAACCATTCTTCAAATAAGGATGAAGTCATGTCCTCATGGTAATCCAAGCTAGAGCATTTTACATTTTTTGCAGATAATAGCGGCTGCGCGATCCATCCTTTCTCTGATCCAGCGTGGAGAATAATTATTCTCTTCCCTCTCGAAACCGGCGCGTCCAACTGACACGTGCCTGAATTGTCTACCCAACCTTTGCAAATAGTGTCGTGGGTATCATACCACGTTTCATCTAAATAACATATAAATCGCCCTTCCTGTCTATATTTTTTTATTGCCATCAAGTATTCGTACCGCATTTTCTGCAACTTCGAACTTTCCATAATTGTGCGGCGTTTATCTATAGTACAAAATTTAAAACCCGCTTTTTTTAACGTCCGCCACAAGGTTGTTTTAGAACATTGAATATCAATACTTTCATCATTAATTTTTTTATGTAAGGACTCAATTGTAGGTACAACATTTTCGCTATACATGCAATATACTTGTTGCCTAATAATATCAATTTCATACTCTTTAATTTTCCTCGGTGCTCCTTTGTCACTTCTTTGCTTTCGAGGCTCTGCGTTATTTTTAATTGCCTTGTATATTGTTCCAATAGGCACTTTGGTTAATTGCGACGTTCGTTGAATGTTCTTGGTTTGTCCTTCGTTATTTTCTTCCATCAGAGTATTATAGATATTGAGAAGTATCTGCTTTGCATCTTGTGATAAGGCAGCAAAAGGTTGCCACATGTTCGTGAAAATTCAAATAAGTATACAGCAATAAATGTTAACAACAAATGATAAGTAAACTAAATATTACATGTATATATACCTACCCCCAAGTAATTTCTTTTATTTTACCACTACACAGAAAAAAATAAAGTAGTACCATTAACAATAATTACAATAGATGACTGAATATTAGTTGAAGTATTATTGCAAATATATCATTTATCAAGACTAATTGTTTAATTGTTTATTTAGGTTTTCCAGTTTATTTTTCTCTGTGTATAGATCTCATCGGTTTGTTTCCGTAAAACATAATCGGATTAAAATTAAAATTACATTAAATAATAATGTTAGTTATATTCATACGAAAGGCAGTACGCAGCGGCAGTATTACGGGCCGCTTAATCCAATTATCTTTTACGCAAACAAACCGATGAGATCTATACATATATGACTTACTATATTATTAAAATTAAAATTATATTATTATTTAATGGGGCCGTAATTTATAGTTAATACGGCCCGGCGATTCATATAGTGTAAGCAGGTAAACAGTACCCTTCTCAAGAGTATTACTACAGGAGGTGCAATAAAAGCATTAAGGATTTAAAAGTTAGTTTCTTATAATTTGAAAACCACTATACAAGTTCGAACAAACTGGTGATTATAAAAGGGCACTTACAATGTGCAATAAAATTCTCCATAATTACCCGGATGAACTGTGGCTTTTCATTGTAAGGTGGTGTGCTTCGTACATATGTCCAAGTTTGAGGAGGCATTACATTTCATGAAAAGCAATATATATGCCAAAATTATGCATTTCGAGCGGGCCTATTGCCAGTATTGATGCAACAACCCTCAAGAAGCTTTAAATATAATCGACGATCTAGAAGATTTAAATCCAAAAATGTTAGAACTAAGAGCTCAGGTCTTATATCGGTTGGACCGGTTTTCTGAGGCATTCGAGATCTACTGATACCTCGTGCAATATTCAGATGATGATTATACTGGTGAGAGATCAGGTACTTGAAGATACTTATGAATTGTGCTTTAACAAAACTTGCATATTCGTCGAACTTGGACAATATACCGAAGAGGAAAATAAGTTGAGACAATGTGAAAAGTTGTGTATTGATGCTTTGGAGGAGGACGGATTGTCAGAGGAAAGGATACAAGTGAAACTGGCGCATATTAAAATTCAATTGGCATACATCTACCATAAACAAGGCAGAATATGTGAAGCTCATCAGCTGTATACTACAAGTCTAAAACTGAAACTAGAAGACATAGCTTTGGCAGCTGTAGCTTGCAATAACGCAATAATTATAAACAAAGATCAAAACGTATTCGATTGGAAAAGAAAATTAAAAATAGCCAACAACGAAGTCCTCAAATACAAACTGACATTGAGGCAAAGGAAATTAATCTTCTTAAACAAGGCCATGCTCAATTACTACACCAACCAATTAGATGATTGCAAGAAAGTTTGCGAGATCATCGCCAGCATGTGGCAAGATATGATTGCATACACATCGATTATAAGGGGGCTGATTTGGTGAAAGATAACAACTATAGGGGCCTAGAAGCCTCAACTGCAGTTGCGGTTATATCAGTTCTTGACAAGGAGGTATGTCCTAACCTCGCAGTCTGAAGTTCGCCGCCACATTGCACGGAACATATTGAGTTTACCGGCATATTACTCATCATCCTCGTATTGGACAACATTTAAAGTTTTTACAGCCAGAATTCAAGTATCAGAAACAGACTAGGTACTATGAAAATCTTCAACCTCTGCCAATTTACGTTCCAAAGTATGGCGAAGACATTGAACTACCTTATTCTTAAAACCTTACTCGAAAGTTTTACCCCTATCAGTTTTTATTTATAGGGATACCTGGAATATACCTTGTGGGCGTGGCTTTCCTAACGCAACTAACAGCATCAGTCAAACATTTTAAACTAAATGGCTTAGTGTTTGTCTTCACGGCAGCAATAATAGCTAGTTTGAAGACTCCGAAGTAAACAGAAGGACGAAAAGTGATGAAAACTGCCTAGAAGGAAGCCTAGAAAAGCGGCCGGCCACATACATTACATCTTGAGATGTGGAACATCATTAAATGAAACGCTTTGAAGTCACTTTTTTTTGACAAAGGGTCATATAAGGAATACAACCTAATGAACTGGTGAATTTTCTGGCAAGCTATCGATTTGCCAGTTGTTACACTGGATAAAGTGTACGCGCAAGCCATCCTTTGGCATTTTCGTGTGGATAGATGCAACGACCCATGGCAAATATACTGGTGTCATTTCCTTTTATTGCTGGCATCTTGGAAGAATGATATAACGCTTCAGTTATTCCACATTTGCTCGTCTTAAGTTGAGATATGGCGTTTTCCTTCCTCACTTTAAGTAACTGAGCATTATAAGTTGGGTTTCATGCAAATGTTTATATGAGATGACTGACTTAGATTAGATTGTTCTTGCGCGCAGTTATTTATAGAAGTACATGTAAAAAAATATCAATTCCACTTCCAAAAAATGTATTGACTTCAATGAGTTTCAAGCGTATGAAGTCATCATTAGATTTATGCAGGATTGCTTTGCTTTTGACTTGTGTGCGGTTACCTTTTGTGCGTTGGACGTGAAACGCGAAAAATATGTTCCTTAGAACCCGAAACACCAAAGAAAATAAGTACTGCTAGTTCTATTAACATAATTTATAGAGATATGAGGAGACTATACCTACTGAAAAGATGATCACAAATTTAATAACCCGAAGAATTTAAGCTGTTACGCATAGTATTCCCTTGTTTAAAATTATAGAGTTCGATCCTAAAACGAAGACTTATAATGAGTAAATGATCATATTAGAAATGTCAGTTTATTATGTCAAAGTGACAGGAACGTTATATTTGATTTTGAAATTTTTGGGTTTTTGGAAAATGAAATAAAAGTAAATTGGAGATATTGAACGAAATTATACTTTTGGCAAAGCTATGAAAATTTGGATGTGGTGGAAAGCTAAAGAAAGAACACCACAAGATGATTTAGTCTTTTTGAGATTTATGTGATAGGCTATATTATGTACCATCGGCTGCATAGAAAACTGGTAACAGCATAAAAAATCATTTACTCGAATGTTTGAAAATTTTTACTGTGTAAGAAGTCGGTACTGTCAATTAACATAGAAAAATTAACAAGAAATATAATATAACCCGACAATATATGACAGATATAGGTGACATTAAATTTAATTTTTATTAATATAAAAATATAACTTCTGCTAAATATTGATTCACGTTGATAATAAAAAAAAATGAAAGTAACAATAACAACGTGGCTTAAATTATGAAATCAAACGTTTCACAGGTGTTGCATTTCCCTAATAAACAATTGCAAGAATAATAGAAGAAGAGACATCTAGATTCACCAATCTAATTCAATAAAACAAGAAACCATTAAAATTACTACATATTTTAAAAATAATAAAGAAAATATATACTGCCATCTATCGTATATAAATTATACCAACACTCTTCGCCGCCAGATGTTAATTGCATTACCTTGATAACATTCCTTCCAGCGCACGTATCATGTTGAAATCGTATAATTTACATGCGTGTTATGTTCTTAGGCGAGACGTGATGATTCATCCGCTTACAGCACACAGTCTCGGCTACCATAAAACAGTGCGGTTATGGTTTCTTGAAGATTATATTCGCACGTGAATAAGCACAGGTAATAAATAAATATAACATGGGCATATTATTAATCATACAGTCAATAACACCATAATTACATCACACATGGATACATAAATGTGAAAACAAATTTGGTTGGCTAGTTCGGAAAAGCATGCAGGCAATCTAATCTTACAATACTTACATATTTATTTGTATGTGCTTTAAATAAATGTTATCTATTAACTGATATTCGTATTTATTTTATTTTCAAATTAAGAAAATGAAATATCAAATTATATACATCTCGTGCCATCTACCTTTAACTTTTATAAAGTCTGGATAAATGCTTGTTAATTCTGCTATTTTCTCAGAGATGGCGACTGTTATACTACTGTATATATTTTTTTAATTTAAAAATGAAGTACTTAATATTTATTTTATAAATAAATCACATATTTACAAAAGATAATAATGATTACCTAATTAAAATTTTATGCACTTTTACCGCGCACAAGATAAGATTATAATTTAGAATTCTGGTTAAATTTTGTACGTTCACTTTATCTGTTATCTAGTGCATACCTAGCCACATCCTAGGAAAATCTGCGTTTTCTGGTGCGTTATATTTCAACCAGCATTGTTTTTACAGCTTTTCGATAAATCATTCAAACTATGTCTCGCAAATCTGTCGTTAAAGATATATGTGGTATCTTCGAAAGTGAAACAAGTAAGTGTCATACGTTGAAAACAACATGTGATCAAGGAGATAGCAAAGATATAAACGACAAAGGACAGTGCGGTAAGTGTCCACTTTTTTTTATTATCAATTTTTGATGTGTATCTTACTTGGTGATATTGCTTGAGTTACTAATCTGATATGGAATTTTTTTATGGTTATTTTTGGGAAAATAAGTTATTCTGCATGAAATAAAACGTCAATTCATATTCACCACTGGATATCAAATTTTCAGAGTTATATGGCGTGATTTCTTCGGAAATGCGGTTTCGGGTCGTAGTTACGCAATTTTGTTTTGGAAAATTAATAGACGAGGGAGATATTTTTTTCGAACTCCATAGTAATTAAAAACGACAAGCGAGAGCTTATTATGTATATTTAACGATACTATTACAATAACACTAAATTTAAATCGTAAAAGTTTTTTAAAAAACTCACAAGCTCTTACAAATGAAATTTCTAATTTGGGAAGTAATTATACAGGGTTATTCACGCTATACGGCACGGAATATTGTGGCCAAGATACGTGACATTGAAAAAGTTTCGGATAAAAGAGTTGGGATATTTGAGGGTCTATTACGGATACTTTTTAAAATTATTTTCATATTATACAGGGTGTTACGAAAGCGAAAAAAACGGACCCCCTGTATATTATTGCATTTTTGGATCCTCTGATCAAAATAGTATGTCCGTTTTAATAAGGTTTATAATACATAAACCTTAAATTTTTTTAAATAATTGGAATTTTGTGAAAATCTAACATAATTTTCATGTATCAAATACTTAAGAAGTATTTAACTTATGTAAACGAAATTCACAGTGAAATGTTACAATGGACCATATTTTATAACCCTATTATAATAAACTTGCCATGTTATACAACGTGTACAAAAATTAAAACTGAGAATAAGAGCTTTAAGTGGCAGTTTTACGAGATTTACCGCGCGCACTACTTTACGTACAATTAAAATTTGTAGACAAACCCTATACAAGAAAATTTGATACCTGATGGTCGTATTTTACCCATGCGTTTCTTTTCCATATGATTTTGACGCAATGATTATTTAAAAATACGTATGCATTACTTTCAGCACATGTGGATAGTAAAAATATGCATCAGAGCAAAAATAAAAATACTCCGAAAGCTCGCCAAAATGTTAGAAGTGTACAGCTGGGTGGAAATTTGAAAAAGGATTTTCCTAAATATGGCACCATCAAAGATAGAATTAGCAAATTGAACGCAGAAACGGCATTGCCTAGGGCGTCTACCATTTTCTCAAATAATTCTCAAACGGATGATTTTTCAAAACATTGCCCCAATAGAAAACTCAGGAACTCAGTTGATAGTAGTAATAGTCAAAAAGCAATTCATACAATCCAGAAATTTTACCAATGCGAAATCAAAAGCACTGCAAAACACGTAAAAATTGAACCAGCTCACATAATCCAACCATCGGTTAAAATATCCGAATCGAAAACAAATTCAGATAATTCCAACGCAATCTGTATAAATGCAACTGAAGCACTTGATAGGGAAAAAATTACTATGTCTGAAACTCCAGCAAGTTCAGATAATTCCACCCTAATCTCTATGAATTCAATAAAAGAATCCGATGGAGGAGGCAGTCTAAAAACCGCGATGGAACAAAATGAGTCTGGCCAGAAATCACCTGGTATAAAAGCCAGTTTTCCGATTATACCACCGAAACCTAAATATTTCAATAAAATCAAACCACATCCGAATATGCCGTCAATTTCGAAGAAACAGTTGAATGAGAAGATCGGGTTATTCAATAACTTATCTGCGAATTCTGAGAGACAACTTGACGGCGCTACGTCATCGGAAAATACACCTTCGCCACGTCATAGAAAGTCTAACTACGAGGAAATTTGGAATTTTAAGGAGGAAAATAGTGGTGTTTCCAATAAAACTTACACGGAAGCTAAAACCAATTGCAATAATGACTATGACGTTTTACAAAACAATAGCGCCATCACCAAACTTAGACCAGCTCCTAAACCACCACGAAAAGGAAACGACTATGCGAATTTGAATCCTAACAAGAGTCATACACGCGACCCAAAGGCAAAGAGGGCAGATTCAAAAACAGCTAAAAACATTCAAAACTTGAGAACGATGTCGAAGGATCACAGCTTAGAGAATGAAGGATTCGTAGTTGTAAAGTTTTCAAAGCCAAATGACGAGGAGTCCGATACTTCTTCAGAAGACAGTTCTGACGAAGACTTGGCCACGGAATACGATGTGATAGAAAACCTGAACGTCACTAAGATAACCGTAGAACGACGCTATAAAGTTACGGATAATGCCGAAGAAGATCCAGCCACCTTCAACGTAAAAAGAGAAACGTATTACGACCACAACTTGAATCCACGCATTGAAAGGATATCTAGGCATGTGCAGAGGCGACAAGACGACTGCAGCAACGATGTCTTTAGTAACAAGACATGCACCAAGAAGTAAGTTTGATTAAAATAACCTCAGTGACGCTTAAATATGCAGTTGTGTTTTACAGATCAGCCTATATAATTCAGGAATTGCTTGAAACCGAGGTGGTTTATTTCAACGGATTGTTAAAAGTATATGAGGTGAGAATTGTACAAGTTGAATGGGGAAAAATTATTCACATTTGCAGGTGTAATCTGTAGTGAAGCAACAACGTGAAGGAGGTGTGTAATAAACGTCCACTAGGGATTACAGTTATTGCTGTAGTTGATTTTGACACGCGTCTGTCGTTGCTTCACCACAGATTATACCGATGTTTACGTTAAAACACGACCGTATAGGCACATATAGACGGTTTTCTAAATAGCTGTAAAGCCGGCAGCAGCATGCGTGGAAACTCAACGCTATTCTTACATAAAGACAAGTATACACATCTCACGTATATATTCATAGTTCCAGTGGCGGCTCGTGTTCAAGGGAGGCTACTGTAGCCTAAGTAACTCTTCTCAGTCGATTTTAAATTTTATATTTACCTACGTTTAAACTTTTGTCTAAATCCAGATAACAGTTGTATATATTTTCTTTTTGCAATCTCAATAGATCAATGTGCGTTTTCATATTCATTTATGTCTTTCTCGTTTTACACATATTAAAATTTATTCATTATTTTACTTCTATCCAGGACTACCTTATCTACTTTAAGGATTCAACAGATATTTGCGCTGAAAGCATGGGGAAAGTGTTCGGAAATTTTGAAGAAATATACAACGCACAAATGCACTTCTACGGGCAACTGACAGACTGTGGGGACACTGTGGATGCCCTTGCAGAAATATTCTTGATAAACGTAATTCGAGGGCCAAAAACCTAATATATGCACCATCTGATTTATATATTTTTTTTTTGTTAGGACGATCTGTTTAGTTTATATGAGAAGTATATACTAAACATGCACGTGTCCAAAAGGTATTCCACTGGAGAATGTTTAGAGGCCATAAGGGTAAGAGAACCACCCTCATTTATAATTCCAATTATATATATTATATACATATATATATACAGTGTGTTAAAAAAAGGTTGTCGGATATTTTACCCAATTGTAGTACTGGTGGAAATAAACAAAAAAGTCTTAGTCAACATGGGTCCGCAATTCAACTGTTTTTGACATATAGTCGATTGCATATTGTTTTAGTAGGATAAACATTTTCAAAGAAATTCTGATCGCAATGTAAATTAAACAAATGTTTATTTAAAGTAAAACTAAAGAAATTGTTCTTCATGTCCACCGTTCATTTCTAAGCACGCTTCACACCTTCTTCTGAAAGATCGACGCAATCTTTCGAAAATTCCTGGAGTCCTCCGAATTTCCTCGCAACAATTTACGATTCGTTGCCTGAGTTCTTCCAAATTGTTTACAGATCGTGCGTACACTAATTGTTTTAGATGCCCCCAAACATAGAAGTCTAGAGGTGTCAGGTCAGGGGACCTAGGAGGCCATGCAGTTGGTCCACCCCGTCCTATCCATCTCTCGTAATCTTGATTTAAGAAATTTCTAACTACGATGGAAAAATGCACAGGAGCTCCATCGTGCATAAACCACATATTTAATCTGTTAAAAAGTAGCACGTCTTGCAACAAAACGGGTAATTCATTTCTTAAAAAATCCAAGTATACTTGTCCCGTTAAACGATTAGGGAGAAATACTGGACCAATTAAACAGTCTGCAAAAATAGCAAGCCAAACATTTAGCGAAAAACGGTTTTGGTGATGCAGTTCAACAACAGCATGGGGATTTTCATCTGCCCAGACGTGATTGTTATGAAAATTGAATATTCCGTCTCTTGTAAACCCAGCCTCGTCACTAAATAAAATCTGAGTCGCAAAATTAGGAGTTTCTGCCAGCTTTCGTAAAACCCAATGACAAAAAACCCTACGTGCATCATAATCCAGAGGAGCAAGAACTTGCACGCGTTGAATGTGGTAGGGATAGAGCTGCTGTTCCCGCAGAATTCTCCAAATGAGAGGATGACTGACGTTCAGTTCTGCGGCAAGTCTTCGGGTGCTAATATTTGGGTTGTCTTCTACCCGTCTCAAAATATCTAATTCTACTGCGGGAGAAGAAACTGATCTAGCTCTACCAGAACCACCATTAATTTTAAATGAACCAGTTTCGGACAGCCGGATATGAAGTCTTGAGAAAATCTTATCACTCGGTAACAACCGATTTGGAAATTCTTCGGCATACATACGCCGTGCTTCAGTGGCATTACCATTCGCACGACCGTACATAAAATGCATATCGGTCATTTCTGCGTTTGTGTACTTATGCATAATTTGAGAACAAAAAAAAATTGACGCAAATGATAAATAATCTGATGACAGATGTCTGACAGAACTAATTTCAAGTCACAATCAGTTGTTTGACAAAGGGAACTATTCTCAAAACCAAAAAATGTTTTTTTTATTTTAAAATATGCAATCGACTATATGTCAAAAACAGTTGAATTGCGGACCCATGTTGACTAAGATATTTTTGTTTATTTCCACCGGTACTATAATTGGGTAAAATATCCGGCAACCTTTTTTTAACAGGCGTATATATATATATTTGCTGTTTCAGGCTAGAGATATCCAATTGGGGAATAAATTAAATCTGCAAAGTTATCTACTTACACCTTTTCAACGCTTAATTCGATATCGACTCCTCTTGAAGAATTTGCAAGATGCTCTGGAAAACGAAGGCAATCCCAGCCAAAGGCTGGACGATGCAATCTCATATTTGAATAATTTAATTGAAGGAACAAACATGCACGCAAAAATCGTACTTGGTATACAAAATTCACCTATCGACCTCTCTAATAGGGGTAAGTTCTTGATGATTGGCGATTGTTACGTGAAGAACAATGGGAAGAAATATTTCTCTACAGTCGTACTTTTTGACGACATTATAGTCTTCACGAAAAAAGTAAGTCTTGGGATATACCGATGCGGTCTTTTTTTTTTGTAACAATTGAAAATTTATCAGGCGGATGCCTACACTTTCATTTACAAGGGCAGCATCAACTTAAGTGACCTTTACATACGCTCCATTACCGAAGAACTAACTTCGTTTCAACTGCAGAACTTTACGGAATTCAAGAAGAAAAACGACAATAAGTATGTTTATGATTTGGAAGTGTCTGCCGCGGAAACTAAACAGGAATGGGTTAAGAAACTTGAATCGTTATTGTGGAATCAGTTTGAAGGTAAAACTAAATGTGTGCAAAAGCATTTTAGTCTGCTACATAGTTAAAGATGTTTTCAACTTAAAACAAAATTTTAAGATACATTATTGTGCAAAGGTACATATTTTAAGATTACGTCGTATAGGAGACACACTAGTAATACTAGCAATAATGTTCTTTAGGGGCGATTAGTAGGGCGATTCCTCAATATTTGTTGCACTCTTTGTTGTCAACTTGTTTATACACAGGTACCACTTTTCTTACACAACTCTTTTTGGATTTATTGTGCAAAATGCTTGTTTAAATTTATGATTCAGATAGCACGTTTTATAAACATATTTTGAAACAATTTCATGTCAAATATGCTCATTTAAGCGACGTTGATATGTATAATCCGTTCACGATACCAAGACGTACCACGCTCTTAATAGAATTTTCGGAATGACCAACACAAACACAATAAAATACCTATCGAAGTATAATATTCAACATCACTGTCAATGTCTTTTTATGTTGGTGCGAATATACACTGTTGATACATAATGCTCTGTCATTTGAGATTTTTAAGGTTATTACCTAAATATTGTATTGGACATGAGCATTTAATACCTTAACCTAAAATATAAACAAATCGATTGTGCAACACTGTTTTGACATCGTTAATGACGTGAACATCTTGCTATCGTGAACGGACTATATAAATATAACAGAATAAGTATGATGAAAATATCCGAGATTTCAATATAAAAATGCAACTTAATCATTTGCATGACAATATGTAAGGTCTTTACACACGCCTATCACATATTCCTTAGACCAAAATAAGCCGATTTAAGTAAACTTACCTTAGTCCAAAGTCGCTTAGTTTGGGCGCTATGCGGCCTTGAAGTTAAAATTTTCAAATCGTTTTTTTATTATAAATTCCAAACGGCTTATGCGATTTTAATAAGATTTGACATGGTCAGTTAGTATTATTGGACGAATGTTTTGAGAAAATTTCAAGAAAATACTAATACCGGAAGTGATTGAAACACGCATGACCATTATGAAAATTACCATAATTTTTTTTGCCCTTTTACAGACATCTTCTATATATATAATATAGGGAGTAATGTTTGTTAAAATGTATTACCCGAAAGATTAAATTGTTAAACTGACACATAACCACAAACTTTGACAGTTAAAATAATGGTGCTTTGAAATGAAACAAAATTACGGAGAAATTTTTTGAGGAACAAAATATGAAATTTGATTACACTTACCCGAAATCTTTTGCAAATAATCGTAAAATGCTTTAAGCAATTAATATCTTAAAATATTATGGATTTCTGCACTTTTTCTATAAGAAAAAAGCTTCCCAAACCAATTCATTTTTCATGTTGGAAACATCTTTACATTTATATAACAGAAAAAAGGATTTGCTCGGGGGTCCATGGGATGGCAAATTTTCAGTGTTCAAATAACGATCTTTTCTGATTTTCAGCGTACAGGAAATGAAAGATCTCCACGACAAGCCTCGACATTCACCGACTTAGAGTGTCAATGTGATATTAATTAAATTTATAAAACGTAATATGTACAGATATGCATCATATATAATTTATTATTGTATTAATAAAATATTTGTTTGATTTTGATGAATTTTATTTTACTGAGGGTAGACTTTCACATATTCATAATCTTAAATACAATATATATAATATATAAACAGGAATTAAAACTATTTTGTACAGGAAGTATGACGCTTTGGTAAATCAAAACTATTTTCTTATGTCGTAGTAGAATGTACTTCGCTTTGAAGATTTCAGGGAATCGTATGGCTTTTTCTTCCTTCTCATAGAGTTCTTTTTTGCGATTGGTGAAGGCATACCTGCGTAGTTATGGAACAATTAAAAAAAAATTATAAAATAGAAAAATATAATAGTAAAAACTCCTTCCTCGATATTCAGTAGATTTAAAAATATTTTATAAACAATAAATCATGTATCTGATACCCACCTAAGGCACTCGTTCGTTTCTGCTGATCTAAAAATGAACAAATTTTGGTGAAACAACTCGAAAATGTCTAAATAGTCACCCGTACCCTTAAAGTATTGCAGCTGACTCCAAAGCAGTCTCTGAATCTCGTCAATCCATCTTTCTTTGGCCGCCATAGAGGGCGTTTCTATATCGAATGTATATTTGGATTCTTCTCCCATTTTAGACTTGTCAAAGTTCTTCAAACGAAAAGTAGTCGAATGTCTATTGTGACTGAGGGACAATTCGGTCATTACGATGCTATCCACATAGTTGTAAATATCTGCTCGTTGCTACGAAATAGTGAAAATAGAATCAATACTCAATGTTCCGGTTAAAGTACCAACCGGATCTTCGACGCAGAAAACTACAATATCCCTAAAGAGAAATATAACGCTTTTATATTTCCTTTTAATGTTCAAAGCCTCCTTCATTATAAAGTGGCCTTTCTTCTTTAAACTAACAGGGGATTTGTCGATGGAATCAATCGTCATTAATGTATTGGCTTCAGAAATTTTATCAGAGATCAATCTGACAGCTTCCGTTAATGGTCGACACGTCTCGCCAGCTTTCTGCATTTCTCTTTCCAACTTTTCCAATAGCAGTTTATACCTTCCTGGTCTCTGAACTGGGTTTAGGAGGTAGCTGTCGCACGAGTACTGATCCTCGAGTTGTACTTGCCTTTCCTTCAACAGTTATGTTTCGCTCAATATAAGCTTGTTTGTATATTTTGTCAGTTAGTTACCTTAATTAGAGTTTTGAATTTGGTACTGGCGTAGTGATAAGATTTTGACTTGTTCCTCAAATATTCCGTGTACAACTCAAATATGTATATCTGGAAAGGTTAAGGTAGGTTCTCTTAGATCTCTTCCAGAATTAATTCAATGTATGGGTATAAAGCGCATTAATTCATACTCACGTGATCTATAAATGCTTTAGCTATATCTTCAATGCTGCGACATTCTAATAACGTTGAGTATAATTTTTCTGTTTCCGTATGAATATCATCAATATTCCCAAATACTATGCTAATCTCTGGAGATATACCATTTTGTTTGAAATGCATATAATAACTCTGCAATAATATTTTTCTTTTTTATAATTGACTTATAAAAATACCATAGAACGGAGATTTATAAAACATGTAGGATGATATGATATATTATTTTTAAAGAATTTGGGCCTCTAACGACATTAAACTTTCAACATTGATTGGTATTGCAATTATTCTACATATTTTATTACACTTTAGTGTTGCCATCGACGAGGATTTGCTGGTGTTTTATCGGAAGAAAAAGCGAGAAGCTCATATAAAAAGCGTACAGTGTCCCACCAAAGACTGGGTCTTCAATTACAGCTTTATTTGTTATTTTAAGAAGAAACCTTTTCTACAAATATTTTATAGAATCCAATACTACATAACCTAAAATCATTTCTAAGTATACAGAGTGTTCCAGAAGAATGCAACGCATACTTACTCCGTTATGTTGTTGTATGTAATTTTTAATTCTAAGAATAACATAACCACATATATCTAAACTATTATACCATTTTGTAAAAATAAATTCTTTGAATATTGCATATTTTCAACTATATACCACAACGGATAAGAAAATAAATAAATAAACGATATAAGATATAAGAAGGAAAAGATAATATATACAAAATTATTTTTTGACGGTTTTGATATTTAGTTATTGTGGTGAAACAATTACCTTGGCTTGCTAATTCCTGATGATTATAGACGAATGACAAAATATAAATTTTAAAAACGGAGTAAATATGCGTTTGCCTTCTTATGCAAACCTGATATAATCAGAAATAGTTTTAGATTATGCAACATTGGTGTCTATAAATTTATTGCTGAAAAAAATTCTTTATAAAATGATAAATAGCGCTGTAATTAAAGACCCAGTTTTCGGTGAGACAACTGTACATGCAAAAATACACCAGGTATTATTGCTTGAAACTGGTTTGTTACAGTATTTATTAGCATATCGCCGTGGTGTAATAGTTTTAGAATGGTGTTTAAACCATAAAATAATACGTTTTTTTCGCATATTTACACAAATTGTTTAAAATGGAAAATTAAGAGAATTCGCACTTTGTTCACAAAGTGAGATAGTTAAAGCTCATGAATTTTTAAATTTTTCCAGCTAAAGTTGATTCCTTCATATATTCCCTTTCTATATGGTCCTATATTCTTATTCTAATATGTTAGTATATGCACTCACATCTATAATATGCTTCATCTTGCTCAAATAAGTCTTTTCTGTCGTGAGTAGCTCTTTGATAATCATATATTGCCTGCAAAATAAATCAAAAATATCTTTAACGAATTCAATTCTGGCCAGATTCAAATTTAAAAAGATTATTATTCCCCAATCACTTACACTTTAGGCACGTTTTTTAGATTGAGGTCAGTACCAGCGCAAGAATCCGTTCTTATAATTTGAATTCGTGGGTTTTCGTTTCTGTCGAAGAACGTGCCGCTCATTTTCACGTTTTCAGAATCGTAAGGGTCATCTATATTGCAATATTCGACTTCTTCCCCTTCCGCCACATGTTTATTCTCGTCTTCAGAAGGTTTGGTCTCCGTTCCCAAGTTATTTGATTTAGGTATATGATCTAAGATAGTTCCAATCAGTTTGAGTGAGGCAATGTAAAATCAAATATTACTTACTCGTCGGTTTTAAATTCGCGTTTTTCTGCTGATCTAAAATTTATTACATTTTTTGCCTGAAGCAATTACAATATCCAAGAAAATAGTTTACCTTTATAGTACTGCAGTTGAGTCCATAATATCCTTTGGATCTCATCTACCCATTTCTCTTTTACCGCCATCGACGGCGCTTCTAGATCGAAGTCATGTTGGTTATTACTGCCATATTTCTTCGATTTGTCAAACCAACTCAATTGGAAATTATTGGAGCTATTAC
Source organism: Cetonia aurata (assembly GCA_949128085.1). NCBI lineage: Eukaryota > Metazoa > Arthropoda > Insecta > Coleoptera > Scarabaeidae > Cetonia > Cetonia aurata. The sequence continues at coordinate 5,470,079 of OX421884.1, read as the reverse complement.
GATGTCTCAAAAGCAATTTCTCCATTTCAATGCATTCGATAAATTCATAGACATCAGGTTGCTCCTAAACCAAAAATATTACGTAGAATTCGAAACAACACCCTTGAAGATTTTGACTACCTGATCTTCCACGCAAAATATAACACCTCCTTGGAAAAGAAATACTATGCTGACGTACTTGTTCTTCACATTGAATTTCTCCTTCATCAAAAAGGCGCCCATATCCTTCAGGTTGTTTGGAGGATATTTTATGGAGTCTATTGCCAAAATCGTGTTGGTCTCCGCCATTTTCGTTTCGATCAAAATTATGGCTTCCTCCAACGATTGGTTAGTTTCGCCGCTTTTGGTGATAGCCTTGTTTAGACGCTCCAATAACAGTTTATATTGCTCCGGTCTGTGGGTGGTGTTCAGCAGGTAACTGTCGCAAGTATACTGGTCTTCCAACTCGATCTGTCTTTGCTGAAATTAGATTATTTAGCGGTCGAAATTAATAAAGTCTTCCTTGAGATTACCCGGATGATATCGGCGAACGATTTGCTAGCATATTGTTGCGATTTCGTTCTGTTCCGCAAATATTCCGTATAGGAATCGAATACGGTAACCTACGAAGCAATATCGGAAATTATTCTAGGTAAATACTTCATTTTTAATACATACGTTTGCTAAAAATACTAAAGCAATTTCATCAATTGTCCAGCAATTCTTCAAGGACGTGCAAATCGTTTCGGTTTTGTTGTAGATTTCTTCAATGTTGCCAAAAACTTTCTCTATATCAGCGAATACATCCATATTTCTATAATAGATGAGGTAATTCTGTAAATAAAGTTGTGTCATCTCAACATTCTCATTTCCAACTCTAACAGTGCGTTATTTATTCATTTTGATGTTGGTGCAACATAATTAAACATGGCAAAAGAAAGAGGGATGTTATATTAGTAAATAGACGCTACTGTTAATGTAATAAAATATTTTATGTGTTTGTCATAGATATATATAAGTTAATAACTTGCAGATGTTTTAGGATGTTTGCTGCAGTTAAATAAATTCCCATCTATCATAATTTGGCCTACAGATCTGTTCAGGCTAGTATAAGACGCCAGGATATTAGAATGCGTGGCTTAATTTAATGGGTAATAAAGGAAATGGGAGATACGATACAAAAAGTCAAGTGACTACAGTGTTTTCAGGGATTATATATAGATGGCTCCCACAACAACAAAAAAGTGGATCTGGATTTTGTGAACGAATAACAAAATATTTTATATTTTAAATTCAGCTGCAATGATATTCTGCGCGTGAGTAACTAAAAATAAAGGTCTAAAATACAGAGTGTTTGCGGTCTTGTGATTTTATTTTCAAAGGGTGATTAACCACCATAAAAAAGGTTTTTAAGGCTAAAACAATTGACCAACAACTTATGCAAAGTAAATGTAAACGATAGGTTGTTAGTGAATTTTTTTACTAAGTAAGCTGATGACAGTAATAGTGGCGATTCTCGAAGGACTCGACAAAGGCCAATACGTATCTAAAACCCAGCAGTGACAATCATGCTAAGATGAAATTTAGTTATATTGATACGTATTACAGACTTGGCATAGTATATAAGTTATTGTGAAATTACGACGATTACAAAGTAAAGGCATGGAAAATTCTTTTCTAATGTTTTTAGATTACTCAAATGGTGGATTCATTCCATATTGTTTGTAATAAAGAAATTTATTTTGAACTTTCTCTATCATTTTGCAACTTTTTTCCGTTGCAGGGTTCCATATTACCGAAGCAAATTCAAACTTTGACCTTTCTCGGAATAAAACTTAAATTTCTGTAAGCCTCCATTGTAATTTTTTTAATATGTTCAGTAAATGAAAAAGACGACTCAAAAATCACACCCAGATCCGTGTTGCAGTTCCTTCGTGTAAGGTAAGTGTGGTTTAATTTATAATGAAAAAGTTTTCTTCCTTGAGAAGCTTACAATAACACACTTGTCTATACTAATAGTCAATTTATTGTCTTGGCACCAAACAGATACTCTATTCAAATCAGCTTGCAAATCCATTGCGTTGTCGACGGAATTAATTTCTGTATAAATTTTACAATCCAATTAGATGTTTGAAAAATTTCAGGCGAATCATTCACGAAAATCGTGAATAATAAAGGCTCTAAATTATTACCTTGAGGTACGCCAGATGTTGCTGAAAACGGTTCTGAGGATGTGTTTTTGTAAAATACTATTTGTCTTCTGTTACACAATATAAATGAAAGAAATTAATCAAATCACAAGAAAAACCAAATTTGCGAAGTTTATATAAACGGGTGATTTACTTTATCAAAAGCCTTGCTGAAGTCGGTTTAAACAGCGTCTATTTGCGACCGTTTCTCCACTGCTGTCGACACATCATGCGAAAAAACTAGAAGATCAGTCTCTATTGACCTTCTTCTACAAAATCCATGTTGGCGATCAGTTAATTTAGATTTGATCTGAATATATATTTTAGAATGTAAAATCTGTTCAAAATTTTTCGAAACAGCAGACAATACAGAAACCGGCCAATAATTAATCATTAATCTAGCATCCCTCTTTTTAAAAATTGCTGTAATCTTCGCCAGTTTCCACTCACCAGGTAAAGTACTACTTCGTAAAGATAGCTTAAAAATATATTTCAAAGGACCGATTAAAAAATGCTCGCAACTCTTATACACATAACTCGGAATGTCATCTATGCCGGAAGAAACTTTTGGTCTCAATTGTCTTATTGCCATGCCTATATCGTCATCACTTATTACCCCAACATCGATAGCCTCCGTGCAAATACCCCCAAACATGGGTAACAAAATATCGCTTTTTTAAAAATTGCTGTAATCTTCGCCAGTTTCCACTCACCAGGTAAAGTACTACTTCGTAAAGATAGCTTAAAAATATATTTCAAAGGACCGATTAAAAAATGCTCGCAACTCTTATACACATAACTCGGAATGTCATCTATGCCGGAAGAAGCTTTTGGTCTCATTGTCTTATTGCCATGCCTATATCGTCATCACTTATTACCCCAACATCGATAGCCTCCGTGCAAATACCCCCAAACATGGGTAACAAAATATCGCTTTATCGTACAATTTTTTTCCCACCTGTGAAGCTGTTTCATTAGTTGTCACTGCATTGCTGGTTTGACGTAATTTTTTTCCGAATAAATCCTAATATAATATAATAAAAGGAAAGTAAAAATTGTAAAAATTTATGGTGAAGTACGCTACAGAATTCTGCTGCTGCCAATCGATTCTACGATTGAGCGGTTTCCTAACAGACCTATTCCACAAAAATTCACCGCTCTAGTAATCCATGCACCAGAAACTGGTATACTGCAAATACGTGACGGTCGAGATGACGGATTTTGCCGACACCAACGAATTTTGGATGCCGAAGAAGAAGTTTTAAATCTTGTCGAAGAAGAATAGTACTCGAAAAATATCTCCCCAAGTAAATGTATCAAATCGAATTGCCTGGCGAACACTGCACGCGAATCAATTGTATCCTTTCCATGTACAAGAAGCAGGTACAGACTTTACAACTTGAAGGTCATCCTTTACGTTTACAATTTTGCCGATGGTTTCTACAAAAACAGAAATTCCAAACTTTTTTCCATTTTATTGGCGACTAATGAAGCAACGTTAACTCCCTTGATTTCTATTTATTAATTGAATTAGATGACCTCTATAACCGCGTTGAGGCAGCTGCTTGGACAATTTGACGCCAGGCTTAGTAAATTGTGCCAATTCATCGTTAGAATTCAATGAAAAACATAAAAAAATTGTTTAATGTAATATTAATCACCACTTAAATATAAAAAAAAAATAAAAGCTACATTTTTTTAACAATATTATACAACTTTTATCAAGATATTTTTACGTTGATGGCTTTATTTTAAGATGTTTAGTCACCCATTAAAAATAAAATCACAAGACCGTAAACACCCTGTATATGTTCAAAAAATAATACATTGAAATGAGACATCAGGTTATCTATGGTTTTACCTAATAAATCTAAGTGTTGGGGGATATACAGTGATAGTTTATTATTCTAACAGGCAAACAAAGATTAATACATTTTCTATTGGATGATTCACGTCAAGGGAATGACATATATACGTATGTTTTATATGTATTACATTTTTTTTATGTAAGATGTTGCTTAAATGAGTGTACATTCGACGATAAGTGCAAGGTCACTGGGTCTAGATAAAAACAAATGTTTCCTTTTCTACCATAACGGAGCCACACTTACATTTGATAGGCATAAAAACTGACTACTATATTTTTTTATCACATTAAATATTCTCAGAATAATCACATTGTAATCACAAAAGCCAGTAGTGTATTATTCGTGGGATGAGCATGCATGCAAATAAAAATATCTATATAAATTTTCCTGTAAAATATTTAAGGATCCTTATCTGAAGTTAAATAATAATGAATCGCCTTAGTAAACAGTAAATATAAGCAATGTTTCTTGTTCTGCAAATAAAAATATAAATGTTTTACTTACATCAATGATATATCGCATTCTTTTCAAATAAATCTCTTCGCTGTCGATTAGTTCTCTTATGATCATTTGCTGCCTAAAAATCAGAGATAAAAAATTTTCTAAAAAAAGTATAAATAAAGAACACATCTCAATGAACTAAAACTAAAACAACATTTTACGACAAAGTAGATTGGCTGCCATCGGTCAATCATGTTTTATTCAATCATCATTATCATATTATTGTTGTTATTATTATTATTTACTTCAATATGTGATACCACTGATACAGCAATAAATCAATCAATCAACAGTTTCTTATGATCAAGTAGTCAATATCCTATAATTAGTTTAGCATATACAGGAAGTTCGATTTTTCCAGTACATACATAATTATGTAATTTATATTTTCAAATTGAACTTACTGTATGCATATTATTTTTGAATTCCTTGGCTCCCTAGAAATTATAATCCTTTAGTTTTTAAAATATTGGAATTTTAAAAAAATTAAATATTCTTAAAAATCAAATCATCCTTCTAAATTAAGTTTAAAACGCTCATGCCTTTTAAAATAACTTGAGCAGCCTATGTTATTTTCATTTGCGATTTTGAGATAAGATAAAAATAAAAATAAACAGGCGGTGTTATTAATGCCCACGCGATTGCTTGAAGGTTAACTACTATTCCCCGATAAATTTTTGGTAACAATCTAGTGCATCTTCAAAATACAAAACACTTGTCTAAAGTGTTTTTTAAATACATTTGAATGTGTAAAACTGATTTTTCTTCAAATGTAACGCCCTGTATATTTTTATATGATCAGGCACAGTTTAAAGGCGTCTTTAGAACTTACGGAACACACCCTGTACTGAATGTTGGTAGTTTTCGTCTTATCGGTTATTACACGAACCTTATAGTGAACTGAAACGTCCAAGACATTTTTTTTAGCAGGCTTTGCTTACAACAACAAAAGAAAAATAAAAGTATGGAGGTTTCTGTCAAAATCAGATAATCTCCTTAACGGTTTTTGCAGTATTCTAGTTTCTTTTCTCAATAATTGTTATTGGTTTTTGCTGTTAATCTGCTTTCGGTTAAATTTATTTTAATATGAATTATTTGAATAAAAAATTAGTGGATATAGCCTTCCCTCTTAGCTTGAGTTCGTAGAACTGTTTTTAAACGTCTAGAATGTCTAGATAAAGGCGTTGTTTTTGTATAAGTGACGGACTAAGTAAAACATGATTGAGCGAAGCCAGATAAAAGTCACACACTGCATGTTTTGCTATTGCAAAAAAAAAATATGTATATAAAAGATGCAGCAAAGTCCGTTTTTCTTCTGTATGGTAGAGAGCAATTTAATATTTCGGTAATGTAATATAATGTTAATTGTGCATCTTCAGTAAATATATTCCGATATACTGGGTGTAAAGAAAAAAAGACTCTTTCTAACGGTGTCAAAATTCAATATGGCGCCCATAAGAAATAAGAAAGTTGATGATGACCAGAAGAAAACGAAACGTCGTATAAAAATGTCAAGCACAACATTGCATAGAACATTAAAAGTGGCCTTGAGAACATGTCTTTAGTTTTTCTCTGCCAGGCCAAATAAAAGTGCTAGAGGCAAAATAAGGAAAATTAAAAAAGTCTCAAACGTCATTTGTTCTAAGTCTACCTTCTTTTCGGGATCATAATAACCACAAAATTTAGCAACTTTGTCCAAATTTAAACCTATCGTCTATCTTCAATAATAAGCAAGATCCCAATGGTGAGGATCGAAAATGAATCAGCCTGACAATTAAAATGAATCATTAATACATTTCGGTACATTATCGTAAGTGACATACAAATACCATAAAATGCAATCATTTTTTTTTTTATACCCAACTACATATTTTTGCGATTACTCAATTTAATCACAGTTCTTCTTTAAAGAAAATCCAATCACAACAATACTGCAGAAGAATTTCTCATAGATAAAAACAAAATTTACTTACAACTTTGGCACATTCAAATGTGGCATGACCAAGTCCCTATCCTGGTCCGTAGTGGTGCTGATAATCTCTATTCTAGGATTCTTATCCTTATCGAAGTAAATTCCAGTCATCTGCCTCTCATCTTCATAAATGGTGTCGCTGATTGAGTAGTATTCCGGATCTTCGTTAAGGATTTTATCCTCAACGTCCACGTCATTATAGATATTCTCAAAATGCTGATTTTCGTCTTTCATTATGACCTCCCGACCAATCGAGATCTTAAATAAGACGTTTTCATTACCATTATTGAAAGTTTCGACACAGTAATCGGTATCGATATCCAAAAGTGAGCCGAATATATCGTAATCGTCTTCTAAATTTGAGGATGAACTCAAATCCGAGTCCTTTGCTATCTCCCAAACGGTCCATTTAGGTTGGTCCTCCATCAGATTTGTCTGGATGCTTTGGAAAGCTTCAGTCACGTTCGATATGCACTCCTCTATGTGGTCTTCGGAAGTATCTCTTTCTGGACTTCCTCCAGTAGTGTTGGAAATATTATCTTCTTCAATTATTTCATATCTATAGGAAGGATTATACGTACACAAAGGCACATTTTCATATACTGCTTCATGGCGTTCTTGAAAAGAATTGGAAGCTCCCGGGAAGATAGTATCAATGACTTCAGCTGAACCCATTCTTGTACAAGCTGTTGGATCTTCAATTAATTCAGCTGTTTGCTTCATATCGTAACTATAAGAAGGATTGCTGTGTTCTAGAGAATCTTGGTCGTAGTCTTCTACGTGTGTATCATCATTAACTTCAGCTGTCTGTTTCAAATCACAAGTGGGAGTGGGTGTTAGAACATCTTGCTCTATAATTTTATAATTATCTTGAATATTGTTATTGAGAGTCTTTGTTTCCTCAACTTCTTGTTTAGGAACAATGGTACCACACCAATTTCGTAGTATACCTGGTTTTCTAGGTACTTCATCTCTATGTACGGAGTTATCACGAATATTGGTGAAATGCAGTGGATTTTGTTCCTCTTCTAAAACTTCATTTTGAGTTACAGTGAAAGTATTATTGTAATCAATGACTTCAGCACTACCATAACGATTGAATGGTACATTTTGCCCCAAAGGGCTGTTGTTTTCGTCTTCAAGTTCGTTACTGACAGCATAATATCTCTTATTGTATACTTCGATAATTTCGGCTGCTTCTTTAACATTGCAATCACTGGATGGTGTATTTTGCTTCAAATTTTCGAAATTGTCCGCAACGGTTCCGAAAATTTTCTTATTTTCAATTATATCAACAGTACCCATAGAGTTATATGTGCTTGAAGGTTTCCTTTCATCAGGACGTATGTAATCTTCTTGTGTAGTGTTGAACATTTTATTATTTTCAATAACTTCAGCAGTGCCCATGGAATTATATGCATTTGAAGGTTTGCTTTCATCAAAAAGTATATAATCCTCTTGTGTAGTGTTGAACATTTTATTGTTTTCAATAACTTCAGCAGTACCCATGGAATTATATTCATTCGAAGGTTTGTTCTCACCAGAAAGTATATAATCTTCTAGTGCAATGTTGAACACTTTGTTGTCTTCAATAACTTCAGCGGTATTCATGGAATTATAGGCATCTGAAGATTTACTTCCACCAGGAAGTACATAATCTTCTTGTGCAGTGTTGAACATTTTATTATCCGCAATAACTTCAGCAGTACTCATGGAATTATATGCATATGAAGGAAGTATATAATCTTCTTGTCTAGTGTTAAACATCTTATTGTCTTCTATAACTTCAACAGTACCCATGGAATTATGTGCATATGAAGGAAGTACATAATCTTCTTGTGTAGTGTTGAATATTTTATTGTCTTCAATAACTTCAGCCGTGCCCATGGCATTATATTCGTTTGACGGTTTGTTTCCAGCAGGAAGTATATAATCTTCTTGTGCAGTGTTGAACATTTTGTTGTCTTCAACAACGTCAGCAGTACTCCTGGAATTATATGCATTTGAAAGTTTGCTACCACCAGGAAGTACATAATCTTTTCGTACAGTGTTGAATATCTTGTTGCCTTCAATTACTTCAAGAGTACCCATGGCATTATATTCATTTGAAGGTTTGTTCTCACCAGAAAGTATATAATCTTCTTGTGTAATGTTAAACATTTTATTGTCTTCAATAGTTTCAGCAGTACCCATGGAATTATATGCATTTGAAGGTTTGCTTTCAGCAAAAAGGGTATAATCTTCTTGTGTAATGTTGAACATTTTGTTGTCTTCAATAACTTCAGCAGTACCCATAGAATTATATTTATTTGAAGGTTTGTTCTCACTAGACAGTATATAATCTTTTTGTGTAATGTTAAACATTTTATTGTCTTCAATAGTTTCAGCAGTACCCATGGAATTATATGCATTTGAAGGTTTGCTTTCAACAAAAAGTGTATAATCTTCTTGTGTAATGTTGAACATTTTGTTGTCTTCAATAACTTCAGCAGTACCCATAGAATTATATTTATTTGAAGGTTTGTTCTCACCAAAAAGTACAAAATCTTGTTGTGTAGTGTTGAAGAATCTGTTGTCTTCAATAATCTCAGCAGTACTCATGGAACTATATGTGTCTGACGGTTTGCGTCTACCAGAAAGTATATAATCTTCTTCTCTCACATCGTCATTTTGATGTTTGATGTCAAGAACGTCTTTTATAACTTCATGGCCATCCAGGGAATCGTTATGATTTTGAACTTTATATTTTCGCAATAGGTCACTAATACCTCTGTTCGACCTTCTATTCGAAATTGGAGTATTATTTGGCATATCCATAGGTGGTGATGATCTCCGTTTTGTAGGTTTAAAAAACAAATGATAGTCATCCCCATCGGTGGTGTCAAATAATGTTTTTGGAGGTTTACTTTCTGGTATCGGAGGCGGCGTGCTTTCTTCCGAACTATCCTGAACGTCTCTAATATTGCCTTCGTCCTTGTGCTCTTGAAATTTGGGTTTCGCTTCAATTTCGTGGCTAAATCTTCGTGGGGTTTTCTTGCTGTCTCCATATTTGAATTGCGGTTCGTATTTGCTACGATAGGAAAGATCGCCTATGGATGTCCCTTTCTTCCCCATGTAACTGTTCGGAACTGTTTTGGAAGATTCCTTGTTATTATCTGGAATATTGGGATCGGTCATGATTGGATGGGATACAAACAAAATTGCGATTACCATTGGTGTATTCCTCGAATAATTGTCGTCTGGTTCTCACGTTGCATGAGCACCCATCTTTAGGTTTGCCATTCCTTTGCAAACATGTATGGTACGTAATACTTATTCCTATAATGAAATATTTTTTAAAATTAAAAGGAAAGGCATAAGTTTTGACTTACCAGTCTTGGGTTTCGCGTTGGTCACTTGCTGCTCGTAGGTTTGGGTTTGTCCTTCGAAGAACTGCTTCCTATTCTTCACGTGATTGCTGTCGACACTCGCAGCACTCGATTTATTACACTGCGCACAATTGGCCTTCTCCACCTCTGCAATTTTTTCGAAATGTTTACTCAAAGACTTCACCGTTCGGATCTCATCTTCGTTTCTTCTTCGGCCGATCATTTTTGACACTGAATATTACTGTTTAGGACGCTTATATCACGGTACAGCACCAAGCCCATTGATAGTACGTGCAAAAGGGCAAAAATTTTATCACAAATAACCGTGGCGATAGATGCACAGATAAAGATAGCGGAGTTATGATACTATTATTGCGCGAGTTTTAAGCGCGGATCGAGATAAGTGATCTAGATAAGGCGCAGCTATTGTTTATAAACTGAAGAGATTAATGGAGTTTAGGACGATATTTGAGTCGAGAAAAATAATGAGACCGCTAAAACGAAATTATACGATCGACCAGACGAGAAATTAAATACTTAGAATGTGCCCACGTTTAGATAGATAAGAAGTTGGAAGTCTACATAATTATACACGGTGAGTATTTTATCACTATCTGTCGTTGACATACAACTTTGCAATGTGTGCTCGCTGTTAGAAATTGTTTGTTAAAATAATCGTTCGTGAGCGATACAAAAAGCAAAGTAAATTTCTTTAGTAAGAAAGGTATGATAATGTACGGTTGATATAAACTAATGAATCCCAATACTAATACGAGTAATTGTGAAAAATACCTGTGAATGTCCTTTCTTAATAAAGCAAAAAAAGGAAACGTATGGCAATACCTAATATTATTCTCATAAAATTACAGGACAGTTTTAGTAATGCATAACAACAAGAAACAAACTTCTTCATACCATCTATTCTATACCAGATGCGCCATTAATGTGTGGACGGAATTTACTACGAAAACTACGAATAGTAAAGTGTGATTTTCTGTATGTGTGTAGTATATCAATCCACATTTTGTAAAATTGGTTTTAAATATGACCAGGGATGCGCCCTGAGCCCAATGCTTTTTTCAGTAGTAATACATAAGTCTATGAAAGAAACTAAAGATAATATAAAAGGGTGCTCAATAGGTAATTGTAAGATGGAAAGACTAGAAATAGCGTAACAGCAAAACAACAAGCCCATAAGATCTATATCGAAGGAAACGAATTAGAACAAGTGTTACATTACAAGTACCTGGCAACTATAATAGAAAACAATGGAAAATGAGACAAAGATATAAATGCACTAGTAAGAAAAGTAGGAAGAGCATTTAACGCCATTAGAACAACATTTCTTGGGGAAAGAGAAACACCAAAAGAAATAAAAATTGAAGTAGTAAAGAAAGTAGCTGTTGCCAGGCTTAATATATGGAAGTGAATCTTGGACATTGACAGAAAGAAACAAAAGCAGAATAACAGCGACAGAGATGCGTTTTGTTAGAAATATAGAAGGCAAAACAAGAAGATACAAAATTAGAAACGAAGTTTACAGAGAAAGACTAAAAATAAAACCAATGGAAAAGATGATCCAATTAGCATAGTTGCGACATCCACAATATAGTAGACAAACAAACAAAATATACGAATCAAGACCAACAGGAAAAAATAAAAGAGGAAGACCAAGAAAAACATGGAAGGAAGAAGTAAAAATTATAGCAAATGAAAGAAACATTGCATGGGAACAGATCCAAAGATTATCAGAAGATAGAAAAACATGGAAGTATACGAGGTGGGCTGAAAAGTTCGTAGGCTGACACATATGTGGCGCTACTAGTATTAAATTAATATGACTTTTAGTTAGCTCTAACCTTCAAAAGACACGTGTACAAATTTGATAACTGTCGTACAATTAGTTTGTGAGATATAGTTTTTTGAGTGGAGGAACTTTTGTTCGTTTAAAGAAATGGATAAAAAGGAATTTCGTGTGTTAATAAAGCATTGCTTTTTGGCGAAAAAAAAATACTATTGAAGCCAAGGCTTGGCTTGATAAACATGATTCGGACTTTGCACCAGGAAAAGCAACCGTTGAAAAGTGGTTTGCTAAGTTTAAACGAGACGAAATGAGCACCGAGGACGATGCACGCAGTGGACGCCCCAAAGAGGCTGTTACCGACGATAGAAATAAAAAATGTCCACAAAATAATTTTGGATAACCGAAAAGTCAAGTTAATTCAGATAGCTGAGACCCTAAAGATATCGAAGGAACGTGTTGGACATATCGTAGATGAATATTTGGATATGCGAAAGCTGTGTTCAAAATGGGTGCCGCGCGAGCTCACAATCGACCAAAAACAACAACAAATTGATGATTCTGAGCACTGTTTGAGGCTGTTCAATCGTAATAAATCCGAATTTTTGCGTCGATATGTGACAATGGATGAAACATGGCTCCATCATTTCACACCGGAGTCCAATCGACAGTCAGCCGAGTGGACTGCACGTGATGAACCGATTCCAAAGCGTGGAAAGACGCAAAAGTCGGCTGGCAAAGTTATGGCACCAATATTTTGGGATGCACGTGGTATAATATTCATCAATTATCTTAAAAAGGGAAAAACCAATTAACAGCGACTATTACGTAGTGTTATTGGAGCGTTTGAAGGACAAAATCGCGGAAAAACGTCCCCATTTTAAGAAGAAGAGAGTGCTGTTTCATCAAGACAAAAACACCGTGCCACAAATAAATGAAAACGATGGCAAAATTCCATGAATTGGGCTTCGAATTGCTTCCGCACCCACCATATTCTCCAGATTCTCCAGCGACGTTTTCTTGTTCTCAGACCTCAAGAGAATGCTCGCTGGGCAGAAATTTTGCGCTGATGAAGAGGTGATCGCCGAAACTGAAGCCTATTTTGAGGCTAAAGACAAATCGTACTATAAAAATGGTATCGAAAAATTGTATGACCGCTATAATTGTTGTATCGCTCTCGAAGGCCACTACATTAAATAATCAAATCAAATTCTATAAAAAAAAAAAGATTTTTTCTGTGTTAGCCTACGAATTTTTCAGCCCAACTATGATTAAACAGTGAAACGAGATGAAAGATAAAGAAATGGTAATGCAAGAAATGTAAAGTTACTGTCGTACACTTCAAAATAAAAAGACCTAAGAATAAATAAATAAATAAAGTTTTAAATATACAGGGTGCTACAAATTTTTTATTTTAAATGGATTGCTATATTTTTTAGTTATTATTTCGATAGCCACCTAAAACACCTTTGCAGTAATATATGGTTGTGTGTACTTCCGACAGTTAAATTAGGGCATTTTGGGCTAGATTGCAAAGTTTGGCAGTTGCGACTTCTGAGATTTTAAGTTTTATCGTACAAACGGTTGTTAGTGTCGCGCGTTATTCTTTTGTTATGGAGTTGGTGGATAACAATTAGTATGTTCCAATGTGGTTTAACTTAAAAATATATTCAGAGTGTAAAACATATCGTAACACATTTTTCGTAATTCAAACGGTTTTTCTTTTCGGTTTTTTCAAATGGAACTCATATTTTCCAAAATTGTGAAAGTAGCTTTCAGAATTTATAACACATTAGATATTTGTAAATAATTTTACAAAATGCGCATTCATGTAAGTACTTTATACATATAGAAAATTTCACTTTCCTATCTTTAGTAAATTTTCGTGCTAAATTCCGCCGACATAATCCGCTCAGCTTTAAGTTTGAAAACAAAGTATGTCTTTTTTATCTGATAATATTTAATTTCTTTTATTAGCCAAATTCATAAAAACAGCATTTAAATATAAATAAATAGTCGGCAGGTTTTATTTCCTTCTAAATAATTACTGTATTTATGATAGTTAAACAGCTACTATGGATCCCACTTACTTGTCAGCGAAATCTTCGTTAACCTATTGTTGTTATCCGTCAAGATGTGTTGTCGGCTATCCGAATTCCGGCAGTCGATGCGCCCCGCAGGAGATATTGTCTTGGACGTCAAGACAATCAACTCTTCGAACATTTGACCGAGTTCTCTGACTGTCCCACTGCTTCGATTTGGTCCCCCTCGTTTGAACGCTCTTCTGTCCATTATTAATCATCTCCCTTCCGCTGCGAGTTAGAACAATGCTCCGCGACAAGCATTTGCACTTCTCATTTTATCAACGCAGAAGAACCTGATAATTTGAAACGTATAATAAAATGTACTAACTTCGCTATCAGTGTATGTAGTACATATGTGCTTGTGCATATAGTTCGAAAGGGAATAAAAATACATACGCGTTATTCGTCCGGTTGGAATATTTTGTTGATTTTTGTTTTTATCGTAATGGGTGATTATGTAAATATTTAGTTTAGGTAGAAATAATTTCGCGGGAGAAATAAAATAAATATTATTCCCTTTTTTTGTATAAATTCTAAGTGGGCGGCTTTTGTGAATATGATAACATGAACCACTTTTTATCTTATGTATTTATACCAATAGTATTGGGTTAGGACGAAAGTTTCTAGCACTGCGCTTGCGTGACAGTTTCTGTGAATTACAGAATAAATAAAAAAGGCTTATCAATGACTGTAACTGAAGCAATGCATAGAACTTGGTTTTCAAACTAAACCGGGTGGCAGAAGTAATCCTTTGAAATTCCTCTCAGATGATTTAATTACAAATTATTTATATTTGTCTGTTTTCAATATTTAACATGATAATCTACACACATGAATATTTAGGAAGTGTTATTTTTAAAATCAGTTTGTTATCTTGGCCCTAAGAGAATTGCCATTAAATGCAATTTTGTAATAAAAAAAAAATAATAATAAGAATAACTAAAAAGGACTCTTTTTGCCATCACGGCTTATAATTGTTTCTAATATTAAGACTTTCGATTGTAAATATTGATTTCATATTTAACAGAGATTAAAATGTTAGATAGGAATAAGTTAACATGATTTGTTATTAAGTTTATTTTATAAATTCGCAAACATTTGTTTTATAATATAATCACAGTTACAAACAGTAAAATGCAAACACAGTAAATAATTTATACACTTGTTTGCATTACAATGGACCGTTAAAAAAGTCTTGTATATTGCCTAACGATCTACCGAACAAATAGATCTTTAAACAATTCTTAAAGACACGATAGTTCTTTCAGGCTTGCTGGTAGATAGATTTACAGAACAATGTTACTATAACATATCAGAGTTTTTAAATTGAATGTGTGTGGCTACTGCTTGAATCTCAGTTATCCAATGTTTATTTAATTAGTATTGTTAATGTTCATTTATGTATTGTATTGTGCTATTTCGTTGATTTTGTGACAAAACCGATATCTTTTACAGATACTATGGTGAATAAAGGCTATTATTATTATTATTATTATTATTATTATTATAGATAATTATATATTTTAATACACAGATGTACTAAATTGTTTTTTTTATTTTTGGTTAAATCCGTGTATGGTGGAGACACAATTTTCTTTTTCATGGCATCTAGATCGAAAAGCCGCCCCAAGAACTTTGGTCTTTGTCACATTTAAACTTAAATTATGGATAAAAGGCCAATCTTCTAGTTGTTTTAGCATGTTCTTTAAGCTCATAACTGAATCTTCATCTACATTACAGCAAAAGCATCACCTGCAAACGTTACGATAGTATATTTCGTGACGTTTGACAAGTCATTTATATTTAGTAAAGACAACAGCGGCCCCAAAATTGATCCTTGTGGCACTCCTTCTTTTCACTCCGATCTAATTTCTTGTCTGTGTTTATGGATTCCTACTACACGTTGGTGTCTTTTTGATAAATATGATTTTATTCAGTCCTCTCTCTCGCTCTGTTGAATATGAAAATAACCAAAGAGCATAGATGACATCACCATTATTTGATTCATTCGACAAATTCTATTGTCTAAAAACAATAGAATTTTCCTCATCCAAATATTCAAAATTTAAAACCTATAAAACTTGTCTTCCTTCCACCGAATACCACATCAGTTCTTCAGCCAAATGACCAGGGTGTAATAAAGTCCCTCAAGACACATTTCAGAAAACTTCAAATTATGAAACTTTTAAAGAACATGAACGAAAATGGTGTTCCTCAAAAACTAGTTGTCCTGCAGGCTATTTTTCTAGTTTCCAAAGCTTGGGATCGTGTTTCTCAGCAGACAAAGGCAGAAAACTGTTTTGATGAAGATAATCTACCCTCAGCAGAGTGGCTTCGACTACAAAATGATACGGATGAGGATAACTTACCTTTAGCTGAATGGGTCGGCACTTCACCTGTAGTTAAACTGGAGTTAACAAAGCGTTTTTTCAAATGTCGAAGAAGAACCCGAAACGGAAGAAGATATGAAATTTTAACTGGGTCCAGTACAAACTTCACATTTAATCAAAATTTAAAAAACTCTGAAACAGATTTTGCATTGACCCATTTGGAAAAAATTATTGGGAAAAACTTCTTAGAAATCAAGAAATCTATTTCCAACATAAATAAAATTATTATATTGAATATGTTGGTATTTTGGTATAGCGACCTACTTTTATAACGACCGAATTTTGTTGATTTCTTCAACGTAGTTATAAACCATATTTACTGTATTTTTAAAAAAATTCGTATTGTTACAAAACGCTCTCCTCTGTAAACGTTGAGGGGAGTTTATAACAATTTTATCCTTATAAGAAAAGATAATTAATAAAAATCTTAGTTATATTTTATATACCTAATATTCTCAAAGTTTTATAATTTAGGGCCGATTGCATAATAAAATTTAATGGTCCATTAAACTTTAATGCAACCATTAGATAGAAATCCGATTTCATATTCAATTTCTAAATTAATTAGTCATTTTAATCTCGAATTAACCTAATGGCTAGTTTTTGGCTCATTACCGTCTTAATTCTGACATTAAACTATTATTGAGGTTATGTTCTAAGTTTACATCCTGTTTTCGCATACTTCGTTATGTTTTATGGGCTTCATATATAAATGACAGACGAGAATACTTGTTTTTGTTTGGTGTTTTGAGTTATTACTTGAAAGGTGTTATGCTGAAAATGAATGCGACCAAACCAAACGATAAACGTTTATATACATTTACTCCAGCGGCACTAGTTGAAAGATGATTCGTTTATTCGGTAAAAAAAAAATATGTATCTATAATAATATAATATATTGTAGTGGATAATAAGTGTGATAATTATTGCAATTAATTAAAGACAAATACGATCATTTGTAGAAACACTTTAATAATTGTGATCGCTTCGAAAATACTTGTCAAATCATTCATTTCTTATTCATAGTTGATAAGATAAGTAAACATTGATACCGAAAAAGTAAAAATGTTCATTTTATGTAATTGACAATCAAATTTAATTTGATATTGTGAAAATTTTAAATTTTTTTACAGACAAAAAAATCCCCTAAGAAGCTGCTTTACATTTCCAAGGGTAGCATAGGATAGTAAGGAGTAGAAATCTGTAAATGGTATAATATAAATTTCTTTCTGCCATTCAAGGTGCCAGGGAGTAGGGGATTTTTAGAAAGGGGAAACGAAAAACTGTTGACTATCTATAAAAGATAAATACCGTGATATATAACCTTTTTTCCTTCATATCAACATCGTAAATCGTAGAAAACCAAAAATTGTCGAAATTACAAAGGTAGATTTGCCCCTTAAACATAAGGTTTTGCCAAAACGGTAAACGACAATTTATAACAATATATGGGTGGATTCTGCAAATAGGCTGTGTTTGGACACCTCATTTAATAAATAACACATCATTATCTACATATGAAAGTTTACGTTATTCAAATACTTAAATCCGGTATTTATAATAAGATTTCGATACTTACACAATGTAAGCATTAAATAAATTTTAAATAATACTTTAGATTATGTTTATGGAATTTCCACACATTTTTTTTTTTATAATATAAACAATACCGAATTTAGTAGTTTGAATATAATGTGGGTATATTCGACAGTTTTAAACTCTTTTTCGTTTCTTTGCACAATAATAACAACCGTTTTTTGATTACACATTTCACACAAACAAAACAATTTGCAAAACAAGGATAAAGATAGCAGAGTAAATAAATATTTGGAATAAATATTTTGTTGTTAATAAATTATCTTTTATCATTAACCATAATGACCAATTTAAAATTAAAATAAACTTCCACACCATTTGGGGAAAAAAAAATTTGGTACACACTGAAAGGTATTAAAAGCAATTTGTTACACTATCCGCCATAAGTGTTTAATCACCTTCACATTTTCAAACTATTAAAATAAACCGTCTTCGACCCATATTAAAATAAATGTATAATTATTAAACTAATGACAATAGAAATAAAATCGCTCTTTATGTAAGAAATAAGGTGATTTAAATTATAATAGCAGAATCTCACCGCGGCGGCAAGCCTTCAACCAAATGTATTCGCCGTATAAAGTGCACGTGCACTTATGAAGACGCATTGCTTTCAGCCATGGCATTAATCATCGGCGCGGAGCCAAATCTGTGGCTAGCCTCCTCGCTTGCTATTGTAGTGCGTATAGTAAAATTTCGCGCATTTTTGGAAATTTGTTTGGAGTTTTAAATTAAGTAATGAGTAAATATACTATTCATTATATTTTTTTTTTGCAAAATTGCTTTATTTTAGTATATAACCGATGCTTAAACATTATTTTAATACATAATAAACGCTACTTACTTTATTAAAAATAATAGGGGAGGCTTAGCCTCCGTAGCCTCCACTGACGAGCCGCCACTGCAAGGGACTGTTTCATAAAGCTACAAGTTACAATTTTACGGGCGATTTGTTTACAAGTTGCAAAATACACGCGTAGAAGTGTTTCATAAAACTACAACTGTACACTTTAAGTACTAGTAAATATTTACAATTCTACAGGCACATTTTAATTATTTACCTGCGTTCTTCCGTCATTTTCTACAAGTTACAATCTTACAACTGTAAAACAAAATTTAACATACCTTTCCTAGCTTGTCAGTTTCACTTCTTATGGTAATAAAGTGTTGTCAATTGATAATAGTTGTATATTGAAGCGGTTTTTATTCGTCCATTTTTAATTTGTTAGGAAGAACAATGTAGGAAATATCTTCGGATGAAGAAAATAACGGGCACCGTCATGGAATGAGGCCTCGACAGTATAGATGAAGAAGAGTTTTTCGACAACGCATTAACTGCTTCCTTCAAATAGGTATACGAATTCAATGAAAGATTCAGGATGGATTCACAGAAACTCGAACAACTTTTGCTGTTGGTTAGCGGAAGAATAGAAACTAACTCGGACAGAAACCATGCTCTCACACCAAAATTAAAACTGTGTATGCCAAGCTGTTGCAATTTACTCAACATGTTATGGTCAATCCTGTCGAAGCCCTTACTAAAGTCGGTATATAGTGAATCAACTTGTGATCTTCGATTAAAACAATTTAAAATATAATTTGTATAAGTTTGATTCAACCGATTTATCACGATAAAAACACATGTTGTTCAGGTATAACGACATGTTGGGAATACTCAATAATTTAAGTATGATTAATACTAAATACAAAGTACTTCAAATAATAACTTACATAACTCAATAAATAACAAAGTTTCTGGACAACGCACTTGGCGATCTCACAACAACACACTTTTAAACTATTATCGCGCTTACGAAATTACGGGATCTAGGTGAGAATAAAACACGCGGATAACACATCTGTTAAAGCACAGTTAAGCGAACGGATCTCGAAGAAAAACTTGTATTAAATATTAATGATGGTACACTGTAAGTACTTTAGTGGACGACGTCAAGAACTCTACGTGATTCTATAATAAAACAATCTGCTTTGGTAATGCGATGCACTCTATGAATTTCAATAACTCATCAGGTTGTAATGTCTACGCTTGTTACTGTATTTAGGTTCCCTCAATGGTTTCTTAATGTTTCATGCATGTTTTGCATCATACATTGCAAAAAAATGTAATAAGTAGTTAGTAGTTAGCTTCGTTAGAGAGAAATAACAAACATGGAAGGCGTGTGACTCCGATAGCATTTGTTTATCATACGGCATTCCGCTAGGTACAATAATGGACCCACACTCTGCTTAATTTTTGTAAATGGTTTGTAGTCCGAACTAAATCATTGTACATATATTAACAGAATTTGCGGCCTTTGTTAAAAAAACATAAAATTACCCAATTTTTGGTGATTTCCCCCAAATGTTACTTTATTTATACTCTATTTTTTTTAGTGTGTAGCTTAAGCGACCTTGTCTTTGCGCCTGCATGACTCATTAGAGGATAAAGTCGTTTCTGCACTTTGCATAGTTATTAAAATAAAAGATGTTTTCATGCTCCAACATTTTATTTAGGAATTATAAATACATAATATTACAGGAAAATATATACTTGCATTAACAGTAGATATAGCTTACTTTGCGTCATCCACATCTACTTAAAAGAATAACTACATTCTATTAAAATTCGTCATCGTGTGAATTGTGACCACAATTATGTTATTTATTTTTGTTGCGTTTATGATAATTGTCAGAGTACTTTCAGAAGTCTATTAAAAACGGTGAAAATGTTGTTCCTATACAAGTTAAAGCCTTTAATCCCTTGTAATTCACTGTTTTACACAAAGTCAGTTACGACGTCTTTTGGCCAACAGTCTGCCACAAAAGTCTATCTCCTCCAACCATTTCTGTCTAGCAGTTTGTGAACAAAAGACAATGTCGTACTTATATTTGACTTCGTTACCATCATTTCTCCAATGTGAACACCGCAATTGGAGTTCCAACGGATTGTGAGCGTATAGGACAGACACTTCATCCATCCACATGCTGTCGAAGTATAGATACGCTTCTTGATAGTGCTGTAAGAGAATATATCATCACATCATAATTATTTTCCGCTGTAGATGACCTACTTCATCTTTCACACAAAAGACTATTAACTCCTGGAAGAGGAACAACTCACACTTGCTATTGTTCTTAAGGGTGACTGTGCCCTTCTTCAAGAAGGTGCCCACATTGTTCAAATCAATCGGGCATCTGTGGATACAATCAATGTTCGTTGCAGTGATAGTCTCTTTTATTTTATTATTGATAAATTTTATAGAGTTCTTTAGCACTTTCGATGGCTTGTCAACGTCTAGCATTTGGAGTCTTTCAAGGAACTCCTTATATTTCGTCGGCTTCTCTGATAGATTCGTTATGCATTCGTTCCAATTCTTATGAACATCCGATGTCGCTGGTTTACTCTAAAAAATATATAATACTGTAATAATTACCACGAAGTTAAACGCAATGCGTTAATTCGTATTCATGAAATTCATGGTGATTTATTAGCTGATGGCTGTTTAGGAGGAAAGAAATTATTCTTTGAAGATATTGAATTGCAGTTAGAAGATAGCCGGGTAAATTCTGTGGATACTAATTCAAACACTGATCTTATAAGACTATAGTTATTTTTAATTAAGCACTAAACATGCCGATAAAATGCCACACCACCTAAAGCAATGAAAAGAGAACATCACTTGTTACTAGTACACGCTGCGGCCATCTGATGGGTTGATAGTTTGGCTTGTGTCCCCTAGGGAGCGCACATCTAAACTCTTTATTCCCTAATAGACGATGGTGGATAATGCTTAAGATGCAATAGCGATAAAAGCGACATCTCATCAGATATTCCCCTTTCATTGCTGTTATTACTATAGTGATTTTAGCAATAGACCACGACCAGTCCCACAATGGTGGCATTTTTTCGGTTAATTGTTTGGGCATTTCCCCTTTGACGTTTTTTTAAAGCATTAACGTGCCTTACTACCTGATATAAACGCTTTTTTAATTCGGTGCCGATGTAAGCATACGAGGATCCATTCTTGATAAATATCGTAAAAGAGTCCAACAAATTTTCCTGAAATAACACCTTTGTTTAAATTTAAAACAACACCAAATGCGGTTTCATTACATTCTCAAGGAAAGCTATGGCTACATCATCTCTGGAATTGCATCGCACCAGTGTCAAATATAATTTGTCCGTTTCATTATAGATAGACTCCATATTTTCAATTATAAGGCGTTTGTAATAGGATATATCCGAATGCGAATAGAAATTCTAGCAAAATATATTTTTATTTGTTCAAAATTAATTGCAATTACTCACATCTATCCAGGACTTGATATCCCTCAAAAAGTCTTTTTCCGATGTCGTTAACTCGCTGATTATCTTGGCTTCTTCAAGAAAAAAGTCACCTTCCAAAGATGCTCTCAAATTCTCTATAGGATCTATTGATTCGTACTCACCCTCCTGCGTTTCAGACGACTCTATGAAAGTAAAAGTGTAATCGAAAGTTGAAATGGATTTCAATAGACTGAAATGATTTTTTCCTTTACCTTGATTTGACAGGATCCTTTGTATCTCACTTACCCATTCGTCTTTTGTACTCTTCTGAGACGACTTCAGAGTGAATTCAAACTCTGTATTGAATTGCTTCAATTTGGATTTGTCGAGACATCTCAGTTCAAATGTTTTAGACGTTTGATCTTTACAGGCTAAGTTATCCATGTCTAGGCAATTCAAAAAATTGTATCTGAATTTATCCTGGAAAAGTTTCCAGCTTATTATCAATTTACTTAGGCTACTTTGGAAATATACAGACTTTATCTTCTGCGCAGAAAACGACGCATTTCTGGAATAGGAATACAACCATCTCCGGTCCTTTCTTCGGATTGAACATGTCCTTTCTGATAAAAGCACCTTTTTCCATCAGATCAATGGGACAATATTCAATGGAGTCAATGGCCAACAGAGTATTGGTTTGGGATATCTTTTTCTCAATTAGAGTAATAACTTCATCTAGTGATGAATTTGGCTTATTCGTGTTGGATGATTCCTTTTGCAAATTCTTGAGAAGTAGGTTATATTGCTCAAGTCTTCGTGTAGGATCCAGTAAGTAAGATTCGAGCGATACTCGATCATTTACTTGCGATTGGCGATCCTACATACATAAGAAACAAAAAGTGATACTGTTTCAAGCATTTAAGTTACCTGAATACATTTAGCGAATGTCTTGGTCGCTAGCTGTTGAGACAACGATTTATTCCTGACATACTCGATATAATGATCGAATACTTCAACCTGAAGAAAAGTAGATGTACTTAGAAACTTTCTGCCCAAAACACTTACATGTGTTAGAAACACGCTGGCAACTTCATCTACGCTTGAACACTTTTCCAAATCGGCATACATCTCTCTCAGTACAGAATGTAACTGCTCAAAGTTCCCAAAAACGTCTTGTATTTCTGGAGAGACTCTGATCCTTCTGAAGTACTTGATATAGCACTGAATATTTTGAATGATTAAGAAAGCTGATTTAAAAAATATCAAAAAATCCTTACCTCTATAACATGAGCCATCTTATTCAAGCAATTGCTTTCACTGTCAATCAATTGTTTGATGGTCATGGAAATCCTGAAAACCGAAAACAGTCAAATCAACTTGAAAATTTACAGTTAATTTCTTACGTTCCGCTTTCTGTTTCGGTTTGATCGGTAAGTTTTTGTACTTGGTATCTCTCCTTTTTAGCCGTGTTAGATCTTGATACCGTTGGTGACTTAGATGCAACAACTTTTGATAATTCATTACTCAATTTGTGTTTGAACGATAGTGATCTTTGTTTGGTCACAGATGACTTAATAATTGTGGTCATTTCTTCGAGTGGTTCGCGATCTCTTTGAGTTGTTAACGGCGGAGCTTTCAAAGTAGCTTTAGGCTTGAGGCCCTTAATGGGCGTGTCTTCGTTTGCCTTCTCAAAATCCCGTGAGAAGAATCTATTTCGATTTCTATCATCAGATTCCTCATCATCATCGCTAGGCAATAACAAAACAGTATTTCTTAAATATTTTGTATCATCGATCCTCCTTGAAAACTGGACTTTTCGAGATATGCAACTGTCTTCAGCATATGGAGAGGTTACCTCGTCCTTAACAGGATCACGACCCCTTGGATTTGTTGACGGTGATACCTTTAAAATACTTTTACGTTTGAGTATTGTAGGGAGCGTGTCTCCATCTACTTCGTCCAATTCGTCCCTGCTCCAATCCCTTAATGACTGTATATTTAACATATTCGACCATGCATTTGATTCAAGGAATCTGTTTTTGTTTCTTTCTTCAGGTTCGTCGTCGTCATCACTGCTACGCAATGAATATACAGTATCTCCTGAATCTTCCATTTCATATACCGTTGCGCCACTAGTGTCAACTTTTGGAAAGAGAATGGATTCATATCTCTCATCGTCTGAACTCGCATTTCTTGATTCTGCAGTTTTTTCTTGCGTGAACTCAGATAATCTGTTGTTGAACTGGGCCCTGGGCCTTGGTGTTGGTGTGTTGGATGCAGTAATGTATTGGTTACCTGAGGCTTTTTCCAGCTAAAATTCGTTTTCTTTGAATACGTTAGACATGGGTGTTTTCAATATACCACTTTCAATTTTAAATTAATTTTTCATAACTCTTTGATAATCTGTGCATTTCTTTTATGTTGAAAATAAAAATACTTAATATTCATTAATTTGCTTTAATACACTCTCAGTGTCATTCTCTTTGTCTTTATAAATTTTAAACAAAGAAAAACAACAAATGCTGCACCAGCATTAACCAAGGGGCGATCTTGATTAAGTTTCTATTCGTCAGTTCCTTGGTACGAAAATATATGTAAAACATTCATAGAAGAAGGTCTGGTGAAGGTTGAATTTACAATTAATTGCTGAATTTACATTTAATTGTTAATAGTATCTACATCTTGTGAAATGAACAGAAATAGTTTTTGATTAGATGCTCTTTCCTTATTTTCGACATTAGGAATCGTGAAGTTGTGAAATCAGTAGTGACAAGTGAAAGTATTTCCTTTCACGGAACAAGGGTTGAAAAAATAAACAAAGAAACGTATTGAGAATTAGAAAAACCCAGACATACATACTTAACAAGAGAAAGAGAGGAAATAACAAAGAAAAAAAAAACAGAACAAAAGCAGGTTGAATTTGGCTGAAGATTAGTGTTTGGTTTGTTACAATGACGTTTTCTCGGTGTGATGTACTGTGTACTGTTTACTACTTTCTGCTTGCTTTCACTTTACCAACTGACTTTTATAAAGCTTATTACTTATTGCTTTTACGTTGACCCCTGTATGTCTTCAATCTCCGGAGTTTCGCCTCGTAACCGCACGACGGCGTTGTGCTGCAAGTTGTCAAAACGGAATGTCACGTTGTCTCATGTTGATTTGAACGGTGTTGCTCTTTTGACGTCGTTAAAGTAATGTTTCAATCTAGAGTGGTAGCTGTTAATGTGAGAGCGAGATTCTCAGGGTTACTATAGGAGTGCGCAACAATTTAAACAGTGAAACGTGTTTTAAATCAAGAATTTATTACCATAAAACAGGTGCGAAAGACTTCAAATATGTACATGTACATGTACCAAATCAGGTAAGTGACAAAACGTGTCTATGCGCAGTTGTAAACACATGCACACATGCACAATCATAAACAAAAGAATATTCGCGGGGCTTCAGAACACTTTTACATTTAGACGCGGAATTTTAACGGTTTTAATTCTGATAAAAGCGTGAAATGACAATCTATATATCTAAGTCGGTTCAAATGTATGCGGACGGTTTTCACGTGCTATGTCGGTTTAGAAATCTGTGCTGGCGATAAACGTTGCGGAACGGGAATAACTAAGATGAATTTCTGCGTGCATCAGAAAGCTATGCCAACGCGACTGTCAGAGCGGAAAAATCTGGTAAAATGCCTTTGTTACGCCAGAAGAGCTGTGCCGGCACTAACGAACAGGCCGGAAATAACTGGAAGTGAGGAACTCGGCGTGTATCAGAAAAGCTGTGCCGACACGACACCTAGAGCGGTAAAATGCCTGCGTTACACCAGAAAAAGCTGTGCCGGCGCTAACGGACAGGTCGGGAATAACTGGAAGTGAGGCGTGTATCAGAAAAGCTATGCTGACACGACTGCCAGAGCGAGCTGGGAGGAACCTAGGAACTCGGGAACTCTACTCAATTATTTTTAACGCGCGGCTTATATACAATTACAGCGGTCCTCCACGCAGTGGCGATGGTGGGGGTTCAGCGTGGATGAAGAATGAATAATTAATTAAATGGAAACTCAAAATTGACACTAAAATGGATTTTTCCAAAGAAGGGCACGTTACAGGTTGAACGTAGCTTTCAACCACATATATAACTATGCGTTAATATTGCAGTGCGAAATCAATAGACGAAGAAGAAGAATTCTTTCCGTAGTCATTCGAAATGAGGCATGTTCACAAGGAATATAAAGACTGATAGACTTTGAAAAATTTGATTATTGAAACCAGCACTTAACAAAATAAATTTAACAAGGTTGATTTTAAAGTTTTTCTTACGGAAGAATGAACACTATCAGTTCAGGCCGTCATGGTGAAGGCAATGTGAATGATTTACCGCAAGCGCAGAGCTTTATTCACGTCGATACACGATCACTGTCGATAATTGTTCATCATTTGAGTAATGAAAGAAATATTAACTATTATAATATATGCTTGATTGAAGAAAAATAACAGAGAGAGCTAATATGAATAACAAACTAAGAATCAAAACGAAAACGACGATTAGAGCACCTTAATAAGTGGACTAGAAACGCTAATCACAGGAAATCGATAATCTATCAGACTTGTGATATCTCGCCTTTGTCTTGTCTCGCAGATTTGCTAGAAGATTTAAATTATTTATCCATACAATTACATTTATACCAAATAAATATTTAACACTATCACACACCTTGCCTTTTTTTTATAAATTTAGGAACATTTTCTTAAAAATCTACTCTATATAGCTTCGTGATTTTTAAGTTTTAAACACATATTAATACTGTGTGATGATGTCATGACTTGGCATTTTCTTCGAAATTAGTAGATCAAAAAATATTATTGAGAAGTAATTAGTACTACCGGCATTCACTTGTTCAGGCAAATACTTACAGATTCATTTTGCCACATTTTGCTCTTGTCTTGAAAATTTCCTTGCACATTGTAATTGTTGTTTGAATCACAATTGGTAGTAGTTCTACTGGAAACTGTAAAACATATACATAATGTACCCCATAGGAAAAGTTTACTTCTTATGGAGGTTTTAAAGATAAGGTATTTTTTTTTGTATAAGTATATAGAATGCTTATGAATAAACACACATCTAAAGGAAACTAAACCAAAATAAGCTTACCGTTTCTTAATATTCTTCTGTTGGTATGAAAAGCTGTTGTAGATGTGATATCTTTCTCAGATTTATCTTCCGTGTAAAATTGAGTTAATTTCTTAACGCTCATAGTTCGGTTGAGGGCCTGTTCCGTACTTAGATAAGGATGTCACTACACTTTCGGCTACTGGATTGGACAAAATAACTGCGCCAGCTTTTATTTATGCGTATCAAATCAAGATAACTCTTAATCATCATTTCAATGAACAAATGACTTACGTAATATCCGCAAATATTTAAAATAAAATATAAAAACAAAACTGTGCATAATTGCACCAAATTATATCAATCCCGACATCTTTAATAGTTATTTACATATCAAAGCTTGGATAATAATGTTTTATCGAACGAATTTGGTGATTGCGAGCCGAGGCGAGTAACCAAACGGAGACGTGAACGGTGACAAGGCGCACAGTTCTTTATTTTCTAAATTACAATATGTTCAATTTTAGTGACGGTAACAAGCTTTATGAAATAAAAACATAAATTTATCTATACCTACTTATAGTTAAAACTAAAGTAAAGAAGTGAAATTTACAAGTATATGACGTAAACTTTACTAACTATTTTTGTTGTTCTAGCTAAAAACAATTGATAACCTTTAACAAAGTATACAGTTTTTTAGTAACAACTTTGGGTAATTTTTGCATTAACTTTTTATTCTGTGGATTTTTTTGAAACAATAAAATTTGTTAAATTTTTGTTAATTTTGATACATTGCACTTTTACAATGCTTACAAAATTGTTTAAAATTCTACTACACTTAACAGTAACGTATATTATACACAGTATTAAAACGAAATTTTAAATTAACGAAGACTGTAAAAGATTGACTCACACGAGTTTTAAAAATTGTAAAATCCCTTAACACAGCTTTTATTTACAAATATTGGTGATTTCGTTGTAAAAATTTTTTCCGTGTATTATTTTTCAATTTTATTCAAAATCGATTCGTTTTATTTTCACGACGTGTTTTAGCAAAAACTCTCATACAAGAGTAAATCTCTTCCAACCACTTCTGTTTAAAGGCTTGTGTAGGAAAGACAAAATCGTACTTGTACTTGACTTCTTTACCACCACTAGTCTGATGACAGCACACAAACTGGAGTTCCAAAGGATCATGAGCGTATTGGACAGACAGGGCATCCATCCCTATACTATCGAAATACAGATACGTTTCGTGATAGTGCTGCAAGAGATCGCATCAGGAAACCTAATGACTTTTCGATGTTTTGTCACCTACCTCATCCTTCACGCAAAAGACTATTAATCTCTCGAAGAGGAACAACTCACATTTGCTGTTGTTCTTAAGGGTGGCTGCACCTTTTTTCCAGAAATTGCCCATAGTGTGCAGATCTATCGGACATCTATGGATACAATCAATATTCATCGCAGTGATCGTCTCTTTTATTTTGGCACTGATCAATTTTATAGCGACCTTTACCAGTTTCGATGGCTCTTCAACGTTCAGCATCTGCAGTCTTTCGAGAAACTCCTTGTATTTTGCTGGTCTGTCGCATAGTTTTGTTATGCATTCATTCCAATTCTTTTGGACATCCGATGTAGTTGATTTATCCTTAAAATGTATAATATTATACTAATGAAGATGGTAAACACAAAATATTGACTAGTATTCATGGAATTCATCATGCTATTAGATAAACCGACGATTTTTTACCAACCACTGCCGTTGGCATCGTCAGGAAATTCCGCTTATTTATAGATATTGTCGCTGTGATTGTCTAAATTTCATTCAGAAAATATCCGGATAAATTCTATGAATACTAATTTAAACACCGACCATGAAAGCTTACAGTTATTTTTAACAAAGTATTAATGTATCTACTACCTGATACAGGCGCTTCTTCAATTCGGTATTGACGTGAATATAAGAGCATCTATTTCTGATAAACGTTGTACAAAAGTCGAACAAATTTTCCTAAAATAACACAATTCAAACCTCATTTGAACTTCACACAACGAAAGATACTGATTCCTCACATTCTCAATAAAAGCTCTGGCCAGATCATCCCTGGACTTGCATTGCAGCAGTATCGAATATAATTTTTTCGATGCATTGTAGATACACTCAATATTCTCAATCAACTGCGATCTATAGCACGATATATCTTCGGAACCCACATCCATGCAAAGTTCGATAGTTTTCAAGTGCTCGTTTTCTGACGTGATAAACTCCTGGGTGATCTTAGCTTCCCCGAGAGAAAACTCACCATCCACAGGTGCAGTCTGGACGTCTTCTGTCAATACCTCAATTCTGGGGTAAAAGTCTTTATCGAAGAATGGTCCTTTCATCTTGCCTCCATCGTGGTACGTCAAATTCTGTATGGAATAATACTCTTCGTCGTCATGGATTTGTACACCAGAAAATGTGCTTGGATCTATTAATTCATACTCATCCTCTTGCGTTTCAGACGACTCTATGAAAGTAATAAGAGAATTTAAAGTTGAAATTGATTTCAAAAGACTAAATAGATTCTTTATTTACCTTCAATTGCCAGTAAAATCGCTTGTTGATCTAAAAATACCCATATAAAATTAACCGAATTGCATAGGTAATAAATCAAGCTCACCTTTGCAGTATTGTAATTGCTTCCAAAGGAGCCTTCGTATCTCAGTTACCCATTCTTTTTGTGTACTCTCCTGAGACGCCTTCAGAGTGAATTCAAACTCTTTATTGAATTTCTTTGACTTGGATTTGTCGAAACAGCGCAGTTCAAATGCGTTAGTCGATGGATGATATCTAAGGGACAAGTTGTCCATGTCTATGCAATTCAAATACTTGTATTTGTCGAATTTACCCTAAAAAAATGTTTTTAGCTGATTATGTTTAAATTATTTTGAAAATACACTGACTTTGACTGCCTCACAGAAAACGACGCATTCCTCAAATAGAAACACCACCATCGTTGATTCTTGCTTCGGATTGAACATGTCCTTTCTGATAAAGGCGCCTTTGTCCAGCAGATCGATTGGGCACTGGTCAATGCAGTCCATAGCCAGGAGGGTGTTTGCTTCGGATATCTTTTCACCAACAAAAGTGATAGCTTCGTCCAGTGACGAACTCGACTCATTTATTTTGAGCAGTTCCTTTTGCAGCTTTTCCAGAAGTAGCTTATAACGTCCTGGTCTTTGTGCAGGATCCAATAGGTAAGCTTCCAATGGTATTGAATCGTTTATTTCCGATTGGCGTTCCTAAATACATTGGAAACAAGGAGTAAGGAACACTACTTCCCTGAATATTTAAATCACCTGAATACATTTAGCGAATGTCTTACTCGCTAGCTGATACGACAGCGGTTTGTTCCTGAGGTATTCGGTGTACTGATCGAACACTTCAGCCTGAAAAGAGATAGATGTACTTAGTAAATTTGTGCCCAAAAGACTTACATGCGTCAGAAAAACGTTGGCGACTTCATCTGCGGTGGAACACTTTTCCAAATCGGCATACATTTCTTTCAGCGCATAATGTAACTCCTCTATGTTCCCAAAAACGTGTTGTATTTGTGCAGAGAGACTGATCCTTCTGAAGTACTTGATATAATTCTGAAAATTTTGAATAATTTCAAGGCTGATTTTAATAATACCAAAATATCCTCACCTCGATAACATGAGCCATCTTCTTCAAGCAATTTCTTTCCGTGTCAATCAGTTCTGCTATGACCCTGGAAATTCTGAGAAGAGATACAGTCAAAACAACTTAAAAATTCAAGAATAACTTCTTACATGGACATTTCACTTTGTTTTCTCGTATCAGGCGTTTGAAGCTCTTGGTCTTTCGCTGGTTTAGAATTGCCAAACTTAAAAGGCCTTGGTAACGTTGCTGGCTTAGTTTTACTATTTCCCGATAGTTCACGATTCAATTCTTTCATGAACGGCAATGATCTTTTCTTATGCTGAAGTGTTGCTGACCTAGTCAATTTGGTGTCATCGACGCTTACCGAAAACTGGACTTTCCGAGATATGCGATCGTCTTCAACATTATGAGAGGTTACCTCATCCTCAACTGGTTCGCGGCTCCATTGAGTTGTTAGCGGCGAACGCTTTAAAGTACTTTTACGTGTGATTATTTTAGGGGGCGTGTCTTTAACTGCTTCGCGTTTTCCCTGATCCTTCCATCTGTTTTTGTTTCTGTCGTCAGGTTCGTCGTCATCATCAGTGCTACGCCATGATAATACAGTTTCTCCTAAATCTTTCATTTCGTATCTGGCTTCGTCACCAGTGCCAACTTTGCGCAAGAACTCGATGCGTTCATATATCCTCTGATCGTCTGTATCGACATTTTCAGATTCAAGTGTGCTGTTCTTGAATTTGCTTCGGGGCCTTGGTATTGGACTGTTAGATGGGGTTATTTCCTCGTACTCCGAGGTATCTTTCAGCTTAAATTCTTGTTTTCGGTATAAGTTAGTCATGGATTTCTAAAATATATATACAGGTTGAGTCAGGAACACGAAACAAACTCCAATAGTGTAATACACATAATGTAAAAAACACACATAATGTAAAAAAACTCATTTGTTCTTGTGATAATATGCTTAAAAATTAAATTTAAGGGTTTTATTCTTATAGAAATTTAAAAAAAATCTATCATAAATTATAAATACAACGAATACCGGTAACACACAAAACCATGCTTTAAAATAAAATAATCTTTATAAATATAAATCGGAATTTTGGTATTTTATAGATAAAAGTCTTTTTTACAATCAGATTATTTTTGAGAATTTTTATCATCTTCCTGTGGTCAAGAGTTGGCAGCCTAATATAACTTCATTGACTTGTGTTTTCGGTTTTTAGGTTTATTTCGGTTATTTGTTATTATAGAGTCTAAAGACACCGGCATCCAGTTAAATATGTCACTATCACTATTAATGTTGACTCTGGAAGTTTTTCTGAAGTTATATTCTATTGTTTCAAAGTAGTACCTATTTCTTAAATATGTCTTCTTTGATATAGTAGCCACAAGAGATGACGGAAAGAATACTTCCTATTAATGATTTTGTCAATTCCAGTTATTTGAGAAGCAAGCCAGGTACTGTAGTATCACATCAGCCTGCACTTCTATCAAACGCTGCGTAGTATATGTAAGAAGATGCAATAGTGCTTGGTTTTGACTTATTTTAATATTTGCAGGGTAGCATTTTCTCCTCCTCTTCTTTTGTTCCAAAGTCGCATCGTTATGCAATCCTCTTTTGTCAAACCAAGATCTCTATAAGACCTAAAGCTTTCAGGTATAGTCTTATAGTAGCAAAGGATGGTGTGTCATGCTCCGCTTTTATACGTTTTAACCTTTTTGGCGATCATAGAAGATGCAATCGGCAATTTTACTACTTCAGCTGTAGTTCTCTTACCCGATTTTACCAGGATTGATTACGCCGTTAAGCACAACATCTCTGAACTTAAATTTGATATGATTAAGTTGATGTACCTTTGCTCACTGAGGAGAGAACTTTCTTCGAGCAATTTCCTTAGTCTACCACTCTACTCTTGCTCTGGATCTTTTGCTTTTCATGGTTGAACACGTGACGGATATAGCTGCGAGCGGTTTTAAGTTTCCATCAAGTCATTCCAAGCACTTGTCGCTCAATTCGTTGTAAATAAAATTTTATTTTATGACGTTATGTAATTGTGGTGACGCCATCAATTTTTTTTTAAATTAGCGCATTTATTTAATCAAGCTTTGAGTGCATGCGGAAGCTGTTACATTACCTTAGAATAAAAAAAAAATCTTAAGGGACACTGTGAACCGATTTATATTGAATGTTTTGATCCTGTTTGTGATTTCAGGCAAATCCTCTTTATCCAATTTTTCTCGTCGTAACTCAGTTTTTCTGCTTTACGTGTCTCGTTCAGAAACTATTCAAGATATAGCTATACTAAATAATGGAATTTAATATTAACTTATTCCTATCTGAAGCTCCAACCTTTGTTGGAAAAATATGAAATTCCTTTCTGCATTCATAAATATTAATTTTATAAGATACTATGTTGCGAAAATTGGATTGGAGTTAGAACCTGTTTGTAAATCTCGTATAACAATAAAAAAAACGAATTAGCTATAAATAACGATCAATTATAGAATGTTAATCGAAAGAGAAATGTATTATTTTTAATCTTCGCGTTGTGAAACCACCACTTAAAAGTAAAGTAGTCAAATATATGTTATTCGAAATATCGTGCGCTAAAACGAGCAAATACTTACACATTTAGTTAACTTTTTATCCCTGGTCTTCTCCGGAAGATATTGTTCCAGATTGCAATTATTGTCTGAATCATAATCCATAGTTGTAATGGAAATTATAGAATGTCGAGAGAATATATCTATTGGAAAGAGATTTCTTATAAAGTATAGAGGTTTTAGGGATGAGGAACTTTTGTTGTAAGGAATATATTTATCAGGGCCGAACATATATCAAAAGAAAACTAAAGCAAAATTAAGCTTACCAGTTTTTGATACTTTTTTGCTATTGTGAAAACTCTTCGTGAATTGAGTATCTTCCTTAGATTTCTCTTCAGTGTGGTCCGTGTAAAATGTACTTGATTGTTTAACCGATTTAGCTCTTTTAACCTTCTCCATGCTCACGTACACAGGATATGACTACACTATAAGTACTCACTGATTAACAGCACCGACTATTGAATGACCAAAGTTCCTATTTATAAGTACCAAATCTTGCTACAATAAATCAAGATAATCTATTATGTCTTGAATGGCAATCAATCTGACGAAAAATCAATCATTTCGGGGAAGTCAAGTAAGCCTACAACTTTCGTAAAGATTTTATAGCAAAAAAAAAATAGAACAATCCCAGGAATAAACATCAATTTAAGCAAAACTTCACTTGATTAAATATCGTCAAACGTTCGCTGCATTTTATGTCAACAAGATAAAAGATGTGTTAGATAAAATTCGCAAGTAAAAGTTCCCCACAATTTTAGATTAGCTTGTTTTCAAATATAATTTAAAGATGATGCCCAATAAACTCATAAATGAATATGAATACCTATAGGTTCTTTTTTTTATATTATCTAATACATTTTAAAATAATCCCTTGATAAAGATTATTGATAATATTGTATTGAAAGATCTATCTTCTGATAAATATGATATGATAATAATATGTTATATCTAATTTTCTTTATTCTCTTTGGTTGCGACTTTTTCCTTTTTTTTTGTACGGAAATTAATCAGGGTCAATTTTTATTTACTTTACAGTAACAACTTCTATTTTGGTATTGAGGGAAGAAGTACATCCGCAGGGTTCGACTAATAGTCCCGTCCACTGCGGTCGGTAGGGCCTATTGTAGAGTGGATGTTATCTTTAAGTTCATTCAACAAGGCCCTTGAGGTAGCTCAGAATCTTTTTCATTGAGGTCTCTAGAACAGTGTTTCTCAAACTATTTAATGTGGCCGACCGGCATTACGTTTACTACTGTGTGAAGGACCGCTGGAATATTATTCGTTGCTAACATATAAGTATTTCTGCTATTGATAACTTCCTCCGGGTCTCGCGTGTGCCAAAACTTTTGCTCGACGTTTCGCTGAAGGATAATTAAACTGTTGAGTTATCTTGAAGAAGCTGTCAGCATGCACAAGCTGTTATACCGGCCATGAAAACCTATGCAGTGTTAATATAAGTATTTTATTCGTCAAATTATACAAAAGGAAACTACATATAATAATAATAATATAATAATATAACTTTATTGTCCAACAGATTATCAATCCAAATAAACGACAAAAATACAGATACAGTGAAATCTCCCTTGAACGGACACCAACGGGACCAACTGAAGATGTCCGTTCAGGAGGGGTGTCCGCAGAAAAGAAATATCTAGTAGATACAACAAAAATCGTGTTTTAACGAAAAATGAATATATTAAAGAAACTGGGACATTTAAATCGTATATGTATATAAATGTTTTTAAAATAAATAAGAAACTTTAAACTTAAGAAAAAAAAGTTTATTTCCTTTAGATATATACAAAGTATAATATAATATGTACATAGATACATAGATGTAGTATGTAATACAAAACAGTGAAATGAATAGTCACTTTAAGGACGCAAAAATTCATATATTGTTCTCTTTTTCTTTAAAATGGCGTCTTGAAATCGTATTTCTAATTTAGAAAGAAGCTCCAAAGACTGTATCTCCGTGATTTTCGACAAAACTTTTGAGCTGCTTGGTCAGGGTAATAGCTTTATCATAATTTGGGATAGCTTCTGTTGGCACTGGAACCTCATCGACATCAGAATCTTCCGAAAGTTCTTGTATTTCAACTGGATTTGTAATTTCTTGTTCTGAATCTGGATCTTCAACATACAAATCTTCATCTACGTTCAAAAAATCATTAAGGTTTGACGGATAATGACGTCAATTTCAATAAATTCTTATTTTTGAGGATATCTGAAAGTACACTAAGAGACAAATCATTTTCTAGGCCAGATATATCAGCCTCAGTTAACTGGTCTTCACTTTGCATATTTGCATGATTAAATCCTGCTTTGCGGAAGCAATTTTGAACTGTCTCTTTGATTACTTGGTCCCCAGGCGGTTTTTGCCAAATAAACTGCATCCAGTGGTGTAATTTTCTTTATAAACTCAAAAGCTGTACCAGCAGTTTCAATGTGTACTAGCAGATGTTTGAGTATTAGACTTCGGTAATAAGTTTTAAAATTCTTTATAATCCCCTGGTCAAGTGGTTGACAAGCTGATGTACAATTAGGGAGTAAAAATAATATTTTTATATTATATAAGCGAACGTCTTTCGGATGAGATCCCGCATTGTCTAAAAATAACAAAATGTTTCTTTTTTCTTTAGCCATTTTCCAATCTAGGTCTTGCAACCACTCTGTCATAATTTGTCCTGTCATCCAAGCTTTCTTATTGTATTTCCAAGTTACAGGCAGGTTATTTATGTTAATGTTTTTAAAAGCTCTGGGTGTAGCTGCCTTACCAATGATTAGGAGTTTTTCTTTTTCACCCGCCATATTTGCACAATGCAAAATTGTGAACCTCTCTTTGGGATAGTTACCCCTAATACATTTTTGCTTCTTTAATGTGAGCGTTTTGTCGGGTAGAGACTTAAAATACAGGCCTGTCTCGTCGGCATTATAGATGTCTCTCGGTGAATATCCCTTAATCAAAGAACAGAATGTAACACATTGCATTTGGTCTGAAGTAGGTGAAAGTTCGTGCAACTATGATCAGTTGTTTTTCATGCTAAGAGCACAAACTACAAGCTTTAAAATTGTTCGACCACAATCTCTTGTTATTCTCGTGATGTAAATAGTGCATTCAATGTAAAAGAACACACCCTATTTATTTTGGTAAATGCGGCTAGTGTGTTCTTCGTAGGATTTTAGACTGTGAAAAACATATTGTGTATGTAGTATAAGTATAATAATTTAATACAATGTCGTCAAAGTCAATTTAGGCTAAATCTGTCTATAAACGATGAATCACAACATTTGTTTTATAATCATGATATCATGCTGATATATTTTCTGGTTTTTAATAAATAACTACACTTCGAAAAATAACCTCGGCTTATTAAATAGGAATTCTATTAATGTATTGATTAAGAAATGTATGTTGTTGGCAGTGATTAGTATTAGTATTTTTTCATAGATGTCTATTTCTAATTTGTTATTATTTCTTATTACTAATTCTTCAATTCAAAAATTAATTAATATACATGTGTCTCATTTAACGAAGTAACAAAACGCTTGCTAACTCCTGTGACACACTTTACAGTGAAACATATTGTCAACCTATAAAGTAATCGTTTCTATAATATACATTAAGTGTTAATCAAAAACAAATTCCAATTTGGTAAAACCAAAACAAATTTAATTATATTTATTTTTGAGAAATTTTTTATGTAAATTGCATATTATTGTTAAGAAGTTACTAGTAAGCTGTCGGAATTAGGTAAAGGAAGACCCATATTTGCATTTTAAGTACAATAAGAAAACAAAAGAATTTTGGCGCCTTTATTGTCTTAATAATAAATATAAAAAGCGAAAAATAATAAATACAAACACTAATAAATAAACAGAAGGTTTGAAAACGCCCAAAGCTGCGCGCACTACATGGTTTTATAATTCTGTGGATCGGTGTAAAACGTGCTGTTGCGTTTTGTTACATCTAAACATCAAATTAATAACAATTAATATAGCACGATAGGAGATATTTCTTGTTTATGATATTACTAACCGCTCTTTTGTTTTTTCGTTCTCCTTTTGGCTTTGTCGTTTGATTTATCTATTTGTTTCTCGTCTAAAACATTAACTATATTAAATTAAATTCACAACGAAGTAAATACCTAATTTACCGGTAGGATTTTTAGCGACTTTCTTTGCACTGCTTTCCCTAGAAACTGAAGCTGATGATGTGCATTTACCTAAATATTGAATCAGTATAAGAATTACAAGATTCTTACAACATTTCTAGCATTACGTACCGGCATTACTACTGTATGGTGGCTGTATTCTGGCTGAAGCAGTGCTGTTGGCTCTACTGACTGCTTTGTAAGATTTACTTTCATCTGAAACGTTTTATTACTGATCATGCAATAATTGTGAATAGTGAAAAGCAACAAATATTTTCAAAGATTAGATTTGTAAACATAAAATTACTTATTATTTATTCTTACTATTAATTAATCGATTAAAATAATAAAAAGTAGGTTTATAAGACTGTCTCACCTTTGAATCTCTCTAATTGTTCCCATAATTTCCTGTGAATGAGCTCACCCCAGTGATCTCTGGTTTTCTTGTCTCTTGCTGCGAAGATATATGTACCGGCCTCTTTGTACTTCTTGCATCTGGGGTAGTCTGCCAGCTGAAAGGTCTGCAATTCGCCATCTACTATGGTTATGGACAAGTCATTCATTTGTATGCTGTCATAGTAAGTGAATGTCGTATGAACATCTCTCTGAAAATGATAAGGGGAGTATTAGTTTGCGAGCCCAATTTTGAAATTGCCTATACACTGATAGAAAGAATTGAATTTACACTCAAAAAACAAGCATTACAACAAAAAAAAAAGCTTATTATTAAAATTTACAGTCATAGCATTTCTGGAAAAAGAACATGTAGAAAATGACATGAACATATTCGTACCATTTAAAATAAAAGAGAAAAGAAATTTCACGGTAAATATGGTTCTTCTAGTTGAAAAAGTGGGCATTATCAAGGAATTTGCAACCTTAGCACCAATAAGGACATCTTCGATGTACCGTTGAAAACGAAGCCTTCACCATCATTCATGGTAGATCGTTAGTACCATAATATGGCTTCAAAGCAGTATATTTATTTCATAATCCGAATAATGAACATTCGTTATAAGAGA
Source organism: Cetonia aurata (assembly GCA_949128085.1). Classification (NCBI taxonomy): domain Eukaryota; kingdom Metazoa; phylum Arthropoda; class Insecta; order Coleoptera; family Scarabaeidae; genus Cetonia; species Cetonia aurata. The sequence continues at coordinate 5,431,505 of OX421884.1, read as the reverse complement.
TCGTGTGTCCACGTGAATGAAATGTACACAAGAAAAATGCACGTAACAAATATTGATCCGCGTTCAATTTGCTATTGCAAAATTTTTTTTGCTGAGCAAAATTACTATAGGTCCAACATCCTTTTGAGGCGTTAATTTTTACTAATTTTTATCTTTAAATATTTAAAGAATGAATAACCGATTTGTTTGTTTTATAAAAAACAAAAGTGGAATTGTATAGCATATATTTTTCTCTACGTTTATATAACAACTTCTTTCAATATCAATGCTTTGTAACCTTTATGTGTACATATCGTATTAATATTTTGTAATCAAAAAATAAACTTAAAACTATCGCACTGAAAAACTAGTTTAAATCTTGACTACAGCAAAAGCGTTGCGATCTTTTAAGCTGACCTCAATGTGGTCTGAACGGGGAGGTGTCAGAGAATGTATTTCTGTAATATGATGTGCCTTTTCTCGCCTATTGGATTGTTATGAATGTTATGATAATTATCATATATCTTTATTTGTTATTAAGTTTATTTTTTTTTTTTGAATACAGGTCTTTTTTTCAATGAATATCATTGTCTTTATTATATTGAATTAAATCCTATCCTAAATCGTTCAACCGAAGATAGCTAAATAGAACTGAGTTTCCGCAATGTACATATTTTCTTTAACAATGAAATGTGTGATTTTTGCAATCTTCGTTGATTCTGAATATATCTTTCGTTCTTAATCGACTGACACGCAGTTGCAAGTCGATAGAATTATAGTTAAAAAGATATTAAATTTTTTCCGGTTTTTGTTCATTTTGGCCCCACTGTGCGTCGCGAAGGCAACCTTGAGGATCGACTTCATTACTCTCCCGCCTCGCTTAGCAATATTCACACATAGTTCTGCAGGCGAATGAAAGCTACTTACGCTCATCCCAACATTATTAGACAAGATGTTTTCTTTTTTAAATGATTCATTCAAATAATACAAAAAAATAAAAACGCAAGAGGAGAAAAGATAATCTGTGAACACATAAGGTTGTCAATAGAATCGATCCGACAGCATTGTCCATTCTATTATATTTTTATTCACATCGTTGCATCAGTTTCCCATAATTTCGAAATATATTGATCAAGATTAGAACTTTTTAATATAGTTTATCCACGCGCTAAATTATGGTAGATAATAAGGTCTCACTCGTTTATTTGCGTGTTACAATCATAATAAAAAGAAAAATATAGAAAACAAAAGGATTGCCAAATTAGGCTACAACGGATATTATTTTCATACTAAACTCCCACACACTCTCATATAAAGATAAACACGACTGAAAATTGATTTTTAGCTAATGCTGCGATAAGATTAAGTCGTTATCAAAGTAAAGAAAATTTATCGCAAAACCGGAGATGAACTCATTACGCGAAACTCTCTCTTTCCCATATACTTTGTGCTTACCGCATCATTTGTGTTCTCTACGGTGAATACCACTATTTCTTCGAATAAAAATATCACAATCTCCTGCCTCTTCGGCTTTATCATAATAAATTTCTCCCTATCGATGTAGGAGCCCTTCGTGTACAGATCCAAAGTTTGCGGCAGTTGCAGTATGGATTCAACAGCTATGGCGTCGTTCCCTTTTATCATATTGGTTTTCAGTATCTCCACAGCCGGATCTAAACGTTCCGATTTCCTAACGGCCTTCTGGAGATTCTCCAAGAGCAGGATGTACCTACCCAAACGCTGTATCGGATTCAATAGATAGCTCATCAGATCTAGGCGATCCTTCAATTTCTTTTGTCTATCCTGCATTAAAAATTGTGTATATTATGTTTCTCATAAAAAAAAAAAATGCAAAAACAACTTACCTGTATGACATATTTAAAATTGTTGAGTAATATCCGATCGGCTTTCGGCTTATTTTTCATGTAGATCGGATACAAGTAAAATAAGCTCTTCTGCAAATATAATTTTAAATTTATTCATATGTATTTAGATTAATAAATTCTTACGTAATCTATAAATGTTAAACCGATAGCTTCGTAATCGTTCGAACACAATACGAGAGCGTGATAGAATTCGATCGTTTGCCTGTAGATGGCCTCGATGTTTCCGAAAATCGTATTGATCTTGAGTTGGGACTGTGATGGAAATTTCCGAAAGTAGTTCAAATAGTCCTGGAAATTTGAATAAAAAAAGTTAATCCTCTATTATACACGATACTGTAAAATTAAAAAAATATAACTAAGCATCCTTAGAATTAGTTTAAATTATTGCAAATATCTCAGTGTTGTCACTAATATGTTTATTAACGTTTTTCCTGAGAGTATCTTTCTTCAAACTGTTCGACTTCTTCGTTATCTTAATTGTAATTTCGCACATTCAATTAAATAAGCTAATTTAGCTTTTAATTTAGATATACCGAATGCTTCAAAACGTAATTTACTCTTGTAACTTTTAACAACATTTTTAATCATTAATCAATTAAAATTAAATCAATTTTACATTCCAAACGTGACCGCTAGAAGGTGCAGTTGCCAGGATAAACACTGAATTTTAAATTAACTAGAAAAACTTCTACAATTAGCTCAAATTTTAAATGCTTTATTAAAAATATTAGTCAATTCAATTGAGTGCGTAAACGCACCATTTTGGTTAAAGACGTTTTGTCATATTTTGAATTATAAGTGCAGTAGACGTTGCTAAATTTTGAAAAAGAAAATTGCTGCAATTTCTGTAGTTTTTCTCCGAATTTAAACAACTCTTTTTCAAAATTCGGCAACGCCTACCACACTTATAATTCGAAATATGACCAAACGTCTTAACGCAATTGACTAAGATTTATAATACAGCATTTAGAATTATAGCTAATTCTGGAACTTCTTCCAACTAATTTAAAATTTGCTTTCTTTACTCACGTTTGAAATTTCACAATACATTCATTAAATTTTTCCTTTCCGGTTTAGTTTAGATCTCCACTCTTACTAGGGCAGCTTGTGTAGTTTTTTTCTTTTACTTCGTTTGTTTAATATGAACTTTTCTTTCATTAAGCATGGTGGTAGAGGACACATTACGGACCAGAGAAGTGATGCTGGAGGCCTTCCTCGATGTCAAAGCCACATTCAGTAACACAGGCTTCGATTCTTTTGCTAGATCTTTCACAAGCAGGGGAGTAGATGGTACTTGCGCTATGTGGATAGGCTCCATGCTTAGGTACAGAGTGGTGAAGGCAAAAGTCGCAGGTGACACTCAGTCGGCTCGGGTGCCTAGGGGATGCCCCAGGGAGAAATCTTGTACTAAGCTACGCGATTGATTTAGTTATCATAACACGTGGCAGATACAACACGATTGTCAGAGTGTCAATGCAAGAGGCTCTGACTATGATATCTGGATGGACGCAATTTGAAGCACTGAGTATCAGCGCTGACAAGATCAACATCATTCACTCGCCGAAAGGGCGGAAATGAAGATGGTGGAAGAACTTTAGATACCAAACTTATCTTGAATCATCATTCCTGGATTACCAAAAAAAATGATGGTACCATTGACACTAGTCAGACGCACATTACAAGTTACAGGGTCTTACATCACCGAAGATGACATAAATGATGTGAAAAAAAGAATAAATTCAACGTGGCCAATTCAAACAAATTATACTTTTGGCTTAAACTGTCAAAATTTGGACGGGATTAAAGGCTGGAGGAAGAGCACCTTAGGGTGATTCAGTCTTTTTGGCATATGTTTTTGTTGTATATATATGTATGTGATGCCAATAAATTGATATTATTATTATTATTACATGGGAAAAAATGTTAATATAAGTGCCAAACATTCATACATTCATCACTTGTTTGTCCTTATATGTACCTATTTAAGATTTTTAAAATGTTGTCCTCGTTCAATTTTTGACATACAATTATGTTGTTCACTTTCATTAAGCAATGAGTCCTTCGAACTCTTAATAATGGTTTGAAAAAAGTATAATAAGAAAATACCGAACGTTCGCATAAGATAAGTAGTATCTTTTCTTTTGGAAATCTTAAGTTTTTACAATAAAGAAAAGAAAACAAAAATAATCTTTCATTGTGATAAATGAAGGTTTATCTGTTTATAAATGGTATAAAAATAAATATTTATAGAGAATTCCAATCTGTTACACAATTTTATCCAACGACGTTTCGACTGAACGTCAACCTTTCACAAGCTACAAGTCAATTTTAAAATTAATAAATGTAAAAAAACATCATAGAGGGTTATTAATTCTAATTTTTATGAAAAGCAATATATTTAAAGTATCTGTCAAAATTTAACAAAATGATCTTGTATGAACTTAAAATTGTAACATCCCAAAAATAGTTAATTACAACAATTGTTAAATCAAAGGAAAATATAAAATTGGTAAACAGAATAAGTATAAACAATTTTTCTAGTCACACAGCTGCCTGAGTGAGAATAAGAACAGATAATTACAAAAAACCGTTCGAGGTTATATCTAAAGGAAAAAAAATTAGCAAAAGGTCTTCGCTTCTTTAGTAGAATGTCTAATTTTAAATGTTTTCGATTTGTTTTGTCGTCTAATAAAAAATGTGTTTTTTGGATAGAGTAACTAAAGTAATATTTACTTTATCAATTTAATATTGAATATATTACACTCACAATCAGCATTATCTAACGAGCAATATTTTGAACTTTTCGTATTTTTGTCATTGGTAGTTTAAATTAACGAATGGAAATATATAAGTTTTTATTTCAAATGAATGAATAGTTGTCTTCACTTAAAGGTTGCTATTTTTTTGAGACAATTTTGATTCATGAGTTAACCAGGTTGTAAATATATAATGTGGAAGGGAAGAAAAGTCTGTAAACGCCTAATTTTCTTTTAAACGGGTGATCAGAAATATACAAAACTTGGCATACATGTTTTTAGTTTTTTTTTTTTTTAGTTACTTAGTTTAGGTTACGGAAAATCCAGATTTGATATATGTGCAATGTCGCCAGATTTACCGTTTTTCTAATATTATCATCCACTTTGGTTTCTTTAATGCAACACCCTGTATACTATTTCATTTTTGGAATCAATACGAGTTCAACTATATGTAACACTTGAGGGTTGGTGTAGTCATAAAGGTCTTAAATAATAAAATTTATTTGAAGTGAGGCACAAGAAACGTTAAAGTGCTTTGAGGAAATACGAGGTGTAAAAAATGAAAACCAACCTGTTCGAACCAAAAATGGTTATGAATGACAACAAAATTTTAGATATAATGCAGAGTTTCGTTGAAGATCTACGTGCATCTTCACGCAGAGCACAGGTACCTGATACAAGTCATTTTTCTCTTCAATCTTACGTGTATTACATAAGAATAAATTTAAACCATACAAAATTAAGTTATTGCACAAATTGGGTAAAGGTGACTTCGATAAAAATTGCAAGTGACAGGAATTTCGTTAACATGATATGTTTTCCGACGAAGCAACCTTCACCCAATGTGAGAATGTAAAATGCCTTAAGTTTTTCTTTATCGATTGAAATTTCGGGGGTAAATATGAAATCCTACTTAGAAATGAAACTGTACCTGCACTGAGAAACCAGTTTGGAGCCAATTTTAATCAGAAATGGTTTCGGAAGACGGAGCTCCAGCTCATTTTGTTGTAAAACTTCGACGTTGTTAAGATCCATTGTACCCAGACAATGTATTTGTAGACGAGGTAGTTATTAAATGACCTCCTCATTCATCCCATTTCAATCCTAAAGCCTATTTTTATTGCGGATATTTAAGAAGTAAACTTTATAAAACTAAATCCGCAAGTTTCGCAGAGTTAAAGCAACGAATTATCGATGAATCTCGATTAATTTCCAAAGAATCGTAGAGAAATGTAGTAGACGCATTCAAATGACTAACACAGCACATTTTGAACACCTGATTAAGTATACATTACTTTAACAATGTAATAATCTTTCAGTTATTACGTTGTAACTTCGTTGAACAATAGTTTGCAATGAAATTTTTATTTATTTAAGACCTTTCTGGTTAGATCAAACCTCCAGTGTTAAACATATGGTTTAGCTCGTATTAAAGGGTAGATTCCAAAAATGGAACAGTATAAAGGGCGTTGCATTTAAAAAATCAAAGTGAATGATAATACCTGAAAAAAACGGTAAATCCGGCAACATTGCATTCCATATCCAATCTGGAATCCCCGAAACGCAATAGATATATCCCAGGTTTTGTAATTTCTGACTACGCATTTAAGAGAAAATTAGGTATTTCCAGACTTTTCTTCTACATTGTATAGACTATAGCACAATTGTTTAAAGAAGAACTTGCTTGCGGTTATTTCTAGAATTTTTTAAAGGGATAGAAATTTTATTTCAACTTTAACGGATATATTTAAATTCCAGGTTGTGTTTTAGATATCAGCAAATTAAACTATAATCGTTGAGTCAAAAAATTTGTTAAAAGAAACGCAACCATATTGAGTTTGAGAGTCCCACAAGTCATACGGGATTCTTATGGGACTGCGTAAGGTTGCGTCTCTTTACAATTCCTTTACTCGACGGTAAAAACTCATGGGACTTCTTAATATGTATATACTTACAGTTAAGATTTTCTTCAAATTATTAATATAAACGAATTCAGTCTCTAAAAGTTCGTGAATGATAAAATCGGATTTAGTCTGCGGAATAAATTTTATCTTCATAGTATCTTCTACGAAAGGAAATTCATAAACAAGTTCAGCACTGGAGTTCGATTCTTCACTAATATTGTTATTCGGTATTGTCGGATCCTTCGAGATGGTCATCTGTACACTTTTCCTTCTCAATTCTTCCATGGTTTTACCATAATTCTCGTAGATGCTTGGACCAGGTTGCGGCAGCTCTACATTATTTTCAGTATCACATTTAGTTGGAGCGGTTTGACTCTTGCCTTCCTCAATCTTTTCCAATACGGACTTTTGCTGTTTATTCTTATATTCCTGGATTATCTTGCTGTAATTCATATATGTGTTACAAGCTGGATGATACTGATCTTCGCTTTCGCACTTATCTTCAATATCGTTGAAATACTCCTGAACATCTGAAGTGATCGACAGGGTGCGCGCTTGAAAAGCTGGATCTATCTCGGAGGCGTTCTTATCGATTAGGCTGTAAGTCTTCCTCAGTTCATACCCTTGGGAATTATAAGCTTCCACGAATATGCACTCCTCATCATCGCTGATCAACGATAGACTATTTCCACTCCTTCCTATAGGTTTCATTTTAGCCTTTTCAGGATGTTTAGGTGGAACGATTCGATGTTCTATATCCATGTAAGTCTCTATCAATTCGTCCCCCGGCCTGTTGTAGGTTTCCAGAATATAATTATCTGATTCGTCATCGAATAGATTTCTACCTAATTCCTCATCTATTTCATCGTAACGGTTATCAGCGCACACCTCTAAAGCTTCTTCAAATTTCAGTTCGATGCTGCCGGAATAGTTGAAGCCCTTAATGGCCTCTTGTATAAGATTATCCGGCTTTTTCTCGGCGTTTTGCGGTTGTTTCTTCCGTAGCTGTTTCGAATCGATCTCATCGCTTTTATTTTTAGTTCTGTTATCACTAGAATTACACAACTTATTACTGTCAATCTTCGAATCGTTCGAGCTGGCTAGGGATATGACAGATCCTAATTGACTATTGTCCAAAGTGGCTGCGTGCTGACGGACGCTTTTCGCATTCTTTTTCTTGGGCTTTTCAGCGGAAACGGTTTTGTTCCCCTTATCTTTGTTTACAGTTTTGCTTTTAACCTTATTAAGCTTCTCCACTGGTTTCTTATCCTCAATTTGTTTTTCTATTAATCTTGTGGTCGTCTTTACTTTGTTCGGGCGACGATCGTAAACAATGGAATCTAGTAAGGCGTTCATGTTGATTGTTTCACGAACACTTTTTTCTTTTTGGACCGTCACAGACACATTTTATTTTCACAAAACACTCGCTTTTTACGGGCAGCACGTATTCACGGCACCATACGCTTAGGTGTCACTATTTTATCGAGGGGAAGATAAGATAAGTTTGTTGTTTCTAAATGCGTATGTGATATAGTCATTGGTGTGTTTGTAGAAATATATGAACGAAGGTGAGACAGCGCCGATACAGGTATATGGGGAGTTATCGCGAGAAATTTGGTCATGCGAGCTTGAAGAGAATTTCAGAAAGGTGTAAGATAAAGCGCATTGTAAGAAGATATGACAATAGAAATCTTTCGAATAACTTTTGGGATAACGATACAAATCAAATGCTTTCTAACTACGGTAGTAAAATCGCACAAAAGATAATTTAGTCAAACGAAAGAGGATATAATAAAGAACTATACACCTAAAACGTAGATATACAGAGCAAACTTGTAAAATTTTGAATAATTTTTTTTACGCGAAAGGGGAAAAATCTTCAGACTTCCGGCGCCCTGTGTCAAAGGGCATATCGGGTTTTTACCGACTAAAACATCCCTTTCTATGACAGTATGAAACTGTCCTCCTAGGGACTGCTTGGGCATTGCCTCAAGGAGGATATGCGAAGATGTTCGGGCAGACATTCCTACAGTTCGGTTAGGATTTTTGCACCATGTTAGTAATACAGTTCCAGTGTTTTGGGGATTGCCGCATTGTTCTTATAAGGTTGTCCGGTGTCCTATTCTCGACCACGATCCTGTAGCCCTACCATCTCTCACACTCGAAGAAGGTGTGTTGAACAAAATCGCCCATTCCGCAATACTTGCAGTCTTCTATGTTGCTTAGTTTGAAGCTGTAGAGATATGCTTGAAAGTGGCCGTGTCATGTCAGTAGGTACGCGAGGTGGTAGGTTCCCTCTCGATGTTTCCTTTCGTACCAGGTCTTAAGATCTTTTATAAGGGTTCTAATCTACGTTGCAGTATCCTCGACTAGTCCCAATAACATTGCCAGCTGTTGATCAGGTGTGCGGTCACCGTTTTTCTGTTCACTTTTCGTTCTTCAATGTCGCGCCTATGTAAGTAAGTAAAGCCCTTGTCGAAGTGGTTTTGTATGCTCTTGTGATCTTGATTGCAGCTTTACATTGCACAGTGAGGCAGATGGTTATATAGCTGCGTTTTTTCAGGGGTTAGTGAATGTACAACCGAAGCCAGAAGCCGGCGATTCCCTTCGCGCCTGACATCTGACACAAATCAATAAAAATTTTCAACGACAGTCAGGCTGTGCTGAAAGCACTAGAAGCGCATATATGCATTCTAAATACAATGGGAATAGCTAATAACCTAATCTGGGTACTTGGGCACTCACTCATTCATGCCAACGAGGAAGCCAGACACTCTTGCAAAAAACGGAGCATTTTCAGGGACCAGAACCTGCCATTGGCAAGCATCTACGGTAGCTAAACATCAAATCAATGTATGGGCACATCAGAAAGTGCTCCAACGTCGGAAAAATTGGCCTGGTGTGGTACACGAGCAAAAGTGTACTTCCTTTAATCATGTCAGAACTAGAACCGCAAAAATGTCAAAGTAATTGTTTCTCTTTTTACAAAACCCAGACAGAATCGAACTCTCTGAAGAGCCACAACGAGAATCAAGTATGACATCTTTGGGAAGGTTGATCTTTCCCTAGAAAACCAGGAAAAAACCTCACGCAAAAAGGGCCTGAACTTGTTCAATTTCTCAATATTCAATACATCTTTGACTGAGAACAATCTACTTCCTAATGAATGTGAAATTTTGTACGTGGATTTGTGAAGATCTTCCACACTACAACGAAGAACATTGCCTGCAACTGCACCATTTTTATGCATGCTTATTTGCATCACCACTTGAATAAACTTATTTTTAATTTTTTCTTAGTTAAGTAATTCTCTACAATTTTGCTTTTTCAAAGTACCTACTAGTCTGTCACTTCAAATAAAAAATTTGGCCTATGCCAGGTTTCAAAAAACTTACACTCTATATATGCAAATGTCGAAAAGTGTCTTTCTTAGGAAAAGCAAAGTAATTTGTCAATTCTTTACGTAATTTTATTAAAAGAAACACCAGAAAATAGACAACCAGTCATATGTTATAGTTCACACTTAAGTCATATGATTAAGTAATGCTATTGCAATTTAGGATAGTGTCAACCTGATACCATGTAACACAATTGACACCTATTGCAGGTTACATCAGCAATTGAATCCTCGTATTTCCTGATATATTATTCGTTTCAAAATATAGTGCGGTGCCACCTACGGTATTTACACAGCTGTTGGAGGTTAACGTCCGCACTATATGTTGAAACAGACAATACATGAAAAATTCTTTATTATCAATGTATTTAATCAACTTGGAACTGTATCTGTTTATACTGTATTCCATACCTTATTATTGTGTAATTGACTAACAATAGAAAGAAATTGCACTCTATACTGTTAAAATGTGAGAGTTTTTAATACTGATAACAAAGTCATAGTCTAACCTTCCAAGCAACATTATAAATGTGAATAAGCGTTTAGAATGGTGGTTTATATCAATAGTTTTATTGAACGGAGATACAGTTTATCATGTTCCAATAATTCATATATGATAAACTGTATTTCACTGACTTTGGATATTTTATCAGTTATTTTAAATCCAAGATTAAACGTTGATTCAACTATTCTAGCATTATAAAAAATTATGGGCGCGGAGATTATACAGTTTATTATATAACACCCAATGCTGCTTGGATATTTTGTATAATTTAAAAGATTGGGCTTCCCTCTGAATTAGTAGATTTAACCCTTAGTCTCACACGTACCATCTGCTCGTACAAAATCTTACTTAAAGCCCTGACCCATTCGTTTCGTATATAAACGTTATCTGCCACAATCATATAGGTTTTCTTTTGATTCTTCTCGCAATGTTCGTATATTTCAAAAGATGCTTCGTCCCTAGTTGTGGCGTTTATAGATACCTTGTCAGTTTTTATCGACATTTCAACTTTTGCGACCTGCGAAATTGTATCGATTTCCATCATTTCAAATTAAGAATATTGTATTTAAACTTTACATACATTACTTTTCTGATTGTTGCTTGAATTCGTAGTGAATACGATTGCGTCGTCCATGCAGAATACTTTGTAGGAAATCGGCGAACTGTTATCAGTGGAAACGAGTAATGAGTTCACCAAGTGTATGTTTTGATAATTCGGCATCTGTAAAATAACTACATCTTAATTCAATTTATTATAAAGTTGGAAAGAATAATTAACTGGAAATTTTTCGATTAGAGCTGCTTGCTTGACGTACTGCATTTGTATATAGATATTGTTGAATAATTCAAAGGACTTTTGGAAGATATCTGAAGTTTTGGCATTCTGGTAATGAGATTTCAACTGCTCGTGAAATTTTAGATAATCACATATCTTCTGTTCCGGCAAAGATAGATCACTTATTACGTTTTTATTATAAAACCTCTACAAAATATTTTTTATATAATATCGATTTAAAAAAAATTGCCAATACTCACTTTTAAAAGCGCTTGTTTTCCTGTAAATTTTACCTGGGATTTCTTCCATTGATCCTTGATGTACACCCTTAATTTAAAACTCTGAAATATCGTTTATTTTTATCCAAGCGTTCTCTTTTCTTTTGATCGAAACTTACGTTCAAAACAAATATATTTAAAATGTCTTCTATGTGAACGATTAGGGAAAATTTTCGCGGCAGAATCTCTTCGTGTAATACCTTTATTTCTTCCACGTATCCAAACATGTTTAGTAAATCATAATATGGGACGCTCAAGCTAGCCAAGTCAAATTTTTGTACCTGCAATACAAAAATGATATAAATAATCTTCCATGTTTTAGTTTAAACTTAAACACCTCGAGTACTGCCAATTTATCAACGTATTCTTGCTCATCTTCTAAGAATTTGCTGATCAACCTGGAAACTGTTATGGTAGATAAACTATTTTAGAAAAATCGCCAAAGATATTGTAGTAGTAGTAGTTGCGTAATAAAATTCTTCAAACGTCAAACAACATTAGCCCAGAAATGTTAGAATGAATTTCTACAACACATTAGGATACTGTTTGGCCAAGGATGGGAGCATATTTGAACCTTTTGTTTGAAGATGCAATGATTTTTAAAAAAATTAACGTTTATTTCATCTTATTATTAAGGCTTATTTTAGTTTTCTATTTTTTAAATTTATTTACCCAGAATTAATTTTTATTTGTCCTTCATTAAATTTACCATTTCTTTTTGAGGGTTTTGCCCTAAATTCATTAGAATATCTTTGATTTCCCTGTCATGAACAAACCCTAATTTTATATTTCTTTATTTATTACTATTACGAATAGAATAGTAACCGAGCTGGTGTTAAAGTTTATTTAATTTATTATTAAGAGTTACTCTTAAGTTTTCATTTTCTAAAATTATTTACTCAGAATTAAGTTTTATTTTTCCTTCGTTAAATTTATTATTTCTTTATGGGGGTTTTGATCTTCGTTCATTAGAATTACTTTAATTTTCTTGTTATGAGCAAAGACTATTTTTAAGTACATAATAGATACTAGAAATTACTGTTTTACGCTTTGTGTAATGAAAGCTTAAAACTTTTGAGTTTATAAGTACGTGTGTCCAAAGCAATACATATTGCAATTTATTCATTTTCATAATAAAAATACGTTTCACGGTCACTAAAAATTAACACATTTCTGCGTGTAGATTGAATAGCAAAGCAACCGCTGCGCTCGCGCCAGTATTCGTTGTGAACTATGAATGGCTATGACGAATGACTGAATGTAGGGGAATACCTACTGCAGTAAGAAGAATGAGCGGGAGACGCACATGTCTGGTATAACCGTTGACTTTGCAGGGATAATGGCTGTATATACAGGGTTTTCCACGGTAGCCGTTCGTTAGAAGTTTCCGAGGTTAGAAAAAACCTGGAACTCTGAATTTTTGGAATCCGGGGCTATTCAAGATTCTCTTTCATTTTAAAATATTTTCAGGGTCTTACTACTTCCGGTTATACCGGAAGTCGCCATAAACCATCTTATTTTAAATGGAACAGCCTGTATATTATTTCATTTTTAAATTCCTGAGAAAATTTTATGATGAGTTCTAATAGGTTTCCCTATACCTATTTTCAACTGCTACTTAGATATCTTAATTTTTTTTGAAAATTTTGAAAGATGTAGCGTTATTTGCAACACAGTATCTTTTGCCCATTTTCGACTGGTAATAAACACTTCTAGGGTAGATAGAAGCACAAGAATGACACTTTCGAAATCCACATTGACAATTGATTTGTCGCATACAGGTTTTTATTATTAAAGATAGACATATAGTAGTTTATATGAAGTCATGTTATTTTCTTACGTAGAATTGAAAAATGAAATAATATATAGTAAGTAAATATCCGTTTGCTTACTTCTGGGACACTCTGTATAGTCAAAAATATTTTTAGGTAATACAGCATTGGATGCTATAACAGTCTTCGGTGGGACACCTATACATCGATATACCTTCTATATTTTTTATATTTACAGAAGTTATATTGAAAAAATTGGAAAAGTCCCAAATTTTGAAGGGCTATTTCACTCCTTCAAGGTGAAATTTTCCAGAAAAAAAATAAGTATTACACAGCTAATGACAGCTATGTATGTATATACTTTACATATTGCGACAGTTTCATAATTTTTTGAATTTCCAGATTCGAAATCGTCCTTTGCAAGTTTCACTTACTTGTATTGCTTCTCGTCGAAGATGTTTATGTTTTGGAAAATCCTCTCCCTCACGTCTGGTAAAGACAGATTTGATTCATATTCACTATGCGAATCTCCGTTCGTGTTAGTATCACTACCGAAAATCAACAATCTGCTTAGATTTGGGTACATGTTGCCTGATGAGAACTGAACTGACGATGATCAAGAATTTTCGTTTGACATAATCAAAATTAATAAATATTACACAAGTTGCGTAGGTATACAAAACCAATGCACGTTTATCTACGCCTGGCTAGTTTCTCATCTGTACGCTTATCTATACAATTTTTTTTTTTTTTGTATGCTGCCGTCCGTGAATTATATCGTGTTACAAGATAACAAACCCGACGAATATATCTCTCACACGGTGTACGACGACTAATTTTTTAAACGCCAGATATTTCTATACAATATTTATTTTGGGAAACTTTCAATCTGATGACGTGACACGGTGTAGTTAATTTAAGATTCCACGATTCTTTAATTAACTACACACACGTTTGTTTTTTGTTGGCATAGGATAGGCAATTGAGTTGAATGAAATTCGGTTTATAAAACTGTCATTTTATTGTAGAGAAAAGGTTTACATATATAAAGTAGGGTTAATCAACATCTAATTTCCTGAAAAATTCTTCCATTCCAAATGCTTCGTCTGCAATCTTAGATTTTCCCATCCGCTTAGATTCGTCAGTTCCATATTTGTGATCATCTATGAACCATTGTCTGTAACCCTCAACTTTTGCCTTCCAATACTCTGTAATAGGAAAAGTATGCAACTGCTGATTCTACACAGTAAGGAAAATTTCGTTGTTAAGTGAAAATTTGCATGTTAATATATATTTGGATAATCTTCACTTATTTGATTAGTTATTTTGACAAATAAAAAAGAAGTTTATGAGGAAAATTTTGTTGATTATTTTTGCTGTTCCAGCAAAAACAATTTTTAACCTTGAATAAAATACAGTTTCTGGATGATTAATGTGGGTAGTTGCTGCATTAACATCCTTTTTCTTTTGTAGATCTTTCGGAACAACAAAATTGGTTAAATTTTTATATTACGTGTATGCATTTCTAAATATATACCAGTCAATTCTTGCAGTGTTCCTCCAGTACCTCCATATTCTTCAGGTAAAATTTCTTTAGGTATATATTCGTGAAGACCTTCTAGGTCAGCCTTTGTATGTAAGACAACCTGCAATATAAAAGCATGAAGACGAAATCCCCTTATGTGTTCAGGGAATTTCAATTCAAACGGGCCACCCCAAACGACTCTTTACCTGTGATTTATATAAAATTCCGAATTACACTTTTACACCAATTGAATGAGGATGATTTTGACAGCAGATTGGCCATTTGGCGCAAATACTTTGCTTGGTGCTGCGAATGTACGTTACATTTCTTCTTAGTATTCGTTTTTCACACACTTTGCACGTTTAACCGACTGCCATTTTAAAATCCCACATTTATCAGGAGGACTCGCATTTCTCCACCATTAAAGATGTTTTTTTGGGGACTGATAATACCGCAGAGACGGTATTCGCAGACGGTGAAGCGAGCTTTCCATGTCTCGATGGCCGCTCTGGACGAATCGACGGCAAATGAGAGCCTCACACAAGTAATTTGTACTTTCGATGATAGAAATTACTTGCTGTGCACCTTAGAGAAGGGGAGGACCACACAAACCATGCTAGATTTGAATTATGAAGTTGGTGATAAAATATCTTTTGCGACCAATGGAAAAGCCCACGTCCACTTCACTGGATATCTTTTGGAAGATCAATTCGATGATGATCAAGGGGAAGAGAAAGAAGAAGAAGTTGAAGAAGCAGACCTGGTAGGAAAAAAAAACGTCAGAAGAAGACCGCCTCCAATGATAGCCCACCACGGAATAAGTCCAGAACCCTGGAATTGTTAAACGCCATAAACAGCAACGATGAAGATGACTCTGATGATTCCGATGTGAACATGTCAGATTTGATGAACGAAGAGGATGAAACCGTAGAAACCACAGCTCTCGAGGAAGCCGATGATGAAGAGGACGAAGATGAAGATGACGAAGACTATGAGGAGGAAGCTGAAGATGAGAAAGAGGACGATGAAGATGATGAAGTAGAGGGCGAGGAATCTGACGAGGCGTCAAGTCTGAGCGAGGACGAGCAAGTCTCTAAAAGGAAGAAATTAATGGAAAACGGAATATCTGGCGAGAAGGATAAGAAGCGCAAGGAGCAGCCCGTTCAGCAGCAAACTCCCGATAAGAAAAAACAAAACGAGGAACCGAAGAAGGATAAAGTGAAAGGTGAGAACACCCCAGCGAAAGGTGAGAAAACCCCCGCCAAATCCGAGAAAACTCCCGTAAAATCCGAGAAAATCCCGGCAAAAGGAGACAAAACTCCGACCAAATCCCCAAAACAGCAAGGGAAAAATCCGCAGAAGAAAACAATCGGAGGAGGTGTTTTCATCGAAGACGTTAAACTAGGAAACGGTCAAGTGGCTAAACCAACAACGAGAACAACAACAAAATGTTCGATTCCACAACGAAAGGTGCTGGATTCGAGTTCCGTCTTGGTCGACAAGAAGTGATCAAGGGTTGGGACGTAGGTCTGGTCGGGATGAAAGTCAGGGGTAGGAGACGAATCATCTGCCCGCCCAACATGGCCTACGCGCAGAAAGGATCACCACCGACCATTCCCCCGAACTCAACGTTAGTTTTCGAAGTGGAACTGAAGAAATAATTAACGATTAGTTTTACATGATATCGGAACTTTGATATTTTTTAACTAAATTTCACTACGACATGATAAATGATACGAAAAACAAACATATTGTAGCAACTCAGCGTTTTCAGTTTTTATGGTAAGAAGATGTAAGTGTTATTCTTTTTAGTGCAAGTGTAAGTAAACAAAAAACGAAGCGTTTGTTGTTGTGTAATAGATGTTGCAGATTGTTTTAGGAATGCGTTTTGCATTAATGATGTAGCAAAAACAAAACGATGTGCTATTTAAGAATGTACTGGCTGATGATCTAATTTTAACCGTATTTTTTTTGTTATTTCCTTCTACTTTCTACTTACTGTATTTTTTATGTATATGATCCCATTCATAACAATCACGATAGCAGTAAAATAACACCACTTGATTTTTTTCTCTGGGGACATCTTAAATCTAAGGTATATGCCACGCGCTCCTTACAAGAGTTACGCCAAGAAATTATTGAAGAATGCCAAAGAAATAACTACAGAGCAAGATTGTACTATGGTATCCAGATTAATGGTTATCATTTTAAACATTTAATAAAGTAAAATCCAAACCATTTCATTATAATCGTATTTTAATACACATATTGCAAATTATGCACTTTCTGCTTACTGATTTAAAAAAATTGACATTTTGAAACATGTTGTCGTAAAGAGGATTAAAAGACCTTTTGAATGAGTGGTCACAAGACCCATCCACCCTATTCAAATTTTAAGAGTGGGGATTGCTGCGCCACCAGAAATGCTTTTGAACCGTTTGGTCCCTCATTAAAAAATGTACCCTTTGATGTGTCAATTGGCAAGTGTTGAAATTTTATGTAATTCACAGCAGGTAAAGAATTATTTGACGTGACTCGTTTCATTAGAAATACCCTGTATATATAGGTCTATTACACGTTGTTGCAGCTTTTGTTTGAGGAAAGGCTTCATCATCTGGTAAATTGCGTCGAAGAACGAAGGCAGATTCATGTAGTGCAATTGTTTGGGCCTCATAGGCATAGACTCCTGAAAGATTATGGTTGTCTTCTTCACTATCGTCGGCGTCATTTGAGCTAGATGCGTCATAGTCAACCCCTTCATATCTTGGATGGCGACCAATCCAGCGATGACCCCTTGGTCGTCTTCGTTTAGCATTATATCGAACATCATCCAATTCAAAGTTATAAATTTGAGAATACTAGCCTTTGCGGTATCTCTTACGCCTGCTCTGACCAGAAATACCCTAGGGGAATCTGGTGCTTTTACCTTCGTTAATGGCAGTATGATACTTGACAGAGAGAGAAATATGAATTATCATCTACATCAATAAGAAGAAAGAGATTACTTTGCGATTCTAAACCCCACTCCACTAAACGCACGTTTCAAAATAGCTACGCGAGCGTCTTCACTAGTAAAGCTTAACTGCTATAGTTTGGTGGCATGTGGTTTTGAACTGCGAATCAGTAAAGATTTAAAAGTAATTCTACCCTAATTTCAGCAATTCTTGAATATCAGGATCGAAAGGATCTCGCCCGCAAAAATATTCAGGCGCAACCGTTCTTGCGGAGTAATACATGTCGAGTTTTTCCTTAGTCTGGTCTAAATCGAATTTGCAACCACGTAAAAATGTGAGGATCCATTGGTCTTCTGGTGAAGCGAGAAAAATTTTGTTACATCAGAATATTCAACGTTATGGAAACTAACCTGTTCTCGCAATCAAATGCGGCTGATCAGCCAACCATTGCTTGATATGTTCAATATCATCTTGTATTCGTTTAGGGTCTTCATTTAATTCTGCTGTCGCTTTTTGTTGCAATTCTTTCGATATAGGCCTTATATTCATCTTGTACCGTTATGAAATTGTCCAACTAACAAATTTTTTATCAGTGTTTAGAACGTAAATCAAATGATAAAACCATGTTTAGAACATGACACTTAAAATTTTCGGCCGAGATAAAAAATATATCTTTCCAATGGCTCCTATATTCTCCAAACCGTATAGTACACACACAATATTTCTTTGGCACTAATTGTTCAAATATGTTTTGCATAAACAAACTACACTAATAGATTCTTTGATTATTCACCGATATCTAATATTTATATGAACATGTGTATATCCTTTTGTTTCTACATCAAAACTATTTTGTATCTCAAGATAACAAAAGAAACACAATGTAATAATACGCAACGCTCACGCGGTAACCGAAAACTGATTCTTTAAAAGCTATTACATACATATGCGTCTATTTTGGGGAATTATATAAACTCTGGTAATGTCCTTGAATTTCGATAACATATAGTTAATTTGAGATCCTTAAAATTTTTCGATATGAATAGTTCTTCGAAAACATTCGATTGAATATATAGGAAAAACAACCCCTAGATAACAATTATAATAATTTAAACAATTGTATGTTTTATAATGTATAATAAGAGCGTTAGACAAAGTATTAATTAAATAAATCAAATACAAAACGCAAAGAAATGCTTAAGGAAATTTACTATCCAAGCTATTAAATTTTGAAGACAATAATTGAATGCACAATAAATGCAGGCGATTGCTCTAACAAAACCAACCGAATAAAAAATGCATTACTACTTCATGCGTGTACAGCGACATCTATATTTCAGTAGGTAAAAACCTCCTTACAGAAATCTACTTCCTCTGCAAATATATATTATGAAAATAATAATAAAATGCGAATGATGATTACTTCTGCTTATTTTATTAATTATATGCTTCTAAAATATTTAGTTTTTAGGATATTTAATTATTGTGTACTATTTGGAAAGAAAGAGAACAGAAACAACGCAGACTTCATATTTTTAAAATACGTGGAGCCACCTTTGAAACAATAGCAGAATGTAATAACACCAACATGTAAATAGCATAGCTTTATGTCAACGTTTCAGCTGTTAAAACATAGATGACGCTTCAATACTTTATGAATTTAAGCATCTGCGGGATATTTTAGGGGAATTTATTTTTAGTTATTAATTTCTTTGATAGTGTTTTTCCTTAGTTTATATAAAAATATATAATTTTTATTAAAATTGAACATGGTAAAACCGCGATGTATACATAGATATACTCAACTCAAAAAATAATAACATAACGAAAATTTAAGGCATAAGGAATCTCGTTCCGTGCTTGTTCTTATACGACAAATAAAAACTTTTTAAGGACGCCGTATACCGTGCTTTGTCGCTATTGCAATACATAGAGAACATGCTTAACAAACTTCATGCAGACAATGACTATGCAATATTAGTTAGTAGTAAATTGTAGCGCGAAACATAGCCAAAGGATTGAAGAACGTCTTGCGCTAAGTATGAATGAATGAAAATGCGTTTTAATTATGTTCAGTATGTAGAAAAAAAGTGTATTTTCTGACATTTTTAACTCAGTTAACGTTGAAATGGTTGCATAAATTAGATGCTAGGTTAGCCAGGTGACACACTTCAACGAAGTAAATGTAGATGGCAGGGAGCTAAATTCTTTGTAAAATTAATTTTTTGTTAAAAACATGTTATATTTTTACTACAATATGTAATTTAATTAATAGGAATAAATAATTATAATACATATGCGATATTGCGTAATTGTTTGGACGTTTCTATTTATCGTTTTCTCTTGGTAGCATCACTGCAATTGAACATAGTTTAAAAAGAGAAAAAAGATCGCACTGTACATATGAGTGAGTGTGGCAGAGAGTTTATGAATATAACGCTAGGTCCATTTTACCTTGATATATGTATGAAATTTTGTCGCAAATTTAATATTAGATATTTCATAATAATCGGCCTTATATATACACACAAAAATATTTTTGCAGATTTCGAATGAACTTTTGTACTTAAATATTTAGAACCTCTATTTAATTTTCTCACTAATTTCACAAGCCAAATATGCGCGCGCAGCTGCGCAGTATGTGTGCAAAACTGTGAACTGTGTGCAGTTCATTGGATTATGTCGATGCTTGTGCTAAAAATGTGTTGGTGATTCTTTTCGATTTCCGAAATCTGTCTAGTAGTGGTGGACATAATCGAGCGATTTCAATAATCGATTACTCTAATTTATAAGGCCTGTTCATTAAAGAATTACAAACTAGTTAGACGCGATGCGATTGGCTAAAAGAAATCCGAAATAGTATATGATTGGCTCTGACTAGTTTGTGATTCTTCTATGAATATTTTCTTTCAACCACACTTTAAGAAAGGGTCCTCCAAATATAAAACCATATTCATTAGGGGTGATGAGCATAAGCGATATTTATTTTTCAACCAAAAAGAGAAACCCTTGAAAAGCGTGTTTGTGAAGGGTTAATCAGAAGATCGGCCATACCGAAACCTGTGAATTATATTTCTTGAGTAGCAAAGCAATCAATAAATACTTTAATATTAAATATTTACCATCCATATTAATCCTATTATTTTTACAAATACAAGCCAGTTTTTGAATTATTATATATCAAAAGCAAAATAACAAACACAAACTTTAGGTTATACCACCAGTTATGCTCAACTTCACTCTGCGCTTAGTGACACATAAATTCTAATTATTAGACACAGATGGCAGTATTATTGGTTTTGAATGTGTTCGCAGAGCAAATTATCAAACTATTTCAAACTATCCTGTGATGGGTGGAGAGTGTGGCTTGAAAACTATAACAAAAATCCAAAAGAAAAAGTAAAAAAATCCATTACCACAAAAATAAAAGATAACAAATCTAAATACGTATTTCGGCAACTAAGTTGCCATCTTCAGTAGAAAACAAGTGAAGAGCAGTGTTAAACTTAGTGTTTTCGGCTAAGGTAAACCTTGGAAGATATGCTCTTCACCAAATCACTAGTGGAATAACACTCTTGTTATCTTTAATTTTTGTGGTAAGGGATTTTTTTACTTTTTCTTTTGGATTTTTGTTATATTTCAAACTACAATCCTTTTTTGAATCATGTGCACTGGAAAAAACGAAATAGGTTCCAATTAAGTTCTGATTCGCATAGCGAACAAACCTATTAGCAAAATATTTGATTTATATTGAAGTAACGTTTTGGGGTTAAATCGCACTAGTATAGAAAAATTGTCATCAAGAAAGAGTCTTGCGGAGTACATAATATGATTGAAATGCAGGCGATTAACGATTCCTTAGGTATGTATTATGTTAAAATGATCTCCAATTGCATTCCATTCTATCCATAATATTCTTAGAAATAGGTACTATTTTTCATCAATTACCGAAAGAACACTTTTAACAGAGAAGTCGCACAAAAATAAGGTTATAAATTTAAAAATAAATCGTTGATATTTATGTTTCTGATGCTATCAAGATTAGAAGATTAGTTTTAGTAAGGGTCTAATGTGCAAAGATAAATTTTATTTAAAATCTGATATAAAAATTGAATTATAGGTATTATAGATAAAAGAAAGGTCAATCAACCTCAAGCTTCCTAAAAGCTCCTTCCATTCCGAAGATTTCATCACCCATTTTAGGTTTCCCCAACCTTTTGGATTCATCAGTTCCATACTTGCGATCATCTAAGAACCACTGATTGTAACTCTCAACCTTTTCCTTCCAATAATCTGCAATAATAAAAAAGAAACGCTTTTACACTGATAATTTTTGCACAAAATCTATACCAGTCAATTCTTGTAAAGTTCCTTCAGTTCCTCCATACTCAATCGGTAAAATTGCTTTAGGTACGTGCTCGTAAAGACCTTCCAAGTTATCCCTTGTATGTAATACAATCTGGAACGTATAAAATGGAATATCAATAGGATAGGAATCTGGAACGTACAAAACGGGATATCAATAGGATGATAATTTCTTTACCTACCCGTTTCCGAAGCTTTTCCTTGATGAAAGGTTTCATCATCTGGAACATCGTATCGAAGAATGAAGGCAAATGCAAGTAATGCAACTGTTTAGGTCTAGTCGGCATGGATTCTTGAAAAATTGTGGATGATTTCTTGATTAACCCAGGCGTCATCTGGCCTAAATGCGCCATGGTCAGCCCTTTCATGTCCTGGATGAATATTACTCCAGCTATAATTCCTTGATCGTCCTCATTAATCAATATATCCATCAGCATCCAGTTCAAGGTTATAAATTTCAGGACGTTGGTGTTTGCGGGATCTTGAATTCCAGATCTGAGTATAAATACCCTAGGAGTATCTGGTCCTTCAGTTTTTCGTAACGGTAATAGGATCCTTCAATTGGAAAAATTACTAATTGAGAAACTCAAGAATGGTGGTAATTACCCCAGCTTTAAAAATTCTTGTATGGCAGGGTCGAAGGGATCCCTCTCACCGAAAAATTCAGGTGCCACTGTTCTTGCTGTGTAGAACATGTCGATTTTTTCTTTCGTGCGCTCTAAGCTGAATTTGCAACCACGCAGAAAAGTTAAGATCCATTGGTCTTCTGATATCATCAAAAAAAATTGTATTTTAAGAAGTGGGGATTACATAGTCTTAAACACTAACCTGTTCTAACATTCAAATGCCGCTGTTTTTCTAACCACTCCTTAATGTGTTCAATATCCTGTTTTATACGTTTAGGATCTTCGTTTAATTCTTCGATTGCTTTTAGCTGCAATTCTTTCGATATTGGTCTTATATCCATCTTACACTATTATAACTAGAAAGGGTATGAGTAAAATGGTGTTTAAATACTACTTTTTTTTATCAATATGCAGCGCTTAAATCCAACGATAAGATTATTAGAATATGACACATAAAACGAACTTGTAAGTAAAAGAAAACCTGGTGCAAGATAAGAAAATTTGTATTGATTGAAAAAATACAACTAAAATTCTATATTTAATCCACGTTTAATTTCCTAAAAGATCCCTCCATTCCAAAAATATCTTCTCCAGTTTTTGGCTTCCCCAATCGTTTAGCCTCATCAGTTCCATATTTTTGATCATCCAGAAACCAATCCCTATAACTTTCAACCTTTTCTTTCCAATAATCTACAGAAAAAAAAACTTGCTTGTGCGAGCAATACTTAATAAAAATTTACCAGTCAATTCCTGAAGTGTACCATCAGTACCACCATATTCTACTGGCAAAATTTCTTTCGGCACATATTTATAAAGCTCCTCTAGATTACTTTTGGTGTGAAATATCATCTGCAAAAAAACAAGGCAACATTTCTTCCCATAAAAAAAAATGGTGTGTTACACGCTGTTGCAACTTCTGTTTCATAAACGGCTTCATCATCTGGTAAATCGTATCGAAAAAAGACGGCATATTCAGATAATGTATCTGCTTCGGTCTGACGGGCATCGACTCTTGGAAAATGATTGTAGATTTCTTCGCTGCACCGGCGGTCAGTTGAGCCATGTGGCCCATGGTCATACCTTTCAAATCCTGGATGGCCACCAATCCTGCTACAACACCTTGGTCATCTTCGTTGAGTGTGATGTCGAAGAACATCCAATTTAGCATTATCATTTTATTGATGTTGAACTTTGACGCGTCTTGTTCGCCTGGCCTAAGCAGCGATATTTTGGGAGCATCAGGGCCTTGTGCCTTTCTCAATGGTAGTATGACTCTTAAATAAAAATAGAGTTCGTTATGCAGTAGCGTGCCGATTATCCGAACTAATTAGTCATGTGTACTTATGATTAAAGACTGGCCAATATAATTCAAATTCAAATTTAAATATTTATTTTTTATTATTATAAACATCTTTATTGAAATAATTGATAGCATAATACTATAATATACATAAAAAAAAAGAGTACATCGCACAAAGAAAAAAATTCGGCTTCAATTATTGTAGGTACATGTAAATAAATTACAAATTTCCAAAAAATATTTAAATGTGTTTCCCTACGGGGAGAGAATTCCTTAATATCTTAAATCACATTTGGCATTCAACTAACAAAAATATACAGATCAAATCACCTGTTTGTGATTGTTGCATACCACAGATTAAAGTTGCGCACAAAGCCTTGACAGTGACGATCATTGATTTTAACAATGGAAACAGTTACCGTATAAAGAAAGTAAGTAATTTATTAATATATATTCATAGAATCAGAATCATAATATGAAGCAGCGTATAAATAAAACATATGTACCTAACATTATCAAAACAATAGGATCACAAGATTCAATTCAATTACAACTAAAATAGTTGAATTGTTCTTCCATTGAACCTGGATTACGTGAAACTGAGGAAATGGATCTAGTTGCCTAAATCTAAATTCTGCAATGAACCCGAGGTAAATATATATTTGGATGCACATACACAAAAATAATTCTACCTATCTAAGGGCAACAGTGGAAATGTGATTAGTTAAATAAAGGAATAAAGAGATTGCTTCAGATGGCACGCACACACGACACGTAATTAAATTTCAACAGATACCTTTTCATTTGCTTTTTAAATGTAGACAAATTGAAGGTTTTAAATTCTTCAGGAATTTTATTATAGACATTGCTAATCTTATAAGAAAATGAGCGTTCGAACAAAGTTGTAGAATGGACAGGAGGAGTCAACGTACCCTTAAACCGAATGTTCAAGGTGTGAACATCTGTACGAAATCTAACTCTTCTAAACAAGTTTTTGGGCTCCTTGTTCAGAATAATTTTATGATACAATGTAGCAGCGCGCAAAGTCGACGCCCACACATATCAAGCCAACCAACGTCCCGCAATCTGTGGGACACGCGCTCGAACCTTCTAATCCCAAATATCAAGCGCAACAAGAATTCTGCACGCGTTGAATGCGAGCAGAATTAGCAACTGTGAGACATGGTCCATATACAGAACTACAGTAATTAAAATGTGACAGTACCAATGCCTCACACAAACTTCGTTTGGTATCAACAGTTAAATACTGTCTGTAAGGATATATAAGCTTTAAACTAAAATATGCAGTTTTAATCTATATTTGAACTATTTAAACTATCTATATTTATCTAACAAACATAAAAATGTGTGGACAATGTCAAAAATATACAATTAAACAATTTTGATTTTCAAAATAAGTAATTTTGGTAATGATAAATGACTGAAATAACCCTGAATATAACTTAATTGCTGTGCTGAATTAGGTTTTTGAAGAACACTCCAATACAATCTCTAATTGCAGCATTAGAGCATACTTTCTTAAATTGAAAATTATGTTCTTTAAACTGTCAGTATTTTTGCAATACAATAAAAGTGCCTCTAGTGCCTGCAATGCCTCCAGACACGTGCCCCACCGCGTAATGAGTGAGTTAGTTAGTTCTTTGCAAAGCGCTGCTCTATGTCGCGTTTCTAAAAGTATTTTTTTTTACTTTATTACAGTCACAGTGATTAATCTCGGATTATATATAATCGCTAGTCAATCTGTATAATACCAAATCAGCAACGATTAATGATTCACTTTTTCCAGACATTATTCATAACAACTAGTAGGATCTGGTTTAACTAATAATTCTCTTTAAATGTGAATCACCTTGTCTAGACATTATGCTGCGCTGATTGTGAATGGTACTAGCACATTTGCGACCTAATTACATAGATATAGGTCTTTAACACAGACATTTTGCCGTTTTTTAATGATAATGGCAGAGCCTATGAGAACCCGTGTTAGTGAACAAGTTCATAAATTATTGTCAAAAAGAAAAATAACCGGCTGTTTATAAGTGATCAGTATGTATCGTGGATACCGAAAGAGTGTTCGGAAAACACCTGAAGATTAATAGCGCTTTACAAAGTTGTTAAAATTAGAAGTTAAGTACAAGTTTTTTTTTTTTTCTGTGAAAAAAAAAGAACGAAGCTGAATCAATCATTTATTATGCTCATTTGGAAGAAACTTTTGAAATAATTCGCAACTGTCATCTTACCATTTGGTCATGGTAAAAGAACTGAAAACTAAATAAAAAAAAAATGTTAAAGCTGAATGTCTTCCTTTACTCGAACTTTACTTGAACCTGTGTTAATCTTATCGCTTCTACCTCATCTAATGCTCGACAATACCCAGATAATGCTGCTTAAGAGGGTAAGTGATTTTTACAATTATGAACGATTATTTATTCTATTATTTACTTTCTGCCATCGTACTTACTAACAGTAATATAAGTAAAATTAATACAGATATATTTCTACGAAGCTTATAGATAAATCTTTTAAATTCTCAATTAAATTTTATCAAGTAAACAACTGTTTAATTTTACTAAACACCACCCAGCGTCATCTGTAATGCTCTCAACAACTTCAGAGTTAAACCAGATCTCAAATGATAGAGGGTAATGATTGATAATTCTGCCCCACAGTAACGGTTTCACGTTCACCCTTAACGAATCGGAAGATGTTATTCAGTAACCCTCGAGACGTGAAAATATAAAGCTCTGGCCAAAACTCCTTATAACACTCAATATAGCATCTAACATTTGTGTATCTTTAATGTGATTGCATAGTTATTAATCAGTGATGTTTTTCTATACGTTATATTAAATAAAAGACTAATTACAAGTGAAATTGATTGAACATTTATTTAACTTAATTTCCAAAACAAACAAAGAAATAAATCTATGGATACTCTCAGGTAAGTAGGATCATTTACTAAATAAGAAACACTATTATACAGATTTCTATTGCCTAAATTAAGGCTAAGAACTTATATTTGTCGATTTATAAACATAAGTAAAATTAAAATTTCCCGCCGAATTCCCGTCATGGGGACATTCATGTTAATCAATGCGCCAGCTCAATGAACATACAACTCTGACAAGTAGTACGTAAATGGAATCCACGGAATCATGACCAACCTCACATATTCAAAATAACTAGGTTTTACAAATTAATACATCAACAAAAATCTAACGTTGAAATTTCTTGTACCTAATACAAAGATTATGAATTCAAAAGATCATAAAATCGCTTACTGATGGTGCGAACAACTCGTCCAATATAAATTCCATGTTCAATAAATCATTTCCCACACATCCCACAGCCAGAAATTCCTCGAATGTTGATCTTTAGAACCCCAGGATTAGATTAAAGATCACCTCAAATCACCAAATAAGTGGATACACATCATCTTTGCACAAAACACTTAGTACACTCATCCAAAGTAAGCACTTTTAGAATTTCATACTGATAAATAAAACAATTTCTAGATAAAGATTTCGAAAAGATACTATACTCTCTGGAAAAATGAAAAAGAATGGGAATGTTTTCAACAAACTCCTATTTCCAAGACGAAACTACCCCGGTAACCCTCAAATAGATATCGTTTCCGATATGTATTTGATTACGATACGACTGAATTAAAATTCCCAACGTCGAACATTCATCGAAAGACACGAACATACCATCAAAACCATAGTAACAGCATGAATTAAATCTATACAATCAAGTAAGTTATTAGTTCGAACTTTACATTAATCTACAATATTAAGTAGATAAAAAATAAAAATACACTTATATAAGTTTTGGCTTCATGCTTCTTTCTTTCATTGAACATAATACACACAAAATAACATAGCAGTATATTCATTTAATTATTAATTTACAATAAACATATTACGAGGTCCCCGACATAACCGACACACCTAGTTGATTCTCTATGCCCGGTGTCCCGCATAGACGCTTTTATTAGTAAAAGTAGTGCCAGCTCTAGTTATGTCTATGATTTGTACAATTGTTCAACGTGTTGATCAACGATTTGTTGACGTTCAATTAATCGGAATTCTACTGTGTTGATCGTGAGTGAAAAATATTATAATAGAACCCTCACCCTAGCTTTAGAAGTTCCTGGATTTCAGGATCGAAAGGATCTCGTTTCTCGTAAAATTCAGGTGCTACAGTTCTCGCGGTGTAGTACATATCCATTTTTTCCTTGGTACGTTCTAAACTGAATTTACAGCCGCGCAGAAAGGTTAGCAGCCATTGGTCCTCTAATAAAGAATTAAAAGTAAATTTAAAAATTATGAGAAATAGTCTGGGTTGAAGGTTGAAAGTAAATAATGGGACTAGAGTGAAGAAAGATTCATGATCAGATAAAACTAACCTGTCCTCGCTGTCAAATGTGGTTGTTTAGACAACCATTGCTTAATATATTCAATATCATCTTGTATACGTCCAGAATCTTCATTTAATTCTGATTTAGCCTTTTCTTGCAATTCTTTCGATAAAGGCCGTATATCCATTTGATGCTGCCCTGATACAAACAATGTACCTCGGGGACAAAGCCTACACTAGTGACTAGTGATTTCTCTTTATCTATAATACAACCAATAAAGAGGTTTCTGATCGAATGATAAGATTGACAAAGAGTCTACACCGTAATAAAATTATAAGATGTCTGTCTGAGATAACGATTTTATTCGCTTTTATAACAAAAATAAAACAAGTTAAGTTAGAAAATGTCCAATTTCGAAAATCAGTCGCCAATTTATTCAATTTTCAATCCACGTTCAATTTCCTAAAAGATCCTTCGATTCCGAATAGATCGCCGCTTGTTTTCGGTTTACCGGGCCTCAAAGATTCATCAGTCCTGTATTGAATGTCCTCCTCGAACCAGCCGCTGTAATTTTCAATTTTCGTCTTCCAGAAGTCTGCAAATCAAAAGAAAACAAGTTGGAAATTAAGAACCGGTTATTAAATCAGTTGGTCTTATCATTTTGCAAACCGCAAGGTGAACATGAAAAAATATGTGACTAATATATGACCTTGAGTTAGTAATAGAATAATACTACAAAGGGAGAGTGTGCGTTTGTTTGTTTGTCCATAGCAAACTCTAAAATTATCTGATCGATTTATTGCAGACGGACGCAGGCCATTGTTATTAAAAAAAAAAGAATTGTAACTAGAGTCTTTAATAGGCTTATAAAAACATTCAATCGTGTGCGTTTATTTTCATTAAAGCACTACACTCTATGTTTTTAATAACGTGGAGTATCCTTAAAATTAGGCACTAAATATGTCGTTATTATAGATAGATAGGTAGATAAGTTTATTGTTTCCATCCATTGGCAATACATTGTCAATACGATATAAATAAGATATGTATTTTAAAAAATATATATTATAATTGGGCTAATAATAATAATAGCAATAGTAATAATAAAATTGTAGGGATAAAACAACAGGCTAAAACCTAATGTTTTTAGGACTATAACAACACGAATAAAAGCCTTGATAATTGTACTCTGTGATAACTGCATTCGTAATATTAATCTTGAATAGAAAGAACGGCAATTTTGAGTTTATTTCTTATAATTCCATAATTCAAATCAGTTACGTTTCGACCAACACATCAGCCTTCTTCAGACTACAATTATTATTAAATTTAAGGTATTACAATTATAAAGCAGAAAAATATAATGCAAAAATCGATGGTATAGTGATTACCTGTCGAATCAAATTTATGAGTGCAAAATAATTACAATTAGACGCAGTACTAACTATTAAATCGACTTAGACAAATGATAGAAAGAGAGCGAGTGACCAAACGCAGCACGGAGCCGCTAGAAAACAATTTTTTCGCTTTCCAACTTTTTGCTTACAAAGGATAAAACTATAAAGACATGAGGCAAAGAACGGCGAATACAGTGTTGTACAAAATATTGAAAACAATAAAAATAGCGGTGCGTTGAGCGGGCGAATCTACTATTTATCAGTGGCGGCTCGTCAGGGGAGGCTACGGAGCCTAAGCCTCCCCTATTATTTTTAATAAAATAAGTAGAGTTTATTATGTATTAAAATAATGTTTAAGCATCGGTTATATACGAAAATAAAGCAATTTTGCAAAAAAATATATAATCAATAGTATATTTATCCATTACTTAATATAAAAATGCAAACAAATTTCCGATAATGCGCGAAATTTTACTGTACGCACTATAATAGCAAGCGAGGAGGCTAGCCACAGATGTGGCTCCACACCGATGATTAATGCCATGGCTGAAAGCAATGTGTCTGCATAAGTGCACGTGCACTTTATACGACAAATACGTATGGTTGGAGGCTTGTCGCCGCGGTGAGATCCTACCCGATCGGCATGTTGCGTTATCAGTCGTAAAACGTTGCTACGCATCTGTCCATGCGACTCCCAGCTCCCAGTACTAATAACTTAAGAAGCGTTGGGTGAGTTTTGTTAGGTTACGCACACAAAATGAATAAAATGAACGAAATTAGAATTTGCCAAGATATTGTCCACTAGTTGATAAGAAATTTTTTTAGTTGTTTAAACATAGAGACGAAATTACACATCGTACAAAACATTGAGAAACCACGGCCTAATTTATCTGTAGTATCTAACGACGGCAACCGGCAAAATCGTGGTTTTAGTTCGTTATGGTACACTAAATGTGGTTGGTTAACTGGTTCAATTAAACGGGAAAGATTATTTTGTTGGCCATGTCAACTTTTTTGTAACCAAACTGAAACGTGGTCGAAATTAGGTTATACAGATTTAAAAAATCTACCGCGCGCTATTGAACGGCATTCTAAGTCTAAAGAACAGATTTCATCGTTGTGCAAATTTAAATTATTTGGAAAACAAAATATTACTACTGCTGTAGACAGCGCGCGCAAAGATGCAATTATTGCCTATAATAATGAAGTTAGAGAAAACCGCAAAAATTTAAGAAAATTAATAGACGCAACAATATTTTTAGCATAACAAGATTTAGCTTTTCGGGGACACAATGAGACTTCAGATTATTTTAATCGTGGAAATTATAAAGAATTACTCCAACTCTTTAGTAAATATGAACCTAGTTTTAATAAATTTGTTAGTAGTAATATTTTTTCGGGTACATCTAAATCTATACAAAATGATTTAATAGATTGTATTTCTTTTGTATTAAAACAAGAAATAGATACAGAAATTAAAGAAGCTCTGTTTTTTCTTGCCAAGTAAATGAAACCACAGATATTTACTGTAAGTCCCAATTATCAATCATATTACGTTATGTCAAGAGCGGTGAAGTTATTGAAAGATTTTTTGAGTTTTTTGACGTATCATCCGGTCGAACAGCTGAAGATTTATTTAACCTTTTACCAAATAACAGCGAAAAATATGATTTAAAAAAAAAATTAGTCGCTCAAACATATGATGGTGCATCTGTTATGGCAGGGCATTTAAATGGTTTACAAAGTAAAAAAAAAAACAATTGCACCTCAAGCTCTTTTTGTACATTGTCATGCTCATGCCTTAAATTTAGTTTTGAGTAAAGCTTGTAATAAAATATTCCTAGCTCTAAGTTATTTTGTAGTGCGATTACTTCACTCTTAATGAGTAATTAAGTTTATGTACGTATATAATATATACTCATAGGAGCTATTTCTTTATTGCGTATATTGTTTATTGTATTTGACCGTATGTAAATAGCTTATAATTTGCTAAATAAAGGATAATAATAATAATACGCTATTAAAGATGTTGGCAATATTTCTACTTAAATGCGCACAAAAAGAATGTTAACATGACAGTAAGTGAATCGCTAAAACCTCGAATCATATCATAATCTCAAGGCATGGAAAATTTTACGTTTTTCTTAACTATTTCTAGTTTACCTATCTCAAAATAGATAAAAATCATTATGTAATAATTTAGAACCATACACTCGATATTATTATCAGCAATCAATGTTTGTATTCTCCTGATCCTCTTCAGAGAATTGTGCAAGGGAATACTGACAAAAAAAAAAACACCAAGATCAATATCACGTTATCTCGCAATGTCGCTATCAATATCCAATAATGTTCACGTAGATTATTAACAGAATATCAGTTATTACTAATAGAATTATTCGAACGATTTATTTTGCATTAGAAAATACCATTTATTAGCAATTGATTACTGATTAAGAACACGTACCGATCATGTCTTGTATTGGTCCAGCATCCCCGCCATATTCTTCCGGTAATATGGATTTTGGTACGTGCTTATGGAGGGTAGTTAAGTTGCTCTTCTTGTGTACAAAGACCTGTCGATAATTAATACAATACGAGGCGTAAATGATATCCATTATTATTTTTTACCCTCTTCAGCATTTTTTCTTTCATGAAAGGCT
This sequence comes from Cetonia aurata, assembly GCA_949128085.1. Taxonomy (NCBI): domain Eukaryota; kingdom Metazoa; phylum Arthropoda; class Insecta; order Coleoptera; family Scarabaeidae; genus Cetonia; species Cetonia aurata. The sequence goes on along the minus strand of OX421884.1, from coordinate 5,399,042 downwards.
TCACCACATTGAACAGCGTCTCGAAGAATGACGGTATCTTGTAAAAGTGGAGCTCCTTAGGCCTTGTGGGGTAGGCTTCCTCAAAACAGGTCATCACCTTCTTCATGATGGATGGGGTGTAGCACATCATCTGGCTGGTAGTCATGCCACCCATATCGGTCACAACGCAAACGCCGCAGATGATCATTTGGTCGTCTTCGTTCATGAGAATATCGTTAATCATCAAGTTTAACTTGAACAAATCGATCGCATTGTGTTTGGCCGGGTCAAACGCTGTACTTCGGAAGATCATGTATTTGGGAGATGTTGGACTGCCGTACTTTACGAGCGGGATTAATGCCCTGGTTTTTCGGATAAATATTGGAAATGATCCAAAAGATTAGTAATTAACTCACCCTGATATCAACAGGTCTTGCAAGTTGCTTTGGTAGGGATCTCGGTTACTTAAAAATTCCGGTAAAATAGAGCGCATAGTGTAATACATGTCCAATTTCTCCTTAGTCCTCTCCAAACTAAATTTGCATCCTCTTAAGAAAGTCAAAAGCCATTGGTCCTCTAAAATAAAAGATATATGTTTTATTAAGGATACTTTGAGCGACTCAAAATACATACCCAATCTTGCTTTGATGTGCTTCTGTTGCCCCAACCAATCTTTAATATACTTCAAGTCATCTTGAACGCGTCTTGGATCCTCGCCTAGTTCTTCCTTGGCTTTCGCTTGCAGCTCATTCGTAAGTGGTCTAATAGATGACATGGTAGTTGTTTTGTCACAATGTTTGCGTTGTCTCACCTGTTAAATGTAGACGATAGAATAAACAGGAGACTGACTGAATTATATTGTTCAATAAAGCCGTACAGCATGCTGATAATATCGTAATATTTAGATTAGATAAAATGGGGAACCAATAAAATACGAATGTGTATGCAATGCGCTCTTTTTTTCTGGGCTAAATGTCTAAAGTTTATCTAAATTTTCTGTGTCGATAAATAAGTGAAACTATATAATATAACCTACTAGTAAATCGTTTAGTGGAGTAACTGTACGTAACTTACTTGGTAAATATTTATATGCATTGTAGATATTATGTTTAAGCATAATTATACATTTGCGCTATTGCTTATCACCTTAGAAATTTTAGTTTGAAATTGTTTTATTTATGGTGCGTGTATACAGTAACTATCAAATAAAAACACCCAAACTAATTTTGAATATCTTGTTTTATACTTTTTGCTTTGATATCTTTACTACGAATATTTTCTCCTCAATAAATATTAGCTGGTAAACAAAGTTATAGGTAATGTTATATTTATTAGTCAACAATTAGTCTACATCCAATTTTCTGAATGAACCTTCGACACCAAACATTTCATTAGGCGTCTTTGGCTTTCCCGGCCTCAAATGCTCATCCGTGCCGTATTTAAGTTCATCCTCCTTAAACCATTCGGCGTAGCTCTCAACTTTCTTCTTCCAAAAGTCTAAAAACAATAGTTATTACAATCATTGCTCGGAAATATTGCATGAAATGCGTACCAATCTCTTTTTGTATAGGACCAGCTTCGCCTCCATATTCATTAGGCAAAACCATCCTGGGAATATCTTTGTATATCTCCTCCATATCTTCAGATGTGTGTATCACCATCCTCTTCTGCATTTTTTCTTTCAAAAAGGGTTTCACCAAATTATATATGATCTCAAAAAATGAGGGAATGTTGAACATATGCATCGCCTTTGGTCTATTAGGGTAGGCATCTTGCCAGCAAGTAAACGCTTTCTTGATAGTGGAGAGGGGGGTTGAGGTGAAATGAGCCATAGTTATTCCAGCCATATCCTGTAATCCACACACTCCCGCTATGACGTACTGGTCATCCTCGCGTAAAAGGATGTCTGATATCATCATGTTGGCCTTGAATACATCTTCTTGTGTGATTCTGGTGGGGTCCCATAATGCGTTCCGAAACAAGAAGACTTTGGGCTGATCAGGACCAAGTGAAGTTGATAATGGCAGCAACAGTCTAACAGCTTCTCGTTAAAATGTGTGGAAGGAAAGAGTTGCAACAACCTACCCCAGTTTTAAGATCTCTTGCATCTTTGGTAAGAATGGATCTCTATTTTTGAAAAATTCCGGTAGAATGGTCTTCATGGTGTAATACATATCTATTTTCTCTTTCGTTCTTTCCAGGCTGAATTTGCAACCTCGCAGGAACGTCAGAAGCCACTGATCGTCTACAAGTCAGTACACGTGTCATAAAACAGTCATAATTCAAAGTTCATGTTGGAAAACGCTCTCACCCGTTCTTGCCCTTATGTGTTTTTGCTTGGCCAACCAATCTTTCAAGTGCTGTATATCCTCTGCTATGCGCTCAGGCTTCTCATTGAGCTCTGCATTTGCCTTAGCTTCCAATTCTTCACTTAAAGGTCTAATCACCATGGCGAGTATAACAGATGTAACTAGAGACAAGGAGTAGCCTAAATTAATCACATAATATGCATTAATACCCTTTAGATTTATCGATGTACAGATTAGATTAGGAAAAACACGTTAGGAAGGCGTTTTAAAATAATATAACCTCTTCTGTGATATATATATATATATATATGACAGTACTACAAGCCATAGAGGCCCATGACTTAGCCTGTACTACTATTTCATTTCTTCTATCCTCTTTGTTAATCTTCTCCATTTCACTTTATCAAGTGCTATTTTCATCCAGTCGTTGATGCCTATCCTCTTCATGTCATTTTTCACCTCCTCTCGCCACTTCCTGTTTGGTCTGCCTCTTTTACGTTTCCCTCCTCCACTTTCAATTTTTCTGAGAGCCCTCCGTTCCCATATCTCCAATCTTGCTTCGTTCTTCCTCGTTAGTGTCCACTCTTCTGTGATATCTCCAAAGAAATTTTTATTTATTAATAACCCTTTCACAGATATAAAATCATAATTTTTCGGTTATTCGGTTATCACAAAGTTTTTATTGATTTAACAATTATAAGCAATTTTACTGATAATTTACTTCTAGTTGCTGCTTATTTTCTTGTAAGATTTGTGTTCACTCATCGTGCTATCGAAGAATTATGATGTATTAAAGAAAAACCAACTTCTGATAATACCTAATCGATATTTTAAAAGCAAATGGATCGTGTGGTTAATCTTAGTTTCTATCAAATGCTTTGATGCTCTACTGCGAATGAGCTGTTTCTAATGTCTTTCAAATTAATAATTATCATGAAATGGAAAGAAAAACTGCAGGAAATATATATTTATTTAACTTGAAAGGTTTAGTTATACAATAATTAATCTACATCCAATTTCCTAAATGAACCTTCGACACCAAACATTTCATTAGGCGTTTTTGGTTTGCCCGGCCTCAAATGTTCATCAGTACCGTATTTAAGTTCATCCTCCTTAAACCAGTCGGCATAGCTTTCAACTTTTTTCTTCCAAAAATCTGAAAAACAATGACTATGCAAGAATTTCTTCAGAAGGTTACTCAAAGCATATACCAATATCCTTTTGTAAAGGACCAGCTTCCCCTCCATATTCCGTAGGCAATACCCTCTTGGGGATATCCTTGTATATGTCTTCTATATTTCCTGATGTGTGTATTATCGTCCTCCTCTGCATCTTTTCTTTCAGGAGAGGCTTCACCATATTGTACACCACTTCGAAAAATGAGGGTAAGTTGAAGACGTGCACCGCTTTAGGTCTGTTAGGATAGGCTTCTTGCCAGCAAGTAATCCCTTTCTTAACAGTGGAGAAAGACGTTGAGGTCAAATGAGCCATTGTTATACAGGCCATATCTTGTACCCCATACGTTCCCGCTATGATATACTGGTCATCTTCAAACAATAGGATATCCGCTATCATCATATTGACCTTGAATATATCTTCTTGCGTGATTCTAGCGGGATCCCATATTCCGCTGCGGTGCAAGAAGACTTTAGGTTGATCAGGGCCGAGTGGCGTTGATAACGGTGTCAGTACCCTAATAATTCTCAGTTAAAATATGTAAAAGTGCAACGGAATAGCAAGAACAACCCACCCTAGCTTTAGAACTTCCTGCATCTTCGGTGAGAATGGATCTCTATTTTTGAAAAATTCGGGTAGAATAGTCTTCATGGTGTAATACATATCTATTTTTTCCTTTGTTCTTTCTAGGCTGAATTTGCAACCTCGCAGGAATGTCAGAAGCCATTGATCGTCTACGAGTCAGTACACTAACTCAAAACAGTGATAAATTAAAGATTTATGTTGGAAAATACACTTACCCGTTCTTGCTCTTATATGTTTCTGCTTGCCTAACCAATCTTTCAAGTGATGTATATCCTCTGCAATTTTCGCAGGCTTCTCGTTGAGCTCTGCAATTGCTTTAGCTTGCAATTCTTGACTTAAAGGTCTAATCATTATGGCGAGTGCGATAGATGTAATTGGAGACAAAGAGTAACCTAAGTGAATCATATTATATGCGTTAATACTCTTATTATAAACTTAAACTTTATCGATGTAGCGATTAGATTAGGGGAAAGCATTACAAAGGCGATTTAAAATAACATAGCTTCCCATACGACGTCTCCCAAACAATGTTTATGTACTGTTACAAGCAATTCTATCCTAAATAATTCTTCGATTCCAGATATAGCGTTAGGTCGACCAATCCTCTTAGATTTGTCAGAAATGTATCGACAAACAGCTTTGAATCAATCAGAACGATCCTGCACATTCTTCCTCCAATGATCGATCATATTCTGAATTGGTCCAGGATCTCCACCATGCTAAAGTGCTAGAAATGATTTCAGTATATACTAATATATGTATGTCTTCAATTGGCTTGGTGTGGTATGTGTGCAAAAAAAGAATAAGATGGCTTATTTTGAAGGCACAGTTGTTGCTTATTTAACAAATAACAATAAACAATATTATAGAAATACATTTGTTGCAGTGTGCCATGCTACGCTTCTTGACAATAAATAATCGATTTTTTTTAATCAAAGGTGAGTTAATGTTGATCATGTGATCAACGTTGGCTTCTGTCATATTTTTTAATACTCCACTGTGGATAAGCTGTTTTTAATGGGATCCAGTTGTAATTACTATGAGAAAAAAAAAATAAAACTACAGGTATATTCATATATTTATTTAATTTGAAAAGATTTCAGTATACATTAATTAATCTACATTCAATTTCCTGAAAGAACCTTCGACACCAAACATTTCATTTGGCGTCTTCGGCTTGCCCGGCCTCAAATGCTCATCCGTGCCGTATTTAAGTTCATCCTCCTTAAACCACTCAGCGTAGCTTTCAATCTTTTTCTTCCAAAAGTCTAAAAGACAAAGACGCTGCAATTATTAATTAAAAATATTAATCAAACCTATACCAATATCCTTTTGTATAGGACCAGCATCGCCTCCAAATTCAGTAGGCAAAACTTTCTTGGGGATATCTTTGTATATCTCCTCCATATTTCCAGATGTGTGTATTACCATCCTCTTCTGCAACTTTTCTTTCATGAAAGGCTTTACCATGCTATATACAATTTCGAAGAAAGAGGGAATGTTGAACACATGCATCGCCTTAGGTCTGTTAGGATAGGCATCTTGCCAGCAAGTAAAAGCTTTCTTCACAGTAGAGAGGGGAGTTGAAGTGAAGTGAGCCATGGTTATTCCGGCCATATCTTGAATTCCACACATTCCGGCTATGATATATTGATCGTCTTCAAACAATAGGATATCTGATATCATCATGTTGACCCTAAATATGTCCTCTTGCGTGATTTTCGCTGGGTCCCATATTCCGTTGCGGAGTAAGAAGACTTTGGGCTGATCTGGGCCGAGTGGAGTTACTAAAGGCGTCATTACTCTAATAATTTGGTAAAGTTAAAGTATGGAATAGTGAAATCAGATAGTTATAACAACCCACCCTAACTTTAGAACTTCTTGTACCTTCGGTGAAAATGGATCTCTATTTTTGAAAAATTCCGGAAGAATTGTCTTCATGGTGTAATACATATCTATTTTCTCCTTTGTTCTTTCTAGGCTGAATTTGCAACCTCGCAGGAACGTTAGAAGCCATTGATCGTCTACACGTCAGTACACGTGTTCAAAATACTGATAATCAAAAGTTTATGTTGAAAGATGCACTTACCTGTCCTTGCTCTAATGTGTTTCTGCTTAACCAACCAATCTTTCAAGTGTTGTATATCCTCTGCGATACGTTCAGGCTTCTCATTGAGTTCTGCAATTGCTTTAGCTTGCAGTTCTTGACTTAGCGGCCGAATCGCCATAACGTCGGTGATAGATGTAACAAGAGACAAGGAATGGACTGCGTGAACCTCCTAATACCGATAATACTTTAATTAAAACTTTATCGAAGCATAGATAAGAATAGAAAAAAAAATATATGAAGGCGATTTAAAGTATCTAACATAATCTCTCGAGTAATTTATATTTATTAATCACACTTTGCACATTTAAAAATCACAAGTTTATTTTCAGTTATCTCGAAACCTTACATATAAGTAATTTTCTCAATCAACGTTCAATTTCCTAAACGATCCTTCGATTCCAAATACATCGTTAGCTGTCTTGGGTGTGCCGATTCTCTTAGATTCATCAGAAACGTACTGGTAATCGTCTTTGAACCAATAAGCGTAGTCCTCGACCTTCTTCTTCCAATGATCGATTAAATCTTGAATTGGCCCAGCATCTCCACCATACTCAATTGGTAAGATCGATTTTGGAATATACTGATACATTTCCTCAATTCTGCTGGTGTTGTGGACGTGTAACTATACGGAAAAAAAGGCCTTTATTTCGAGCGAGAACTTCCGTTCATCCTTACTCACTCGTTGCTGGAGTTTGGCCTTCATGAACGGTTTGAACATGCCCATCATGGTATCGAAAAATGAGGGTATATTAAAGAAATGCATCTGTTGCGGTCTGCTTGGGTAGGCTTCTTGGTAATAAGTCATAGATTTTTTGATTAAGGAAGGACTCATATGAGGCAGGTGGCTAATGGTGGATCCTGTCATATCCTGGAATATTATTAGACCTCCGATGAGGCATTGGTCGTCTTCTTGAATAATGATATCGGCGATCATGATGCTAACTTTGAAATAGTCTTCTATTTTGAGAACCGATGGATCTCCTATAGTCCTATAGATTATTACTCTGGGAGAGTCGGGACCTGCTGTCTTTATAAGTGGTAATACGAGGCTAAAAACATTCGAAGTTAAAGCTCCAACAAGAGAAGTAATCAAATCTGATGCTCACCCCAGTTTAAGTATGTCTTGTATGCGTTTGTCGAATGGATCTCGATTTGTAAAGAACTCCGGGATCATACCTTTGAGGGTGTACAGCGAATCCAATTTACTTTTTGTCTTCTCCAAACTAAATTTGCATCCTCTCAAATAAGTCAAAATCAATTGATCATCTACATGATAAAAAAAAAATCAATTATTCATAGTCATCCATGTTTATATAGCACTTTCCTCACCCATGCGAGGATTGAGATGTGGTTGCTTCTTCAGCCATTCCTTAATGTGATGAATATCATCTGGCACACGTTCAGGCACTTCGTTCAGTTTCGCTATGGCTTTTGCTTGGAGCTCTTTCGACAGTGGTCTTACAGACATGCTCGCAAATGATTAGAAGTAAAAGAAAATGAAATGAAACAACAGAAAACGTTTGGTAAATTCATCACACTAACGTGGAATTGTACTGATAAATAGTGTCTTTATCGCTAATCGGAAAAACGATAAAGTAAGAGTACATACAGGATTAGTCAATCACTTTATGTAGAAAGATAATAAAACAAAATATGAATATTATTTGAAAATTAGTTTTAAATGCCTTGTACAAAAAGAAACTTTCATGTTAAAGAGTAATTTCTTCTTATTTTGAACTAAATTTTCTATATTTGCTTAACGCTCAAGCACAGTAGCCAAGTAAGTACAGTAAAAAGCGACATTGAAGATAATTTCTCGATTTTTTTGTTCGCTTACAAGTTACGTTGGATGCTTATTATATGTGTGAAAAGAAATCTTATTTCTTATAACTTATTCAAATAACTTTACTAGATATCACTACAAAAATTCCCCATACGTTTGTTTAAGCCGATCACTGTATAATATATAAAAAAATTCAACCAAATGTTAAAGAAGTTTTTGATAAAGAAAGTTTTTTAAACAATAACATTTATTTCTGCTGAAGCAATAAATTTTTTTGAGTTGATACCTTGCAAAAGGCATCCAAAATCATTTAAACGACAAAAAATTGAGAAAATACCTTGAAGATAATGTTTTCACTAGATTTACCGATGACCATTGCAGTATCCATTGTAAACCTTGAATGATTTGTGATAACAATCACAGACGCTTCTGCAATTATAAAATTATAAATTTTATCTTGTTATCTCGAAACTTTTATTGATCCAACAATTATAAGCAATCCTATTAATCAACATTCAATTTCCTAAATGAGCCTTCGATTCCGAATATATCGTTGGCCGTCTTGGGTCGACCAATCCTCTTCGATTCGTCAGAAACGTACTGATGATCGTCTTTGAACCAATCGGCGTGATCCTCCACCTTCTTCTTCCAATGATCGATCAAATCCTGAATTGGTCCGGCATCACCGCCATACTCGGTTGGTAAAACTGATTTCGGTATATACTGATATATATCGTCCATTCTGCTGGTGTTGTGAATGTGCAACTGGGGGAAAAGATTGTCTAAATCAGGAGAAAACTTTTGTTCGCATTACTCACTCGTTGCTGGAGTTTAGCTTTCATCAAGGGTTTGACCATACCCATGATGGTATCGAAGAACGATGGTATATTAAAGAAATGCATTTGTTGAGGTCTGCTAGGGTAAGCTTCTTGATAATAAGTCATAGTTTTTTTCATGACGGACGGGCTCATTTGGGTCATATGGCTCAAGTTGTACCCAGTCAAATCTTGAAATATTATTAAACCTCCGATGTGGCATTGGTCGTCTTCATTGACCATAATATCGCTGATCATCATACTAACTTTGGTGATGGTTTCTATTTTATAAAGCGATGGATCAGCTACGGTTTTATATAGCAATACTCTGGGAGAGTCAGGACCTGCTGTCCTCGTAAGTGGCAGTATCAAACTAAAAATTTTTAGTGTTAAGATTTTAAGAGTACTGTGACATAAAGGAACGCTCACCCCATCTTAAGTATCTCTTGTATCTGTTTGTCGAAGGGATCTCTATTTGAAAAGAACTCCGGTATCATACCTTTAAGGGTGTACAGCGAATCCAATTTGCTTTTTGTCTTCTCCAAACTGAATTTGCATCCCCTCAAGTAAGTCAAAATCAATTGATCATCTACAAGATGAGTAACAACAATTATTCCTGGTCATCTATGTTAATAAAATACAATTTTCTCACCCATTCGAGGATTGAGATGTGGTTGCTTCTTCAACCATTCCTTAATATGTTTGATATCTTCTGGTATACGTTCGGGAACCTCGTTCAGATCTGCTATGGCCTTCGCCTGGAGTTCCTTCGACAAAGGTCTTATAGGCATGCTTCCGCAGAGTAAGAAATAATAAAATGAAATGGAGCAACGGAACACGTTGGCTAAATTTGTGGCACGGTCTTAAAACTAAGTACTGATAAGTACAGAATCTTTATTGATAATCTTAAAACAGATAATAAAAGAAAAACGAACTATACGGCTACTAAATCACATTGAGTGCTAAGATACAGTAAAATAAAAAAAAAATGTATGTATTATTAATTGAAAATGAATTCCAATACACAAGTTATCCCAAGAAATGTTGCCACAAATGGAAATATTGTTTCATTATGATTTCCGAAAAAATATTCTTGTGCATCGTTTAGAAATCAAATGCATTAAATAACATTTTGAAAATATGGAAAGCTATATAGAAAATGATTGAAATTTGTGTGTAAAACAAAGAAAAACTCAAATTCTGCATAAGCTACAAATCTTTGATATTTAGAATGCAGACTTAATTGTAAATAAGATTTTTTAAAAAAAGAAACGATCACAAAACACATTAAAAGAATGGAAGTATGTAATTCGTGTTAATAATAAAAGGAAATAAATACATGGCATTGTCTAATCCGAAATACTTCTTAACTTTAAAATTACTAATTACAATTTCATTTTGCCTGAAGCAAGCCATATGTTTAAAGTCTGGTGCTTATACAGCGACAAACTCCTTGACAATAGACTTACATAGGTATGTTGTCATTTACAGTAAATATTGTCAAACTTAACCGCGTAACGTCAAGGCTATTATATTACCAACTGAAATACCAACGCAATGCAAGCGTTTAATTGTTTACTATAGAATAATTTTACGTATAAATTTAAAATGTAAATCCCCTCTTATTTTACTTATTAGAGGATTGCGGGGATTACTAGTTGTCAGACCACAGACTTTTAGGTAGAGTAATAGACTAATATACTTAACAGACTCTAATAGTATAGAATATATACGTATTTTTTCATCATTTTTTACCTTATGGATTGTTTAAACGTTATTACGTTTATTATTGTAAATGAGCGCCATAACTCCAACCTTTTCTCTTAATATAACTTACAATAATGTTACTGTCGCCTACAATTTCTACGAATACAAAATGTCTGCGCTTTCGGTACTAATCATATGGCGATTGTTTTGAGAGGAGTCATATTCCCCTGCCCTCGCTGTAATTCGTGTTGCCTACGTGTTAGTGAACTGTCCACATACATAATTCCCTAACTGTACATACATATGGGCGTTCTTACAGAATATTTGAGCGAATTTAGAATGAAAAGGATTATAAAAATGCAAGGTTTGAGGGCTTACCCAAACAAATAACAAAGGTAGAGACAATAAAATCATTTTTAATAACATAAACTTTTAATTTTATTTTTGGTTATTCTTGAAACTTTTGATTTAACAATTATAAACAATTCCTAATTAATCAACATTTAATTTCCTAAACGACCCTTCGATTCCAAATGTATCGGTGGCCGTTTTGGGTCGACCAATTCTCTTAGATTCATCAGAAACGTACTGGCTATCCTCTTTAAACCAACCGGCGTAATCTTCGACTTTCTTCTTCCAATGATCAATCAAATCTTGAATTGGCCCACCTTCTCCACCGTACTCAGTTGGCAGGATCGATTTTGGTATATATTGATACATATCCTCAATTCGGCTAGTGTTATGGATGTGTATCTGAAGAAAAAGAATCGTTCATTTCGAAGGAAAGCTGTCATTGACTCTACTTACTCGTTGTTGGAGTTTCGGTTTCATGAATGGTTTGATCATACCCATGAGGGTATCGAAGAACGAGGGTATATTAAAGTAATGCATTTGTTGCGGCCTGCTAGGGTATGCTTCTTGAAAATAAGTCATTGCTTTCTTCATGAGGGATGGACTCATTTGGGTCATGTGGCTCATATTGACGTTTGTCATATCCTGAAATATTATTAGACCTCCGATGAGGCATTGGTCATCTTCATGGACCGTAATATCGCTCATCATGATCATAACTTTAAAAATAATTTCTATTTTAAAAGCTGAAGGATCGGGTATGGTCCTATAGAGAATTATCCTGGGAGAATCAGGACCTGCTGTCTTCGTAAGCGGCAATATTAGACTGGAAATGTTCAATGTTAAAGTCACAAGGAGATTGTAATAAAATTCCATATTCACCCTAGCTTAAGAATCTCTTGTATCTGCTTGTCGAACGGATCTCGATTTGCGAAGAAGTCCGGTATCATACCTTTAAGCGTGTACAACGAATCCAATTTACTTTTAGTCTTCTCCAAACTGAATTTGCATCCCCTCAAATAAGTCAAAATCAATTGATCGTCTGCAAGAAGAACACGTCAATTATTCACAGTCATCTGGGTTTATAGAACAAGCTTTCTCACCGAAACGAGGATTGAGATGCGGTTGCTTCCTCAACCATTCCTTAATATGAGTAATATCTTCTGCTATACGCTCAGGAACTTCGTTCAGGTCCGCTATGGCCTTCGCCTGGAGTTCTTTCGACAGTGGTCTAATAGACATGCTTACGTATGGTAAGGAATAATATAATCACATGTGGCAACGAATTTTTTCGCACAATCATAGAACTAAGTACTGATAATTACGTAGTATTTATCGATAATCGTAAAATTAGCGATAAAATGATACAAGGTGCAAGGGTACTCAATTTTGGTCGTATGCTAAAATGATAAAAGATAGAATAATAGAACAGTGAGTGATAGCATCGTCTAATTTAACACATGTCAGTGGCGTACCTATGGTAGGCCAAAACGGGGCAATGCATTGCCCCGAAAAATCAAAGGCTCCGACAACGGGACAAGGTTAGTTATTAGGTATTAAGAAAACTGAATATTTTAAGGAAAAAAAAAATAATAAAGTTAGAGAAACACTTACTTCGAAACTAACAAAACAAATTCTGCCACATTTTTTTTCTTTATTACTCGATACCACTCAAAATGTCTCTAAGAAAGATCAATTAAGTATTGTCATTCGAACTTTGCTTATAATTTGGGATAAAGAAAAATGAACTATACGGCTACTAAATCATATTGAGTGCTAAGATACAGTAAAATATAAAAAAAAAATCTGTATTAAAATTAACTCAAATACACAAGTTATTCAAAGAAGTGTTTCCACAAATGGAAATATTGTTTCATTATGTTTTCCGAAAAAGTATTCTTGTGAATCGTTTAGAAATCAAATGCACTAAATAACATTTTGAAAATATGGAAAGCTATAAAGCAAATGATTGAAATTTGTGGGTTTAACAGAGAAAGCTCTATCAATTTCTGACTGACTGAAAAATGTTCCTTGCAATATGCATCATTAAAAAAAATAGACTCAGACAAAAAAATACGATAAATTTAAACTAAAATAAAGAAAAACTCAAATTCTGCATAAGCTACTGATCTTTGATATTTTGATTGCAGACTTAATTGTAAATAAGATTTTTGAATTAAATTCACAATTGCCATTCTTGCTTTCATATTTTTTCCGATCAACAAGAGAACTTTTCTTGCAGCTCTACCGTGAAAAATATTTTCGGCTAATCGTCGTCGTAAGGTACGAGTGCTGACATTACTATTTACGTTTTTCAGCGGTTTCTATTTTTCCGTGGCCACGGAATCAGCATAATGATTTCATTTTTATTGAAACCTGGAATATTTTCACCTTTACCTTTTGAATCGCGTGACGAATTAAAGATTCCATCATATGTATTTGTTTATCACTTTAATATCTTTCATTTCGTATCAAGAACAACCAAATCGGACACATCTAGCTCCAGAAATGGTTTCTACAGTGCATTGAGATCAAAGAAATGAAAAAATCACATTATTTCAAAAACTGTTCCATAAAAAAAAATTATTTTGTAAACTATAAATATTGGAGTTGCAGGCGTTGCGGAATCATGAAAAACGAAGTTTGCTATCACTTACGTGGTTTTTATGCTGGTAGGAAATATTTGAAAATGTATATAAAATAAATATTAGAGAATCATATTAAAATCTACATATTATAAAGCAAATTAGGTATGTATTTAAAATATTGAAAAACTCGTAAAGAATGTAAGAATTGTCTATATTTTATTTGCTTACGAGATTAAGTTAATAATTCACCTTCATAATTATAATATAATAATTTCAGTTTGGGAGTATATTACACTACAAATTTAATTTATTTAGGATAGAACTAAACCCTCATTTTTGATACTAGAACTTAAGTTATACAATCTGCATCACATTACTTTTGCTAACACTAAAAAATAACCAAATAAAGATGGCCTTCAATTTAAATATTAAGAAACTTAAAGTAATCATTAATCAACATCCAATTTTCTAAATGACCCTTCAATTCCAAAGGTATCGTTGACCGTTTTGGGTCTACCAATCCTTCTGGATTCATCTGATGTAAACTGACTGTCGTCCTTATACCAATCTGCGTAACTTTCCACCTTTTCCTTCCAATAATCTATGATAACTCGATAGAAGTGTAAGTCCCTTAAGATTTAGCTTCATAACTTACCGATTAAATCTTGTAACGGACCTGCGTCACCACCATATTCCGTTGGCAATATCGATTTTGAAATATACTGATACATATCTTCTATTTTACTGCTGCGATGAGCGTAAATCTAAAATTTAAAAAAAATTGTTAGGAGTGTCAAAAAAGATGCTTGTGTAGAGATCGGACCCTTTGCTGAATTTTTTTCTTCAATAACGGCTTAATAGTACCAAGCAAAGTATCACAGATGGATGGCATATTATAAAAGTGCATTTCTTTTGGTCGCACAGGACGACCCTCGTAATAAAAACCTATCATCTTCTTTGTCAGAGCGGCATCCATATACTTCACGATATTACTGATGGTTATGCCAGTCATGTCGAAAAATGCAACTACACCAGATATTACGGCTTGATCATCTTCGGATAGCAGAATATCCATTATCATGAAATGCAATTTGTACAACGTTGAGAGTTTTACAGTTGTGGGGTCTAAAGGACCCGGTCGAGTTATTATCACTATCGGTGACGTCGGTGAAGCAGATTTCAAAGGCAAAATCACGCTGGATAAAAAAGAAATAATGATTTGATGTGAGAGAAGATCTGATATTTATTACCCTGTTTTCAATAAGATTTGAATGCCTTTATCAAAGGGATTTCTATCCAAAAAGAATTCAGGCAGCATTGACTTAAGAGCGTAACTGGAATCCAATTTCGATTTGGTCTTCTCTAAACTATATTTGCAACCTCGCAAATAAGTTAAGATGAGCTGGTCATCTACAATTGAAGTTGAAGTGCGACACAAAGCAAGTATAAAAACACTTACCCAATTTTGGATTCAGATGTGGTTGCTTCCTCAACCATTGTTTAACGGATTGTATGTCATCTTTTACACGATTTGGATTCTCCTGCAACTCTGAGATGGCTTTAGCCTGCAATTCTGTTGAAAGCGCTCTAACCAGCATGTTGTCTGTTCCTGTAGGTAGAATCGAAACGAATAGCAACAAGGAAGCGATAGTATTGTTGTTGTTTGAACTTCGCGTCAATGCATTTACGTATTATATTTTTTTGAGAGAATATGTTATGCCAACTAATGAATTTATTTTATTGCAACAGATGCGTTCCGTATTACTTATATATCCATACATATATATAACCAGAATATCCAGTCATTATCTTATACTGCATTAGCATTTATGATTTTTTTAAATTAAATGTTATGACGCGGTTTAGGACTACGATCAGAGTCGGAATGAATAAAATTTGTGTTCGTATTAGAATAACAAATATGGAAAATGATTTTTTAATGCTGACCGTCATAACAAAATTGAAAAGAAAAATACGATGATAGATACTTGGATGCTCATCGAAACCTTAATATCACATTTTAACACTCGTGACACAATGACTTGTAATGCTCGTACATTGAATCACTCGCCGCTACGCGACTCGTAATTCAAACATGCACTCGCATTACATAAACGTCATTGTGATACTTGTGTTTTAAAATGCTATTACAACCTACATATAAAAATGTCCTCTTGTTTGTCACTCTCTGTGGCGATGTACATTTTACATTAGATGGTCACTCTATTTCTTAACAGTTCTTTTATCTAATATATTGTGATGTCCCGATTAAAAATTTTGGATAATTTGACTATTGACACAATGTCATTTATAAAAATTAATTGCTGATATCATTCAGTAAAATTACTTAAAACGAAAAACGACTATATGAACAAAAACAACAAATAAAAAGGATTTTTGGGAAATAATCACTGTTTTAATTTGTTTGTAATTATTACATTTCGAGGACACCGTTGACAGTGATCACCTAAAAATCATAGAAAAAAGAAGTTTTCAAAAAAATAATCGATTTTTTATGAATGTAAGTTTAATGAACTGTTTACTCAACTCTTAGGGATTCTTTTATTGTTGTCTTTTTGGTTAAGTTTGTTATTTTGTTAGTAAATGGAAATGTATTAAAAGGGCGAGGGTTTGTTTTACATTTTAATAAACGTTTTGAAGTAGGCCCATGATATACATATAGGTGACAGTGACAACAAAAAAAAAAAAAAAGAAGAGTGCAAGTAAGTGAGTGCGCGACGTCTGCACGCGTGCAATTTTTGAAAGAAAAATAATTAGTGTCGCCACCAAGAGTGTGCGCTCAAACATTATACATTTGACGATCTGGCATGTGTTAGTAGGTTTTAATAATTATGTTGACGAGATGGCTTTTGACACTCTTGCTTGACAAGTCATAATTTACTATACAATTGTTTTTCATGAATATACCTACTTAAATATTTATGAACATATTGGCTGTGTACCATATTGTTCTATATATTAAAAGAATTAATTATTACATAATGGTTGTGTTCCATATTGGCTATGTACCATATTGTTCCATATATTAAAAGAATTAATTATTACATAATGGTTGTGTTCCATATTGGCTGTGTACCATATTGTTCCATATATTAAAAGAATTAATTATTACATAATGGTTGTGTTCCAAATTATTCAATATATTAAAAGTAAAGATTCTTACATTTTGGCTGTGTACCATATTCTTCAATATATGAAAAGTATAAGTTATTACATATGGGTTAGGATCCATATTATACAATATACTGGGAGTATTAATTATTGGTTGTGTTACTTATTACTCAAAATTTTAGGTACATTAATTATTACTTAATATTACTGGTTGAGTATCATAATATTTATTGCACCGTGTGTTTGGTGTAAACACGTTCAGATTGTATCCTGCTGGCGTTATTCTCCAAGATGGAACCAGAACTAGCGATGAGCAGTCGATCAAGGAACGTGGGTTCTGATTGGAGAAGTTGAGGCAGCCCGGCAGCCCACAAGCGTAGAAGGACATATAGAAGGCACGCCGGTACTGTGCCGGAACCATCAAGTACGAGGCTGTGCCGACGTTTGGACGATGTGTGAGTTTATAAGCGTTTGAGTTGTTTAAGCATTTTAATTACTGTATTTTTATCGGACACTTGCGAATGTAGTTTCATTACTTCAAAAAAAAAAAGTAAAACTATTAACTAACTTGTTTTATTACACAACAAATAAAGAAAAATTGATACATATTTAATATTATTTATTGTTTACTGTGTAACATTTATACATACATTTTAGTGTACTTATGATAGGTATAACAACAATAATAATAAGTAATCATCCAGCCTGTCGCGTGATGCTCAATGACGCCAAACAACTGTCAGCATTGCCAACTTATGAAAACAAAAAGTGTAACATTTTTACTAGAAAAAGAGTACCTACATTAAAGTACATTAAAGATCTAAAACAAGGATAATGCTGAGAAGGTTTGTAGAGACGCAATAATTGAGACCATTAATTTTTTCAGTTGTCACGATTTATCTTTTAATACTGCCAAAACAAGTGTTCTGCAATTTCATAATTGGCAAAGTGATGTTAAGCCTATGTCATTGTCTATTGGCGCAGATGTCCTGAATAGTAATGATGACTGTAAGTTTTTGGGTATTCATTTTGATAACAACTTAAATTGGAGACTTCACTGTACCAAATTAGTTTCGAAACTTTGCTCCGTAACTTATTTGATTTTGAATTTGAGACATAATTTAGAAAAGTATCAACTACTTGCTGTATACTATGCGCATGTTGAGTCGCATCTACGCTATGGCATTTGCTTGTGGGGCAACTCTACACTTGCTAGAAGCGTCTTTATTTCGCAGAAACGAATACTTAGAAGAAGGTAAATCGCGGATGACTGAAACCGCGGATACGGAGTCAGCGGATAACGGGGTACTGCTGTAATAGCTAAAGAAGGGAGGAAATGTATATTTTATTGTATAATTAAACATGTTGCCGCAAGTAAAAACGAAACCGTAACGCAATTTAGTAATGCAAATTATTTTATTTTTTTATTACCCACACTATAATAGTTATTTGTATCACAAGGCCAGAAACTATAGTTTTGCGAGTGTGCAATTTAGTTGCATTAAATTGTAGTGTTCAGAATACAGATCTCTCATATTAATCAGACGAAACGGGTACAACAAAGAAACGCAAGAAGCCTGACTCTGTATCAAAAGCAGACATTTAAAAAAAAAGCTTGTTGAATGCAGTTATCGAAATTTACAAGTTCAAAAGGAAAATACGGATAGAATGTTTCAAGTGCTTCAAGAACAAAATACGTTGCTTCAACTGCAAAATTAACTTATATAATATGACATTTTAGTTTAGTGTAGTGACCCTGATAATGAGTAATTTTTCTTTATGATTTAACGAAATTGTTACTGTAAATCTTAGGTATAATTGTGGTTCTTATACATATCCGTAGTTTCACCCCACATAATTTGCTTCAAATTTAGTTTTGTAGTATTCTGAGGATCGTAAGGCAAGTAATTCTTCAGTACCTTGTACATCATTTTTAGTGAGTTTACCTTTTGACTCCCAAATGGTAGTTACTGTTTCTGAAATGTTAGAAACGGATAAAAAATCAAAACTAATTACTCTTCAAACGAAATATAAAAACTTTTTGTATTTAACACATTGTATATGTATAGTTATGCACGTTTGTGCATTTCATCCTCTTCAAAGGATCTTGCATTTTTTTCACAGAGCTTGAGGATATTCTTTTAATATCGTTAGGGCTAATTGGAGGCATCCCACTTTCTATTTGATTTATTATATATTAAATTAAGAAGGCAACGTCTGTAATATTTTATTTTATTTTAAAATTACCAGGCAATAACTGCAACACTGCACCCACCGATTTTTAATTTCTCAATTGTATAACTTTCGGAATCACGCAGCACATATATTTTTTGGTTAAGCGCCGAGTATTCGATTTTCGGTTAATACAAAGTTGCTTTATTTGTAATGATAATAACAGAATGTGTAAATAGTTTTCTAACCATAAAATTGGGGAAAATGACAACAACCCGTATTATTATATCTGTACAGCCGCAACATAGAGCGACAGCAATACATATCAACGCTTGTAACTATCTTGCGAAGTTAGTTATATGTTTTGGTAAGGTTTGACGTCATAGTTATATGGTATACCCGAAGAAATTTAATTCGTTACACCCGGTTAGCTTTGGTAAGTTCTGATAAGTTCGAGGAAAAACGCCTTCACTGAATACTTGCACGACATCCCACTGGCAGTGCATATTAAAATGAAGTCATGTTAGTACCTACCTGCTTAATATAAAAAAAGTATTTTCCGGTAGTCAATATAATCATCACCTTAAATTATAACGTTTATCTTTAATTTGTTATTTTTAAATTATGTGATTAACCTAAAAAACACATGCATGATAATTATTGTAAACGTTATTTGATGAGCCTATTATAATTTGTTTTATTGGTTAAAGTTATACTTGAAGTAAATAATTTTTATAAGTATATGATACTAATTGTAAGTGTTCAATTAGTAATTTTTAATGCGATTATTCCGCAGATAAAATAAAATAAAAATACAAGAAAGTTATATAAAAAAAACTTTTATTTTCAGGTATCAACGTCCTAGACTTAAACTAAATTCTCTATGTACACAAAAATTACATATTACAAGGATCCACGCTCGGTATAACAAATATTGTTGTAAACTACCAACTATCATAATAATTACTCTCTCTAACGCCCTAAAATAGAAACAAAACAGTACTAACAATAATGTTAATTAAGTTATATATTAAAGTATAGCGTATCACATAAAAAATAGTAACAACGTACAAAATCAAAAAAAAAATCATATAGCACCAAAAATTCGTACTTAAAAAGTAATACTGATAGCGATAACAAACTCGAAACGAAAAATGCGACATCACTATCAGAAATCTTCGAACAGTTTCAACTCCGAGTCTTCTAGGGGTCTCGCCGTCCTGAAGTCCACCTCGGGGTACTCGTCGAAGTTGCTCGTGTCGCCATCGTCGGCAACTTTTGGTACTATCGGCGGCTGTAACCACAATACATTTAATTTATTGTTACAGATTAATTTCTCGCTATTAATACCTTTAGTTTCCTCAAAAGGACGTCTTGCCAATCGACGCCTTTGAACCACCTGTGCCTTTTGATGTCTTCAGCTCCACACTGTAAAATACAAGCGAGGATTTAATGAAAGCGATCAAAGGAAGAACATTTTCGACGCTAACCACCTTCATGTTACCCAGTCTCTTGGTCCTGTCCTGCACCAGCAGCTTCTTGATCAGATCTTTGGCGACAGGATCTAAGTGTTTGGCCCATTCGATTTTACCACTGAGTATTTTCTCGTAAATGCCGAATGGGTTGTCGTCGTAAAAAGGCGGATAACCGGCCAGCATTTCATAGATTAAAATACCTGCGAAGCACACAAAAAAAAATGTTTTAAAATAGACGCTGGTGCCACCTACCTATACGTAAAGGAAATGTTTTTTTTACCAGCAAATTGCGTCAGTAGTATTAATGATAGGAGGAGAAAATAAACCATGTTTAACACACGTCAATTTGCACTGCTGGTGGTTTTTAGAGTTTTATTCTTAGCCGGTCATGTCAAAGTTTGTAATGGATCTTTACAATGGATGTGCCGTAACAGCTGCTCGGCTTTTACGTAAACAAAAAATTAAGTGTTCATAAATGCCGGGTAAAAAGCGCGCGAGTAAAGCAATAATGGTTAACACAATAAAAATATTAGCTTCACAACGGGAAATATAAATAGGTATGTGTCGATTTGCCTGGAGTCATTTCGAAATTTCATTTTTAAACTTTTGACCGTTTTGGGGAACCCACAATTCAAATATTCTGGTTTTCTTTTTGCAAGTATATCCGCATTTATTTATGGAGAAAACTGATTGTAACTTACAAAGGTGGGCCACAACTTATAACTAAACATAACTTTAGTTTTGGCTCTGGATTTGTCAGATGATCAGATGGCACAATATCGACCATAGATGAACATCCCCTGTTTTTTATTTACAGTATTGCAATTGCCCAGTGGCAAAGTGATCGGATTCGTAATTTGAAAGTTGCGAGTTCGTGATATATTTTTTTCTTGTATTATTTTCAAATGATTCAAAAGAATATCATTATTAACTATGATGAAGATGCAAAAGAACTTTTAACTTTACACAAATTTTCTGTAATAACATTATTTAATTAGATATACTGGAAATGGGTCAATAGTGTGGAAAAGTACTATAACATCTTTACTATAGAACATACAACAAAATATTAAATACAATAATTGTACCTTAAAAGGAAATTTATCTATCTTGTTTAACTCTCTGGTCACTTCCAACATTTCTGCTACGATTCGTACTGTATAGGACCTATCGCACAAGATCCGGTGGATAACCATTGTTAACAAAAACAGTAAGCGATTTACTTAACTTAGTATGTATTATGAAACTGAGGGTGCGCTATGCCTAACATACGATTTTTTATAGCTTTAAGTTTATTAATCTTTTGACGTAAGGGATAATTTGAGTAGAAATTTATCTCGCAGAGGAAGTCGGTTCCGTGTACCAATGACAGTTTGATGATTCGTTGTAATCACTTTAGTATCCAACAAAGGAACACAATTGTTATTCCCTTGCTAAATGGTAAATTGCATCGAACTATGAAAGCTATTGAAGATATCGAGCATACAAAATAGGGCTTATGAGGCTTCTCATCGACGTACCAAATAATTGTCCATAGAAGCGCTTATTGAACGTAAAACCACGTAAAACATAAAGAGTTGAGTAAGAAATTTAGTAACTCTACAAATCTGTCGTTACTAATGGAGGTGTGACATTGTACCAAGTGTCAACCAAGTCAACTTCAAGTGATTTTACCAACAATAAAGCAATGACGGATGATATGAAAGGCAGCGTTATTTTTTGCAGTCTCTAATAATTGTAAGGGACCATTATAGGTAGATTATTGAAGAAATATGGCGGTAGCAATTGATTTAATTGCTTTAGAAGTTGTTTAGAAGTTTTCTTAATCTTATGATTTCTGTGATCCGAGTTTGCTTTGTTGATTACATGAATTAAACTAATTTTGACAATTAAAAATTACTTTTTTGGTATGTAGCAAAGCAAAATCAACACATACATACTTATTTTCCCAAGCGATAATCGATTATTGATGGCTTGTTTTTCGTTTCTTAATTTGACAACTCAAAATCCCCAATTCATCATCTTCGAAACAGTTTAAAATTTATTAGACTTTTCTATTCATATATCATCCCGGTAGCAAATAGATCCACGAGGATATCCGGCGATTTTAATCATTTTCACTAATAATTCGCCCATAAATTACTTGTCGAATGGGTCATAATCCGAAATGTATACGACTGGATATTAAAAATTACGTTTACGCCATTAAAAAAATCAACGCACTATATTTTATGACGAAACCGGCGAGTTAAAAATATTAAAGTTCGAGTAAACTGATTTTATTTCTGATTCGATTTCCGCTTACCTAACGCCCACCAGTCCACCGCTTTATTGTGTCCTTTGCTCTGGATGATTTCCGGAGCCAAGTATTCTGGAGTTCCGCATAATGTCCACGTTCTGTCCGTCAGTTTTTTGGCGAAACCGAAATCTGTGATTTTGAGATGGCCCTCTCGATCTAGGAGTAGATTTTCTGGTTTCAGGTCCCTGTAGACGATGTTCTTCTGGTGCAGGTAGTCTATGGCAGTGATAATCTCGCACGCGTAAAAATTGGCCGTCTGTGTACTGAAGCGACCGGAATTTCTCAAATAGGAGAACAACTCCCCACCGCAGACGTATTCGAAGAGCATGTAGATGCTCGTGTCATCTTTGTGACACCAGAGTCTGAAAAAAAATTAGTTATTATTTGAAATGTTACATTATTTTCTGTTTTTTTCGTAAAGTTCTACTCTACCTAAATAGCTTAAAATATAATTCGTATTAACTTCAAATAGATAAAAAAAAGGACTAACATCTTGTTCTGAAAAATAGTTTTAAGCAAAAGAATGTTAAACATCTGTTTCTTATTTACAGAATTAAATCTCTATCGACATAGCGTTTTTTCGGTCAGTTTTCATACACCTTCTAATGAAGAAACTTCAAAAATGATTTTATCAAATTCATATTTATGCAACTGTAATCAATATTAATAAAATCCACTCCCAACACTGAAGAATGTAATTCTAATGTCAAGGCTTTGAGGTCAACGTTACCCAAAAATTCAACTCGACTGTATTACTAGGTCAAAAGTTTTCGTCAATTCTCTTTCACTTTCACCGAAATCCCTCTGCGCCTAGGCAAATTTACTTTTCCTTTATCGTCTAGCGTTTATTTAGTAGCCGATTCGAATTTTAACGGTGAAAGCTATAAACCAACAAAGTGCGAAACCATAATATATATTATATTAGGCAGAGAAATGCATACAGCTCTTTCATAATTCAAATTTCCAATTCGTCGAGGAGATAAGTATTAATTAATGGAGCTAAGGATGCGTGTTGACTTATTCAGACGTTGACATGAAGGAAATAAACAATTAGTAACTGTTATTAAGGCAATACGGTTTAATGGTATGTTGCATCATTGTCAGTTTTGTGCGTCAAACAGCAATATGCATAACAAGTTGTTGGATGGGTGACCGTTTTAATAAAAACTTCTGCACTGACATCTGTCGGTAAATAAGATTTATAATGATTTATCGTAAAAGACAGAATTCTGAAAGATCATAACCTCCAAACCGCGTAAAATAAACACAGAATATCGTAATAATACGTTTACGCCAGCGCCATCTGTACGCGTAAAGTATGCGAACTTAATATTACTTATCTACGATGATGATGCGAACTACCATGACTATCGCTCCGTTGCCAAATGATGCTAACTAAGAATTTATGAATGAAAGAAATTGTGCCGTCAGAGCACTTTCAAAAATTAATTATGCCTTAATGAGAAACGATTTAAAAGAAGGTTTAATGAAGGGCCATATATTATTATATTCTCTATCATTCTATGACATAAAAAAAAGTTGTGCGATTCCTCATTTACTGTGTATGTAGGTACCCCTAAAAATTTAGCTTTGTAAAAGAATTTACTACAAAGTTTAACAGCAAAAGCAACTAGGATAAAGATACCGTCTTGAAACTCAATAGAAATGCTATCAAATGATAAGCGGATGGCTCCAAAATGGATGGATATATGGGCCTAGAACCAAATATTTCGAAAGCTTGGGCATGTACCCGAGTATCTTCCTGGCGGAAACACATAGTCCAGTTATCAAAATGTCAGCCATCATGGCGCTGAGCTCAAACAGAATCAGCTCCGAGATGGTTTGAGAGTGTCTAGAAAAACTAAACGAACTAGGCAAAAAGAACCAGGTAACCCTTCTGTGGGTTCCTGGACACATAGGAGTGGAAGGAAACGAAATAACCGATAATCTCGCTTGCTGCGATGATGCCTGAACACTTTTGCGAGTTAAGTAACAGTACAATATTGGAGGAAGGTAGAGCAGAGAGAATACAAATACTGGGAGGATCTCTATTGCAACCTGAAAGGCCATCTGAGAAGGCTCGAACTAAGCAGAGGAAGCCGAATGGAGATTTTGTGGAGGACAGGATGAAACATCCATACTCTCAAATTGTGCAACACACTGTGCAACTCAAAGGCCCTGCACCTGGCATCATGTGAAATTGAAGAGGGAGAGTTACCTAATCTGGGGCCTTCTGACATTTTGCATTTTTTAAAAAGGAATTAGACTGGACGGCCAGCTGTAAATATAGCGAAAATAGGGGACACACTACAAATTTTGGGTCGGAGTATACTATCATCCTTATCTTAAATACATCATATTGCATATTTCTCAATTTTTGAGTTAAAAAATCTGTTCTATTTCCAGATTTCCAGAAAACGCTGGAACAGCTGTCTTTTGGATTACAATAGACTTAATTTGGACTTATGTCTACCGTTTAAAACGGTGGTGACAATACTAACGATTTTTGTTTGTAATTTCGAAAGGTTTCAAATGTTCATATCGGCATTTCAAATACAAAATTGTCTTGGGTTGGTGGAAGCCCTACTTTGGGGCAGTTTTCAATCATACACGCTGCAATAGAAGTCGAAATTCAAATAAAACTGGAGTAGTCTCCCTAGGATCTAGGATTAAAGACACACGAATTCTTATTTCCCTTTTTAATAAGCGACACCGAGCGCATCCGTCCGCTCCAATAACCTCGCAGACAACTCTTTCCTATTCGAAGATAATCGATTCTAATAAAACTCGGGACCGCCAACCTATTTTCGTCGTGTTCTTGACGGAGACCTTGTTTCCCGTCGAACGATTAAAGACCTGTACTCGGCCGTTTACCACACGCACATGGTACAAATAAAAAAAAAACCAGCGTTCACCAAACCGAATTAATCTTTCTTTGCAAAAAAAAAAAAATTGAAAAAAAAACTAAATTCGCTCGAATATAAACCGAGACAGGTGGGTGCCCTATCTGTCAATGGAGCGAGACACGCTTCCTGGCAATGGAACGGACAAACGCGACTTGTTAAATTGGCGCGTATATATAAAAAAAAAAAAAAATAGATAAGGCCGATTCACAAAAACAACTTTATTTTTTAATTCGCATCGGTCGGTGGTGTAAAAATAATCGTCTAGTGGTTATATATAGCTGATTCGTTTATAAATGCGATATTCGAACACGTAAACGCATACCTTCAATGTTTGTTTGTTTGTTTGGTTTGGTTTCGTACGGGGAAGTATGCAGGTGTACGGATCTTACAGTAATTATATTTCCCACGTTGAAAATATTCACGCTTATATTGATATAAAAATTTGAAATCCAATTTACAACTGTTGTATCCATATGGGGCAACACTATTAGGGCAAATTTTCGTTTTTCTTCAGGCAGAAAACAAAAGAAGCTTGCAGAAACACAAGATATTTTAATCATTTAGTTTCAACCCTCGAATGGTAACGGCTAGTCTCACCGACCTGGCGTTAATAAGTAGCTTATATTTCGTATATTAAATGTATGACGTCATGTTGAGAACAAAACCTTCATCTTCAACATCATTCACGGCAAATCGTTAGTATCATAAGACGGCTTCAAGCAGTATATTTTCTTTCATTATCCGAATGATAAAAAGTCATTGTGCGTGATTGCCAACGCTCGGTGGCCCGTACGGGTGACTCAAACGCAGCCGGCGAATATGAACCCTTTTTTCAGTTCCAGTAGCGAGCGATGGAATAAACTTTATCCTTTAGATTTTAAAATCTGTGGTAAGGCACAGACATATTTACAATATTAAAAAAACAATAACATCGTCAACTAAACGCCGTTATCTATGAATAAATGCATAATACTATATTTTGCAAACATATAGGAGCTTCATAAAGTAATATTAATATTCCCAGTCTATCAGAGTTTATTTACCCTTTAATTGTTTCCAGTTCATTGAAAAAAAGGACTGAATTAACCTTTACTAAAAGCGACTGTTCCAAGTTTTCCAAGTTTTATGCATTAACCCTTTATTAAATATGTCTAATATCTCGCTGTATAGTGAAGGAATTTCGTTAGGCGCATCTGGAATTTCTGCTTCTGGAAGAGACTCCAATATGCTCCTCATTATACCAGATGCAAAATCCCACTCAGCATATTCATCAAAAAAGTAAGTATCGTCATCTTCACTCCAACCAAATTGTATATCCTGTATATACAGGTGTTTTTCTTCGTCTCGTTCGGAAAATTCCTGAGGTTCCAAATCAAGTACACCCCGTAACTGCGCTTGATGTTCATATAGTAGTCCAACACTTGGAGCGAAGAAGTCTTCAGTTTTCAAGTTTTTGCTTTTTGCGTTTACCTTCTTTAACAAGTACAAACATTTTTTATGCAGTATATTCTGGATGCCGCCTCATTTATAGCTGTGTACACTCGTTGGCAGATTATATCATCTTCGTCGTCCATATTGAAGAGTAAATTTCTTATATCACATTGATATATAATACTACCTTCCATCTCCACCGTCAATCTGTTTATATGGACGCAAGCAACAATTTCAACCTCATAATGCATTTGGGCATTGATCCACCCCAATCTGAAATGCATCTAGAAAGCTTACATAAGCGGCGCAACCCCACAAGGGGTGTTAAGCCATCATATATATAATGCGCTGTGTTCTATGTTTAGTGATACTATTAGCTTCGTACGGGCCCCATACCGCAATATTACGGTATATCTTTAAATGCAGAAAAAGTTCTTTCAACTTCGCAACTAGTTAGTGGAGCAAATACCCCAATAGCTACATTCACGACGCATCGATTTAAAATATCCACAATTTCATCCACACTGACCCATAAACAGTGATTGGCAACATTTTGCTTGAGTTTGGCTATAACATTGTTATAACATTTTGATCGACATCGACGTAATATAGATTCATCCGGAATATGCCGTTGCGTATCTTTATTGAGAAAGCGCTTTGAAATGGGCTTCGTACAAATCTTGATAAAAAGTATCATTTTGCGAATCCGGATTCATATTATTTAAATGCAGTTTAGTTTTAAGATGTTGGGTGACACTAGAATGATCTCTGTATTGTATAGTGGTTCAACAAATACTACAATGAATCTGCGATACACCTACAATGGAAAGATAATCGACATGATCACCAATTGAGCGTTCTATTGGTCTCTGAGCTTTAGATATACTCGCCATGGTAACTTCTTACCCGTTAAAAAACTACACGAAATTAATGCAACTAAAGAAGAATTGGCTTCTTTCAATATAAAAATAAAATAGATAAAATAAATACTAAATGTATATAAAAAAAACTAAAGATGTATGAATACGAATATTAAAAAAAATGATAAATAAAAACCAAACTCATGGGAAAAAAAACTAAAGATGGATTTGTACATGTACCTGCATACATGAAAAATGTTTAAACCTAGGAAAAGACAAACAGCAATATATGCAACGACAAAGCTGCAAATGCGTAGAAATATATCTCGGATATCAGACCAACGTATACTTTCCACTATCAGTGCGATACTGAATTATGCACTCGCAATATCTGCGTATAAGAATGAACGGGCAGCTATGCTAACAAGGAGGGGTTCCCGTACGGTCTACCGAGCTCTGGTGATCGTATATTTTCATGAATGAAACGTTGTGCGTGAAGTAAATCTTTCACATTGTTTCCCATGAAGCTATTTACAGGTAGCGTTCATTCTTGCGTATGCTTTCCCGACTAGTATTCTGTTTAATTTCAAATTACCCAATAATTTTCTTGTTCCCTAACGAAATCCGTCATTTCATTTAATATTGCAACGTAAGTTTTTAAATAAACAAAATAGATGCTTACTTATTGAAATAATAGTAGATTTTGTAACAAGGTTAGAATGAAAAAATTCGGTGAGTGAAAAATCTTAGTATCGAAAAGAAAGAGAAACTCTCAGGGCCGAGTACTTTTTTTACAATATTATAAAAATCTCTCGTGATTGTAAACTCTCTTGGTTTTTTAGCTTTTGTATTAGGAATTGCAACTAGTATTGCGGATCCCAAATCTTTAATGTCGGAAATTTTAATGTTGTAAAGTACCCAAAACACCAATAACAAGGGCGACTTAAAAATAAAGAATACATTTTGTACGGAACTTTCCACGACTATCTACTAGCGAACGGTTTAATATGCAGCGTCTGGAGAATGTTTTGATAGGCGGCGTACCCGAAGCTCGGCGGGCCCTTGCTTATAAACATTACGGCGACTCGGATAGAGGTGTCTGAGAATTGTAACAAAGGCAGTTATATATTAAAACTCGTATTGTAAAGACCTCCGTCTTTTATTTAATTTGATATATACCTCATATATTTTATTTCTAACAATTTCGTTAAAATTTCTATTTAAATAATAAGTTTTATTTACCTTTGCAACTAAATATCTCACCCGGAGCATTATAGCCTTATTATAGCAATATAACCTTGATCCACCTCCGCCTACCATCATCTTGTATTTGAAATAAAAATTACATTCCCAATGAAAAACAAAAAACAAAAACAGTGTATAATTTCAACACTTGCAGCAAGTGGTTTTTTAAATTCCATATTTCTCAAACTACTGCTCAATGTTTAATATTAGAGGACCGACATCTCAAAACATCTTATGGATACGTTCTGAGAACTGCTCTAAAAAACTGTTTACTATGTGTAACGTTGAGATCACGTCCAATATGCAATAAATCAATTTTATACACCAGACGGTTTATTTCAAAAAGAGTTCTGAGCCGGTATAATGCTGCAACCTAAATTTTTAATTTTATTCGGCCGTAAGAGAAAGGCGAGAGTCCATTTTACACCACTTATTTGTTTATACAGTGTTAATTTGTAGTAACTCATGAGTTGCTTAAACAAGTGTACCTACTATACAATCCCCAAAGATATATGATCTATTTTGTTTATATTTTCTTCTAATATTAAATTAAAATTAGAATTTCTATTAAAATTAAAATTCTCCAGCAGATCTGTAATCTCCATAATATAAAAATGCATAACTACATCGGTTGGTAGAATAAACTTACAGGTTTACGATGAACGGATGTCTTATCTCCAATAAGATGTTCTTCTCGTTTTTCACATGCTCCACCTGTTTCAGTCTTATGATGTCCGCCAGATTTAAGATTTTCATTGCGAAATACTCGTCGGTGGATTTGTTGCGACATAACAGCACCCTGCCAAACGTTCCAGTGCCTAGAAAAGCAAAAGCGAGCGAAAATTAATTGGTGGCGTTCAAAAACTGACATCTCAATGCAAAACGGCGTCTCCGACGCACGAAAATGTACCGATTTAGTTTAGAGAACAACGAGGAATAATAAAATAATCACGGTGACGCAGCAGACCCGTGATTACTTTTTTGGCAAAAAAAAAATTCGTTCGTTTTTTGTACCTATTAATGGAATGACAATTTCTGTTCAATACGTAAGGCCAATAGGGATCGTACACTAGCAACACGGGTTTATCAAGGTCAAAGGTTCACCACTAACTGATATAGAAATTTAAATTAATTTTTTCCCCAAAAACGGTTTCTCTTTACTGAAACGCTAACGGACAATTATTATATGCATGTATTTGCAAGTAACTGTAATTTATGTATTGACCAGGAACTGTTGAAAACCTATATTGAGGCTAATAATATACAAGGCAACGTTAATTCCTTGTCTGGAAATAACGACATTCTCATTCCTCTTATAAGTGCAACAAAACAGAACACATAAAATAAAATTACAGGAAATAGCAAAAACTAACAGTTTGTTTTGCAACAATCCCCGAATATATAACCAACCGATTATTTGACATCGGCATGTACTTAATACTTGCTTTACAACCATATAAACATGGGCACGCTATAAAATTTCCTTGCGTCAATTCTTCGCTAGTTAATTGAAGTGGAAAGGTCTCTTTATTTATAGCTTACCGCACCATAAGGAAGCCTATGTGGCTTTTGTAATGCGTCAACGCAGTTTTAACGCGTAATCTAAATAATTTTATCGTTGTAGCCCCTAGAAGAGAGGAAAGTAATAATAATTTATAGTTTATAGCTAGCTTTTAAATATTTTTTTTTACGTACTAATTATAGCTTGGCTCTAATTTGTTTAACCTAGAATTTATCCAGATCCAAATAAATCGCGGAAATAATCTACATAAATATCAATACCAAAGAGGTATTTTTTCTAGACTACTTTTAGTTGTATTTATTAGGTCGGGCTATATAAACTATAAAAATAGGGAAATAACAATAAATTTTAACGGTCTTAAACGTCAATGGATACGAAAATATGACTGTTTTCCCCGAAATCTATTTTCATTTAAACATTTTAACATATTTTCGCAGATGTTAGTTGACCGCCACGGCTATTTAACAATAGCCGTTCCATAGAAGCAACACACATCATACAAAATACATTTTATTCGTGCGTAAAGTTAATGGCCAAAGTTTATCGATGTATAAAACGTCTGGAAATATCCAAGGGTTATAAAGTCGTATCGCAAACACTGTGTGAAGTTTTTGTCTCTTTTAAACAAAAGGGGGTAAAAAAGGTCGCTTAATACCAGCGTCGAATGACCTAATAAAAATCACCCAACAGATGAAGCAATCTCGTATGATGCTGCTGCGAGAAATACACATCAGCAAATGTAATAATTATTGCCTGGATTTCTTTTTTTAAATGACCGTGGTGAAGACAATGCTTGTCCAGTCATTTCAGCTTCTATAAAAACAAACATTTGCAATAAAATAGGGCTTTTATCTGTTCTGATCTTCAAATGTGTATTTTATGGTTCGTTTAATAGTTTTAATATTTCCGAAACGTCTCGTATGTATCCATAATCGAATGGAACATGAATAAAAACAGAAATATCTGAGTATAATTTGAAAAATTCTTGACACGCCAAGAAAACAATACGATTTTAAATTCTGATGGGAAGATAAAAGATTATATTGTAACATAATATGCGTGGTTTTAGTAAAGAACTACCTAACCTTATTTTAATTTTGTAATGTCGACCCGGTACGTATTTAATAATATGGCTCGGCACAAAATATTCACTTGTAACAACCAACAACTAGGTTTGTATATAGTGTATTCGGAGCACCACACATTTTTTAAGTCTAATTTTTGATGCATTCTTCTAACACAAAACGCAAGCGGACACAAATAACACATGAATAACACAAACAACACCTGGATCAACAATCTGATGTCAATTACCAATTATAGCCAAACTAAAATTTTATACCGAATTGAAAGTATTGAATTGAAACTCCCCTAAGCGGCATATCTATTTTAATACATTGAATTTTTGAATAATGATATGTTAAATCGTGAATGTTATCAATTCTTTACGTTAAACTGTAATGTTAATAAACGTTACAGTTGCTTAAATATGTAAATGATTTCACTATTCAGTAAACATTTATGCAGAGTAATTGAAAATTTCCCTTAAAAACATCTTCGCAAAAACTATATGCTCGTATTTATAATTAATTAATTCAATTTGCAGGTTGCAGGTATACATGCAGATGCAATTTATATACCCATATACCTACCGTGAGAAATGAATTTATATTTAACAAGTAGGTATATATAATTATGTACCTAATACCGTAATTCTGTATAGATTCTCCAGTAGACAAACTATAAAATCACTAAGTTTGTGCTTCGAGAGAAATATCGCCCGATAATAAATTAACATTTGAGCGAGTTGCATTAAAATCGATGTAAATATGTAATGTGCGATGCATTATACATAGTATGACCAATAAATATTTCAATTTCATCGGGAAATGAGCTCATAATTTATCGTTAACGTCCGTGATTGCGGTCGAGGTCAATAAATTCGATTCTAATTTTAGGTAATTTATTAGAAATTCGACAATCTCGCGGCATATTTCTCTTATCACGTGTACATAACCTATTTTATTGTATGTTGGCACGTGAAATTACAATAAATTTTGCGCGCTAAAATCTTTAATTCATAAAAGGGCGACATTCGGACTAAATTTTCAATTTTTAAAATTACTGTGGTAGAAAAACATTGTTTTATAGTAATAAATTTAAATCCAATTCAACAAACCGTCGACGGATTATGTGTTTATTTAGAGCTACCAAAACAAACTCGTGACCGAATCAAATCATAATCTTCAAACAAGACATGGCGTTTGGTGTAGCAATATTAAGTTTATAGCTTTCGTGGAAGGTATAGCATTTAGAACTGTATTTGAGCGTATAAACTTTGCATATTTACACCCGAATAGAGTTGCCCCGATCTAATTATACCTAATTAGACGAGTGAGTTAAGGGAACCAACTTGAGTTTCATACCAGCCGGCAGATGCCCTAATAAGATTATATTCTGAAGACGTTTATTCAATGTATCCAGGTCCAAATTACTTTCGCGTGTTTGCATACGTGCATATGTTTCTAAATTTAAAGGGGAAATATGTACATAGATCAATGTGCATAGATGAGTACTGCATACGTTACGTTACACTGTATCCAAAATGTGATCTTTAATGCCAAAATTAAAATAGAAATACACAATTTATTCATTGCAGATATACTGAGAGTTAGCACGCTACATAAATAAAATAAACGGTCTGTTTGTGTATAATAATATAAATGCATGAAAATATTAATTTTCGTTGTTTTTGCACAAGAAAATAAATATATATTTTTTAAAAAACTCAAAGTTTGCCACACATTCTATATTATAGTTATCTGCATTACCGATGAATGTGCAAACTGTCAAATTTTAGGGGTACGTGGGTATTAATGGAGTTTTGTCGAGTTTAATTATCAAAATTGTTATTCTGTAGGAAGAAATAAGTATCTGTTACACAAAGGATTATTTACTAATGCAGAATAATACACTAAGGGTAAGTTAACATGTTTTAATAGCTCGAGGAATGTAGATTTTTAAACGGTCACTTTTATGCGCATGCGTGTCTTTTCCTGGTGACGGAATTTGACATTTTACATTTAATAGGTAGTCGATCTTCTGTGTGGAGATATGCACTTAATTATAAACTAAATAAAAATCGTAATTTACATACGCAAACGAATATATTTACACGCGCAAACGAAGTTATTTCAAACGTATCGTCAGGGATGTAGTCATACACCAACACCTATCTTAATTGTTATAGCGGGTCGGTTCTTTCAACTTATTCGTTCCATTTATCAATATTTAGGTACCCTGGGCGCCAAAACGCTTTTAAAAAATTAATGCACCGTCGTTATGTACCCATTAAGCACGCGTGCCTTTTATAAACGTCGATTCATCCGTCTCTCATTTGACGTCAAAATGTTTTATCTCACCAACGGATAATAATTAATCAAAGCGTGTACCTCAGATCCCCTGATGTGTTCATTCGGCAGAGTAAATTTGAATTTTATTTCCTCTATATCGAGTTAAACAATGTGCCTTTGGGATGATAATAACGTTGCTTTTACAAATAATTAAATGAGGTATAAAAAAGAGTTCATCCTTTTGATTGGGTATCTAATCTAAATGTTATTACATTTGCATAAGTGCTAGATTTCATCTTTAATAAATTTTAACATGGATTTACGCAATATCTCCATATAAGTACATTATATCGTGAATTTTAGTAATGAAACTTTGAATATTATTAATATTATAATTGCATACTCATAGAAGGTGCTTAATCATTTTCACTTGTATTTAAAAAAACTTTAAGGTTATAAAATATGTTAAGAAAAATGTTGATACAAACATTATTTATATATTAATTTTTGGCTACCAACTTATTTATTTTCTAAAGCATACCTACACTATTCAATTTTTTATTATTTTGGACTGCCTTTCTTTCCTAAGTGAACTTAGACGTTTTTACGACAGGTGTAAATTCCATAGTTTACGACATAATAATTCTTATGATATGATCATATGCACACACACATACGCTATAGACCTAAGTTAATTTTAGGTTGTTTGTTGGAATAACGTTTTTACTAGTAGGTGAGTGTGAATGAACAGAACTTGCTGACTTTCTTGTTTATTTACATCAAAAATTTATAATAGGGAGTAAATAAATCGTTAATACTACATTATATTACGTATTTGCGAAAATTAATTTCCTTTAATTTTTCGCACATTATTTCATCTCTTCCGTAAAATTTATTAAAACAAAACCGTGCTTCGTCTACTTTCCTTATTTATACTGCTTGCTCTAAATTTAGAATTTTGCCAGCTATGTTTGTCGAAATCAAATAAATGCTAATGTAAAAATACCGTACAACCAACATCTAGAAAACAAGACACGCGTATTTTTATTTACCCCAGCAATATTAATTTCTATAAATAAAGATTGTACGGCATGTTTGTTGTAGCAACATTGAACCAGTGCCGGCTCGTCAGGGGAGGCTACGGAGGCTAAGTCTCCCCTATTATTTTTAATAAAATAAGTAGCGTTTATTATGTATTAAAATAATGTTTAAGCATCGGTTACATACTAAAATGAAGCAATTTTGCAAAAAAATATATAATCAATAGTATATTTATTTTATTATTATTATTACCTATTTTAAAAATGCAAACAAATTTCCAATAATGCGCGAAATTTTACTGTACGCACTATAATAGCAATCGAGGAGGCTAGCCACAGATTTGGATCCGCACCGATGATGGCTGAAAGCAAACCGGCAAAATCGTGGTTTTAGTTCATTATGGTACACTAAATGTGCTTGGTTAACTAGTTCATTTGAACGGGAAAGATTATTTTGTTGGCCATGTCTACTTTTTTGTAACCAAACCGAAACGTGGTCGAAATTAGGTTATACAGATTTAAAAAATCTACCGCGCGCTATTGAACGGCATTCTAAGTCTAAAGAACACATTTCATCGTTGTGCAAATTTAAATTATTTGGAAAACAAAATATTGCTGCTGCTGTAGACAGCGCGCGCAAAGATGCAATTATTGCCTATAATAATGAAGTTAGAGAAAACCGCAAAAATTTAAGAAAATTAATAGACGCAACAATATTTTTAGCATCACAAGATTTAGCTTTTCGAGGACACAATGAGACTTCAGATTCTTTTAATCGTGGAAATTATAAAGAATTACTCCAACTCTTTAGTAAATATGAACCTAGTTTTAATAAATTTGTTAGTAGTAATATTTTTTCGGGTACATCTAAACCGATACAAAATGATTTAATAGATTGTATTTTTAATTTAAATTAATTTAAATTAAAGAAGCTCCGTTTTTTTCTTGGCAAGTAGATGAAACCACATATATTTATTGTAAGTCTCAATTATCAATCATATTACGTTAGGTCAAGAGCGGTGAAGTTATTGATTTTTGGAGTTTTTTGACGTATCATCCGGTCGAACAGTTGAAGATTTATTTAACCTTTTATCAAATAACAGCGAAAAATATGATTAAAAAAAAAATTAGTCGCTCAAACATATGATGGTGCATCTGTTATGGCAGGACATTTAAATGGTTTACAAAGTAAAAAAAAAAAACATAGCCTTAAATTTAGTTTTGAGTAAAGCTTGTAATATAAACAAACAATCTACAATTTTCTTTTCTAATTTAATTGTTATTGCTTTTAGAGTTTATTTTTAGTTTATTATTACGTTTATCAAGAGTTATTTTTACGTTTTTATTACCTTTTTACCTATCACCGCATCCATTTTCCTATCCAGGCAAGATTTCACTATCACCTCTACGTGGTTCTTGCTAGACAATAATTTATATTTTATTTGAATCTATTTTTTTCTTCAATTTTTATTCTACACTTACAATGCTACAATAATAACTATAAAAATATAATTTATTGACCGAGAAGGGTTACTCCCTTGAACAAAACGTCACGAGCCGCCACTGCATTGAACGCCAACGTGTTTTGGGAGGACATAATCTTTTAATAGGTAAAGCCGTTTTATAATAGGCTTAAATTTGTAAATAATGTAGAATTGGATTACGTTCGTCCAATGCAGTTATTTCACAAGTGTTTTTAG
Source organism: Cetonia aurata (assembly GCA_949128085.1). Taxonomy (NCBI): domain Eukaryota; kingdom Metazoa; phylum Arthropoda; class Insecta; order Coleoptera; family Scarabaeidae; genus Cetonia; species Cetonia aurata. The sequence goes on along the minus strand of OX421884.1, from coordinate 5,362,504 downwards.
AGGTCAAGTCCAATCAAAGCTTGTGCAATTTGTTTTTAAATATTGTGGATTTGCCCAATGTATTTCAAGAGCAGCTTTTAATAAAACCACATTGTTGATGTTCACTATTATCATCGAAGGTATAATTAAGAACTTCATCGGGCAAGTTTTTTCTATACTTTATTGGACTCTCGCCCAATTTTTGTGATAATAAAATAACACTACCTTTGACGCTGCATTTAACAATATTATCCCAAACTTTTCTGTATAAAATATAAGGAGGTACTGTTACCGTTGAAAATTGCTATAAAAAAAAAGAAAATGTAACCCTTCTGCTGGAATATTCCCCGAAAAATTTCCAATAGTGTTTGAAACCCGGAAACTCCACAGTCGGAATCGAACCTTGCAAGATTTATTACTGTCGTGCATGCATCAACATCGATGACATAATCTGATTACGTCGCTGGTATAACTTGTCCCGTTGCCAAAATTCGAAACAGATGTCGCGTTATGTCGCCGAATTTTCTCGAATTATTCGGTTTGCAATGTTAAATAAATTAAAACGTGCCCGGGGAAAATAGCGGTCTTTCATATGTAGTTGAAAATATCTTTTCATGCTCTAGATATTTTATGTTGTGGGCGTGATCGTATGAGAACGCTTTGAATAATTAAACAAGAAAGGGTGTGTTATATTAATTTCTTTGGGATTTGGGGTTAATTATGTTACGAATTGTAAACGATTTTATGAATATAAAAGTAACCTATTTCCTTGTAAGTTATGTCATTGGTAAGTTATATCAATATTTACATCACTGGGAATTCGGAGCGTGCCGATATGTACGAGTGTTTGATAATAATGAGATATGCAATTTAGATTTTAGATTCGTAATGCTGATTGCATATGTGGAAGGAGTTTGATTTTCTCTTAATGAATAAATAATTGAAAGACTCATGAAAGATTGTATCTTTTTTGTTAACAAACAGTTTTTATTGCATTTAATTATGAATATAACTACATTCAAATTTTAACTGTTTCTAGTTATTAGCGTACAGATAATATAAACACAAAAAGTTAATTAAGAAATATCGGAATTAAAATTATATTTGTTGTTTTTCTCGGAATAAGTCTCTGTAGAAAGCGTTTATCCATTTTTATACAACATATTTTTTCATTAGAGTAGTGTAATGCACTGACTTGTACTTTTTAAAACTGAACAATGGAAAATGTTACCATTGTATCTTCAGGTTTTTTGGTTCATTGGTAAAGATATATTTTATGATGAGAAATCTTCCTCGTCGTTGTTTTAACTGAACTACATACTGAACATATCTAATTAATTGCCTCTAGATGGCGCTCTAATAGATCCAGCGATCAATTGGTGGCGAAAATATTTAAATAGCTCCATACTTATATAAAAAGAATAGTTTATAATTATTTAATATTCTTTATGTTTCTTTAAGTTATACAGTATGTAAACTAATGCGGTTTTTCCAATAGGAAACACTTTTTTAATATTATTTATTAGAAAAAAAAAAATCAATACTGTACAATGTTTTTTGCTTGATCTGAACCTAACAAAAACGCTGTTTAAGTGCAAAATAAATTTGCCATTTTTCGAAATAACAGTAATATTTACATTTTTTCCAGAAATCTTCAGTTTTATAGCGTAGCCATGGCTTGTCTGACAGATGTCATAAAATTCATTTTGTCATTATAGTGAATATACATAAAGTAAGAGATGCTAACATTAAATCAAAAGATTTTTCTAATTAAACGGTCGGGCATAGGAAATGTTTCATTTAATTAAACATTAAATTTATTTCATGAAAAATATCCTAATGTTGCCGCATCAAGATCGGTTTTTAAAAAATAAATAAAAGAAGTTTGACGTTTGATTGCTAGACAGAAATTTCCCAAATATATGGATTGGGCGATTTCGACCAATACCTAGGCCTGCAAGTTCACCCGATTTAACTCCAATAGATTTTTTCCTCTTGGGGTTATTTAAAACAGAAAGTTTATAAAGAGCAAACACCCAATGATCTGCAATCATTAAATCAACTGTTACGATCAGGTGTGCGTGGAGTGCAGACGCAGTGTGTGCTCCACCTGATGCAACTTAGTAAGAAAAACGGTACACACGAGTATGACGTCTTGGAGTCGCTGTAATGATTAATAAAAAAAAAGAAAGATCCAAAACGTAACGATAACTTTATTAAAAAGGTAAAATAAAAAAAAAAAAAGAAAAAAACTGGCCACGTGGTTGCTGACTTCTGATATTAAGATTAATGCAAAAAAAACAGCACGTGGTTGCTGGATTCTAATATTAAAATTAAGGCAAAAGAAGGAATAGCACGTGGTAGCTGAATTCCTGAGATTCATTTAAAAGTGACGCAATTAATCCGTCTCTATAAGTGAATAGGGAATGACTGCTAGTGAGAGCAAAGTTACTGGCAATTACAAGTTAAAAGAATAAATAGCAACAGTAATGAAATAAAATAAAAGAAAGCGATTGATACGTTTTAAATAGGATTACTTAGCTGTTGCGTGAAGACAAGGGGCTTCGAAGCTTTTGTGTATGCTGAATGGGCAGCACGTGGTTTCTGTGTTTTCGAGTTAAAAAGCCCGTTACGACGGCAAAATTAACTGAAGGGAACAGAGAGCGCGTGTAGCGTGCAAAACCCTTATAAGCGCTCGGTAGGTAGTAGAAAAAAAGGATGAACCAATAGCACAGTCAAGAGATGCACAAAGGATCATAAAAAACGAAGCGTCTAAGAGTTTGGCGCGTAAATGAATGAATTTAAAATAACCAAGTTTAAATTTCGTGGTGCGTAAGTTAAATATTCCCGCGCGAAAGGGAACCGCTAAGTGACGTAACTGTTTTTCTAAAGTCGTAATTGCAATTGCCAGATTAAAAGTAAAGAACATGAATTTCAAATTGCCTTCAAAATAACGTTTAAATCGCTGATATTGTCTATGATTAAAAAAGCGAAATGAATTACTGAAATCAAAGTCATTTTCGATTCAATAAAAAGTGTAACACAACGAACTCGAGAAGTGAATTGCGATATGTTAGGTAAAGTTTATAAAGAATTTCGCAGTAGAGCAGAAAAGTGTGTGGAAAACAAAATATCATATGTTTTGTTGTTAATTTGCTAGTGTTTTAAGACGATTTTTATTGCTATTAATTATTCTTATTTTATTGTTTGTATGTAGAACAAATAAACGTCATAATTTCATCCATTATAATTAATGATCATTTTAGCTGTTCATAAGGAATTTGGATAAAACAAAACTTCAGGAACTGTTTTTTGCAAAGAAAATGTAAATATTGTCGTTTACTACTGAAAGAATACGAAATCCCAAATCAAGAAAACGGCTATTTTAAATTTGATTTTATCACATTAATAATCCAGCTTATAAATAGTAATTTGGCAGCGCCATCTACACGATAGGATATAGATATAGAGGTAACCAATAACTCATTTATCTTTCTTGTCACATTAGTTTTTCTTGTGTTTCATTTCAATTTTAATATTGCTTAAGTCTGAACAACAAAAGGATTTTTTAATAATATTTTGAGTCTTCATTTCTGAAATATCCAACACTAATTAAACTAACGAAAGGAATGGGGAAAAAGATATTAGAAAAACTGATTAACTTAACCTCAAAAAAGATTAAAGTTGTTGGTCATTAGGTCTTGTGGAATTAAAAATACAATTTCCAATAACGCAGTTTTATTAACACGATCTTACTATACTAAGAACATCGACGAATAACTAACTAAAAAAACTAACTCTGTTAGTTAAACCGTACGGGCAGGTATATTGGAGAGCGCGTGCGTCATAAGCTCGAACAAAGAAAATGCACTATCCTACGATGAGATCATCATCGATAGGGTTCTTACAAAGAAGTTGATTTGTTTTTTTGTGTTACTATTTCCAATAAAAGTGTTAATGATATTACGTATTGATGCGCATTGATACGTATCTTTAAATTTCAATCGATTTAAACTCAACAAATCAGGGGATCCAGTTACAAAATAGTACCTAATCAGTGTCCATAAAACGGCACAACGGGCCGAATGTTGAAGGAATGTTTATTTATTTTCCTTTTCGCTAACGTAACAAGGCGTAATACCAAAACAAAATTAGCTCCGGTTTACTTTCGTAACGGCTCCACGGCACACCGCGCCGGATCTTTCCGAAAAGTGCGGTTTCTCAATGGAAGACATACATACATACATACATACTTACGTGAGTCATTACGTTCAATGACTAACCGGAAAATATTTTTAGGTAGTCGAACGCACTTTCCGCGCGTAGGGCCATCCGCTGTGCGATGAATTCGTATAAAATTTCGCGTATCGACGTGTACGAAACAGCACATGCGATTTATGCATGTAATTATATGAATATATGTGCGAGAAAGAGAGATATTATAATAAACTATCAAGGAAAGGTGTATAAAATTCTACAATCTGTATATCGGTATTCGGATATCCAAGGGATTAATAGCATCATCCTTCTGAACAGTTTACGTTTAATGTTAACTGCAAAAGGAAAATTGTAGATTCGTTTATGCCTAAATTACTTATTCTTATAGTATATATGGATAGCGCTTTGCTAACAGGAGCCAAGTGATTTTTTGGAGTTTTGAGGAAAATCGATTTTAGGTTTTGATGTTCATGACAAATTGACACATAGGTATATTTTTTTAAATCAATTATGCCTAAAAACTTACATATAAATAAGGACAATCCACTGTTTTCATATCAACAAAAAGAACTTTAGTTTAGAAAACACCCCTTTTGGCACTTAAAAAATAAAAAGTCGGTAGTTTTGTCTCTTAGATCTATATTTAATACAATAACACAATATTATTATTAGAAAAAAATCAGGGGTGCAAAAGCTAATTTTCTTCAATTTCAAAACCGAATTGTTGACCAAACCCTTCCAGACGCAGTTTTTGAACTGCCACACCAAATTCGGCAATTCTTGAGCAATTGAGGCAAAATGAGCTTCGTCGCTGAAGACAATTTTTCGATAGAAAAATTGATCTTCATCCAGCTTTCCTTTCAGTACTTACAGCAGCTGTATTTTGTATGGTTTCATACCGAGGTCCTTACGTAAAATCTTCCAGATGATCGAATAACACAAGCCCAATTGTTGACTACGGCGACGAATCGACATATCGCGATCTTCATTGACACTGGCCGATACAGCGGCAATATTTTCCTCGGTACGCACTCTTTGCATACGGGTTGGTGGATTAATGTCCAATAAAGTGAAACTGATGCGAAATTTGGTCACAACAGCTTGAATAGCGTGTTCGAACACAGCACGAATTTTGATAATAAAATTCAATGATTTGCAAGCGTTGTTCGTTTGTTAGTCTATTCATGGTGAAATGGCAAGCCTTACTGAGCATTTTTTGTATTGAGACATGTCACGAATCTTTTTTTTACACTAAAAAAATTTATACTGAAAAACCAAATAGCAAAAAAATCACCCGTTACTTAGCTCTACTAAATATCCATACAATTTCAGTTGTGTTTTTATAACCTGAGCGGTTATTATTGCTTTTGGTGTATTTGGACGTTTCCTTTTCTATCTCGAGAAAATTTCTATCGCGCAAAACCATCAAACCTTAAAAATAAATGGTAAATAAAGTCAAATGGGCATGACCCTACTTTAAATATTACTAAAATTAGTCCACATGGACTAAAATATCCTTTTGTTCCATCACTCGAACATACAAAATACAAATACATACATCCACTCATTGGAAAGTAATTTCCACGTGGAAAACAGAAAACACTTAGATCATCTCAAATCTTAACGCAAAGCAGAACTCTTGTTTATTACCACCTAGACGTCGATACTTGAAAACATCTAATATTTCATAGAATTATCTCGGCCTTTCTTTGAAATCTCACTCGACAGTATGATTGCGGTAGGCTCAGCTAACAGATCGTCCGCCTTGACGAATTAAAAATAAAAGATCGCCGAGGATTTTCGCCTTGATATCGTCGACGCATCTGCCCGCCAATGTTTACAATTGCAACACCACCAGAAAAGCTACTCGTTTCTCGTTCAGAGTAAATATTATGACGCCTGCTGGTCTGTACGTCTACATCGTCGCTTGAGCAAGCGAACGAATGCCATCTCCCTGTGGAAAACGGCGCAACTTTGTTGCACAAAGGTATCTACATACGCAACGCTAGATAAGCAACATTTTTACACGATAATTACTTATTACAAAACTCAACTAATCGGGTGAAATCAGCCTGGAATATCATTAATACTTTTAATACATCAAAAAAAGGATAAAAAATTAGAAATTAAGGTAGGTAACGAAAGCATAGATGAACCAGAACATGTCGCAAGTTGCTTTAACAAGTATTTTAATTCTATAACTACTGAGTTAGTTTCGGGTGATGTGCAAGATCCCGCAAAAATTACATAATACAATAAAATACAATATTCTAAATGATATTTTTAAGTTTAGCGATTGTAAAGTTTTTAAATATGTTACATGACAAATTACACAGCGGTCAGACTTCCGTTGATAACATCCAACGGAAGTCTGACCGCTAGAACTTAGTAAGGCATGTGATGTGATAGATCATAGTATTCTTTTAAAAAAGACTGACTCACGACTGGTTTGCTAGTTGCTTGGACAACAGGATACACTATGTCGAAATAGAAAATTCAAAGTCATTCCGCAGGGGAATGTATTGGACCCCATGTATTGAGTAATTTGCTTGTTAAATCTTCCACCAATCAAAATTAGAAACGTCAAAACTCAATATAAATGTCAATATTGAGTTTATTTAATTAAAAATTGCATGAATTGCCGAAAACCTGCTTCTATGTATTTCAATACTCTGCGATGGCGGTTTCCCACAACGTTGTCCAACAACGCTGGATTAGCATTAATGTTAATCATTTTTTGTGCAATTCTCTCGGCTAAATTATCCACAGGTGTTTTAAAAATCCTGTTTTTATGAAAGGCCATAAAACAGACTTATAGCTCTATCTAATTTTTTTTTTAAATTGCATGTAGTTAACAGCAAACATTTTGAAACTGCTTGAAATTCTTCTAAGCAGTTTTTTATGGAATACCGTCAACAAAGGTGCGTCAACAACTAACGAAGTTCTTTCTTCTTCTTCAGAAAACACTATAGGGCTGTTCATAGAAGAATCACAAACTAGTCAGAGCCAATCATATAATATGAAATCAGTCAGAAAACTATTATTGTGATTCTTCTATGAACAGGCCTTCTAGTTGCAAGTTGTATGTTGAGGTCGAAGGTCAGAACTTCTCAACTGGGGTGGGAAACTTGGAGTCATATACCCTTTCGTCTCTGATAGAGCGGGGTGAGTTGGAAAAATTAGTTAAAAAATAGTTAGTAATTAAAATACTCTAATCTGGGGGTTGGATCATCGTCTTTGTATCGAAAAAATAAATTAATTGAATAATTTCATCTCGTTAGGTGAAAGGAAAGCGGTCGTCACGGAATTAGACGTTAGCTGTTATTCAATGAAACAAGCTAGACGTCTGATTCGAGTGAGAGGAGGTGGACGATCCTGAGGGACGACGACCGTCTAAACACAGGGGTTTTCGCTGTCTTGGGCTCGAGCCCAGGCAGTGGTCATAGTCTGCTTAAGAAAGTCTCGAAAGAGTGGAATTTGTAGATCTCGATGAATCTGCTCTCAAGATTAGCCTGAGTGTCCTGTTTTGAAGTACCTCGAGGGACTTTAAGTTTGGCGGTGACCACGACGCCCCATAAACCATGGGACTAGCCTTAATATTGATTTGTAAATCAATGACCTGTTGGCTAAGTGGAATGGACTCCTCCGACCTAACATGGGAAGCACAGAGTTGCGGGCAGCGAGAAAGCTAGTTCTGAGCTCGTCACGTTGCTTCGCCCAGACGAGACTTCTGTGGAAGTAGACTCCTAAGTACTTAACCTTTTGGCTTCACGGTAAACTTACGTTTCCCACGCAAATACTCAGAAATACCTCTCTTCCTTAAAAATCCAACTACAACGCGTTTTGATTCGTTCAACTTCAGTTTCCATCGAGAGGCCCAGCGAACGAGGTGGTGGAACAAGCCAGCTTCTCGCTCCTGGTAATCGCGTATATGGGGGTGAAGACTAGCGTAGATTGCGGGGTGCCGGCCAGGCTCCCGAGGGAGGTCTGTCAGAAACAGCAGGAAGAGACGTGGCCCCAATAACGATCCCTGCGGTACACCGGCGAGGATATCGCGATAACCAGCATGCATCGGACTCCAGCAGTCCTAACGCAGAAAGATCTACGCTCAAGGTAGGATCTGATCAACCTGATCAGAGAGGGATTGATGCCAGAAACAATCAACTTATGGATCAGCCATTTGTGCCAGATAGAGTCAAAGGCGCGCTGAAGGTCACAGAAAACTGACGCTACGGTTTCTCTCCTCTCGAGACAGTTTCTGAGTGCCTCGGTGAACCTGAGGAGCTGTAATTTAGTAGAAAGCCCGGCTCGAAAACCGAACTGTTCGTCTTGAATCACGTGAAGTTCATCGCTGTCGAAGGTTAGCCGGTCGAAGATGATCGATTCGGCTATTTTCTAGACATTTGACAGAAGGCTGATCGGGCGGTAACTCTCAAGGAAGCGAGAATTTTTCACAGGCTTGGGGATGGTGACGACCTCGGCATGCTTCCAGACTGACGGAAAATGCACCAACAAGAATCGCTTGTTTAGCTATGAATTTGTACGAAGTGGATCTAGTCCACGTTAAAAGATGAAACTGATTTAAATGCAGTTGCATTTAATTTTATAAATCTAAAGGAGATGACTCTGAGGTACTAAAAGATAACTAATTTATTTAAAGATTAATTTCTGAAAGTAAAAATACATTTTATATAATATTTATAACATTTAATTTCCCTAAATTAAAAGAAAAAAATTAATTGTGTTAAAAAGGGCTCCCCCCATAGCATACGAGAGAATATTAGAAAAATATTAATACAGGAATTGCTGTCAATATTCCAAATATATAACTGAATAAATTAAATGATTTGAAGAATCGACATTGAGATAAAATAAACTCTTTGACCTTACTTAGAATGTACAGATTTTAAAATGTATATCTTATCATTTAACGCAACAATAGCTAGTATATTCACTACGGTAATCCTAAGATTAGATAACTTATATGTGGATATGAAACGTCTCCATGGAATCTAGTTTTTGTTTTATACTTAAACTTATCTATTGAGGAAGAGCAGATTACTGTGATTTAAAATTCCGCAATCGTAGATGAATAACATTCACTTTCAACTTTACGTTTTTCAATTTCTAATTAACATCGTTTTAAACTTACATATATGTATGTAGTAGGATAAGTGACACAATTATATATTTAGGAACGCTGCGAAAGGAAAAAATACTTCCAATACTTTCCCAATGATTAGTTCCTGCGTTCAATCTAAGTCGAAGAAAAAGTCGAACGATGGACAAGATCAATTAACACAAGAATATTTTTATATTATATGAACACAGTAAAAAGCAGACAATGGAAATTGGATTATAAATAAACGTATACTTTTATTAATAACTTGATGTTTATTTATGATGTCGTAAATGGGACAATAACAGTTAAAGCCTTGCAAAACGTGGGAGATTTGTTATTGTATACCTTTGCTGACGGTAAAAAGTAGGGCAGATGTGTACATAAATAAATCTGTTTTACTCAACGGCAGTCTAGCGTGATTTCTTATTAGTATTTCGTTTGGATCATGTTACCGCTTTTTTCTCCTCTCTTCGCGAATATTTTAAAAATAGAATGGGAGCTCTGAAAATACCACAGATTATTTTAAATCAAATTCTAATTGATATTCAAAGTAGGTTTTCTTGCAGATTTATAGCCAGATAAAAAGATAAAGGGGGGCATTTATTTTGTTGGGATTAAAGGCCAGGCAATGTTTCTATCAAGGAATTCGTTAAGCCTAACATTTATTTTCGATTCATTTAAAATGGTAACTCTGTGATTTTTACGGGTTTTAAATAATTCTGTATCATACATTTCATACACTTTGTACATATTTCGTAAAAGCAATTACTATACTGACCTACATGGAATTAGATTGTCGAGTTCCTGTCCAGTCGCTTTTCCACAGCATAGATTGCATGCATGTATATAAAAAAAACTATTGCGACATGTCTTATGCTGCTGCTTTTCTTGAATAGATGCGTTTGAACACATGACAGAAGGGATAAAAGTAAAGTATGAGCATATGGTGACCTTGTTAATATTGAATCTTTCCTTAAAATATTGCTCGGTGTCATCTATCAACTGTAGAACGACTAACTGACAACAGGGGCTTAAAATTTAATGGTAAATGATAGATAGTTTATTAATTCTCTCGACTAGAGTGTAGTATCGGACAAGTCAGTAATATCAATAGATACAAACATGTATAAAAATTAAAACAACAATTACATAGATTTGTGTACACTCACGGACACCCAAAATGTCCGGTCTAATGCGTAGTCTAAACGCAGCGAGCTGTTCAGGTGCGTTCGGAAGTTTACCAGCACCCGCGCCTTCCCCTTGCTTTGCGACTATTCCATTCTTTGTGAATTAGCCATATTTATGTATGATATTTGCTTCGTAGCGGTTTAGAAAGATATGCGGGTGAAGTTCATTGCGCTATTTCGCATACAACTTTAGCAAAATTTATACTTTTTCCTAGTTTTAATAACTAGTCATGGGCAGAAGATTAGGCCAAAGTGATTCAAAAGTTGAAACGCGAAAAGTGATTGTGAGTTTGGCAAATACGGATATGTCAGTTAGAAATAGCTGAAGTTTATTTATTGAATTCGTTTAAAACTTGGTTAATTGTTGTTTACTTGTGCGGTGGTAAAATTCTTATAATGTTTATGAAATCCCAATAAATTGTTTAAGTAGTATTACATTTAAGCAATATGATTAGGGGTTGCAATACCGACCTGCTTTACCAAAACCAATAATATTAAACTAATATGAATACCGGTATTTTGGTATATTCTGTATTTAAAGTATTAAGACAAAATGTTATACGCTCCTTCTTATCGGCTTTTTATTGTAATAACAAGTTTTTGTCGGCATTACCGCCAACTCCAGGTATCTGATTGTGACTCATGAAATTTTTTGTATATTGAATAGAGGTTTCGTAATCTGTATCGGCTTTATTTTGCACAAATGTAGAAAGACATACAGTTTTTGTTCTGACGTCTACCGTCGGCAACCTTTGCCCAGTACATTATTATTGTATTAATATTAAATCTGTTAACATTCTTGATATTAAGAAGTAAAACATAGGTCTGTAGTTTCGGTCAAAGCCCGGAGTAGCGTCTAAATGTGTTTGTTTTTTTGTTAATTTCAGCGTTACAGGGGGTGAAATAACAACAAAGAATAAAACTATCAATAAAATTGAAAAGGAGAGAACATAATTGATTTCTTTATTTAATTTCAACATTAAACAAAAAAGAAAATTCTTTCTGACATACATAAAGCCATCCCAAGAGATCTTACGACGGGGATTTTTCATACATCCACATAGTTATATGTAAAATGTAAATAGTTGCTTGGTAGTAATATAATTACTGACATGTGAGAAATTAGGTACGAAAGAAATCTTCCCCTTTGTGCTTATTTCACATCAAATTCGCCGTCGTTCAAGGTTTCGATGTTTTGATGTTCGGTGCACGACTACCTGCAATATTACATAATCCATCTCGCCGGCGCGCGGGCATCGGCCTTGGGAATTGTCGCTTCGTTACCAAAAATCGAAAAAATTATTAGTTTGACTTATTTTTATTCACCTTGAATTTCTTAAGAAATAAAATCCGTTAAAATCTGTAATACACCAACACGTTCCTTTTTGCCCTCTAATTAATATTTTGCAGAAAGTTTAAATATTTTTCTAAACCAAAATGCTTTACAACTGATGCAAGTTTAATAATAATTTTCGTAATATTACTGAAAACAAAAATCCCAATTCAAATCAGAAACAATTATACATTTTTTATTTCAATAATAAATTTTAAAATTTGAATTATTAAAATAACCTTAATAATTCTGCTGAATTATAATGAAAAGAACGTCCGAATGCTAAACAAGATAAAAGATACGTGACTAAACGTTTATCACCTTTAAAAACATAATCATACATCACATTTTCACCAAGAGAATACGTAGTTCCCCTCAACACATCTACTTTCCTTCCGGGAGCCTACTAAAATACCGGCAGCCGGTTATTCGCTTATAATAACCGGCTGCCGCGGCGTTGGGAAAGAGAGTGACGGGGCGGGTGTTTTGGTCCCGAGTATATCCGAACGGACCATTGCGCTTACACTGTGGCTTAGACCGGACATTTTGGGTGTCCGTAAGTGTACGTACGTATTATACAGGCTTGGGCCACCACACACGGCGCGGGCTCTATATGGAAAAGCATAGGATTTCTTGAAATCCTTTTTATTTAGTTGAATGCTAAACCTTTCTATGTACAATTTAAAATTATTTGGAATTATACAGCCTGTTCGAGAAAAAAGATCCACAACAAAGTTACCTTTTTTTACATGGAACAGTCATATTTGGAATCTAAAGACCAAATTAGGGCAAGTTCATGTAATACTCCATATTCCTAAACCCGTCGGTTTTTGAGACATTTTAAAATTTATAAAATTGCAGTACAAGTGAAGTGCGAGTGAAAATGGGCAAAGTAATACATTAAAACTATATCAAATGGCTGTAGTTCCGTATATACCCCTCACTTTTTTTAACTAGTTTTGGCAAGTTGACAATCATAGGCTTCATTTATAAGCCCAGAACCTGTTCTACGAGTTTCCAAAAATACAGTGCAGGAGCAGGTAATGATTTGGTTCCAGGAGACACATAAACAACACTGGAACAAACTCAGGCAAACCCATAGAAAGTCCTTTATTAAGGGGCCATCAGAGTGAAGAACTACTGGAGCTTAGTAGGAATCATCTTCGCATAGAGGTCTCCTGCTACAAGGACATTATGCACTGAAAGGACATTCACAGAAAAAGGGGTATCAACACCGCAGACACAAACTGCAGATTATCTAATAGAATCACAGAGATCGCATAATACCAGATCTTTTATGGATGCAAGGCTCTGGACCCAAAAAGACAGGCAATTTTTGGCCAGCCAAAATTGAACCCATAGGATTATTTTGATCAACCAGTTCGAGATCAGTGCATACTAGACCATATCATTAGGATATTGGAATGGCTGGCGTAATTGAATAGGTAAAGGAAATGGAAAATCTAACACAAAAAGCTAAGAGGTTGCAGTGTTTCCGGACACTTTATGTCAGACGGCTACCACAAAAAATAAAAAAAAAGCACGAATAACAAGAAAATCTAAAGTATTAAAAAATCTGTTCCAAGAATGTTACATCTGGCTTATGGGTGAAGCGTTTTATTTTTCGCGAGTTCTAGGGGTGGTGTGGAAGTAATAATTAGAAAGACGATTTTTTCGTTTCAAGAAATTAATGATTAATTTTCCTTTTCGATGTATTCCCCCTTGACCCCTAATACATTTCTCAGATCTTTCAAATAATTTATTTATACCTACATAAAAGAATTTTTTGAGTATATTTTTTCCTCCAAACCCTCTTGGAAATAAAAGTGGAAATTGCACCATTCCATTTAAAATAACAAAGTTGATATGAACAGCTTGTATGTATATCGGATGGGCTATTAAACTGAAAATATTTTCTTCAAGTAGATCTTCATCGGCCATGACTACCCTGCATGTTTCAAAATCAAATTCCAACTAGAACCGCGAAAAATTCTAATGAGCCAGTTCGATGGGACACCTGTATACATAATATATGTATCTATCCATACACGACTCGCACTGTCAACTCAAACCTGAACGATTTATAGCGCAATATTTTATTTTTTAAACCGCACCTGTTCTAAATCGAATATTTTTGCAGCAGATTCATGTTTTTACGAAACGTCATACGAAAATATTGAGTTCAATGTCGCAATATAGATCAGCTGATCGTACAAAAAAAAAAGGATTAAAGAAATCGATTCCTATGCATACGAAACGCTTTTAAACGAACCGACGAAAAACGTAGTGTTTTCAACCTACGTAAACGTACTAAATTTCAATTTTTCGCACAGAGGCAACACGTGATGCAGAAATTGTCCCAAGTCCAGGGCAAAAATATACGTTGGAGGTTAAGCCAGGATATAAATTATAGGCTGTGGGCAAGTATTTTGTGTTTCGAAGTTTTCCTGTCGTTCATTTTATTTATATCCGTCTATCATGAAAGCTGGCTGATGACAACTTAGCTCTTTGTAACGTCGTAGGAAGTTGTGGTTACCAAACGCTTTCTATGACGTAGCGATGACATTTATCGGTTAAAATGCATATAATAGTTGGTCATGCTTTGACATATTTTACCATTTTCTTTTAATATATTTTGCTTATAATTTTTAACTAGCATAAACTAGGATATGCAAGTACATTTTGGTGGATAAATTAGTATTTATTCTAATTGTGTTTTAAATTCAAGGCCGTTGAAAAGCGTAAGTGTTTGGATTACAGAATTGGAAATTTGGAAGCTTGCCCTGTATATACATACATCTATTGACTGATGAATGCTTTTTAAACAAACGGAATACTCGTATAGTGACATTCGAACGCACCACCTGTTGATTGCAATGCACAAACAATGCTTTAGTTACTGTGCCAGTAACAATTGAATTTTATCCAACTAAAAGCCAAGCTTGGCACGTTCACACAATTGCTTGCGCTGATAAAAACCAACAGAGATGAAAAGTAGAAAACAGCCAGACTTTCATACATATACTGAAGTTCACGATTTACAAAATTTAATATGTTGCTTGAAATTCAAACGCTTCGACGTAGAAAATTTTTTATTTTGGACGAAACTTAGAGAAGATTATAAGATTTTTTATTCAGCAGAAAATTTCCGAAAAGAATTCCTTGTCAACGCTAATCTTTTTTCCAAAAAATTATACTTTGGCGCCATTGTGCTGCGAATCAATAATAAAAATTGCATCAACTTTAGCGGCGAATACAAATAAATAAATAAAGTTCATTCAACCGACTTCATAGAGTACCGTCAACCAGGGCTACTTTGTCATCCCGGGATAACTTTGTCACCTTGTGCGGCATTTTGGATTTTGTTTTTTTATTTTAATTCTATTTTATTTTTATCTAGTTTTCTCGAAGGTGTTCGTTTGTTGTAAGTAATAAATTAATAAAAATGGTGAGAAATTACCAAAAAGCACCGAGGACCCGGAACTACAAAAACTATTCCAGAGAAGAAATTGAAATGGCGGTACAAACTGTAAAAAATGGTCTCTCGAAAAAAAAGAATCCACGGGCAACTCTATAAGTGTCTTGGAAGGCATATGCAAAACTTGCATATTTGAGATGGAAATAGAAGTTTCGGTAAAATTTATAGTTATTTCATGTACTTTTATGATGTAATAAAAATGAAAAGAAAAAATACCGTGAAAAACATGTAATATTTTGCGATTGCTACTAAAATTTACTTAATAATGTAAAAGTGACAAATTTTTCAGGTAATTGTTGCACATTAAATGTAATTTTACCAACATTTATTAATTTTACAAAAAAAAAAAATTTAATTTGACTACTACATTTTTATGGTATTTTTAGTCTTCAAGAGGGTAGGTACTAAAGTATTGTAATGTAATATCATCTCTACATATTATATGTATATACCTATTCATCCAACAAAAGTCTGCGCATACATATTCGTTTAAATATAAAACACTATAGGTAGGATTTCGGGAGTAAAAGTATATATGTATGCACAATATTCTTTGAAAGTTATTTTACTGGAATATTTGGGTAAAATTACCTTCAAATAATAACAAAAATCCCAAAAGGAAGGTGAAAAAATCCCTTACCACAAAATTTAATTTTGTGGTAAGGGATTTTTTCACCTTCCTTTTGGGATTTTTGTTATAGTTTTCAAGCCACAGTCTCCACCCATCACAGGTTACCTTCAAATGCACAAAATTCATACGCCGCAATATGATTGGTTATTGGGTTATTTGCCTGTGCGCGTAGGTATGCCTTCCTTATAAAATTACATGCCAAAAGTACTTGACTGTTCGGTAAATATACAATTTATATAAATATTACATATGAATTTTACAGAACAACGTTTGAAAAATACATCAGCGTATGAAATTTACTGGTAGATAGAAATTTTACTGCATGAAGTAAATTTACCTGTAATATCGTAGGCAACTTTGTTACCAACGATTTTACATGTAATTTTATTAGAATTTTTTTTTACAGTGTACAGATATAAAAAGATCTCGGGGTTCCATAGACAAAGACGACGTGATGGAATTTTTTTTAATAATATGGAGCAGATTCAGAAGTTCAGGTTCTGTAAAAATAGCAATAAATTTCGGCTAAATTCTGATGTTCATTCTTATAACACGAGAAGTAGAGCAAATTTCAGACTGCCTCTAAATCAATTTGAAATCACCAAAAGATCTCCGATCTCGGTTGGACATCGCCTTTTTAACTTGTTGCCCGAGGCTATTAAGGG
Source organism: Cetonia aurata (assembly GCA_949128085.1). Lineage (NCBI taxonomy): Eukaryota > Metazoa > Arthropoda > Insecta > Coleoptera > Scarabaeidae > Cetonia > Cetonia aurata. The sequence continues at coordinate 5,345,891 of OX421884.1, read as the reverse complement.
GCTACAAACCTTAAAGAGATTTAACTCTGCTTTGCGAAATCTTTTGCTTGAAAATTGCGTTTACTCGCTTGACGAGTGTTTGGTTATTCCAGGGGTACAATAATGTTTAATGTCTTTTGTGTTAATTTATACACTCCGCAAAAAAAGTATCGCATAATTTAGTTTTGAATCATAAAAGTATCGCATAATCTTTGTTTGTAGCATAAAGTTGTAAATATACTTTAATGCGCTCTAAGATATAATTTCTATGATTGTTTAAATAAAATACAGGCCAAATAAAAACAAGAACTCATACTTGAGATTTTTATTAAAACAAGAAATTATAATTTTGGAAAGAAAAAGGTCATAACAGTAGCTTTTAATACTGACTATTGCCACCTTTGGCTCTTATGACCGCTCGCATACGGTTTGGCAGAGATTCGATTAACCTCCGTATATAAGCCTGATCCAAATTCTCCCACTCGTCACGGAGAGCATTTGCTAGTCCATGCAGGTCCGCTGGGGCAACATTTTGGGTTCGTATCCGTCTGTGAAGGAGGTCCCACACGTGCTCGATAGGGTTCATGTCCGGACTTACCGCAGGCCAATCTAAAACTGGAATACCAACATCGTTAAGGTATTCCTGGACGATTATTGCAACATGCGGTCGTGCATTATCGTGCATTAACATGAATTCGTTTCCTATAATTGGCGCATATGGTACTACATGTTCTTCTAAAATGTCCGTTATATACCTGTGGGCAGTCAGTGTACCTCTGTCTACTGGTACTAACTCTGTACGACCTGTTAAACAGATGCCTCCCCAAACCATAATAGAGCCACCAGCGAAATTAGGTCTAGGTCTGATATTACACTGCGAATAGCGCTCACCGTCTCGTCTGTACACTGAGATACGCCTATCTGAGGTGTAAAGACCAAATCTTGACTCATCTGTGAAGAGTATATTGGCCCAGTCATTAATGTTCCAATTTACATGTTCTCTGGCAAACCTTAAGCGAGCCACTCGGTGGTTCCTAGTGAGACGAGGGGCTGTTACAGCTACTCTAGCTCTTAATCCACTCTGTCGTAACCTATTCCGAATAGTTTGAGTACTCACACGAGTATTTCTGACTCTAGCCACGTCGTTCTGCAATTGTCTCCCAGTTACATGTCTTCGACGTAATGCTTGTAGTAGTAAATAGCGGTCATCTTAGCGAGTAGAACATCTTGGACGACCTGGTACAGGTCTTCTACTGTAAATGCCTGTTTCCCTATATCTGGCTACGGCTCTAGAAACACTTGACTGATTGATGTTCATCAAATTAGCAACGTATGCTTGAGATCGTCCATCTTCGATTAAAGCAACTATAGCAGCCACTTGTTCTGAAGTTAAATTGCTCATTTTAGTTTTAAAAGCGTTGGTACAGAACTCTGACTTCGCACTTTAAAATTTGTCCGTATAGGCAGACTTTCAATAAACAACTGAGCAAACCTTACACATATGCATTTTTCTAAATGTGTTCTTTTAGAGAAAAAAAAAAGTAAAAACGCTAAGTTCCATTATTTTGTTAGTGTTTTTATAGTTCACATACACGAGGCAAACTTTTTGTGAACGTATAAAAATATCTTGGTTCATAAATGCCCTTTTTTAGTTTATGCGATACTTTTTTGGCGGGGTGTATATCTATATTTATCTATATTAAACGCCATATTATGTATGTATGTCTGACTTATCCACTATACTTTTGTATTTTTTGGATAAATATCTATCTATCTATCTATACGAAAAAAGCCGATAAATTTCAAAATTCCTCGTATTGGAACCTATCAAAAATTTATTATAGATAAGCCGAATGCATCACCAATGAAATATTCGCCAGCATTCCTTTGTCTTGTTTATATCCAATTTAAAATGAGCTAATTATAATTCATACAGCAAGAAATTATTATTATTACTCCTATACGCGGAATCAAAATCGTAAAAGAGGATGCATTAAAATTTTAATGTGGTACCAGTTTTAATTTTACATCTCAAAGACCGCTTTGATACGATTCTCGGCGCGAATAGCTCTTGGCATACAGCAACATATTTACAGGAGATCATTGTTTTGAGGAAACAATAAAACCTAACACAGGTACTTAAAACTAACGTGCGATTCGCAAACGCAGATGTTACCGCAGCAACGAATAAAAATCTCACGTGCTGGCTCGCATGATTCATAAGAGTGACCATCATCGCCATAGTACAACAATGCCGATATTGTTTCGACGAGATTTACTGCCGTTAAATATTTGGCGTAGATTCGCGCGATTTTGCAGGGATGTTTGCGCAGTCACGGTGGTAAAAAAATGTTACGAGCTTTCAACTTTACACACGACTTATTCCCATTCCGATATTTGTTTGGTAAATAAAAGGTGTAAGTGTATGATTTCGACGTTAGTCATAATCATATGGACGTCAACGTTTTTATGTTTATGTGCGTCAATTCCAGATATTTCTGGGCAATGTAATGGACACCAATTTCGTCGCACGTGCTTCTACCTATTTTGGCTGGCCTTTTGGTATATGCTCGGATTCTGCGAGTTCGGTTTGTTGATTTAACAAAATATTTTGAAAGATTTTTGTTCACAACAGTTATTGGCAGGACATACATATGTATACAATGTGTCCCGTATCGTTTTATTCAAACTTCCAGAGGGTAAAGTAGACTAAATTTAATGACAAAAAAATAGCAAAGGTGGTAGGTCAATTTTACCCACTACCATCATTGTGATGCAATTTATTACTTATTTGTTTAATTTATTTACTTGTTTAATTGGTTTATTTAATCATTTATCTTATATTAAACCAAACACAATTGACTAACCACTTTTGTCACTTTTTATTATTAAGTAAATCTAGTTTATGCTCATACAATTTGGGCAAAACTGTATTTTATGGCTATCAAGAGCATTTAAAAAATATGTATGTTTGGTCAAAATTATCCAATTCGAGCATCGATTTATGAATGAATTGAATTTAAAGTTAGAGAACGTAAGGGCAAATTGCCTTTACACAATGTATTAAATCCCTTACAGTAAGAAAAACAACGCCATTGCATTTAAAATAAGAAAGTAGCTATCGACGTCCGATAAAACGTAACGTTTCCGGAAGTTGAAAATAATATTAAATAATTCTCCAGGTGGGGTTGTGTTGTCAACATTTTTGTCCCATTAATCTAATTGCAAAGGATCCCCAGAAAATGATAGTGTACGAATGGTAAACACTTTGTATATTGGTGACGAAACAAAATTGACCTACCACTTTTGCTGTTTTAATCATTAATTTAGTCTACATTACCCTCGAAAAGTTTAAATAAACGATACGGGACACGTTGTATATACGAAATTAGATATTCTAATAAACCAATAAGAACATCCAGAAACAGGAACCATGGAATACATCAAAATAATAGGCTTGTTCCATCATGCTCGCAAACTATCAGATGGACGTTAGAAGCATGCGCATTGAGTAAATACCTTGCAATAAACACCTTTATGTCTAACAGATTACGTAATGCGCAAGTGCCTGACATCCATCTGACAGTTAGCGAGTTCAGATGGAACAAAGCTATTATTTCAACGTGTGCATGGCTGTGTTTCGATGACAAAAAAATAAATTATAGAAACGAGAAATCCTGTGTCGTATAAATACACAATGGATCATAACATAACGTTTGTTTACGCCGATAAACCGCAGCCGTAATAAAAGCTATAGTCACACGCATTTTCGCGTAGGTTGTTAACCTTTTTTCGGTAACAACTGTACATACCAGCAAAGAACAGTGCTCAAACAATTTTACGCACATATGTAAATTTTTTTTTACCTAGCATTTGGAAAAAAAACATTTCTTATATGAATCTTTATTGCCGTCTGCATCAAAATAAAAATAACCTAGGCAACAAAACAATAAAATAAAGTCAATATATTTATTAACGTTTACAGGGACAGAAACATTTTACTAAATTACCTCTTTTTGAAAGACATTCTGACCTTAATAAACAATGCGATATTTAACAGAAAATCATCATAGAAATTTTGATGATGTGCCCAATATTTCGTAAGGTACCGTTTCGAAAAGTCATTCACAGTTTGTTTGGTGTAGATATTACAATTTAGATTCTAAGTAAGCTTAAGGAAATTATACATATTTATCTATTTACATTTCTTCCCTATCAAAATTATTTATTACAATGTATTCGGAAAACTCACTCATTAATTATGTATAAGTCTCTTAGGCTAATTGCAGGATGCCGCAACAAACCTTTGCATATTTTTATTTACTTACTTATTTGGGAATTTAATTCAAGCCAATTGTTTACCTTTCGTAAAACTTATAATATCTGTACAGGTAATCCCCTTTCTTCAAACACATTAGCTGTTAGTTTATAACTTAATCTCTAATTATTATTTCAAGAATGTTGTGTAAATAATTAGTTTTAATTTGGGATTTCCTGTAACCCTCTGCATTTTTCATTGAATCATTAGTAAGTTTCTTTAGTAATTCATTAATGTAAGTTATCTCGAAGGTGGGGACAAGGGTATATAAACCCACCTTTATATGTAAAAATTTAGTTACTTCAGTATCTTCAATTCTTCAACAAGAAGCACATTGTTTGCGTGCCTTAGCATTTTAACGCGAATTTTAAAGTAGTGAATGAATAGCCTAGTGAACGTATAATGTAATTAGTGTAATTTATATAATTTTAAGTGTTTTTTTTTATTTTTATTTTTAAATTCATTAGTAAGTTGTACGCATCGCCTTTTATTCCACTCAGCTGTTGGCAGCAAGCATTTTACAGTCTACAATATTTTCTCTACGTTTCACACGCACAAGCACTCTCAACACAGTTTGGAGACCTTGAACATATCCGCCCGATAAAGAAGAAACACCGAATTTTGTGGAAGACGTTGTGAAAGCAGAAATTTTATTGCCTATAATAACACTGGGCAACAAATTTTCGAAAAGTTCATGCTTCCAAGCTCATTTCTTAATGAATTCAATGTGCTGAACACGAAAATGACTAAGAAAAAGCTGAATTGGCTACGGGTTTTCTGTAATATGTACGCATATTTCAGAAAAAGTGTACTTATGTCAATATTATAATACATGGTAAGAAAACATTAGTCTGCTTCTGGCTTTCGACTTCTTTTGGCCTGCCGTTTGTAGTGAACTCTCAATGGAAACTTACAGCAAATGCTGCATGAAGGGGTGATGCAATATGACGCAAAATTTCGTAATTTCTCACTAAATTGCATTACATTATGCAATAGCATCTATACAATGGACAAAACGTCAATATCTCTGGAACGTGAGCCAATCAACTTTTTTCAATGTGATATTCGTGTTCAGCACGTTGAATTCATTCAGGATTTGGTACTTTCACCTAAGAAGCAATTTCACTGTTGACCAGTGTAATTAATGTAATCAACCATAAGTGTTATAGGTCGTTGAAATCAGTTCATTAAAGAGACTTCAAAAATAAAAAAAATATACAGGTGTTTAATTTAAAAAAGATCATCTACATTGTGCTGCACTTACAGGAGAATCAGCCTGTATATTTCAAATTTCCCATATTTCTAATCCTATTTTTATACTCTAACCATACAACAGAAAAATTGCCAACAAATTTAACGGTTATTACCCGAAACACAGCATCGATTTGCAATTAAGTGGAGGTAATTTGGCGTCCCGTCAGGCGTTAAGCAGGCAGACAATTTGTTTACATCTGCTAATTATAAACAAACTCAACAGTAGTTGCGTACACTTCCGATGTTTGGAATATCCGTTGAGGCGACCGTATGTATACGATGTCGTAAGGTGTGCACAAACGTTGTGTTATATACTGAAGGATACGGTGAGCGAAAATTCCGCCGCTCGGGGCTATTAATACGTCCTTGTTGAAGTGATGTTAATCGGGTGAACTTTATGGACATTCAGTTTACGACTTTGTACACAAATCGGTTCGTAAATTGCAGGCGAAAAAATTGGCAGATTGGCAGTATATTTCCTAAGCCTGTTGTGCTTGAAAAAGTTAAGTGTACAGCCAGTTAGTAAATTCACATTCTTCTAAGAATTTATTTCTACTAAAAAATTTCCAATGGAACAAAAAAATGTTTTTTTCACATGGACATAAGTTTCTTCTTCATCGCTGTCAAAATGATGACGTTATGGATCCTTATATTTTGGGGATTAAGGATAGAAAGTTTTGTTTAACATGCAGATAAGGGACATTTTGGGGTAGCTGTATAAGATATTTTGGGACAAAATTCAAAAACCAATAAATTTTATTTTTCGATGTAGTTTTATGGATTAAAACAGAAATATATGAATTTCTCATTTACGTTTGTTTTCATTTTCACTCCCTACAAACTCCATCATGCACCAACGATCTCCTTATTAAACAGAAATGTCCGAATTGTCAAGAAAACCATTTTTCTTTTTAGTTCAGTCCGATATCTCCTCTAATTCCAAAGATATCGTTAGAAATATGGTGTAGGAGTGTAACTTCAGGGGCTTGTGACTCCCCCACCCTGTAAATATCCGCATATCATGTCCAGGGAATGCTGATGATATAGTCATATAATATCAATCAATAGCATTCACAAGGAAAAGAGAGCCCAGTCTCAAGACCATAAAAGTAGATGGGCAAGACATAGACTGGAAGAAGGAGGTGAAATATCTAGGCCTTATGTTGGGTAATAAACTTTTGTGGAATAAGCATGAGCTTGAAGTAACTAACAAGGCAAAAAATGCCCTAATGTTGTAGAAACTTTACAGGTAATAACTGGAGATGCAACCAAAAAATCAGGGAAGGAATGGCTAGGCATAGACCTGGGACATCCCCCGAGACGACATGCCAAGGAAGTTCAGTGAATGGGATAAAAACACCATCTCGAAACTCAATAGAAACGCCATCAAATGGTACACGGATGATTCCAAAATGGCAGAGGAAACTGGAATAGAGATATATGGGCACCCAAGTATCTTCCAGGCGGAAATACACGCTATTGAAAGATGCGTTCACATTGACAGAAGCTACTAAAAGCAAGAAATTATCATAATATCTGATAGTCAAGCAGCCATTAGGGCGCTGAGGTTAAACATAATCAGCTCCAAAATGGTTTGGGAGTCTCTAGAAAAACTAAACGAGCTAGGCAAAAAGAACAAGGTAACCCTATTGTGGGTTCCTGGACACACAGAAGTGGAAGGAAACGAAATAACAGATAATCTCGCTAAGAGAGGGGCTAGAACACCTTTTGTAGGGCCAGAACCTTTTTGCGGGATAAGTAGCAGCATAACACTGGAGAAACTGAAAAATGAAGTAGAGCAGAGAAAATCCAAATACTGAGAGAATCTCCAGAGAATGAAGCGAGCTAAAACTCTTCTGGGAACCTATAACCAGAAGAGATCTGCAGAATGCATCAACCTGAGTAAAAATAATATTCGCGTATTGACAGGGATCCTTTCAGGCCATTGTGAACTGAAAGGACATCGAAGCAGGCTTGGAATAGCGGAGGAAGCCGAATGTAGATTTTGTGGGGATGAAACATCCATCCATCTACTCACAAACTGCGCTGCACTGTGCAACTCAAGGGCCCCTGCACGTGGGAGCATGTGAAATTGAAGAGGGAGAGTTACCTAATCTGGAGCCTTCATATTCTGCACTTTTTAAAAGGAATCAGACGGGGCACAATAGATCTTTCAGGTCGCAGTGTATCACCCTAATATTACATACAAATATCCGCAACTAAAAAAAATACTAGTCGATTATTTTTCATTGCTCAACATGCCTGCAATATTTTATCAAAATGATGCGATCAGTTCGGTGACTTTGCTTGTGTGAGTGGACCCGATTAAATAGCTTTCATGACAACCTATGGACTCATTAATTTTTAATTATCTCCACGGTATTACCTGCATTGTATATTCGATCATATATCGATCCATCAGGTGAATAGAAGGTAATTACTTTTAAATTAGCTTATTGTTTATTAAAGCAGCATTAAATCGTCACGTGCCATACATTGGAAATAAAGTTCAATGTACGTTCAGCATTTATTACCGCACCGTCTACTTACTGTTTATTTAAGATCGAATTTATACTTACGGGACATGTTTATTGACCTTGTCAATCCAGCATTCTCAAGTCGATGTTGTTGTTATTATTATTGTTATTACCGGTGCACACCGGTTCATACATACATACATACATGTGTTTATGGATATGATACGTGCGTATCGCAAGCTGGCGGCGATTATAAAATATTGACCCCTACTATTAATATACCTACTTTTACCAGCCGCTGTATATGCCGCATTAGTGTAAACTGAGAACACTGGTAAAATTAAAACAGGTTTCTAGAGAGCGAGAATACTCCGCGGTGCGTTCTATAAATGAAATGTATAACGAGTTTGCGTTTCAAAAGCAACAGATCTAAAGCGTCTAATTGCAACCGCCGCGGTGGAAGAGAAGATGCAGATTATTCTGCGCGCGTATCAAAAAACATAAACAGAACACCGATTCGAGCTTAAGTCGATGCACATGTTCGTCTTTCAGTACACTTCTGGGATATCATCATAAATGGAAAATTGTGGCGCCTATACTGAAATATGATTGTTGAAATGACGATGATTTATGGGTTTGAATGTTTCGCATTTGAATTGTTTATAGATCCATTCATCATTTTAACGTATAGTGTAAGGCACTTTCAGGACAATCACCTCAGCTTAACCCATAATTAAGCCCCAAGAAAAAGTCAAAGTGAAATTCGTCTGCCAAACCGTATGTTTCTATAAATAACTCTGATGTCGCAATTGTCTAATAAGGTGACTGCAGGTGACGACTGTGTTCCATCATTCATAGTTAAATCGTGTCGATGCTCATTTGCTAAACCGCTCACGATCTTAATAAACTAAAGCATAAAATTAAATATACTAGGTGGGCCAAAAGAAGTCATCCGATGTTGTTTTGCTCTCATTTTTTTTCTAAATGAAAAACTTCGATTCTGTTTTTTGATTATGTTTATTTGAACCTTTAGAATTTTATTGGTCAAGTCGAGAAGATGATATCGGCCAAATGGGCGCCGTCACAATTGATTGCTATACGAGCTCGTTTTATGGCATTTTTCATCACTTCGGGCGACAGATTCTCGCACTCGTGTCGAATGTTGTCCTTGAGGGCTTCCAGGGTCTCGGGCTTGTTCACGTAAACACGGGACTTCAAAAAAACCCACAAGAAAAAGTCTGGAACGGTTAAATCGGGCGATCTTGCGGGCCAGTGTAAATCGCCAAAACGAGAGATGAGGCGACCCGGGAACGCCGCCTTCAGAATATCGGTTGTGGCTCGCGCAGTGTGTGCCGTTGCTCCGTCCTGTTGGAACCACTGTCCTCCAGTCCTAATTCGTTCAATTGCGGCAGAAAAAACTCGGTTAACATGGCTCTATAGCGCGCACCGTCCACTGTTGTCGTTTGACCAGCGGCGTCCTCGAAAAAAAATGGCCCGATGATTCCTCCAGCGTGAACAGCGCACCATGCAGTCACTTTGAGCGGGTGTAATGGCTCCTCGTGCATCACTCGTGGATTTTCGGTGCCCCAGAAGCGATAGTTTTGCTTGTTCACGTACCCGCTGAGGTAGAAATGAGCCTCATCGCTCATTATGATTTTGGTCGAAAAATCGTCCACTTCGTCCTCGTGATTGAGGATGGCTTGGGCGTAGGTTACACGCGTTTGGCGGTCGACAGGCAGCAGCTGATGCACGGACTGGGCTTTGTACGGGAACAAGCGCAGGTCTTTGACCAAAATTCGCCTTAGGGACGACCGGCTGATGGATAATTGCGAGGCACGGCGTCTCGTCGATGTTTCTGGCGACAGCTCGACATCCTCGGCAACAGCGGCGATATTCTCGGCAGAACGGGCGCTCCGGGGCCGGCCACTCTTGGCAGCGTCTCGTGTGGTCCCATACTCTTCAAGGTTGGTGGCCAAACGGCGCAGTGTTTGCGCAGTCGGTGCCGGACGACCGGGGAATCGGCGACGGAATTCGCGCTGCGCCAACACCACATACGAATTGTTACGCAAAAAAATAGACATTATTATTCCGCGTTCTTGGGGAGTGTATCGCTCCATGGCTTGTTCACTTGTATTCTACATCTGTCTAGTTCACAAATGTCAAAACAGATTTGACATTGGCCGCCATTTGCAAAAATATGGGCATCTTCCAATAGGGTGATTTCCTTTGGCCCACCTAGTATTTCCTGAGCAATGGAAGATATCCAGGGTTTTACAGATTTTTAAGAAAGGTGATAGTAAACAAATTGTAAACTACCGACCAATATCAATATTATGTAACTTTGGTAAACTTTACGAACAAGTTCTTTACGATAGCATATATGCCACTGTTCGTCCTTATATATCACCTATTCAACATGGCTTCATATCTGATCGCTCAACCATCACAAGCTTGGCGACAATTACTCAATACATCAGTGAGTCCTTGGATAGTCGCGAGCAGGTGGATGTTGTATATACGGATATATCCCGTGCGTTTGACACAATTAGCCATCCTATTCTGAATACTGAAAAAGCTTAGTGCATTTGGTTTCTCACCAGCTTTCGTTAACTTAATGAAAACTTATCTGCAGAGTAGAATTGCGTATGTTTGCTACAACGGGTTCCATTCTGACACATACGAAATAACTTCAGGTGTCCCACACCTCAGGTGCTACACCTGAGGACGCTGCCTTGATACAAACGAATATCGATACAATCTTTAGATGGTGTAACAACAACAAACTGAAACTTGATATTCGCAAGTGTTCCAAAGTTACTTACACCAGAAAAAATACATATTATGTGAATACTTACCGAGTGAATGACATTCCTTTGGTATCAAGTGATACAATATGTGATCTTGGGGTAACATTTGATTCCTGTTTGAACTTTGTATCGCATATTAACGAACTTTGTAAATCGGCATCGGGAGCACTAGGATTCATTATGAGAAACACAAGAGAATTTAACGACACAGGTCTTGTCCGAGTATTGTACTTCGCTTTTGTTATGTCTAAACTAGAATATGCAAGCATTATTTGGTATCCCAATTTATAACGTTCATAGCCAAAACTTAGAACGTATTCATCGAAGATTCTTACGACTGATTTCTTACAAAACAACTGGAAACTATCCACCAAGAGCCGCTAACTTGGATCATATTATGTGTGAAATTCATGTTGGATCTTTGGCAACTAGGCGGGAATACCAATCGGCTATGTTTTTGAAAAAGTTTTCGATAATAAAATTGACTGCCCGTACTTGCTAGGAAAAATTCAATTAAACGTTTCACGGATGGCATTAAGAAGCACGGAAACTTTTTTCCTTCCAACTCCCTGGACAAATGCCTTAAATAGGGCACCTGTTACAATTATGTGTCGTAATGCAAATAAGCTTCTGCCGGATATCTTTCGATAAGTTCACACATTTAGTAGTTTCTTTTTTTTTTGTTACTGTGACTATAACCATTGTTACTAGATGATTTAGTATGATTATTATCATTATTACTATTATTATTATAAATTTATTGTTAAGAGGTTGCGTTCCCATTATAATATTTATGTATTGTTGTTTATATTGTCCTGTAAATGGGTAACTGTTGGACAATAAAGATTATCTATTATTATTATTATTAAAAAAAATTGTTGGCAACACTTCTAAACAAAAAACAAACTAAATCCTCACATGGTGATCATTAACTATAGCATTGTTCAACATTGTGTTTACACTTTTTACACTGCCATCTGACCCTGGAATAACATACACAGCATCTGAGTTTAGATTAGGATTGGAGTGGCTTTATGACCTATTTCACTTTCTACTCGTAGCACTAGAAACCTTGTCCTCGCAATGGCACAGCACATGAACTGGGGTTTCTTCCTCCTCTTGACAGAATCTGCAGTCTACAATGACCAGTCCGCAGACCTAATATCATGTTGATAGTCTTCCTGTTTTTACCCAGTAGGTCTTTAGTGAACTCCGGCCTTTGTTCTCTTAAGATCTCTTTGCCTATCTTTATTCTGGTGACTTTTGCCACATTCTTTGGACTTCTGTATCCATTCACTGATTGTCTTTTTAAGTTGCGATTTGGTAATGCCGCAGGAAGAACTAGCGCCAACAAATGACCATGACCAGCCTCGTCTGGCCAGATCATCGGCCGCCTCATTTCCCTTCACGCCCGTGTGGCTGAAAACCTAGGCCAGTGTTAGTTTCCTTTGGGTGCCCACCTGATTTGAGGCGCTTATTCAGTCCCAAACCAGTTTAGAGTCAACACTTGCTGAACTGTTTGCTTGAAATGTAGCCTGGTTGTCGGAAAAAATAGCGACGTTTTTACCTGACTCTTTCTACTTCTCTGACACGATGTATTGCGGCCACCGCAGCTTGGAACAGCGTCGTATTCTTATTGAAGCCTTTCTGAGCTTCCTTCCATAATTTCCGGTCGATCTCATCACTTCCGTGGCACACAGATAAGCCAGCCTTTGTGTTTTGCCCAGCGTTTTAGCCGTATGCACCTTAGGCCACTGTACCACTGCTCCGTATGTTATCATGGGTCGAATTACCCTTGTGTATAACCACAGAGTCATTTTGGGGCTGAGGCCGCAATTTCTTCCACACAACCTCTTGCACCTGCCTAGGGCAATAGTCGCTCTGCAGGTTGTGTTCTGCATATGTGTGTTCCATGTCAGTCTTTGATCAAACTATACCTCCAGGTATTTTGCTTCTTTGGCATATGGAATTCTTTCACCACCTAACACCAGTGGTTGTAAACCTTCTAGTTTTTTTCTTCTCGTGAACGTTACAGCTAAAAAACACTTTTAAAATCGACTTTCGGCTACCCAAAACATTTGCACGAAATAATGATAGATCAAAAACTTCAAAACAAGATTTTAATCAATCTTATTCTCTTTAAAACATGGAAATAATAAATATTTAACTAAATTTTCACAAAATACACTAATAAAATAACATATTAAAGTACTGCTCCGTCTTCAAAATATTTAATAAAAAGAATATACAATACGCATAATCATTACATCCAATTCGAATAAACACGATCCCGCTGAAAATTTTCCTATTAACGTGGAATATAATAGTGTTATAGCATTAGAAAACTCTAAAGAGCAAATAGCCTAGTGGCCTACTAAGCGCAGCTACTGTTCACTGTATTTTCCTTTTATCTTGCGCTGTCGTTATTATTTTTAGCCTCCATATTACCACAACCACAATACAACTTATCTACATACATACATGGGCATGTTACATATATAAACATCAAGAAATAGCAGATGACTTTCCAAGCAAGGTTTCACCGCTAGAGAAGATATTCGCATGTGAAGCCGGAACGACAGGTTGTCTTGTACACCGTCGAATATTTATAATCTCTTTTCCTTGGTCGGTGTTAATAAATGGTTATGAGTTATGGGAGCTTTAGTTACGGCAAAATTATATATACGTATTTAAAAATTGAATCGCATTTAATAATTTTCGGTTTTAGTATTGGATTTGAAAACTTTTGTAATGAAATTTCGAGTGACTTCAAATGATTTTCCCAAATTATTAATTGTTTGCTCAACTAATAATTTCCATAAACTTTCCGAAATAAAAACTGGGGGATATCAAATGATTTTTGAATATTATTATTGGGTGTTTATCTAACGGTTTTTGTCATCGTTTTAAAGTTAAAATCGAGTAACATCAAATGATTTTCGAAATTTGTCGATTGGATGGATCTTCATTCAAATGTTTTTATAGTAAATATTTTCAATTAGATTTTCGCCCAAAGTGCAAATTCTGGTGGCATCAAATAATTTTTTCTAATCGGATGTTACAATAAAGCTAAAACAAACGACGACGCAGCGCTGAAATGGTTATTATCGCACACTGTGCTGTAATGAGATATTAACGCACTGGTGAGACGCTTACCGGAATGTAATATAGGCGATTAATGTGCAAATTAGAAAAAACTAGAAGGCCGGGCCCGTTCACCCGGCCAATTAAATAGTCGCTTGGTGACCGCTTACGCCCCAACTCCACAAGTCCGCGTTCCGTCAGGAACGCACCCCGTCTACACCGGTGACTGGTTTGGGATCGTCGGGACACCTTTCACTTTAAAAAAAGACTGAATCCGCAAAGCTCCTAGGGTAATTATTATTGCGCTGAATACCTTTTTGCTGTAATAAAAAACTCCTGTCACAATGACTTTGTAATGCTCCTACAGTGAATCACTCGTCGCTACGCGGCTCGTTATTCAAACTTGTACTCGCATTACATAAACGTCATTGTGGCACTTGTGTTTTAAAATACTATTACAGTATGGATTTTTTGACAGCTTAAAAAACAATATCTATCGCAAAAAAGGTTAAAGTTGCTTCGGTTTACGGTAATCTTTTTTTTTCGTCTACGAGGCCGTGATTGTAGATTTTATATACAGGGTTAGTAAAAATTCCCGGAACGGTCGAATAACTTTGTTATTTGAAAATTATGATTTCTGAAATTTGGTATGGGGGTATAGTTAATATAAATGCATTTTATGCAATACAGTTAATATTTTTTTCACTTCCGGTTTAATCGGCAATACTTCCAACTTTTTTTTAAATGGAACGCCCAGATTTTTTTAACACTTTTGAATGCAAAATAAAAAACTACGTTCAGGAAGTATTAAGATGTTTATTTTTATTCACAAGAAAACAGTTAAAAAATTAAAAAAGTGTCCTAATACAGAAAAATCAAGATACCTGTCTATTCAGGTTGCGATTACAATAATTGTTCAAAATGCTCTCCATTTATAATTTCACAAAAATGTAAACGGTCAGTAAAATTTCTTATTGAATTTTGTATTTGTTCTGGAGTGATGCGATTGGCTTCTTGAACTATTCTCTCTTCCAATTGTTCAAGATTATGGGGACGATTTTTGTACACTTGACATTTCATGTGACCCCAAAAGAAAAAAATCTAATGGCGAGAGATCTGGCGAACGTGCTGGCCATTCGATTGCTCCTCTACGTCCGATCCAATGTCCCGGAAAAATTTCATTCAAATAATCGCGGACATTATGGGCAAAATGGGGGGGAGCTCCATCTTGTTGAAACCAAAAATGTGCATTAGGGTGATCACCTATGTTTGCATTTGGAAAGAGGGCCGCAAGTGCTGGAACAACCTCATTTCGCAATAAATTTAAGTAGACGTTGCCAGTTAAATTTCCTCTTATAAAAAATGGTCCTATGATGTTTCCAACAAGACCAGCCCAGACATTCACCTTTTGATGACGCTGTGTATGGACTTTTTCAATCTAATGCGGATTTTCAATTGACCAGTAGCGGCAATTATGTCTGTTCACAGTGCCGTTGAGACAAAACGTTGCCTCATCTGAAAAAATGATGTGATCTAAAACATTAGGCTGCTGCTCGATCAATTCCGTCATTGTTTCGCAAAATTGTAGTCTACGATCTGGATCATCTTCAGTTAACTCATGGACGGGATACATTTTATAGGCTTTCATTCTTGCTGATTTAAGAATCGTATGAGCAGATTTTTGAGAGATCTCATGAATTTGACCTAATTCTGTTGTGGACACGTGATGATTTTCTTCCACTGTAAGTAACACATTCAAACTAGTTTCTTCATCTGTTGCTGTTAATGGACGTCCCCTTCTAGGTAAATCCTTCACCTGACGAAAGACTTCAAACTTTTGAATTGTTCGGCATACCGTAGTTTTACTAATGTGACGATCCGGATAAACAGTATTAAACAAAATACGAACCTCTTCAAAAGAACGTTGACGATCACCGTACCCACGCATCATTAATATCTCAATTCGTTCTGATTCAGTAAGTTTTTCTGCCATTTTCAAATGTGTCAATGTTTAAAATAAGTAAATTTATAGCGATGCAAAAGTTAAAACGCTTTTAAAATTGTCAAATGTGACGGCAAAAAGAATGCAAACACTAAACAACAACTTTTTTCAAAGGTACCTTGATTTTTCTGTATTAGGACACTTTTTTAATTTTTTAACTGTTTTCTTGTGAATAAAAATAAACATCTTAATACTTCCTAAACGTAGTTTTTTATTTTGCATTCAAAAGTGTTAAAAAAATCTGGGCGTTCCATTTAAAAAAAAAAAGTTGGACGTATTGCCGATTAAACCGGAAGTGAAAAAAATATTAACTGTATTGCATAAAATGCATTTATATTAACTATACCCCCATACCAAATTTCAGAAATCATAATTTTCAAATAACAAAGTTAGTCGACCGTTCCGGGACTTTTTACTAAACCTGTATTTGGTACTTAACGCTATGCTTTTGTGTCCCCCTTCTGCATCGTAACTTTCTCGCAAGTGTCGCCCTGCGTTTCTTTATATTTAGAAATCTGCATCAATCTAAGTCGAGCGTATTTACATTTCGCGGAATTACTTGGCAGTCGGCTACAGTTTTCGAAAATGAGGAAAAACACCTCGCTTTGGATTATCTACACTTTCTGGTGTCGTCGGAAACGAGTACCACCACGAGTGGCGCTATTGACTATTAAATGTCGCGTACGCACGCGACGTTTCTCTAAAAATAGACCCGGTGCCGTATGTGGCAAAACCCGTAAACTTAAAGTATAATGATCGCGTGCGTTGCTTCGAATGTGAAAAGTTTTGTTGAAGTGAAGGGATAATGTGCGATTGTGTTATTTTTGGGCGCGTATTTAATATAGATCTACGGTTCGGCAGCGCAAATATGTCAAGAGCACTTTTCAATGGTCAAGAAACCTTTTAAACTGTCTAGGGCCCATAATTTTGCTTCTTCTCTCGGATCCCATTTAAATAGCGCCTTTATAATTGGAATTGCGTCAGCACACGCTCTTGAACTATTTTTATTTCGAGCATAGGATCTTAGAAATCATCAACGTCCAGGATGATCACAGGATCTCACACATTCAACCCTGCGAATATCAGATGACGCAAGAAATCCAAGAGATGACTTTCGCTGCAAACATTTGCGATCGGCTAAACATATTAGACATCTTAAAGGATCTTTTTAGCGTCTTACAGTTTTAAACATTAAGAACATATCGCACACAATACACAATTTACCAATTTATCGTTTCATTACTCGTGGTCTAACATTGATCTTGTGCCAATTGTTTCAGGACGTTTTTTTTTTGTTTGTTTTTCTATTTTTGCTGCTATTACGTAATTTGCTTTTGGGTTATGAAAAGATAAAAAATAGAAATTTTAGTTTATTTTACGAGTATTTATAGAAAAATTTAATTAACTAATGCAATTGTGGAGAATATTCGATTAGCGGATTATTGGATATAATCCCAATGTTTATATTCGACTTTTTTGCTAAGTTGTTTAAAGACAGGAAAGAATAATATTTACATGGATTTTATGCTGTTCTGATTTTTTTCTATTTTCTGCTGACATTGAAGTTGCAACAGTAATTGTTTGGATTTTTGATAATATCGGAAACCGAAATTATTTGAATAATAACGGTTTTAAATCAGAAGCTAGTAAAATTATTCGAATTTATACAAAGGTTGCAAATTATGCACTTTTGCTGAGGTAAGGAGTTCCGCTTACAAGGGAACAAGTGGTGGTGACCAATTTAAATGAGAGGGAAACTATTGTCGCTATCTTTTAGTACTACTAAAAGAATTAAATACTTATCTTAACTTTTTTTTTTATACCTCTCATAGTTTTGGAGATATTAAAGCAAATAGAGGGTTATGAATCCAATTCCTTTACACCCGCTTCTGGTGTTCCACAAGGTAGTAATTTAGGACCACTATTGTTTCTATTATATATTGATGATTTAAGTCATCAACTCAGATGATCTGAAGTTGTACGTCACTATCAATACCTATCTTGACTGTGATTATTTACAGCGCCAGCTAGATATTTTTAATTCTTGGTGTATCAGTAATAGGCTATCAGTCAATGTGAATAAATGCATAGTTGTCACATACACTCGTAAGACTCTTCCATTGATCCATACTTATTCCTTGGCTGGATATCAGTTGTCTAGGTGTGATTCAATGAGGAACTTCTCTTATCGTCTTCATCTTATTAATTTTTTGGTGCAATTTAATTCAGGGCATAGTTTATTTGCAACTGGTAACTAATACTCCACTTTGTCTATCTGGCTAATGGATTTGTTACTCTTTATTGTAACGTTGATACCAATTCTACTGGAATCATCTAGATCCTATCATTCAAAAATTTAAATCTTTGAGCATCCGACAACCCAGAAGAAATCATACAAAGGGTACAGCAGCATAAGTTATTAAATAGTGCCCCCAAAGGTATCAAATTGAAAACCCATACAAAAGGCTTCATGAAGGTAACAACTCGTGTAAAGTTTCAGCCCCCTATACCTGCAAGGGGGTTCGATACAGACAAATAACCTTCAAACTACTTTATTTTTAATTTCTATCGCAGTTCAACCAATCGATTTGAAGTTTTGCAGGAATAATTTCTCTGGTTGGTACATCTATTTAAAAATTTTGAATTTTGAAATAGGATGGTTGATGATGACTACAGGAAAACGAAACGTCATATAAAAATTAAATTCCCTTCATGAGATGCATGTACAGAACTAACCTAATTCATTTAATATAGACTAACAAATATGCTATCCTTCACTGTGTTTGTATTTCCAGAGAAAAATCTTCAACAATTATACAATTATATTACGTAGTATCTTAGTTTAGAATGTGCAACATGCTTTTACCTCTTACATCAGCGTTAATACAAAAACAATAAAATAAAACGCGACATCCAGCTGTACAAAACTAAAACCGTATAACCGAAAAACACGATCTTTCGACGAAAATAAAATTGCCTCCCATGAATATCTGTCATTATGGTTGACCTATCCCAGTCGTGCCGATAATCTAGTCGTCAAACAAACTTTTTCTTCAACTACTGTGATCCTTTATCTTTTACTACGCTTTCGTTCGATCTAGATTAGAATATGCATGCTTGGAATATGCATCCTTGGTATGGTCACCCATATATACTTATCAAATACAGTGTATAGAACAAATTCAAAGACGATGTTTCAAATTTTTAACTTTAAGACAAGGTGAAATAAAATTTTTGTTCAATTTGCTTAGCAACAACCTTGATGTTCCCGATTTATTATCACAAATTAACTTTACTGTGCCTAACCAGAGAGACCAACACATTCTATTGTCCCACCTCAAGAACAAACATCGCACTAAAGTCACCTATATATAGAATTTGTAAAAACTTTAATTGTATTAATAACGGTCACGTCATACCTCCTATTTTGTACATTACATTCCTCTTATTTTTAGTTTTTATTTTTAGTTTAATTTAGATTTAGGGTACTAGTTTATATTATTTGCTATTTACATGTGTATTCCGTTTGTTTTATGTATAATATTTGTCCTATAATTGGATATGTAAAGTATCTGTTGGGCAACAAAGAATCATTAAATAGCGAAGGGTAGTGTCATCGATAGGGCGCTCCATCCCCCGAAAGCGGGCGATTTAGCAGCTAAGAAAGTTACCGTTGTTCTCACAGTATACATCAGCCTGTAAAAACACCAAGTTTCATTTAAATCGCTCACCACCACTTACTTGCCTGTGTTCCCTTGTTAGTCCCAAACTCTTATATCTTATTCAGATCTATGCTGAATCCAATGCTGATAATAAAAATGCTAATCATAGCTCTTACTTGCGTCTGCCAAAATTAAATCAAAAGCGATCTTTCGAAAAAGATCTCTCCGGCGCCCCTGAAACATGAACTTCTAACGATTGTCGTAAACAAATTTTTCGTATCAAAGTTATTGAACATTCGGTGAAATTTATTTTAACAGTTATTTATAATAAATTCGCCCATTACTTAAAATAATAATCTTCAATAGTCGCAAAGTTATTACACTTAATTTGCTTTATATAAATATTAATTCGTCTTCATTTGAAGATATTTAATATTTCGTAGTAAAATAAATCGCTTATATCCGTTAAGTATTGTTTTGCTTTCTAAAAAACTTATATTGGTATATATTACATTTCCTAACTCCTATAAGTGACTGAAAATGGTAATGGAAAATGGATATGAGCTAATAGGGAGCAGATAATTTATCACTTACTGTTAGTGCAGCAATATAAATTTAACGTATGTAGCCATGTCTAAATGTACCTACATCATACAACGCCACAAGTAAACTCATTTCACGACCATAAATTCGATGTTTTATAATTCGCAAGACCGAAATAATCATATGAACCGCCTGGCGAATATAAAGTGCATAGTTTACGACCTCCGAAGACGTTCTTTCGTTTGCACATTCACGCTAAACCCTCCACCAATGCGCTTCACCGAACGCCAGAAAATGCTGTTAATAGGCGCAGAATTGAAGCGGTCGGTGTATATCGTTGTATATCAGAAAAAACGTGGAAAACGTGGAATCGATTATAAATTGTGATATCTGTTATTTGATTGGTCGAATTTTAAAAATTGTGCAAAGATAAGCAAAGTCTACAACAGCACTACTACTACTACTACTACTACTACTTTGTGGAAAACTACATAATATTGGCATTAGAGATGAAGTACTTAATCTTTTGAGATCATATTTAGGTAACCGTAAACAGTTAGTCCATATGAGAGGTTGTGTATCTGCCACAAGTGATATAGTGAGAGGTGTTCCTCAGGGATCCATCCTTGGGCCTACACTTTTCTTGGTGTACGTTTCAGATCTGCCCAACATTGTAAATATTGACTGCTTGTATCAGTTTGCCGATGACACAACATGTATTGTGTCATCTGAAAATGGTGGAAATTTAAAAACCATAGGCAGTCGTACAAATACCGAAATTCTAAATTGGAGCAGGCAGAATAGTTTGCAGATAAATGAAAGAAAGACAGTAGCCTTACATTTTAATAATCGAAAAAATGAGAGTTTGTATCTAACAATGAGTGGCAAATCAGTGCAGTTTGTTTCAAGTACTAAATTCTTGGGAATCCATATTGATGGCGCACTGAATTGGTCGGTCCATATAAGTGAGGTACAAAAGAAATTGAATTCGTGTTGCTTTGCCATCCTTAATATTCGCAATAGCGTTGACATTGAAACATTGAAAATCTTTTACTACGCATATGTCTTCTCACGGTTACGGTATGGTATAACTTTTTGGGGCTCATCAATTAATTTTGTAGAAGTCTTTCGCGGCCAAAAACGTATAATTCGTTGTATGTTAAAAAAAAACCTGCTAAAAGTCATTGCAAACCGTTGTTTCTACAATTGCGTATACTTCCGTTACCGTGCTTGTATATATATACAGGGTTATTATAAAGTAATGCACAAAATTCATAAAACGTACAATGTTCATTTTTGAAAAAAATGCAAAAACACGTCAAACAGTTTATTTTAGTCCGCGTCTTTTGACATAAGTCAAAAAAATACAACGTCAAATTTGTCAAAGTTATGACGTCATCAATATTTTTTTAAATAGGAAGCTAGGTTTTTTTTTTACATTATTTGATAAAGCTTGTTTTTCTGCTTTATAAAAAAATAATTGAAGTAGGGGTCACATAATAAAAAACTGTGAGAAAATAATAAAAAACTGTGAGAAAATAATAAAAAACAAAATAAACTTAATTCTAGTAGTAACTTTTAAATTAACTAAACAGTCCATTAAACCAAAACTAATTTCTTACAGGAATTGTTCAAACTGTGTCCCGTTCACTATCTGACATAGGCCAAGACGATGGTAGACCTGATTTACAGAGTTTTCGATCATCTGCGGAGTTATACGAGTCATTTCATGTCTAATCCGTTCCATTAAGTCTTCTAAATTGTCTGGTCGGTTAACGTAGACCCGACTTTTTAAATGTCCCCCAGAAAAAAATCAAGGGGGGTAAGATCAGGTGACCTAGGTAATTAAAAGAATTAAAACTTAAAGTTACCTAGTAAGAATATCTGCTTTTGTCAATTTTTCAATTGATTTAATAAAACAACTGTCAGTGTCAGTCTTACAATTAGCGTCATACCAATTTTATTATTATGGCTCCTTTAACCGAAAGAGAAAGGATAGAAATTCTAATGATGGTAGGTTACGGCGATAGACTTCGAAGTCATGAAGAAACATGTGCTTTATTTAACGAAACACATTTTGAAAGACTTCCAATTGCTAGAAGCACAGTAAGCAGAATTGTTGCGTTTATGAAACGGGAAGCGTGAGGGATGCTCCAAAATCTGGAAGACCAGGAATAAGCGACGATGCAAAGTTAGATATTTTGCTGTCATTAGAAGACAACCCTCACGCAACTACAACAGAAATTGCCTTACAACAAAATGTTAGTCAGTCGTTTGTAGTAAAGTTTTTAAAAAAAGAAAAACTGCACCCATACAAAGTTCAACTTGTTCACGAACTCTCGGAAGATGATCCGGACAGACGTCTGGAATTTTGTGAAGTCTTCATGAGGCATTGTGACGAAAATCCAAATTTTCTTAATAGTGTAGTATTTTCAGACGAGGCAACGTTTCATTTAAATGGTACAGTAAATCGACACAATTGTCGCTACTGGGCTCGGGAAAATCCCCACTGGATTCAGACAAAACACACCCAGCACCCCCAAAAAATTAATGTTTGGGTAGGAATCGTCAGGGGAAGATTTATTGGTCCTTATTTCTTTCGCGGGAATTTAACAGCTGAGCGATATTTGGAACATCTTCGTATGGCAGTGCTTCCGGACCTAATTGCGGCATTTCCGGATCCAAATAATAGGGAAAACTTGGATCCCAGTATCTGGTTCCAACAAGATGGTGCACCACCACATTATGGTCTTATTGTTCGAAGGTTTCTGGATAACCAGTTTGAAGGAAGGTGGATTGGAAGACGTGGACCAATGGAGTGGCCACCTAGGTCACCTGATCTTACCCCCCTTGATTTTTTTCTGTGGGGACATTTAAAAAGTCGGGTCTACGTTAACCGACCAGACAATTTAGAAGACTTAATGGAACGGATTAGACATGAAATGACTCGTATAACTCCGCAGATGATCGAAAACTCTGTAAATCAGGTCTACCATCGTCTTGGCCTATGTCAGATAGTGAACGGGACACAGTTTGAACAATTCCTGTAAGAAATTAGTTTTGGTTTAATGGACTGTTTAGTTAATTTAAAAGTTACTACTAGAATTAAGTTTATTTTGTTTTTTATTATTTTCTCACAGTTTTTTATTATGTGACCCCTACTTCAATTATTTTTTTATAAAGCAGAAAAACAAGCTTTATCAAATAATGTAAAAAAAAACCTAGCTTCCTATTTAATAAAAATATTGATGACGTCATAACTTTGACAAATTTGACGTTTTATTTTTTTGACTTATGTCAAAAGACGCGGACTAAAATAAACTGTTTGACGTGTTTTTGCATTTTTTTCAAAAATGAACATTGTACGTTTTATGAATTTTGTGCATTACTTTATAATAACCCTGTATATGAGTTGCTAGTGTTTGTATTTACAAATAAAAGTTTATTCACTAGGAATGCTGGTACTCAAATATATCTACGAGAAATGCCGATTTGTAGAGCATTCCGTCTCATAAATCGTATTTATATGAACGCGGTGCTGAATACAGAGCTATTAAGGCATTCAACAAATTGCCTTCACAAATAAGAAGAATAACGAATGCTAAACAATTTAAGACCTCAGTTAAGGCGTACCTTTTACATGAATGTTTTTATAGTTTTATTGATTATTTAAACGCTTAAGCACTAGACGTACATATATGTTTATAGTATTATATGTTGTAAATGCTGTGTAAAGTGTTGACAATGAGGTTGCTAATCTCAACTGAAATTCTGTTATTGTTTTTTATTTTTGACGAAACTGATGTCAATTTTATTGTGATCGATGGTAAATAAATAAACATTACATTACAAAGCAATTTGGTGCACCTGTACGGTTAGCAATTTATAGTATTTTTTCTAATCGGATGTTACAATAAAGCTAAAACAAACGACGACGCAGTGCTGAAATGATTATTACCGCACACTGGGGCTGTAATGAGATATTAAGGCACTGGTGGGACTCTTGCCGGAATATAATATGAGCGATTAATGTGCAAATTAGAAAAAAATACTGTAAAAATCTCGTGTCACAATGACCTGTAATGCTCGTACATTGATTCACTCGCCGCCAAATAAAATAAGAATCTGATTTAACAGTAGTCGAGTCTACTCATAAAAGTGTCTTAAAAATGTTAAAACGGTTTTTTCGTATCGTTAAAGACAAGCGAGTTATTGGGCATTCTCGAAAACTCGAAAAACTCAATTTTTTGCTATACCTCAACAACAAAAGGATATAATTAATTTTCGCCATTGAGAATATCTCGAAAAAGAGCCATCGAGACTTGTCCACTCTTTTTTCGTATCTCTTACGGTTACCGAGGTGCCCTATTCTGACAAGCAATTTGGACCAGCCTGTACATCGATGCTTTAAGTTTAATGCTATTTGCAAAAAAAATATTTTTTTAATTTTTGAACACCTTAAACCCAACCAATCTAAAAATCATGGCAAGTATAAATTCCAGGAAGAACAATGGGGAACATCTAAAGTAGAAAAAGTTTGTTTAAGCTAATCCAGCAGTTAAAACCGATTGTGATGATGCATTCATATACATAAACCTCCTGCGTTTATAACTTACCAAAGTTACCAAAGTTTATTAACATTTCACTTTGCAATGGACGTTTCATGTTTTAATTTAGCCCCGAGGTAGCCCGAGGCTTTAGGCATAAGAAAAAACGAAAATCTCCGTTTTCGTAACCAGTATATAAACATTAAAGTATAATAAGTTCGATACGGGTAAACACACAAGGTATAAGTGTACGTTCTCCATCATGCGAAGTTTTTCTTTTGAACAATTTTTTCGGCCTAATTCGAGTGTGAAAAGTCTTATTAGTGCGCCCGCTGGAAAGTAAATGTTTACGTCCATATCAGTCAACACCTAGCTCATTTTTTCTAAAAGTTATAACTCAAGATATGATGTGCTATATAAGTTATGGGCATAAAATGCAAATTGGACGCATAATTTCTCGTCTAATATTCATTGGCGTATTTTCCGGAAAACCAAACAATATTTATCGGGAAGGTTTTTAAATATATTTCAGATTTATTTTACTTGGAAATATCAAACACCTTTAAAGCTGCGGATTAATGTTTAGATAAAGTACATGGTGTAATAAACTTTGCAATTATTGAAGATTATTGCTTTAAGCAATTGGTAAATTTATTATAGATAACTATTAAACTAAATTTTATGGGATGTTCAGTAATTTTGATGCAAATACGTTGTTTATAATAACCGTAAAGATTTTGATTGGAATAAATAGAACTGGATCAGAAATATGGGAAATTTCAGAGAACCTAACTATATCTACAAACCAATTGCAGAGGTTTAAAAGGAATTATCCGTTTGAAACCGCGTTTATGTTTAAAATTAGTAATAAAACTTATAAACATGATTCTTCGAAAGCAAAACCGGAAATAAATAATTTTATGCACCTAAGGAATATTGAAAACTAACAAATGTGAAGGAAACAGAGAAACCGAAAATATAAATAGGGCCAATACAAAATTCTACACCGTTCGGCACCGTTAAAACTATTTGTTGTTTCCAAAAAAACTATTTCAAAGGAAGCATTTATTTCACATACATTATACCTACTTTCCCCGTCTTCAGCTTCATTAGGAAATACTTCGTAGATATTTCTAATAGCCTTCAGAGCTTACGTCCACAAACCGAGGCGAGGTTCTCATCGCTGGTTTGTGGATGCCTCGAAGACACAGGCATTGCGCTCTGGAGAGATGGAGAACCGAATGGCGAAGCCATCCGTTTATGGGGCTCCACCTCCATCTTCCAGGCTGAAGTAATAGCCAACCAGACCTTCGCAGAGGGCATCTTAAACTACCCGCATGGGAATGGATCGGTCGAATTCTTCTCTGGCAGCCAAGCTGCCCTCAGTGCACTGCCGGCTGTCAAATTCGCTTCCGAAGTGCTACTGGGGTGCCATAGGAAGCTGGAAGAATTGATGGAACATCACAGCATTACGCTGAGATGGGTGCCTAGCCACTTTGGGATCAGAAGCAACGAAATTGCTGACAAACTAGCTAGAGGCGCCAGTGAACGACCGTTCACAGGTCCAGAACCGTCGTGCGACAGTTCTTATGGCGGTATCAATGCTCTTGTCAGATCTCAACTCGCTGCTAGTCACCGCTCCTATTGGAATGGACTAGCCGGCGTGAGACATTGTAAAACCCTCGGGTTTTACGACGAAAGACTCCACAAGGCAGTCTTTATGTAATGTTCTATCCTACACTCGTAAGTCAGCACTATTACTTATAACTATCACCTCAATAATGACATTATCCCATGCTGCAATTCCATCAAAGATCTGGGTGTCACATTTGACTCTAAACTTAATTTTAACCAGCACATCGCTAATACTATGTCGACCGCGTTCCAAATTTTGGGTTTCATAATCAGAACTAGTAAACGATTCTCTTCTGTTGAGTCGATTCTTCCACTTTATTTTGCCTTTGTGCGTTCAAAGTTTGAATATGCTTCCGTTGTTTGGACACCTTTTTACAAAACCTATTCCATTATGCTTGAAAAAGTTCAGCGTAAATGCGGTGTACCCCCGTCAAGGCTTCGATCACAGCACATTGCTAAACTTATTCAACCTTCAACCTCGCGAACTTCGCCGGAACCATAACGATATCAAATTCTTATTTAACCTACTTCATAATGTATTGGATGCCCCCTACTCTTTTAAATGAAATCGGTTTATTTATACCAGCTCATCTAATGCGTCTTAACATAACTTTTCACACGGCAATTCCTAATACAAATATCTTATTCTATAATGCTGCTGATATTATTTTTTCACATTTGCTGTATTTGCTGAGCACGTGTACTGAATTGTTTAGTATGTAGTTTTTTGTCATTTCATTATTATTATTGTTTGTTATTATCTTACTTCTGTTACTTTACTTTTTTGTTTTATTGTTATTCACTATTATATCACATTAGTGTTTATTTTTTAGTGTAATTTATGTTATGTAAGCTAAGTTATTATGTTAAGTTTATTCTAGTTAAGATTTTTTGAGCACCCCTTCTCGTATCATTAGCTATCTCTCACTGTTTGTCCTGTTATTGGAGTTACTCTGTTGGGCAATAAAGGCATATTATTATTATTATTATTTATGAGCAGGAGCAGACTGATACTGCTTACGGGAGTCCTAACTGCAGAAACTGTAGGAGAGCAGAAGAAACTCCTGTACACCTCCTTACCGACTGCCCGGCAGCGGACAGGGAGAGACGGAGTTGTCTAGGGGTCGCTCGGTTAGACGAACCCAGTCTAAGTAAACCTGCCCATGAAAGTCAAAAAGAAAAAGAAAACTTATTTAAGGTAAGTATGCATTTTTCTGTGTGTAGTTGCACCACGAATATTTTGTACAACTGACATGGAAAACTATAATGATTTTGGATTTCATACAATACCTCTATAGTTATCATTATAAGAACTATCATTTTTTATAGAATCCCATTGCACGATAACGGTAAATTTTACTACAGCCTTTTCTCTGCGCAGATGAAGCGTGCCAGTCCGGGAACCAAGGGATCCGAAGCAACAGAAGAAGACACGAAAGAGGAGAAGCTACAAAATATAGAATAGACTAGCATAGTATTAAAGGCTTGATTTTTTTTATCAGTAAATTCACCTTGAGAGCGCAAAGTAATAATATTGACAATGATCGTGTGGTTTTTACATCGTAAACACAGTACGCTCAGCTTTAAAGATAAACCTGAATGTTTTGTTTGATTATTTGTCAATTCGTAACAAGAGGAATTCCCAACATGAAAATAATATAATGTTTTGCATATACGTATATATAGATAAATCCAAGCGGTCTTAGAGCTAATCCTAACGTCTGCCAAACAAAATAAGATTTACCATTTTACTTCGAATTCGTGCTAATAATCGCCTAATTACTAACAAGCGATATTATACAATATCTATGCTAACGCGTCGGAAACTAACGCGGAGTTAATGAAACGACAGCATCACACCATCATATTAGGTGAAAATTGTGCAATATTTACCTAATAATTATATACCCGCCCGCCTTTTATAATCCCGACCCAAAGCGTTGTTATTGCGCGTTCTGGAAATAAACAGCCTTGCTTTTAAAAATAGCGAACGGGCGAAATTAAAATCCGATTTTCTTATTTTTCTCATCGACTTGCATAATAATACAAGACGTAAACACGTAGTGACCTTAACGCCTATGGATTATATTATAAACTGCGATATTTGTTTTAA
The DNA here is from genome assembly GCA_949128085.1 of Cetonia aurata. Taxonomy (NCBI): domain Eukaryota; kingdom Metazoa; phylum Arthropoda; class Insecta; order Coleoptera; family Scarabaeidae; genus Cetonia; species Cetonia aurata. Next base: position 5,317,470 of record OX421884.1, on the reverse strand, counting down.
AAACAAATACATATAAGATGGGGTATACGTTTCATGGCCTACCATTACGACTATAGTCTTTTATGCGTTTGCCGCCGCCCGTCGGCTTTTGTTTTATTATTTGGACGCGCCGGCCGTTTGTGTGCCGCTGTGTGCATAATAATATTTACGCCCGTCCACACCGCACGCAGAACCGGAACAGCGAAATGTGGGACACGGTTTCGCTATTTCGGATCTTTCTTGGAAGTGGTTGTGAAGATGTGCACACACTCCTGACATGAGTGAGGACGCTTGGACGTCTGTCCGGTCATGATGATAATGATGATTTGGCTATTTTTATTTTCGTCTCCGTTGCAGTTGCGCCTTCGTTGTTTTTTTTTTGCAGCGTAATAACTGATACACAGATTTACAGAAAATATGGTTTAAGAAATGCATATTATTTTTTTCAAAAGGTGTTATAAGTGGATGTTGATTCTCCCCTATTTTTTTAATTGTAAATTATTTATTACATAATCAATGATAATAATATAGATGAACTTGTATTAAACAAGAATAGAATGTAACACATTGCATTTGGTCAGCAGTAGGTGTAAGTTTGTGCTGTTTTTCATGTGTATAGTAACTACAAAATGTGAACAGCGCAAACTTTAGAATTGTTAATTGGGCTACAATTTGTTGTTGTTCTCATGATGAAAGTCGTGTGTGCAATGCAAAAGAACATACCTTATTGTGTGAAAACAATATTTAATATAATGCGTCCAGGTCAATTCAGGTTAAATATTATGTCCATGAACCATGGACTACATTGATCAGCTGATATTATTGACTCTTATAAGCATGGAATTGAATTGTTTAGGATGGGTACAATGTTTGATATTATTAGGGAAAAGATTATAAAAATATCTTCCCACCTAAGACGGTTTTTTTCTTAAACAAAGAAGGCTTATGTTGATCCGCTCTTAATGAGTATCCATACGTCTATAACCAAAGCACGGACAAGATAGTTAGTTCTCTAGCGGCGCAAAAAAAGCCGGGGCAAGGCTAATTAGCGCTGGCTAGCGCGGATTGCGTCAGTGTGGTTTGTTCGCCCAGGATTGCTGTACACGGCGCGCTACTGCAAAATTTCTGCGTCACCTCGATATCTGTCCAGCGCTGCACTTGGAACTAATAAACAATTCAACTATGCGATTGCGCCACTAATTTACTCTGTTTATAACATACAAAATGCATCTGTAAATATATGTGCAGTAAATATATGTTAAAATATTATTGGTGGTAAAAATAGGACTACAAGTGTCTTTCTACTTCAATCCAAAAATCAACCCGAGTATTCTTTCTTTGTAAAATAAACGCCTCCCACCCCGTGGCATTACCCCAGACAAAATTCTATTGGTGTATTGGGTGGGATTGGCTTGGGGTCCGTATTGGGTGGGATTGGCTTGGGGTCCGTATTGGGTGGGATTGGCTTGGGGTCCGTATTGGGTGGGATTGGCGAGTGAACCGGGCAGACCTGGTGCCGGACAGATAGACTTGGGGTCCGTATTGGGTGGGATTGGCGAGTGAACCGGGCAGACCTGGTGCCGGACAGATAGACTTGGGGTCCGTCTCTGCACCCAATAAAATTCATACAGAGTAAGTATGCCAGTGCGTAATAGATGTTTAACAATGTTTTTCTTTTGGTCTGTAACACTCAGCAGAACCCAGTATACACTATCCAACTTTCCACATATGTACATAGTCCAAGTAAGTAGACCAGCACATGTTTGCGTCAACATGAACGCCCAATAACGTTACTAATACATCAAAACTGCAATAGACTTTGCCATTATCTAAACCTCTATGGTTCCGGCCTACCAAGTAAGACGCAGCCTTCCACTTTTTTAAAGATTGGAAATGTAATGCCAACTTTCAGATCGTGTGGATAGGTATCAGTTTCCACTGATGTATGTATTTATTAAGAATGTAATTGGACCCGCAACAATTGAGAATAACCACTTTAAGCCAGATGTTGAGATACAGTCGATTCCCACTGAATTTGTGTCCTTTAGGTTATGTATTACTTGTAAAACTTCATGACGCTCAAAGTCGGGTCAGCAAAAAAGAAGAATTTTCATTTTAACCATAACCAACAGGAGTAGCAGCTCTGTCAAGATCGGCTTTAGATCCGTTGCTGGCTACCTTACCATCTTTAAAGTTTCCCAAAGATAAATTGCTGCTCTTTTTCATTTATAAATGACCATATTATTTTGCGTTTGGTTTTTGTATTAGCATTATTTATTAAGTTATCACAGTACATATAATCTTTTTGATTCAGAGATTTTAGTTTTATATTCTTTTCTTTTAAGTTAATATGTTCTTTTAGTTCTAAGATCGTTAGTATGTTTAAACAACCAGAATAGATTCTTTAATATTCACTCATTCCAATGACTTCTGATGTTACTCATGGCTTTTTATTGACTTTCTCATGCACTTTCAATGGAAACTTATAGAGTTTATGTACTGGCCCTAAATACGGTGTGAGTTTATTTGGATTAACAGCAAGGGCACAAGCACAGTTATCCCTTGTTAAGGGGGATTGCGTTGATAAGCTGGGACAATTATATCGTTAAAAGACTAATTTCGTGAGCGCATGAGACTGTGTTTGGGTTGAGGGTGCGCTACGGAAAAAATCATACCTAGGTGTTTAGATGGTCGTACCCCATACAACGCTAATACTGATCGCATCTTCTTGTCATAACTAAAATGAGAATTAAATTTTGATGTAGATCTTGGCACCATAAAATGATTCACAACGTATTATTTTCTAGGTTTAATCAAGTCTTAACTTGAATATCCGAGGATTTATAATACATTTGAGTAATGTTACAAACGCAAGAAGAAGAAAAAACTTAACCATTTACATTGAGATTAGAACGGACATTACTCAAAGTGACTCACGTAATGAAACATTGAACTTCTACATCTACACGTCTGCTGGACCGATGAAATCTGGCCCGAAAGAAAATAATCAAAACACTGGCCAATTAGTCTTCTTTTAACAGCATACACAGCATACAAGAACATAAATATTTATATACTTTCATGTATAGACGGCCGTGCAAAAACAATAACACATCGCCAAGAAAATATTGAATGCTACAAATGCTAAACAAGAACTTATTCTTAGTTCCATTATATCTACATAACTTCAGATATTATTAATGTTATTATTATTATTAGAGTTATAGGTGGACGTCTTCATGTGTCAATCTTGGAAGTGTGTAGGGACATCGCAATACTATAAATATACAACGGGTGTAAAAATAAATTTGACATAGTGTAAGTATATATACAACGCGCAAACTTCTCAGTATTGCAACGTAAAATATATAAACGGTAAGGTGCGCTATATGCACATGGAATGAATCAATTGAAGAAAATAAAGATTTACACATTTGGGAGAGCTGTCGCTTTAGAATTACAAAACACAAACAACTAATTGTGAAGTCAAAAATAATGGCATACCTTGTTGAAGTAGTAGATGATTAAACATTTTGTATATTGCCAGAATGCGCTCTGCTCTATTTTTCACACTACTAAAATAAAATAAAAAACTAAAAGAATATTTTATTGTTTATGTAATTAAATTAAGACTGTTAACATTATCAGGAATAGAACCTGTGTATATGCAAATCAATTGTCTAATGATAGAACCTTCCTTTGTAAAATAATCCGCTGAGATGTCTTTTCTCTGTCGATCAGTTTTTTTCTTTGAATTATGCGAACCTAAACGGTAAACAGATTGCAAAGATTGGCTAATTCTTGCATCTAATGATACCGAATCAACTGGTTCTTCAACAATATTTGCAGAGTAGTTTCCAAATTCGGGTTCATTTAGCTGTTGATGTCATAAATAATTATATTTCACAATATTTTCGCATGTGTCAATGTTTGCTATGATCGGGTTCCTTAATATACGCCACCTTTGTACCAAAATGGCAAAGGTTTTTTTAATAGTACTTCGAGCTCTAGAAAATCTATAATTAAATATTAATTGTTGCGCAGCTAAAATTTTACGTGGTTTATGGTCTCATAATTATATTACTTAGAGGGAATGGTCAGCTACCACAAAATAATTCATTGTTATATTACTATTTGGCAAATATTTAGCCTCTGGAATATCTAACTGTCCATTTAATAATGCTTTACCAAAGGTGCTATTTTTAAACACGATAGTATCTTGATTTGCACCAGGTGAACCAATGCTTACCATAGTAAAGCAATATTTTGCCGCTCACATAAAACTAAACTAAATGATTTTTTATATCTGAAATAGTCAGATCCACTATGTTTTGGTGCTTGAATAAACACATGCTTGTCGTCTATTGCCTCGATGCAATTTGGCATGTCCTATATGTCATAAGAATCATTTGCAATATGTTTAAACTGTTCGCTTGTTGGTTATATTAATATAACAGCTGATAAATTATTCCATAATGCTTCTGTTGCTTCTTCTATTATATAATACACTGTTGACTTTTCTATCCTATATGACCAGTAATTGGGTTTTGGAACCTTTGGTGTAACAATAACTATCACACTGACAAAAGTCAATTGTTGTTTGGTGATAGTGGAAAACCTAGCATTGACTTTTGTCAGTGTGATAGCTATATGACCAGGCTAATTCTTGCATAGAACAACCTTCCGCTAAGTAACTAAAATAAAATATGTAGACATTCGCTTACAGTTTTTGTAAACCACGTACTCATCACTTTAATGTAATTAAGTAAGACGTTCAGCTGGTGGTTGGTTTTTTTTTATAGGATTCTTCTGTAAAGAATTCACCATGCTTTCTAGTAATTTATCAAACACAGTAAGTAGGTGTGTCATCCTTGTATATTTAAAAAATTGTTGATAATCAGGTTTGAATGGTTTTCATACTTTTCAATAATGTTGCAAAAGGTCCTTCGATATTTCGCTTAGTATTTAAGGGCCGTACTTTGAGGCGTCGCGCGTCGCTTTCTTTTTCTTGATATATAGTATTCAATAAATGAGCTGAAGCAGCTAACAAAATTGTACAGTATTAACAATAACACTTTTCACCTTCATAATGACAGATGTAGCAGGTTATGTTTACTTGTTTATTTGTAGAAATTAGAAATTCGAGTTTCTCTGCACTTGCGCAGTAGTACCTTAAGTTATTGTCATCTGTGATGTATGAACAACCGCATTTATTAGTACTAACACAATACTAGCACTACATCAGGAAAATATTAAGTTAGAACCTAAGGAACTTGACTGAATCGATCATTACATTATCATACTTTACTTAGGAATTTTTTTTTCCAACATTCTGACTTTTGCAGTTTCCCAAATAGATATCGCTGCTCTTCAATCTTAATGGAACAATCTGTATAATCTAAATAAATGTTTATTAACTCCCACAAGTTTCATCATCATTATTAACCAAGTTTAATAAAAGCAAAAAAAAAAACATTGAGAGCATAATAGGAAATAAAAATTCTAAATTATTGAATATATGTTAGAGATTATATGTATGTTAGATGCACGTTATAGACTACATAAAATAATATCAGAGGAAAAGAATCTCTGCTTCACGGTTACGTAAAAGTACGTATGTATATACACAGTTTCCTCGTTAAACCAAAATTTTAAAACTGTGAGTCACGACGTTTGCCGAAAATGTTACGCTGTAGACAGAATCTAGATCGAGAAAAGAATATCTGAATATCGAGATTTTGTAATCAAGACGGGCCACATGTTTTCCTCAATGTGCTCCGGCTCTTAATTTCGCCAAAGTATACACGTCATTTTCGCTTTTAAATATAAATATAATGTTGAAAGTTGTTGATGTCTCATCATCTACGTGGTATGCAGACAAAAAGTTAGTTGGTTTATAAAATGTTTAAACGCGTACTAACAATAAGTCTATTATGTAATTGGTTAAATTAGTTCTGACAGTATTAAGAATAATGACTGAAATCATTTGAAAAGTTTAAACAGGAAGCATTATAAAGAACAGACCGTGAACATATTCATAAACAGTGGTTAAATACCACAATTATAGCTTCTTATGATCTCAACTATACAAATTAAGAATTTGAACCGAGATTAGTTTATCTATTTATTTCAGGCTCAAAGCATTTTCGGTTTCCTAAACACGTTTTTTGTTTTTGATAAGTGGCAGTGTTCTTGACATCGTTTCAGTTCTAAATCTCCTAAAACATGCAATATCGTCCCAATAAAAATTAAAGCTATTATGAATGTTTGCCAAATGTTTCTATTGCACAACGCGTATATATCAAACCATTCATTTGATTAGTTAACTTTAATAAATATTTCTACAAAATTTCATTACAACAGGATTTAGGATTTCGGAGGAACGACTCGCAAAAAAAAAACCAGAAAATTTCGATCAACATTCGAAGTATACCTAATATTAAATTTTTGCCTCTGCGGTTTTTAAAAAAGGCTTTTAATAGCATTACTAAATTTTATATAGTAGAAAATTTATTTGAAGCAGACAAAGATTATCCAATGAACTAAAAATATAAGCCAGTATTAAATTTAATATACCTAGTCTATACCACGAACAAATTGACAAGCAAAAATGCTTTATCAGGATTCATACATACTGACAGATCAATCATATTCAAAAAATTGTCACTACCATTCTGTTTATCAAATTAGATGAAGGATTGTGAGGTCTTTTACCTCTTGCTTCATAAATATCGGATGTTCATTTAAGACCAAAATAATTTGAGGTAAGTGTCTTAGACTTTTCATCGATCAAAATGAGAAACGTCAAAACTCAAAGTAAACGTCATTATTCAGTTTATTTAACTTAAAATTATATTAAACGCTGGGTTAGTTTTCTTTCAATTCTTCTTCAAATCAATTCTTTACTGCAAGTCAACTAAATTATCCACAAGTGGCAAAAATTCTGTTTTTGTTTTTTAAATGCAAGGCCATAAAAAGAAGTATGGCGTCAAATTACATGAACTTGGAGGTCACGGAATTCTGCATTTCGACCAAGTATTCGAACGTCAAAAAATTGTCTCAGCAAGTTCTGTTTTACCTCTACAATTGAGATTAGCTCCGTCTCGTTGAAAGTAACATTTCTGGCTTTCAGTATCATCTACCTGTTCAATAAATGGTTCTAAAATTTCTGTTTGGTATCGTTCAGCATTTAGTCTACCTAGACTCAATAAAAATTGAAAAAAAAAAACCATTTTTTTTTTTGTTACATTGAAAAAATATTGGCCCAATCATACGTCTGTAACCAAAAACTGCCCACACACCTATTTGTTTAGTATGTACAGTGTGTGAGATTATTTCCTGTGGGTTTGCATAGCTTCAAATTTTTATGTTTTGAGAATTCAGATATCCTGATAGGTAGAGGGCGGGGCGTTCAGATCCGCATAAACATGCGATGAGACAGCTCGAGTGCCAATGTTCTTTCAGTTTTAATATTGATTATATAAAATCTGTACTTACGTGATGCTTAAAAACTAATAACATTTTTGACATCAAGGCATTCTAATTGACGATATTACATAAAATGTTTTGTGCCGCGAAACCTTCGCAGGCCTGTAGAATCTTTCTGTCACACTGATCGCTTCCCGGACATTAGTATATCTTTTTCATTATTTTCGGTCCAATTAAGTTACGCAAACATGCAAAGCCTTCGCATGACATACGAAGAAAACTTTTTAAATGACCTGATTCTTTTATAGAAATGTCGCTTATCAAATCAGGACTACTATATCTTTCTCTCTACTTTTTTATAAATCCATTATCCATTAATGCTTTTCTCTTTCCTTTCTTTCCGTTTTACTAAAGCATAAATTATTACAAATGCAGTATTAGCAACTTGTACTTAATGAGACGTTATCGTATTTTTACCACGCATAGTTCATCAGTGCAAATCATTTTTTGTAATAATTCCATTACTGACAATGATATTAACTATGCAGTTACAAAACACAACGCCGAGCATAATCTGCTGGTTTCAGTGACACGGTAAGAATTAGTGATGGGATCACTCGAATGAAAAATAACCGATTATTCGGTTTTTGAAATAACTGAATAAAAAATCACGACTGCGATGAGCCGATAAGTTTGTTCGGTGCCCTGACACTAACTGTAAATAAAACCGTATAAAAGATTATATTTTTATGTATCTGATAAGGATAAAACATAAACAGTTAAAGATGTAGTTGCAACGAACAAATATAATGTGTTATTGCATTTGTGTTAATATAAACATCCGAGTGAAAAATCATTAGAATGATCATTCGGTTTTTATGATCATTCGAATAAAGATTATCCGGTTTATTTCAAATTGTTTTTTCCCAACACTAGTAAGAATAGAGTTTTATGTTTTTGTTTAACAGTTTATGAATGGTTCCGTAGGAGAGATTCACTAACTTGTTGCCTCAATTGCCTAATAGATGTTGTCGGTGCATCGCCCATCAGTAGTTGTTGAGCATTGGCAAAAACTTCTGTAGTAAACTTGTGCTGCCCTACCAGCTTTTCGTAGGATGCTATCAGTTTCACGAAATAGACTTACGACTCTATCTAGTTTTTCCTTTTTAAATTGCATGTCGACAGCAAAATTTGGAAACTTCGCTTGAAATTCTTTCAGCAACAGAATAAACTCACTCTCCGTCAACAATGGTACCATTACAAAAGTAGCTTTCAACTAAGAACGTTATTTGTTCTAAAGAAAACACGATAGTTGCAAGCTGCACGTCGAGGTTACACCTATAACAATTCTTTGTTTAGCTATGAATATATCTGGTTGGTTGAAAGACTATAAAATGATGAAAATAAATGTTAAAGCAGGTTACGTTGCTGGTCTGTCGAGTTGGGGCGTAGGTGGTGCGTTCTAGGTGGAGTGCAGACTTTCTGCTTTCTGTCGAGTTGGGGCGTAAGCGGTCATCAAACGACTAATTAGTTGGCTGGGTGAACGGGCCCGGCTTTCTAGTTATTATTCTATTTTATTAACAGAATATGGTGCCATGCATTACATAGTTTTCTTTAGGCACATTACTTATGTTGACGTCACTGTATATTGTATATTTTGGCAAAATTTACCGTATCTTGAACCAAGTTTATTTATTTTTAACTCGCCCAAAATATTATTATTTTAAACCTATTTTTTCAATTAACTCTATTCTTAGCGAATATTTTTGTTAATTTTTAGAATACTCGTGACTTGTTAATTTATTATTTTTGTTTACGACGATCTATCACGTGAAATAGCTTTTCGCGAACTCGAACTAGTCATTTATAAGAGTTTGACATGCAAATAAAGACGTTAGTGTAGTAGGGCATATAATCTTAAAATGTCTACACTAAAATCATTAATTAAACCATTAAGTCAACTTCAGAACGAAGTAAAAAATAAATAAGAGAGATTTTTAGCACACTTGTTACATACGTAAAACGCGTTCGAAAAATATACTACCACCTGCGCTCCTATACAGAAATAGTCGGCTGAAAATGAATCTTGTCCTTTTCATCCCGTGTTATATCTTTCGTCGTGCAACACCCGACCATGTTACATGTATATATATAGACCTCCGTACCGTCCCTATGTTTAGAATTATAATTTCCATGGTTATGCCTTTCAGGCCCATTATTTATCTCTCCATGTAACACGTAAAAGACCGGCCCAGATGAGTGCCTGCTGTTCGGTTGTATACCGCGGCCACATGTCGAGCTAAATCCAGTGCAAGTAAGTGATCGAGTAAGTTATGTATGTCGGACGATATATCAGGACTGTTCTGATATTATAAATTAACAGAAATCGCCAAAACAATTTTTCTTCTTCGCCGAAGTTTAAACTTTCGCGTAAATTTAGATTTGAAGGCAACACTTTATTATATAATGGTAGTATGATCTCATATCGCGTATGACTTTAGACAAGAGCAGCATTTACAAATATGTATATATATATACAGGGTGTCTTCTCGTTGAGTTGCATAACTTCATAGGGTTATTCCTTGTATCAAAATTAGCAAAACACTTCCAGTCAGCATATGTCCAATTCTCAACCGTTTTCGAGATATGGGTGGTCAAAAGCGTTGAAAATCACTAGTTACGGTAACTAATTTAGATGAATCATGGACGCAGTTGGCTCGACTGGTAACTTAGATCCAATGCACTTGACGTAGGCCTTTTGACAGTTGTCATGTAAGCAGTTTTGTTGTATTTTTGACAGTTTTGGATTTCGCTCGCAGAACATTTAAAAACGCCTCTTTTTACGAAGGAAGAGTACGCCGACATGATATTTTTGTATGGCTATTGTGGAGAAAACGCTTCAGCAGCGGCAAGAGAGTACGCAGAACGCTACCCGAATCGAAGACATCCTTGTCGGACAACCATCACGAACTGTTTCATATCGCTCCGGCAAACTTCCCGAAAAAGACTAATGAGCGAGAGCCTGCGCGAAGAAACCACACTGAAGCTGTTCTTCATGAAGTTTCTGAGAATCGGAGAACCAGCATATGAAGAATTGCTGCCACCACAGGACAGAAAAGAGCGTCGATTCACAGGACTTTACGTGAAAATGGGCTACATCCACGTACAGCAAGTACAAAATCTCTTACCTGCCGACTATGCAAAACGGGAAGAATTTTGCTCGTGGATCCTAGAGAACCAGGATCTCCTCCAAATTGCTTTGTTCGCTGATGAGTCCACCTTCACTCGTGATGGGATTAACAATTCACATAACGAGCACATCTGGAGCGACGAAAATCCCCATGCTTTGTCAGAAAGTAGATTTCAGCACCGATTTTCGGTTAATATGTGGGGAGGAATCATCGGGAATGTTATCCTAGGACCGAATATCTTTGATGGAACATTAACTAGCCATATCTACAGGAGATTCCTAGTACAAGAACTTCCCATTTTTCTTGAAGATATCCCCTTGAACGTCCGTAATAGGATGTGGTTTGTCCATGACGGGTGTCCGGCACACTATGGAAGAGTGGTAACCGACTGTTTGAATACTGCGTTTCCAAACCGCTGGATAGGGCGGAATGGAGCTGTCGCATGGCCCCCGCGCTCGCCGGACCTGACGCCTCTCGACTTTTTCCTCTGGGGCCATGTTAAGACCATCGTTTATACACAAGAGAAGCCGGCTACCAAAGAAGAACTGGTAGGTAAAATCCAACGAGCATTTCAGGAAGTTTGTGGAAATATGGAAAATATCAACTGGATAGGAGGACTGAGTAAAAGAGCAGAGTTGTATTTGGCAGTCCAGGGTTGCTTGTTTATTAAAATCATTAAAACAATTTCTGCTCATTATTGTGGTACCTAGTAAGACTGTAATTTAAGATAATCGTTCCTTAGCAACCAATTCCAAATTGCAAGGGTAACTTGTTCCGCAGCAACGGAAAGCGTCTTTGAATAACACTCCATGGCCTACAAACTGATAAAGTTTCATCAAATCTGCGATTTACAGTTTGCGAGGTTCCCTTGTTAGATAGAATAGACCACATTAATTTATTGTGAATTCACGATTAAACTAAAGATAAACTCCACTAAACAATGCAAAAGTATACTAATACCATACAAAATAAGTGGCTAAAGTTTAAAATAGAAGCAAAGTGGAGAAAAAACGACAATAAAAATGGTAAGTGTACTATAATGATACTGCGATATTTTTTGTAAAATCAATAGTAAATGTCTTTTCCATTTGCTTTTTAGCGTGAATATATTGTGGCTCCAAAACGACAGAGGAAACTAAAACAGGAATATACGAACCTATATAGAAGCAAATATTTCGCAGGTTTTGACAAACGATATAATTTTAACGACTGACATAAAGCTTAACGTCATCATTTTGGCAACATTCTCGAAGCTTAATTTTGCTTTTTACGGCAGGTGTACATACCTACCTTTTCAGAAATAATATTAATTGCCACCAAGATGTTATTTCTACGTTTTTTATGTCTAAAAATATTACTTTAATACTACTAACAAAAGTATACAGTTCTTTAAGTTGTATAAAGCCTATTTTTTCTTACAGCTGATTGATTTGAAAATCACTTATCTAATAATAACATAACAGCAAAAGTAAACTTCTAAATTATTTCCTCCTATAATCAATTTCGACGTGCAATTATTTTTATTAAAGTTGAAAACATGCCAAGTATGTACTTACTGATTAACTAAATAACTAAATTACTGTTGGATAAGATAGGAAATGCAATAAATCACGTATGTAAATAAATGCTATATTGTATGTAAATGATTGAAGACTTTTATCACATCTAATTAATTCTTCTGATTGACAATTAAAAAAGAATACAGGATTTTATCTTGTATCGTATGAATTATGGCCCGATAAAACGAAATTGACTTTTGATACGTTAAAGTCTATGTACCTAAACTATTTTTTGTTTTGAGAATCATAATTAAATCCCGTGTAGAAACACAGCAACGCCTTAAATGAAACAGAGCCAAACATTAAATAAATGTTATAACTACTAATTGTAATCGTGCTTGTCCTGCAATTAATTTCATTATCCACTGCGTCTCTTTCACCTCATTTACATACAAAGGCACACATGTGACATACGTTTAATAGGTGTAATTTAACTTAACGTCTAACTTGCGAGCATGATCTAGTATTGTAATCATTCTTTACAATAATTACTAACAAAAGTTTTGTCCTACCAATTTACTAGCATGACAACCTCTTAATAAGTAGGTGTACTCGTTTACCGCAACATAATATAAAACATGTTTATACAGGGTGTCCCTGAAATAAGAGTACAACGTATTAAAAATGGGAAGCCCTAATTTTATTACACCTTTTATCTAAATTAATTTTTCCAAAATTCCCACGCATACGTGAGGAAAAAAATGGAAAAGATATTTATTAAATATCCGTCACGCCACTGGTATTTGAGACACTACACTTCTAACCAACGAAGGTAGGGCAGGCAACACGCGACGTATAACTACGCTCTGAGTCTCAGTCTGTCTGGATCCTTACGCATGAACACATCGAATATGGCTTTTACCACACGCGAGTTGTTCGATATGATTTATGTCTACGGCGAAGCAGGAGGAAGTTGTCGAAGAACTCTACGTATCTACCGGCAGCGATACCCCAATCGTAGAACCCCGTCTTACACGTGTATAAAGAATACCATGTTTAGATTAAGAGAAACTGGTCGATTGCTACCAAATTACGAAGGTCGCGGACGTGAAAGACCACGTCGAATTTTACGAGCCGAAGAAGAATTGCTGGATATTGTGAACAGAAATGCAGGTGTAACAATTGATGTGTAACAATTGATTACACTGGGGAACAGCTGTTTTGGTGCCGAGGGTTTTTGAACTGATTCTATATCAGTTTGATGTCCTGAATTCAAATATCGTATTAATTTTTCCCTATCAGCTCCAGTTTTTAAGATATACAATTTGAGAGAAATATGAGTTCTATGATTTCAACTTAAATCTCAAGTGTAATAAACATAAGTGGATTCGAATATTTTATTTTATTTATACCAAATACAATCTTAAGTCAAACTTACAAACAAAAAAAACATTAAAGAAATCAAATATAGTCACTCGACACTTCTAAAACTTCTTTTCCGCGACACTCTTGAATGTTTTTTCAAACAGTCCCTCTTTAAACTCCAGCAGTAATCTGCCATCATGTGGATGTCCCATCTTCCTTGGTAGCGGTCCTCCATAATTTTTATATCTTGGTGAAATCTTTCACCTTGTTCCTCACTCATGTTTCCTAAATTTTCTGGAAACCGGTCCAAGTGGCTGTCTAAATAGTGTACTTTTATACTCATATTGCACCCTAATGATTTAAAGCTGTTCAGCATCTTATTAACAATTTCAACATAGTTTTCAGCTTTATGTTTGCCTAGAAACTTTTCTACAACTGCAACAAATGATGTCCAAGCTTCTCGTTCAACTTCATTCATTGAATTTATGAAGGCAGGATCTTTAATTAATTGTCTTATTTGTGGGCCATCAAATATCCCTGCTTTGAGTTTTTCTTTGCTCAACTGAGGCATTTTTACCCCTATATATTTAAAACAAGGCCCATCCTTATCAAGAGCTTTTACAAATTGCTTCATTAAGCCCAACTTTATGTGTAACGGAGGAAGAATGATTTTTTCTATTTCAACCAAAGCGTCGTTAATGACATTCTTTTCCCCAACGTTCATGTTTTCTCTCAGAGGCCAATCTTTTGTAACCCAGTGGTGTGTTTTGTCCCTACTGTCCCAAAGGCACAAGAAACACGGATATTTTGTGTAACCACTTTGCTGCCCGAGAAGAAAGTTCACCATTTTTAAGTCTACACATATCAACCATTGATGTTCGTGATACTTTATCTTCTGCAAGACTAAAGCTATTGTGTTATATTCTTCTTTCAGTTTCGTTGAGTGAGCTATCGGTATTGAACCATATTTATTCCCATTATGTAGAAGGACACATTTTAAACTTCGCTTTGAACTGTCAATAAATAGGCGCCAATCATCTTCAATATACTCAGAAAGTCCCATTTCTTTCATGAGTCCCCTAATTTCGTGACAAAATACAAGATTGTCTTCTTGAGAAAAGAATGGTAGCAGATCTTTTTCTCTTGTACGGTAAAAGGTAATTTTGGTTCCTTGTTCCAGTAAATGTTTGTCGTTTAACCTAGAAGCCAGTACTTCAGCAGCTTTTTTCGATAAATAGAGATCCCTGGTGAGATCATTTAATTCGTTTTGATTGAAGCGTTGAGGAACTGAAGACGTCCACTCATCGTCACTGTTACTTTCATTAGCATCGGAAGAGCGATCAGAGGGACAATGTTCGTTATCAGAGATATCTGGTAGCTCATGAAATGTTGGAATCGGTATTTCATCTGAGTGCGGGATAGGGCGTATTGCCGAGTCTAAATTGGGATAGGTCCATTTATGGCGGTTATTTCGATTGATTCCATTAATATTTGCTAAACAGAAATAGCAATCATCGAAGTGGTTTTTTGGTTCTCTCCACACCATTGCTACGCCGAATTTCAAACATTTTCTTTTGCCGGTAGTCCACTGCCGTAATTGCTCTGTGCAAGTTTTACATACGAGATGCGGGGCCCACGTTTTGTCCTGATCACCAACCTTAACTCCAAAGTATGCCAAATATGCTTGCTTCACAAACTCAGTAATAGCTTGTCTGTTTTGTTGGAACATGTATTCTCCGCATATATAACAAAACACATCAGGTTGATTGACACAACTTCTTCTTGAACTGGACGCTGAACTCATTTTAATTCTGTTCAACACTATTTTCTTAACAGAAAATAACACGCCGAATTCGATCTACTCTCTTTAGCAAGACGGCACAAACTGACGAGACTTACCTGAGTTAGGGGTATAAAAGGGTCAGCTCAGGTACCTGGGCGGCAATGGTTCCACTATTTATAGATTTACCTGGAATTTACTCATTTACAGACTGACAATAACACAATTGCACCTACATTAATGATTATAAAATAATTTTAGAACTGTCAGAAACCAATAAACTGCATAGAAACCAGATGTGTAGATAAATTTATGTATCTAAAAAAGTAGAGCTGATAGAGAAAAACGGATTGCACCTATAGATTTAGCTTCCCAAATATAGTTAAAATCAAGTCTAAAATCTTAGGCACCAAAAAAAAATTTTTTTTTTGTTCCCCTGTGTTATGAAAGAGAAAAAAAGAAATAATTACGCACATTACCTTCGCCACATCAAATATCAACTTTTAACAATGATGTTTATTTCAGACAGCTGTCATTGATCAGATTACGCACAAGTGAATAGAGTTATTCATTAATAGATTCCACATTTTACTTTCAATATCTTCTTTGAAATTTGCTTTAAATTTCGCGTACGTAATAATATTGGAGTCGTTGACTCGTATCAGCTGCATAAAATGATTATCTGTATATCACAGCTGTATTTACAAATGACCTTAAGATATAGTATAAACACAGATAGTGGATCCATGGGCGGCACATTCGTGACGTTTCAATGAGTTTTTAATTGTATATTCGATATTGCAATTGGCGTACGAATTTTTGGATACTTATTCAGTATAATGTGGGTTTCCCATTTTTAATATTTTGTACTCTTATTTCAGAGACACCCTGTATACACTTAAAGAACCTTGCACGCTATAGTTGGATATATTTCTTCGTAGGTGCATGCAATTTTTAAGTGTGCTTCTTTTCCATGCATTATATCTCTTGTGTGTTCTGTGATGCAAACCGGTTCTGGTGATGTTTAATTATTTTTTCTCGCAGTTTTGGAACGTGGACGTTTAGACGATATGGTCTAGGAATATTTACTATGAATTTATTACGTTGCGTTGTATAAATTTATTATAGTGATTCAAATAATGGACATATTCATTCAGGTAATACAAATAAATGAATTCCTATGGATGCATGCTATTTATGTAAGCTACCCCATATTAGTTCGAAGACCCAGTAAAATTATGTGAACTCTCCTAAAAGAGTGTTATGTAACTGGTGAGGCTTCTTATAACTTTGCAATCCAAAAATTTCAACAGAAGTTTTCTAATGTTCAAGTGTGCGTTAATGCTTTACGAAATTTGGTAGAAAAATTTGAAAGAACAGGTAGCGTACATGACATCCAGAAAAGAAAAAGGATACACGATGAAGTAGATGCCGCTACAATACTGGCTCTAGATTCTGTAGAAACATGTCCAAAATTGTCCTAACGAAAAAGGTGTATACACAGTTAAGTCAGATAATTAGCAAATCACATTTACATAGAATTTTTAAAGAAAACAAAATTAAATCTTATAAATCGGTTTTTGTACATGAATTAAGAAATAGTCATGATGATCTGCGTTTAGACTTTTGCTTATGGGTAGGAGAAAATCAGTCTGTAAATCGAAATTTCTACAAAAACATTATTTCTTCGGATGAATCGACATTTACAACCAAAGGAAAAGTTGCACCGCAGAACTGTAGATTTTAGTCGAGAGAAAATCCTAATTTCAAAATTGCGACGAGAAGTCAGTACCTATTACAAAAAGGTTAATGTGTGCTGTAGTGTTATGTATGGAAAAATCATGGGTCCGTATTTTTTTAATGCAAATGCGAATCAACATACGTATTTAGAGATGCTCCAAAATGTTTTTTTTACCTGCAGTAAGAGGTGAACCTAACTTTCAAGGTATATATTTTCAACAAGATAGATGCCCTGCTCACTCAACAATGTTGGTACGAAATTATCTGCAAGAACATTTTGGAAACAGATGGATAGGTCGGAACGGACCGGTCAATTGGCCGGCTCGTTTTTATGAGGATAAGTATATTAAGAAAAATTAATATACAGAATGTACCGACGATCCCAAACCAATCACGCAAACGAAAGACTGCGAGACGCGAAGCGTCGAGTCTTTTTACAAGTGAGAGGCAAGATTTTAAAAAGAGGAATATACAGGGGGTGTACCGACGATCCCAAAGCAATCACACAAACGAAAGACTGCGAGACGCGAAGCGTCGAGTCTTTTTACAAATGAGAGGCAAGATTTTAAAAAGAGGAATATACAGGGTGTACCGACGATCCCCAAGCAATCACACAAACGAAAGACTGCGAGACGCGAAGCGTCGAGTCTTTTTTCAAGTGAGAGGCAAGATTTTAAAAAGAGGAATATACAGGGTGTACCGACGATCCCAAAGCAATCACACAAACGAAAGACTGCGAGACGCGAAGCGTCAAGTCTTTCCCAAACCAGTGACAGGTGTGGACGGGGGTTAGCGGAGAGTGGTACGGTCTGGCTGGTCTGCGGAGTTGGGACGTAAGCGGTGCGTTCCAGGTAGATCGCGGGCTTTCTACTTTCTGCAGAGTTGGGGCGTAAGCGGTTATCAAACGACTCTTTAATTGGCTGGATAAACGGGCCCGGCTTTCTAGTTTATAATACTAATTTGGATAACATCGAAATTTTAAAACTTCTGTCAATGAAGATATGATCCACAATTATAGCGAATTTGAATGTAGACCTGAAAAGTGTGTAGAGGATACCACATTGAATAAAATAGAATGTTTTTCTTTAGCTCAAGTGTGCTTTTGTAATTTTCTCAGCTGCTAAAAAGAATACTTAGATTTTTGTTTCGGAATAGGTGGTTTTGAGATAAGCAAACATTTTTTATAAAGAATAACATTTTTTCGTTAAGCTACAAATAATATATTTAAAAATGTAGAATGTGATAAAATAAAATGTCTGTTGTATTACTTATCTATTGTTTTTAGGTAAGAATGTGGTTTAGGTACAAAAAAGAAAATTATAATTATCTGCATTGATAAAATTAAATCTGAAGCTTATCAAATACGGTGACACGTAAGACAATTTATATTATCCACGCACAATTATTTCTAATCGAAGCATAAAAATCCAAACACTAAAATAACTATGTAAATAAAATTACGAAAAATTACGCATATTATTGTGACACTAATGTTATGCCTGTGTCTGTCTAATAGTTCATTATACTTGTATTTGAATTTATAGGTATCATCTATGTTTGCATTTTATTTTATATCATATTCTTAGTTGTAGTTTGATACGTTGTATTCACATGCAATATTCATTACATTGTGTGTATGTGCTTTACTATCTACATTTTATATTGTATTTGGACACTGTCAAAATTTGCATATGGCAATTTTGCGACAATAAATATATTATTATTATATTTTCAATAAATAATTTCATTGCTAGAGGGTAAATTTGATTGATCATATTGTATAAAACAATCGGAAAGTCATTTGACAAGTAGTGAAATGCAATTGACAAGGGCGAAAAAGCTAATGAAACTGAAAATCTTGCTTAAAATGTCTATATCATTTGAGTGTGACATCTTCGACATTTTTCTTCTTCAAATGGCACAACCTTTGTTTTCAATTAGTCCACCTAAACTGAGTAACTTCGTATTAAGAGATTCCATGATAAAAATTAATAATATCTACACGGCAGAGAAAATAGCTGTGTGTGGAATGAAAATATTTTGGCTTTTTTAAATATATTTTGCATTACATAGATATTTAGAAATAAAAAACATCTTGTAATATGCATAACGAAAATTTATTTAGAACCACACAATAGGAATTTATTTAAATGTTTATAATTGTTTGATACTAGTTTCTATTCTTTACTCTCGTATTATTGCTTTTAAAAAATGCAGTTTTAAGCCTCCCACATGCACGAATGTTAAAATTTAAATGCCAGAAAATAAACTACAATCCATAAATCATTTAAAAGAAAAATATGTTGATCCTAGTTAAATGCAGTACTGAAGAATAACATTTTTTCTGTGTCTGTGGTTTACTTAACAGAAGCCGGATTGTTTTTGTATGATTGTGTTTTGATTTATTGCTGCTATTTACAGCAAATTAATTATTTATTAAAGTTTTAATGTACTCACCGACTGTTTTTATAATATTCAAATCGTCCATCTCGTTGTCCTTATCATCGTCTGAATATTCTTCCGTCGTGTTATTGGACGAAGAAGACACGCTATCGGTACTCTCCTGTCTATTCCTCAACTTCGTATCGGCCATTCCGAATCTTCTTCCTTCTCTTCTACTCCGGCTAATCTTCCGCGAAATACCGCGAACTAATCAAGGCGACAGTCCGTTTATTTCATACACGCGGAGAAAGTGCCGTACGCTCTCTCTCTCTCTCTCTCTCTCTTTTTCTCTTATCTGTCCGCTAGTCAGCCGCCAGCAGCGTCCGTTTTCAACGCACTACTGCTAATAAATTCGAAAGGAGCGCTCAGTATACTTAACTTACTCTACTACCGGTCGCGATAGAGAGCCGCACGCTTTAACACAGTACGCGCCAGACGTTAGACGCTACCTCGCACGCACCTTACCCACGCAGAAATGATTCGCGATCGCACTGAACTCTCCAGCGAGAATGGTCACGGTGTATTTTCGGGTGGTTGGATTCGATTTTTGAGGATTACGAAACGTGACAGATAAAAATGACACTGTACGCGTACCTTGGTTGCTAGACGTTGCGGGTTTTGATTTCGTCTAGGTTGGCAGGTGTTTCGCGGACGCCCACGATATTTTCGATTATTCTAAGATCGTCTGGAAGTCTGTGTATTATGCGTATTTATAACAACGCACTGTAACGCCAAATACGTCGGATGTTGTGTGATTTTTTTGGGAATTTTACGTGAGAAAATGCTGTTTCCACTGATGTGTGTTGTCTGATTTGATCGTATTCAACGTGTGCATATTCCATCGTTGAGCAAAGAGGAGTAGTCATCTTACAATTACACCTAGAAGAGTTGTTTTAAGAGAATTCGTTGGATGGTTGGATAATTCAATGATAAAAAATACTATATTTCTCGGTTTGCTTTTTGCTAACAACAAATTATTTTCAAAACTATTAATATTGCCAGAAAGACTTGTATATACAATTTAATTTCTTTTTTTTCTTGGTTTTTAGGTCCCAAATAATAAAAGTATGAATGACTAACGACGTTTCGCTTTATTTAAAAGCTTTTTCAAGTTGTAAATAAATGTATAAAGTTTGATAAATAAAATGTTTTTGTTTAATAAATGACAATTTGTTTGTTTTTTATTTTGAAAATATTATTATGTTTTAATTAAAGATGTTTTGATTATTTATTTTTGGATTTTGTAATTAAATAGTTCTTTAAAATATTGTATTTAGTTATAAAAGTAAATTATATAATTTTGTGAAATATTGTATATCGGTTTTATCATTGACTGCATTTTTATGTTTATAAATTTGAATTATTTCTAGTATGTTACGTGTTTTTAAATTTTGTTCTTTGTTTAAAATTGTTACGTTGTTGAAATCAAAGGTATGATTTTGTGTTATTTCATGTTTTTTTAGGGCTGTAAGATTTTTATTATATTTGTGTCCTTTTATTCTATTTTCCAAATATTGCATGGTTTCACCTATATATACACCATTACAATTTTGACAGTCTATTTTATAAACTATGTGTGATGTTTTACTTTTTTCAATTTTTGATTTTAATTTTGAATAGATTTGGTTTTGTAGTTTATTAAAACACAAATAAACTACAAAACCAAATCTATTCAAAATTAAAATCAAAAATTGAAAAAAGTAAAACATCACACATAGTTTATAAAATAGACTGTCAAAATTGTAATGGTGTATATATAGGTGAAACTATGCAATATTTGGAAAATAGAATAAAAGGACACAAATATAATAAAAATCTTACAGCCCTAAAAAAACATGAAATAACTGAAAATCATACCTTTGATTTCAACAACGTAACAATTTTAAACAAAGAACAAAATTTAAAAACACGTAACATACTAGAAATAATTCAAATTTATAAACATAAAAATGCAGTCAATGATAAAACCGATATACAATATTTCACAAAATTATATAATTTACTTTTATAACTAAATACAATATTTTAAAGAACTATTTAATTACAAAATCCAAAAATAAATAATCAAAACATCTTTAATTAAAACATAATAATATTTTCAAAATAAAAAACAAACAAATTGTCATTTATTAAACAAAAACATTTTATTTATCAAACTTTATACATTTATTTACAACTTGAAAAAGCTTTTAAATAAAGCGAAACGTCGTTAGTCATTCATACTTTTATTATTTGGGACCTAAAAACCAAGAAAAAAAAGAAATTAAACATATACATGGTCAAGATCCAAAGATTTAAAAATTGTATATACAATGTGTCCCACATCTATTTTCCCACGTATTTACTCGGAAAGTATTAGAGATAAAAAGTTGCAGTAAAATCCAGTGGAAGTGAGACGACATTGCACATCAAGTTCTGCCATTTTGTGTCAAGTCTTGTCCCACTTTATTTCTTTTTTTTTAAATTGCACCCCTAATTTTTTTCGCAAGTTTTCGGTAGCTGCCAGGCTTATAAATACAGTCATATGTATTTTTTATTATTATTATACGAAATGTTCTCAAAAAGTCGTTCCGAAAAATGTATGCAGTTAGAACATAAATGCTGAACTGAACTGTGTGGCGCTCCCATGAGCGTCTAACGTCGAGTGTAACGATAGCGAGACGCGCAGCGTCGAGCCTTTTCTGAAGAGAGGCGCGTTTGAAATAAAAAAGAAAAAACAAAAATTAAGAAAAATTTCAAAATTAAGAAATTGCTGTTTTTAACTTGATGCGTAACGCCCAGGTAACGACAGCGAGTCGTTTTTAAAGAGAGGCGGGTTTGAAAAAAAAAAGAAAAAGTAAAAACAAACAAAAATTTACACAAATTTAAAAATTACAAATCTTTTTCGAGTCTTTTTTAAAGCGAGACGCATTTGACAGCGAGACGCGCAGGGTCGAGTCGTTTTTAAAGAGAGACGGGTTTGAAAAAAAAAAGAAAAAGTAAAAACAGACAAAAATTTAAAAATTACAAATCCTTTTCGAGCCTTTTTTAAAGCGAGACGCATTTGAAAAAAAAAGAATTAAGAAAAATGAATCTACAGGGTGTACCGACGATCCCAAACTAGTCACAGGTGTAGACGGGGGTTAGTGGAGACTGGTGCGGTATAGCCGGTCTGCTGAGTTGGGGCGTAATCCGCCATCCAACGACAGATTAACTGGCTGGGTGAACGGTTTGGAATTTTTAGTTTCATTCTAATTGTATTTTATTACGCAGGTTGCAAATTATGTACTTTTGCTTACTGATAAAAAAAAAAGAACATTTTGGTACATGTTGCCGTAAAGAGGATGAATAGACCTTTTGAATGAGTCACAAAACCCATCTTCCCTATTCAAATTTTAAAGGTGGGGGCTGCTGCGCTCCTGGAAATGATCGATGATAAATCGTGCGGCACGTCATTAAAAGTTGTTCCTCTTCATATGACAATTGACGCGTTGCTTTAAATAAATCACCGCAGGTGAAAAGTTATTTGAGATGGCTCGTTTCAAAATCCTTTATAATAAAATATAATACAAGAAACCAATATATAATTATTTTAAAACAATCTTCTTTTAAAAAAAAAAATAATAGTACTCTCTTTTTTGTAGCTCATCTATTCCGCTCTAGTAAATTTATAAAAAATAATAATAATGTATGTTCCGAAATAGATCTGAATAAAGACCAAATCATTCGTTTGTGTTTCTTACTGAAAGGTCGGTCCTATTTCCTTTGATGTAATTTTTATTTTTACTTTTTAATTATATCATGGCTGCGCCATCATTCCACATTTAATTAAGGAAAGTTGATAGAAAAAAAGATGGCGCGCCAGAATAGCGCGATATTTTTAGGGCAACACCGCACGCAAATAGCCCGTCTTTCATGAATAACCTCGATTTAATCTAATCTCGAGTGAGTCGCTCATTATTTTCTGCGGGATTGGTTATTTAAGGTCGCCGAGTTTTGGCCAATTTTGTACCTGGAATGGTGATGAAGTGTTATGATTAGATGATTCATCAAAAACTAAAAAAAAAGATGCCAAATAAAGCAACGAACATTATCAATCAAGCATTGTTTATTTCATGTAAATTACATCATTTAACATGTTCATATGTGTCTATGGAACTATGGAAATTTATTAATTTGACTGCGTGATACTAAAATTACCTTTCTTATACGCGAAGTTACCACAACAATTCATGCACAACTTCTGAATCCACATCCTTCTTGTGTAATGTTGCAACAAAATAAAATAAATGCAAAGTATCAAACCGTGGAAAGCTGTCAATATGCAGAATATATAAGAGAGAACTATCGCGTTGAAAAAGTTAGCCATCAGGCCGAAGATCCAAGTAAACCCCGTCAAGAAGAACAGAATGATGCAAACGCTCACCCTTTGGAGCTCGTTCCCTTTCCCCGGAATCTTCACGTTCGAGCAGAACAACGAATACAATATTCTACCGAATATGACCATGTTGACTAATACAATTACAGATATCGGAAGTGCCAAGGCGAAATAGAAACTGTCTCCGGTTAAAAAGCAAGCGTAATCGCCCAAGCTTAGGCCAGCTACTACTCCGACTGGGATGACGGGGATTAGCCAGACGGATATGCAAGTCGCGGCGAGGAAATCCTTGGGATGGGTCCCGAAAACCACAACCAATCTAAAATATTGAATGTAGCTTATTACTAGGATCCAACAGAATTGGACTAGGATCACGTAGTGGCTCAATACGCCGATGATTTTGCAGAATACCCCTTGGTTGTCAGAATTGAACTCAAAGAGAAACAACAGAATGTGCTGGCTCAAAACGGACACGGAATAATTTACCAGCACTATCGTACCGGATTGTTTCCTCCATTTAGGGAACGCTATAGCGGTGGCGACGATCACACATGTCCCGATGATCGAGGCGATGGATGCTACGTGATTCAAAATGTTTAAACCCTTATTGGTTGGAGCGTTCACCAACAACGTGAAGTGCGTCGTGTGTTCGAAGTGACAAAATGTCCCATTTGCGTCGAGGGCCTCGTGCTGACGCTCCCAACTTCCGAAAATGCCGCGTAATTGCGGGTCGATACCGTACCGCCAGAGGGCGCACGTTCGATTCTTCCCCGTCACGTTGAAATACATCGGGATGCTCAAATCACGATGCGAATGGAATTGTAGGTCCGGCACGAATAAACTCACCGCGTATTCGGCTGTGGTTTCTTGGCCTTCTGGATCGAATAAAGCGTCATTTAAGAAAAACGCAGTGACTAAATGAGGATCACCCGGATGGATCATCGCTAGTAACTCCAAGAAAGCTGGTGGTAGATACGTGGCAAAGATTAGCTCGGAGAAATCTACTTGATCGAACGACGAAACTTTCTTTAAACTTTCCATGACGTATTTGCCCTCCCTCTTATAGATGGCGACACCGTTTACTTTACTAGCCTGGATATCAGCTACTTGCGCTAAGATTAAATCGCTTTGAATATGTGACGGGATTTCGCTAGACCTCTTTCGTTTCTGGTTAGCGATTCTCGCCAGAATCAGATCAAAATTATATAGGATTGTGTCAGTTGCGTTCAAGGATTGTTGAGATTTCGATAGGATCTCATTTGGGAAGCGCATGACGCTGTTTACATTATTTGCGTACGTCGTTACATCGACAGGATCACCTGAGGCTACGATTTGCTGCATAATTTGAGAGACCAAGTAGATGTCGAAAGGTATAACAGCGTCTGAGACATCTTGGATGATTTCCATTAGATTCGTGTTCCTTTCCTCGGCTGATATATTCTGAGATAGCAGCGAGAGTAAGTCGTCCGATATTGGAGATAGCTCTCCAACGCTTATATCCGAATTAAATTCGCCCCAAAAGGCACCATCAGCGTACGAACCCAAGCACCGCCTCGTGATCGGTAAACCGTTTTCATCGACCATCACCGTATCGATAGGCTTGGCAACGTCACCAATCCTCGTGGTGGGGAACGTCAATGTTGGTTCAGAGATCTCGAGGCACATATCTGCCGATGCCAAAGTGTAGGAGACGGCAAATTTATTTCGCGTCAACTCGGATAGGGCATTCATGAGTTCGTCATAGATAAGTAACATATCTTGTTCGGGTCTATCATTTAAATTTATGCGATACGTGAAATTGGTTGTATTATCACTGTGCTGTATCGGATAGATTCTTACTAGGTACAAATCCGCCGTGTGGATTCCCACAGCGAATAACACATATTGTAGTTGTGAAAGAGTTATCCCAGGAATTTCAAACGACAAAAATGATGGACCAGAGTGCGGATCCATATCCAATTTGACAGTGACGTTCACGATGAAAGATAGCACATTTTCGTACTGAAAGAAAAATTCATCACTGCTCATCACCTCCATATTAGGGTAGGTAAAATATTCGCACCAATATAATCCACCGTGATAGAAGGGTATCACGTAGCTATCCCAGCTTTCAAACTCATGTAATAAGGTGTGCTTTTCCCATAATGTGTCACTATTCGAATAATTATTTTCAGAAAAACAGTGCAATTCTGGCTCGTACTTCTGCGCTAGTTTTAACGGATTTCTTACCATCACGTATATGTAGAAACCGACCCGTTTCAAGGTCACCTGTGGCGAAGGGTATGATTCGAATTTCTCTATGCACGCCGTGCAATCGCTGCTGTTACAATTTTTCGTCTCACAAGAGAATCTGTTCTCGTACTCGACGCAGCTACAAGTCGCATCGCATATCTTCATAAAATTACGGCAGAAATTATATTCGCCACCATCGTAAAAGCACGTTCCATACACTTTCCCGTTATTGCAATTTTGCACCCTGAGCTCCATCATCTTGCAACCAGAAGTCCAGCCAACTACACAATCTAGCCATTCGATTGTTTGTGCTATTGGAACTTCAAAATCACTTGTGGATACTAATTTTCGATAAAACAAACCGGGCTGTCTCATTTCGTAGTAACCATAGAGAGGATCCCTTTTGGTTAGGTAATGAGATCCAGCTGGAAATGTATCGCTGATCTGTGCATAATCGAAATATTGGCACTCGTATGGATAATCGACTTCATCCTTTTTGTAACATATTGGGGATACTTCCTCGCAATCAATCTCGTAATAAGTGAATCCACCAGGACAGCTCAGCGCCTGTAAATTAGTTTGAGTTATAAAGTTGTTTATATAGGCTGTTTACGGTCTTGTGATTTTATTTTCAAGAGGTGATTCAACATCTTAAAATAAGGTTATTAACATAAAAGCATCCTAACAAAAGTTGCATAGTAAGAGAGATATTAATGTTATTTATTCACTATACTCATTGTATATATGCATAATATTTTAAAGAGTAGCATGATTGGATGTTGTTTCGCTCTTAGATACTCAGTGAATGATAATATTTTATTTGGGAACTAATAGAATGTATTTTACCTCGTTTCTCACGCTAGGAGTAAAAATGCACGTGCAATTCTTGGAAAACAAAAATACTTTGTTCTGGGAATCGTCGGCTGTCGATTTGCATAGCATATTTTTAGTGCGAGAAAGGATAAGAAAAAGCGTAAATATGCAAAATATGTAACTTTTGTAAAGAATATCCATAGAAATGCCTAAATATGCATTTTATATAATCACTAATTAACGCTAATTAATCTTAATCAGTGTAATACGTGGACATATAGAAAGATATGCAAAAAATAAAATGTATACACTTATATATAATATATTATAATTCGGTCTCTAGTGATTAGACTACAACACGATTGCACGACCACACAATGAAATTAAATATAAACTATGTCACTTTAAAACATGAAATAATTTTAGAGTAATGTTTTAAATACCTAAATAAAAATGTATTACGTTCAGATTTCCGTATTTGTTGATATATAACCCTTAACAAAATAATCAATCGAATTAGTTATTACAAGTTAACGCACTATTACGACAATTACAAGAGAATGTAGAAGTAACAAATACATTTCAGTAAAACAATATGTTAAGTTAACAAAAATATATTAAATTTACATCTTTCTGTCAATTAACTAATTTAATTCGTGATTTTTCAAAATCTGGAGAAATAAAAACCGCGGTTGCGTATTGATATGCTATTTGCGAAGGAAATTTTACCAATTATTTTTGTTCTAACTAAAAACAAATTGTTAATCTTTAACAAAGTATATACGTTTTCGGTAACAACTGTGGGTAGTTGTTACATTGACAATTTTTTTTTTGTAGACGTTTTGGAACAACAGCATTAGAGAATAGAAGAGTACTATACGCCGGAGCAAAAACTCTTCATGATTAAACACTTTTACGGTGGTAATTCCGCGGAAGTAACTCGGGATTTATTTGCAGCAAATTTCCCCGAAAGTCAAATTCCCAATGCAAGCACCATTCGTAGGACCGTTAATCGATTTGAAACTACATTTTCTTTAGTAAATAATAAAAGTAAAGTTGTTCCGGATACGAATGTAAGCGATATAGAAATTCGAGTATGTGCTTTAGTTGAAGTAAATCCCACTATGTCATCTCGACAAATTGCTCGCGAATTAGGTATCTCTAAAACAACGGTTCATACGTATCATTTTACGTACTAATAAATATCGTTCATACAAATTTACAAGTTCACAAGTACTTCTTCCCGATGATTATTATCGCCGAATGGAATTTTGCGAAAGAATGATAAATAAATATCACGATGACCAATTTTTTTTTTTTAACAACGTATTGTTCAAAGATGAAAAACATTTTACCTACACGGGCATCATAACCGCGCCGCGCAGTTTCTCGGTCGCGTAAAAATCTACATTTAAATATACCAACGCGAACGCAGTATCCACAGAAGCTAGATGTATGGGCAGGTATCATTGGAAATCATATAATTGGGCCTTTTTTCATTGACGGTAATTTAAACGGAAATAGATACCTACAGTTACTTGAAAATAATATTATTCCGGCAATACGGGAGCGATTTAATATAAATGAAGTTTTGTTTCAGCAAGATGGTTGCCCAGCACACAATACACGCATTGTAACAAACTTTATAAACGCGGTTTTTGAAAACAGATGGATCGGTAACTCGGGCCCTATTAAATGGCCAGCGCGGTCCCCTGATCTAGCTCCAATTGATTACTTTTTATGACCCTTTTTACATAATACAATATACGGATACGGTGATCAACGGCCATCAAACCTAGAGGAACTAGGCGCGAGAATTATTGAAATCAG
The DNA here is from genome assembly GCA_949128085.1 of Cetonia aurata. Lineage (NCBI taxonomy): Eukaryota > Metazoa > Arthropoda > Insecta > Coleoptera > Scarabaeidae > Cetonia > Cetonia aurata. Next base: position 5,288,814 of record OX421884.1, on the reverse strand, counting down.
TAATACTGTCACAGCAGATATGTTAACAAATGTTCGTCGGAATTTTTATGATCGGTTGGGTTACTGTTCTTATCAAGAGGGAGGTTTATTTGAACACTTAATAAATTAATTTACTTCAAATTTTATTATTGTTTATGAATAATATTCTCTTTTAGCTAATTGCAGGTTTATTGCAATGTTGAATACAATTCTGTTTTAAGAATTAAATATTTGATTTTCCATTATTTTATTATAGTTGCGTTTTTAGATTTTATACTTGTTGAACAATTATTATTATTTATTTTTGATTTTTTATGTTGTTTATGAGGCTGTGATGAATTACTTCACTGACATGTTATCAGTGATTATCTGATGCTTCAAACAACTAAAAATATTTACTTATATCGGGAACACACTACCTCTCACAGTGCTTTTTATTTTTCAGGAATAGTATTTTCTACCACATGTAATGTTATTAATCACTTATGCTATAACATAGAACTCTAAAAGACTTTGATTTGTAAATGCCATCCGCGTGCCGCTAAGTAGGCGTGGCAATTCAAGGTGGCACGCCCATTTATAGTCGACCAGTAGTTACTAATACATGCATCGTGCTATGAACGGTTGCCACACTGTATATTATGTTTTATGATGATTTTAATATCAGTTAATTCAGAAGTTCTACCAATATTAATTAGTTATACAACCAGTGAGCGTTCTTGTGAATGCTTGCTAACAAAAAGTGTCATACCTTGTATTGTTTTTCAGATACGGAACCTACTATTCGAAATGTTGACGCACTTAGTGAGGTGACACTCTCAGAAGTGTTTTCGAACTATTGAGAAAAAACAAATTGCCGTAATATCTTATGTAACCACTGCATATTATTCAAAAATACTAAAGACGCACCTGATCGTCTTGATATCTCTAATCTTACCGGGTTTTCCCAATTGTCTCCACTGGTTGTAGTTGACCATTCATCGTAGTCACTATCTGTGAAGGTTTCCATCACCATCTGCTTAGAACCATTAGCGAAATTTCGCATAGAACTGTATGGCGGCACAGACGATAACTCTATCTAAATATCATGTAATATTAAATTGTGAATTTTGTATGTTAAAATTTTACTTACACAATTACCTATCGTAAGGGCAATTAAATATATTAACATGAAGAAACTCGACGTCATAGTATGTATTTATTTGCAGATTCTGGCTGCTACTACAACAACCAGCACTGTCTAAACATTAATAAATGCGTGGTTCCAGTTGACTGATGTGCAACATACCGCTATTGACGAGATTAAAATTATTGCCAATAATGATTGTGTATAAGTAAAAATACAAATGTAATTGAACAATCCTGAATTGTGAGTTTTACGGGCTGTGGAGGGTAACAGAGATAAATTGTGATGGATTGTTGAATACACATATCGTGTCCCTAAATTCATGATTTGAGCAACAAAATCGTACGAATATATGTGGTATAAATAATATAATAAAGTAGTAGTCTTACATCAAGAATTAAACGATAACATTTGCAAGAAGGCAGAGCTTGTGACTGGCATAATTTGGTCATGGCTGAGTGAGTTGGTAATGGTTAGCTCCCACTGCTTTCTTTTATTTTACACATTTATTGGTATTCTTAACGCTTGTAATAAACATTTTCTGTGCTCTTTTTCATTAGCACAGGCTGCTGATGACGGCGGTGCAGTCGGCCCTTCTGTACGGTGCGGAAGTGTGGGCGGACGCGCTGCGGAAGGAGCTCCACCGTAAGTGATTGGCCCAGGTACAAAGGGGAGCTGCACTACGGGTTGCCAGTGCGTACCGTACTGTGTCGGAGCAGGCTGTCCTAGTTGTGGCGGGGATCATCCCTGTGGCACTTCTTGCCACGGAGAGAAAGCGCGTATACACTCAGAAGCGTGAGACTAGTGAGTTTGTTGCTGCCGCTGAGAGGGATAACACCCTGTCACTGTGGCATCAGCAACAGTGGGGTGCTGACGGGAGAGGGCGCTGGACGGCCAGGCTAATTCCGTGCCTTCGCCCATGGATTAAGCGAACCCATGGTGAGGTAGATTTCTACCTCATCCAGTTTCTAACGGACCATGGGTACTTCAGATCCTACCTACACCGTATGGGTAGATTCTGAAGAATGCATATAGTGCCCTGGCGAGCTTGACGACGCTCTCCACACTTTCTTCGTCTGCCGAAAGTGGACTGAGCGGAGAAGGATAGTCGAGAACCAAATTGGTGCACTCTCCCCGGACACGGTAATCTCAAAGATGGTGGAGAGTGAGCAATTCTGGGAGTGCTTCGCGCGGTACGTTTCCTACGTGCTGCGTACCAGGAAGAGCGATTTCGCCACTAAACTGTGATATAAATATTTATTTATTTATATATATACTTAATGTTGTGTGTGCCGGTTCCCTATTTAACCAAGGAACTAAGTATGGCCTCTTTACAGCCCAAAGAACAGACCCAGTCCGATGAAATGTGTCAAACGGTCCCGGACTGGTGTCTAGGAGAAAGGGAGTGTTTATAGCCGGTAGTCTTCATTTGAAGGAGTCCGGCACTCAGTGCGTAAAGGCATTTAAAAAATTATTATTATTCTTATAAAAGGATGGAAGTGAGCTTTTAGATTTAATAAAATAAGTGGGGATATGAAGTCGGCGTGCAAACCGTCACTCATTTTTATCATCTCAAAAGATATGGACACAGGAACAAAAGATTACTATAACAGCCAGAGAAATAAACATACAAATTTGTCAGAAAGTGTGAAGATAAGACTGAAGATAAGACCATGCTGCACTCTGGGCACCACATCTTTAATTTTAACCTAAATAAGAAGAAGAGCTCTATTTAGCAATTACTCGAAGACTTATAATGGTCTAGATCCTATTTTCAACGGTAAGGTTAGGTAATTAATTAAAATAAAAATCATGGAAACATTTTTATTTACGTTACAAAATTATGGAAGTATATTAATTTGACTGCGTGTTACTAAAATTACCTTTCTTATACGCGAAGTTGCCACAACAATTCATGCACAACTTCTGAACCCACATCTTTCTTGTGTAATGTTGCAACAAAATAAAATAAATGCAAAGTATCAAACCGTGAAAAGCTGTCAATACGCAGAATATATAAGAGAGAACTATCGCGTTGAAAAAGTTAGCCATCAGGCCGAAGATCCAAGTAAACCCCGTCAAGAAGAACAGAATGATGCAAACGCTCACCCTTTGGAGCTCGTTCCCTTTCCCCGGAATCTTCACGTTCGAGCAGAACAACGAATACAATATTCTACCGAATATGACCATGTTGACTAATACAATTACAGATATCGGAAGTGCCAAGGCGAAATGGAAACTATCTCCTTCTAAAAAGCACGCGTAATCGCTCAAGCTTACGCCAACCACTATCCCGACTGGAATGACGGGGATTAACCAGACGGATATGCAAATCGCTGCGAGGAAATCCTTGGGGTGCGTTCCGAAAACCACAACCAATCTAAAATATTGGATGTAGCTTATCACTAGAATCCAGCAGAATTGGACTAAGATCACGTAGTGGCTCAAAACGCCGATGATTTTGCAGAATACCCCATGGTTGTCAGAATTGAACTCGAAGAGAAACAACAGGATGTGCTGGCTCAAAACGGACACGGAATAATTTACCAGCACTATCGTACCGGATTGTTCCCTCCATTTAGGGAACGCTATAGCGGTGGTGAAGATCAAACATGTTCCGATGATCGAGGCGATGGAAGCTACGTGATTCAAAATGTTTAAACCCTTATTGGTTGGAGCGTTCACCAACAACGCGAAGTGCGTCGTGTGTTCGAAGTGACAAAATGTCCCATTTGCGTCGAGGGCCTCGTACTGACGCTCCCAACTTCCGAAGATGCCCCGCAATTGCGAGTCGATACCGTACCGCCAGAGGGCGCACGTTCGATTTTCCCCCATCACGTTGAAATACATCGGGATACTCAAATTACGATGCGAATGGAATTGTAGGTCCGGCACGAATAAACTCACCGCGTATTCGGCTGTGGTTTCCTTGCCTTCTGGATCGAATAAAGCGTCATTTAAGAAAAACGCAGTGACTAAATGAGGATCACCCGGATGGATCATCGCTAGTAACTCCAAGAAAGCTGGTGGTAGATACGTGGCAAAGATTAGCTCGGAGAAATCTACTTGATCGAACGACGAAACTTTCTTTAAACTTTCCATGACGTATTTGCCCTCCCTCTTATAAATGGCGACACCGTTTACTTTACTAGCCTGGATATCAGCTACTTGCGCTAAGATTAAATCGCTTTCAATATGTGACGGGAGTTCGCTAGATCTCGTTCGTTTCTGGTTAGCGATTCTCGCCAGCATAAGATCAAAATTATATAGGATAGTGTCAGTTGCGTTCAAGGATTGTTGCGATTTCGATAGGATCTCATTTGGGAAGCGCATGACGCTGTTTACATTATTTGCGTACGTCGTTACATCGACAGGATCACCAGAGGATACGATTTGCTGCATAATTTGAGAGACCAAGTAGATGTCGAAAGGTATAACAGCGTCTGAGCCATCGTGAATAATTTCCTTTAGATTCGTGTTCCTTTCCTCAGCTGATATATTCTGAGATAACAGCGAGAGTAAGTCGTCCGATATTGGGGACAGCTCTCCAACGCTTATATCCGAATTAAATTCGCCCCAAAAGGCACCATCAGCGTACGAACCCAAGCACCGCCTCGTGATCGGTAAACCGTTTTCGTCGACCATCACCGTATCGATAGGCTTGGCAACGTCACCGATCCTCGTGGTGGGGAACGTCAATGTTGGTTCAGAGATCTCGAGGCACATATCTGCCGATGCCAAAGTGTAGGAGACGGCAAATTTATTTCGCGTCAACTCGGATAGGGCATCCATGAGTTCGTCATAGATAAGTAACATATCTTGCTCGGGTCTATCATTTAAATTTATGCGATACGTGAAATTGGTTGTATTATCACTGTGCTGTATCGGATAAATTCTTACTAGGTACAAATTCGCCGTGTGGATTCCCACAGCGAATAACACATATTGTAGTTGTGAAAGAGTTGTCCCAGGAATTTCAAACGACAAAAATGATGGACCAGAGTGCGGATCCATATCCAATTTGACAGTGACGTTCACGATGAAAGATAGCACATTTTCGTATTGAAAGAAAAATTCATCACTGCTCATCACCTCCATATTAGGGTAGGTAAAATATTCGCACCAATATAATCCACCGTGATAAAAGGCCATCACGTAGCTATCCAAGCTTTCAAACTCAGGTAATAAGGTGTGCTTTTGCCATAATCCTTCACTATTAGAACCATCATTTTCAGAAAAACAGTGCAATTCCGGCTCGTACTTCTGCGCTAGTTTTAACGGATTCTTTACCATCACGTAAATGTAGGAACCCATCCGTTTCAAGGTCACCTGTGGCGAAGGGTAGGATTCGAATTTCTCTATGCACGCCGTGCAATCGCTGCTGTTACAATTTTTCGTCTCACAAGAAAATCGGTTCTCGTACTCGACGCAGCTACAAGTCGCATCGCATATCTCCATAAAATTACGGCAGAAATTGTATTCGTAACCATCGTAAAAACACGTTCCATACACTTGCCCGTTATTGCAATTTTGCACCCTTAGCTCCGCCATCTCGCAACCAGAAGTCCAGCCAACTACACACTCTAGCCATTCAATTGTTTGTGCTGTTGGAATATCAAAATCACTTGTGGATACTAATTTTCGATAAAACAAACCGGGCTGTCTTATTTCGTAGTAACCATAGAGAGGATCCCTTTTGGTTAGGTAATGAGGTCCTCCTGCTGGAAATGTATGCCCGATCTGTGCATAATCGACATATTGGCACTCGTATGGATAATCGACTTCTTCCTTTTTGTAGCATATTGGGGATACTTCGCAATCAATCTCGTAATAAGTGAATCCACCAGGACAGGTCAGCGCCTGTAAATTAGTTTGCGTTATAAAGTTGTTTATATAGGCTGTTTGGCTATAGTTTTGTGATTTTATTTTCAATGGGTGATTAAACATCTTAAAATAAGATCATTAACATAAAAGCATCCTAACAAAAGTTGCATAGTAAGAGAGATATTAATGTTATTTATTCACTATACTCATTGTATATATGCACAATATTTTAAAGAGTAGCACGATTGGATGTTGTTTCGCTCTTAGATACTCAGTGAATGAGAATATTTTATTTGGGAACTAATAAAATGTATTTTACCTCGTTTCTCACGCTAGGAGTAAAAATGCACGTGCAATTCTTGGAAAAACAAAAATACAGTACAATCCCGATTAACCGAATCGCGATTATCTGAAATCCGGTTTATCCGAAACAAACTATTTAAAAACAAAAATCCCGATTAACCGAAAAAATTCGCATTATACGAAACGCGTCTGGGATTCACATATACTGCTAGGTGGTTCCCCTCGGGGTTTCAAGGCAATACGACGGTCTAAAATGTGAATAGTTTTGGTTAGCCGACAGAGTGTTACAAGTACATATTGCTGTGATAATTATGAAAATGTGAATTATTTAAAATTAAATTAATGCTTGTGACCAAATGTCTGAAATTAATTATTAAGTTGAGCGCCAACTCTAAAATAGAGTAAAAATTTCTTGAAGAGCATGGGATTCAAAATCCCAGTGGTCACCTTCTGAAGGTAAACCTTAAGAAACTGAAAGTGGGTGTAAATTGACCACGATGTGGGGAAACAAATTAAAACAACAAAATTTGAATTTTGAAATTAATTAGAACTTTAATAAATAAAAAAACAAATAGGAAGAAATTTAAAACCTTAGATTAATTAAAATCCAGGCTTAAAAGAAAACTCCCTATATTTAACGTGAAAATAAACAAGATTAAGAAAATATAGAAATATAAAATTTTTATACACCACGTGTAAATCGCAAAATGGCGTTCTCAGGTGAACGTCTTAAACTTTAAATACTTAAAACTGTTCAATTGTAGTCAGCAATTACAAAGCAAGGTAAAAATACCTTCAAAACAGTGAACTACAATCAAATCTAATTGAAAAGGAAAAAGAATGAATCAAAAATTAAATAAATATCAAATAAAAAAAATGAACTCTCAAAAAGTAAAATTAAATCAGCTATAACAAACTATTTGGAATTCCAAATATTATACAAAGAAAATTAACTGAATTGAGTGTAAGATGCCTCTACTAAGGTTAGATTTGTAAAAATCAAATGACACGCGGCAACAAAATGTCTTCAAACGACATACATTTACAGCGCTCAGGAAAATGATCTTACCTTCGCAGAGTCTAATTGTACACTGCCTTCTCTCTCCCGCAAGCGAGAAATCGCCGGCCCAAAAGAAGCGCACGCAACAAAGGCGAACTTACACGGTGACATGACTTAGACCAGGCAAACAAACATGAAATGAAAAACTGAGCTAAATGAAAATTACATAGCGGTAAAACAAAACTAAAAATGATATTAATAAGAATTTTTCAACATGTTTCAAAGTAACTTAATACTAACTTAACTTTTACGAAAAATTTAGTGTCTTTTAAAAATCCTCCCGAAACAGCTGACTTGGACGAAGGGGTCAACGCACTCACGCACAGTTTTTCATCCCCTTTTTCCACAGCACATCTCCCGATTATAAAAGAAAAAAATTGCACTTGAAAAGTGTCATTGTTTTGCTTTTGAAATCGCACGCACACAAAAGAAAAAACAAAAATTGACAGTCCGAACAACGGAAAATAAAAAAAAATTAAAATCCTGTCTCCGCACACAGGGGTGAAAACGTCACTTCCGGGCGGCGAGCTACCCGGGGTCGTGGTGAAAGTTCTGGAGGGCAGAGATGTGGTACCGACCTTTGTTCTGGGTACCGTCCAAAGTGTGCAGTTCGTAGGTGACCCCATCAAACACACGGGCCACTCTGTACGGTCCAACAAACGGAAGTTCCAGCTTTTGGCAGGTTTGCTGGTCACGTCTTCCCAAACGATATCGACGCACCAGGACTTGGTCGCCGACATTGAACCGGGTACGCTTGGTGATCTTGGCATTTTCTTGGCGGACATAACGTTGTCCCCTGAGTTGAAGCTTCCTTCTGGCTTCCTCTGTACGTGCCTCCACGTATACATCCTCCTCGAGAAGGTTCCACGGGCGACTAGGCAACCTTCCATACATTAAAGTGTATGGGCACTCCTCCGTGGTGGTGTTGGGAGTGTTGTTTATCCAATTTTCGATGTTTTGGACGTGGCGGACCCAATCAGGATGGCGTTGATGGGTTTGCATCCTGAGAAACTTGACGATTTCCTGGATGTATCTCTCGCAAGGATTCCCACAAGGATGACGTATAGAACAGAAAGAAACATTAATATCACGCTCATTCATGGCGTCAACAAAACGATGCGTGTTAAAATAAGTGGCATTGTCAGCAAGAATGCGGCGCATTTTCCCTTGATTTCGTATAAAATTGTCAATACAACGGATTGCTGTATCAGTGTTGTAATATCTGGTGGGAAAGAGTCTTACGTATTTGGTGAAAACATCTACCATGACGAAAATGTTGCGGTAGCCATAAGTTCCAGGTATGAGATTTCCAAGAAAGTCGACGGCGACGAGGTCGAGTTTGTTCTCAACAACGATGCTCTTGATGACATTCTGGCAGGTGCGGTTCTTTGATTTTCCCAGTTGACATTGAAGACATGTGCGGACGATTGACTTGGCAATGGTCTTGTCTCTTGTTGCGAAGAAAGCTTCTCGGAAGGTGAGCCAAAGTTTGTGACCTCCAATGTGTCCAAGAGATTGATGTAGCTCCTGCATTGCTTGACGTGCGAATGCTTCGGTGAGTACGACATTGAACTGGTCTCGTATCCTTTTCATTAGAATACCATCTCTGATGACAAAATCCTTGTACTCATCCTGGTGGACTAATGCCTCTCGTATTCGATCGAAACAATCATCTTGTTGCACCTCGTTGATCCTGACAAAGTCAAACAACCCCTCGGCTTCATACATGTTGTATGTGTTTACCTCAACATGGTTGAAATGGCTTTTCAGATTGTGCATACGAGACAAAGCATCAGCTGTTACATTCAAATCTCCTCTTATGTGTCTTATCTCAAAAACATATTCTGATAATAACAAAGACCAACGATAAATTCGGTTGTTTGAGAACCGAGTTGACATTAAAGATGTTAATGCAGCATGATCTGACTCAATTATGAATTTCTTGCCTAGTAAATAAAATCTTAACTTGTTTACTGCATGGACTACAGCTAGCATTTCTTTTTCTGACACAGTGTATTTTAACTCATAACTTTTCAAAATCCTGGAGACAAAACAAATTGGTTCTTCTCCATTCCTGCCAATTTGAATCAAGACACCACTGATGGCTGTGTCACTGGCATCGACACGTAACAAAAATTCTTTACTAAAATCTGGCAATAATAAACATAATGATTTGTGAAATTCAGACTTTACATTTTCAAATGCTTCTAATCTTTCATTTGTCCATTTAAATTTTTCATTCTTTCTCAACAATTCAAATAAAGGTGCACTGATGTGTGCTAATCTTGGAACAAACCTTTTGTAGTAGTTGACTACACCAAGAAAACCTCTTAATAACTTTATGTTGCTAGGTCTAGGGTACTTTTTGATGACGTCTAGCCTAGATTCATCTACTCTGACATAATTCTCTGTTAAATCATATCCTAAAAACTTTACTTCATGCTTTACAAACTCACATTTTCCTAAATTCACTTTTAAACCATTCCTTGCTAAAACTTCAATAACTTTGCGCAAATGCACTAAATGTTCATCTAAACTCTGACTAAAAATTAAAATATCATCGATGTAATGAGCTACAAACGAATTGTATGGTTCTAAAATCTGTTGCATTGCCCGTATCAACGCGGCAGCCGAACTACTTAAACCATAAGGTACAACCTTAAACTGATACACATTTCCATCTACCATAAATCCACAAAACTTTCTAGATTCTTTGTTCAACGGTACCAACCAAAAAGAGCTCTTTAAATCTAGCTTTGTAAAATAATTCGCATTTGTACACCTTGCCAACAATGTTTCAACCGTGACTGGAGTTTCGAACTGCGGTCGTGTGCGTTCATTCAGACGTCGGGCATCAAGACACAAACGGATGTCTCCATTCTTCTTTTGGACGACGACTAAAGGATTGACGTACCTTGTTCTTCCACGTTCAATTATCCCATCTTGAAGCATTTGGGATACCTCAACTCTGACTTTTTCTTGCATGTTTTTGGGAATTGGATAGTTCTTGATTTTGAAAGGTTTCGATTCATCTACTTCTAAAGAATGTTCATAACCAACTGCTAAACTTGGGAATTTGTCTACTAAGGATATGTACTGCTTCAAAATTTCTTTGACTTTAAATTCAAACTTTTCATCACAATCAATCTTAAATTCATTTAAATCATCTGGGAATTCAATCTGGGAATTGTTTGCTTCTAACTCTACTACTTCATCAACAACTTCTTCTTCTTTAACCTCATCAACTAATTCACTACCCTGTATACTATCACATTCAACAACTTTTCCATAACTCTGTATATCATTCTTAAAACAATCATTTTCTTTCTCTTTTCTTAAACAATTAACAATTTTCTCCTCATTAGGAGTCTCATCACACCAATTAACTCTCTCCTTTCCTATCTGAATTAGTCTCTTATCAACATCTACCACCGCTCTCATCTTGTCTAACAAATCAATCCCAATAATTCCATCTCTTTTTAAACCTTTTAATGAAATAAACTCTCCCAGAAAAGTTGAATTTTGTAATTTTAATTCTACGACAAAAACTCTGTTGATGGCAGCAATTATCTTTTTTGTAGCAGTAATGATTGTAATTTTTCGAGTTGGAATGAATTTCCCTACTTTTTCTTTCTCTAGCAATTTTACTTTCTCTTCGTCTAAAATTGAAACCTCACTTCCCGTATCTACTAAACATCTTAAAACATTCTTTCCAAACATTGCATTTACATGTGGCAAATCTGAATTGATCGATCTTAAATCATTTTGTAAAATGGTGTACAATTCTTTCTTTTTGGTTGGATTTTCTAAAAATCCTGCCCACGAGCTTCATCGAGTAGTTCTTTCGGCTTTGTTTGAACCTTTTGCTCATTTAAATTAGACCTAGTGTCTTTGTGAATTGCGCCAGTGCTGTTTGATCTCTGATTTGTTTGAATTTGATTAACGTAGCGATTTGAATTCCACTGCACAGAATCTCTAGGCAAAACTTTGTCAGCTGACTTATTTGAATTCTGATTTTGTGGGGAAGCCACTTGATTGACGTTTGACCTTGTCTGGACATCGTGACGGTCATTTTGGTGCGTTGTGGATACCTGAGGCACATTCTGATTGTTTGAATTTTGACTCTGACGTCCACCATTTCTAGGAGTGAAAGACTGTCTCCTGTTGAAATAGGGAGCTGGTCTCGGATTTACATTAGCTCGCGAATACTGTTGACGGTTGAAACCATCATTACTCGAACTGCCAGTTGCCTGATTGTGGTTGACATGGCCTTCAGGACTTCGCGAATTGCTAGGATTTACCTTGCATTGTTCCGCTTGATCTAATCTCTTCATTAGTTCCAACAATTGACTAACAGAGGTTATATTTTGCATCGCAATGGCTTGAGTGACCTCAGGCTCAAAATGCCTGGATAATTGCGTGATCAAATCAGATTCCAAAACGGGTGGTGTTAAAAATTTGAGAATATTGATTTTCTTTATGACATAGACTTCTCTACTATCTAATCCGCACTTATTATAAGAACCTAAGAATAAATTTGTTCTCACCCTTTGTTGAATCGCTTGACTCCAGTATTGTCGTTGAAATACATCTTGGAAGTGGTCCCAGGAATTGATCGTATCTGCGACGAAGTCAAACCAGGATCTCGCTTCATCCTTCATGGTGTTGCGGGCGATCCGCAGCTTGTTTCTTTCTCCCGGTACGGATTCTAAAAATTCGTTCAAATTTCTTAGAAACGCCATTGGATTGGGCGTTACCGAACCAAAAAATTTCGGTAACTGTTCCATTTGAACAGGCATTGACAAAATACTGTTACCAAACTGATTGACATTGGGAATTTCTTGAATTGATGAAATTTTTCTGTTTATTTGTTCTTCTGCTCTTTCCACACTCTCAGCAATCTTTTCCTTCACTTCGCATTCTATTTTTCTGACTCTTTCTTCAACCACATATTCTCTCTCATCCCATTTATTTTTCATTCCTTTTATCTCTGTCTGACAATGTTTAATTGATATTTCATTAGCTGTTGATCTTATTGCATTATCTAATACTTTATTCTCTACTTTCTTAACGTTTTCATCTACTCTTATGATTTCTGATCTAAAATCACTCCTTATCTCATCAATCTGTCTCTGTATCCCTTTTGTTACATTCATAATCTCATTATTAGAAACAACAAGCTGTCTAAACATCATCATCACATCTTTCATTCCTATACTTTCCTCAGTTTTTCCTGTCTCACTCTGCTCCAACGTCTCGATGTGGGACTCCCTCACATCCGTCAAAAGTGCTTGTGGAAGCTCCATCTGCTTGCTCTCCTTTTCCTCAGGAAATGAATCCTCCGAATACGTCTTGTCTAGCACGGTTGCCACAGATTCCTCGCTCCTGTACCTGGATTGCTCCCTCCAGGTTCCTTCTGGGACGAACAATTTGTCCTGATCTTGGTTCTCTCCGGACATTTCGACGATTTCAAAAATTTTTAAACACAACAGGTATTAGTTTCCCCCGAAACAGTTGAAAAATTCACGAAACCTCGTGCAGGGAAAATTACAAAGTAAATCGTGGCCAAAAATGAATCAAAACAACAATGAATCGTGAGCCCCACGTTGGCAAAGCCAAATAATTATGCTGTGATAATTATGAAAATGTGAATTATTTAAAATTAAATTAATGCTTGTGACCAAATGTCTGAAATTAATTATTAAGTTGAGCGCCAACTCTAAAATAGAGTAAAAATTTCTTGAAGAGCATGGGATTCAAAATCCCAGTGGTCACCTTCTGAAGGTAAACCTTAAGAAACTGAAAGTGGGTGTAAATTGACCACGATGTGGGGAAACAAATTAAAACAACAAAATTTGAATTTTGAAATTAATTAGAACTTTAATAAATAAAAAAACAAATAGGAAGAAATTTAAAACCTTAGATTAATTAAAATCCAGGCTTAAAAGAAAACTCCCTATATTTAACGTGAAAATAAACAAGATTAAGAAAATATAGAAATATAAAATTTTTATACACCACGTGTAAATCGCAAAATGGCGTTCTCAGGTGAACGTCTTAAACTTTAAATACTTAAAACTGTTCAATTGTAGTCAGCAATTACAAAGCAAGGTAAAAATACCTTCAAAACAGTGAACTACAATCAAATCTAATTGAAAAGGAAAAAGAATGAATCAAAAATTAAATAAATATCAAATAAAAAAAATGAACTCTCAAAAAGTAAAATTAAATCAGCTATAACAAACTATTTGGAATTCCAAATATTATACAAAGAAAATTAACTGAATTGAGTGTAAGATGCCTCTACTAAGGTTAGATTTGTAAAAATCAAATGACACGCGGCAACAAAATGTCTTCAAACGACATACATTTACAGCGCTCAGGAAAATGATCTTACCTTCGCAGAGTCTAATTGTACACTGCCTTCTCTCTCCCGCAAGCGAGAAATCGCCGGCCCAAAAGAAGCGCACGCAACAAAGGCGAACTTACACGGTGACATGACTTAGACCAGGCAAACAAACATGAAATGAAAAACTGAGCTAAATGAAAATTACATAGCGGTAAAACAAAACTAAAAATGATATTAATAAGAATTTTTCAACATGTTTCAAAGTAACTTAATACTAACTTAACTTTTACGAAAAATTTAGTGTCTTTTAAAAATCCTCCCGAAACAGCTGACTTGGACGAAGGGGTCAACGCACTCACGCACAGTTTTTCATCCCCTTTTTCCACAGCAATATGTATTAACGTGTGTTATTATCGCAAAAAGAGTAGTTTTATTCTCAAATATTTTACAAAATGCAGTGTCAGAGCAATAAACGTAAACGCGTTGTTATCAGCTTGCAGGAAAAACTTAAAGCGGTGCGACGATTAGATAATGGTGAATTGCTTAAAAATATAGCAAAGGATTTAGGCGTAGGCGTGAGTACGGTTGCAGAATGGAGAAAAAATCGCGAAAAACTTGAAAAATGGTGTAGTGTTTTGTCATCGCCGACCCCGGCACGAAAAAGTATGAAAAGAGGTGACTACGAAAAAGTGGATGATTCTTTATTTTTATGGTTTACACAGAATCGAGAACGTGGAATACCAATTTCGGGGACCATTTTAAAATAAAAAGCAGTGAGTTTAAGCGAAGAATTGCCGGTCATTGAAGCGTCTGAAAGTTTTTCTGCAAATGATGGATGGCTAGACCGATGAAAAAAAAAGACATGGTGTACGTAAACTGAAAGTTTGTGAGAGTTGTCTGCCGATGTATCTGCCGCAAAAAAATTTGCAGAGAATTTTATGGAGCTTATGAAAGAAAATGATTTACAACCAGAACAGATCTATAATTGCGACGAAACCGGCTTGAATTACAAAATTTTGCTCTCAAGTACCTTAGCTTCAAAAACGGAAGCTGGAGCACCTGGTTACAAACGTAGCAAAGAACGTATCACTGTTCTTGCATGCGCTAATGCTTTTGGGAGACACAAACTTCCATTATTATGTATCGGTAAGTCAGCAAAACCACGAGCCTTCAAGAATATTCGTCCCAATGCTTTAACTGTTTTGTATAAAAATCAAAAAAGAGGCTGGATGAATGCAAATCTATTCAAAAATTGGTTTTTTGAAGTTTTCGTACCAAAAGTAGAGTCTTCTTTAAAAGAGCACGGAAACCCCAGAAAATGTGTTTTGTTACTAGACAATGCTCCCACTCACCCAAGTGCGGAGCAACTTCAAAGTGGGGAAATAAAAGCAATGTTTTTGCCTCCTGCTGTAACTTCTCTCATTCAGCCCATGGACCAGGGTGTGCTGGAAAATTTAAAACGGAATTACAGGCGTTTGCTATTGGAGCATATTTTGGAAGAAGTAGATGAGGGTGCCAATCTCACTGAATGTCTAAAGAAGTTAAACTTGAAAAATGTTGTATATTGGATAGCTTCAGCTTGGAATCAAGTAAAAGGTAGAACCCTGGAAAAATCTTGGTCAAAATTGTTTCAACACGAGGAGGGACGTATCACAGAAGCAGAGTCCGACCATGAAGAAAGTTTACAGCAAATTTTCACGAAAATACCAGGATGTGAAAATGTTACGGAAACAGAAGTTAATGAATGGTTAAACTGTGATAATGTAGAAGATGAAATGACTGACCAAGAATTAATTGAAAGTGTTTGCAAGAATTAATTGAAAGTGTTTGCAAAAATGCTAATGAAATAAGCAGTGATGACGATGACGAAGTAGAATGCACTGACAATATTCCAGTAAAAATGTCACATTCAGAAGGACTAGAAGCCTTGGAGAAAGCGTTAACTTATGTAGAACAACAAGAAAATGCAACTGCCGCGGATGTTCTTTTAATAAAACGTTGGAGAGACATTGCGGCCAAAAATAGAAGTAGTGTTAAACGAGTGCAGTTAAAAATTACCTCATTTTTAAACAGTAAAGTGTAGAATGGGATATATATTTTATATTTTACGTTGGATTTAACATGTCTTTTATGATGTACATATGTACATATTTAGGCATTTATGTACATACTATGTTAAAAAAAATTAAGTAATAAAAATTAAACAAAATATTTGTTGATGTTATTTTTAAATTAATACATAAATTCAAGTAAAATATTTCATAAATGTTTTTAAGTCGATCTAATGATATACGCATCCTAAACTCCTATTTTCCAAAAGAAATTCGGATTAACCAAAATTTCGATTATCCGAAATCACTTTGGTCCACATTATTTCGGATAATCGAGATTGTACTGTACTTCGTTCTGGGAATTGTTGGCTGTCGATTTGCATTACATATTTTTAGTGCGAGAGAGGATAGGAAAAAGCGTAAATATGCAACATATATGTAACTTTTGTAAAAATATCCATAGAAATGCCTAAATATGCGTTTTATGCAATTTTTTTGTGACGTTCTGGAACAACAAAATTTGTTAAATTTTAACAAAATTTTTATTACTGTGTACGACCTCACTGTATACATCCCTATGTATATATTATGTTTTATGATCATTTTAATATCAGTTAATTCAGAAATTATACCAATATTAATTAGTTATACAACCAGTGAGCGTTCTTGTGAATGCTTGCTAATAAAAAATGTCATACCTTGTATTGTTTTTCAGATACGGAACCTACTGTTCGAAATGTTGACGCACTTAGTGAGGTGACACTCTCAGAAGTGTTTTCGTACTATTGAGAAAAAAGAAATTGCCGTAATATCTTATGTAACCACTGCATATTAATCAAAATTACTAAAGAGGCACCTGATCGTCTTCATATCTCTAATCTTACCGGGTTTTCCCAATTGTCTGCACTGGCTGTAGTTGACCATTCATCGTAGTCAATATCTGTGAAGGTTCCTATCACCACCTGCTTAGAACCATTAGCGAAATTTCGCATAGAACTGTATGGTGGCACAGACGATAACTCTATCTAAATATCATGTAATATTAAATTGTGAATTTTTTATGTTAAAATTTTACTTACACAATTACCTATCGTAAGGGCAATTAAATATATTAATAATATGAAGAAACTCGACGTCATAGTATGTATTTATTTGCAGATTCTGGCTGCTACTACAACAACCAGCACTGTCTAAACATTAATAAATGCGTGGTTCCAGTTGACTGATGTGCAACATACCGCTATTGACGAGATTAAAATTATTGCCAATAATGATTGTGTATAAATAAAAATACAAATGTAATTGAACAATCCTGAATTATGAGTTTTACGGGCTGTGGAGGGCAAACAGAGATAAATTGTGACGGATTGTTGAATACACATAATAATAATAATAATAATAAAATGATATATTTTTGTAATAACACCATTACAGAAATCGTCAATTAGTGTATGTATGTAGGTATATACATTAGTCAATAAAAAAAATAAATAAAATGTAAAGATAAAATAATGTATAGATAAAAGGATAAAATAGATGACAAACAGTAAATACAACAACAAACAAACAGATTAATCACGTACACAGGAAATCCTCAATTTCATAACACTCTCTCTCCATGAGAATTTCCTTTACTTTCTTTTTAAAGCTGGCGGCGGGTAGATGTTTTACATCATCAGGTAAGCTGTTATAAAATTTACATCCCCAGTAGTCAACACCCTTCTGCGTACATGCGAGACGATGGTAGGGTGCTCTTAGTTCATATCGCGTTCGGGTACTGTACGGGTGTTGGTCTCCGTTTAAACTGAAGTTATTCTTGTTATTATGAACATAAGTGACACAACTTAGGATATAAATGCTTGGTAAGGTAAGTATATTTTGTTTTCTAAAGTGTGTTTTACAGCTATCTCTGCTTTCCAGGTTACTCAGATATCTAATCGCTCGTTTTTTAAGGACAAATATCCTGTGTGAGCCTGCTGACGCTCCCCAAAACAGTATTCCATAACACAGAAGAGAATGAAAGTAAGCCGCCTTAGCCGCTTCGTAATTGGCGATGTGCAGGAGCCTCCTGATGGCAAACAATGCAGATGCCAGCCTAGGTGCAAGATCGTCGAGATGTTGGTGCCAGTTTAAACATGAATCCATCGTAAGTCCCAGGAACTTCACTGCTGACGATTGACCTGTCCTCTTGGTGGAAAATAACAGGGTTTGTGTTTTATCAGTGTTTACTTTTAATCTGTTTGCAGCAAACCACTTCTCAGCACTCTCAACAGCCCTACCCGATGTTTCCGTAGCTGTTTCTGGATCTGGAGCTGTGACCAGGAAGGATGTGTCATCTGCATATAGACACACCTCGGCTTCACGTACACTCGATGTTAGGTCGTTTACGTAGATGACAAACAAAAGCGGGCCGAGGATTGAACCCTGAGGAACCCCACAACACACACTCGTAAGTTTTGATCTGTTATTGTTCCACTCGGTAAGCTGTTGTCTGTCCGTAAGAAAGGATCTAATGAGGGCTAGCGGCTCTCCTCTGACTCCATAATACTCTAACTTGTCCAAGAGAATATCGTGGCTTACCGAATCGAACGCCTTGGACAAGTCAAGCGTACTGATCTCCGCAAAGCTACCGTTATCAAACGCTTAGTAGATGCCATTCACCATCTGCAGTATGCCAGTTATCGTAGAATGTCCCTTTCTATAGCCATGTTGCTTAGGTGTTAAATAATTTTGATAATCAAAATATTGGACTAATCGCCTCATAATGATATGTTCAAAAATCTTGGACATGGCCGGCAAAATACTTATTGGGCGGTAATTGGTACAGCTATTTCCGTCATCTTTTTTGTATATAGGTACAATTTTTCCCACTTTCAGTATAGCTGGAAATGTCGCCTGTTCAATGCATTTATTGAAGATTGTTGCCAAAGGTGTAGATATTTCTCTTCGTACCTCTCTAAGCACAATTGTCGAAATGTCATATATGTCTTTTGTGTGTTTGGCTTTTATGTGCTTTAGTAATATATCTTCAATTTCGCATGGAGTAGTTAAAGACATGTACAACGAGTTTTTGTTCTCCAGGTTGAGATTATTTAGCTTTTCTCTATACATGTAGTTCGACTGTATACTGGCTGTAATGTCTTTGCCAATATTGGAAAAATACTCGTTCAAGCCACACACATATCGTGTCCCTAAACTCATGATTTGAGCTACCGAATCGTACGCAGTATCTATGTATTTGTGCAGTTGAAACCAAATTAACTCTAAATAATATTTACTATCCGCATCATAGAAACTACTTTTTTGCGGGGAAAATGCTTTACGCACACCAGACCTGGATCAATGGCCTGATAATGTGGGATTCCAATATCTGTCTGCCCACTAAAAAAACCACCTATCACTGCCAATAAATAAACGCAGCGCCTTGGTATCTAGATCAGTCAGCGTCAGTGCGTGGAGGGCTTGCATCAAGTAATTAATACCTGGCTTCCCGATGCCTGCATTCGGTCCAGCTTTTAATATCCCTAATCAACCGTTTAGTCAATTGCGCCTTAACCTCTTTGTCCCAGCGTTTCTGCCAGATCTTGTAGGACAACTCCCTGGTCTCAATGTGCCGACCTTTTGCATCACCTGTAACCTATAACGAATAAGATGGCATTCCATTCATGTGCTAACAGATCTATAGGGACAGTGTCAGTTATAACCTGCAATGCAACCGTACGATACTACGTTTCTCTGTGCTACTAAATTTTGATGCGTCCGAATCTTAATAGCATCAATTCAAATAGGTGCCCCATACACACAGAAAAATGCATTCTGAGTTCAAAACAAAATTTTGTTTTAACACAATTTTCTTATAGAGATAAGGAAATAATTTTGTTATAAGTAAACCTTTTACTACCCCGAAAATTGAAAGCTTTAATCCAAGAAAACTTTTGTTCGATGAATTTTCTTAACTAGAGAATATATTTGCTTAGTGCAAGTAAATAGAGAATGCAGCTTATTGTATGTACATGCGCAGCAATACGTGGGATTTATTTAATATAATGTGCAGTAGCAAAACGCTGTCGGTCATTGTGTTATCGTTTTTTACCTTACAGAGTAGTTCGTTGTGTCAATTTCTTTTAGTCAAGTTGTTTAATGGAATCTTATCAGTTTTACATGTATCACTGTACTTAGGTTTAATTACATGACAAAAAAGTTGGTAGACAGTAGGTTATAATAGCGATAAATCTAGCTAATAATATTAATGATGAAATAGGTAAGTTTCTGCTCAAATTGGATTTGTTGGAGAATCTCAGAAAGATAATTCAACGCAGGTGTTTTTGTTATTAGATTACAGTATTATCGGTATGCTGGTATGCATGTGTATAATAGTATAATTATAGAACCGAAAAGATATTCAGGTAGCACAACCTCCAAGGGCGTGTATTTTTCATCGCATTAAACCTATGTTTTATTAATTCAAGGTATTAAAAATAAGAAACTACTTTCTTTCACGGTGTTAGTGATTACACAAAATAATAATGCGTAGTAACACTTAACTTTTATTTAACAAAAAACAAATGTACGTGTGTACTGAACGTGGTTGTTGCAGCAAGTGTTATATACATAAAAAACGAGCGGTCGCCTCGCACAACTTTCTTTTTTTTAGTCCCCTACGTCCCAGGCAATAAACCCCCGGTACATAACGTAGGGATGAAATATATAACAGCGGCAAATTTGAATTGAACAAAAGCCGAACAAAACATTAACACACGGTAATCTGATTAATGAAGCCAAGTTCATGAGCTTGGACGAAAATGATATAGTGGAATCAATTCCTAGATGTGGGATAATAAAAACATTTCTTAGCAAGTATACTATTTACATGAAATTGTGCAGGGTATGTTAGAACATACCAATAAGGCAAACATAGCTCATATTGTTCATATGCATATTTTAGTGATCAGGCAGAGATATACGTACACCTCTCAAGAAAAGATTCGGCGGCACCAGCATTAAAAGCAACCCAGCGTTTTACTTTAAATCTTAGATTAGAATGTGTAATGAGAGATTTCTAAGCAGTCATTCATTTAATGCATTGTGGACTAGTTAGTTGCGTTGAAAAGACTCCTGATTTGGATCGATTGTAAGTATTTTGGTAGTCAACCAGTTAACGGATTTTTTAAAATTTTTGGGTAATTTTCATAGCAACCTTTGCATGGTATTAATAACATTTGAAAAGAGATAATCCATATTTTAAGGTGAAAATTCAAGTTAAAAATAAGAACAATCTTTTTTCATCCTTACATAAATTCTATTATTATACTCTTGTACTAGTTTCGGCTTAAGCCATCATCAACCATATAACATAAGCTGAAACCAATATCTGAATATATTAATAAAATTAATGCGAGGATAAAAGAGCATTTTTCTTATTTTTAACTTTTGTATTAATATTACAGTTTCCAGTTTGCTTGTAACTTTTATTTCATCAGATATTCTAGTTTTTGCATTTTCTTTATTAATTTAATTTTAAGATCTGGTAACGCCATCTAGTGTCAGTTATTCTTACTTCTTGGAGGTGTCAATATAATTCTTTACTTTAGAATATATTTTAGAATTTATGGTAGTTTTCTATGCTTATTTGCCAGTTAAATTATCTCTAAATTTGTAAGCATGCATTATAGATGCTTACAGGCGCTACTTATGGATGTACATAGAATCGCACCGTTAGTTTCCTAACCTTCAAAATTCAAAATAGTTTTTATATATTAGAAGATATTAAATAAAATTAAACGCTAAACATCTCCTCAATTGCTTAACATATTATATATGGTTCAGCTATTAGTTTCGGTCTTCGGAGCCGTGTTAATAGAGCACTAAATATATTTTTTATATAGCTATAAGCAAATCAAATACAGTGCAAGGTCACTGTCCTCGTCCTTGACCTAGAGAATAGACAGCTGATCTATATCTGCGCTAGTGTAAGTATTAGCTTAACTTAAGCCTACAATAACTGTATAGAAAATTTTATTAAATTACGTTAGTGTCAGATCCGAACCAGATTTGTTTTCTCGCACCATCAAATCCAGTTACTTTGCTTCCGAAACCAATTTTTAACTGTATCTTACGGACATGGTTTATCTATGCACATCATATAAGCAATGATCTAGTTATTACTCTAAGGGCCGTTATTTTAATCTCCTAATAAAAGTGATTAGCTGAATAACCGAAATACCCTTACATTTTTCCTATATAGATTAGCTAAATTGTTATTAGATACCCTTATTCGGAGATTGAAATACCGACCCCAAATCTAATCTAATGAAGAAGTTTCAGTCATGGCCTTTCTACCTTGAAGAGTGACGAAAATATAAAGTTCTAAATAAAGCAACTAAAATCACAAAGACGATATTTATTTCACATAAATTAGAAAATTACATCATTTGATACCTAAATTCATTAACTAGTTTGCGAGACACTAAAGCTACCTTTTTTATATCGATAGTTGCCACAACATTTGCATAACTTCTGCATCCACATGCCTCTGGTATAAGGTTGTAATAGAACGAAATAAATGCAAAGTATAAAACCGTGGAAGGCTGTAAGTATGGAGAATATATACGAGAGGACAATCGAATCGAAAAAGTTGGCCAAGAGGCCGAAGATCCAAGTAAATCCCATCAAGAAGAACAGGATGATGCAAACGCTCACCCGTTGAAACTCGTTCCTTTTTCCCGAATTCTCCGCTTTGGAACAGAACAACGCATGCAATATTCTGCCGAATACGATTGCGTTGATTGATACAATTAGAGATATGGGAAGTACCAAGGCGAAATAGAAACCGTATCCGGTTAAGAAGCAGGCGTAGTCGCTCAAGCTTACCCCGGTCACTATTCCGACAGGAACGAGGGGTAGTAGCCAGACCGATATGCAAATGCTCACGAGAAGATCCTGGAGTTGTATCCCGAAAACCACGACCAATCGCAAATATTGGGTGTAGCTTATAACCAAGATCCAGGAGAATTGGACTAGGATCACGTAGTGGCTCAATATGCCGATGAGTTTGCAGAATACTCCTTGGGTATCAGGATCAAACTCGAAAAGAAACAACAGGATGTGCTGGCTCAAAACTGAGAAAGAATAATTTATAAGGACTACAATGCCGGATTGTCGCCTCCATTTGGGGAACGCAATAGCGGTGGTGACGATCAAACATATCCCGATTATCGAAGCGATGGAAGCTATGCGATTCAAAATGTTCAATGTCTTACTGGTTGGGGCGTTCACCAACAGAGTGAAGTGCGTCATATGTTCGAAGTGACAAAATATCCCTTTTACGTCAAGAGCTTCGTAGCGACGCTCCCAACTTCCGAATATACCGCGTAATTGCGAGTCGATACCATACCGCCAGAGGGCGCACGTTCGATTTTGCCCGATCACGTTGAAATACATCGGGATAATCAAATCGCTGTGAGGAGGAAACCGCAGATTCGGTACGAATAAACTCACTGCGTATTCCGCTAGGGTCTCGTGATGGGCTTTCGGATCGAATAAAGCGTCATTTAAGAAGAACGCCGTGACTAAATGAGGATACCGTAGGTCGATCCTCTTTAGCAACTTCAAGAAAGCCAGGGGTAGATACGTGGCAAAGATTAAGTCGGTGAAATCCACCTGATCGAAGGACGAAATTTTCTTTAAACTCTCCATGAGGTATTTGCCCTTCCTCCTATAGATGGCGACACCATTCACCCCGCTAGTTTGGATATCAGCTACTTGCGCTAGGATTAAATCACTTTGAATGTGCAAAAGAGGATTTATTAACTTGTCGTTAGCGATTCTTCCTAAAGCCAGATCAAAGCTGTATAGAATGGTGTCGGTCGCATTCAAGGATTGTTGCGATTTCGATAGAATCGTTTTGGGGAAGCGCATAACTCTATCTACGTTATTCATGAACGTGGTCACGTTGAAGGTGTCTTCTGACGATACTATCCGCCGTAAGATTTGCGAGATCAAATAGACGTCGTAAGCTATAACAACGTCTTGGCCGTCATAGATGATGTTCAAAAGCTTCGTGTTCTTTTCATCTGCCGATATATTCTGAGATAATAGCGTCAGTAGGTCTTCGGTCATCGAGGACAACTTCCCGACGGTAATGCTCGAGTTAAACCCGCCCCAAAATACCCCATCAGAATATGAACCGACGCAACGTCTCCTGATCGGTAAACCGTTTTGGTCGACCAGCAACGTATTAATAGGAACAGCAACGCCACCTATCCGTGTGGTGGGGAACGTTAAAACCGGTTCCGTATCTGAAGAGATTTTAAGGCACCGATCTGCGGGCGCCAAATCGAAAAGATATGGGAAAAAATTTGATAAAGCATCCCGAAGTTGCTCGTATGTAAGTAGAATATCCTCTTCAGATCTATCGCTTAAATTTATACGGTAAGTAAAATTGGTGATGCTTTCACTGTAGCATATCGGATGAACCCTCACTAGGAACAAACCTTCTATTTGAATTCCCACGAAGAGCATCGCAGCATTTATTTCTTCTAGAGTTACCCAAGGAATGTCGTAGGGCAAGAAGGAATGGCCAAACCACGGATCCATATTCAACACGACAGTGATGTTAACGATGAAAGATACCACGTCTTCGTGTTCGAAGAGATATTCGTCGCTGCTCATCACCTCCATATTAGGGTAGGTGAAATATTCGCACCAATATAACCCACCGTGATCAAAGAACAACACGTAGCCATCCCACCTATCAAGATAATGTAAAAAGTGTTTTTCCCATAATGTCTCACTATTCGAATCATTATGTTCAGAAAAACAGTGCAATTCCGGCTCGATCTTTTGCGCTAATTTTAATGGATTATTTACCGTGACGTAAATGTAGGGACCCACGCGTTTCAAGGTCACCTGCGGTGAAGGGTACAAATCGAATTTCTCTATGCACGCTCTACAGTTGTCATCGCTACAATTGTTCGTCTCACAGACAAATCTGTTCTGGTACTCGACGCAGCCACAAGTCGCATCGCATATCTCCATAAAATTACGGCAGAAATTATATTCGCCACCATCGTAAAAACACGTTCCATACACTTGTGCGTTGCTGCAATTTTCAACCTGTACATCCATAATGTCGCAAAAGAACGGCCAACCAATAGCACACTCTAGCCATTCATCAGCTGATATGAACTGTTCAAGGTAGGGATGAGTAACGGGTAATGTTCGGTAAAAGTAACCGGGCTGTCTTATTTCGTAGTATCCATATAAGGGATCTCTTTTGGCTAGATAATATAATCCATCCGGTGGAAATATATGATTGATTTGTTCATAATCGAAATATTGACACTCGTAAGGAAAGTCGACTTGTTCCATTTTGTAGCATAATTCGATCGAGCAATCACTCATCTCGATGGAAGTAAATCCATCCGGGCAAGGTGATTCCTGTAAATGAGTTTGAGTTTTAACTGAAAGCTATTTACAGATGGGTAATATTCTTTTTAAGGGAGGAGATAAAGACTAAGAGCATTTAATATGCTTTTCGGGCGTTCGCGCAGAGCCAAATCTTCCTCGTAATCAAACCGGTTATCGTCATTAACCAGAGCGAGATTTGAACCCTAGACCTCACGACTGATAGCCACGTATGCAAGCCATTAGATTATCATTGATAAATTGATGGCTCATTCTTATGGACGATTCTCGTATCATGTATATATTTGATTGCAAAACACGGTAGAATTATTTTGAGTTGGCGAAAACTGCGCCTCCACGCGCAACACACGTCACGAGCTCGAAGAGACGGGCAAATCCTAGTGGCTAAACGGTGTACATACTGAATTACGATTTTTGAACGAATCGCGAAGATGGTTTATATTGTTCGATTCGTCTTTTTACAAGGTTTTATTTGATATCATGTTTGTTGAGATTTACTGCTACAATTTTTTGGGTTTCGTATGTTTTTTTTTTAGAAAAAAATAATCTGTTAAATCCAGCAAGGAAAAAATTTAATAAAAAGTTGTAAAAAATTACATTATTATTAGAGTCGAATGTTAATCGAAGTACCTAACATTTAAGATAAAGCATTCAACTGCAAAACAAATTCAGGAACATAACTATTGCATAAATAATAATACTTGCAATTACACTGAGGGAAACCTTGTAGTAAAAACTTACATGGCGCAGTACTAACGATTTTGTAGGAATAAGTAATACAAACAAGTGGGCTCTAACGTACACGTTTATCATTTAATACTAGATCAATTTTGTTCAAATTTGTATATATTTGGAAGTAGCAAAAATTAATACTCTATTGTACGAAAACTTAGCACACAATCTGTAATTATTTCACAAGGTCTGTATACAGGGTTTTCCACGGTAGCCGTTCGTTAGAAGTTTCGGAGGTTAGAAAAAACCTGGTACTCTAAATTTTTGGAATTCGGGGCTATTCAAGATTCTCTTTCATTTTAAAATATTTTCAGGGTCTTACCACTTCCGGTTATACCGGAAGTCGCCATAAACTTTCTTATTTTAAATAGGACATCCTGTAGGTATATTATTTCATTTTTAAATTCCTGAGAAAATTTTATGATGAGTTCTAATAGGTTTGGAATTGGGCATATCAAGAACTTCAATTGATAGAAATATTAAAAAAACACAAAATGCATCCTTTTTGTGAAATAACTGTACAAGGCTTACCCCTTGGTGATGAGGCAAGACGTGTCGTCTTTTGCGAGTTCATGTGCACAAAAATGACAGAAGATCCAAGATTCCTTTATAAAATTATCTGGACTGACGAATCAAAATTCAGCAGGCAAGGAATTATACATCGTCAAAATATTCACTACTGGGCACAAGATAATCCACACGTCTTAAGGCAGAATAATCACCAGGACCGGTTTAGCTTTAATGTTTTTTGTCTGGTTATAGACAATAACGTGGCATATCAAGTCTACGATGAAAGTTTAAATGGGGCTAGATATCTAGAGATACTTAGAGTATTTGTTAGTGATTTTTTAAATACTCTACCTCCAGGAGAGAGAGCAAACAGTTGGTATCAACTAGATGGTGCTCCCGCGCACTCCACACTAGCTGTACATCAACAATTGACGTTGATGTTCGAGGATCGGTGGATTGGTCCCCAGGGACTCTGGAACTGGCCACCCAGATCACCCGATTTGACGCCCTTGGACTTTTACCTGTGGGGTCGCATAAAAGAGCAAGTGTACTCTACATCTGTATTAACGAGAGAGGAACTATTGAACCGTGTTCACGATGCGTTCATCAATATAATCCCAGACGAACTTCGGAGATCGGTTTCGCGAGGACTACATGATAGAGTGATTCAGTGTTTGAAGCAAAATGGTGGTCACATAGAACAATTATTGTAGTTATTTCGTTCAATTTATTTTATTTTTTCTTGTCATTATGTTCCTAATTTTTTTGTTTTTCATTTGTTACTACGTTTCAAATTTTCTTATGTTCATGTTTTGTTTCCATTTTCTAATTAAAATGAAACACATACGATGTTTCAGTTTCTGTCAAAAATCACATTAAAACAGAAAATATTGACATAACAAGATAACCGTTGTAAATAGGTATAGGGAAAGTCATAGCGAATCGATGCAGAATTAAATTCTGCATCTAATCATCCAATAATATACAGGCTGTTCCATTTTAAAAAAAGAACTTTTTCAACTTTGAAGATTTTGTAATTGGTCATGCAGTTTTGGACACCCTGTATGCGACAAATCAATTGTCAATGTGGATTTCGAAAGTGTCATCCTTGTGCTTCCATCTACCCTAGAAGTGTTTATTACCAGTCGAAAATGGGCAAAAGATACTGTGTTGCAAATAACGCTACATCTTTCAAAATTTTCAAAAAAATCAAGATATCTAAGTAGCAGTTGGAAATAGGTATAGGGAAACCTATTAGAACTCATCATAAAATTTTCTCAGGAATTTAAAAATGAAATAATATACAGTGTGTTCTATTTAAAGTAAGAAAGTTTATGGCGACTTCCGGTATAACCGGAAGTGGTAAGACCCTGAAAATATTTTAAAATGAAAGAGAATCTTGAATAGTCCCGGATTCCAAAAATTCAGAGTTCCAGGTTTTTTCTAACCTCGGAAACTTCTAACGAACGTCTACCGTGGAAAACCCTGTATATTTTTACTAGTACCTTACTGTGATATCTACCATTGCACAACAATGTGCAAATAAAGCCACAAGATCATATAATAAAAAATACTATATGTTTAAAACCCATCCTATTTTGTACTTAAAGATATACATATTTATATCACGCAATTATAATTCGTAATAAAAATAATCTTCTATACGCTTAATATACATACATATTAGAATGTCTGGTGAATAAACTTTGATACATTCTTTATTTTAATAAGTTCGACATTTTCTACAGTGTACGTTGAAATTAATAATTAATAATCAGGTTTTTTTTTTATGTTTATATTTGGAGAGATTGCAGTTGTTTTTAATTTGGTTATATATTCACATACAATATTTTCTATCATTGTTCGACATGAAATGTGCGAAAACATGCGAAAAAAACTATGAATTAACAAATTTGCAACATTTGTAGTATGTATTGTTTGTATTTTCTTATATTATCTGTTGAAGCTGATTGAGCAGGCTTGATTTATCAGGTCTGCTAGATACGAAAAAAAATCAGTTGTAACTGTTTGTCATTCTTTTTATAAAACAGCAAGAACTATCGTGTCAAATCTCAACAAATATTGCATCAAATAAGAGCTTGTAAAAAGACGAATCGAAGGGCATAAAAATACTTGGGGTGTTCCATTTCAAATTTTCGAGAAAGAATACATTTTGCGCTATGGAGAGACTGAAAACGTTACGGTTTTGACCAGAATTTAAAAATTTTGAAAAATGGCAGATTAAAAAATTAAAATTGAGTCTTTCTCCAAATAAAACTGTAAATAGCTAAACAACTGACGTTCAAAACCATCAACAATTAATATAATTTGTTTCTTTTAAGATGATCCGTTCAAATTGTCAATAAAATCCAGGATGTTTAATTTAAAAAAAAAAAAATACAACGTTGATAGATAACTGAAAAATGGAACATCTGTACAGTGCAAAATATTTTTAAGACATGCATGATGATGTATAATAATTAGAGCTGAGGACGTTTGCGGTAAGCCAGGGACGTAGTAAGTGCACCAGCGTATAAACACGCTGCAGCGAAACACTTTAGTTAGGCGTGAACTGCCAACGTGATCGTATGTTGTATTGAGCTCTATTTAATAAGTATGACGGACGTGCCCAAGCCAAGGAAGCGCCCTTTGCATAACGAAGTGAAGAAATTTATCCGAGACTTTCCCGATTTGTACTATAATGGAGCAAATGTGGTTTGTAAATTATGCGATAAACAGTTACTTTGCTGGGACAAATACGACTCGAATTCGAGAGTTTCACAGTCGGTGCCCTGGTATTCCCCAACCACCAGAGCCAATCCTTACACGTTGGGGAACTTGGTTAAAGGCGGCATTTTATTATGCCAAGTATTTCCAACAAATAAAATCTGTGGTTCTACAATTCAATCCTGCCGAAGCTGTAGCCATTAAGGAAAGCCAGAGACTCTTTCAAATGCCTTCCCTTGATGCAGATTTACAAACTATTTATAATAATCATATAGGATTGTTTAACGCAATCGAGAAATTTAAAAATACTGCATTATCGTTAGCGGAGTCACTGCAAATACTGGACGATGTACACGCGCAGCTATGCGCAGTAAATGACAACAAAAATGTGAATGTAATAGCAAAGTTCGAGAGTGCGATAAACAAAGATTCTGATTTTACCAGATTAAAACAAATTAGTAATGGTGCAATTGTAGATTCGGTTTCTATCTATAAAGATTATTTTAATTGTGCGTGTTACATCCGTAGATGTCGAGCGGTCTTTCTCAAAATATAAAAAAATTTATTCATCACGGCGTACATCGCTCACCGCTACAAATATGGAAACCTATCTAATGCTACAAACTTACTACGAGTCTTATCCACTTGGCGCTATGCAATAATAATCGTAAATAAGGTAAGTGTGTTATTTATATACAGTACACATAACTGACATACCTAAGTGATATAAATAGCGAATGCATGTAAAGCAATAAAATCACGCATGCTTCACCGATCGAAACAAGGTCATAATATTCGTGCGTTTACCTGAATACTATCCTGGCTTACCGCAAACGTCCTCAGCTCTAATAATAATTCATAAATAATTTTTTGAAAAATCTATTAGTTTATGAGTGATATTCCGTCCACCCATCGTTGGTACACCTGCTATTATCTTGTCATATTCCCTATGGTATTATGTTTTCTGAAGATAATTCGAAGGTGACAGTTAATCAAACATTTATATCAGTAAGTAATAAGTATGCACTAATTAGTAACAATCAATGATCATTAAAGCGGACAACTTTTTGTGCGCTCCGCAGGCAGAGGTACAATAAATAAGTTTATTAAAGATTTCCCAGGGTTAACTTACGATAGCGCAAACATTGAATGTTTAGTTTGCGGTATATTTGTAATGGGCTGGTCAAAATCACATTGTCAAAACCACGTGCGAAGTGCAAAGTATAATAATAAAACAAACCGGCATAAACAAAAAACAGTTCTTATTTCATGTATACATACATGAATCATGACAATAACACAGATATTTTACAATCTGTTGTTTCGTCCACACATAACCACTTTTTTTCCCCCGTTCAGCTGTAATTTTATTTTCTGGGTGACACAGACGATAAATAATTTCGTAGCGTTGTTCGATTTGATAATGGCGAATTTCTATCTAAATGAAATAAATGAATCGTTACCTAACAAAGTAAGCAGCAGATTATACACAAATATGGTTGCACATAAATAAAATAAGAACGGTTTTTTGTTTATGTATATAATTCGGACAATCTTATTCACTGCATCTGGCAATGGTCTGGCGGCTTCTCACATTATTACATACAACGTAAATAGCCCTTCCGTATCTCCGCCTGCAGAGCACACGAAAAGTTACCTACTTTAGTGATCAGTCTTGGTAATATTTTCTAGAAGGAAAAAACATACCTCGTACGGTTCGGGCATAGGTTCTACCATTCGAGGTTTTGACAAACCTAGCGAAGTGATATTATTTTCGAGCTATCAAAAAATAAAAAAAAATATGTATAGCCACAACATTATAGTTAAAACTAATGAAGACGCACCTGATGATTTTGAAACAAGGATTTTATTTTCCCAATATATTTTTTTCTGTGAATCCTCTTTCCGAAATCATTATAAACCTACAAAAACGATTTTTCAAATCTTAAAAATAACAGTTGTTTTTAGTATCAAGTAACTTACCGAGTCTTTCCAATTATCCTGTTTAGATGTAGATGTTGCTTCCTCGAAATCATTACTTGTGACCATTTCCGTCGTTGTGTGCTTAGAATTGTTAGCGAAATTCCGCATAAGATTAGATGGTGGTACAGATGATAGCTCCAGCTAAGTACCAGGTAATGTTAAATCGTGAATTTTTTATGCAGAATTTTTACTTACACAGTTATATGTAGTTAGGATATTGAAAAATGCCAATATAAAGATATTTGACATCATACTATTCGTTGCAGATGATTACGATTGTGCTACAACAACCAGATAATCCAGATATGTCTAATAAATGTTAATAAAGGCTTGGTTTCAGTTAACTAATCTGCAATATATTTCTGTATAGAATAAACGAAATTAATATTATTATCAATAATGATTATGTAAAAGCAAAAATAGATGTGTGGTAGAATTATCCCGATTTATGAGTTTTGCGGGATGTAGAAGATAAACAGAGATAAATTTTAATAAATTATTGGAACTATGTAAAATTTGATATAGGGTCTTTGCTGTCTAACCTATATTAGAATTTCTAATAGGAATTTAATTTTGAAATTTATATAGAGTATAGCCACGGTCAATTATGATATAAGAAATTTGCTATAGAATTTTTGCATATCCGATGAAAATAGAAAATAGGTAGGAAGTTTACATATAAAGCAACACAGCGAAAAAATGTAAGAAATTTTACTACAATTGTCAGCATTTATACTACACATTGTAGTACATATAGGGACAAGTACAATTTGTAGCAATGTTTACCATTAAATTGTAGCACTAAGTTAGTAGTATTAATTCTTACAATTTGTATGAAAAACAAGAATGAACAGTTAGTTTTCTTTCAACAATGTTGTAAGATAGAGTAGTATTTATTGTAGTAAAATTGTATACAATTTTGTGTGACTTTTCTATATACTGTTGAGCATAAATTAACACCTGTTGTAGTAATATTTATTCCACTCATTATTTTAAATTATTATAATTTTATAATAAATTTTACTTACCTTTATTGAAACATCCACAAAAAGATATATAACTTAATACTACATTGTTGTGTGGATAAGTTTCAACTTGTGAATTAATATGTGTAGTATATACTTATGCAAATTACTATATTTGCAATAATTTGTACTAATTCTTATTGTGAATTTTATCTAATGTAGTATGTAAAATGTCTACCTTGCAGTTTTAAAATATTTCAGTCGAGGTGGGGCAAAATGATCCCCTTAAGGAAAATATGGTTTTACTAATCCGAAATGACAAAAATTTCAATATGGGAACCGACAAAATCATAATTTAAAGTTTGCTTGATCATACTGGCAATTGTGATTAAGGTTAAAAACAAAAAAAAAGGGAAAAGGATCATTTTGCCCCATACCATGGGGCAAAATGATCCCGGTGTGAAAGTAATTTAGATTGAATTAAAACTTAGAAATAAATGTGTTTATTAGTGGAAATGGTACCTATAACATAAATATAATTTTTTTATCTTCGACAAAAATCGCAAACATAAAATTTGGTATCGACATCTGCGCATAATTCGTGTGCCCAATCTCGGTATGAAGTGCACTGGACCCATTTCTCTCTTGGTTTCGATGACGAAAATTTTTCATTGCACATCAAACAAGCCACATCATCATCTTTCTGGCAGAGATTTTTTTTAACCATTTTCTTAGCTGCTGGTTTCGGAGTTGATTTAGGAATAGCTTTTTTAAATTCATTATAATATGGAGAGGACGTTAAAATGGCTGCTGCTGTTTTCTTTCTTGGTTTTCTTTGATTAGGTTTTATAGCGGTGTTCATAGCAATGTGTGGAGTAGGATTAATGTCATATGGTGAAATGTAGGAAGCCGCTCGTAGAGTTTTTGGCATCACTTCAGAAAGCGCAATATCTTCGTCTGAATCTTCTTGCGACAACGCGTTTCCAAAAGCGATTCTTTCAAGCTTGGTCTGGATTGAATGGAAACACATTTAAATTATCGTATGCCTGCTCTAGACATTTAAAAAAAGCATTAATAGCTGGTTTATTAAAACCTTGTGCCCTGGCGGCAGAAGTTGGTTCTGGAACACGAATAGATAATCCTGGGTTTTTATCCATAAATTTTTTGAACCACATTTCTCCTGCCATTTTTTTTGTATCAGAAAATTGATGTTTCAATTTGTTTCTCTCCGCGAGCTCATAAGCAATTTTACAAACTTCTTTCTTGGTCAAACCGAATAATCGACTTTCCATGTCTAAAATATAGTTCTTTAATTCCATTTCAACATTTTGAGGAAGTGAACAGGTAAATCTTCCAAGTGACTTGGATGAACCTAGAGCCTGTTTGTTTTGATTTCTAGATCTTCGTTTTAAAGACATCAGTGGAACTTTGTATTGCCTTGATGCTGTTTTATAACCCATACCATTCTGCGCTTCCTCGAGAGCACGAGCCATTGATTCCTCACTCCAGTTTTGCCTATTGGTCTTTCTGACATAATTTCGGACCATTGTCGTCTAGATCGCCATAAAAAATTAGGTTAAATGAGAGCCAATAAACTGAATAAGAAACAGCATAATGGGGCAAAATAATCCCGGGATCGTTTTACCCCTCAATATAAGGGATCATTTTGCCCCGAGTGGTAGGAATTAACAAATGAGTCTTATAGATATTTCAACACAATTTAAAAAACTACTGTGAATTATAAAAAATATTGTAAATAAACCTACCTTTCGTTATTCACTGATTACCAATGTAATATTTTTATATTTTTATCTATTTTACAAGACCTAGCTACATATAAAATAACTTCAACAGCGGTGTGATTGAAAAATCGGTTACATATCCGTTCAAAAAGATGCGATACTGCTATCACCTAGTGCAATCGCTTTAAAATACAAACGTCTAAGGTAGTGGAGTATTACAGGTTTCTGTATTACTATAATATCGACAAAAATAGCAGGGATCGTTTGACCCCGAGGGATCATTTTGCCCCACCTTCCCCTACACTATGTTAACAAACTAGAAACATATATTCTTAAACTAAGCAAATTCACAAATAACAGACTTTAACATAACACAAATATTTAAAACAAAACAGCAGTCTTCTATAGTACTTCCTAATTTATTTATTATAATTTTACGACACTACTACGCTACCGCATCGCGGACGTACCCTCTCCGAAGCTGCAATCGACAATTGTATTCTACTTTCGGTAATTTTCACATTTTTTTCCATTGACAATTGATTATTAGTACTATTACATCACTAGATAAATACCTGAAGACGGTTTATTAACTGAAACTACCACAGTAATATAGTAAGATTGTAATAAATAAATTGGGAAGTATATATATATTAACACATCAAGAGAGCACTATTAACCAAACCAAATGCGAGGACAATTGCAGTGAACTAAACATGTGCATTTCAGTGTCACGTGATGTAGAACGCCAATCGTCGATGAGCATGTCAATGTAAATTGGCGCGTTATGTAAATGTAATTGGGGATGCGCAAAACAGCGCTATCCCCGTTATATCTGTTTTCACACATTCCATGTCGAACAATGATAGAAAATATTGTATGTGAATATATAGCCAAATTAAAAACAACTACATTCTCTCCAAATATTAACATAAAAAAAAAACCTGATTTAAATTATTAATTTCAACGTACAATGTAGAAAATGTCGAACTTATTAAAATAAAGAACGTATCAAAAATTTATTCACCAGACATTCTAATATGTATGTATATTAAGTGTATAGAAGATTATTTTTATTACGAATTATAATTACTTGATATAAATATGTATATCTTTAAGTACAAAATAGGATGAATTTTAAACATAGTCTTTTTTATTATATGATCTTGTGGCTTTATTGGCACATTGTTGTGCAATGGTAGATATCACAGTAAGGTACTAGTAAAAATATATACTGACATTGTTACAGAATGTGTGCTAAGTTTTCCTACAATAGAGTATCAATTTTTGCTACTTCCAAATATATACAAATTTTAACAAAATTGTGTTACTATTTCAAACAAAATTGATTCTACAAACAGCTGTGAACTTTTCCTACAACGGCTAGTATTAAATGATAAACGTGTACGTTAGAGCCTACTTGTTTGTATTACTTATTTCTACAAAATCGTTGGTACTGCGCCATGTAAGTTTTTACTACAAGGATTTCTCTCAGTGAAGAAAAAGTAATGAAAGTTATCTATCAATTTTTCAATATATCAGAGGTTATGTTTGGACCTTTCTCAATTTACCTGGACTGCGGACGCGTCATGTGGGATCAGGTAAAACAGTTTGTTGTGAATCCTGTTTAATACTAAGATTACACTAGAATTTTGACATGTGTTCATATTAGACCCATTAGAGTCATTAGACAAATAAATTTACTTTACTTTCAAAGCCAAGTACGAACGTCTATTGAACATTAACTTTATTTTGTCTGCTCTTCGGTTCTCGGGTTCTCTGCCGTGTAGAAAGTTTAAATTACTTGACGTTTCGATCATCTTGTCGTGATCTTCTTCAGAAGTGAAGTCAGCAACGACGGCCGTGAAAGCCTAAAGACTACTTTAACTTTATTTTGTATTTTTATGTATGTTCAATTAATAACCTAACCAAAATCTATTGGATAAAATCCCCAAAATGGATTACAAAATACTATTAGATAAAGACGTTGGAAGATGGGTAAAAAAACACAAATCTCTAATGATATTCGACCAAAATTTAGAATATATGGTACCTATCCGATTTGGAATCAATAGGTTCACGGAAAAATGTCAACAGTTCAAGCAATATGGAATGTTACTTAAAAAAAGTTTGAACAAAACCTTTTTCACTTAAATCCCTTATATTTTTTGTTAAAAATATTTACAATTTAAATCTGTATTTGCAAAATGAAAATATTCAAACATAGCGAAGTTGCCGAATTAATTATTAGTGTGAAAAGGATATTAAAATCTAACAAAAAAACCATTTTGACAAAGTTTGAAAATTAACAATAGTTTTCTATACACTCTGTATATTATTTTTCAAAAGAACCCGTTACCTATTTTTACCCTAATCCATATTTACGCTTAAAGTATATAAAGTTATTAATTCCTTGGTAAAATTAATTTAATTATGGAAAATACGACTTAATTAAGAGATATTAGCGAGCCATTTGACTATTACAGGTATGATAATGATAAGGAATATGTGATAAGATTTATATTACATTCTATGAAGTCCAAATAGATTGGTGAATAAATATTGAAATATAAATAAATAAATAATTTAAAATCTCATGCAATATTTATATTGCATGCTGTAGTGTTTTCAGTTTTCTTTTTTTTTGACATATAAAAACGCAAGAGACCCTCTAGAGACTTGCTGAATGTTTCTATTCAATATTTGTAACATACCTCTTGAATACCTTTGTATTGTATTGTTATGAACGCCAATTTCAACTGTGCACTCACAGATGGTGCCAGCGGTCAATGAATCAAACAATGAGGTTCACGTACGCACCATCAGAGGACGGAACGGTTATCCGTATACAACTTAGGATCTATCAACGTATACAACGCATAGAAGAACGCGGATTTGTGCTAGAAGCGTCAAAATGATCCGGGAATCTTCCAGAAGTGATCGCGCGGTATTTAAATACGACGCCACGATTGGGCAGAGTAGTCAGGTGTAACGAGACGAAGAATACGGTGAATTGCGAAGGGAAACAAGTGAATAGTTATTTAAGTGTTTTCTTAGTAATTAGTGATTAATTAGCTTAAACACAATTGTGTTTTCTTTGACTTTATTTAATTTTAAATAAATCAATTTCATTTAATATATTGCCGGTGTTATTTCTTTGAAACGCGACAACGCTTTAATAGGTAACATTCAAAAAACGTTACAGTATGTTGCAGTTATTATTAACTTTGATGTTTTTAGTATAAGATTATGTTAAATTGACAAAAATGTCGTTGCTTCATATTTTGACGTTTAAGCTGTCAATTTGGAATTGTCAAAATGTCTATAGAAATAACGGAAATATTGTGAGGATATTCGCGCATATTATATTTCTAGATACTACATCTATTTTTAATAAAATGTTTTCTAAAAATATATAAAATGATTTAATTTGTCATGACGAAAGTATCAAAGTATGCATAGTAAATTTGATCAATTCGAACAAACATTTACATTGGTTTTATTAATTTTTAGTGAATTTTTGTTAAATGGCATTTAGATATTCGTACTTTTTTGTGCACCCAGACATTATAGAATATTAAAAACTGTATAGGTTGTCCCAAAGTCAAGTAATAGTATTTTAAAACACAAGTGTCACAATGACGTTCATGTAATGCGAGTACAAGTTTTGAATCTCGAGCCGCGTAGCGGCGAGAGATTCAAAGTACGAGTATCGACCGGACTTCGTTAGGAAACACAATTAATATCGGGTAATTCACACACAGTCACACACCGAATTACCCGAAAGAGCTGTATACCAGTACCATGCCATCTATATTTACAATTTTATTATGTAGTTACCCAACAGCTACACCATTATTACCCGTAATTTGAATAAGGTTAGAGATATAGCTAGATTGGGTCGTATCTCCATGATAGACAACGAACCGTAGAGATAAATGGAACAATTTCCTGCACTAGTGTGAGGAGAGTGCCACAGGGATGTGTTTTAGATCCTCTATCATTATTGTTTATATGATTTGTTAAGTGTCACTATAAATGGTGGGCTGGTTACATACGCGAATGATACCTGCCTTCAACAGATCAACAGCGATACCTAACGCATATGTTTATTTGACATTTTTGTCTTAAAATAGTTTGGGGAACACACACTTAAACTATGGCTGTCATGCCATAGGCTGGATTGCGCAATCTTCGTATATGAAATTGCGGTTAAAGATGGGCCGACAAAAAAAAAACGATAATGCACAAAAATGTGTGCGATAGTTACATTTGACAACAACGCGTATTGTTGGTATTGTCGTTTGATGACGTTTGACGCATAAGCGATTGACGTAAATGCTGACGTTTAAAACAGCTCTTTTATGTTCGTGTGCTTCGTTTTTTTTTTTTAGTTTTTAACCAAAGTGGTAGGTATCTAATGAATCTACTTTCATTGAACTTATTAAAGTTATAGTTAAACCTGGAACTTTTAACAGGAAATTTAAAATTTACTGTATTGACTTTGGTAACTGTGCCCTCTAGCGGTCAAGTTTTGAAATTCAAAACTATTTTCATGAAGTTCGGTTATGAAACTTTTCTTTCAGTTTTCTTTTTAGGCTTGAGCATAAAAAAACTTGGTGGCAAATTGCAATTATTATTATAACATTTTTCTTTGTAAAAACTACTGGGATATAGAAGTATCTTTACTAATGAAAGGTAAAAAACAGAGACCTGAGAAGTATAGTATAAATATTTTATTTTATGCTAAATATTACAAAATTACCTACAAATATCCACAAAAAAAAATCAATATTACAAACTTTATATAGAAAAAAAATGTGTACACAATCTAAAAGTATGATGATATGAACTCGATTTGAAAAAATAAGAAAAAATTTAGGTGCCAACAAAAATAACCCAACGTAATCATACAAAATGTGGCGTCACATCATCTTCAATCTCCATGGGCTCGTTCTTTACCATTTTCATTTGTTGATGAAGCTGCTGCTGTTGCACCGGAAAAGTCTGTTTGGAAATGAGAGAAATCGATTGGTGATTCGGCTGATTCACTCCGGGACTCGATAAGGCGATCGAACTCTGGGTATTGACGGTAGAGACGTTCGTAGGACTGGAACTAGGCATGCAAACCACCACTAATTTCTGTTGTGTCGTCACTAGTTTCTGAGTACTGGCCGTGTTCGCGTTAGAAACGAACTTCACTACGGTATTCTGCTGGTTGGGATTGCTCTGTTGCGTCTGCTGTTGGATGTTGCTGGGCGTTTGAGGTCTCTGCGTTAAGAACACGATTTTTTGATTACCAGTAGGGGTCGTCACCCTACCGGTTTGATTCATGACGATTGTTCTTCCCGGAGTCGAAACTGTCTGGAATAAATCGATGTGCTCGCGTGAAGATTGTGATTGGTATATTTTAGCCCAATATTTACCTGTTGTTGCATCAATCCCGCTGTTGCCGTAACAGTTCTTGATATATTAGCACCTGCGCATGTTATCGTGTTATTCGGAACGTTAGAGGAGTTTGTAGTTGTGGTCGCCGGTTGAACTCTGGCTTTCATGACGGCGTTTTGCAAAGCAGGGCCTAGGTAACCATACTCGGCTTTATATTCTTCCATATAATCAGGAGAATTACGCAAATTCTTGATGACAGGGGCCAAAACTTTCACCAATAAGGACTTTATATGTCCTGCAGCTATTTTGTCGAGATTCGACACTAGGGAGCCTTCAAGATGTTGCTCGATTCTTACACCTATACACAATTAATAAAATTAAAACAAAACGTAGCGATATAACGATAGCAAACTCACCAATACTTTTTGTCCTTGGCAGAATAAACGTTTTTATCACTTCAGCTCCTAATTCGGATAACCCTTCTAAAGCACCATATAAAGACGACAAAGCCAATTTATCTCCTTGTTGTATAGCATTGCTAAACATCCTCGTCACCCTCGTTTGTATGTTATTCGTGGACGTGTTAAAATTTTTACAAATTTGCGCCATCAAACGCGAGGCGAAATCTCTCAAAGCCCAATGATTGTCCAATTCTGGTCGCATACATAATTGTTTCGATACAATGCAGGTTGTAACGGATGGTATCAGTTCATGTAACTAAAAATATTAACTAGTAAATACTGAGTATTTTTTTTTTTATAAAAAATGGCGTACTCACGTATTTCTCTAGATACAACGATTGATTATCTAACAACGCTTTCACCATACGCATCAAATATATCAACAGAGCTAAGTTATTTTGTACTACATTCACTCGGACACCCTCAATGATAAATGTGCACATCCTCGGTAACATCTCGTGCAATCCAGGATCGGAAGCCAAACTTTGCAGGGCCTCCTATAAATGTATTGCCATATTATCTTTATTTAAGTTTTTTTTTGAAAACTTTGTACAACTATAGTGTCTGTGATTTGTACCCTCAAAACAACGTCGCAAATAAAAAAATAAAAGTACAAAAAAATGACGATTTTATCAACTGTTTGTATAGACTGTTAAAACCGTAATAGCACAAAAAAAAAAAACAATTTTACCCCAAATACTGATTTGAATAATATTTTATTTACGGAGCTTACGAAACAAAATCAGCTTTGCAATATATGACGATGGTTCAAGTCAGGGTTGATAAAAATAACGATTTCTTAAAAAAAAATCAAAAATCGTAGATTTAAAAAAAAATCATGATTTTTTTGATTACTTTAAATTTTAAATACTGATGCATTATAAAAACGTTTTATTATTTACTTTCATAAAAAAGTACGGATAAAATACTGACAAGAATCTGAAATTGGTAAAAAGCGGAGACGTTTTGCGGTTTTGTTTCGGCAAGATAGCAATCCTGAACCAACCCGCGAACGTGTTGAAACTTGTAACTCGCGCTAGCCGGCTGCACCGTATAAAAGTCGGATGCCGCGCCGCAATTATCACAGTTACTCTTTCGATCTGAACGAGTAAAGGTGTACGTGTACCCCCGAAAATGACAAGTAGAGGTAGAAAAGAAGATAGTATTTGGCAGTATTTTGGTAAACAAACTATTGTTGACAAACTTGGGTGTCGCGCTATCTGTAAAAAATGCGGTAAAAATATGCAAGGGTTGGTCGAGAGACTTAAAACGCACTGGGAAAGTTGTAAAAATAAAAATTGTTTAAATAATGGTGATGATGAAAGTGAAAATATAAATGAATCTCAACCGACAAAGCAAGGAAAAGAAAATGAAGAAACTCTAACTGCACAGCATATAAAAAAAAACAAAAATTTAATAAAAGTG
Source organism: Cetonia aurata (assembly GCA_949128085.1). Taxonomy (NCBI): domain Eukaryota; kingdom Metazoa; phylum Arthropoda; class Insecta; order Coleoptera; family Scarabaeidae; genus Cetonia; species Cetonia aurata. Next base: position 5,247,763 of record OX421884.1, on the reverse strand, counting down.
GGAGTTTGAGTGGCTCTAGTACTTTCGATTTTGATGCCGGTTGCAATAGGAATAGCGACGTTTTAAGGTCATTTGTTGTTAGAACAAATCACGACAAGAAAAAAGAATTGGACAAGCAGTTAGTTAGGGCTATTTTTGCAACAAACTGTACCTTCAGGTCAATTGAACATAAAGAAGTTCGAAAAGCAATTGAAATGCTGAGGCCGGGATATGTTCCACCTTCTAGGTTCCAGCTATCATCGGTTCTTTTAGATGAAATATTTGAAGAGGAGAAATCAAAATATTGTAAAGATCTAACAGGCAAGTCAGTTTGTACGTCTCTTAATGGATGGTCAAATATTCATAATGAACCAATAATTTGTGTCGTTTTGACAGCCGAGGATGGAAATAGTTTCTTGTTCGAAAGTATAGATACATCAGGGCACCCACATACATCTGATTATCTTACAGATATCGCTGTAAATGTAATAAATAAGTGTGACACTGAGTATAATTGCAAAGTAACTAGCATTGTCACAGACAATGCGGCTAATATGAGTAGTATGAGAAAAAAACCAACAGAGTTCCTGAATTTGAAATATCCCATTATACCTTATGGATGTTCTGCTCATATACTGCATTTGCTTTCCAAGGATTTAGAGATTAAACAAATAAAAGAACATGTACTTGAAATTGTAAAATATTTTCGCAATACATATTTACCTAATGCTTGGTATAAACAAAAAGGAGGGAAAAAATTAGTGCTACATCATGATGTTCGATGGAATACACTCGCTGACTGTTTTGAAACATATGTCAGTGAATGGTCGAAGTTATTACAAATTTGTGAAGAGCATGAAGGTGACATTGATCCTGTGATTTTTAAAAAAGTTTCGAATATTCAAATCAAAAGAATGGCCGAAGACTTTTTAAAATTTATGAAACCAATTTCTGTGACACTTGACAGAATTCAGCAGAAACGTGCCTGTTTATCTCATACCGTTGAGGAATGGAAAAAATTAGAAGCAGTCTTTACAAGTTTTGAATCAACTGAAACAATCATAAAACAAAAGTTTATTAAGAGATATGAACAAAATTTAAATCATGATTTAAATTCTGATTTTATTCAAATGATTTAAATCATCTCAACCCTGGTTCAAGTCATATCTTACAAATCGTCAGCAAACAGCAAAATTACATACCGCCCATAAAAGTACAGTGCGAGCACCATACGGCATACCACAGGGTACCATACTCGGCCCATTTCTGTTTATTATATTTCTAAATGACTTTCCCAATTAAACAAAATAACAATGAAAAAATCAACCAACATTACATTCAACAAACAAAATACATTCACATTTTTAAAGTTAACGAAAATATGAAAACACCAAATACTATATATTTAGATAACGAAATAATAAAATTTGATAGATAAAAATGTTTATACAAATTTATAACAAGGCATTTAACCTACTCTGTGTCACCCTTAATATTTCTTTTTTCTCTTTTTCGTTTTTGGTACATATTTATTTATTTTTAGCCAAATATAAAGTAAGTGCTATTTAATTGAAATGGAGACAGCACATTATTTTTTCTATATTTTGTTCCTTTTTTAATATTTTGTTATTAACATTAATATTATGTTTATTACACAATTTCTATTATATAAAAAGCCCTACGATAATTAAGACTATTTAAACCTGAGCAAATAATATATTCAGAAAATAATTTCATATAAACACACAATTTAAAGCAAAAGCCAAGTTTAAAAGTTTATATTCGGCTTTAAAGTCTCAGAAAACATGTTTCTATGGTCTTTTTTTCTATTTAATACTTTTAATGTATCTTATAATAAAAACAAAGCATTTTTGACAATTTTTCAGGTGAGCTTTTGTTGTTAAAATTTTTGTTATTTAATCCACTGGAATAAATTGCTTTGGAAAGTTAGCAAACAAGCAGTATTTATTGTATTTCCAATGAAGTGGTGTTTTAACTTTAAAAATTACACAATAAAGCAAATGCAATAATTTGATTGATTTTAATGTTACTTACAGCTCGTCTCCCTTCATCTGAACCAACACAGGCTTCCGTTATTTCCTTATAGTACAATTGCTGTTCCACTGATAATTCATGCGTTGCCAATTGTTTAATCTGTACCGTTTCAACATTCCTCAACTTCTGTTTCCCCGTCGTCGGTTTTCCCGATGCCTCTTTATTAGGCTTATTGACTTTGATAGGATCTACAGATTCCAACTAAAATTATTACGATCCATCATGAAGTTTTAAATTTTTATAGCACAATAATTACCTTTTGTACTTCTTTAGCGACAGGCGGTGGGTTCTCAGGTATTGTCGGTTGGATTCCGTCAATACACAACCAATGGCTACGTAATGTAACTTCCAACGGTACTTTTGTATTTATATTCTGGAGTAAATCGTTCAAATCGACCTCTTTTTCTTCGATGAAGTGTAATTCCCTTCCACCGCCAGAAGCAAACCGAAACGGTAGCGATTCTGTAGAGTGAAATCCATATTGCGGCTGCAAATTCGCTTAGTTGGTTATGACGAAATTCAACAAAAGTAATGATACGTACTTCCAAATTTTTGAGCTTCAAAGCGTTATCGATGTCACCGTTCATTAATTTTGTACGTTTGGCGTGATTCATAAACTTCGCAGCGTCTTGTATTATGTGTTTGACGCGAAACGAGATATCGTCCGCCAGTTCTTTGGCGGCGTCGTCTGGTAAACATCCTATGCCTATGCTCTCTGCTATTACTTTTATCGATTCCGCTGAAAATGACGTACCGTATAGGTCGCTATCGTTATTTCTAGCCATAACATTAATCAAATTTTAGTTTTCAACGCATCCTTATCGCGCCAGACGAAGGAATAAGTCACGCCTGTTTACCTTGTATTGTATCTTGTAGGCACGGTTTAGTACTTGCTGACTAACGCTTCGGCGCTAGTATCGATTTTTTGACCAATAAGATTGAAGTATGATGACGCGTCGTCAACGACAACAAAAAAACATTGTTTGAAAATTTTATACACATCCGTCATTTTGAAATTTGTGCGTTTTCAATCGTTTGAAATTACTTTTATCTCTTTGTAATTTGTGAGTGAAAAGGCTGTAATAATTGTGAATATCTGTATTTGCAATAATGGGTGGCTTAAGAAATTGCTGCCCGTAAGGATGTTTTGGTACAAAAAGTGTTCGAAGGAAATTCCCAATTTACGATGAAGCGGTGAGAATTGTTGATCATAATTACAAATAAAACAGGTGCGAAGAAAGACGGAGTTTGCACCAGAAGCTATCAGCTTATATAAACCAGCAAGATCTTTCCAAAAACGAGAAGCGTGCCTGAAAAAATTTTGTAAGACTAGAAGACAAGGTTCTCCGCATAGAGGATTTTATGAAGACCAAGCCGTATGAAGAATTAGAAAACATGAGCAAATCCGTATCAAATTTGATTCCTTGCCAATTACGGAATGTACACCATACAAAATGTGACAGGTGATTTACAAATTTCATTACATGATCTTAATTTAATTAAATTACAATGATTACTATTTATTATTATGATAATTATTCCTTATTATTACTTATATATTTAGTTAAGTAGTATTAAGTAAGCGATTTATTTTAATTTGTGGTTATGTATTGCAAATATTTGTACTGTATAGTTATGTATTTATGTGCGCACAATAAACGATTTCGTTCTAATTTTTATTTTATTTTCTATGACCATTCATTTAAGTGCAAAAAAAAATTTAAACAATAAATTTCTTAATTGTAAATAATATCAAATCTCCCGCGTATTGAAAATAGTTCTTGCTGACTAACGCTACGCGCCACCAGTCTTAAAAGGTTTGAAACTTTGCTCGTGCCGCGTGAAATTACATGGGAGGTACACATCTATTATACGTATATATATTTATTATCTATGGAATAAGTAAACAATTTTAGGTTATGTTGAGTTTATTTTGACATCTGCACAGTGATTACAGAAATGAAGATGGCAGGCAAGGTGGCCAATATTACCGATTCATATTTTCCTACAATGAATATTATTTTTGCTATTTATTAAAAACGTAAATTGTTGCTAGAATGCAGGATTTAAATGTAAAAGTAGTAATAAAATAATAATATTTAATATGAGAATATTTAACTATTATATTATATACAATTTTACAGTGTTTTTCTACTGTCAACTTTATTCCTATTCTTATTAAATAAGTACATATTATATATTAATTCTGGTATTATATGCGTCCTCGGCGATTTTTCTCAACGAAATAAACATGTTAGGCCCAGCTTCCATCGCCAGTCTTGCAAAATAACCGTTTGGAGTTTGAAATAAAAGATACGGACGATCATATTCAACTATAGAGCCTGCGTCCATAACAATAATTCTATCAGAATCCATAATTGTATTTAACCGATGAGCTATAGTTAGTACTGTACAGCGTTTAAATCTATGTCTAATTGTATCTTGTATTAAACCATCAGTCCTATTACGAAGAAAAATACGATAATTAGTAATAATTTAAAATATGGTCTTGAGGATACATTGAATTTCCCGCTGTAAATTGTAGGGAATTTTGCTTTACGTAAGTTACGGTCATACCATGGTCATACTCATACTGATTTAGTATTTATTAATTATTATATACCATTCTACTTTACTAGAGATGAAGCATTTTTTAATATATAGAATCCAAATGGAGCACAAAGAGTTATTTCCTTGGAAATTATATATTTACCTCACTGAAAATTCGCATCGTTCCTTATACTAATGAGCTATGCAACCCAAATTTTAAATTTGTAATATTGGTTGCATGTCGTCGCCCTGATAAGAAGAGTATACCTAACTTCAATTACCGTAACCAGGGATAGGTGTTTTTCTTATTAAAACAACGATATGTCAAAGGAGTCAGGACTTTTCTTACTGAATTATTCAAACGCTGATGAAAAATATTTCGACTTCTTTAAGAAAGTGTGTTTTATTGTATTTACTTATAAATATGGGGTTTGTTTTGGTTCTTTCCTCGGACGGTTCTATTACCGTCCAAAGCAGTGGACCTATATCAATCGTGATATTGTCGTATAGTGCGAAATCGTTTACTACCTGGGCGGGCGTTTACTTTGAACTGTAATAGAACCGTTCAAAGTGAGAACGAAAACAAACCTATAGATTCAACTTTTACATGGTTCTAGTTACTAGCTGAGTGTGCAGGGGCGCTAGCCTGTTGAAAGTTGAAACCCAATATCATTCAACATTTCAAGTAAATCTGTTAAAATTGCTTGATACCTATAGGGAATCCAGGTTTATAAACTGTAACCTAAAATCAATAAATTAATAGATAACGACCAACTATATGTATATTACTGAATTGACTTACGTAAGACGTTGACGTGTCTTTAAAAAGACAATTTTCGTAAATAAATTATAGAAAAAAGGTAGGTAATCAAAAGCGGAGATTACCTATAATTGAGATAGTAAACTTAATAATGAAAAGCAGATCAGAAGTCAGTAGATATCAAAATTAATTAGATATTAGTAAAAACACTTCAGGTTTGCTCTATTGGATTGTAAATATATATGTAACTCCTAAGGAAATATATGTTTTCTTTGTGCTTGCTCCTTTTTTTATCGATTTGTACTAAAAACACTGCTGTAGGTTTACTTATTGCCATTATTTTATAGAATGTTTTGCAGATTTCTTTTTAGGTTGGTCAGACCGGGTCAAAAACTCAATAGTCAATGTGACAATTTGAGGCCATGACTAAAGTGACTGTCGATAAAAATTTCACTCTTTTCATTTTGAAACGATTTTTCAGTGGAACGCCATGTTCATTCCATAACTATTTAAATGATTAGAATTTGTAGATACCACCAACCATAATGTAGTTTCCTACGTTATCGAATTTCCTTTTTTTTTATTATGTGGAGGGAAATTCAAACTATCCCCAATCATTTAGAACTACTTGAATTGTTCTGACAGACAAATACCTAGGATCAACATTTGCTGTTGCCTCATCAAGAATTAAGATTTTATTCTTCCTAATAATAGCCCTAGCTAAACAGATTAATTGTCTTTGACCAACACTAAAATTGCTACCACCTTCTGCCACTTTATATTCCAAAGATGATATCATGCTCCGCATTTCCACCTAATAATAAGTAAATTATTTTTGAGCGTTAAATAATGCACGTATAACAAGTCTACCAACTTCTTGTAAAGCATTCCAGAGATCTGGATCGTCATATTCATCAAATGGATCCAAGTTATAGCGCATACTCGCTGAGAATAATACCGGTTCTTGGGGTATAATGGAAATTTTGGAACGGAGGTCATGCAAACCCAACAAACCCGTGTCTAAAGAATCTATCGTAATGGTACCGTCCAGATGGGCCAATCTGAATAACGCAGATATTAAAGATGATTTTCCTGCACCAGTTCTACCTACAACTCCAATCTGAAAGCAACCGAATATATTTTTAGAAATAATGAATGAATTTCTTAGGCAAATATATTAACTTTTTCTCCGGATTCAATGTTGAAATTTAGTTTCTTAAGGATCGGTTCACCTTCCTCCTTATAGTGTAAAGAAACATCTTTGAATGCGATTTGGCCGTTGGTTGGCCAATCTGGTTTTGGTTGGTGTTCTGGAAAAAACATATATAAATTACTTTATGATTCTTGTGAATGGCGACACACGAGGACTTTACCACTTGGTGTTTCAAAAGGACCTTCTTGCTCTGTCTTCGTATACTGAAGGATTCTTTCGACGCTTGTCATTTGGTTTATGACTTCGGCAATTTGAGTAATGCCGTATTGGACCATCCCTGTCAAACCTATGGCCTGGGTTATGGCAAGACCAAACATAGCTCCATTGGTGTTATCACCTAATCATTTAAAATATTTTGAGGTGTAATACATTCATCTTCAAGGCCCTTAAATATCTCAGAAGAGATCGAAATAATGCGATAGGTTTTTCACCTATTAGCTTTAGCATGATGTTTACCTACCGTCGTTAATCAAAATAAAAATGTATACTATTCCAGCAAATAGGACGACAAATATCATATCCAACCAAAATCCAAATGCAGTCATATATGAGATTAACATAAACCAAGCAGATGTATGGACATTCTGTGGAGATTACCAAAATTTATTTTATCTTAGACTAATTTTTTCCGTACCTGGTGACCATCAAACTGTTTAATGAGGATCCCTTCGGTGTTGTTCGCTCTAATGGTGCATAATCCGTTTAACGTAGAATTTAAAGTTGAAAATACCGGACTTTTCGCTACGATAAATAAGCAATGCAAAATAGATTGGTACACCAAATCGCTAATAGCATAACTACCTGTTGCTTCAACATGCTTGATACTCTTAGCTGTAGAAAGGAACCACTTCCTTAACACGGCAAAAACACCTGCCAATGGTAATATGATTATGGCCGTCCAATAATTTGCTATGACGATCATGGTGGTCGAGCCAACCATCACCAATACGGTCTGCGCATGGAAATGAAGATTTAAAAGCGGATTTAGGAATCCCCAGAACTTATGCACACATACCTGCACACTTTCGTTGAAGACCCTGGGCAAAATTTCATCCATTGCTCCAGTATCTTTCGAAAATCTATTCAGAATCTTACCGCTAGAGTTGGTGTCGAAAAATCTCATTGGCGCTTTTAATATGGAATTTAGTATTCCTTCATGTAGAATCTTAGAAGCTTTACTGGTTGATCTGAAGAATAAATACGATCTTAAAACGGCTAAAACTATTATTGCCACTATCAAGCCCGAATAGACATAAATAGCTGTCAATGTAAACGAATCATCGGTATTCTCTAGTTTTGTATTTAATTCTGCTTCATTGTTTTCTTCTCGTCTGGTCCTAAACACATTTTTCTCGTAGTAAAACTTATAGTTGTACGTATGAAAATATTTACCAATAAGTAACCCAAAAATCAGCACCACTGCATGCTATTTGGCTTAAAAGCAATACTGAGCACGTTAAACATAGCATGGGGATGGAGCTGGCCGCTTTTATATAGCTTTTAAATGCAGAAGATTTTCTTGGTACGGTTCGATACTCGCTGTAAATTTCTTCATTTTCGTCATCATTATTGTGATGAACCTGAAATTATTAATTGGTACAAATTAATGGTGCTGTTAGCAATGAAATCTTACGAGTTCCCGATCATTTCTTGCAGATTGTTTCAACGTGGATCTTCGTTTTTGCTCGGTAGATACATCTTTTTCCTCCACAGTATTTTGTAGTACATTAATGTAATCTATAGACGCTTTTGATAGATCTTCAAAAGTTCCACTTACTTCAATTTTGCCCTAATATTTAAGTATTAAATTTTAGCGAAATTGGTTTGTTTTCTTTGAAAACTTACGTTGTCTAGAACAATTATTAGATCTGCGTGCTCTAAATATTGCAATTGATGAGTGACAAGGAGTATAGTATTCGTTGCCAAATACTTCATTATGCATTGCTCGAATAAGTGCTTCCCAACATGAGCGTCTACTGCAGATAATGGATCGTCCAGTAGATAAATATCAGCGCTTTTGTAAATAGCCCTTGCCAAATTGATCCTAGCTCTTTGGCCGCCACTTAATGACACACCTCTTTCGCCAACATTGCTCAAGTCACCATTGGGAAAGCTTCGTATATCTTCTTCTAATGCACATACCTTTATAACTTCTTTGTACCGGTTTTCGTCATACTCTGATCCAAATAAGATATTTTCTTTCACTGTAGAGGCGAACAACCAAGGCTCTTGCGATGAATAACTCATAGAATCGCCCAAACTGACTTCACCGGAGCTTATCGGTAATTCCCCGAGAAGTAATTGAAGTAATGAGCTCTTTCCTGAAGCCACGGGTCCTATGATAACGCACAATTTCCCTGGAGGTACTTCCAGTGTGATTTTACTCAAGGTTTCAGCCCCTTCATCGTCATTCCATTTTGCGCAAACGTTATTTAGCGCTATGGACTTATCTGTCGTCTTCAGGATATTCACAGACTTATTTTCTTCTAGGAGTAAAAATTCTTCCAACCTCCTTATGGACACTAAAGTTTCCGCACCCATTTGTATGGCCAATGGGAGAAAGGTCGCTAGGACTTGTTGTAAGAGGTTGAAATATTGTTGGGACGCGAAAACTATATCTGAAGTAAGACCATTACCCAACAGCACGAAAACTATTAGAGTTATTGCCAGAGTAGTTCTTTCCATGAAGACTGTCCAGCTGAGGAAGATTCCGCGAATGTAATTGGCTATTTTGACCATTTTAACTTCGTCGATTCTCGCACGTTTGATAATTTCCCCAAAAGGCTTTTCCCATGCGTACATCTTGATGACTTGGATGCCAGAGATGACCTCGTTCATTAGACGTACCCTCAAATCAGTTCGTACAGCTACTTTTTGGCGGTACTTTGATGTTTGGTTCCCCAATAAAGCTTTTAAAAAGCAAAATTGAATCTATATAGGTATTTTTTAACACGAATAGTGTTACCTTGGATTGGGAGTGTTAGCAATAACATGCTTAGAATTCCCGTTAGTGATGCTAGAGCTACTTCCCTCCATAGCAAGTAAGTTATAGCGGTAACTTGTAATGGTGTTAACCAGAAATAATGCAAAGCTGTAGCTGCGTAATCAAAACGTTGTACATCGTTGGCTAGCAAATTTACAGCTTTCCCAGCTGCGGAATTACCCACAGAGTTTTGACTAAGTTTTAGAATCTGAATAGAAAATGTTGTACAAGCTCAAAATTACCATACCACCTTACCTTTCTGTAAATTAAAGTTGATACTGCTATTCTCACGCGCATTCCTATGCATTTCAGACCGTAAGAATTGTGGTGGTAGAAAAGAATGGCTGTGATCATTAGAAATACCAAGAGCGTACCTGAAATATATTTCTCGGTTTGAGGATCTTCTACTTGCAATTTGCCATTGAATAATTGAAGGAGATAACTTAAGACTACCGGTATGAAAATCCTGAAAAATTCCTTTATTATTCTAGGCCAAAAAACAAAGTCTTACTTACTTTATGCCATTGTGAATAATCATGAAAGCACCATACAACATATAATGCCACAAAAATGTTTTAGATACCGCGCGAAGGAGATTTGGTTGTTTACCATTTTTCACAGATCTGGTAATCTCAGATTTCCAATTTTTTTCTAAAGCATCTCCAAGCAATTCTGAGTCATCACTTCGCAAATGTCTGAATAGGTCTTTGATTGTAACAGCCCGCTTGATGCCCGTATAAAAGATATCAAACATCCAACTATAATTTGAAGAAACAAAACCATAAGTTATTCACTTGATCAAATACAGTTCACAACACAATCATACATAAGACATTACTCACATTACCATCACCAATCTCAACGATCTATAATGGTGGATACCTACCAGAAGAATAATTTTGAAAAAATGTTAGCCTTCCTTTTTGGATTATCGCATTTAATTTCTATTGGAGCCTCCATTTGTTTTTGGTTTCACTTGAATTGAATGGGAACTTCTCAAAGGTAAAAATGAAGGATATCACAAGTAAGACTGGTTTTGATGTGATAAGACTAATTTGGTCACAATTGGAAATAAAACTTGTATAGATATTTATATTCTTATTGCTTTTATCAGTACCTATGTTGATAGTATCATATATAATATTTTCCAATTATTGCAAGTACTAATTAAGTATCGTCTGCATAGATATAAAATTCGTGCTAGTGTTTGCGTGATTATTAAGAACGTTTGAAGATAGTGTGCTATTGGCAGACTAAAAAAAAATCACTCCTATAGTGCGTGAATTAGTCTGAAGTGGGGAATAATAGATATTTGTAGCGTTCATATGATTATGACGTCATATAAGTATAAATTGCACGATTATTAATGCTAATAATCGTCGAGACATGTGTCTCGACATATTACGATACCAATCAAATCTATTAATAGTAATATAATAATAATAAAACACATATCTAAATACTTACAAAGAAAATTTGGCATATTTTAAAACGTGCGCAACACATCAATACTTGAAATTCACGTGTGATATCCTGTAAGAGTGATTGTAAAAACAAAAACAACTATCTTGGGCACTCGCGCAACATCAACAAACAACCAAATTAATAATATTAATTTTGGAGATGCAAAAATCATGGCTTTTGAACAAAATTGCAATAAGCGTTTTTTCTTAGAAATGTATTCAATTTTTTGAATAAAAAGATCGGTACTTCAAATTTATATGAAATTTAAAAGAAATTAGTTTACGAGGAAGCTTTATCCTTGTATTATTACTATTCAGAGCACACAGACGTTAAAATAAAGATAAGCTTACACACATAGAAATTTCTATTATAAATTCATCTTACAAACATTTCTGTTGGCGAGAGCACTCCTGCATAAGAAACTGCTTTACAGCGCATTTAAAGTGATTTAATGGCCTGTTTTAAAAGTTATGTGGCCATTTATTGTATACTCCTACTCTGGCAAAAATTGAGGACCAATTTCAAAAACAGTTAACCCGTGCTTAGTAATTTCAAATACTGTCTTATTTCGTGTACAGTAAACACGAACTACTTTGGCTCTGGGGGGTTATTCTCGAATCTGAGGGAGTGGAAATTCCGTGAGAATTGTCAAAAAATTCCTACGATTCCAATAGTTGGTATTCTCGAGTTCAATTTCTCACGTTTTCGTAGGAAAGTACTCCCGAAAGATTCCCCGGTATTTTCTCCTACAAACAAGCAGGAGAATTTGCATGAGAAATTGAATCGGCTTCGCTCGGTTTTATTTCGGCGGTTTACGGCTGTTGATTTGTGGTTGTATTCGTGAATTATATCTTATTTAATATTTGATAGTAGAATAACGAACAACAATATATAGCTTGTAAGTAAAGCAGCTTGAATTAATATGATATCTTATATATTCTCTAATTAATAACACAAATATTTGTGAGATTTACACTTTTAGTCGGATGTTAAAATTATATATTCTCCCCTAATTTTATATATACCTATATTGTGCGATGGATGCAGAAAATATTTCAAAACTTGAACATGAATGCAGTTAAGCGATAATTTGTTTAAATGATACTTGTATATGAATAAAGCTTCAGTCAGATATATAATTCAATAATTATAAGCTTAGCGGCAAAATCCGAGCTATTCAATACAAGATGTTTATGTACTCTTTTATTAGTCGTGGTCTTGCTTTTGTGTAGCTGTAACATGTCTAGATTTTTATCTTTGCCATGATTTTTATTTTTAAAAATGCCATGAGATAATATCGATCAATGTAAAGAAAACGATCACTAGATTTTCAATTAAAAAGAACTGTTATAAATACATCTCTTTCTACCGCCGTTTCTATTGGTTCTTTCCCATCCCTTCCTAATTTATGACTTGACAACAACGTGCTATAATTCCCCGGGAGTAAACGTAGGAAAGATATTCCCTGTTAGTTCGAGAATACCACATTTTTAGTAACGGGGAGTTACCGGTGAATGTTATTCTCTGGGAGTGAAAACTTTCCATCGGTTCGAGAATAACCCGTCTGGGGTCTTTCTTTGGTCCAAAACAAAACGAAAACAAAAGAAACGGTTTCTATACACCTATTTGACACAGTTTTTGAACTAGTCCCGGCAGTGTCTACTAGGTAACAGCACTGTGCAGGCAGTCTAATACGTCAAGTAGTTCCCTCATTGCCCGCTAGAAGACAGCATCTTACGTTGAGTGACTAGTGCGCAGCAAGTGTAATTTTAATCTCCCAAACTTTCACTTGCAGAAATCGTTTTTCTTGTTCCATAGGTTTGGTAACTACTTTTTTAGAACATTGTTTGATCCTTTAAATTGTAGTTTAGTTCTTACTCTGTTAAAAGGATTTATTTTTTTTTTGTTTTAATATTTGTGTAAATCAGTTCTGGCAACCTCAAATATACGACCTACTTTGGCCTTGATTTTTTTCGGACTAGGTCGTAGATCGTATTTTTAAAACCCTTCAAAGGTTGATTAATTCTAGAAAGCTTAAATAGCTGATTGTTGGTGTTTTTCTATTGCATGCTTTGTTGTCAGCTTGTTCAAGATATCTGGGAGCCGAAAATATGCGGATTATAGCAGTCAACATCTTCAAACTTGTTTAGAGGCTGTCATATCTGGTGAAATAACGCAAAGGCAGACCGCCGATCATTTCAAAATACAGAGACATCCTCAACTAACTGTCAAGCTTTCAACAAACATTAAAAGAAATCGCGCTCAGATTGATGAAAAAATAATTTCAGATTATATTGACAATCTGAAAGAGATAGTCAAAGATGCCTCACCGGAAAAAAAAATACAACTATGACGAAACTTGCATGTCAGATGATCCGAGCAGGAAGAAAGTAATTTATCGAAGAGGATTCAAGTACTCAGAGCGTATAATGAACTCAACTAAATCAAACATAAATGTTATGTTCTGTGGTAGTGCCAAGGGCAACTCATTGCCTCCTTATGTAATATACAAGAGAGAGCATTTATAGACCACATGGACGGAGAGCCACTTTTAATGACTATTTTTACTGCATTTTTGAAAGCCAAGTCAGCCTCACATTTTTTAGTCCTAAACTCGATGAATGTTGTATTTTTACAATCTGTGGCCAACTCATTGTTCGTAATTTAACTATGGATACTGTTTAAGGAACTGTCGGTGGATGTCATTGTAAGCAATTTTTGTTAGTTGATTTTATAGCTCTAAAGAGGTAAATATACATTGACGAAGGCTTGGACAATTTAAAAGGAGTTTAAATTGTTTTCTCGCTGCATTACCTGCTAGAATCTAATTTAATCTATTTATGATCAGTAATAAATAAGCTAAGTACTTATATTTTTATTTTATTACTTAAATTATAAAAGGACTAGTATCTTGTGCACACAATAAATTAATGTACATAAATAGTGAATAATTCTAACCTACACCTAAAATAATTTACAGTTTACTCGTTTCACGATTCTCGTAATAACTTCTTCTTGCCACGTCTCGTAGAGTAGCAGACATCGACGGTCCAGTTTCCGCCACTAATTTCGTGAAGTGACCTTCGGGATTTTGAAGTAAAACGTGCGGATGATCCAATTCGGCTACACGCCCTGTATCCATAACGAGCACCTTATCTGAGTCCATGATCGTATTCAGCCGGTGAGCTATCGTCAGAACGGTGCAGTCTTTGAATTTCCTCCTTATTGTCGCTTGAATCAATCCATCTGTCCTGTTGAATCATGATTATAGTGAATATTTTAATTATAATTATAATCTTGAAGTGGATACCTTGGATCGACGTTAGCAGTAGCCTCATCCAGTACCAATATCTTATTGTTCCTTATGATAGCCCGGGCCAGGCAAATCAACTGTCTTTGGCCGACGCTGAAGTTACCTCCGCCCTCTGTTACGTTGTAATCCAAAGAAGGTACTGCTTCCTTTAACTCAACCTCTGCTAGAGCTGCCCACAGTTCTTGATCACCGAATTCGTTGAAGGGGTCTAGATTATATCGCATAGGGGCTGAGAAAAGTACTGGTTCTTGCGGTATGATGGAAATTTTTGATCTGACGTCGTGCAGTCCAATTTGCTGTGTGTCCAAATCGTCTATGTTAATGGTGCCCTCCAAAGGAGCTAGCCTGAACAACGCCGATATTAGAGAGGACTTTCCAGCGCCTGTGCGCCCGACTATCCCGATCTAAAACAATGATAATATCCTATAAACTAGCTTTAGGTAAGTACGTGCAGATGCCATATGGTTGAAGACCGACCAAAATAAGAACTAGATATAAACCCCCATAACTAATATACCTTTTCTCCAGGCAAAATATTGATATTGAGATGCTTCAATACGGGTTCTTCCTCAAGTGTGTAACGCAAAGACATGTCCTTGAAATCAATCTTGCCTCTTTTTGGCCAGTCCGCTGGTGGTTGCTTATCTAGAGATTTTGGCATCAAGTTAATCTTTATCTAAATTAATTTTTGGTACTTCTTACCTTCGGGCGTATCAAATGGACCTTCTTGATCTAATTTGGTGTACGTCATTACACGTTCTACGCTTATGAGTTGATTTACAACTTCTGCTGTCTGTCTCATGCCATATTGAAGCATCCCAGCTAGTGATAGGGATTGGGAGATTGCTAGTCCTGCTACTGCACCACTGACGTTGTCAGCTGTTCATGAATTATAATAAAGATGATTTTCTAACGTGACTAACATAAGTACTTACTGTCAGTGCTGAGTAATATTAGGCTCACTACTACCACAGCGACAAACAATGTACATAGCAAATCTAACCATAATCCGAATGAAGTCATGCATGATATGGTCAAAATCCAAGCTGATGTATGGACGTTCTGGTGAAATTAAATTAATTTTGTCGTCTAAATTTATATCTGGACTTACTTGATGCCTATCGAACTCTTCAGTAAGATCGTGTTGGTAATTTGCAGCTCTGATGGTTGATATGCCTCCCAGCGTGGAATTCAATAACGAAAATACAGGACTCTTTGCTGATTTAAATAGAAACGCAATTTTCTTGAAGAAATAAACTCGTATATTATGTACCTTACCTATGCCTTCGACGTGCTTGATACTTTTCGCTGTAAGCATATACATCACCCTCATAAAATAAAATATCACCAGTAACACGACGATGGGTATCACCATCCAGTAGTTAGCAATGCTGATCAAAATTACTGCCCCGATGATAGTCAACATAATCTAGAACTTTTAGGTTTAGACGAACCCTTCATCTTCAAAATCACCTTTCAATACCTGCACGGCTTCGCTCAATATCCTAGGCAAGCTTTCGTCCATTGCGCCAGTATCCTTAGAGAACCTGTTCAAGATCCTTCCGCTGGCATTGGTGTCGAAGAATCTCATGGGAGTCTTTAGCAAGCAACTGAACATCTTCGCGTGCAGATTCTTGGACGAGTTGCTAGCGCATCTGAAGAAGAGGAACGACCTCAGTATGGTGAGGGTTATGAGTCCCACTATGAGACCCGAGTAGATGTATATAGCCGTGTGAATGTCCAAGAACTCTTCTTCTACCGCTCTGGTGGAATGGTCAATATGAGCGTTGTGCGTCGGGGTACGGAACAGGGTACCGTAAATGTAGCGAAAAGCAGCGAAAGTGTTGTACAACGCGTTATTGATTTCTTCCGGCAACGAAGCAAAAAATCTACGTTCCTCTTGCTTAGTCCTTTAAAAAAATGATAAATATGTGTCTGTGGCGGCAATAGCAAAAGAAATGATCGAAAGAATTACATTTGATTTAGAAGATTAAGAGATTTTTTTACTATTTTAACTTACCACCACATAACAAACCAATCATTTCCAGTAGCTACACCTTGACTGATAAGTATAATGACAAGTAATATTATGATTACGAAAATACTACCAGCCGCGGCTATATAATCCCACAACACCGATTTGGCTGGTATTATGACTTCCTCTTCATTTCTTTTCGCCTGCTTTTCTTCACTAGCACTCTAAAAATCATTTATTGGGATGATCACAGCCTTAAAATATTAGAAATCCGCCTTACCACAACTGACATCACCGATTCCTGTCTCATTGTTCCATTAATCTTAATATTTTCATCTGGAGCAGCGTCCTCCAAGGTTTCATCGGCCGCAATGAGCATTTTCGTAAAATCTGTGTTGGCCCTCGATAATTCGTCAAACGTTCCCTGAGCTTCTATCCTTCCCTACAACGTATTTAGTTTAATGCTACTTAGAATTGCCACGCAAACTGCGTCTTACATTGCTGAACACGACGATAACATCGGCCCTCTTCAAGTATTGAAGCTGATGCGTCACTAAGATTCTAGTCTTTGTTCCCAAGTGACCCATGATGCATTCCTCGAATAGGTGTTTCCCAACATGGGTGTCGACTGCAGAAAGCGGATCGTCTAATAAGTAAATATCGGCTTGCCTATATACTGCCCTGGCAAGGTTGATTCTAGCCCTTTGCCCACCGCTAAGAGATACGCCTCTTTCTCCGACTAAGGTCCCATCTCCGTATGGGAATTGTTTGAAATCCTTCTCTAATGCACACACTTTGACCACTTTATTATATAAATTCCTATCATAGTCTTGTCCGAACAAGATATTGCCTCTTACTGTCGAGCCAAATAGCCAAGGCTCTTGAGAGGAGTAAGAAACTGCTCCACCCACTTTTACGTGGCCAGAATCCGTCGGTAATTCTCCCAGAATCAATTGAAGTATAGAACTCTTTCCCGCACCCACAGGGCCTATGAGGGCGCATAGCTTACCGGCTGGCACCTTGAAACTGACATCATGCAAGAATCCAGACTCCTCAGTCCATTTGGCGTTGACTTCATGCACTTCAATGGATTTGTCTGAAGTTCTCGTAATATTCGACTCGTGAACTTCATCTAGCAACAAGAATTCGGCCAATCGCCTTATAGATACCAAACACTCAGCTGTCATCTGGATCGCTAGCGGTAAGAATATGGCCAGGGCCATTTGTAACATGTTAAAGTACGGTGTTAATATATACGTAACGTCTGAGGTTAGTGGGTTATCAGTAAGGACGAAGGTGATCAAAGTGAAGAAAAGGGCGGTTCGCTCTACGAACACCATGGAGCTTATGAATACAGCTCGCACGTAATTGGCGGCCCTGACCATCTGAATTTCCTTGACTCGGGCCACGCTCACCAATTTCTCGAACGGTTTCTCCCAAGCATACATCTTAATCACTTGGATGCCAGATATTATTTCATTCATTAACCGGACTCTGTAGTCGGTTCTAGAGGCGACTTTTGCTCGGAACTTCGAAGATAATTTTCCCATTAGTACTAAAAATTGAATAGATTATACAAAATTCCTAAAAAAAAAAATCCTTACCTTGTACTGGTAGAGTGAGCAAAAGCATGCTTAGGATTCCAGCAAGAGACGCAATCCCCACAGTGTCCCACAGCAAAACGGAGACGACGATGACTAGAATCGGCGATATCCAGAAGTAGTGCAAAGCTATTGCTGCGAAGTCGAATCTTGTGACATCATTAGCTAATAAGTTGACCACCTTTCCAGCAGCAGTTTCGCCCAAGGATTGCTTACTGAGTCTCAACATCTGCAAAATTGACCAATGGAAGAAACTTTAAAAACTATCAAAGTTGAATGGGTTTCCTGGGAAAGCACCCAGACCAATTTAAACAGTTTGACTGCCTTCACATAATCCATTCAACTTTGGTCCTAACACAGTACAGGCAGTACTATCACTCTCTGAAAAACTATCGCTAACTTATTACCTTTCTATAGACGAGAGCTGAAACTGCTATCCTAACACGCATGCCTACAAGTTGTTGTCCAAGACTTGTATGATGCATTATGAACGCACTAATAAGAACGATAACGACTAACACTAGACCAGTTAGGTATTTTGCTAGCTCAGTATCCTCGATATGGGCTACAGCGTCAGCGCCAGTGAAGAGACGCAGTAAGAACCCTAGCACTTGAGGTTGAAAAGATCTGTAATAAAGAATATGTTGAAGGAGAGAACGATTTTTTGTGTAGATATATTTTGCAGAATAAACATCTTCAAAATTTTAAGTATCTACCAAAAGTGTGAGCTTGATTGACATATTTTTTGAATATTAACATAATATTAATAAAATCCTTTGAATAATCAACCATTAGCAAGGGCATAGTCAGGTAAAATAAGGAATATTCTACCCACATTAAGGCTTTAGTGATCAAGGTACCGCTTGATGGGTTCGTGAGGGATGTTAACGACTGATATCCAAGTGTGCAAGCCGCTAGACTATCAATAAATCGTGTTTTTGTTTATTGTGTGCGCTTTTGTTTCAGATATTCCATTTACTATTAATTTCTGCAATTTATATTATGTGTAATCGTTTTTAACTATTTATTTACATTTTGAAATTTAGCGATTTAGAGAATCAAAAATTTTTTTTATGTAAAAGGCATAAAAGGCGATTTTTTAGATACTTTTAACCCTTTTTTAAAATGCGAATTTATGACGATTTTTCCCTCTAAAATTGGCGACATTCTAAATTGAAGGTTGGCAACCTTGGGCGAGTGTCACTTCTTATCTTGTGTCAAAAAACTGCCGCGCTCCTATCTATTAAGGTATTCCCAAACAAAAGAAAAACGTCTGTACTTATATCACTTTATATTTATTCATTGCGATATAAATCATAACAACCGATAAGAAAAAGGTTTTAAAATACTAGAAACTGCGTGACGTGACAAGCATGCCTTTAACTATAAGATAAGGATTTCTTTATCTCATAGTTACTATATAATATCTATGTATATATTAATATATACATAAATATTATTTATTTGATAATACATATGACATAATAGCTCTTTAAACATGCTCCAATCGATATTTTTGGAAGTACTCGTATTTGCTACAATTAGTTATTAACTGCACACGGGACCTAATATAAATGTTATTTATACCAGATGTCCCAAAACTTCCGGCGCAGTCAAATATCTCGAGAAATACACGTCGAATCCAGAAACACAAAAAGTTTTCTCTGTCGGCAGAACCTTCTGATACACGCAGAGATTTCAAGTTATTCCCGGTCTAGCAGTTGGCGTCGGCATAGCTTCCTGGTGCAACGCAGGCATTCTACCAGCTTTCATCACTCTGGTAGACGCGTCGTCAAAGCTCACTGATGCAGCCATTGATTTATTCCTAATCATATTTGCGACCTGACCCCGATATATGGATTTTCATTTCACGTTATCACCAGAATTAAAACCGTTAAAATTCCACGTCTAAATCCGAATCCCCGCAAATATTTATTTATGTTCACAACTGTATGTACCTATATTATATTCTTGATTGATGGTAATAATTTATTGATTTAAAACGCGCTTTCACTTTTTAAATTGTTGCGCACCCCAATCGTAACCCTGGATACCACGCTCTCACACAAACAGCTACCACTCTGGGGTTCAGACATTCCTGTAACGACGTAGAAGGTGCAACATCGATCAAATCAACACGCGGCATTCCGCCGTACGGCCACATGGCGAATCTCCGCATGCGGAGATTTAGACATACGGGGGTCAACGAAAAAGTAATAGGTAAGGTAGCAATAAGTAAGTAAATGAAAAGCACGGAAGTGGAAGAGAAAGCGGGCAGTATTAATTAAACACAACACAAAGTAGACGTCGTTACAAAGTATCTTCGGAATATCACTTCGCATATGATCGGATACCTTCGGAATTGCTTCAGGTATCATTGAGAGCCTGAACACATGATTTAGTTAGTTTTCTAATCGATATTTTGATGGTTTCTAGACTTCTCTTCAGAACTTCACAAACATTATTCCTTGCGAATTTCAGCGGCGTCTATCAAGAATGTCTTGGACAAAACTTTTGTATTTTAATAAATACGAATCTGCAATAAAAATAAGCGTTTCTATTTAAGATTTTAAAGTTGCCGCCCATCTCATCACCTAGGGGCAGAGAGTCGATTTTAATAAAAGACGTGTTTTTGTTTTTCGATTCCCTGTATATTTCCCGAGATATTAACCGTTAGGACACCTGGTATATAAACACAAAAATTGTATTACTTTTTAGAAGAGTTTATAAAATTTTACTGACTGTCCGAACTAATATGAACTGTAGTGTATGTACAAATATCTAATATAATAGGCGTATGTAAATACATTCCGTTGAGTTTTTTTTGGCGTCTGATAAACAGTATTTCATCGTGTTAAATCACAAATATTTTATTATTTATTATATTTATTGAACATTTTTAACTGTTTGTTATTCAACATTACTTTGAGGTTTTTTTTTTATATGATACATAAACACACACATAGTTTGGGCTTATCTTTCAAAATCAAAATATCGTACTTTAAATTTAATATGATAATAAGTAAATTTATAGCAAAAATTGTTAGTAATCATTAATAATAAAAAATTAATGCAAAACAGTTTGAATTTATTACGGGAAAAATTAAAACAAAATTGCTCTAAACAATACCACATCTTTATCGAGGACTTATTTCGAATTTATTTTCTCTGTTTTAACTGACTCTATTTCTTAAACTTTCCTTTATTAATCAGCACTGATACACCTTGAAAAGTATTCAGATTTTGTATTAACCGGCCCTTTGAACCAACATTTCAAAAATCTTTACTTTTTAAGAATGTTACCTGTTTGTACTTTATAATGGTTTTTAATGCTTTTAATTGTCTTATACCTTTCTGACGTTTAACGCTAATTTCCTCAAAATCCACAAATTTTTCATAGTTCCACTTTTTTTCTTAGGGCACTGTCCTATCCTTTTTTGGATATGTATTGAGGTGGAAGTAAAAATAATACTGGCATTTTTATAGAATTACGCAAGAAAATTGATACATTCATGTATTTCCAATGCTTATCTTAAAGAAAAATGCTTATTTCATCGTTCATAAGCAAAAACAAAGGTTGCCAGTCATCGATGATGACACTAAGCATTGTATAAGTGATTAGCGGTGATTAATTATCACTTACCTTAACCCCACGAACTGAATAAATAATAATACACCATATACGATATACTGCGGTAGAAAAGTGGCGGCTATCGCTCTCAGTAAACTCGGCTTCTTGTCCGTGCCTTTCGTCTTGGCCAATTGCTTTTCCCAATTTGCTTGTAATTTATCCGCGAGGATCTGCGAGGCATCATATTTGGCCGTTTTAAATAAATCCGTAGTCTGTATTCCCCTTCGCACTCCTTTGTAGAAATATCTGACCGTCCATCTACATACCGAAGGGTATAATAATCAATTTAGCGTTCTACACCTATCGAGATTGTCACCATTGACAGTGACAGTGACATTGTCAACGACTTCAATCGGAACTTACGCAAGAGTGAGCAAGGAGAAAACATTGGCTCGTTTTTTAGGATATTCCTTGGTCACTTGAAAGCCCGGGTCCATTCTCTAAACTCCTCGATCCTGTCTTGGTTTATTTTTTCTCCCAGTTTAAACGAAGAGGAAGCACGCACTAGATCTAACAATAAGCGAGAAAAACCACGCGGTTACGTTCGAGTTTTTATCAACGGATATACTTACTGCAGAATCATGTAAATGGATTTTTTATTTACTGGGAATGTTTTATAAGGAGCCTATCATCACAAAATAATACGTCAGAATTCGGATAAGATATCGAAAAACGTTAGGATATAGTGCTTATAATCGGCCATTGTAAAATCGTGTTTTGTTGGGTTCGCATCTGCATATTATCTATATTCGCTGGGTTAACCACATGTGTGAGTTATCTAGAAGGGATAGACCTACACTGCAATTAGAGGTTTTCCCAAGACAAATTACGCTTGCAGTATTAAAAATAATGCAACCTAGAAAGATATCTCTAATATAACCTATAAAAAAAAGCTGGTTTTCGCTCTTTTATATGAAAATAGGAATTAATTACAAGAATGCATTATGCTTAGTGTCCAACATTGTGCCAGTTGTAAGGAAAATTGTGATATATACAATGCCAATCTTTTGCAAGTGGTTTTGTGCCGTATTTGTCCGGTCAACTCAAATTGGGACCATTAATATAGCTACGTTAAGATTAGCCAACTTTAAAGGCACATAAAATTAGAATGTGTAATGTAAAGCAGTAGGTAAATACTATAAGCTTATTTGGTTGATCTCGTTGACATACACACATTAACGAAAAATATCTGAACAAAAGTTGCATAATAAAACCTAATGTTTACATTTAATGTGCACAAGTTGTTGATCAATCGGTTCAGCGTTAAAAGCCTTTTTTTATGGTAATTAATCGCCACTTATAAATAAAAACGACAAAACTTTTTTTAAACATTAATATCTCATGTTTTAAAAAAAAAATTACTGTATACCATAATACCGGGCGAGACCATAAAAGGAGATAAAAAATAGCTTGAGAGAGTATGAAGTAGGACACTGGAAGATGGAGATTAACGGAAGCAGAACATGAAGGAATCTTTAATAAGATCCTTAAATTACACAACCAGATAGAATATAGGATGAACATAAACACAGAAAGGACCAAGACAATGCTTATAGCCACGATAGAGAGAACACACGATTAAGGCCGGAAATAAACAAATACAGCAAATTTGGAGCAATTATATCAAATGAAAATTAGGCAGTGAAATCTTAAAAATAAACATCAAATATTAGAAAATAACCTTCTTCGGAAACAAGAAGATACCAAAAGAATGCAAATATTCGAGAAATATAGTCATAATAACATCTGGCTCAGAATCATGGAGTAGAGCATAAACACAGAGAAAAGATTACAAACAAAAGATATGTGATTATCAAGAAAGAAAAAGGACATCACATCAAAAATGGAACGTACTGACAAAGACTAGATTCAAAACGCACCACATAGAGGGAAACCAATTAACGCTAACGATAAGGTGGTTCGGACATGGAGGAGAAATAGATATGTAACAAGAAGGGCGTTTGAAGCCAGGACAATAAAGAAAAGGAATACAGGAAACATAGATGACTGAAATTAATAGAGTGATAAAGAATGGATGAAAGAAACTTTATGAAGTCGTATCCCTGATAAAGGAGAGAATTTTAAAGAAAGGACTATGAGATTCAATTCGCCGTTTACATCTCACATCCATGTAGATTCAAGAGACAAAGATAAAGAAGTAGAACAAACAACAGTACCACCAAAGCCAAGTATAAGCACTTTACCTAACTATCTGAAGGTTGCGCGTCTTCATATGGAAGGTTGAAAGATCAGAAAATAAGCCAGACAGGTTATAAATAAAAAATTATTATAAAAATAAATATAAATAAAACACTTGACTACATATATACAAAATTTACAATTCCTTCTTATCGCTGCTTGTGTGGTAGCTATCTTCGTAACTCTTTTTGGCTATATCACGTAAAGTTGCTGTCATGGACGGTCCAGTTTCCATAACCAATTTGGTAAATTGACCTTCAGGATTTTGAAGCAAAGTATGAGGGTGATCGAATTCAGCCACATGCCCGCCATCCATCACTAACACCTTATCAGAATCCATGATAGTGTTAAGGCGATGAGCTATGGTTAGGACGGTGCAGTTTTTGAATTTTTTCCTAATCGTGGCTTGAATCAATCCATCCGTTCTATCAAACAAAAAATGGAATATTAATCAAAATCCTTGAATAGTTTTAATAATTTTTATCTATACCTCGGATCAACATTAGCAGTAGCTTCATCGAGGACTAGAATCTTATTATTTCTTATAATTGCCCTAGCTAGGCAAATCAATTGTCTCTGGCCGACGCTGAAGTTGCCTCCACTTTCTGCCACTTTATAATCTAAAGAGGGTATTGCTTCCTTCAGTTCTACTTCAGATAAAGCGGCCCATAGTTCTTGGTCACCGAATTCGCCGAATGGATCCAAATTATAACGCATCGGAGCTGAGAATAGCACCGGTTCTTGTGGGATGATTGAAATTTTCGTTCTAACATCGTGCAATCCAATGTTTTGAGTATCTAAGTCGTCTATCGTTATGGTACCTTCAAGCGGAGCTAATCTGAACAATGCTGATATTAAGGAAGATTTTCCAGCGCCAGTACGACCGACTATGCCAATCTGGAATAATGATAATGTATTTGGGCTCATAGACTAACAATAAGTATAGCTTACCTTTTCTCCGGATAAGATTTGTATGTCCAGATTCTTCAAGACCGGTTCTTCTTGAATGTCGTAACGCAAAGACATGTTTTTGAAGTAGATTTTACCTTTTCCCGGCCATTCCGAAGCAGGCTTCTTTTCTATGGAATATAATAATAATAATTCGAACATTACACTTCCAGAATTTATTCAGTTTTTACCTGTGGGAGAATCAAAAGGCCCCTCTTGTTCCAAATTAGTGTACGTCATTACACGCTCTACGCTAGTTAATTGATTCACAACCTCGGCGATTTGCCTCATCCCGTGTTGGAGCATCATAGATAAAGTTAAAGTCTGGGATATGGCTAACCCCGCCATAGCGCCACTGATATCAGATGCTAGAATCGGAAGTTATGAGCTAAATGGTAAATGCGAGGGATACGCAACTTACTTTCACTAAAGATCACAAAACTAAAAACAATAACCGCGAAGAAGATTCCACACAACAGATCTAACCATAAACCAAAGGAAGCCGCGCAACCCATGGTGAGCAAATAAGCTGAGGTGTGGACGTTCTGATGGCTGTCGAATTCTCTTATCAAATCTTGTTGATAATTTAATGCCCTGATCGTGGAAATACCGCTTAGTGTCGAGTTTAGCAAGGAGAACACTGGACTTTTAGCTGCAAATTATAGATTAGTTTAAATTTATTTCGCTAATTATCAATCTTCTTACCTATGCCTTCAACGTGCTTAATACTTTTAGCGGTGGCTAAATACCATCCTCTCAGGAAGTTAAAGATTATCAAGATTACAACAATCGGTATACTCATCCAATAGTTCGCGACACAAATCAACACTATTGAACCAGATAAGGAAAGCATAACCTAAAGGAATATATATTAATTTTAATATCGCGCAGATTAAAAATAAAATCATATTACCGTAAAAGCCTCATTCAAAGTCCTCGGCAAAGTTTCGTCCATAGCTCCAGTATCCTTAGAGAACCTGTTCAAAACCCTGCCGCTCGGATTGGTATCGAAGAATCTCATCGGAGCCTTCAGCAAAGAACTAAACATTTTCGCGTGCAAATTCTTGGACGCATTACTCGCACATCTGAAGAACAAATAGGCTCTGATCGCCGTTAAAGTAATTATTCCAACGATTAAGCCGGTGTATATGTAAATAGCGGTGTAAGTGTCTATGAGATCATCTACGTTAATTCCAGAAGTATTGCGATGAGTTGCCCAATGGGTCGATGTGTGAAACAAATATCTGATGCCGTGAATTATGCTATTCTCTACGTTTTTTATGAAGGTATATAGAGGAGCGTTCCCTTCAGTAACTGAGGCGAAGTATCTGTTTTCTTCTTGGTCCGTCCTGGGAAGATAAAATGAAAGTCCAGAAAAAGATTCTAAAGGGCAACTGCAAAAACTTACCACCAACCGAGGAAGTAGTCGTTACCACTGACAGTTACTTGCACGATAATTATTATTAAAAATAAAACTACAAGGGTGCATAAATTGCCAGCCGCGGCAGCATAATCCCATAATACTGATTTTCTGGGAATGATTACTTCTTCTTGAGCAGCTTTAACGTCTTTCTTGTCCGTTGACTCCACGCTCTATTAAAATAAATCCATTAATCAATACTAAAAAAAAAGTATATAGGAAATTTAGAAGAACTCACTGTAACCGATGCTACAGATTCTTGCCTTAAAGCTGACTTCTTTCCCTGTGTTTTTTGCCCTTCTGGCTTTTCCATGGTTTCGTCAGCTGCTATTAGCATCTTCGTGAAGTCGGTGTTGGATTTTGATAACTCGTCGAATGTTCCTTGAGCTTCAATCGTCCCCTAAAAGAATGTTTTGTTTTTATTTTGCCCGAAACTAATTTCGTTTTGAATTTACATTGTTGAAGACGACGATTACATCAGCTCTTTTAAGGTATTGCAATTGGTGCGTTACTAAAATCCTAGTCTTTCCATGCAAATACCCCATGACGCACTCTTCAAATAGATGCTTACCCACGTGAGTATCTACCGCAGATAATGGATCGTCCATGAAATACAGATCAGCATCTCTGTACACGGCCCTCGCTAGATTAATCCTAGCTCTTTGCCCTCCACTAAGAGATACGCCTCTTTCACCGACCAAAGTGGCATCGCCATAAGGGAATTGGTTAAAATCCTTTTCCAATGCGCATACTTTCACGACGTGATTATATTGCTTCTTGTCGAATTCTTGCCCGAATAAAATATTGTCTCTAACTGAAGACCCGAACAGCCAAGGTTCTTGAGCGGCGTACGACACTTTTCCACCCATTCTAATTTCCCCAGATTCCGTCGGCAATTCTCCCAAAAGTAATTGGAGGGTAGAGCTCTTCCCAGCACCGACAGGTCCTATGAGGGCGCAAAGTTTGCCTGCTGGTACGGTAAAATTGATATCCTTTAATATTCCTGATTCCTCAGTCCATTTTGCATCGACGTGCTTAACCTGTATGGACTTATCATCTGTTTTGATGATATTAGATTCTTTCACTTCGTCCAAAAGCAGAAATTCTGATATTCGCCTGATCGAGACGAGACATTCAGCTGTCATTTGAATGGCGAACGGTATAAATATTGCTAGCGCCATTTGCAATAAGCTGAAGTATGGGCTGACTGTGTATGTGATATCTGAGGTTAAGGGATTATCGAGTAACACGAACGTTATTAGTGTGAGATAAACTGTGGTGCGTTCTATGAAGACCATTGAGCTTAGAAATACCGCACGGACATAATTGGCGCTTCTGATCTTTTGGACTTCGGTCAGGCGAGCCATGCTCACCAGTTTCTGGAAGGGTTTCTCCCAAGCGTACATTTTGATAACTTGGATTCCAGATATGATTTCGTTCATCAGACGGACCCTGTAATCAGTTCTGACGGCGATTTTCCCACGAAGCATTGCGGACAACTTGCCCATCAGTACTGAAGTTTAAATGAATATGTAAGTATATATGATATATTCAAATTTGATGTTCTAAGGACTAACCTTGAATTGGTAATGTAAACAAAAGTAAACCTCCGATGCCAGCCAACGAAGCAATACCAACGGTTCTCCATATAAAATAAGCTACGACTATCACCTGTATTGGAGCTATCCAGAAATAGTGTAAAACTATAGTTACATAGTCAAATCTTACTACGTCATTCGCTAGTAAATTTACCACTTTCCCAGCGGCTGTTTCTCCAAGAGATTGCTTGTTAAGTCTTAGCATCTGAACAAACACAAGAATAAAATTCGCTTGAGCCATTTAATTTCTGAATAATTACTTTTCTATAGACTATTGTTGAAAGCGAGACTCGAATCCTCATTCCAATAGCTTGTTGACCAAAGTTCACGTGATGCTGTATGAAAGCACTTAGAAGCACTATTAAAAGAAGGATTAAACCAGTCATGAATTTTGCCAAATAAGGGTCCTCCACTTGTTCAAGCCCGTTGAAAAGTCGTAGCAGAAATGCTAAGACTTGCGGTTGAAATATTCTGAAAATAGAAGAAGATAACGACTGTTTTTTTTTTTGATACTGTAATGAATTGTTAAATGTATTTAACGTAAGGTCGAGCGATAATTAATTTATCCATATAACAATGATTGTTTAAACCCAAAATCCCGCTATATAAAAAATGTATTATCATAATTTATTTTGTTAAGACGAGCATGCAATTTCGCAGATAAATATTTTTATTATCTGGTAACACAATATTCGTTGACCTTGAACAAAATATTTAACAATTATATCGTACTACAGCGAATATTTTATCAGATAAAATGGGATTACTAATGACAATTATATCGCTACTATAGTGAATTGAGATTCGCCGAAATGAATTGGACATTTACAATAATCAAAACTATTAAAAGGATCATTTCTGTGCTTTTAGTTGAAGTTTTGGTTTTTGTTGTGGTGTTTTATATTTTTACAACACTGCTTACCTCAATGGAACTAGTTGTAAGAAAAGTATCACCCCATAGATCATATATCGCCAGATAAAAGTTTTTACCAATGCTTTTAACAAACTAGGTGCTTTTCCCGTTTCTCTAGATTTAGCCAATTCTTTCTCCCAGTTCATCTGCAGTTTATCACCCACAACTTCTGAACTATCATCCCTTGCAGTTTTGAATAAGTCATCGCTGTCGATTCCCTGTTTGACACCTTTGTAGAAATAGCGACCCATCCACCTAAACAAAACCCAATAGAAATAATTGTATCTTTTTTTGAAACTTGCGCAAAACTTACGTGAAAGTAGCCTTAGATAATATGTTGGCTTCCTTCCGTGGATATTCTTGAGTTACTTTAAACCCAGGATCCATTTTCGTTGCGAGTTTGAACACAACTCAAAAACACTATCACTTGCTATATTTTTATTATTTTGATTTTAATAACAGTGAAACACTCGCCGTTCACCATTTGAACGGTAAATGTTACATTTGTGCTAACTTTCATCAATCTTATACTAAATTGAGTTATCTGAATTACAGCACGTCATTTATAAAAACTAAACATATATACGAAAGAGATATGATAGATATCGTTGTGGTTATTTTTCGCGTATCAGCATTACACTGTCTTTTTTCTCATCACTTCTCTGAAATTTTACAAGCGATGCGGAACAATATGACTCGTGCTGGTTTCAGGCTGCACGTGCTATCTTAAAGTAAATGGCCACTAAAGTGTTAGCCGTACATATATGATAATAAATTGTTATATAACATAATCATAAAGTTATTTTATATTTGCCACCTTTTTAACAATTCATTACAAATCAAAATTATTGGGCGAATCCAATATATTTACAATTCCATCCTTAAACATATTTCAAAGAATAATTTTATACATGATACAGTTTGTTACAAATCTAAGTAGGTACCTATATCAATGTTTCGTTCTGCTTGCACACCTGATGAGGTATCTGCCGTCATGGGCAAATTAAAGAACAAATTTTTAACCGGTCCTGATAGCATCGCTCCAGCTATAATTAAAGAATTCAAGTTTTATTAAATCGAACTATTTAATCAATTTGCTTTCACTTTCGGTAGAGAGTTAACTGAAAATTATAGGCCAGTAGCACTTACTTTAACCATATCTAAAATTTTAGAATATTGTATGCTAGAGAGACTGAACTACTTAGATAAATTTGAAATTATCATTAAAAATCAACACGGTTTCAGGGGAAAAAAATCTACGTCGACTGCCCTTGTTGATTTCTACTGGCAAATCATAAATACCATCGAAACACGCAGAGGACCAGTAGGTATCTTCTGTGACCTTCAGAAGGCTTTTGACTGTGTTCAGCATGATTCCGCGAGTGACGACATCCCTTGCGTTTCTAGCTTACGAACGGAACTTGAAACAAAGCTATAATTTTACTTAATATACAGCAAGTTTTGTGGCAATTCTGTTGCTGTTATTATCTTTTTACAACTTTCTAGAGAATGAACCAGTGATTTCAAAAATTGCATTTTTTAAATTTCAGATATTTGGACCTATACCTATAGAAATTTGAAATATTTTTTTTAATGAACATTTTTTGATATCTTTAAAATGAAAGGAAGTTCAGTTCATACTTAACACAACTTTTTTTTTTAATTTACACCTAAACTAACCATCTTAAAGCGACTACACTAAATAATAGGTTTCTGAAGAAATATCAACATTTATTTTACGAGTATATAAACTCATAATGTAACTTGTAAAATCATTAATAATATTTATTTACGTCTAAAGACTGGAAAGTAATGTTTCATCGAACGAGTTTGGAGATTGCCAACCGAGGCGCGCAACCAAACGAATTCGATAAAGACACTTTCACAGCCAAATTCTTTTTGGCTACCATGCACATGATTAGCACTTACTTGCATTTGTAGTAGGGATGTGTAAAACTGTTATTTTGCATTAGCAGTTACAACCTGCTTCCGCTCATTGATTCGAGGCTCAAAGGCAACATTTTTTAGTTCATCGTCATTTGCTTCTCTTTCTTGTTGTTACCTATTTTTAGAGGTTATTTCGTTTAAAAGTTGTATTTTTATATCATTGCTAATGTTTTAAAATTTAAATGTGTTTTACCTCTGTCAATAAAAAATAAAAATAAAGTTATGTTTATTTAACAATTATTTGCTTTTGTTTTAAATGACTTCCCGAACCATATGTTTTTTTTTCTAATATTACCATATATCCATGACTTTTAATAGCATTGCATCTAAAACTAATCTATATTTTAAAAGAATCAAAACAACTAGAAAAATATTAAAGCGCTACAATAACATATTGACACACCTAAAAATACTTTGATATCATCACACTTAAATAGAATTTTAGAACTTATTTTCCTATTGCTATCCTTGTAGGGACTAATTGTATACTAATATTGAGGCCAATGGCTTAAAATCTTATTTACCACAGTATTACCACCATTGTGTTTATTTTTATCATTCTTTTGAGATAAGAAAAATACCTGTTTGGATCTTAACGAAATATGAAATTTTTGATAGCACGATAGTTTTTATAAACTTCATTTTCTTTACATTTTTTACCTTCATTGTATAGGGGTCAATGACTCCTAATTTGATTTTCCTAAATAATATTAATGTGAATATATACTATATTTATTAATATATAAAAATGAAACTACTGCGAATCTTGACAAAACTCGAAGTGAGTACCGTGTACTTTAGTTTTATTATATCTAAAAAGAATTATTAGAGTAAACTTTAATTTCCCATAATCAAAGAAGCAGAAATACCCACCCCTAAGACTTAGTCTGAATATCCGCTCAATGATTCGTAAATTGCAAATCTAATCATGCAGTTATCGTTAAAGAAAATATTATATATCATAGTTAACATTCATTTTCGGTATTGGAAAATGACTTGACAATAATTGCATCAATAATCTATTTCTAATAAATACGTCAATTTGGGCTATTGTTATCGTGTACCATTATATTTGATAACGACAGATACATAGTTGCGCACGTGTTCAAAATGAGACAACAACATTGAAACACGACACACAAGCTATGTTTATCAGTAAATCTAAACATACTTTTAGAGTGATTAATTGTTCATTTTAAACATAATAATTCGGATACCCACATTTAGAAAGTGCATAGCTGGTTGCGAATATATCCTAATAAGGCGAATCACCAACATTTTGAATTTGATTTAATTTATTGCGAATTCCATGTAATTGTGACAAATATACAACATAAACTCTCAAGATATTAATATATTTATAATTGCCCTTGTAATTAAGACGTTTTTGTAAACTTTATTTTCCAGCTTTTCCCCAGTGTCGTTCACCATCTGATAAAAGCGACTATCGCTGTTTTGGATGAAATTGTATGGATGATCGAACTCCAACATGGTCCCAGCATTCATGACCAAAACTTTATCCGAATCCATGGTAGTATTCAAGCGATGAGCGAAGTCATTTGCCGAATCGTTTGCCAACGCATTTGCCAAATCGTTTGCCAAATTATTTGCCAAACCGTTTGCCAAATCGTTTGCCAAGGCGTTTGCCAAACCAATTGGCAAACCGTTTGCCACACCGTTTTTTTTTTATCAAATTTATCAAATCAGTTGCCAAATCGCCTGCCAAGTCACTTGCTGAATCTTTTGGCAAATTATTTGCCACACTGTTTGGCAAATCATTTGTTAAATCGTTTGCCAAAATGTTTGCCAAATCGTTTAACAACGCGTTTGCCAAATCAATGGGCAATATGGGTTGATAATATTATTGCGTCCGTAGAATCTAACATTACTAATTTCGATTCCATAGCAAAATGTTATATCAGAAATGTGTGTAAAATCAAAATATTCAAAAACTGAATACGAGTATCATTAACAGAAACATAAGCAATCTCAGAACTATCAAAGATCTTAGAAAGGATTGTTTTTAACTAAAAGCAGACAAAGGAAACAAGATAGTCATATTGGGCAAGCCTGATTATTTGACCCGCGTCAACAATTTACTCTCGTCGGGACCTCACAAGACTTTGAAAAGGAATCCCTTACCAGCACTGATAAGAGAAACAAAAGAGGCAAAAGTTGTCCTAACTTATTCAGCGCGAGTCTAAAATTTAAATTGTCTGTTTCAAATCCGATCTACAATGGTTAGGTACTCTTCTACGGATGTACTCCGCCGTTTAAAGAGAGTTCAATATAAATATTATGTGTGCAGCTTCATTTGAAACCCGCGATAAAAAGTTTATCAAACTACCTTTCCACCGAATTTCGAAAGGTGTAGGCGGCATTTTTAAAAAGCATAATGTCAATACATGTTTCACTGCACAAAATACATTACAATAGTTGTTAGGTACTACTAAGGATGAACCGATCGTCAGCGAAAGGTCCGGCATTTGTAAAATTGGATGTTGAGACTGCAATAAAGTTTATGTTGAAACCAGATTTAAAGAACACATTGCACATTATCGGTACGGAAGGGTTGACTCGTCCAGTGTGGCACAGCATATTGATGATACGGACTATAAGATTGAAAACCTCGAATTACTAAAAAATGTAACATCTCTCCTCCAAAAAATATTAAGAAAGACTTTTCGAAATGAGATTGGGCGGAGAAACAAATAGACAGGGATAGATAGCACGCTCTTGTCACTCAGTGCTTACCACATTTAAAAGAAGCAGTCGAACGAAATATGCAACATATGATCGAGGACCAGAAGCCAAAAAGCCAAAAGCTTAGGTCTGTAATAATCAAAATGGCGATCAATAATAGCCCAAATATTTTTGAACGAGCATTCCTATAAGTTATTGTCTTTGTTGATAGTGCAAACAGACACTTAAATATCATAAATGCAAAACTTAAATTTGTATATTTCTCAGTAGGGATTGGTTAACTGAAATAAAAATCCCGAATATATAAAAATAACATTTCTGTGGCATTTATTAAGACTGGACATATTCTTATTATGTAGATACATTTACATATATTTTATAAACATACAATATTATCTCACACATTTAAAATACTACAAATTACAAAATATATTACTTATTTTAATTATTCACTATAACTTCCAGGTTTACAGCAATTCGTTAATGGTAAATTCGTCACAACGAGATATCTTTTTATTCGAATAATACTTTCTTTTCTTACCTAGTATTATTTTCCTAAGGTTAAGTTTATTTTAGGAGGATAAAACTTTGGCTACATCGAAAAGGCAAACGGCACAGCCTTTCATTGTTACAGAAAAATAAAAATGATACAAAATAAATAATACACAATCATTTTAAGACATGCTTCACATAACATTTGTCCTGCCCTAAGTACTGAAGAAGAAAACAAAAGAACATTACATATAATAATTACATGGTAGTAACGATATTAACAAATGAAAGAGACTAAAATTTTTCTAATTCCTCATATGATCAAGAATTTTTGATAAATCTCTGCTCGAAGCTCTGCTTTGCGATATGTTCCAATTGGTGCTTTTCACTGTTCCCAGTCTCGTTCACCATCTGGTAAAAGCGGCTATCGGTGTTCTGGAGCAAATTATGGGGATGATCAAACTCTAACATGGTCCCAGCATCCATGACCAGAACTTTATCCGAATCCATGATGGTGTTCAGGCGATGAGCAACTGTTAAGACGGTACAGTCGGCGAATTTTTGCCGGATCGTTTTTTGAATTAAGGCATCAGTCCTGGAAAATACACAGATAACATTAGTCAATAGATTAAGAAATTGTTTCTTGGAGATTAACGTACTGTGGATCAACATTCGCAGTCGCCTCATCCAGCATGAGCACCTTGTTATTTCTGACGATGGCTCGAGCCAAACAGATGAGTTGTCTTTGCCCAACACTGTAATTTTTTCCTCTATCCGTGACTCTGTTCTCTAATTTATTAATCGTATTTGTGGGATCTTTCAATTCAACCTGGGAAAAGTCAAAATCATTTTTTTAATTACATCGTCAAAAACTTATTTAAACGGAAAAATCACCTCGTCTAAAGCTCTGTACAATTGAGCGTCGGAATACTCGTCGAATGGATCCAGATTGTATCGTAAAGTTCCGGAAAATAGCACGGGATCCTGTGGTATAATCGAGATTTTACTGCGCAGTAACTGCAGATTCAAGTCCACAGTGTTTATGCCGTCAATATCAATGTCGCCTTCGACTTGAGCCAAACGAAACATCGCAGCGATCAGAGACGATTTTCCAGCACCAGTGCGTCCTACTATACCAACCTAGAATGCGGTAAAAATTAGGAATTTACCTTAGAAGATTTACATTTTATGATGACTACCTTTTCTTTTGGCGCTATAGAAAGATTTAAGCCCTTCAAAACTAATGGTGCATCGTCTGAATATTTCAATCCCATGCCTTTGAAAAGTATCAGTCCTCGTTGAGGCCATTCTTTCGGAGGTGTCTTCTGTATTAAAGGTTGCTTCTCCTCGGGAAGGATGCTGTACTCCAATAGCCTTTCCACAGACATGAGTTGATTGGCTACTTCTGCTGATTGCCTCATTCCCCATTGCACTAAACCTGTCAATGCTGTCGCTTGGGTTATTGCTAAACCCACTTGGCCACCAGGCAGTCCTAATAAATATTAATTGTTTAGTAGCTTTCTAGATGCAAGTTCGTTATGTACAGTCAACTCTTAACTGATGTTCAGAACAACCTTATGGGCACTTATTGATTGTGCAACATCAACTTACTGTCGGCTATTGTAAGGAAGCTGAAGGTTACCAGCGCAGTGAAAATAAAGCATAGCAGGTCCAAGTAGAAACCAAACGATAAACTTGTAGTGATGTACATGTACCAAGCGCTAGTATGGATATCTTGATACTTGTCGAATTCGAATGTTAAAATTTCTTGTGCACCATAGGCTCGAATGGTCGTTAATCCTTGCAAAGTAGCATTTAGGTGGGTAAATACTGGACTTCTCACTGAAATATATTTTTGATATAGATATGAAGGAATGTAATCTTAAACCTGTGGAGATAAATAAATAGCGAATGTCGGTATATCTAGCCATTGGCTACTTTTTTTTTCAATTGATTATTCTTGCTGATTCCTTTTTTTTTTTAATGTGATGGTACATAAGTAAAAAGAATATGTTAAAATGGTACTTACTCATGCCCTCTAATCTCTTGATATCCTTTGAGGTTCGCAAGAAAACAACTCTCAATAACAAAAAAATGCATGCTATAATCACAGCTGGTAACAAAAACATGTAATTTACAACTGTTACCAAGACGACGTTACCCACCGCTAACAATATAACCTGTAAAAAATTAACAGAAATTAAAAACGAAGATTAGATACAAGCATCACCATTTCGGTGGTGGATATGCTCTAATAAAACCGGTCAATAGCTATTATTGAGCTGTGTTGGGTTTTTACTTTCTCATTTAACAAAAAACAACCATAATCAGTGTAAATATTCAAGTTAGTTATTAGATGTACCTGGCATTACATCAGATGTAAGAAATGAAATCTGTTCTGCTGTGTTTGATATAGCAAAAGATTGGGGTGCAGTACAGAATATTCGGAATCGTTGTTATGCAACATAATATAAATATAAAGAAGTTAAATGAAGCTGCAACTTTACTGGAACAAAAGTTAGGGCGTAGTAGTTTGTCTTGCATGTCGACATCATATCTTTGAGGTAGTACTCGCAGGACAATTTGTAAAGACCAAATTATTAATGGTAACACCTGGTCAGGAGATTGTTTTGTTTGAAGGGCTCAAAACTGAACGACGAACCATGAATAGACCAATATACCAGGATTTTAGGACTACATAAAGGATGTACCTGCAAAATTATTACATTTGTTAAGGAGAAACTAGTGGAGGAGCAACCACGTGACGACTACAAAGAATTGCTTCAATTAATTCTTATTTTTCTTCGAGAGAAGATGGTAAATTTTAGGTCGCCTAAATCATACCATTTAGGCCGGCTGCAAATGTTTGTTTTCCATATTCGATTTCCAAATAATTTCTGTAGCTACTTTCTAACTACTAAATCACTAAAAAAGCAACCCTTTTTAATTATATTTGAAAATATATTGCAGATTATGTAACCTGTCAGGTAAAATTTTAATTTTGAAAAATAAGGACCACTCTAATCACCGTATATGATAATGAAAGTAAAGCATAAAACGAATTACCTGTCCAGCATCCAATACAGCTTTCGGAAGTAATTCATCTACAGACCCTATATCCTTCGAGAAGCGATTCAAGATCCTCCCACTGGGGTTTAAGTCAAAAAACCTCATGCTAGTGTAGATCATATTCATGAACATGTTATTGTGTAGATTCTGCGAAGCGACCATCGCCACCTTGTAGAAAAGCGTCGATCTAGTCAAGGCTATCACGAACAATGCTGCTATCAAACCGGAGTAGATGTAGATGCACGTTTCGGCGGTTATCAAATCGTCAGGAACACCCAACGCTTTTGCCGTTTCGTTGCCGTTGGTCAGCGACCAATTAAAGTGCTGTTCCTGACGCAGTTCTTCTATATTAGTCCAGAAGCTGACGAAGTAATCTACGCCACTAGCGGCTGTCTGTGCTAAAGCGTATAGAAACAATACTGTGGATATTACCAAGATGTTACCTCCAGCGAGCATATAATGGAGGAAAAGCGAGCCTTTGATTTTGCCTTTGCTAGAATCTTCTTGGTAGTCTTTAGCGTCCATCTTGTCTTCTTCTTCTTGCATTAAACTTTCGACGATGCTCGTTTCACTGCAGGTGAATGATGACAATGGTTTACTCTGAAGTACAAGAATTATATCCTCGATTCAGTACACGAGAATTCATTCAAGTGGTAATAATAATAATATAAAATTTTTCATCGCTACGTCAATTTTTTTTTTATTTCTTTACACCACTTACCCAAGTCGGTATTTTTCTAAGATTGCTGGAGCTGCCATAGGCTTTTTCTTTGTCCTTTTCCTCGGCCTTCCCTAATTCCTCCTCGATAACTGAAAGTGGTTGTTCTTGACATTCTGGTTCCTTATTCAATAATTGCGCATAGTGTATATCACTATTGGCCAGATCGTAAAATGTCCCTTGAGCATCGATTGAACCCTGCACAAATAAATTAAATTTCGTACCTCAATTACTTTTTCCAAACATACATTTTCTAAAATGATGATATTGTTAGCATCTTTCAGATGGTGGACTTGATGCGTGACTAAGATCTTGGTCTTCTTCTTAAGGTAGCCGTTTATGCATTGTTCGTAAAGGTGTTTAGCCACGTGGACATCCACTGCCGATAGGGGGTCGTCCAATAAGTAAATATCAGTGTCTCTGTAGATGGCTCTGGCCAGGTTTATGCGTGCCTTTTGTCCACCACTTAACGAAGCTCCTCTATCACCTACGATGGTCATATCTCCATTTGGAAATTGCTTAAAATCCTTATCTAACGCGCAAGCTTTGATAACATCTCTATATCTGCGTCTGTTATATTCTTGTCCAAAAATGATATTTTGCCTTACGGTAGCAGGGAACACCCAAGATTCTTGTGAGGCATAAGACACACTTCCATTGACAACCAAATCTCCAGAAATCATATGTAATTCACCTGCAATATCAGTGCTCATATGCTGCTAGTAGAATTTTGATAATGATTACCTAATACTGCATGTAAGAATGAAGTCTTTCCACTCCCAACAGGTCCTATGATCCCTACAGTTTGTCCCCTCTCTATGGTAAGGGTCATCTCATCCAGGGCATGTTCAGAAGACTCCGGGCTCCAAGACGCTGTAGCGCATTTCATCTTAATCGCGACGTTATTGGCTGGAGGTGACGATAAATCATTGCGGATTCTGTTAGCGTCCATGAATTCCGGATTCAACAGGAAATTCTGTATCCGTCTTATCGACACGAAAGCTTCCGATACCTCCGCGATACCCCTCACGAACATGAACGACATCGAGTGAGATATTATGTTATAGTAAGACATGATGACGAACACCTACATCCACGGAGAGATCTCTTAAAAGCTATTACACTTGAAAATTACATGGGAATTAGAAGTTTGTTAACCTTAGTCGCTGTAATTGGCTCGTTATAGAGAAGAGTCATCGTCAGTAACGTGCAAAACAGAGCCGCTCTGGTCGTGAATAAGTTGAAGGTCATAATCAGAGCTCGCACGTAGGACTGCTTTGTGATTATCTTCAGCTCCAGTTTTCTGGCGCGTTTGATCAGTTTGGCGAACGGCTTTTCCCACGCGTACATCTTGATGACTTGTACGCCCGAAATGATCTCGTCCATCAGGCGAATTCTCTCGTCTGTCCTGTAGGCTGTTTGTTTGCGATATTTAGCCGACAATTTCCCGGTGTAACCTTAAAATGAAACCACATCATCAATATGTTGCGAGTCACTAATTTTCAAAGCTATGGTGGCTTCAATAGTTGCGTCATTTAGACACATAATAATAGACAAAAGAAAAATTAACGAACTTCGAACGTTGATATATTTATATATGGG
The DNA here is from genome assembly GCA_949128085.1 of Cetonia aurata. Classification (NCBI taxonomy): domain Eukaryota; kingdom Metazoa; phylum Arthropoda; class Insecta; order Coleoptera; family Scarabaeidae; genus Cetonia; species Cetonia aurata. The sequence goes on along the minus strand of OX421884.1, from coordinate 5,208,630 downwards.
GAAAATCTTTTTCTCATCTTTTGTTTTTTAATATGGCCTACATATTTTGTTTGTGTTTTTGTCTATATTTTTCTGCACACTAAATAAATAATTTTGTAATTTAACAATAATGAATACTGGATAAGAGCAATGTTTCACGACGTTTTATACATTTGTTTTCTGTTGAAAATTGTGCCGGGTAGACATATTTTCACCATAAGTGAAATTAATTATATACAGGGTTAATCACCACATTTGCGTCGGTTTATATACGAAAAGCGGCATAATATTTTCAAAATATTTTTATTTGGGGTTATACAGGGTGAATCTCAATATATGCGACAAAATTTAAGAGCTGATTCCTGAGGTTCTTTTGATCATTAAAGTTCATATGAGTATATGTCTAAAACGGTTTGGTTTAAAAGTTATTGAATGTTTAATAATAAATTATGAACTATGACTAACACGATATAATATCACAGTTGGATCTTCAAAATCAATTGTGTTGAGAGGGAATTGTTTGTCATTTCAATATTTGACAGTAGTTGTCAGTATTTTCGAACGGACTCGCCAGTCAATACAACGTAGGATAGAAGCTTGTATAGTTAATTATGTTAACTTACTATTAAACATTGTATAACTTTAGAAATAAGCAGTTTGGGACATATGTCTTTATGATCAAAATAACCTCAGGAATCAGCTCCTAGAGTTTGTCGCATATATTGTGATTCACCCTGTATATATTCGTAAGGAGCACATTTTCAAAGTATTTCGAAATGTACAGAGTGACCCAAAGAAAAACTTACTATATGTAACTCAATCCGTTTCCGAGATAATTAACTATTCTTCAAAATGCAAACCAAAATTTAAGACGTGTGCCTAGTTTAGATATTTAAGCTAGATATTTTAAATTGCATTTATTTTTTAAACAAAGCACTAGAATTGACAATAATTTAAAATAATGCTGAAAAATTATACAGGCTTAATAAAAACCTACTTTTCATTTTCATTAAAGGCAAATAACTTTCTTATTTTAAATGGAACACCCTGTATTTATTATCTTATTTAGATCGTAATTTTAACGGTCTTTAGGATTGTATTAAGGTGTTCTATGCCTATCTCTCATAGTTTTTTAGTAATTTAGTATTTCAAATGCTAATTTTTCAAAAGTGGGATTGAACGAAATAACCATAAACAAAAGCGATTTGACAGTGACACAAGTTGTCTGTAAGAACACCATCGTTGCATAAAGCTTAGAGAGAGACATTACTCTCAAGAAGGAAGGATTGGTATTATTTTAGTAATTGCGTTTGTTAGAAAATTTGCTGCAAATTTAAAAAACAAAAATAAATTGGTTGTCGGCGGCAAGTGTAGGTAATATTCATTTTATCAAAGGCAATATTTAGACATATGAAAGAAAAAGTTCAAAGAAATTGCGGAAAAATTAGGTATTTTATGCACATTTATGTTTTGCTAAGTAACTAATAAACTTTCAATGAACGACAGAATAATTGCAGTTAAAAATAGCAATCGATGGCCTACTAAATATTAACTTATTAAGGTAATTAAAGAAAAAAATAAATGTTTTATTTCTTTATTTCTGTGTTGTTTTAAACTGGACGATTTTCACTGTGACTATTAATAATACACTTATTTCCAAGAGATGTTATTCTTATATATAATACGAATAAAAATGGTTATATTTCTGTATTTTTAGGTAACCTATAGACTATTTTATAAAATCATACACACATATTAATATGAAATTACTTAAACCAGATTTTACAACAAATTACAATAGTAGGTTGAAGATTTTCACTGTGACTAACTGTACATTTATTTAACATTCTTTTTTCTTTCAAGTGACTTCCCGCAGAAGATGTTAAAATTTAAAGACACCTAATATAAATAATGAATGAATAACTTATTATCAGAATTGCTGTTCTGTGCGTCATTTCAAGGAAACAATAAAAAAAATAAGTATGTATATGTGTATTATGCCAAGTGCAAAAGTACACATATTCATATTACGTAAACAATACATATTACTGATTACTATATGGAATGCAACGATTTATTTCCTACAACGTATATGAACATGAAGTTTTCTCAACGCGTTCATATGAATCTAGTGTTTTTCCTATAGCCTACTTCGATCTTATATACTAAGGTCACTGCTACCTTCCAATAATTATGACCGTGAAACAATGAACTAGTTTAAAGCAGAACCAATATACTTAATGATTTTAACGGCAAGATAAAATACTTACTCTGTAATGGTACGACCAGGAATACTGGTATAATACCTATTATACCGGCAATACCAGCTTCTACCCATAATAAATACGTTATGATCAACGCTAACATTGGAGCTGTCCACATGTGGTGGAGGAGCGATGAGACCATATCAAAACGACTGACATCATTTGAGAGGAGATTTACGACCTGCCCAGAGGCTGTTTGCCCCAAAGCGCTGTTGCTAAGCTTCAAAGCCTGGAAAATAATTGTTATTAAATGCAAAACAAGATTTTTAACATTTTGTAACTTCACCTTCCTGTAGATTATGGCGCAACAAGCAGCTCTAACTTTCATACCGTAATGGTAGCCTTCCACTGTGTACTGGTTGTGGACGAGGGCTAGAAGACCATTCAGAGCTACGACTGCTCCTGCATAGTAAAGTGCTTCTTCTTTGGACATATTGCTACCGGGAGTGAACTTTGCTAGTAATTCGCCCAACATGATGGGTTGTAGGAGCTTCAAACCTAATTCGACGATTGCCAGAAGCACTCCAAGGTAAGTGAATTCCGGCCAAAACGTGGCTGCTAAGACCTTCATGAGGCTGGGCTTCTTTTTGAATAGCTTGCAATTGTCGAGGTGACGTAGCCATTTTCTGAAAGAAGGAACGATAACAATGATAGATTAGTAATGTCCGATAGTATAAATGGCATCGCGAAATTCAATATTATTAACTGGCTAGACATGTAATTTATGGGATCCTTACAGACTACAACTTACTGTTCTAATCGATCACCTAACGTTTGACTCCTATCACTCCTAAGAGGATTATACAGGTCTTCCACGTCCAAAGTCTTACTGTAACCTTTCTTGAATAGTCCGAGAGTGTACCTGTGTGATAATAAAGATTTGCATACGATTTTTTTTTGTAATTTTTTGAGGAAAACGGCTAATAGACCAGAATTTTTTTAAATTATGGGAAAGCTAATCAAAGAAAGCTGTTTAAACAAACTGCAACATAATCAAGTACAACCGTCAGTACCTATTTTATTATATTTTAAATATACTAGAATCTGCTAGGGGCAGTTATGAAAAATGAAAAAAGATAATAATAAAAATATGAAGAATCCAGCAACAATTAAAGAGAAAAAAAAACAATTAATAAAGACACCTAAACACAATAAGATTGGACGACAATGCAATTTCTAAAGTTAAACATAAACTGGTAAATATTGCATTAAAACGAACTAAATTGGATTCATGGATAAAGTTGGGAAACAAAATCGCAGAAAGCTATTCTTAAGGATACTAAAACATTAAACATGGCGAAGAATACAGCATGATAAATATAAGGCACAGAGCAGGCAACATATTACAACAAAAAAAAATTTAATGATTGAGAGGTATAGACAACACTTTGGAAAATTGGCAAAGCCAGATTCAGAGATAATGTATGTGTGATATTAGGGTGATAGTACACTGCGACCTGAAAGATCCATTGTGTCCCCTCTTCTCGCTGTATTTACAGCTGGCCGCCAGTCTAAATCCAGTCTAATTATAGAAAATAAAGAAAAAGGATTTACGATGGAGAAATAATGGCAGCTAATCCATTCGGGACTAAAAATTAGGAAAAACACCAGGAAAAGACAGCATAACACCAGAAATGATAAAAGAATATGATAGGAAGAAGGGAAAAAAGTAAGAGAACCTTTAAATGAGAAAATGGGAAGAAACGAAAGTCCCAAGAAAATGAAGTATAATGATTATGCTGCACTCATTCGAAAAAGGTGATAAAAAATATGCGAAGACTAAAGGCATACACACACACAAATATCGGAAGAAGAATAAGAAATATGCTCGAAGCTGCAATAAAAAGTGCACAATGCGGATTCCTGGATGGAAGAACTACATAAGATTGAATAGTTATCATAAAGCAAGCCAGTGAAAAGTTCAAGAAGAAAAAGAATTTATGATTCCACCATTCTGATATGGAGGAATTGGTACTTACGTAAAAAAGATAACTGACAAAGGATTGGCATTTTCTCTCGGGTTGGGATTGTAGTTTTCCTTCGTGATATCCATGATGTAAAAATTTTAATAATCGTCTTCGTATGCACATCGAAAGACTGCTCCTAAAAACTGAACGGATAAAAATCAAATAGCACCGAATTTCTGAGTAGTATCTTCTAATCGCACTAATTAATAAAAACCAAGCCCAGACTATTGTTTTAAAAGTTGCGACCCAAAAGAACTTCGTACAGACACTTTGCATATGGCATCTAAAATTTTGCAATTAACGAACAGGCAGTAAATTATACTTATCGTGTGCATGATAAATATTAATTGTTATTGGAGCTTACATCAACGATATATCGAATACTCTGTGTTGCGTTCAATCTCGAGGTCATGAAATTTTGATTGATGTAATTCATATGTATGGAGTAAATGACCTAGTTGCCCAACTACATAATAACATCTCACCGATAAGTTTCGGCTTGCATCTGTGATAATGAGTTGTGTACCTGATCGTACATACGATATCTTTGGTATTTATTTTTTTTTTTTTAATATTGTCATTGTTTTCGGCATAGTAAAAGTAAAAAAAAATTGGTTACAAAAATCCGAAGGAAACAAGAATCGGTAAGAGCCACAAGCAAACACAATAATTTCGAAAACTAATATTACAGATCGTACAGAAAATAGCTCAAAATAATATCATTTCTATTTTCGAGAAAATGGGATCAAAATTTAAGATGATTACAGCAATTTAATGATCATTGATGATCATGATATATATGATATATATATAACAGCATTACTACACACAGAAAAATGCATTCTAAGTTCAAAACACCGAGAAAATTTAAAGTTTTAATTCAAGAAAACTTTTGTTTCCATGAATTTTCTTAACTAGAGAATATATTTGCTTAGTGCAAGTAAATAGAGATGAATTGTCGGAGCTTAGATCTGTGACTGCATTATCTGCTTACGTTGCAGCCCTCTCCTGAATTGAGAGTTTGCTTGTGTCCCGTAGATGGAGACAATCTAAATCCTTATTTCCATAGTAGCAATAATCGCGATATAAGTGAATTTGCCCTCGGAGTGATGCTGATCAGCTGATGATGCGTGGGGGTCTGCGCCCCCTTTCATTGCTTTTGTTAGTATGGTGATTCCAACAATAGACCATGAACCTGGTGGCATTTTTCGGTTCTAGTTGTATTTGGCATTTTTTCTTTGAATTGTATAAAGCGTTATGATTCTAGGTTAAGTATTACTATATGAAAAGTTATTTAATTCAAGAATTCTAACATTTTGCTTCAAGACTAACGCTTTTAATGCAAGTAAGCGATATTCTTAAGTGGAGACTAAGTTCGGGAGAACTGGACGTAATCCTTCGGACCATTTTGTCGTATTGTTAGATTCCAGCCAAGTACATAGCATCTTTTCTATACCCCGATTAGCTCTTTCAATAAGATCCTTGAGTAAAAGCCACTTCATAGGTGCAGAGCCCGTATGTGGGATTACTAAGGATTCTGCTAAAAGGGAGATCTGGACCTGGCTAGACAAAGTAAGCACAAATAAATGGAGGACGATTGAAGGTCAACTCCAAGCCAAAGCGCTAATAGAGGATGGGGATGCTAAGTTCGCCGATAACCTACTTAGACGCAGCAAGAAAGAAGTTAAAACCATTGAAATCCATCCCCTGAAAAAACATCTATACAACACAGGTCGAGTAAGCGAACCGTGGTGCAGAAGATGTGAGCTACAGTACGAAACGAGTTTAGATGTAATCTGCACATGTGAGGAGTTGAAAGTACTCCGGCAGAAATATTTCGGGAAGGATCTATTGGAGCCCTCGAAGGTTCTCAAGTTTCCACTGGGCTTTATAGAGAACACTAAACTGCTCGAGTGGAAGTAAGAGATTTAATAGGGACGGTACAATGAGCACCTAGCTCAAGTGCCTGGACTAAAGGTGTCCACCCTAACGTTATGAATGAATGAATGATGAATATCCTTGAGATTGAAAGCGTCGTAGCTTATCATCTACAATTCTTATTTCTGGCCACATTATATATTATCTAAAAAGATCCATAACAAAGTGAACGGCATTTATCATAGTGCAAATTTATTTATCACAAAATATTCGGAAAGATTTCTAACTTCAATGAGCAAAATTTCAAAATTGTACATCGAATTACCTCGATGCCAATCGCGCAATGTGCTCATACTTTCTAACGACCTTGCAGATCTGTAATCTGCAGATATTGATTATACAAAAATTGGTTTTGCATCGACCGATGAAGTGATATGACAACTTTGTTGTATTTCGTCTATTTCGAAAAATTGCGCTTTTTTTCATGGCAACTGGAACTAATAAACTTTTTTAATGCAATAGATTCTAAAGTTTGTAATTCCCTCACTAGGTTTGATTCATAAAACAGTTTATATAATATAAGCGTGCTAAAAATTATCTAGTTTAGTTGAATGGTTGCCAAGAAGAATGTACATACATATATAAAACAACTTGCCAACAAATAATTCAAACCAGACACTGACCACCTTGGTCAAAGAACTAATCCAAGAATTTGATAGTTTGATAGCAATTGATGAATTGATGCAGGCTGAATTATCTTAAAATACAATTCTACCTCATAATTCCTATGAAAGCTAATATGCCTACCTACCAGGGTTGGGCAAAATTTATTCAGATTAATAATACAAATAAATGAATAACGTCGTTATTCTTATTCAGAAATAATAAATAACTTCTTATTCATTATTCAATTATTCAATAACGAACGGTAACATTTATTTCATTCATTATTCAAACAATTATTTGGATAATTATTCTTCATTCAAATAATGATTCATCATTCGAATAATTCTTATTATTCAAATGATCATTCTCATTCAAATAACTACTGTTATTCAAATAAATATTATTATTCAAGTAATAATTTTCATTTTCGTTCAAATAATTACTGTTATTCAAATAACTACCTTCAATTGTGATGATTTTCTGATTGGAGTGCAGTGGTTCTCAAAGTGGGCGGTAGCGCCTACCAGTGGGCGCTGGGATCTATACAAAATCCAGTAAGTGGGCGCTAGGCGAAAAAAGGTTGAGAACCACTGATCTATACTAACAACAAAGAGATGGTGTGAGTTTGTTTATGTTGTACGTGTGTATGTTTGATGGTTTGTACGAAGTAAACACTCGATTTAAAAAAATACCTAAGTTCAGGGGTTCAAAACCGTTATGATAACGGTTTCGGTTCTCTACACAGTTATTAAGAACCTATATAAATCATAAACAAATCCTCAAACTTGTAGAAAATTCTTGTAAGTTTAAGCTTTTTTCCTACCGATGCATTTTCTAACGTTAGCTGGAACTTTTATATTAATATTAGCCGCCATTTTTAAAGGACATTGGAAGTATAGAAAAAAAAAAAATGTGATTTTCATAAGTTTGAGAGTTTGGTTATCGGTTTCTAGAACAACAACGCGTAAATCTTGAAGGATATCCAAGATATCGGCGGATATAATTATTACTGGTACACATCCTGACATTAGCGGAAATTTTTATATACGCCAGTTTTGATTACCCGCCAGTTTTGAAGAACATTGGGGATTGTGGTAGAAAAAATAAATGCGATTTTTATAAGTTTAAGGGTTTGTGCATCGACTTCAGAAATGACAACTCGTAAATCTTGAGGGATGTCGAAGATGTTGACGGATATAATTATTATTGCCATGTGGTCTTACTGGTACACTTCCTAACATTAGCAGAAATTTTTATATAAATACTACTCGCCATTTCTGAAGGACATTGGAAGTTGTGGGGAAAAAATAAATGTGATTTTCATAAGTTTGAGAGTTTGGTTATCGGTTTCTAGAACGGCAATACGTAAATCTTGAAGGATGTCCAAGATATCGGCGGATATAATTATTACTCCCATGTCGTGTTACTGGTACACTTTCTACATCAGCGGATTTTATTTAAATATTGCCCGCCAATTTTTAAACAGATTAAAGTTGTGTAGGACAAAATAAGTGGAATTTTTATAAGTTTGAAGGTTTGTTTATCGACTTCAGAAATGACATCACGTAAATCTAGAGGAATGTCGAAGATGTCGGCGGATATAATTAGTACTGGCATGCACTTCCTAACATTAGCGATAATTTTTATATGATTACCTGCACAACATGTAGGCATATACCTAATCTAAATTTATTACGGTGTTATTCAGTAATAAATTATTTGAATAACGATTTATTTGGTGAAAGAGTCATTCCAATAATGCTTTATTCAAATAACGTTTTATTGAAATAATTCTTCATTCAAACGATTTCCCATAGTTTTATTCAACAATAACTTAATACGGAATAAGGAATAACAGATGAAAATTTGATTCAAATAATTATTTGAATAAAAAATTATGGAATGATGACCCAACTCTGCTACCTACGTAGGTATACGAAGAAAAACCAAAGTCAACATGCTCACAGCCACATGAAGATTACCGAATAAAATAAAGGAGATAATGAAAACATACATAACTGGCAGATGTGGTAACTATTGTTGATACGTCATATTTTTATCTATGACATTCCAAGAAATATGTATTTTAAATTAATATTCGTAGCATTTTTTTTTTTATACAAATGATTGAAACAAAACCGTTTTAGCAACTACTATCGGTTCTTTCCAGATCATTTCATTGTTTGTAAAGTGGTAAAACATTGTTTTATTTTTATCTATCACGAATAAACAGAAAGGAATGAATAATGTTTTATTAATATACTGCATTAATAATGAATATATTTTCTACTTGCGAAATTAATGAAAAAAAATTGTGAAATTCTGTGTTTATTAACCCCATTTTCTTTGTTCAAAATTAATGAAAGAATGTATGATTGAAGCCAACACAATTTCCATCTATCGTCAAATTAAATTTGAGCAAAAATTTTATATTAGTCATATTTCTATCTCTTTCTACTATGTAGATATTTTCAAGTATGTCTATGTATTAGAGAGAGGACTAATTATACCCCAGATATTATTAACTGTTATTTGTGTTGCTGTTGGCCAAACTATATAGTCGAAATGATTGATCACTTCAATCAAATGTCGATGAACTCATAAATTAAAAAAAATGCTTATTACTACATACGTAATACGCTTTTTTTTAACGTAATTTGTACAATGACTAAGCGCAAGTAGTTCCTTGAAAATAACTATTTACTTGTGCGTTTTAAATATAAATTAAATTCAAAAATTGAAATTAACTATTATCTTAGCAGAGTTGCTTATTCACAAATAACTTTTTTTACACATATGTATCTATAATTTTATTTATAATACAGAACCAGGATAAACATCGAAGCATGTGATCTGTGACGTACTAGCAAATGTAGAATTTATAGTTTTTGTTTTATCAAAAAAAAAAATCACTTTATCAAAAAAAAAAATAAAAAGCTGAAACATGTCACCTGCAAATTTGCGAACAAACTTATGATTAGATTTTCTGTTTCAACGTTAAATTTGCATAAACTCCTTTTTACCATGTTTAAATCTCTGATTGTTTTAATTTTTGATAAGCTGGAAACATTTTCAAAAATTAAGAATTTTTCTTGTGTTATTCTGATGTGTACAAACTTAGACCAACGTGTTGATTTAATTTATTTTTTTTAAGTTTGTGTTTATTTACTTCAGGAAATACAATTACTTGCATTTAAAATACACTTTTCGAACAAGTTTTCTTTGTATTTATTTATCCTGATCTGGGAATATATCTGAGAAATGTTGCCATTTGCTCGCTTTTACCGTCATTGCTAGCAATGTATTTTTTTCCAATATTTTGAGTGATTAAGGGCAACGAAAAAATGTTGGTTGTCGTAACTAATTAATAAAAAAATTACCGTCTATATACTTGACACATGAAAGCACATCTTTCTCAACTCGAACGAGTGGCAACGTTTCTCAGATGTATTCTGTTTTAACCATATACAATTCTTCCGAAAATTCTAACAGCAAATTTAATTAGCACATCTCGACAAGCAATACTCTTATTGTTGGGAATGTGGGAATTCTTCACTAACTCTTGAAATTCTAATAACAAATACGATCAAGATCAATACATCTCGACAAACGAATCTTTTCACTTATTATGTTAATTGTTAAAACACTATGTTTTTCTTTAGTGACAAAGTCGTAAAAGTATTACAGCAAACAATAAGTGAATTTTTAGAAATACGTTGTTAGTTATGTCATTAATTTCTCCGAAAATTATAAAAATGAATCCAGAATAAAATAGAATTTATCCTGAAAAATGTGGCATCAAACCAACTATCGTCAAAAATATTTGTTCGTGTTTTTTCAAGTGTTCTCTTTTTTAACTATCTTTTATTCTGAGATTAGATAAAATAAATCAATATTTCAAATTGGTCAATATATAATTTTAACCGAAAAATATACCCAATACTTATTAACTATTATTAAGAATATTAAACTGATCTGTAGATTAGGTAGTACAATTCACACATTGTGTAGTTTTAAATTTTAATTGCAGTCTTGATATTGATTTATTATACTATAAATTTTAAACGCACTTTTAAACTTCTACTGGCTTGAATTATTATTAAAACTACCCACCATAAAATGTTTTAGAACTCCTTTTTGATAAATATACATAGTTTCAATACAGCGATTTTGTTTTTCATATAGATGAGCCTACGAAATTAAATTTTTAATTGTTTAAGATCTATTTTACTTAAAAAGAAGGAATTCCACACTTCTATACAAAGAAAATCTTTCAAATTTCTTATCAATACTTGCTTTACCCGACAATTACAATCATTGCAATACAATAAACGTGATCGACACTCAACTTGACACAGAATCCCGGTGGTAAGAAAGAATCTAGCAGGCCTTCATACACGCCACTATCGCTTTTCAATGTGTTCAGATTTAACGAATATACGAGAATTTTACAGCACTGACTGGCGATTCCCACCACACGATCAATCCGCAGACTGAGTGAGACCAAGTGAGACAGGATTGGCAATTGCTGGCAGTCGTAAACAGCTGATTCTCCGTATTTCACTGTTGAATTTCTATCGTAAATACAAGGAATGTGTATGCTCAGAACTGGGAACTTTCCACTCTCTGTGGGAAGCTACTGTTGGGTCATCTAGCGCTTGTACCGGTAACTACAATCTCTCTCTTTCTTTAGTTCCTTGCAGATTTCAACTCCACTAATATTGGTTTGTAAGATTAGTGGTATGCAGGTTAGATAACTTATTATACTTTGTTCCAATAGGACTATACTTAGGTATTTTCTGGATATTTATATGAATTTACAAATTGTAGTTTTTATAAACTATTTTGTTTATAGAAACGGTCACTGACAGTTTTCAACTGCTTTTTTTCGTGTAACCCTACAATAATTATAATTGTCGAAAAACAATTCTGAACAAAGGATAATAAAACTAGGTCTATCACTTCACTGATTCTATTTAATAAAAATGCGACCGGTTTCATGCTTACAAATACATCTTTAGGTCAAAATTCTTATGAATATTGTTTCCGTATATCGCTAAGCATGTATTTTAAATGCTTATAGATATACAGATAACCTTACGCAACAATTGTACATAGAATCTCATTAAATATTTAAAAATTCGTAATTTGCCGCTCTACAAATTTAGTTTCTTCGAATCCAATAGATGGCGCAGAAATACAGTTTCACCTGTTAGTATTGGAGTGTCCCGTTTCGAACAGCTCTGATCATGCTAATCGATAAATTTGCAGATTCAGTCTTGAAATTAAACTCCCCATAATTATCGAAGTTATAGACATTTTTTTAAATGTGTATTAGAATGTTAAGAGGGGGGTTTTAAAAGGCGGGAATCAAGAGATGGCGCTGCTCATTTGTAACTAGTATTGTAATACATCTAAATTTAACGAACGGTTGTTCTCGGTAAGAAACGCTTTGATTTAAATTATCATAAAAATAATTTGTAATCTATAGTTTGAGTAAACTTATGTTCATGCAGAAAGTTTGACGATTTTATTTTAAACCGTTTCTGAGATATTAAATAGCTAACATATTTGTGCGCCATCTGTATTTCATAAGCAAGCATAACAAAATTAGGAGTATCAAAGTATGAAAATTGTCAGAATAGGATTGTTTATCAGTGTTTCTAGTATAGAGCCCTCACAATTTATGAATGACGTATAACTTGCATTCGAAAATGAATTATGTCTTAACTAGAAAAAATGTATGAAAACCATTAATGACAAAGCACATATTCCTATATTCTGCATTAGTTTATGCTATAAAAAAAAAGTTGTACAATTCCTCATTCTACTAAAAGCAGAAGAGATCTGTATCCGGTGTGTTCAACTATAATCTAACAGAGACCGTGGCGAGACCGTGATAGTGAGATTACAGTTTTCTTTGTTGTTGAACCATTGAAAAGAGTAGGTATTTCCGCTATTGCCAGATTCATTGCTTAGTCAACTAGATAATAGATAGAGCCATACAAAGTTAATCTAGACGTTACACAATAAATTTACAGCAAAGTGGCGTTGTTTATAAAAAATACTTTGTCCATATGCACAAATGCGGCTTTCATACATTTTCGTACTTCTAATATTACACATCGTATCTTAAATATTGCATTTATAAATGTACAATTTGGTTTTATAGATCATATTATTAATTAATTATAGTTTTTTCCTATAGCCAGATTTGTGACTATTAAACAAGACGAAAATATATTTTTCCTAGAAATTTCAAACTGGCCCTATAGGAAAATCTGAAAATTAATTTTATGCACTTTCATGAAAAACGAAATCGAAAACAAATGTTAAATAAGTAGAAATATTTAATTTTAATTAATAAAAATTAGATGGTTGCAAAGTGCTCCCTCTATCAAGTAATTGCAGCAGTAAAATTCGTATCTAGACCAAACACACTTTAACGACAGATAAATCGTACAAAATTTTACAATGAGGAATTGCACAACGTTTTTTTTATGTCATAGAATGATAGAGAATGTTGTAATATATAGCCCATCATTAAACCTTCTTTTAAATTGTTTCTCATTAAGGCATAATTAATTTTTTTAAAGTGCTCTGACGTCACAAGTTCTTTCATTCATAAATTCTTAGTCGGCATGATTTGGCAATGGAGCGATAGTCATCGTGGTTCGCATCATCATCGCAGATAAGTAATAATAAGTTCGCTGTTCGCACGCTTTGCGCGTACAGATGGCGTAAACGTATTATTACGATATTCTGTGTTTATTTTACGCGGTTTGGAGGTTATAATCTTTCAGAATTCGTTCTTTTACGATAAATTGGAGAACTTTAAACGCAAACTAAAACAAGATGCAGAAATAATGCCGAATCCCAAATTCCTTTGTGACCATAACCTGCATAGCACCTTAATAATATATAATATCGTATTTCGCACCCGGTAAATGACTGCAATCTGTGATTATTACGAGGGAGTAATTTCTATGTTGCCATATATTGTCGTTCATTCATAAAATTTTACTACGTACCTGTGACGTATAAAGATCTTAAAAAAAATTGTATTTCAAAAACTCGTTGAAAAATTGACAAAATAAATCAGATTTGACATTCATTTCTTATAGTTAAAAACTGACTGGAACTGGCGCCAAATTCAAATTTCAGTGTTGCTCAGTAGGAACTTTTCGGTGAAATAAAAATCTAAAATTTTAAAAATATCTTTTTTCTCGCTTTATTAAGGTCTCAATACTTATTATATAAATACATAGATACAAATGTAAATATACAATACTATCTCACAAATTTTTAATACTATATCTTAAAAATATATTATTAATTTATCATTTATCGTTCACCACTATAATTCTCCGATTTATAGCAATTAATAAAAAAAATCGTCACAACAAGATCTTTTTTCATTCGAATACCTACTCTATGTTCTTATTTAAGAAAAAAATAAACTTTGGCTACATCGAAAAGGCAAATGGCACAGCCTTCCATTGTTAGGAAAAAAAAAATAAAAAGGACAAAACAATAAACTTAAATAGAGTTCACTTGTTTATAAACGATAACAAAATAAGAATCCGTTGTTAAAAAAATCTGTACATAGGAAATCAAAATATCAGCTGCAAATAAAACTATAAATACACAATTATTACGTTTAAGACATGTTTCATATGATATTTATTTTGCACTATAAGTACTGATGAATTAAGAAGAGAAACATCACAGATAACAATTATATAGTAGTAAAAATAAATGAAACGAATTAAAATCTCTTGTTAAAATTATCCTAATCTCTGAGATAATTAGGATATCTTAGTAAACTTCAGTTCGAAGCTCTGCCTTGCGATATTTTCCAACTGGTGCTTTTCACTCTTTCCGGTCTCGTTAACCATCCGATAGAATCGACTGTTGGTGTTTTGGAGCAACTTGTGAGGATGATCGAACTCTAACATGGTCCCAGCATCCATGACTAGTACTTTATCTGAGTCCATAATGGTGTTCAGGCGATGAGCAACTGTTAAGACGGTACAATCTGCGAATTTCTGCCGGATCGTTTTCTGAATCAAGGCATCAGTCCTGCAAAGCACGTAGATAACATTAGTTAATGGATTAAAGAATTGTTTTTTGCACATTAACGTACTGTGGATCAACATTCGCAGTCGCCTCATCCAGCATAAGCACTTTGTTATTCCTAACGATCGCTCGAGCTAGGCAGATTAATTGTCTCTGTCCGACACTGTAATTCTTCCCTCTATCCATGACTCTGTTCTCTAACTTATTAATCGTGTTGGTGGGATCTTTTAATTCAACCTGGGAAAAGTCAAAATCATTTTTTTAAATAACATCGTCAAAAACTTATTTAAACAGCCAAATCACCTCGTCTAAAGCTCTGTACAATTGAGCGTCGGTATACTCGTCGAATGGATCCAGATTGTATCGTAAAGTTCCGGAAAATAGCACGGGATCTTGTGGTATAATCGAGATTTTACTGCGTAGTAACTGCAGATTCAATTCCGCAGTGTCTATGCCGTCAATATCAATGTCGCCTTCGACTTGAGCCAAACGGAACATCGCGGCGATCAGGGACGATTTTCCGGCACCAGTGCGTCCTACTATACCAACCTAGGATACACTAAAAATTAGGATCTCACAATAAAAGATTACATTCTGCGATGACTACCTTT
Organism: Cetonia aurata; assembly: GCA_949128085.1. NCBI lineage: Eukaryota > Metazoa > Arthropoda > Insecta > Coleoptera > Scarabaeidae > Cetonia > Cetonia aurata. The sequence goes on along the minus strand of OX421884.1, from coordinate 5,193,186 downwards.
TCTTTGGGCGCTATAGAAATATTTAGGTCTTTCAAGACTAATGGTGCATCTTTCGAATATTTCAAGCCCATGTTTCTGAAAAGTAGCTGTCCTTGTTGGGGCCATTCTTTAGGGGGAGTCTTTGGTAATAGAGGTTGTTCCTCTTCAGGTAGGTTGCTGTACTCCAATAGTCTTTCAACCGACATGAGTTGATTGGCTACTTCTGCTGATTGTCGCATTCCCCATTGCACTAAACCTGTTAGTGCTGCTGATTGCGTTATTGCTAAACCCACTTGGCCACCCAGCAGTAGTCCTAATAATAAACATTAGTGTTAGTATATTATCTCCTGTGGAAATCAATAGATGCAAGTTTATCATAAACGGTCGATTAATGAATAGAATAAATTCATGGGCCAACAGTAACTTCTCACCTTCTGCTATTGTAAGGAAACTGAAGGTAACCAATCCAGTAAAAATGAAACATAACAAGTCTAAATAGAAACCAAACGCTGAACTTGCAGTGATATACATGTACCAAGCGCTGGTATGGAGATCTTGATGCTTGTCGAATTCTAAAGTTAAAATCTCTTGCGCCCCGTAAGCCCTGACGGTCGTCAATCCTTGTAAAGTAGCATTTAGGTGGGTGAACACTGGACTTCTCACTAAAATATATTTTTGATATAAGTACGAACGGATGTAATCTTAAATCAATTGCGATAGAAATAATAGCATATATACATAAGCTATACACGGTGCGCCATAAGTGTGTCGATGGAATTTAGCACGAAAACTACGAAAGATAGGAAGGTGAGATTTTCTGTTTGTATATAGTTGATCAATGCGCATATGGTAAAATTATTGTTAAATATACAGGGTGTTACAAATTCCCAGAGCCACTTTCAACTTTTTTATTTTAAATCGATTGCTATATTTTTTAGTTATTATATCGACAGCCACCTAAAACACCTTTGCAGTGATATATGGTAATGTGCGCTTCTGACTGTTAGTTTAGGCTACATTGCAAATTTTGTCAAAATTTTGGCAGTTGCGACTTTTGAGATTTTAACTTTTATCTTAAAAACTGTTTTAGTGTCGCGCGTGAATCTTTTGTTATGGATTTGGGGGCTAATAGTTAGCATGTTTCAAGGTGGTATAACTTAGAAATATGTACAGGGTGTTAAATATGTCATGGAACATTTTTCGAAATTCAAACGCTTTTCTTTCGATTGTTTTAAATGGACCCTTTATTTTCCAATATAATCAGCAAATTCCTTGTAAAATTGCCTTCAAAATGGTACCAATAACGTAATACCTATTTTCAGTATTTTCGAAAATATTATGGAAAATATGTTTAATAATATTATAATTATTAATTCATTTGTTTTTTTTATGTAAGTTGTTTAGATTATTTGTAACGCAGCAAAAACAAACCGTACGTGACACAAAATTATTTTATCTTTTACACTTTTAGGTATATATATAATAATTTTAAATGAAAAGATGCTCAAATATGTCTCTATTCAGCTCCGTGTGTATGGTCTGCCTTATATTTTCAAATATACCTATATATTATCATATCATCCACATTTAACTGAAGAGAAGCATTTCTTATGCGTTTGTGCATGTTGTCTGCCGTTGCATCGGGTGTCCTGCATATGATGGTTTTTTATAGTAGGCCGTAGAAAAAAATCACAAGGGGTCAATCTGGTAATGCGGTGACCAACTTAATGAATCCCAATCCGTCTATTAATAAATACCTTATAGGGTGCGCTTTTACAGTAGAACCGTGATGTGTGAATGCACAATCGTGTTGGTACCACAATCTCTCCATAAAGTTTCTATGGAGGCCTTCTAGCAGTATTGGTAAATTATTTCAAAAAAAAGTTTCTATAAATCTCACAATTTAAGGTATTGTCAAAGAAGAATGGATCCACAACGGTGTTCCCTGATGTCTATGAATTCCTCCTTGGAGAAATTTATTTTTAATAAACGAATTTAGGTAAAAAAACAGCAACAAGACGAATAATTAACAACCCGATTAAAGTAATACGTAATAACTAATAATCCACAAATAAATAATTCAAATATTATAATAAAATCATAAAACATTGTAAAACGCTATGACACCAAAATTAAACTACAAAAAACAACATTATGTAGACTTCTAAGCAGAGATTTGATGTTTCGTTATATTCTTAGCTTTTGTTTGAAAATCATGGCTATCTAACCATATTTGGTGTCCCATATATTGAATATTGTCAACATATTTTCCATAAATTTTTAATATCTTCGAAGATACTGAAAATAAGTGTTACGTTATTGGTATCATTTTGAAGGTAATTTTACGAGGAATTTGCTGCTGAAATTCAAAAATATAAGTTCCATTTAAAAAATCAAAAGGAACGCGTTTGAATTTCGATAAATGGGCTATGACATATTTAACACATTGTATAAATTTTGACGTTGAAACATATAAATCGTTAGCCGCCAAATTGATAACCAAAGAATAACGCGCGACACTATAACCATTTTAAAGGTAAAACTTAAAATCTCAGTAGTCGCAACTGTCAAAATTATGACAAAATTTGCAATATAGCCTAAATCAATTGTCAGGAGTGCACATAACTATATATCACTGTAAAGGTGTTTTAGGTAGCTATCGAGATAATTACTAAAAAATATAGCAATCCATTTAAAATAAAAAAGTTGAAAGTAGCTCTGGGAATTTGTAACACCCTGTATATTTGAAAATATTTTTACCATATGCGCAGAAAATGTCACTTTCCTATCTTCAGTAGTTTTTGTGCTAAATTTCGCCGACACACTAATGGCGCACCTGGTATCCTATTTTTATAAAAGCCATCTAGCAATTATTTTTGGTAACGGTTGCCAGGATTAACCCTAGACAAAGATGCGTAACCAAAAAGAATCGTCAAGAAGACATATTTTGTACGAGTGTGTGCAAAGAGAAAATCGAAACTTACTCATGCCCTCTAACCTCTTGATATTCTTTGAAGATCGCAAGAAAACAAGTCTCAAAAGCAAAAATATGCATGCAATGACCGCAACTGGTATCAAAAACATATAATTAACAACTGCTACCAAAATTAACGAGCCCAACATTAACAAGATAATCTGCAAAGGAAAAAAAAAACAATAAGGTGAAACTATGGTGCATCGAATCGAGGGATTGGGCTAAAATGCTTTCATTCCTTTTGGTACGTCCCAGAAATTCAAAATTACAATTGGGCGCACTTGATACCAAAATAATAGAAGCATCGTGTGTTGTGCGAAATATATAAAGCGACTTACCTGTGCCGCATCTAATATTGCCTTCGGAAGTAATTCATCAACAGAGCCTATATCCTTCGAGAACCGATTCAAGATCCTCCCGCTGGGGTTCAAGTCAAAAAATCGCATGCTGGTGTAGATCACGTCCATAAACATGTTGTTGTGTAGATTCTCCGAAGCGATCATCGCCACCTTGTAGAATAGCATAGATCTAGTCAAAGCGATCACGAATAACGCTGCTATCAAACCGGAATAGATATAGATGCACATTTCAGTGCTTATCAAATACTTGGGAGCCGTTACTGCTTCCAACGTCACGTTAGCATTGCTCAACGTCGAAGTGCGGTTTGGAGGAGCGTGACGTTGTTCTTCTATATTAATCCAGAAGCTTACGAAGTAATCTACGCCACTGGCGGCCGCTTGCGCTAAAGCGTAGAGGAAGAACACGATGGATATTACGAAGATGTTACCACCAGCTCGCATGTAACGGAAGAAAAGGGAGCCTTTGATTTTGTCTTTGGAGGAATCCTCTTGGTAGTCTTTGGTATCCATCTTGTATTGTTCTTCTTGCATTATGCTTTCGACGATGCTCGTTTCGCTACAAGCACTTGATATGGACAGTGTTCTACTCTGAAATATAAGAAATAGGTACAATTTAGTATGAAGGTATTGATTTTTGATTTATTGAATCCGCAATAATTGTCTATCTTTGCTCTGGAAGCTTAATTAATGAAAAATTTACTCTCCCGGATGATTTTTGTACATGTTTGTAATTAAGTGCGATATTTTCTTTGAATGCTCGAATTATTGGGAAGAGTCTCCTATTTCATATTTTTAGGAGTTAATCATTGCAATACATGCACCAATAGTTTGCATCATTCCTGTAGTCGTGTAAGTAAATTGCCGAGTTAACAAATTCAAGACGCATCCGTAATATGACACATCACAGAAGGTTCTTCGCTCTTATCAGCGGTCGATGGACGGCTAGACTCCTTCTAAATATACAATGGTGGATTGAGAGAAAACAGGGTAACGTAGATTTCTACCTAACACGATTCTTATCGGGTCACGAGTATTTTTGATCTTATCTATATAAAATGTGCAAGTCTATTGGTGAGGAATGTCCTTTTTGTTTAAATGTTGTTGTTAATAAAGCTGATGCCTTTCATACATTTTTTGAATGTGAGCATTGGGTACAACAAAGGCGTGACTTAGAACAAGAAACAGGTGTGTTCTCCCCTGATAATATCATCATTAAAAACTGCATGAAATTACTTTCGCCAAAATTCAACGCATATTTTGCGCACACAAAAAGAAGTGCTGGATAATCAAGAATAGTGATCAAAATGATCAAATAAATAAGACTCAGCCAGAAGAAATGTGTGAAACGGTTCCGGGCTGGCGTCTGGGAGTAAGGGGGAATTTAGTGGTTATGCTACTAAATATTAATTTTTGTATGGTTGCTTAACTTTTGTCGCGCTATTGTTAATGAACAAACCGTTATTTATTATTGATCTTCCCAATATTCTTATATAATTAAATTTTGAATTGTTTTTACACATTTTGATATCTTTATTTTTAAATCCCTACATTAAATCATCTACTGTTTTTAACAGTCTTTGATAATTATGAATAAGTTCTATAAGAGGGTGCAGTTGCTTAACTTATGTCCATCACTGTATATATATATTCACTTTCCGTTGCATAGATATCATTAAAATACTTGTTTAGAAACGTTTGTAATGTTAATAAACATTGAAATGCAACTATTTTCCTTATAGTATAGTAGTTTTCCTATATCTAATTTTACTTCTAGTGAATTAGTTACAGAAACATAATAAACAAAATAGGAAAACTGCAAAATTTCATATGAATCTCAATATTTTCGCGCCTTCTACAGCAATTTCTTGACTGGCGCAGTAACGTGTGTTGAAAATTAAATTTCTTCGTGAAAAATAAGCCCGATTCATCGAGTATAAATTGCTGAATATCGGTAACTACTATACCGATTGATACCGATCTCATACGACCTTCATAGTTCATCAATTATCTTTAATATGTTTCAGGTGAATCACTTCAAAAAACAAAACTAATCATAACACACGTTTATGCAATATTCATATTTAATTTTGCAGTGTTTTTTTTTTTTTTGTGGACTTACCCTAGTCGACATCTTCCTAAGACTCCTAGTGCTGCCACTTAAATTCTCTTTCTCTTTTTCCTTGTCCATCTTCCCCATTGATTCCTCTATAATTGTAGGTGTCTGTTCCTGAGGGTCCGGCTCCTTATTCAATAGCTGCGCGTAGTGTATATCGCTGTTAGCCAGCTCGTAAAATGTCCCTTGAGCATTGATTGAACCCTACACAAAAAAAAGATATTTATTTCTTCAGAAATTTAATAGCGTTTCCAAAATTACATTATCTAAAATGATGATATTGTTAGCGTCTTTGAGATGATGCACTTGATGCGTGACTAAGATCTTGGTCTTCTTCCTAAGATAGCCGTTTATGCAGTGTTCGTAAAGATGTTTCGCCACGTGAACATCAACTGCTGACAGAGGGTCATCCAATAAGTAAATATCAGCGTCTCTATAGACGGCTCTAGCTAGGTTTATGCGCGCTTTTTGCCCTCCACTTAACGAGGCTCCTCTATCACCTACGATGGTCATGTCTCCGTTTGAAAATTGCTTAAAATCCTTGTCTAATGCGCAGGCTCTAACAACATCGTTATATCTGTGCCTATTAAAATCTTGCCCAAAGACGATGTTTTGCCTCACGGTAGCGGCGAACACCCAAGGTTCTTGCGAGGCATAAGACACACTTCCATTGACAATTAAATCTCCAGAAATCATATGTAATTCACCTGCAAATTAGGCGTGCATACAATGACCAGCTGCCATTAGAATTTTAATAATATTTACCTAATATGGCATGTAAGAATGAAGTTTTTCCACTCCCAACAGGTCCTATGATCCCTACAGTTTGTCCCCTCTCTATGGTAAGGGTCATCTCATCCAGGGCATGTTCAGAAGACTCCGGGCCCCAAGACGCCGTGGCGCATTTCATTTTAATGGCGGCGTCACTGGCTGGAGGTGGCGATAAGTTATTATTGATCTTGCTAGCGTCGACAAATTCCGGATTCAGCAGGAACGTCTCTATACGTCTGATAGAGACGATCAATTCCGCCACCTCGGCGATTCCTCTGACGAACATTGCGGACATTGTTTGAGAAATTATATTGTAGTAGGACATGATGACGAACACCTATACACGTGCGAATGGATCTTTGAGTTGAGTTATTACTACTTGAAAATTAAACTATATTAACCTTAGCCGCCGTGATTGGCTCGTTATACAGAAGGGTCATCGTCAGTAATGTGCAGAACAGCGCCACCCTGGTGGTGAATAAGTTGAACGTCATGAACAATGCTCGGACGTAGGACAGCTTCGTGATTATCTTCAGTTCCAGTTTTCTGGCGCGTTTGAGCAGTTTGGCGAACGGCTTCTCCCATGCGTACATCTTGATGACTTGCACGCCCGAAATGATCTCGTCCATCAGCCGGATCCTTTCGTCCGTCTTGAGGGCGGTCTGTTTGCGATATTTCGCCGACAATTTACCGGTGTAACCTTGAATTAAAAACGCATCATCCAGTACGTTGCATCTAATCACATAGCGTTTGCGTTAGAGGTACACAAGTACTTCTTTGGCGGTCATTAATTTCGGAATCTGTTGTGGAAGGTGCAGGACCGGCTTTAGATTAGTATGCTGAGCGACAATTCGAATAAGAATGCAGGATGTTTTCTTGTATAAAATAGGAGGCAAATATTTTGCATTCACGTTTCTCTTTTTTAGATTCCAATGGCAACGTATGATCCTACTAAGCATCTCAAAAACGTATTCATACCATAACCATAGAAATAGAGTGGGGGAAACGCGGTTCGACGAGTGCGCATTCTATTTTAATGGGTGGTGACAGCCATTTTGAAGGTTGCTTGTCAAATACTACGTTGTGTGAAGCATTTCTACATTTAGATGAGTATTTTATTGTTTTTTCATGCACCTTAGATTATTTTTAAGATGTCTTGTGCAATTCCGGCGCCAAAATTAACCTACTATCAATTTGCTATTTCAGTATAACTTTGGTTAGCTGGTGCGAAAGTCTCTTTTGTTTTAGAACAAGGAAAGTATTCATATTTTTGTTATCGTAAATTTCTTCTCGAATAGTTTTCGAAGCAATATTATTCGTTGATAAAGAATAAATAAATTACAGCAATGTTTTTTCTTGTGATTTGTGTCCTCTGTTCTATATCAAATTTAAATTTGACCAATCGCCAACCTTCAAAATGGTTGCCTTTCAGCCATGATCAGTTCAATGACTTATACATACAACGTTTACTATTATAACCTTTATCAAGTCCATGTACAAAATTATAATATATTCTGTGATGGGTGGAGACTGTGGCTTGAAAACTATAACAAAAATCCCAAAAGAAAGGTGAGGGATTTTTTCACCTTTCTTTTGGGATTTTTGTTATAATATATTGTAAATATAAAATGACAATGTTAAATTGTATATAAACTTTTTCGTTTTATAAATGATATAGTCATTTTCTTTTTGTTTTTAATTTCAAAATTTTGAAAAATGTGCTTTATATAAAGATTGCGTTGTAAAATATATGTACAGTGGTTTGAATTTTTTTTGGCAAATACGAAAAACGTTTTAAATTATATAATATTGGTAAAATATTGTGTATCTGTTTTATCATTAACTGCATTTTTATATTTATAAATTTGGATTATTTCAAATAAAATGTGTTTTTTATAGAGATATAAAATTTTAAGTTGGCAACACTTTTCTAACTGGCGGCCATTTTGTCAGCAGTCAAGTGATTTATGTTTAGTTTGGTTTGACATTTCAACATGAATAGACTGACGCCTGAACAACGCTTCCAAATTGTCGTACAGTGCGTACAGAACAAGTCATTGCTGCCGTAGAGCGTAGCGTAGAGGAAGACCCGAATTAGTCTATCCGCCATCCTGCACAGGAATTGGATATGTGTCCATCCACTTCATGGAAGATTTTGCGGAAAAATCTTGGTTTGCGTGCTTACAAAATCCAACTCGTGCAAGAATTGAAGCCACACGATCACCTAGCAAGGCGTAGATTCGATGAATGGGCCCAAAACAATGTTGCCGTTGATCCCGATTTTCATAAGCGAATTTTGTTTAGCGATGAAGCTCACTTTTGTTTGAATGGATACGTCAAATAAACAAAACTGCCGTATTTGGACTGATGGTAATCCTCAAGTGTATGTTGAGACATCGTTACATCCAGAAAAACTGACTGTTTGGTGTACTTTATGGGCTGGTGGAATCATTGGTCCGTACTTCTTTAAAAACGATGCTGGTCAGAACGTTACAGTCAATGGTGACCGCTATAAAGCCATGATTACTGACTTTTTCGTTCATCAATTGAACAACCATGATGTGCAGGAGCTGTGGTTTCAACAAGACGGCGCAACATGTCACACAGCTCGTGCCACAATTGATTTATTGAAGGAAACGTTTGGTAACCGCATAGTTTCACGTTTCGGACCCGTGAATTGGCTTCCAAGATCGTGCGATTTAACGCCGCTAGACTATTTTCTGTGGGGATATGTGAAGTCGCTAGTCTACGCCGATAAGCCCGAAACGATTGACCACTTGGACGACAACATTCGCCGCGTTATTGCCGATATACGGCCACAAATGTTGGAAAAAGTCATCGAAAATTGGACGTCCAGATTAGACTACGTCCGAGCCAGCCGTGGCGGTCATATGCCAGAAGTCATATTTAAATTATAATGCCAGAAGATTCTTTCGAATAAAGTAAATTTCATGTCAAATTAAAAAATTCATCTTTGTGTTATTCCATTTCAAAATTCTATACCTCTATAAAAAAATACCCGTTATAATAGGTGCTTTTAAATTCGTTCTTTTTTTAGAATTCTTATGTTGTCAAAATCAAACGAATGAATTTGAGTTATTTCGTGTTTCTTTAGTGCTGTAAGATTTTTGTTATATTTATGTCCTTTCATTCTGTTTTCTAAATATTGCACAATATATACAGCATTACAATTTTTGCAGTAAATTTTATATACAACACATGATATGATTTTAATTTTGTATAGATTTGGTGTTGTAATTTATTATTTTGATTTGCGATTTTTAAATTATAAGGCTTGAAAATTCGATTTATTTTTTTACATAAAGGATTTTTATATATTTTGTATTTATTTGATTATTTTTCGTATTTCTTGTTGATTTATTATAGGCTTGTTCGCAGTGCAGTGAAACTAACCACAAACTAGTCATCTCTGTTGGACCACTTCAGTCATGATTAGGCAACCATGGTTATTTTACTGCTTAAACGGAATGGTTAGTAAGAAACTGCCAGGGACTGCCTCTGCGAACAATGCTTATAATATAGGGAAATTCTTTGTTTGCAATTTATTTATAATACAATTTGGCTAATTATTTTGTTTTAAAATACCTTTTGCTTTATTAATAGCGTCGAACCGAAAAATTGGACTTGTTAGAGTTATAGCTCGGTCAGCTAAACTAATAATGACACTAATTTTTTTGTGAAAGTGGTTGTGATGATTTAAATTTAAAAAAACCGCTCAGACCATGTTGGTTTAGTATACCATTTTGTTAGAATTTTGTTATTACTTTTTATGAGTTTTGAAGTCTAAAAAGGTTTTTCCTCTACTTCAATTGTAAATTTGAATCTAGTTTGATAAGAATTAAAATTTTCAAGTAAAATTGGTATGTCTTTTACCTCTAATGCTGTTATACAGTGATCAACATATCTTTTGAAAAAAATTACTTCAAAATATATTTTACTTAAAATTTCTTCTTCAATGTATTCTAAAACAATTTGGGCAATGATTATTGGTGATCCCATTGCGCATCCAAATATTTGTTTATAAAATTTATGTTATGTTTTTTTTTTTTATACACGGTGGCCAGAAAAGGGCGGATAATCCCCAGGTAGAACGATTTTTTGTTCAATTCTGAGGCGATAATCTTAATCCAAAAAAGTTATACGGTCCTTCCTTAAGGCATACGAGACCATCAAACCTTAAGATGTACGGCTAAAATTTAGCAAAATTCGTCAAATTTATCTATGTAAAATCATTGTGGTGAAATTTAGAAATGGAATTATCTCAAATGCATTGATGTAACTAATCGATTAATACCAATGGTTTACATTTTTAACATTCCTTCATTGGCGTTTTTGAAATTAAAGTACATATGGCAACGTGGTACTGTAAGGCTGCTTGTTTAAAAGTAATAAGTAGTTCTCAATTTTTGACGTTTCTCATGTGACATTTGGGTGTTGAAATAAGATAAACATTTTGTGCTGTTCTTAATACTGAACAATGTTTACCTTTGGAGAATACGCCGACATGTATATGGTATTCGGATTTTGCAATGGAAATGCAAACTTGGCAAAAGATGAATATCAAATACGGTATCCACAATGGCGACATCCATCCACCAACACGTTCCATAGATTGGATCAGCGACTTAGAGAAACTGGCACCTTTATACCGAATTATCGTAACAGCGGTAGACCTAGAGAGCGTCGAACAATTCAATTAGAAGAGCAAATATTGGATGCTGTTTACGAAGATCCGACGTCCAGCACAAGACAAATAGCTCGGGAACTGAATATTCCTAGCAAAACAACAGTGCACTCAGCACTATCTCAATATCTTTTGCGTCTGTTTCATGCAAGGAAAGTGCAGCCTTTGTATGTAAACGATAATGTGCACAGAAGAATGTTTTGTAACAATGTTTTACAAAGGATTCAAGAAGAGCCGAACTTTTTATTGCATATTCTCTGGAGCGACGAATGCTTGTTTACGAAAGATGGCGTCTTTAATAGCCATAATTTTCATTTTTGGGCGGACGAAAATCCCAAGGCATTAAGGGAAATTGGACATCAGAGAAGATTTTCGGTAAATGTTTGGCTGGGGATTTTAAATCTCCGAGTTGTTAGACCAATATTTCTTCCAAATCGTCTAAATGGAATTCAGTACGTTAACGTTGTAGAAGAAGTACTGGATAATATTCCATTGAATTTGAGACCCAACATGTTGCACATGCATGACGGGGCACCCGCTCACAATGCCAGAATTTCGAGGGATTGGTTAAACGAACACTTTCCGAATCGGTGGATAGGGCGTAACGGTCCAATAACATGGCCAGCAAGATCGCCCGATATTAATCCTCTGGACTTTTTCGTTTGGGGGTTTTTAAAGGAAAAGGTCTATGCAACGCCTCCAGCTAACGAAGAGGATGTAATCAATAAAATTACGGCGGCATTTCGATTAATTACCCCCGATATGTTGGAGCGCGTTTCGAATTCGCTTCCTCGAAGATTGGAATTATGTCTGGAAATTGATGGCTACCAATTTGAACAGTTGTTATAATTTTTTCATATTATCTTTAAATTTCAATAAAAATTTTATCCATGTTAACATAAAATTCTTGCTAATTTGCGTATTTACCTGATTTATAGTAAATAATAAAATGATTACTGCCACAGTACTTGTCTGATTAGGTGTTGCCAAATTTACAATTCTTTTAAGCTGCTCGTGTGACTTAAGAAAACACTGTACTACTTTTCTCAATTAAGATTGTCAACGCAGAATTAAACAAAGATTTGGCCTGCGTGGTGTTTGTCCGCATTTTTCTGGCCACATACCTTGAATATATTGTGAAATATTAATGAACAAGTACTAAGAAATACTTTTTAGATAATTCAAGTTAAAACTAAATTAGGGTATTCGTTGATCTAATTTGAGATCAGATTATAATATTAGAAAACGTTTTCCCACGAAAGCGTTTAAATAAAAACAATAAAAAATCTAATAAACGACGTCTTAATCTCCAACGTTGTTAAAAACGCAATTTGTTGATTAGGAAATAAGTTTTCATCCATTAAATTTTCCATCACACACGTTAATCACATCTTTTGCGTTTGGAATCAAAGAAAAAGAATGCTTCCTACTTGTTCTTATACTCCATAGTTCATATCATGTCAGTAAAATACTTTTATAGCTTCTTTTATGGTGTGATCTGACGACCGCTAAATCTTTACATGCGTTTCGGGCTATGCAAAAAAACGATGGTGTTTAAAAATCACCGAAAAAAATTAACATAACAAAGATTTACAGTAATTAAATGTGAATTAACAGCAATTGTGGAATCACAACTGATAGTAATTACTCAGTGGGTAATAAAAATAACTACTTAGAGAGTCATTTATGTCAATTGTAGACAGTAGATATTATTTTATGAAACGTAACGACTTTTTTGTATACAAACATGCGTACATAAGACGTTTTTTATTTCAACCAATTTAATTGAATTTATCATTGCCGATAGTACCGAGCTTATACTAACTAAGGCCACTCCTGTCTCCCAATAAACCTTGTTCTTTAATAGGACCGCACATAATCGACCATTAGAAAACGACTACTAAGAGCTATAACGTAATCGTCTTAATGGTAAACAAATATGTGTTTTGATGATTAGCGGGTAACATATAATATACTTACTCTGTAATGGTACGACCAAGAATACAGGTATAATACCTATTACGCCGGCCATTCCGGCTTCAGACCATAATAAATACGTTACGATTAAAGCCGAAGTCGGAGCTAACCACATGTGATGGATGAAGATGGAGACTATATCGAAACGACTGACATCGTTGGATAGCAGATTTACTACCTGCCCAGAAGCTGTCTGTCCCAAAGCGGTGTTGCTAAGTTTCAGAGCCTGCGAAACAAGTTTTATTTAGCACAAAGCGAGAATTTTTATTTCTAAGTCTTTCTACCTTCCTGTACATTAATGCGCAACAAGCAGCTCTCACTTTCATACCGTAGTGGAAGGCCTCTACTATGTACTGGTTGATGAAGATGGCGCTAAGCGCGTTTAAAACAACTACTGCGCCGGCGTAGTATAAGGCATCTTCTCTAGGCATATTGCTACCGGGATTGAAGTATTCTAGTAATTTTCCTAACATGATGGGCTGCAAAAGTCTCCAGCCCAACTCCATAATGGTCATGATTACTCCTAGGTAAGTATATTCTGGCCAAAAGGTGGCTATTAAGACCTTTAAGAGGCTTGGCTTCTTTTTGAGCAAAGTGACTTGGTCTAAATGTCGAAGCCATTTCCTGCAAAGATAGATAGATGTGTTGAATCCAATCCACACAAGAAGTGCATAGGACGTGTAAAAAATGATGCAATTAACGTAAATATGTAACAACAAAATACTACTACAATTCACTTAAATAGGGAAGGAACTATTAATTATCTCAATGCAAATTCTCACCATCACCCCGCACAAAAACGGGGAATCTTAAACACATTGGTGCATAGAGCTAAGACGATATCAGATGAAGAACACCTCGAAGCCGAACTCCAACATCTCAAGAACACACTACAACAGAACGACTACAGACTCAAAGACATCACAGCTACCATCAACAAACAACCAAAACATCCAAAACAACAGGAAGAAACAACAACTACTACTGGAACGACTTGCCTGCCATACATCAAAGGATGCACTGACAAAATTGGAAGAAAGCTGCGCAAACACAACATCAAAGTAATCTTCAATGCTCCAGAAAAACTATCTACAAAATTACCTTCACCGAAAGATCGTACCTCGCCGCTCCAAAATCCAGGAGTCTACGAGATACCCTGCACTTGTGGAAAGGTATACATTGGACAAACAGGCAGAAACATCAATATCAAGTTAAAAGAACATATGCGAGATACAAAGTATGAACACACAGACAAATCAGCAGTAGCAGAACACTCAACAAACACGAAACACGGAATCAAGTTTGACAAATGCAGGAAACTAGCAACGGAACCACATTACTGGAGAAGATTGTACAGAGAAGCTATTGAAATACAGAAAAATCCGAACAATATCAATAGAGAAGACGGACTACAATTACCAAGTATCTGGAAATCATTCTTCACAGCCCAACGGAAAGCAACGGACACGCCTCAACAGAGCGGAACGATTACGCACCAACGGACACAGGACCATATATTAACCCCGGATCAGGACAAACTAGTCACTTCACTTCTGAAGAAGATCACGACAAGATGATCGAAACGTCAAGTAATTTAAACTTTCTACACGGCAGAGAACCCGAGAACTGAAGAGCAGCCAGCAACGACGGCCGTGAAAGCCTAAAGACTACTTTAGGAACTATTAAACATAGCAAATTGTTTTAATAACTATAATACCTTGGCTGATGAAATTGTTTTGAAAATGAGTAACAAATCGTATCAAATTACCGATTCTTCCCAGAAGGTTATTCCTGTATCCCACAAATGAAGAGGCGGTATTATTGACAGTAAAAGTATGAAGAATACCTATTCCGCGGGTTATGACAATTTTATATATGTTTATTAAAGGAATGCATTGACGAACTGATTATTCCATTTACTAGAATAATAAATAACTCATTTCTAACTTGTGCTTTTTATGAAGAATTAAAAATTTCGAAAACAAAGCCCATATTCAAATCTGATCAAATGTCAGTAACTATCGACCAATATCTTTTATCAGTGTTTTTGCTAAAATTATAGAGGTAGGCTGGGTAAACCTAGGAACTCTGAAAAGAGATACCCAAGCAAACTAAAGGACGATGGCACCGGAGGCTCCAGAGATGAGAATCCGCGTCGTAAGTCCAAACCATCTGAAAGGCGCAAACGTAGGACCGCAAGGGAAGTCGCTCTGGCTCAACCAAGCAGCTCTACGCCGATCACTGTAAGGGCTACCAGAAAAGCAAAGACTGCTCAACCGGGCATCAATCACATCGCGACTTCTGGTGGTGAAGCGGAACCTCTCTGAGGCGAGCACCCCAAAAGATGACATAAAACGCAAGAAAACAGATAAAAAGTCCTGATATTCGAATGGCCATATTGCCTGATGACTATCCTGAGAGTTCTATTTCCCAGGAGCAAGCGGATTAATAATTGCCACTGCAGGAACTGGACAAGCTGAAAATCGGAGGACAGCAACCACAATTCAGTGAGGTTCGACACGGTGGGAGTGTGCTGAGGGTGGGCACATGCTCGTGGCTCGCGGTGATCATCCAAGACTGCACTCTCTGGGAAACTAAAAGTGGTGACTATCACACTGACAAAAGTCAATGCTAGGTTTTCCACTATAAACCCAATTACTGGATGTAAAAGTGGTGAGAAGGTTGCTGGCAGGGACTATTCAGTCTATCGTGTTGTATGGAGCTCCGCTATGGTGGACCGCGTTGAAGAGGAAAACGAACTCGCAAACTCTAACAAAACAACAGAGAAGGATTTTACCAACGGTGGCCTCGACGTTTCGGACGACCTCGGCGGCAGCGGTGCAGGTAGTGACAGGGATGACACCAATCGATCTTCTGGTGTATGAAAGAAAACATCTATATACTAATGAAATGGCAACCAAACGAGAGTCTGCGGATATGACGTTAGAGTTATGGCAAAGCCGATTGAGGGAGAACCACGACATAGCACAGTGGACCAATAGACTGATTCCAAACATAAAGCCCTGGGTGGAATGCAGATTTAGGAGTGTGGACTATTACATGTCCAGGTGCTGACTGGCCATGGGATTTTGCGCGCGTATGCCCTCAGATTTGGTAAAGATACCTCTGCACAATGCATTCACTGCGGAGAGGAAGATACGGTACAACCCACTGTGTTTGAGTTCCCGAGGTGTCAGAGCATCTGCACCGAGATTAACAAAACGCTGGGCAAAAAACTAAACCCAGACAACTTCGTTTTGGAACTGCCTAGGACTAGAAAGAGCTGACGGTACATACACGCTATGGTGAAGAACATCATGGAAACGAAGGAGAAGGAAGAACGAGACAGGCAGGCTAATATCGTGGACAACTAGATAGCCCAGAGATACCCGATAAAGTCCTAATCCTCTAATTACATATAATGAGGGACGGGAAGTGTAGAGACAGCAAATGTTGGGAAGGGTTTAAAAGACACCCCTATCAATTCGAAGATATATCTACTTGGATGGTACCGAGTTGAGTGAAAGAGCGGTTCTCAAGGGCCACTTGTTCCGGTAGCGTGCTGGAAAAAAAACTAGAAGTGCTGAAGGAAGCCGACCCTAATATGGAGCCCTCCCCCCCTCCCACTGCGTAACCAGAAAGGATTCTGCACCGACTTCACGTGCAGAATCAAGCACTCCAAATGAGCTCTTGGAGGGTGGTGAACACCAAAGTTGACCCTAAAAGTGGTGATAACCATGGATGAGAGCTCGTGGAAGATACTGCCAGGATACCTTCAACTGTAGACTGCATCTCCAATATTCCTCAGTGACGCTTTTAGAGTATAGACAAGGCATCAAAGAAACCATTCACAACACGACAAACATCAATTTGATGTTTATGGGAATAACCAACTAATTTTTAGTAAAACATTACACGTTTTGTCCATACCGATAAGTTGAAAATTGTAAGTACATATGTATTATTTTTGTTGGAAAAGAAGAAAAATATTAAATCAACATTATTATCAACAAATTATAGGAATTTGCTAGAAATTTCGCATAGATTAAAACCACGTACTTCTAAATATTCCATGTCCTATATCTCTCCACTTGAAATTATTAGCATGAATTGGCATGGTAACACTTTGAGTAAAAGCCAATGTCAAACTGACTCTGTCTGGCTACTGATATCGTATAGAAATTAAACAAATAGCAGATATAAAAGCAAATGTTTGCAGAATTCACGAGCTCATTGTGCATGGGTCGATTAGATAACGTTCATATGTTATATAGCACCATACTTTAAATATATTCCAAAAGTCAGGTGAACGGTGATTCAAAAATTTATGGGGAATTTGGGGCTTTAATGATTTGACTATCAAACGTCACAATTGCAAGCAACATAAGAATAAAATGTTATTAATTTTGCTTTAGCTACACTATTAAGTGAGGAGGAATGCAATTTAACTAAATTTCCAGATAATTCCCCCTGAACAACTCCCTATTGAGTTGTTAATGGTTGTCGTTGCACTGTAGAAATATGTAATGGATAAACAATGATCCAGAAAAAAGGGTATTTTTCTTTTTTGTTTTTTAAGATAGGAGGCATGACTTCATATTACACTATAGCTGTATCTAATAATATTTACCTCTTTCTGTAAAAATACGTGCTTTATTCTTAAATCCTTTTCATTGTTAGGTGCTTGCTCTGTATATGATAGAAGATAAAGTGCGTTCAAGGGATCTGAAGATGATTTTAAAAGGTGCAAAAACTTTCTGTATTATTACGAGTTGTGAGAAATCCATAATAAAAAAACAGATCTAGGGTATTTCCATCATATCAATGAGGCCTGACGATTTAAAATCATTCCTGGGGGACGGACAACAAATTGCATGCCAAGGTAACGTAGAAACATACACCACATTTCCAGAAATTACTAAAATTGGAGAGATTTGTTTAGAACCGTTTTTATCTTCCACATTTCGCAAATTATCTATTTTAATAGGCAACGTTATAATATCAGAAAAAATAAAATTATTCGAATATGTAACAAGTAGTAATTCATCACTTCAAATATCAAATAGACGAATTTTATCATCAGTAGGATGGCACTATCTGTAATTATCGAATTTTATCACTTCGCTAAACAAAACCACTATATGCATTGATGTTCAACACCTAATGTTAACCAGCAACCGCGTTGTGTAACACAATTAACATTTATGTCGCGTACATTCCGTGCTAAGACGACTTACCGTTCTAATCTGTCGCCTAATATTTGACTCCTGTCACTACTGAGGGGATTGTATAGGTCCTCCGCTTCCAAGGTCTTGCTATACCCCTTCTTGAATAGGCCTAGGGTGTATCTGTAATGAAAAGAAGAGATTTACATAGAAATTGTTATTATGGTGATTGGTTTGGTGGGGCGTTAGAATCTATTAAAATTCGAGAATCCTGTGCTGCCTAGCTTACTTATGCAGCAGTGCTGTTAAAGTTGTTTAAATTGGTAATTTATCATTTCCCTTGCATAACACACTGTTGATGTTTATTTTGTAGCAATTTACTGCAGTGCGTGATTGTGTTAATGGCTTTCACACTATAAACATGTAAACCAGTTAATTGGTTTACCACCTTATATATACTTTGTAGAAGATAAAATAATAAATTCTCGAGTATTCTTTAAAAAATTAATATACATAAATGGATTGTTAAATATTAATAAAAAAAGACTATTTTCATGTCGCCTCAGGCGTTAAACTGGTTTTATATTCGCTATTAGTTCCATATAACAAAGTCAACAAGACAACCCACCAGGGATAAAATGGAGAATATGCGGATCGCCGAACTAATCAGTACGCTTTTATCTATAATAACAGGTTGCTGCATATTAAAATAAAAAAATTATTAGCTCACGAAACGTCTGTGATACAACATGCTAAATCCAGATAAGCCAAAGATAAACACGACGTTCAAACCAATTAGGTTTTATAACTATACGCTTAATGGTAAATGAGAAAATCCTGGGTTCATTCTTGAAATAAAACAAAAACTAAAAAGGAATAAAGGGTGCTTGTCCCAACTCGCACAACGGTAGTCGTCTGACAATACCTCTTTTACTTATTAGCTAGGTAGGCTTTATTATACGAACGCAAACCAGACTGCTTGCTTCAACGGTTCCTAATATGCTTATATATATGAGATAAAATTATTTATTTAGGTGCGTGATACAGCGCTCGAGGCATCAACAGGCAATGCGTCTTTCTGTACAAACGAACATTTTAAAGATAGTATGTAGTAGTAGTAGTAAGTAGTTTATGCAGGGGTATTAAATAACGTTTATCCAGCTGATATTCTACCGATAAAACTTTTCCGCGTGGCAAATTTTTTGTTTTGCGATTTGCAGGACTAGTGCCCTATATAGGTTGCGGAAATATAACTTCTGTGAAGCAGACCAAGTAGACCTTTTTAATTTATAAATGGTAGGTCAACAATGTATAATTTCTTTGCTAGATAGATAGAGGTTTTTTTAAAAATGAAAGAGTTGTGCGCGTGATGGACGAAAACTAAATTATTTTAATTATTTTTTCTGATAGTCTTTATAAAAATGCACATTTTCTTTTTTTGTTTACCTTTCGATCGGACCACCCAATCGCGAGAAAAAAATTTCAAAGAAAAATTGGTTTTTATGTTTTTATTCCAAGACCTTTCAATAAATTGGTCAAAATAGGATATAGGCCGCACCTACCCGATAAAGCGGGAACGCCGACTGTGATCGAGCAGTGAACATACGGCATGCGAATGGTCATTTTGGGTGACGATGATGGTACATTAATATTATGCAGCTGGTAAATATGATTTTAATAGATAATGTGTCCATCAAACTAGTGTTGATATCACTAATATAGATACATATAGTTTATGAAAATATGTACCAAAATATAAAAATAATATTGTATAGCAAAACAAGAATTTCATTTTGAAACATGTACCTACTTAATTTTGTTTATGTATATATGTAACTACAATTAGCATCGTGCAAACATACAACTTGAAGTACGTTATTGCAGTAAATATTAAAATTCATAACACTGCATTATTAATTTTAGTTTTAGTTATCTAAAGGTTTTTGTATATCGAATCTACAATCACTACCCACAAAGGTTTGTATAGGAAATAGTTAGGTATTTACGCACAAAGTGCGTGAAAGCCCATTTCGCGAATGAGTGACCAGTTTGGACACGAATTTGCGGAATGTGTCAAGCACGAGGTTTGTACAATATTTTTTGTACGAATAACACATACTTACAGTTAAGTCACTTTTCTTTGCTAACTGTCACCAGAAATGTCAATCATTTGTATAAGTCAGTAAGTACCAATTTTATTTCACGGACGCTTTTGATGTTGAGTATTCTCTTTTATTAAAAAAAAAAACACATTCAGATTAATTAATCATTAATAAAGATAATTTTAATATATTCATATTTAATTACTGCTGTTAACAATTGGAAATGTAGAATGAACACCACATATGATGGAAAATGTTACCCGACACACAAAAATGTAAACAAATAAAGCTCTGAGAATCCATACTGTTTTTTAAGCGACATAACATATGTATAATTTTGCGGTTGTACATAATTGTATCATCATATGCTTACAAAATAAGATAAATACTGCATTACGTACATATGTATAACAATATGTGGAAAAAAATGTCCTTGGCATAATATGTGATTTGAAAGCAACGATTAAAAAATGGAAATTACATATGTATGTGTCTTGATGACTGACCTTTGTTATTTTAGTATACATATGTAATTTAAATTTTAACTAGATGAACTATTTTTCAATTCAAATTACTATTTTTCAAAAGTATCTTCAATATCGTTTCGCTATATTAGCTGGCATTTCTGATAATTTTTACGCTGCAATAAGTGATGATATTAAAAAGAAGTATCAAGTTTACAAATACAATTTACAATTTTATAGTTACAATGTATTTATGTAAAGCCTATCCGAGAATGTAGAACTAATTACGGAACAAAGCAAAACACTTCTATATACAAGAATATAACTTTGTATAATAGATAAAACTCATATTTAATTAATATCGTTAGTATCAAACAGTATAAGTATCTACTTATACTGTCAGGAGAGGCTAAGGAGGGCTTAGCCTTAGGTTATTCTAAGATTTTTGGTTTCTTTTGACATATCATTCGGTCGAACAGGTGAAGATTTATTTAAGCTTTTATTAAATAAGAGAGGCGATAGGATTAAAAAATTACTTAACCATTAGTTGGAGAAGAGTGGGTTACAGTAGCCTCCCCTGCGCTAAAAGTCACGAGCCGCCACTGCAGGTATATCACCACTAGTAGAAGTCATTCTATAGGTTATATTTACACCGAGACGTGAAGGGTCAGTTTTCTGCTACCTATAGTCGATTTGATCAGCTGGAAGCGCTCATTTTTAACGCGAACGTTTTTATATTTTATATAAATTGCAAGAAAATTATTTACGTGGAAAATAACCATCGTTAGATTCTTTTTATCTTTTGCTTTATATTTTTGGTGTCTAAAAATTCGGATTCCACTTACCATTCTTGTCATTGTTTTATGTGTTAAAAATAATATACAGTAGTACCCCGGTATCCGCTGACTCCGTATCCGGGGTTTCAGTCATCCGCGATTTACCTATGATGAGCAGAAAACGCGTTATATCAATAATTACAGAAACAAATAAAGACATTCAAGCCTTATTAAAAGTTATAGGAGCATTTGTCGATATATCGTCGTATATATGAGTCATCCCCTGAATTCGGCGCTCTCTTATTCTTATGATAAGTTAAACAAGTTGGAACGTGCTTAAGGTGTCACTCGCTTTTACTTGTACATATAAACGCTCCTGTTAACTATGAGTTTAGTACTATTCGAATTGTCGGACAAGACAGTGCTAGCAACAGTTTTTAAATAAAGCAAGTAAATTTCAAAATCATTTTAAAATGGCTTCTAAACCAAAAAGAAAACGTGAAATGCTCACTATTACTGAAAAAATAAAAATCATTAATATGATTGAAATAGAAAAAAAATTTATTGCAACTGTTGCTAAAATATACAATAAAAACGAATCTTCGATACGGGAAGTGTTAAAAAACAAAGATAAGATTCGAGCTAGTTTTTCTAGTGCACCCCAAACTGCAAAAGTTGCAACCACAATACGTAATAAAGTGTTACTTAAGGTAGAAAATGTCTTAAATTTATGGATGGAAGATGACAAGAAAACATATTCCTATCGATGATAAAGTGCTACAACAAAAGGCGTTGGTTTTATATGAAGATATGCAGACCCAAGATTATACTGAAGAGGAAGGAAAATCATTCACAGCAAGTAGGGGGTGGCTGCATAGATTTAAAACTCGGTTTAATCTAAAAAATATAAAAATGACAGGGGAATCTGCGTCGGCTGATCATGTAGCTGCTGCCCTGTTTCCAGAAAAATTTAAACAAATTATTGCAGAAAAGAATTATCATTCTAAGCAAGTTTTTAACTGCGATCAGACTGGTCTTATGTGGAAAAAAAGCCTCAACGGACTTATATTCATAAGACTGCAAAGAGTGCACCAGGCTTTAAAGCAATTAAGGATAGACTTACCTTGATATTTTGTATAAATGCAGCTGGTCAGATGATTAAACCTGGACTTGTTTACCGATCACAGAATCCACGTGCTCTTAAATACAAAGATAAAGCTTGCCTGCCTGTGTTTTGGCAATTAAATCGAAAGGCGTGGGTTACGGCTGTTCTATTTACACAATGGTTTCATCAATGCTTTATTGTGGAAGTGGAAAGATATTTGGAAAAGGAAGAATTACCATTTAAAGTGCTGCTGATACTAGACAATGCTCTTGGGCATCCTGTGTCACTAGGCACAGAAAATAAAAATGTTGACGTGGTTTCTTTACCACCTAACACGACCTCATTGCTTCAGCCCCTTGATTACAGTGTCATTAGATGCTTTAAAGCCATATATATTCGACAGGTTTTCGAAATGCTGTATACAATGGCTAACGAATGCTCTGATATCGGGCTCATAGAATGCTGGAAGTCATTTACAATTGCTGACGCAATTCTATTTATCAAAGGAGCGATGGAGGAATTAAAGTCAGAAACGATAATAGCATGTTGGAAATATCCGTGGAATGACATCGTTCTTAGTTCTGAAGACACACATGATATTAATTCACATCTAACAACGATATTTAACATAGCGCAGAAAATAGATGGAGAAGGATTTAACGATATAACCAAAGAGGAACTCAGTGATTACATAAACGAAGAGGATCAAGTATTCACCAACGAGGAATTGGTAGACCTTGTGAAATCTTCTCTAGAAGCGAGTAACGATGAGGATGAGGGTCAACAAGAACCGCCAGCATGGATGCTTGAAAAATGTTCAGCGATATTTCGAACTGCTCAAAAATTAAAAGAACAGATAGTAGATATGATCCAATAATGGAACGCAGTATAAAAATTACTCGCACTATAACAGACGCCTTGAAACCTTTGGAGGATTTGTTTATTGAAATGAAAAGACAAAAACGACTACTACCAATAACAATGTTCTTTGAAAAAGTCGACAAAACTATCGATAATGCACAGCCATCAACATCGTTTGCTTCGGATCTAAGTAAACAATCGACTGCTAACTTGGACTTGGAGGAAGATGAATGAATATGTAGCTCACGATGATAAAGTTTTTCTTGTTGTATATTTTCTTGTTGTGTATGTAAATATGTACTATATGTACATATGTATGAACTTATATATTTATTAAACTTAAATTCTATTTGTGCCACAGCACAAGAATATTTATTTTAAATAAATATTATATAACTTATTTTTTCTTGTTTCATTGTTTTAACTTTGCTTCATATTTCATATTGTATTCGGAAATAAAGCGTTCGCTACTATCCGCCCTTTTCAGTATCCGCGGAAGAGCACAGAACCAAACCCCCGCGGATATGGTGGTACTACTGTACTAACATTCTCGTCAAATAATCTAAAACAAAAATAAGAACACAAAACCTTATCCAACAAAAAAATAAAAAAAAACTTATCAACCTCTTGGACGTGTAATTATTTTTTAATTGTTCCCTTACTCGACAACGTTCGTAATTTACGGCATCATTCTATGACGCAACAAACAACGACTTTGCTGTCGTTTGTTTCACTTAACGATTCTGGTATCTCGATTTAAAACAATAACACACGAGCGGTATGTCGCGATTAGGAAGAAAATTATTACGCGTGACATTTATGAGCGAGTTTAGTATCGGGACGATGTTATTTTGTAGCGTAATCTGTACAGCCGACGGAACACTATAGTGGCGCTCGATGAGATAAAGGAGGATCACTTCTTCCGAAGACACACATTACAACATTGCGCGCGACGAATTTATCAATAAGATTCAATAATCGTAACAGATCCAGCACGTTGAACTTTGTTTCTTATTTTTTTATATTAGATCTCGATGAATTATGCATGAATATGAGTATTGTGTGGTAAATACGGTTGGCACGACTATCACAACAGCAACACCGATTGTTTTGTTTACTTTTCTTACAACTAGTATAAAACCAAATCTTTGATGTAATTTAAAGTTCTGCATATTTTAATGCACGTCTAACCTAAAAACTTCTCATGCTGTTCACGACTATACAAGGGTTACAGCTTCTAGTGAAACAATAATAGATAACATCTTTACTAACTACAACTAAGATATGCGTATTGTTGCAGAGGACACCTATCTGTCTGATCACAGAAGTATAACACTTGCTCTTAAAGCATTCCATTTCACACGTGTATCAAACGTTCCCATCCGTTCAATTGCATCAGAAAAGCCCAACCCACACAAAAAAAAATCTGAATAGAGTCCTGTACTTACTAATCAGGTCAAATAGGACATTGTTTATTTTGTTCTTTTGTAGTGGTAATAATAAGTAAAGCAAAAAAAAAAAGCTAAACATGGATTAGATAAATTGTTTTCCCACTATCCCTGCTAATGATTAGAACAAGGCTACTCTATAAATACTGGTGCTGTTATAATTGCTCGGAGGCGCTAACAAACTACATAGAAGAAACAAAAGAACCTCTATGTCCATATATAAAGCGCAAATTAAAACTAGGGAAGGCTTAAGCACGCCAGCACCTAATTAGCAAACATCGCTTAAATAGAACAACAAACTAATTCGAATTTACATCTCTGCAAGTTATTTATATCTACGCGGACTCTCTCAGGCTCGTTTCTCATACATTTGACGCTCTGAATGGAGTTACACAATTTTGCATTACGCCGAAGGTCAATAATCTGTGACAATCCCGCTATTAATGCGGTAAATAGACTGTGGCATCGCTGCAGACCGATTCTTAATATCACGTGTATAGATTTTATGAACGTGAAAGTTTATATGCCGATATACAGCCGTTAGTGGCATTAAATTATATATGTAGATACATACAATATGTAAATATTAAGACACCTGTTGCGTGGAGAAATGAAAAACGGGGAATTACGACTGGCTATTAGAAATATATAAATTTCTTTGAGAATACCTTTCAAAATAAACATTAATTAGTGATCATAAATATTGAATAAATACGCAGGTCTATATATACACATAAATGGAATGTTACATAGTATTACTGTACTTATACACTGAGAGAAATAGATTGTAGTCTTTAACATAAATATAGTATACTTTAATATATTTTATAGCTCCTATAGGGACAATCATATTTTATATTACCGGTGACAATATCTGTATAGTAAATTTCTGTGAATAGTTTTTATTAACTCGTATGGTAAAGTTGGTGTACTATATTTGTATTATTAATTTGAGCATACATGTTAGTAAATGTGAAAAAAATGTCTAGTAGCACTGACTATATTTGATAATAACTGTTAAATTTTTTATTGTACCCAGTATAATGTAATATTTTACTATGTACGATACATGATGCTCATACTTACCATATAGCCTTGTAGTACTTACAATATTATTTTCTACTATAATAATCTAACGTCTCTTAGCATTTAAAATAGTAGATAGTAAACAATAATATAATGGATCATATGCGGGCACTATACAGCGATACTTACCTGTAATTTAAAATATAGTACTATACAAGGTTTTACCCAGTTCATGCATAAGGAAAGTGGAATATTACACAATAAAAACTATAATATTGATTTTATTTTTTTATTTGTCCTTAAAACCATTATTACAAAAATTCAATGTGTATTACTTTCATTAACATAACAATCACTAGTAGGTTAGATTTAGGTTAATGTTCTATCAAAGCATAAAGTACCCACTACGAAGTATATGCATATAATATCTATTACTTACCTTTGAATATATTAATTAACTGTGGAAACCCCCATCCATTTCTGCTTACGATGCACAGAAATCAACGAACGACCAGACACAAACATGCACCGACACGAATACGTACACCTATATCACACGTACATAACACGTGTCAGTAATTTTGTCGCGGCAAAACAGCTTATTGGTCGATTTCCTCGGTAAAGATCGACAATGAATAGAGCAAGAGGTGGGAAGAGCGTTACAAACATTTATGTTAGAAATTGAATATGCATCGAATACCTGATAATATCGCAGTCAATCGCAGCGACTATCTATATAATCCACGTCATTATATAGGCTTTCAGCAATATAGTATATTAATTGTTACATCCATAAGATGTAGATGGTAACATCCAGATTTTGCCTCTTACTATAAGCATGATAAAATCTGGTTATTTTACTCTTAAAACGCCACATATTGTCGTTTTGACAATAATTATTTTAGTAATTAACATAAAGAGATTTACGATCTAATTTCTACAATCCATTTTTCTCAGTGTACGATACGAAGAATAAAATCAGAATCTGCTGTCGATATATATACATACATTAATTGTACGTGGGTTGGTTCTTCTCTGATATAAATTTAGAATGCTTTTGACCTAATTCCATCACCTTTAAAAGCAAACATTAACACATATATCAATGGTAAAAAATCAGACGGTATGGTCAGATGTTGATATTCAAGATGGGGTATACATTTGGAGTTATATTTATCTTGTTTTATGGTTTCCACACCGACATTTGAATGAAGCATAAAACTACAATACGGATACTTTCTTTAGTGATAGATAGCTGCAATGCGTTCGCAGGGTTTACTCAAACCGTAAAAGAAATTAAATTATTCTAGTTACGTCTGTCTATAAAAAAATATCGATAATAATTATAATAATTGTAAGAAAGCCGGGCCCGTTCACCCAGCCAATTAAATAATCATTTGATGACCGCTTACGCCCCAACTCAGCAGAAAGTAGAAAGCCCGACATAATAACAGGTTAACCACTAATATTGGGCAAGCCGGTCAAACATGCCAATGAAAAACCCAAATCACTGTTAAATCAAGCTTTATTAGTTGTTATTACTACTTCATCAGCATGATACTGTAAGTTTTAGAAAACTAGGAAACAATTGCTCCTTAACAATTCAAAACATTAGAAAGATTCAAACAAATCTTCCAAAATACATGTTAAAAAGTAGAGTAAATGAGTTTTTCATTGGGATTTTTGACTGGTTTACCCAACATTAGTGATTAACTTCAGCGTTGTACGGTCACGTAGGTACTCGTTCTCCAAAATAATAATAACATATTTAGATTGAACAATTATTTATTTAAACAAACACAAACTATACACTTTACAAAATGTATGTATATACACAAAAAAAAAATTGCAACGGTTCTGGACCAGTGAACGGTAGACCACTGGCGCCTCTAGCTAGTTTGTCAGCAATTTCGTTGCCTCTAATCCCAGAGTGGCTAGGCACCCATCTCAGCGTAATGCTGTGATGCTCCGCCAATTCTTCAAGCTTCCTATGGCACCTCAGTATCACATCGGAAGCAAATTTGGCAGCCTGAAGTGACCTGAGGGCAGCTTGGCTGTCGGAGAAAATTTCGACCATTCCAACATCTCCGCATTGCCATGTTATCTTGCAGATGCTCTCTGAAGCGATTTTTTTGGCTATTCTCTTCGTTGCGGTCGCTAGATGCCGCTGGATCGATTTTGCAGTTTCCAAGCGAGTTGTATGTCCCTTTTTCTCAGGATTCGCACCCATTAGCCATGGCAGAGATGACGCAAAAACCAACGTCTTAACTATACAGAAAAAAATCTACCTCAGTCTTCGTTATATGGATAAGACGTGTTGGCAATTCTAGTGTAATTGTATTTGCATCTCGACCATGGCTAACTACTTTTTGTGACTTTTTCGCAAAGGCCCGAAATATGTGGCAAACAAATGAATTTAGGTATAGGGATTGCTACATAAATTTTAACTAGAATTTTAAGGGCAAATCAAAAATATAAAAATATATAGGCTATTCTATTTAAAATAAAGTTCATATCAACACCCTGTATAGCCAGAAGTACTTGAGAGTTGGGAATATTTTACTCGGATAGTTTTCCATATATCCATCGCTGCAGTTCGTCGTGGGACGCTCTGTATATATAAGAATAAAAGCAACAACTTTTTGTGCATATCAATTTTAAATGGGTAATATTCCAAAAATCATGTGCTTAGTTATTCATTTATGAAATATACAGGGCATATACTTCGAAATGACATCCACGTGATCTCTGACGTAACAAGGTATAAATAATAGTTTGACAAATATTCTCTACATTCCTAACTAGAAAGCCACAAATCCAATATTTGACAGTTCACTCTAATATGTTCAAATCTGAATAAAAATTTTACTTTTGAATACTTGAAGTATTACTATTCTGCTAAATGCGTTGCATAATTCAAACTAAAAGTCAAGTGAGTTTCATTTTTAAAGTACCTACTTCACTTCAAAATTGTTGAATAAGCGTACAATCTGCAGTTCTTTAACAGAGTCGTAACAAGACACTGTTATCGTCGTGTCCACATTCTATAATCTTCGTTAAATAAGTGTTGTTGCGTATAAATCAAGTTGGCAGTTGTAATATTTATAATTCTTATCTAATTCTTATAAAAACCTGAAAATCTTACTAAGGAGGATATAATGTAACATCCACAGAAGATTATTCCCGGAATATTAGCGCAGATTTCATAGAAGTTGTTGTATATGCAATCAGGGTACACCAAATATACTTATAGCGAAACTAAAACTTGAATTTATTGACCAGTACATATTATTAGCAAGTACATCTGTTCCTCAGTGAAGTATAAATATCATTTCACGCTAATACAAGCACGCATACGTGCAAACTAATTTTGGAATACCAGGTACAACTTCATTAGGTACTAACTAATGCCATAATACAGCTTGTATTTCGGTATGTCCGTGAGGTTACAAGTATTCGCACAAGACATTTCAATTAAGTGTGCAGAATTGTTCGAGTAAAGCGTGAATATCTGCTCGTCACTCTCTCACGAATGTTTCTACCCTTAGTGGCGGTACCCAGCCGTGTCTGAAGGATGATTTACAACGACACCCAGAAATACTGCATTCGTGCCAGAAATGCGTTACGCCATGTCGAGAACGTGAAAAATCCGCGCGGATATTTGGCAACAGTCCCAAAAATAATTCTTCCTGGTCTTCGGTTATATTACGCACAGGATATAGAGTAGAAAGACGTATATATATACAATTAAAAGTACCGCTGTAACGCATGAAGTAGTTTGTTTTGCATTATTCTGATTTGCTCCTTTGCTGTTGCTATTCTAAAGAGCATAACGGAAGCGTTAATCGCTATGAAGTGCTTCCCATGGGACAAAGACGCGTCGTAATCAGTTCCGGCAATTACACTTCAAAAACAATCTTGGAGGAATTGCATTTTTGGCATTTGGCCAAACGCATGGAAAAATGCTTTGGATAATTTTAGAAGCGGCGATTATTAAGATAATCGAAAAATTGTTTGTATATCTTGATGTGGATATAAACACTGACTGATAGATTTACTTCTCTACTCTAAAAAAACTTTAAAACTTCCTTCCATACATACAGATGGTTTATTTTGAACGCATTAATTTCGGGAAATAGTATGCGTCACAGAAGAACGATTAAGGTGAGTTGGGGTAACATCGAACGTATTTTTGATTAGTTTGGCATTATTACAAAATATCGGACACAAATAACAACTGAATTTCACGACATTTCAGAAATAACATTATTAACATAAATTACATACTTATGGTAATGCCATTAGGTTTAAATGTAATTAACCCTTCCTAAAAAAAATATTTATATACAGTGCCGGTCAATATAATAGCACCAGTTGCAATATTCTGATTCGAAAGATGTAAAACTTTCACCTATTTATTATATTATTTTTTGGAGTGTAAAAAACAGTTACATTTTTTATGCTCTCTCAGAGTGTGTGCATTTGTTGTCAAATTTCGTAACTGTCAATCAGTTATAAAAGATCTTTTGTAAACACTTATCATTTCGTGCAGTTAATAAAATAGTACCAGTAGGCTTTCTTAAATTTGTTTTGCAAAATTTTGTGAAAAAAAAGTGAAAATGGAAGGTAATAAAAATTTTTTAATATACTTTCTATAAAATCGTGTAATAATTTTATAAAAATTGTATAGTTATGAGTCGCGGAAAGCATTGTTCGCCGGATAAACGTGACCTAATAAAAAAATTTGCGTCCGAGGGTAAATCGTATTCCCAAATAAGGGAATTGCTGGGCTGTTCCAATAAAATGATAATAAACGCCCTAAGATATGAGCAAAAAGTTTAATCCCATGGTAGGAAGCGAGTTTTGTCACCCTTAATGGTAAAACGGTTAGTCCGGACGACTAAAGCAAATGCCTTTATGACAGCTACGGAGCTCAAAAAAAACATTGGATGTGCCGGCAAGCGTGGAAACTATTCGCCGCAGACTTCGAGACAACAGAATCAATGCCTGTAGTCCTCGAAAAGTGCCGCTCCTTTCCTGAAAATAAATCTGCATACAAATAATAACAAAGCTTTAAACATTTTATAGAAATATCTCACGAATTATATCAGATAATTTGGTGAAATTTGGTACACGATTGAAGTATGTCAACATTACGCAATTCACTTATTTTACGCATACAAAATGGACCAAATTTTCTATAAATACCACCACCTAATTGAACATCTTGCATCCATCAGGCGTCAATCCGATCTACATATATACGTGAAAAATTACACAAGAGATCGAAGATTTTACGCATCATAAGGAAGCAATTAATTTTGTTACGTACACCGACTTCCTTTTCATACTTCAACTCATTTCTTTCCAGCGTAGGCACGGAGCTCGTAAAGTAACCGATACGATCGTCTATGCCGAAAAAAGAAATCTACAATCTACACACGCGTCCGAAACACGAATCGTGCCCGATAAAAACGACCGGCCGCCTGCTTCTTTACCACTTCAAAGCACCCTGCTGTCGTTCCGACTGCAAACCACATGTCCCATACCGTCTATACTATATTTATGCAATGTGGGCGCGCGATGCGTCGATGCTCCGTTGCGAAAACGTTAGAAAAATAAACCGGCATTAGCAGTTGTTGTGATACGCATATGTAAACGGATCGTTCTTGAGAGGTAGTATGTATTGAGTTTTAGTTGTAGGTATATTTAAAAATAATTCCGGACGATGCACGCATAATATTTACATGTGCTGTATTTGTGTATGGCATATCTTGAACGCAGATTAGAGTAAACAGATGAAGACGTGCTTAGAGATAAATAGGTTATAATCTTTTGATAGTGTAGAGTTGTTTTTGCATTTGCTTTTTACTTTGTTGATATTTCATGCAATGTTGCAATACTTTTTATGGGGGAGATATTTTCCAATGTTTGCTTCTTCTTTTGTTAAGAGAACTGCATTATTTTTTGTCGTTGTAGCTCTAGAGAGAAATGGATTGTATAAATGGGAATATAAGTCGCTCTTAATCATTCGAATAAAATGTCACCAAACACAGAATATTCGGTTTATCAAGACTAAAATAATCAGATTTTTATCATATTTATAGTAAGAAGCAAATGGATTGAACCACCATTTATGTATGTCACATCCAATGAATATATCTGACTGTTTCATCATCCAGTGACCTGAACTGAACAAATTAATTTGACAATTTTCAAAATTGACGAATTTAATGTTTAAACTACGCTATGTTTAAAACTTAAAACCGAACAACATAATTTGTGGAAATATTAATTTGACAGTTCTCAAAATGAACGATTTTGGAGTTTATCCCGGCTGAATATGCAGATACTGTTTATGTCTAGGAGTACTGTGCAAGTCTTCAGACATCTTCAGAGTATCATCGAAGATTTTCGGATAGACGTCAACTTTTTCACAGAGTTTTAGGAAGTATGGACTTTCAACGATTTAGAAAAACTGGTTCACTTGTAGTTCCGCGCAATAATGGAATTAATTACGTTAGAGCAAAACATATATATTCACAAGAAGGTTAAAAAGGCCTCAACATACTGCTGTGTACTGAATGTACCAACAAAAAAGTAAAAAATGAAATTTAAAATGAAAAATTAAATTAGCTAGCTCAAATGATAACAATTTTTTTATAAGGCGCAAAAGAACGATTAATCTCAGGGTTTCTAAAAAAAAAAGAAAAATGTGGGCGAAATAAATCTGATAAAAGGATTGATCAAAAAATAAAAGAACAAAATTTTGAATGACGTAAATACAATAATTTTATTATATTAAAAAAAAAAAGAAAAAAAACTATTAATTACAAACTTTGCAGAAAAAAAAACCTTGGACATAAGATCCTGGTCGAAATCAAAACTTACAAAAGGACAATTCAAAATCCTTTAACAAGGCAAAAGACAAAAAAATAAATCGTTCAGGAAGATAATAATTTTTCTTCAATTTAATCCACGTGGTCTCAATATTTAAAACGACTAAATTACACGTGAAAAATTTAAGTAATTTATATAAATGAAAAAATAAAAGCAAGAGCACAATGCTTTTATTCACCCAACCCGAGGTGATTAAAAAATAATTACAAATCAGAAAAATTTACAACGAACAAATAATTAACTCTTTAAACTTAAAAGTATCTTCCTGCACGTAAAAATAATAACAGATCTTATATCTAAATTGTGTACACAAAAATACAATATCAATTATTATTTAATGAGCTCCGTGATGAACGAAATAAAATCAGAAACGTGAATTCAAAACTTGAAATTTATAATCACAAAATGTCAGCAATGAAATACAATTTTATGTATCTATACTTACACGTGTTTATCAGGGAACTGACTCACAAGGTTAAACAAATCGTATATGTATAAAATTCTCCGATGCGTGCGAATCAACGCACCAAAATCTGCCCGCAAACAGGCGAACTCGCAAAAACAAAACAATATATACAATACCAGTGAAAGCAAAATGTACAACAGAATGAAATTAAAATAAACAACTGAACAATAAAATAAACAAATTAAACAATCCAAAACATTAACTCTCTTATATGAAAATAAAACAATTTGAAATTTCTCGCAACATTGACAAACGCAAAAAGAAATTGAATTTACGCAAACCGGGTTGCCAGACCACAGCAATACGTAGGAAAAATCTAATACACGTTTCATGAGATCTTCACGACTTGTCATAACAATCCAACATTGTATGTTGTCTTTAGGAGTAAATAATATACTGCAGTAGTTGTTGTATAATTTATTGATGATTAAATAATATTAGTTTACTTAATTCCTTTCTTATTGATTTTCCATCATCAGGTCTGTGGTATTGATAGTTAAAAAATGATATGAATGAAAAGCAACTTTTATGTATCTACCCCTACAATTTTATATAATGATACTGATCTGTCCTTGGTAATTATATTATTTATTCAAGTATAAGGAAATTTTATCAATATGGGTGCCTATGTTATCTAGAATAAGTAAAATGTATATATTTTTAATCAATAATATTTTATTCAATGAAAAAAAGCTAAAGAAACAAAAAAGCTTTTCAATTTGTGCAGTAGTTAGATTAAATAATTTTCATCATAATAAATAAATAATATGTAATTATATAATATAGAAAAATAATATAAAATATCTCTAACAAACTAATAGAAAGAAAATAAACCACTGCTTTGTAAGATGAGCATAATTGTTCTTAAGAAATTCAACCCAAAAATGCCACAACCAACACATGAAAATGACAGGTCCATAATACACATATTCTGTGTTTACGTTTCCCAAAATATACATACAAATATATCGCCCAATATCTCAGTAGAGAAAAAAAAATCCCCAGAAAACCGTCTTGAACAAACACGTCTTCTTCCTATTACGGACTAAACGTCACTTCTCAAATCCACCACCCACAGAAAAAAAAAATATTAAGTTACCACGACAAAAAATCTTCCGAGAAAAAATTAGAAATCCTCACTTCATTACCGCAATCTAAACATTTTAGGTGACGCTAACGATTTCGCCTCAACGCTTTACTGATATGTTGTGAGGCATCGCGTTTCTTGTAATTTGGAAGATATATATCAGTCTAGAGTTTAAAAATGGTAGACAAAAGCGTAAATATTACTTGGAGAGAGCCGTGATATCGAATGCCCGAAAAAAATTAAACTTATTACTAGAGAAAGCCCTAAATTGTGACTGGCATGGTGCAGTAGGGTTTAATCTTGACAGATTCAAGGGAGATATTGATTAGGGTACATAAATTCACTCAAGATTTTTGTTTCGTCTCCCAAAGAAGTAGAAAAAATTATTTCGATAATAGTTAAAATTTAGATTTTAACGTTTAACCTTTCTCCTTCTTAAATCTTAAAACAAGTGCTTATGAAAATTTTAAGATATAAGTATATAAGGCAATATTCAATTACAAAGAATACAAATCCACGTTTGTGATGGCTAAGAAAAAATGAATGAAAAGTTGTGTAATTTTATCAAATAACCAAATTGAAGAATTGCTAAAAAATGTGTTGTTACATAATCAAATAAAATAACATATTGCACCAAGTGATGTCCAATTAATACACTGAAAGTTGATAATAAATTGGACATCACCTGATTAGTACAGTTTTCGTGACGAGCAATAATAAACTACAAGCTAATTCACAATAACGCAAATGCCAAAAACACGTATGTAGTTTTATTTGGTCAATTAAGCAACACTTAAACGATTTTACCTAACTATGTATTTAAACTCCATTAGTAGTAAAGTAAATACAACATTAAAAAAATCATTTGGTCTAAAACATGTCCGGGATGTTACTGGAAACATAAAATTTGCCATATAACTTTATCAACGCTATTTGCTAAACAGGAAGTAACATTTCCTATTTATAAATGGCGACATCACAAACATACAAATACAAACTTATCTACTAACATACATAGAGCCACATAATGTCTATAAACAAAAATAATTTCAAATATTTTCCATTACTTACAGCTGTTTGCCTTTTTTCTTTTTTTTTTTGTAAATAAAATGCAATGCTTTCCGCAATATTGATCTTTTTTCAGTTTTTAATATATCATTCCACCAAAATTGTGGAAGTTCACATAATAAAATTATCAAACTCACATATGAATATATTTTCTGCAGATTAGAGAAGCCAGCATTGTATAAAATTGGTTACGATAACAAAAATGTAATGTGATAGCAACACCACTTCTAATCCAACAATAAGTACATTTGCACCAATTTGATGATATAATGTGTGGTTGTCGAGGCATCTAATCTAAACCATTTTGAGCTAGGATTTAACGGGTAATATTTCAAGACGATGTAGTAGAATGTCGTATAAATAGGTACATACAAAGTTCTAGCTGACGGCCAGCATAGTTTTCGATAAAATCATTCACGTAATGGCAGAGTGACCTTAGAAAAGATTAGAAAGCAAATTGTATGATATTTTACTTCAAAAGCTACATGCTTATAGTATCAAAGGAAAAATTTTAAAGCGGTTTGAATCTTATTTAGATTATATAAAATACCTACAGTTTAAAAGAAGTATAAGATGCCGCCCCTAAAATTAACATTGAAAACCTTGATCTATTGAAAACTGTAACATTTTCAAGGGATTTAGATGCTTATGAAACCGTGTATATTATGAAAGACTCAATTTATTGAATCGTAGAAAATATGCCTTCATGCACCATTCGGTGTTGATTGTTTTAATGGGTAAACAATTTTTTTTCCCAGTTACAATCTTTGAATATTTGGTATTTTAGCAGGTCAAAGTAGGCTTTAAAACGGAAAAAAGGACTTGTAAATATACACTGAGAAAAATTGTCCAAAATAATTAATATATTTGGCATTTATATATTTAGAACAAGTATTTTTTAATTACCGGAAACTAAAAAAATTTCTGTTGGAAATACTATTTAATTTGAAATAAACAAACAGGATTGTCTGCACTTGCGTTTTATTGAGAAATATAGTGATCAATTATCCTAAATATATTTGTATTCAGTGCTACGCTGAGGCAACAACAGGTGTTAAAATTAACAAAACAGGTTTTGTTAACAAAATATTGGTGAACAAACCAAAATTATAATCAATCTAACAAAAAGAATGCAGTGAAGGCACTTATATTATTTTGTTACTATCTGTATCTGTCATTCGTCAAATTTATGCAGATTATGAATTATTGGTAGAGTGAAATAAGAGAAGCACTATCTTACGGAAATTTAATGTATTTACTGCCGCATACAGCTAGAAAATTTTGCTACAATAATGTTTATCATTGTATGTGTCAAAACTGGGGATTAATTCCTTTCAATTAACTGCAGTTTTTACTTACTCTAACTCTTATTTCTTAATAATGCTCACTTTGGTAAATGAACAATACAACAGGCAACAAAATAAAAATTACAAAATAATATGATTGCCTTCAGTACATTTTTCTTGTTAGATTAATTATAGTTTTGGTTAGTTCAACTATATTTTGTTAACAAAACCTATTTTGTAAATTTAGTCCCTGTCAACAAAAAATCTTAATAATCAATTTTTCCAACGATACGCATAAACTGTCTACGCCACCGATGCACAGACCGCGGCCCGCCGGTCGAATACTGGTGGCCCGCCGACAGCAAAAATAATACTCTCGTACATTCGAAAAATATTGCCACGCTTCAAATTAATAAATTCTTTTTCAATTTTAATACATTATTATCAATTCGTTATTGTCTTTAATTACCTATACTTCTGGCGGCCCGCCATCAGTTCATGATTTGTCCGAGTGGCCCCTAGTCTTAATAAGTCTGTGCATCCATGGTCTACGCCATCTGCTGGAGAAACTGGTAACTTCATTGCGAATAAATTTTATTAATCGAGTTGCAAGGCGACAGTTTTTATTACGTCGTAATTTAAGAGACAAAGTATTTTACCATGGCTTTAATATTTCCGAAAATATTCATTTCTTTGATTAATGTGTAACATAAATTGTATTTACAAAATAGAACGCGCATATCCGAAACGTTTGTGCATATTAAAGTCATTAGAGTCAAAGCTTAAATGGAAATAAAACTATACTAACAAAGAACATAACGTTATTCTCCCGAATGATTGTCGAAACAAATAGAGAATCATCCTCTAGGTCAGAATTTATTGTTTTACCATCTGTTTACGGTATACAGGAAATAATATATTGTCTAGAAACTCTAGAAATATATGTATGTATAATTAATTATGTTGTAATGTGGCTGTGTGTTTAAAGAGTCATTCCTATTTTATCATACGTTTAAATTTATTCATGTGCTAGACGCTAGATTTAAGATAA
The DNA here is from genome assembly GCA_949128085.1 of Cetonia aurata. NCBI lineage: Eukaryota > Metazoa > Arthropoda > Insecta > Coleoptera > Scarabaeidae > Cetonia > Cetonia aurata. The sequence continues at coordinate 5,155,503 of OX421884.1, read as the reverse complement.
TTCTAATAACTCTTCTTTTGGATGGTGAAATACTTACAATTATTGATAATTTTTTTCTTTTAAAATAAAAATTTATGAAAACAACAAATTTATAGAACTGGAATTTGTAAATAACTTTATTTACCTAGAATAGTGTATACTATATACAGAAACGAAAATAAAAACGAAGCCATAATTTTACTTAAGTTAATTACATTTCGTATTTAATGACATACTGTCTGCCCTGTTGGTCATTTAACTCCGAAACTGCTTTTTAATTCCCATCACTAACTAACCTTTACAAGTCTCTTTTTTACTTTCGGATGCACAAAGATGTATGTACTGTACGTCCCTATTTATCAAAGAGCGAACAAGACCTTGAACAGACTATAATTCGCCTTTCGTTTTGCTTTTTGCGGTCTGCCCGTTGTATCTGAGACAGACAAGTGGTCATCTATAACATTTGACGATCCACACTGATGGTGGCCTGGCTACAATGGATAAGAACTTACAGTTCAGAATTTACAATGGACAAAAACTCATTTTCCAAAGTACCTACAGTAATTTGTAATTATATATCCGTGACAAATATGGAATTGGTAATATCCTTTGTCAATCTGCAACGATAGACTATCAAGCTGTTTGCTTCTACTCCTGGTTGTAGTAGTTATTACCTATTGTCAATTTTAGATTGGTATGTAGAAAAATAAATATAAAACTTTTAGCAATAGAAATATATATATATTGTAATATAAAAATGACTCTTTTAAAATAAATAAAAAAAATTGTATCTCATACGGGTTGTTAATGGATTCGTATTGAACAATACTAGATTCTTGTACTTACCGTATTGTAATTAACTTTCAAATTTGCCGCCTTAATCCGGTAGCTTTTACTTACGTTGGTCACTTGAGAATCAGTTTTAAATTGAACTAAAAGCGGGTTGGTACTGGCCAAATAGTTTACCGCCAGATTTTTGTTGAAGTGTGCAAGTTTGTGATTCTTAATAAGCGGTGTATCGGATTACAAAACAAAGGAAACACAAATTGAATAGGTAAATTAAATAATCTATTAAAAATAAGTAAATTTTTTGTTTCTTTTTTTTTCGCTTAATTAAGTTCTTAGACACTAACATAGTGATAACTGGCTTTGAAAACACATTAAATCCTAATAGAACTCTTATATATAACAATTTAAAACTGACATTTGATATTTACAGATACCATTAATTGTCTGTTTTTTGTTGTTCCGCCGCTAGATGACTCTGGCTTGACAAGTCAAAATTTTAAAATGTCAAATCAACTAATTAAATATGATTTGTAACGCAAATAAACTCAAATTCTCTCTTAAAATAAAATTAATATCCAAATATTTTGTATTTTCCTTGTTTGTTCTTTGTTCTGAGTTTGTAATGTTAAATTTCACGGATGTGATATGTTTTTATATCACAATATGTATATCGTATAATACACATTTTATTTTACATTTTCTAATTTCATTAGATCTTCATCATAAAATTCTATTCCATCAATATTTTTGCTATCGCCATCTATGAGCAAAACCTCTAAATTTTTTAAATATTTCAATATTATATTAATTGTGGTTAATTGTTCGATGGGGACAGAAGGAAATTTCCTCAGCCCTCCAACAGGTTATTAACGTAATTTGTAACTGGTTTGGCGGGGAAAACCTGAGCAACAAAACTGCAGTAGTACCGTACACCCGGAAAAGGAGATTGGAACATTTCATCATTTTTTCCTATACAGTTCGAAAGATCAAAACACATAATTAAAGAAAGTAAAAATTGAAAATTTTAGACTTGTGTCTTGATTCTTGATTATTAATTATAGAATTAACAACTGCTGCACTTTATTTATTACAATATCACAAATATCTTTTTCCGCTTGTATCACATTTTTTTCCATTTCAATATTCATTCAAAAATAGACGGAGTTTAATATTTCTTTGACGGAATTTTTGAAAATTCCTCAATGCATATTTTGTTTTTATTATGTCTAGTATTCAAATACTAATACACATAGATACATAATATTAATATAAAACTACTTTTTTAATTCCTATAATTCAAAATACTCACGTGAAAAAGATGACGGACAACGGATTAGCGCCCTCTCTCGGATTGGGATTGTAATTTCCCTTCGTGATATCCATGATGTAATAACTCTAATATCTCTGCTCCAGTTTGCAGGCGCATCGAAAGAGAAAGATCGCTCCTCTCACAAACTAAACAAGCAACATCAGATAGCACCGAATTTGTAGTCTATCACTTCACATTTATATTGAAACAGCCGCGGTATGTGTATCTGGGCAGTTTCTTTTAATACCACTTTGTTTTTCCGGTTACACTGTTCACATTCATTACAGAGAGACGTCAACATCAACACACCTTCCACGATTGTTTTTGTTTATCGAATCGTCGATTTCCGCCTATAAAATAAACGATCCCCACTTTTATATGTTGTTTTTTTTTTGTTCCAAGAGGGATGTTTCCAGTAGGTTGCGACGGTTCTACTTGGTCCTGAATGTGTTGAGACCCGGGTACCACAAGCCAATCTGAAAGCTAGTTAAAAAAAAAGAATAATAAACGGTATTATATAAATGGGCTATAAATCAACATTTATTGTTTGTTTTTCCACAATTTTCTATCTAATGCATTTCTAAACGGTGGCGCCTACAAAACAGGAGCGGGTTGTCTAGCTTGAAATGTAATATTTAATTAAAAGCGCTGGAAGTACCAGCAGGGAAAAATAAAAAAATAATAAACAGGAGCTGCCCTGGAGAATGTATTTATTAGAATCATGTGGTTTCATTGTGGAATAACGATATTGTGTGACTGTTCCTAAGAAAATATACAAGATTTAATTAGGTTTGTACGTATATCCATATATCAAGACAAATGTTTATCAAATTAACAGAATAATATCAAGGGAAAGAGTAGATAACCATAAAAATATCATTACAATCTAGCTAGATAGATAGATATATATTTATCCAAAAAATACAAAAGTATAGTGGATAAGTCAGACATACATACATAATATGACGTTTAATATAGATAAATATAGATATATAAATTAACACAAAAGACATTAAACATTATTATACCCCTGGAATAACCAAATAATCGTCAAGCGAGTAAACGTAATTTTCAAGCAAAAGATTTCGCAAAGCAGATTTAAATCTTTTTAAGGTTTGTAGTCCCTTAATAGCACCGCAACAAGTTAAACAGGCGAAGTCCAACCGAGATCGGAGATCTTTTGGTGATTTCAAATCGATTTAGAGGCAGTCTGAAATTTGCTCTACTTCTCGCGTTATATGAATGAACATCAGAATTTAGCTGAAATTTATTGCTATTTTTGTAAAGATACACTAGGGTTTCTAGAATATATACACTAGGCACAGGCAATATACCAAACTTCCTGAACCATGGTCTGCATGTTTGATTGCTACTTAACATATGCCTGCGATGCAACGAATTATTCGTTTTTGAGCAAGAAAAACATCGTGCGCATGCGGCGAAGAGCCCCAAAAGACGATACCGTAGGACATTCTGGTGAAAACCCGACCGTAATAAAATGTCACCAAAGAATGGTGATTCAATACTGTCTTAAGATTTCGGAGTGCCGCAGGGTTCAGTCTTGGGTCCGATCCTTTGGAATTTGCTATACGATGGAGTTTTGAGAATGGAGTTGACCGTGGATGCCGCAACCTTTGCCTTCGCTGACGACTTGGCTCTGATCGCAGGGGGAAGAAGTGAAGAAATCTTGAAAAGAAACTGTAATTGTTGCCTGGATGAGATTAGCAACTGGACGATGAAGAATGACCTAGACCTGGCGCCGGAGAAGACTGAGGCGGTAATCGTAAAGAGGCCTAGAAGGCGTGATGAGGTAACTTTTACGCTGCTGGGCGTGACCATAACACCTAAGAGGAGCGTCAGCTATCTGGAAGTTATTGTTGACGATAGGAAGCTTTGGACTGCAGGAGCGTGCGGTCACCTGGAAGGCGGAAAATAGGCAGGTCGCCATTGCAAGGATATTAGCTAACATCGGAGGCCCTAAGAGAGGCATAATGTCATTCTGTATGCGACCCCCATCTGGATTGGGGCGCTTGCTGTCAAGAAGCATTTAAATTTACTGGTTAGAACGCAAAGGAAGATACTCCTGTGGGTGGCCTCTGCGGCGGACTCGGCGGAGGCGCTGCAGGTTGTGCCGATCGACCTCACGATCCGAAAGAGAGCAGGCCTCTTGGAGCCAAAGTAGATGAAATACACTATGCAAAAGAGGCCAGAGAGACGACACTTGCGAGATGATAAGAGCGATGGAACAATGGCAGGGAAAACGCTCTGTGGACGAGAAGATTGATCAAAGACATCAAGCCTCGAGTCCAGTGCAAGCATGTGACCAGTTGTTGACTACTATCTGACTAAAGCTCTTACCGCCCATGGGTGTTTCAGACAGTATGCCAAGCGCTTGGCAAAGACACGACCGACGAGTGTAGGTATTATTTACGGCCAGACACTGCAGAGAACACCATCTTTGAATACCCTCGATGGAGTGATGTTAAAAGCCAGAGCAGGTGTGTTTTCCGGATAACATGGTCACCTATATGTTGTCATCCCCCCAGAGCTGGCAAAAATCCACCATATAATAACTAGTATAATGGGTACAAAAGAAAGGAAGAGAGAGCCAAACAATTTGAATCGCTGGAGATCTAGAGAATAGTGATTAGCGTTAACTAATAAGACACCCAGACGCTCTCTGATGTAGATGCTCCTTTAGCGGTTCGAGCAGTGTGGTTTTCTTCTATGAGTGTTTTAGGGGGGTTTTAGTGGATAAACAAACTCTGGAGTCAGACCATTGATCCGGGTCTGGCGTGCAAAAAGTATTTTTCTCCGGGAAGAAAAAAATAAACGCACAACTTTAAGATATAATATAGATTATATATTTATGCACGCATAAGAAAATAGTCACTATAATATTATCAGAAGAATATGAGTTGATTTTAATTGGACTGTTTCCATCGTCCGTTGGATTTTGTACATCTATATATGAGTCATGAGTTATAATATTATCCTTGAACTAATATAAAATGATTTGTTATAATAATGATAAAGTATTTATTAGGTACATTAATAAATCTTAGTACCTATTACTTAATCAGGGATTGTAAATAATATTTTATCATAAGAACGAAACATTTCGTTCTGTAAATGGAAATTTACTCAATAAATGTAGATTATCGTAACAACGACCAATATTTTTCTCAGCGTCTAAATTTTCACATGCAAATTTATGCTTACTTAAAACAATGTTATGCAACACTTAATCAACGTTCAACTATATCATCAACTTTAGTATATTCTGCGTTAACTACAATACGTATTGTTCCACCACGTGTTCCGTATTAAATTTGATGCGAAATTCATTTGACATCTACCCAGTGCAATTTCAATAAAATCCAATCGCTATTATTCCCGACAATATGACCGAATCTATTTCAATTATTTAGATATCGCTGCATTGTATGTACAATACGTTCATCACATTGACATTTTCACAACGATTAGCAACACAACACATTCAATTGATTACGATAGGAACACAATCGGCCTGCTCTATCCTGCAGTTTTCTTTGTATTTAATTCATTCTTTGTTTATATACAAACGTTTAACTTGTTTAGTTAAGTTAAGGTTTTGTTTAGTTTTACGCAAATGCAACGTAAATATGTAGATATGTAATATATAATTCGAACGCTATGTATATACAGATGTTCTCAGTTCCTATATGCATAATATAATAGCCCTCTCCATATGTCGTGCTTGGTATATTGTGGAGTCATGCCTGCGTGCGAATTTTGCCCGTGTTTTAAACGTTTGGATGTCATTCTGTGGTATGTAATGCTTGTATATATGTATATCGTATGCCGACGAAATGAGGCATGTGTAATTGTACATACGCACGGTTAGATAACATTCTCGATTGTTGGTTGTTGAAAATATTTGACCTTGCGTTGTTCTGTCTTAAATAGCGAGAAAAAGCATAACTATTAGAAACGGTGTGGTCTCCCGTTAGTTAATGGGATCCAAGTCTTTTTAATATTGCATTTTTGCTTTCTTTTTTCTATTCGCCGAAGGTTCTTACAAATCGTAAAACAAACTAATATACCTACACACATAAAAATCAATTCTTAAATTAAACATACATATGTATTTATTTGTTATCGTATATTTCATTCAAATATTTAAAAGTTTGAGTAGAAAATACATTATTTGTAAGTAGCATATTTGTTCATTTATATAGAATTTAAGATATTTTAAACATGAATATTATTTTGTTAAAAGAAACTTTAGAACAGTTAATTTAAACAAAGGAATTGTATAAAAAAGAACAGCGAGACCACCTAACATTGGGAAGTGTATGATGCCTTGAATGTTTTATAAACTTATATTACCTTTACATATGTAGATCATAGTATAAAAGACATGTTTAATCTGATACAAAAGTAAGATTGAAAAAGATATGTTAACAAAAAAATCTACTCAATTAAAAATCACGAATTATTTTTTGTCTGAATAATGTTTTTTAATACTACAGTTATACTTTCTTAGTGTAAGTATGTATTTACTATGTTTATTTAGTTCTATGTGAAAATTAAATGTTTATATGAATTAAACTCTAGTGAAAATTATTTGAGTGGAAGAACAGATGCTGCTATTTGTAGCAGTAACTGAACTCCGCCCTTTTTCCCACTCTTTGTTGATATTGTATGATGTTGTTATTTGAAAATATTATTATTATTATAAATACAAAGTGTGAAAAATACTAAAAATCGTTTATAACGAACACTTGCTTTGAACGAACAATTTTTTTTCCTTTTTCGCGTTCGATATAACCGAGTTCTACTGTAATATTAAAAAAAAATTCAAATATTTTTCAATAAATCCCAGATTTCCATTTTTTTTTTCGGTTTTAGTAGCTCGACTAAAGTAAAATCACGGAATTTGCTCAATTCTTGCAAAATTAACATTAAGTTAAAACTAAAAAGTAGGTTTCCACTATGACAGTTGTTGTTGCAAGCGTTTGTATCCAAAAGAATAAATAAATTTTGTTTTTTGCATTGAACGGGAAACCGTTAGTCTAATAAAATATATAATATTGCATACCTAAGTAGGGTTTTGAAAGCAGGAGTTTATCAAATTGTTTTAGTCCACTTCGAAAAGGACAAGCAAACCTCCTTTTTTTTCAATCTCACACTATGGGAGAAACCAAAGAAAGACTGAGAATTTAACAGCTCTTACAGCATGGTCAAAAGTATTGGAAAAGTAATAATCAAGATAAAATATCCAAACTAGCCTTAGCACGCTCTACTTCTTGTTTATTATTATTATTTCATTGTACTGGAAGTTAGAACTGATTACAACACAAATATAAAACATATGTAGGTAACGAAAAGAATTTGAATAATTATTATATTTTAGCGCAAATCTAAGTTTTTAAATTTAAATACTGTTTTGCAATACAAATTCGTTTAAAAAAAATATTTAACGTTAGCTGGAGGTGTTTTCAAATAAAGCAGCTTTGATTATAGATTGAGTATGTTTTGGCAATGTTTGTCGCACGTACATACAAGTTAAGGTTCGTTCATATCTGCAAACATTAAACGTACCAAATATCTTCTAAATGTGTTAGTATCTTAAGAGATATTTTAAAGAATTTTACACGTAAACTTTGGCATTTCTTAATGAAACTAACGATTTTAATAATTTATCAACGGCGTTTACGATATCAATTTAGCAATGTAGGTAGCTGAATTTTTAGATTTCAAAAACGAAAAGTCATCATGCTTAATGGTTAATATTTATCGCAGTAGGATTCATATTGAAACACTGCAGTATATTTATTCATTCAAACCGAATCTAAAAATATATTTCTCTTATCTATTTACAAAATCTGGCAATCACAGGACAAATACGAGAGATAACAAAATGCAATGCAACGTTTTCAATTGCTAAAAATCAAGTTTAGATATCCGATTTTTTGTTTTACTAGATGTGGTAAACACTCACCACTAATTTTCATTTCCATTTTCACACGTGTAATCTTTAATCGGCAAACACTCGACCATATTTATTATATTTATATTCAGGAGGAAAATTATTTTACCAGTTAGTGGAATTTACGCAATTTTAGGTGCTCGATTTTTATTATGCGGTTTCCAGTTATGTGTGCGTGCATTATAAATGATACAAATAACTGAAACCGCTCGGTTTAATATAATAGGAAGCACATAGTTCCAATGCGCCAAACCGCAAAGCTAAAAATACCACAGACACAAACGTGAATTCTTGAGGATTTTATAATTATTAGCTAACGGGGATGTTATGTCACTAGATGACATAACAGATACACTGGGAGAATATTCACAATATGTCGCGTGTACTTGATCGTCCTGCACTCGAGTTTTACTACTGTGGCTGCGTTTGTCATTTGATATACGGATAAGAATAGAGGATCCCGCATTTGTTATTTTGATTTACGATATGCTTTCAACGTGTCGTTCAACGTAAAAACAGACGAGGATAATCTGTACACGTTATATAGATGGATGTCCTACAGTAGACTCACCGCTGTTTTTCATCGTATATGGACGTCTGCTGTTTGTTGCGTTTGTCAGAAACGTCCTTACGGTTATTAATCGTTTGTGATGCTTTAGTATTATTTTTTCTAATTGGATGTTGTAATAAAGCTAAAACAAAAGACGACGCAGTGCTGATATGGTTATTACAGCATACTGTGCTCTAATGAGATATTAACGTGGTGGGGGGGGACTCTTGCCGGAACGTAATATAGGCGATTAATGTGCAAATTAGAAAAAATACTGTAAACAACGTGTGCCACAATGACATGTAATGCTCGTACTTTGAATCTCACGCCGCTACGCGGCTCGAGATTCAAACTTGTACTCGCATTACATAAACGTCATTGTGACACTTGTGTTTTAAAATACTATTAATGCATCGCAGATATCATGAGTTTACCTTGTTCAATTTATAATTAATTCGTGTTCTTAATCTTAGACGGTATCGGAATTACAATGAATTAATACAACTCAAAAAGGAGATGACTAGATCGTCAGTCACCGATTTGATTGACCGATTACATTGTAATATGATAACAGTCGTAATATAATTAAAATTAAATATTAATAACGTAACGTAACTTCTACAATGACAATCACAAAATAGTCATACTTTTAGTGGGAGGGATGTGTGTATTGATGGATTGACAGCAAATTATCAATATTTGGCTTCAGTTTTGTTAGGAATAACCGCAAATCTCCCCGTTCTGTGATATTCAATCTGCTCCTTTTCAGTTTTATAAATGAGTCTTCATAACTAGATGTTAATGACATTCATAACAATAATGCGACAACATTTATTAATACATCCGAGCGAAACATATCGGTTTCAATACGCAACGTAAAATGAGCTTTATTGTCTTGAGTATAAATTCTGATTGTTATTGAAGTGTGGGAATACGATAATGAAAAACAGCTATATTTAGAAAATAATCAAATAATCAATAATATTTGCAAGAACGTAAAAACAATCTTACTAGTATACATAAGTTAAGCTGCTATGAGACAGCTATGTGAACATGTTGACTGGAGCACTAAGCAATAAAAGCATGGGAATTCATTGTAATTAGGTTAATCATAGCATAACAACAATTAACCTATCAGAACGTATGGAAATTCCAACAGAAAGAAATGCACATACTAGTTGATACACACATCACTTGAATACACTCCGCCAAAAAAGTATCGCATAATTTAGTTTTGAATCATAAAAGTATCGCCTAATCTTTGTTTGTAGCATAAAGTTGTAAATATACTTTAATGCGCTCTAAGATATAATTTCTATGATTGTTTAAATAAAATACAGGCCAAATAAAAACAAGAACTCATACTTGAGATTTTTATTAAAACAAGAAATTATAATTTTGGAAAGAAAAATGTCATAACAATAGCTTTTAATACTGAGTATTGCCACCTCTGGCTCTTATAACCGCTCGCATACGGTTTGGCAGAGATTCGATTAACCTCCGTATATAAGCCTGATCCAAATTCTCCCACTCGTCACGGAGAGCATTTGCTAGTCCATGCAGGGCCGCTGGGGCAACATTTTGGGTTCGTATCCGTCTGTGAAGGAGGTCCCACACGTGCTCGATAGGGTTCATGTCCGGACTTACCGAAGGCCAATCTAAAACTGGAATACCAACATCGTTAAGGTATTCCTGGACGATTATTGCAACATGCGGTCGTGCATTATCGTCCATTAACATGAATTCGTTTCCTATAATTGGCGCATATGGTACTACATGTTCTTCTAAAATGTCCGTTATATACCTGTGGGCAGTCAGTGTACCTCTGTCTACTGGTACTAACTCTGTACGACCTGTTAAACAGATGCCTCCCCAAACCATAATAGAGCCACCAGCGAAATTAGGTCTAGGTCTGATATTACACTGCGAATAGCGCTCACCGTCTCGTCTGTACACTGAGATACGCCTATCTGAGGTGTAAAGACCAAATCTTGACTCATCTCTCAAATGTGAAGAGTATATTGGCCCAGTCATTAATGTTCCAATTTACATGTTCTCTGGCAAACCTTAAGCGAGCCACTCGGTGGTTCCTAGTGAGACGAGGGGCTGTTACAGCTACTCTAGCTCTTAATCTACTCTGTCGTAACCTATTCCGAATAGTTTGAGTACTCACACGAGTATTTCTGACTCTAGCCAAGTCGTTCTGCAATTGTCTCGCAGTTACATGTCTTCGACGTAATGCTTGTAGTAGTAAATAGCGGTCATCTTGGCGAGTAGAACATCTTGGACGACCTGGTACAGGTCTTCTACTGTAAATGCCTGTTTCCCTATATCTGGCTACGGCTCTAGAAACACTTGACTGATTGATGTTCATCAAATTAGCAACGTATGCTTGAGATCGTCCATCTTCGATTAAAGCAACTATAGCAGCCACTTGTTCTGAAGTTAAATTGTTCATTTTAGTTTTAAAAGCGTTGGTACAGAACTCTGACTTCGCACTTTAAAATTTGTCCGTATAGGAAGACTTTCAATAAACAACTGAGCAAACCTTACACATATGCATTTTTCTAAATGTGTTCTTTTAGGAAAAAAAAAAAGTAAAAACGCTAAGTTCCATTATTTTGTTAGTGTTTTTATAGTTCACATACACGAGGCAAACTTTTTGTGAACGTATAAAAATATCTTGGTTCATAAATGCCCTTTTTTAGTTTATGCGATACTTTTTTGGCGGAGTGTACTTCTACGCTAACAATGAAAGTAATAAAACTTCTAAGAGATTAATTTATACCAATTGCCTATAGTTATTTAATCGATTGAAGTGCAAGCAGTTAGTATTTTTCTTTACTTTCTCAATGCAATGCACACCAATAGTTCCCCGTAGAGGGGTAAGTAGGAAAATGGAACAAAGTCCGTGTTTTTTCATTAGTCATGCTGACGATAGTCTGACTGCTGGACTTGTAATTGACACAGAAATGGTTTAGCATCGGTCTCGAGCCTTTTTATATTAACGAGCTCAATAGGCTGTAGTTTATCGCTCTTATTAAAATCGTTAGAATAAAGGAGAACGCTTATGCGCCTGAGTTTGTATGCATGTGCGGCTAACGCGTGTTCATTTAAACGATCCAGTTAATAGATTTAATCGATTGTCGATCTCTCAGCCTTGAAATCGCATGTACCGGGTGTCGAATTAAGTCAGAAATATGTGTAGAGTAAAAAAAGCAGACTGTTATCATTTATAAAGCAACATCGGATGAGTGCTCGGTTTCTCGAGGTGTACCGCAAGGATCAAAACTAGGACCAATACTATTATTAATCTATGTAAACTAATCGAAAATTTCTAAATGTTTCAATGAATAATGGACACAGATGATATAACTTCAAATTTTAAACATAATAGAGACAGTCTTCCTGTATAAATTGTATGTTGGGGGGCAGCCAACGTTATAAATTATTTATATCGTGTATTTACTTGGTTATGCTATTTATGCTAAATGTAAAAAAATTTTGACATTTTGTTTAACAAAAAAAAAAATGTTTCAAACTGAAATATCGTACTTTTAATAACACCTTGTATAAGATGTGTTTATACGAGGTGTTATTAAAAGTATGATATTTCAATTTGAAACATTCTTTTTGTTAAACAAGATGTCAAATTTTTTTTACATCTAGCATAAACCACACTCTGTATATTCCGATATGCATATAAGAAGCATAATTCTTTATGGAAAGGATATTGTTGAGTGTTCATTTTTATTGAAAGAGAAATCGTTTGAATAATATATCTTACTAAGTAGATGCCAATACTTTTTTCCTTAAGTAAATAACAATGATGAATGAATGTTAAAATTAAACAAAATAGTCTAAACATTTTCTACAACACAATTATAATATCGTAAGACAAATTTCCTATTATTATAGACACATCTTTTTTGCCATATTATTTTATTCACGTATAGTTTAATCATTCTAAATGTTCGCATTGGCAAATCAGATTTTGTCAATCAATTCACGTTGAAACGAAACTGAGAACATGTTAAATAACAAGCTGGTTTGCAAGGATGTCGGTGACATCACTCCGTTTTTTTAGCAGCTTACCTTCAAGCATTAGCATTGAATAAGCATTCAATTATACCATGTAATTTCTATAAGATTTCGCAGCATCTTATTTTAAATAATAATTTACCTTTATTCTTAAGTTTATTAATTTTTTCTTCGCTACATAAGCATATAAAATGCTATGTACGTATGTGTATTGTAATAGATATCTTCTTGTACATAAGCATTTTTTATACTTATGAGTTCGTTGACATTCAATCGATGTAACCATTTTGATTGTGGCTTTGTTTAAAGGTAAAACACAGTTAACAATATATGATAGGTATATACAGAGGAGTACAATAGAAACGAGCCACCTCAAATAACCGACGCGACGATTTAAAATCATTCCCGGGGGCGCTGCAATCCCCACCCTTAAAATTTGAATAGGGAAGATGCATCTTTGGACCACTCTTTCAAAAGGTTTTTTAATTCTCTTTACAACATGTATCACAAAGTCGTTTTTTTTTATCAGTGAGCAAATCCCCTGTATATAACAATTACCTACTATATTACTAACATATAATCGTTTCTGAGATTCTACACAATTAATAGCAGAATCAGACATATGGCTATTATCAGATTTATTTTTACCTTTTTTTTTTTTTTATTAAATGATTAAATAAAACTTATTTCAGCCAAAAATGTTTACAGGTGTGAGGAACTCAAACAAACTTCGTCAATATGCAACACATTTTGCGCATGTATTAAAAGTTACAATACCCTAACAAGATACTTATTACTCATTGCTATCTGTTTCGTTAGAAGGACAGAAGTAAATAGGATTGTAAAGCAACGTTCACTATTCTAGGAGCAATAAAGTAGGCCTGGACTAGGTACTTTTTCCTTAGTCGACTTTGACCTGGAAACAAACGATAGCAGTTGTTAAAATTCCCAGAAACAAACAGTTATGTCATGGTGCACACCTTTTGTTTAAGTAGTTTAAAAATTTCTTTGAATTTTATTTTAAGACACGCATTTCTTCGAACAATCCGTGTGCAAACGTTTAAGAGAAAAATGCTTGCACCCTCTGTGCTCTGATGAATCACCATTTATTACCCTACTTGGTATTATTGCAGTATGTTATTGTTATTATTCTTAATTAATGACGTACTTTTACTTTGTTTATTCATCCTAATAAAAATTATTCGACCATTGTTTTACTAAACGACAGTTAGATGATCATTCGTCTGAATAAATGAACCTTTATAGGAATTTCTCAATATTACCGAGTCACATGTTTTTGTACACATATTTTCTTTATATAAATAATGCAAATATACCGAACTATTTGTGCTATAACGGCTTGCAGATTAAATAAATAGTGTTTGTATAGATGATATCGTGTTAATGTGATACAAAAATGTTTACCCAGACTTTATTCCGGTTCTAAATAAATTCAAGGACAACAAACGCACAAGTTATCATCGACTAATGAAGAAGCTATAACTGCTATGACAAAGCAATTTCAGATGTTAGTTGTGTAATTTATGATAATAACAATTCGAGTTTTGTACATTCTTTAATATTAGTTTTACAATTTTATATTTCTTACAATGACTAAACATCAATGCTGTAGAAAATTTTCAAATATCACTTTTTTTTACAAATTTTATTACTAAATCATCATTGCTTTGGAAAGATTATTTCTCAAATCGCTTTGGGCTTTAGAATTTCAATTATTTCTCAAATCGTTTCGGGCTTTATAACTACATTTATTTATTCCGATTGATAAAATTATATCGCCTTTTCTCTGAAACAGATTTAAATTGTTTTAACGGCAATGTTAAACAATATACAGTGTTAAATTATTCGTCACTAAGTTGGAATCTACAGTGACGCGAGAATACAATGATCACAATTTCACTAGGAAAACGTGTGTTTGAAGCAGAGGTGTACGCAACATAGACAAAGTAGGAATCACCTTCACAAACTAAACGAAACGTCGTTAGTCATTCATACTTTTATTATTTAGGACCTAAAAACCAAGAAAAAAAAGAAATTAAACAAACTAGCAGGTTTCATAGCAGAACAGTGTGCTCTAAAAAGACATCTACAGTGGCTCACAGCTTATTTGATACAGATACTTAATAATATTGTCGCCTCTCACCCCTTGATAGTATTTTATTACTGTTGCCTTGGTCACGTTAGCAATGAGTTTTTGGTAATTTTTAGTCTTATATAGTAAGCCTAAGTATTGGTATAAGATTTAAAAAAATAATGGGTTGTCGCACAACAATTGAGCAGCGTGAATTGGTCTTAAACCATTTCGAAAATGCAGAATCTGTCCGGAAAATTGCCTATACGATTAATTATCCGGAAAATCAAGGCGAATCCGAAGTTGTCTACTCCAAAACTGACGACAGAGGTGCAACAAGAATTAAGGAAGTCGTGCAGTGTTGAAACTGTCCGCTAAGTGCTTCGCGAGCACAACTTTAATGGACGAGTAGCTCGCAAGAAGCCGTTCATCAGCAAACGAAACCAACTTTGTCGACTTACTTTTGCAAAGGAGCATATTTCGAATAGTCCTGCATTCTGGAATCAAGTTATTTTTGCAGACGAATCAAAATGCAATATTTTTGGCTCTGATGGTTTGTCCTATGTTTAACGCAAACCAAATACAGAACTCGAAAAAAAAAATATTTAAAAGCGACTGTGAAGCATGGTGCTGGTAGCTGTATGATTTGGGCTTGTATGTCCGCAGCCGGGGTTGGAAATTTGGGGTTCATCGAAGGAAATATGGACAAAAATATGTACCACGATATATTGAAGAAAAATCTTCTCCAAAGTGCTCCAAAGATTTTCGGTCAGGACAACAATTCGAAGCACAAGTCCGAAATAGTGCAGTCATGGCTTAAATGGAACTGCCCTCACGTAATGGTCACCGGATATGAACCCGGAGTTATTGGATCAAAAAATACGTAAACGTAAGGTATCCAACAAGGAGAAGCTAAAAAAAGACGCTGCTAGAAGAATGGCAGAAACTGAGTCCGCAACTCACAAAAAATCTTGTAAATTCGATACCAAATCGACTCAAGGCGCTTATCCAGACTAAGGGCTACCATACAAAATAATAATCTTACAGAAAAACGACTGCTTTATAATATAGTTAAGTAGAATTTAACTGTATCAAATAAGCTGTGACGTAAAATATAACATTATTTTAAGGTTTTAAAGGTACGTTGTTAAACCAAAATTCTGTGCAATAAATATCTCTTCGTTAAACTACAAATATTATTCCGTATAATGACCTTAAAAATTTTGCCGATTTCAGATTTCAAATTATAGCTATTTACATTCTGAAACGTGCGCTGTATCAAATAAGCTGCGAACCACTGCATATACAGAAAATGGGGATCAACACCGCAGATACCCATAGCAAGCTATGCATCTAATAGAATGACAGAGACTACATACCACATTCTTAGTGAACACACGAGGCTTTGGCTTTGGACACAAAATGATCAAAAATGAAGTCAGAAGATTATTTCGATCAAGCAACTAGTATATGTATATAGGGCACCAAAGTATTGTAATAATTTAAATGGGTAAAGAAAATTGGAGACTTAACACAGAAAGCCAAGAGGTTGCAGTGCTTCTGTGAGATTTTATGTCAGACGGCTTCCACACAAGAACAAAAAAACAGATTTTAAAAATATTTACAAATTCATTTAAGCGCTCAAGTGTTTTCCTTCGTGACTATCTTAGATTAGATAAAGATATGTTCATCATTTCAAATTTGGCAATGCACAATTGTAATCATTTTAAAGTGTTTACATAATACTTGACTGAAAACGCGTGTAACATTTTTTAGTCTGGCTATTTTCTATGGAGTACTTGTTTATCGCAATGATTATAATTTATATTTTAAAGTGTTTAACTGCTGTTCTATATTAAATTTATATTTCTGCTATTTAATATTTCCTATATTCAATCGAATATTCTTATAAGGATGAAGGAAATACTTATCTACAATATCTTTTATTTTCATTCATATTTATCCTGATGAAATATGTAATAAGAAATAGAAGAAACTACATCCTTTCCATTATGTTTTCAAATACATGCAATATTTATTATCATTCCTTGTGGTTGTGAAATGATTTTTTTAAATCGTTTGTATACATCTAAAAATATTCCAATATTTTCCAGCCGTACATATATCATTAATACATTTTTATGAATACACAAATCAAATGTTGTTTTACACCGATAAAAACCATATAGAAAATAAATTCTCATATACATACACAATCTTTCCTATTTGATCGGATTTCGTATCGACACTTCTTTAACTTAAAATTACAGTCGCAATACGACAACGTGATCTTGATCGGCACTCAACTTGACACAGAATCGCGGTGATAAAAACGAATTTAGCGAGCCTTCATACACGCATCACTAGTTTTTCGATATGCTCACATCCCACGCTTCCACGACACTGTCGACTGGACTGCTCACAACGCGCTGGCAGTCCGTGGACTGGCCAAACGTAATCAGGATCTCCGTATTTCACTGATGATGTTACCGCTTTACGATGCGAACAATCGCAGCGCGTGCCGGGATTTTTCATGAGCATCAGCGTTATCTACTGCTGGCTCAGATAGATATGCAGTAATGCAGTAGATACCTATGCTAGGATGGATCGAAATTCGTTGTTCCACAGCATAGGTTTCTCATTGAATATGGATGTGATGTGCAAATTGCCAAAATAATCCTTGAGTAAATATTGCAGTGATACTGTAACGAGATATGTAACGGTAAAGATAATGGCAATTTTTTTGGCGGGATATTAGCAAAATAACGCATACAGTGTGCCTTGGGGGTCAATTCAATGGATGAATGGGGTTCATTACGTGAATTGAAACGTAAATTAAAAGTTTGAAAGGTAAAATTGATGAGCCAAGTTAGTTAGGACGTTAAAAAATTGCTTCTTCTCGTTATTTTCTTGATAAAATTGTGTAAAATGTATTGATTTTAAGTAGAACACATGTAGGAAATTCTTTAGATTCTTAATGCAATCAACTATACCTATGTATACACATTGCAAATGCGTTCTTACGTAATATTTCCGTACATTAATTCTAGAGTTGGTTAATTTTTTGTTCAAATGATTACGTGTAATAAAATACTGGAATAATTGTTGCACAAAATAGTTCCTTGTCAAATAATTTATTAGAAATTTAGTTAATGAAATAAATCTAAAGAAAACGGCTATATTATGGGCAAGGTATATTATAGTATACCGCCATGTACCAAACGGAAATACTAGCAAAGGGTCATTCATATGCTGTCGGATAGTCAAGTGGTTCTAAAGATGTTAGCACCTTATCAGATAACTTCGAGACTAGGCTTGGAACTGCCAAGAAAAGCACAATGGACCAAGAAATTAAAACCAAACTTACGGATGTGGATGAATTGCGAATTTAGGACGGTAGATTATCATATGATCCTAGTAGTGACTGGACATGGTGTATTTAGAGCATTTGCAAAGGATGATACCGATCTTTGTGCGTATTGCGATGCTGAAGACACGCCTCAGCATACGCCGTTTGACTGTAGGCGATGGTTTGGCAAGAGAACGCGTGTCAACTTTGAAATAGCTATAAATTTAACATCTGAAAACATGGTTGGAGAGATGGTAAAGTCTGAAAACAGCTGGAAGATGATACACGGCTGGCTAAAGGAATTGATGGCTACTAAGGAACTGCAGGAGTGGGAAAGGCAAGCCCGTATCGACATCCGTGGAAGAATATAGGCTGCCCAGTGTGTTTGATGATATGTCCCAATGGGATGGTTCCGAGCACACAAAGCGTGGCGAACTAGGGGAGGTTTAGTGGGTAGGCTGGTGGTTGCACTCCCCTCATAAGAATCACACACGCAAGGTGGTACGGACCCTTTTTGTGCTTTCTGAAGATTCCTCCTCTTCAAAAAAAAAAAAAATGGCAGAAGCAATAATATGTATAAACATTTTCGCTGATCTTCGAAGTTCATCGATAGAACGACATGGCAGTAATAACTGTTATATCCTTCGACATCTATCAAAATCTACGTATTATGTATTACGTTTCTGAAGCCGATAAACAAATCTTCGAACTTATAGGAATTGAGAGATCCTTGAGAGATGTCGAAGATATCGGAGGATATAATTATTACTGCCATGTCATCTTATTCAAAGTTATTGATGAGGCGTACTACACTTAATAACTATTGGCACGGTTATTAACAAGTAACACAACCAGTAAAAAAAAAATAGCTTAAAAGCGGGTTTTAAAACATTTTATTATATTCATGGATGTAAAGAAACAAACAGCTTTTATAGTTTTTAAATGTATAGTCTACGATATGTTACTTATTATTAATAATCGTGGTCCGTCACTTTCCCTTGTTATATTTACAATTACAAACATACTTGAAATTAGCATTCTTTTGTGGTAAGATACTCTTAAGATTTAACGCATTCAAACAACATTTCCTGTTAGTTAGTAGACCAGCCGATTAGTTGATAAAACACATAGCATAGCAATATTTTTATTACATAATTCAGCAATAGTCAAGATACTTTAGCGTACAATTTTAATAGCCTCCATTAATTTGCTTTGTCAGAATACCACAAAAATGTATAATACCTACCCTACATAATAACTCTTTGAAACATTGCTTTCGATATTAATCTTAATAATTATGTTGTTCATATCATTATTTTAAATTTTGCGGTTTTTTAATGTTGAGAGCTGTTTTAGCACCATTCTTACATATAGATTATACATTTTCGATAATACATTTTCGATAATACCTAATTTTTTTTTTTAAATACGTGATAAAAATAACTCACTACGTATGAAATAAATCTGGTAGTTTGCTTTCATTTACTGCTCTGTTTAATTCCTATTTAGACAGGGCTACTTTATATTTTATTATCACTTACTATCGTATACTCTTACTGGAATTATAGGCTTTCACATTACCAAATACATCTCTGCCGATAGAAGCTCTCTTAAGCCCTGCCTGACAAAGCAATTTATTCAAGTGATGTGAATAAACATTTTCTACAACCCTGTTTAGAAAATGTTTTTAGTGTTCCTGTATTCCGCATAAGAATAAGTAAGCACACAGACACAAATCCATCGGAATATTTATTGTTCTAGAATGCCCGAAAATACATCTTTACCGATGGTTCTCAAATATGTAAGCTTAAATAAATATAAATGAATACTCGCATGTAAATACTATTTATCTGAGGAAAGTTGATTCATACTGTGCCTATCTTAGGAAATATTTCCAATAGATTTTTATGATCCCGCAATTGTATCAATCAAAATCGAATACTTATTTATAGACAGAATTAATTTATGTACCTATATTATCCAATTCTGTATGAGATAAAATTGATAAAAGATTGCATGTATCATGTAGATTAGTTAGATAATGTTTTTTTCCTTAAATTTTAATGCAGTAAGTCAGTAAAATTTGCACCAGATTTTATAGAATGTTTTCACAGAAAATGGTAGTTAACTTATATTAGTGTACATAATTACAAATTTTGGCTGACCACGATTTATGTTATGCTTTGTTGTATAGTGCGGTAATAATCATTTTTTTGTTGTTCTTTAATTCGATGGTTTCTGTGTTTCCATAAAAATAATATGTGCCTAGATAATATAGATTGTCACACAACCGTGTTTATTTCTAGATAAGCTTCTGTTTTAATTTTATCAATGCACACAATAATATATATTTTTCTTTTTCCTTAAAATACATTTCTCCCATGAAAGGAATAAATACGTAAATTGTACAGCAAACATTTCATTTACCACGTTCTACATTTTTCTTAATAGCCTTATTCCGTATACATACCACAAGATATCTAAAAGGAAAAAAAAAATTCACAACTATGGATGCCGATATTTTCATTACTAATTAACAGAGAGCGGCGATTTTAATGGCGCAAAAATCTTTAGGCAGCTCGATACTACAATTTAAACACAATGCATATTTAGAATTACTGAACACCCACATTCTACCTA
Organism: Cetonia aurata; assembly: GCA_949128085.1. Lineage (NCBI taxonomy): Eukaryota > Metazoa > Arthropoda > Insecta > Coleoptera > Scarabaeidae > Cetonia > Cetonia aurata. The sequence goes on along the minus strand of OX421884.1, from coordinate 5,134,777 downwards.
CTGTACAGCAACATAAATATGTAAAACATCTACTTTCAGCAAGATGGTTGCCCTGCACATAATGCAGTGGCTGTCCGAAACTATTTAAGTGAACAGTTTCCTAATCGGAACTCATTCTGAAAATATCAAATGGTTCACCAGATTAATCCCCCCTTTATTTCTTTTACTGGGGTTATTTGAAACAAATAATTGATGGCAATGCAGACATTAGACCAGCTAATGTAGAGCAGTTGTGCAATCAAATTCTGCAAACGTCAAACAACATTAGCCCAGAAATGTTGGAGAATATTAGAATGAATTTCTACAACAGATTAGGATGTTGTTTAGCCAAGGGTGGGGGCATGTTTGAACCTTTTGTTTGAAGGTTCAATGATTTTTTAAAAATTCACGTTTATTTCATCTTATTATTAAGGCTTATTTTAGTTTTCTATTTTTCAAATTTATTTACCCAGTATTAATTTTTATTTGTCCTTCATTAAATTGACTATTTCTTTTTGAGGGTTTAGCCCTAAATGCATTAGAATGACTTTGATTCCCTTGTCATGAACAAACCCTAATTTTATATTTCTTTATTTATTACTATTACGAATAGAATAGTAACCGAGCTGGTGTTAAAGTTTATTTAATTTATTATTAAGAGTTAGTTTTAAGTTTTCATTTTTTTTTAATTATTTACTCAGAATTAAGTTTTATTTTTTCTTCGTTAAATTTATTATTTCTTTATGAGGGTTTTGTTCTTTGTTCATTAGAATTATTTTAATTTTCTTGTAATGAGCAAAGACTATTTTTAAGTATATAATAGATACTATAAATTACTGTTTTACGCTTTCATGACACTTTTTGAGTTTATAAGTACGTGTGTCCAAAGCAATACATATTGCAATTTATTCATTTTCATAATAAAAATGCAATACGTTTCACGGTCACTAAAAATTAACACATTTCTGCGTGTAGATTGAATAGCAAAGCAACCGCTGCGCTTGCGCCAGTATTCGTTGTGAGCTATGAGTGGCTATGTCGAATGACTGAATGTAGGGGAATACCTACTGCAGTAAGAAGAATGAGCGTGAGACGCACATGTTTGGTATAACCGTTGACTTTGCAGGGATTATGTCTGTATATATCTGTATATTTTTATGTAAGGGAGTTAATGAAGCCTAAGGATTTAATATGCTTATCAGGCAACCCCGCCGAGCAATCATCATTACGACCCCTGAAAAAACAACGGTTATCGTAATCGATCAGAGTGAGGTCTGGAACCCTGGACCTCACGACTGATAGCCAAGTGTGAAAACCACTAGACTATCAGCCGACTTCTGCTAATTAATAAAAAATTCGTGATTATAAACACCGATTTTAAAACACTGGTTTAAAAACCAGATTTGAAATCGTAAAAACCGGTTATGGTTTTTATTTTGATTAATCCTGATTGCAATTCTTACCCCACTTATAATAGAATTCGTCATTTCCATTGGACAAAGTTTTAAATCGTGTTAATTAATGCGTCATATATTCCTAACAGTTACCTTGAAAGAGCAACCGATTAACATTAACCATTCAGCCTCTTCCGTAGCTCATAGATAAAGACGCACAAATGGTTCCTTTTACATCGTCATAAAATAAGTAATATATATGCTGAAGTACTCTTTGTTTTGAATATGTGCAACAACAACGCATTCAGAATAAGCAACCATTTCTGCATCCTCTATCTTCGACTTTGATTCTGACGAGGAAACAATCGTCTTACTTCCGCAAATCAATTATGTAAATTCATTATGAAGGATCCTGTTAATGTTATTTAATTACTGGAAATTTATGCCACAAGGGAGCGAACCAAAGACCACTTTAGGGCATTAATAATACATATCTGATGCACTATCAAGTTATATCAGAATGCAGACCAGTTTTGTATGCATGTTTATGCCCCAAAAAATATATATATATTTAAGTATATCTTAAATAAATAAAAAATTGGTCCACGGACCTTGGCTTGAGTGTTTATTGTTTTCATACTGTCGCATTTACCATGTAGGTACATAAGTACACAGTTTATTTGTTCTTGGGGTATGTTTGTAATGATTACAATATCTTGTTGTTTAATAAAAGAAAACAAACATTAAAATCTTGTCACATTCAATAATAATATTTAATAACTACACTGAGAAAAATGGATTGTAGAAATTAGATCGTAAATCTCTTTATGTTAATTACTAAAATAATTATTGTCAAAACGACAATATGTGGCGTATTAAGAGTAAAATAACCAGATTTTATCATGCTTATAGTAAGAGGCAAAATCTGGATGTTACCATCTACATCTTATGGATGTAACAATTAATATACTCTATTGCTGAAAGCCTGTATAATGACGTAGATTATATAGATAGTCGCTGCGATTGACTGCGATATTATCAGGTATTCGATGCATATTCAATTTCTAACATAAATGTTTGTAACGCTCTTCCCACCCCTTGCTCTATTCATTGTCGATCTTTACCGAAGAAATCGACCAATAAGCTGTTTTTCCGCGACAAAATTACTGACGCGTGTTATGTACGTGTGATACAGGTGTACGTATTCGTGTCGGTGCATGTTTGTGTCTGGTCGTTCGTTGATTTCTGTGCATCGTAAGCAGAAATGAATGCAAACGTGGAAAACATTTTAATCGAGTGGGTGTTTCCACACTTAATTAATATATTCAAAGGTAAGTAATAGATATTATATGCATATACTTCGTAGTGGGTACTTTATGCTGTGATAGAACATTAACCTAAATCTAACCTACTAGTGATTGTTATGTTAATGAAAGTAATACACGTTGGATTTTTGTAATAATGGTTTTAAGGACAAATAAAAATAGAAAATCAATATTATAGTTTTTATTGTGTAATATTCCACTTTCCTTATGCATGAACTGGGTAAAACCTTGTATAGTACTATATTTTAAATTACAGGTAAGTATCGCTGTATAGTGCCCGCATATGATCCATTATATTGTTGTTTACTATCTACTATTTTAAATGCTAAGAGACGTTAGACTATTATAGTAGAAAATAATATTGTAAGTACTACAAGGCTATATGGTAAGTATGAGCATCATGTATCGTACATAGTAAAATATTACATTATACTGGGTACAATAAAAAATTTAACAGTTATTATCAAATATAGTCAGTGCTACTAGACATTTTCTTCACATTTACTAACATGTATGCTCAAACTAATAATACAAATATAGTACACCAACTTTACCATACGAGTTAATAAAAACTATTCACATAAATTTACTATACAGATATTGTCACCGGTAATATAAAATATGATTGTCCCTATATGAGCTATAAAATATATTAAAGTATACTATATTTATGTTAAAGAGTACAATCTATTTCTCTCAGTGTACTGCTAACTCCGTGATTTTAGTTTTTTTTACTTGGAAGCACACTACTTTATCTTTATATACTTAAATGAACTGATTTCAACGACTTATAACGCTTGTGACCTATGTGAGGAAATAATTATTTTCACGGGAGTTAAGTTCGGAAATGCGCTTACATGAATCACCCTGTATATTTCAAATTTCATTCAGAAGGTGTATCTTTAAAATTAAAAATTGATGCGTTCGAGCATTTTTCATAAAACTCTAGGATAACCTAAAAAAAATATACCACACAAAAACACCTAACTACAGATATTATGTCGTGAGATTTGCTGGAAAATATTCCTATTATTTCGGCCTAAAACCACAAGGCAATATTAATAATTATCTACATACATATTTATTTTATTACAATGTAAATGGAAGATCTATTATTTCTGGATGTAGTTTCTGCCGTAAAAAATAAACATTATTGCACGCCACAATTTATTATACAATAGAACTTACTTGCGTCTAGCTGCGACTCCGAACGAGCGCTTCTATCTTTGAGATCTTAAATCACAAACATGTTCACCGTTTACTTTTTCGCCTCGCGTGACATATGTAGAACACGCTGGCACATGCACTTCTGTATTTTACGAGATGCACTTAGAAACGCTGTCGGACGCGTCAAACTATAATGTTTGCCGTTTTTATCGCGGTAATCTCCAGTCGGCTGAACACACGATCAAAAACGTTCGCCCATATCAGCTGTGGAACGGTGACGGGTTGAGACAGACGTAGTGAGTGAATCATATGCACCGTTTGGAACCTCCTTGTGAGCAGCGTCGCTTTGAAATTGGCATCGCGTCCTGAACAACTGAGCAGATGTATTATATACACTTAACATACATACTTCATATCGGTTAGAATCCTTAATTGCTGGATAAACGCGGAAGAATATTCCCATTGCATTTTATAACCACACTTCCTACTACTGTTTTAGATACAGATGTACCATTAAATAACCATTTAATATCTGAACAATAAATATCTATGTCTATATGTAGATACATCTTTACAACTTCCGTGTAATCAGTATATAAGTAGCGTTATGGAAAGATAGATGAGGCACACGCGGGTTGTTAAACGGTTTTTATGCGATCTGATACGACTAACAACATCGGTGAATAAACTAGACATTTCGTCCGACCTGGTGAATAAAAACTATATTGGCTGCACGTATTCTGGACGGCCTCGTCACTTTGGATCACCGCCAGCCTAGTTGCGAAAGGAAACCCACTGGTCGTTATTATTATTTTTCTTTAATAAAAGCCCGTCTATAACGATTGTAAAGTTCACGGAAACGTCAAGCGATTGGTGATGGTAGGAACTTTATCTAAAATTTACGAGTTCTTACGAAACATCATTAAAACGTTCTAAACGCTATTAATGATTATAAAATGATAAGCAAGTGTTATTTGTTATTTTTTATTAATCAATCATTACGAAAAGAAGATTGTTTTCAAATCTTTTACTTTGGAGAAGGTACTTAAGAATGCCGAGCGTGAGCTTTTGAGATTTCCGCTTTTGTGTGAAATATTTATTCCGTTGGATTTAAGATTTTACATAAAAATTATTTCTGAGAAACTAATAATTAAAGAATGACAAACAATACATTAAGAAGTAATAGAGAAAATTCGGATACTACTTCTTTGGTTTATATAAATTTCCGAAACCTGTCAATTGTCAAAATCAAGGGGGACAGCTTTCAATTACGAACCTGACGAAAATTATTCCACCCTTAAAATTTGAATTGAGAAGATGGGTCATAAGCCCATTCAAAGGTCTTTTAATTCTTTTTTCGGCAACATGTAACACGTGTTTTATTACACAAATTATACCTGTGTAATAAAACACGATTAGAATAAAATAACTTCAAATGCTCTTCCTTATGTGCTCAACGGCCACAGAAATTTGATGTATGGATGATTAAAAGTTATTTTCGATAATTTTGAGCGAACTTCAAGGTTAAATTCACAGTTGGGGTTCCTCCGCAAAGGAGATCTGAGATTTACAGTTCGTGAGCTTCTCTTGTAGGTTGAATGTATCATAATAGTTTTTTGCCACAGACTTGGCGCCTTTAGTGATCACCCTAACCCTACAAAGTCATCATACTGTTGCAGTCAAAATTCTTAATTTATTTTTTTTAAATAATCAGTTAACTGTAACAAGATTTTCGCTTTTATCAAGGATATCTATGAGTAGTGGTGTAGCACAAAATCGGAGGCTCCCCTCCGCAGAATATGTTCTGGGCCTCTTGCCTACTAGTATATATATTTAAAATAACAAAAATATTCCTCGATTGTGGTTGATTTTTTTGCTATTTGGTTCTTCAGTGTAAATTTTTTTAGTGTAAAAAAAAAGATTCGTGACATGTGTCAATGCTAAAAATGCTCAGTAAGGCTTGCCATTTCACCGTGGATAGACTAACAAACGAACAACGCTTGCAAATCATTGAATTTTATCATCAAAATTCGTGCTGTGTGAGAAATGTGTTTCGTAAATTACGTCCATTATATGGTCGTCATAATCGACCCACCGAACGGGCTATTCAAGCTGTTGTGATCAAATTTCAGTTTCACTTTATTGGACATTAATCAACGAACCCGTATGCGAAGAGTGCGTACCGAGGAAAATATTGCTGCTGTACCGGCCAGTGTCAATGAAGATCGCGATATGTCGATTCGTCGCCGTAGTCAACAATTGGGCTTGTGTTATTCGACCACCTGGAAGATTTTACGTAAGGACCTCGGTATGAAACCATACAAAATACAGCTGCTGCAAGAACTGAAGCCAGGTGACGTAACACAACGTCGTTCGTTTGGTGAATGGGCCTTAGGAAAGTTGGATGAAGATCAATTTTTCTATCGAAAAATTGTCTTCAGCGATGAAGCTCATTTTTCGCTCAATGGGTACGTCAACAAACAGAATTGCCGAATTTGGTGTGGCAGTTCAAGAGCTACCAATGCACCCTGAAAGATGCACTGTTTGGTGCGGTTTGTGGGCCGGCGGCATCATTGGACCGTACTTCTTCAAGAACGATGAAAATCGCAAGGTTACAGTCAATGGAGCAAGGTACAGTGCGATGATTACCGACTGTTTTTTGCCCAAAATAGAAGAATTCGACTTGATTGACATGTGGTTTCAACAAGACGGTGCCACATGCCACACGGCACGCGATACCATGAACCTATTGAGAGGCGAGTTTGGTGAGCAATTAATCTCGTGTTTTGGAGCAGTCCATTGGCCGCCAAGATCTTGCGATTTGACCCCACTAGATTATTTTTTGTGGGGATACGTGAAGCCTCTCGTGTACAGGGACAAGCCAGCCACAATTCCAGCCCTGGAAGACAACATTACAGCTGCCATTGGTGAGATACCGACCGAAATGCTGGAAACAGTATGCCAAAATCGGAGCTCACGGATGGACCACCTACGGCGTAGCCGCGGGCAACATTTACATGACATAATCTTTGAAAAGTAAATGGCAGACATTCATTTATCGGCCCAAATAAATATTTCAATCAGTTTTGCAAATTTTCTGTTTTTGATGTGAGGAAGCAATAAAATTTTGTCGAGAGCTTATCTTCTCTTTGTCTTTTATTCTTGTCTGGTCTCCCCCATCTGATTAAAAAGACGATAATTGACTAAACATCCATTATTAAAATCCAAAGAAGCTCCTTGTCTGATCTCCAATTATCTCCCCCATCTGGTCAAAAAGATGATATTTGACTAAACATCCATTGTTAAAATCCAAAAAACCTTTTTACAAAATAATAGGAGGCAATTGTTAACTAAAAAAAGGTGAGGACAGAACAACCTATGAACAATAATTAAACGGGACTTCTAATGAACGTTAATCAACATTTAAAAAGCTGTAACGTTACACTCAGACCCGTGCCAACCCGGTGGTGCAAGTGGTGCACAGCACCAGGGCGGCACATAGAAAGGGGCGGCAAAAAGAAGGAGCAAAGATATGATACGATATTATATCAAACACATGACGACCGATTCATATAAAGTTATTGTTATAAAAGGCGCGTTAATCACGTAGGAAACCGAGTATAAATCTACTATAATGCTTACACATCCAATTGATATACGCTAGGGAGACTTTTAATATAATACACAATAATTTTTAATGTATACAAGCATACGAAGCTAGATGTTGGTATAAAAAATGTTTAGTCACCCGTCGTAAAGAAAGAAAACGCATGCATGCAAATAAACATCAAGACGATTATATCACTTATTTTTAGACGCTAAGGGCGGAACAATTTAAAAAAATGCCGCTTTTGGAGGCACACAGCATTTGAAATAAATTATGTACTGTATGTATACACCGCTTTAGCTCCTCTACGTATTAAGTATTAATTATGTTATAGTAATTCAAAAAACAAAAGTGACAAAGAGTACTATAATAATATAAATAAGTTAAAAGTGTGATAGTGCAATTTTCAGTTTACTGTTCTTAATTGTGTCTTACATTCTATTGAACAGTTACTGGCATTACCTCTAAAATAAATTGTAGGTATGTATATGTTAACGTTTTTAGATAACCATAATTATTTTACAGTTTATATTGGTATTTTTAACGGTAACTGAAATTTAATTAATAAAATAATAATAATCTTGATTTTGAAAAAGAATAATTAATTCCTTTCTTCAATTTATTTTACCGTCTGCTGTGTTATGTCTCAAAGAAAAACTTCATTTATTCGGGAATACGGTATATATTGTATTTTGTTTTTTTAAATTAGTTACGTTTCGGATTTTTTTTTTAATCCTTTTTCAAACTTTTATATTCAATTTCTTCCTTCTTAGTTATTTACATTTTCTATAAATTAACAATACTAATACTATATTGTCCTACGTATACTTCCTCACATTCTTTGCATTCTATTTTGTATATTGTATTTGTATATTGCCTTGGATGTGCAAATTCCACACAAACAAGGACAAATCTATACAAATTGGTTTATTAAACCTACCCATTGTGGCAGATTTTTAAATTATTATTCACACACACCAATTAAATATAAAATTAGTACAAGTAACAACTTGGTAGACCGATGTATGGAATTTTCGGAAAAATAAGTAAAAGAAACAAGGTAAGGAAATATACACACAGAAATACACTTTGTGTTTGTTCACGTCAAGATGTTAGTATCAATACGTGTGTAATTTGTTAATTAAAAAAAAAAATTTTAAATGTTTTATATGATGTACTAGTTCACTAATTTAATTAATTACATTTTTAATTAAAAATAATAAAACCCAGGACTATAAGGTATTGTTGCAAATTATGGCTCTTTTTTTAAATTATATTTTAGTATTGTTAATTTATAGAAAATGTAAATAACTAGGAAGAAAGAAATTGAATATAAAAGTTTGAAAATGGATTAAAAGAAAAAATCCGAAACGTAACTAATTAAAAAAAACAAAATACAATATATTATTTTTTGTTTCCTTTAACATTTCTTTTTTTTTTCTTACTTAAGTTGCATTTGAAGGGCGGCAAAAAAAATTCCGCACCAGGGCGGCAATATATATAGGAACGGACCTGGTTACACTAATAGTTTTTACGTGTGTGTGTGAATATAAAACAAAGCGAAAGCACTAAAACAAAATGAGCCGACTTGTATCTTGATCTTCTTGAATGCTTCTTCTGTCACTCCTCTGTGATTTGTGCGACAATTGCGTTGCAGCTGGCTGAAGAGTTAACATAACTCAGGCCGGCATGAACAACGAGTAGCGTATACGCATTCCAAGTCAAAATTCCAGCATAATTACGTCTACGAGCTTGGACACCCGAAAATAAAGACGGAATACAACAACGACAAACAAGATCTCTCCTTTTCTTTTTTTTTTTCCTTACGTAACGAGGCGTCAAATCAACGCCCACTACAATCTCATAAATTACATTCTCAACTCCGAATCGTCAGACCTCAATTTGTTCAACGATACACCGAAGTAACCTGAGCGTATAATATCGAATTATATATATACGTAGCCCGTCTCTTAATTGAGCTGCACACTATAACGTTTGGTGTTTAGACAATAAGCTAACGTCTAAAATAAACGTTTATTAACCCGAAGTTGACGGGGATGATGGGAAGATTCTGGTTTCGTTCCGATATCACTGGCAGATAATGACCGGGATTTCTATAAATAAATATCTAATTTATTTCCTGGCTTTTTAGATACGGTAGAGATTAGAATCTTACGCTTCTTTTACTGGATGGCGCGTAGGTACAGATAGGAAGGAATTTAATGGATGAACCGCCGCACAGCGGTGTACATTGTATGTGTATGCAAGGTCTTTTTTACGGGGCTAGTTAATTAAAACAGATGCTGAAGTGTATTAATAATGTACGCTTTTTATGAGGGTAATTAACTTCCATGGCGTTACCATTTTTGGCGAAGCTAGAGATACGAAAGTCGTCTAAGAGAAGAAGTCTATCAAGGTAGCTATACCAATTCCAAGGACAGCGGTAAAGTATAGAAAATACAAACGCCCAGAAGAAAAAACCTTTATTTAAAATTGATTACAAAGCTTCAAATTCTGGCATTGCAAAATACTTATACTGCAGATAAGGCTGTTAGACTAGATGAGATGGATATTAGGATAGGGATGGGTTCGTGACCAGTTTCAGATTATTGAAAATAGTAACTGATGGGGTAATCACCGCCGTAAAAACAATGTCCGATTACCGTCTTACCTTAGCGTTTGTCAAAAAGTTATTGCTGGAACACGAACAAAAACTGAAAAAGGAAAGTACAGACACAAGTGCCAAAAAATTACAGGTTCAACCAGGCAGTAAATTATCCAATAAACGTAAACCAGCCAGTAAGGGAAATTATTCACGGAAACCCTATGCAAGATCTGGATTTAAATTCGCTCAATCCGTTCAGAAATGCTTCTTCTGTGGTCGCAGGAACCATATTAAAAAGGACTGATATTATTACAAACAGCACCTAAAATCGGAAGAACAGCAGCACAAGAAAAAGTCAAAACAAGCCAGCACATCCAGACACTCACCTGAAATTATAACTGCAACCGTACCATTCTCTCAAGAAGCGCAGAGTAGTTTTGCTTTTATGATAAAAGCCGGAAGTTATGAAACTGAACAGGCGGGTGGAAACTTACAGTTTGTATTGGATTCTGGAGCAACAGAACATTTGATCAACGACTTGAGTTTCTACAAGAAATATCAAGAATTGAAGCAACCCATGAAGATTGCAGTTACGAGAAAGGAAGCCTGCATTTGGGCAACACATGTGGGCGACATTGAAGTCGTGACCAACCACGGCCATATAGGAGTTATAGAAAACGTCCTGTACGCGCCGGAGGTTCGCTTCAATCTTTTGTCCGTCAGAAAAATGCAAGAGGCAGGATTTTCCGTGCTGCTTAGTCACAATGGTGAAGTAATTGCCAAACTCAGCCAGAAGACCATAACGACAGGTAAGCGCAAAAATGAATTGCATATGTTTCACTTCACAGTTCAAAATGCAAATGCGTTGTTGTTAAAAACAAATGGTCAGGCGGCAATAATTCATTAAGATACTAAAAATATGTTATGGCATGAACGGTTAGGTCATATAAGTAAAAATAAATTCACTCAAATAAAAGTAAAAGAACTAGCCGAAGATAGTAACTGTTTCAGGAATATAAATCCCTTAGACTCATTGTGCGAATCTTGCATTAATGGTAAACAAGCGCGACTTCCATTTTCGAAAGCCAAAGATAAAATTCACATTCAAACGCCACTGTATATTGTACACTCGGACGTATGTGGTCCGATAACACCAGCCACAATTGTTGAAAAAAATTATTTTGTTACTTTTATTGATGAATTTACTCACTATACGGTATTTACCTGATAAGTAATAAATCAGAAGTAGTTACAAGTTTCAAAGACTATGTTAACAAAAGTGAGGGTCATTTTAATGTGAAAGTGGTCCACTTGTACTGTGATAATGGGAGAGAATATTTATCGGGCGAAATAAAAGATTTTTGTAAAAAAAAAACACATATCATTTGACAGTGCAGCAAAATTCAGTGGCGGAGCGTATGAATCGAACATTAGTCGAGAAGGCACGGGCTATGGTGCACTGTGCAGGGTTGCATAAACGCTTCTGGGGTGAAGCAGTGTTAACTGCTACGTATTTGGTAAATATAGTCCCCTCAAAAGCGATTAAAATAAATAAGACACCGTATGAATTGTGGCATAATAAAAAAACACCGAAGCTACAATTTTTAAGAGTATTTGGTTGTACAGCGTATGTACATAATAAAACAAGAAAACATAAATTTGATGCTAAATCAAATAAGGGAATTCTTGTGGGATATGTCCCAAATGGGTACAAAATATACATGGCAGAAACGCAAAAATTTATAATAACGCGTGATGTAATTTGTGATGAAACAAATTTTAAAACATCAAGGAAAGAACTTGATGAAATGATCGAAATTGGCAAATATTTAGGTGAAAATACGGATAACTCAGAACTAATAATAAGTACTGAGGAAGGCTCAGCAACAAGGGGTGCTGGTGACAAATCCGTAACCAAACTCCATCCGGGTAAAACAGATTCAATGAGGGGGTGTATTGGAAATAGTAACACAAAAAAAAACAAATCAACTTCTTTGTAAGAACCCTATCGATGATGATCTCATCGTAGGATAGTGCATTTTCTTTGTTCGAGCTTTTTTTTTTTTTTTTTTTATTGGCACTCGGGATCTGAGCCCATATGCCGTTGTTCGAGCTTATGACTCACGCGCTCTCCAATATACCTACCTGCCCGTACGGTTTACCTAACAGAGTTAGTTTTTAGTTAGTTATTCGTCGATGTTGTTAGTAGTAAGATCGTGTTAATAAAACTGCGTTATTAGAAATGGTATTTTTAATTCCACAAGCCCTAATAACCAACACAGATCTATCTAAGGAATTTTTGTGTATAGGTACGTCTCAGCTGACATTACTTAACTAGCAATGTTATCCATTCTTTTTTTTATAATTAGTAATAAATTATTTCAATGGTAATACCTGCAGAAACATTAATGTTTTATATGGCATACAATGTAGACATACAACAGGAGCCACGAAACATTACAGAATACCTGCCAAGCATATCCACACAGATTACATAGAAAATACAGCTAAATGCATGAAGATTCATTTTATAGCATGACCAATAAAAACTCGGCTCTATCTATATCAATACAATGTATGTTTATGGCTCGAGAATATCCTCTGCTAATCATATCACGTAATGAAAACGATTTTTACAGGATGTAAAATACGACTTTGGAGAATAATAAGTGAATCCGTGCGTATATGAATGCTTATATACAACGAGAAACTGTCAAGATAATGAGATACTGTGGTAACAATGCGGTTGATTTAATTGATTTCATTGTAAACGCACGTATTATGTATCTGTTCGTAATACAATCACGCGTGAAATATATTGATGTTGATGAATTTGTCTTATGAGACATACAACAACAAAAAATCTTTTGAAGAACGAATTAGCACAAATCAACAACACAATTTCTTAATATTGTTCTACAACATATTAAAATTTCAAGACTGTGAGTTTAAGGACTTTCACCCCACTCCAAAATTTAGACTAACAATAAATATATATATATATGTTTGTTTCCATAATCTTGTTATTGCAATATCATTAAAGAATCTGACGTCAGCGATGCGGTGTCTTCATTTTACGATACTTTCTTGTATATTGTTGACCAACATGTACCCTTATACAAAAGTTCCAACCGTCGATTTCCTCAATCGTTCAATGCTAGCATCAAACAAATCCTGAAAATGAAGAATCTCTACTTCAGGAAATGGAAGCGCACGAAACTTTTGTCTTATCGGAATGAATTTACCAGACTTCGATCGCTTGTTAAGTCAGAGATTAAAACAGATTATATAAAATACTTGAGGCACATGGACAATAATATTTTGATGAATTCCAAATACTTCTGGCAATTTATTAACGCCAAACGTCGGTCCTCTAGAATTCCAGGATATCTGCCATCTGACGATGTACCCTTTGATAACCCAGCAGATATTGGGGAGAAAGTTACTGATATTTTCTTTTCGGTGTATTCCGGTAATACTAACAGATCTACCATTTCCAACCTGGGGGAAATTACACAGTTCATCAGCTAAAATCTTGATAACTGTACTCAAGTCGATGTGATTTACACTGACTTTAGCAAAGCGTGTGATACGTTAAATCATAATGTCCTAATTTGTCAAACTCAACTCCGTCGGCTTCTCGCCAAATGTAATTTTGTTCTTTAAGTCGTATCTTCAAGCTCGCTCTGGTTTTGTTTATTACAATGAATTTTGCTCTAACACTTTCACTCCAAGCGCGGGTGTGCCTCAAGGCTCAACGCTGGGTCCATTGCTCTTTAATATTTATATCAATGACTTACTTCAACCGTTAGACTGTAGAGTATTGGCATATGCTGACGATCTTCAGTGACATTAATTTAGATGCTGACTGTATTCATCTTCAGAGAAATCTAACTGCTCTAAGTGAGTGGTGTATGAGCAATGGACTTCACTTGAACATTCGTAACTGTGCTATACTCTCTTTTTCTACGTGTGCCAACCCAGTCTCGTTTAATTACTCAGTGCGTAACGTTGAAATTTCTAGGGTAAGTCACTTTTCTGACCTCGGCGTACTTTTTGATAATTTATTATCTACCTTTTAGTTTACATATTTCCAACCTTGTCTCTTCTGCTTCTAAATTGTTAAGATTTGTGATCCGACAAGTTCGGATTTTTAACAAATGTTAATGCTATAAAATTACTTTTTTTTTACTCTAGTCCGTTCAAAATTGGAGTATGCTATAGCTGGTTTGGTATCCTTACTACCTCTATCAACGATTAATGTTAGAGAGTGCAGAGGAGGTTCCTAAAGTTTTCGTTGTTCAAACCAACATTTATCCACGTCGGTCGTGATGCCAATTACGAAGACCTTCTAGTCAAACACGGTTTCACTTCCCTATCCCAACGTAAAGATGAGTTCAGTACCAAATTCTTGATTAACTTACTGAAGGGAATTGTGGATTCTGCATTCCTGTTATTTCAGGTTGATTTGGTCGTGCCTCGATATAATACCCGATCCGCAGATACTTTTCTGATTCCCCTAGCACGCACAAACGTTCTTTTTAAGGCACCCCTAACCCACATGTACAGAAATGTAAATTGGCATGACACAGATCGCTTTCGGTTCGCAGGCGTTTAATGCCTGCAATATTTTATCAAACTCGGAGGTGACCAGTTATGTGAGCTTGCTTGTTAGTTACCTACCTACCACCTAATTTTCAATTTTGAAAGATACTTAGTACATGCATAAATAATCAGCTTAAGTTCAAAAAACAAACTTAGCCAACTTAAGATAACTCATGCAACACTACTACAAATCAAATTTATTAAGGTAATTTACATTTATGATCAATTTTTTTGTTTGCTGACGCATTTGTGTTTTCTATCTATGTTTGGAAGAGTCCATGTAGAGTAACTAACATCTCTAGCATATAAATGCAATATTATATAGTTTAGTGTTTATGCGCTTCAGACATATGCGTACGTAATTATTTTCAACAACATAGCATGCGTTCAGAATACACAACTTTTTAATATACTATTAACTACTACTTGCATCTCCGCGTTTCACAACGAAAGGAAGGTTTGCTGCTAATCGTTTTGTAAATACTTGACGCGCTTTTTATTGACATTACTACCCGCTACTTACAAGCCCTCTTGACACGAGTTTTTATTACATTTGAAAGACGTAGGACTTCTAATAATCCGTCTGCTTTTACAGCCTATCATAAACAACAATGCCTCGTTTAGCATAGACACCCTTACGTATGTACATAATATGTAGGCCTGTTTCATTATATTTACATTTTTAAAACACAAAATGATGGGCGTGAGGCGATTTTATTCTTGCGTGTCGTTTTCTTATCTCCAGTGTCCTTGAAAAATAACTAAATACTTTTGCAAGAATGTAAGCCTTCAAACGCTTCACGAGAAAGCAATTTCTGTATCGATTGTTCTGCGACAAATTGTTAGCGTAAGCATCTGACAATCTGCGAGGATAGTCTTGTATTGATTTAACTCGAATACTCCGCGTAAAGTTGCTCTTAGATGAAAGCAATTGATGGTGCTGAAATCAGCACATTGATGCAGTCTAATTAGAAAAATATGCAGACTTGACTGAACAATTTATTTGGGAATTCTGATTCCCAATCTTATTCATAAATACAAATCGTGATTTCTGCAAATAAACCCGACATATTATATTTTTCTTGCATTAAAGATATCTCAGTCTATCAGCCACGTTATGGTTTTACTTAATTGTAAGTTAAGGCTCATATTCGAATATTACATTCTCTTATAAATTGCCAAATTCCGCCTAAATAATTAATGATTTTAAATAAATCCAATGAATTTTTCATTCATTCTCAAATCGACTTGGTATTCATATAAACGCTATACAATTAAATAAAGCTACGAATTAGTAAATATATGACGGTATCAGATCATAAAATATAAAACTTTTCTTTAAAAAAAAAGAAGAAATTGAATGTCATTTAACTATGACTATCAGAAATTCTAGTATGTACTTATTTTTAGTAGGTCAAAGTACCTAATTGTTTCACTATAATAATTTAAACGTCAAAACTGTGAAAAGTTGCATCAGTTTTGCCTATTTATAAAATTCATGTGATAATATTCAGTCAGCTTGTGCAAATATGCAACGAAACGTTATCAAAATTACTACACAAACCACAAAATAGGTAACACTGGCGTAAAGAATTACACAAATGAGTAAGTAGATGTGCTATTTCAAGGACATTCATTCAACTTTGCTTTATTAATTACTTATTAAAAAAAAAACTACTTCACAATATCAGTCATGGTGAATAAAAGGTCCTTGCTATCATTTTTATGATAGAAACCCATATATTTATAACTATAAAAATACGTACTGCTGTGTACTCAATGTACCAACAAAAATGTTAAATGAAATTAAAAATGAAAACTTAAATTAGCTAGCTCACATGATAACAATTTTTTTAAGGCGCAAAAGAACAATTAAACTCAGGGTTACTATCATGAAAAGTAATATGTGGGTGAAAGAAATCTGACTTCTTTTATACTCAAAAAAAATTTTAAAAGGTTTAATTTAAAATAAAAGAACAGTATTTTGAACGACATAAAAATTCAATAATTTTATTATTTTTTAAAAAAAATAGAAAAAAAAATTAATTACAAACTTTGCAGAAAAAAAAACCTTGGACAAAAAGGTCCTGGTCTAAATCAAAACTGCAATTGATTTTAAAATTACAAAAGGACAATTCAAAATCCTTTTACAAAGCAACAGAAAACAAAAAGTTCAGGAAGATAATAATTTTTTTTTTTTTCAATTCAATCCACTTGGTCTCAATATTAAAACAACTAAATTAAACGTGGACAATTCAAGTAATTTATATAAATGAAAAATAAAAGCAAGCACAATACTTTTATTCACCCAACCCGAGGTGATTAATAATTAATTACAAATCAGAAAAATTAACAACGAACAAAAAAATTAACTCTTTAAACTTAAAATATCTTCCTGCACGTAAAAATAATAACAGATCTTATATCTAAATTGTGTACACAAAAATACAATATCAATTATTATTAAATGAGTTCCGTGATGAACGAAATAAAATCAGAAACGTGAATTCAAAACTTGAAATCAATAATCACAAAATGTCAGCAATGAAATACAACTTTATAAATCTACTTACTTTCGTATCGATCAAGGAACTGAACTCACAAGGTTAAACAATCGTATAAGTATAAAAATCTCAGATGCGTGCGATGCAACGCACACAGATCTGTCCGCAAACGGACGAGCTCGCAAAACAAAACAATATATACACAATACCAGTGAACGCAAAATGTACACCTGACTGAAATTAATATAAACAGCTGAACAATAAAATAAATAAAATTAAACAATCCAAAACATTAACTAAGCCTATTTTGAAAATAAAACAATTTGAAATTTCTCGTAACATTGACAAACGCTTACGGAATGAACAAAACAAAAGTGAATTTACAAAAACCGGGGTGCCAGACACACAGCAGTACGTAGATACTTGATGTGTAGTTTAAAATTAACAAAAAAAAAAAACGGTTTATTTCTTGTTCCCCTGGGTATATTTTCCAAATAGTGCAATGCTTATCACGACATAAAATGCGGCATAATCTCTTCATATATACACAAGCATTTAAAATATGAACAATCGCATATTGTAAGTACTAGCTAGTCATTAAACGATAAGGTATACAGGTATATTAGAAACAACCAGTCATATGTCCACGTAAGCAAAAGAAAGCAAACAACTGAGTGTTTTGCAACCAAGCCTTACTTACTCTACTATGTGTTATTTTTCCACCAAAACTTCCACTGCAGTTTTTCTTATTTTAAACAAAATTCAGGAGAAACAAGGCGTCCTATATCCTACAGGATAATTCAGTTTGGTACACACCCACTTGTGACATTTTTATTTTTCTAATATACACTTCCGTGCATAGAAATCGGCTCACTGAAAACTCTTGACTTTAACTATATTTTGTTTCGGATCTATTTATCCTACCAAGAAAAATATATGCTGTTTGAAAGACAATTTAATATGCTTTGATATATAAGTTGAAACTAATCAAGTGTGCTTATTGTTCATATGCGTAGTGATCGGTAAACAAATGAAACTTATGTTGTGGTTACGACGAGAATAACAAACTTGTGACAGATTAAACTTTTCGCAATAGCAATTGAAATTTGCACATTATTAATTTTTCATAGTTTGATTAGTTTTCAAGTGTGTTAGTGTAATGTATTCTACGCCGCAAAAAGCCGCGCAAGTAATTGCTTTAATCGAAAATGAAGTCGGTCAGCTCGAGAACTGCATATGACACGCGCAGCTGTTCATGTACCAACGTTATGTGGAGACTAGATCCTTTCATAGGCGACCTGGAATGGGCAGAAAGCGATATACAACGAATCGTTATGACCGCTATATTGTGTCAACAACATTAAGAAATCGTCGTCCAAATGCGGTTCAAGTGCAGCGACAGCCCCGAAAAATACGAGGAGTAGCAATTAGTTAGTGGACACTAAGACTACTACTAAAGAAATAAACCTTGTAAAACACCTGCACTTCCTCCAAAACTTAACGCAGCTCATCGTCAAGTACGTCTGCGTTTTATAGGGGAGCATCTGAATCTGATTGGACATTGACACATTGGGGATCTGTTCTATTCTCAGATGAGACCAGGATATGCCTCTATGGCAGCGACGATTTTCAGAATGCTGCATTGCAGAGAGTAATAGGGATCACCGTGGTCACGGGAGAAGAGCTTTAACGGCTGCTAGGTACATTCAGCGATTTCTAGCAGTTCATGTGGTACGACTACATTGGAAACGAATTTATTTTTATGTAAGACAATGCCAGCAAGAATCGTGCAAGATTACATTACAGAGGTCGGTTATGGATTGGTCAGCAAACAGTCCCGACCTTAATCCGATTGAACATGCACGGGATGAGCTAAAACGAAGAATTCGTACTGGACCTCGTGTCCCAACCTCGATCCCAAAGCTTGTTGTTACCAGTGGCGGCTCGTGACTTTTTGCCCAGGGGAGAGACTAGTGATTTGGTGAAGAGCATATCTTCCAAGGTTTACCTTAGCCGAAAACACTACGTTTAACACTGCTCTTCACTTGTTTTCTACTGAAGATGGCAACTTAGTTGCCGAAATACGTATTTAGATTTGTATCTTTAATTTTTGTGGTAAGGAATTTCTTCACTTTTTCTTTTGGATTTTTGTTATAATCCGAGCTTTAGTTATTACAGTAGAAAAATAGTGGGTTGACATCCCACAAGAAACAATATCGAACTTGATTGGATCTATGCCTAATCGTATGAGAGATGTTATTAGGGCAAGCGGGTGTCATACCCATTATTAAAAATTAAGTGTTAATAATAATATGTAATAAATAAAGATGATTTGTTTCATATATTAATTTCACAATTTTAAGTTTAAGAAACCGAAATAAATTTTAATAAATTTAAACTCATATCAAAGCATATTAAATTGTCTTTCAAACAGCATATAACATTTCTTGATCTGATAAACAGATTAGAAACAAAATATAGTCAAAGTCGAAAGTTTACAGTGGGCCGTTTTCTATGCACGCAAGTGTATAAGGTTTGTTGAACGTTTTCACAAAAGCAAAAAAGTTACAAAAGGATGATTATTTAATCTACAGCCGAATAGCAATTTTTATATGCAACTCTACATGCTGTTAAAATTAGAATAAAATAAACAGTTTTAAAAGGGATCTTACATTTGTATTGTTTAAACTAATAAAAGCAAATTTGTTATCTTCTTTTACAGCGTCGAGCTTACAAACTAATGAATGACGAAAAACGCAATGCATTATGAAATATTAGCAAACACTGCGACCTAGGCTAGTTAATTAGTTTTAATTGAGAGAAGGATTTATTAAGAGACAAGGAATTGCAGCATGCAGCATCTATTAAGTATCAAGAAACGCTGTTCAATGACGCATAAATGAATATCGGGATGCATATGTACGTAGTAATAAATATATAATCCTGTCGTTCGAGATAAAGTACAACTATAACTTAAATTACCGACTAGGTATAGCCAATATAGCCTTAGCCACAGTGCATGGACATTGCAGCTAACTATATCCTCCGCATTAATCTTCTGCTGTATTCTGTTGTAATAATTAATGTCTTTGAGTTGTATGCGTTCAGACATAATAATCTGCTGTGGTTAGGATATTCTATGTTGAAACTAAAGTTTAACTAAACTTGGTAAAGTTTAATTCTAAAATGGTGTTTTGCGTTTATATTGAAGCAAAAGTTTAGGTAGTTTACTATTATTTTAATAAACTTGATGTAACGTAATTTAGGAGAAATAGTTTATCCAGAGGTTTTCACTAACGAAGGAAAGTTAAGTTTACGTTTAATGTGATAATTGGTCTTTACAAACTTAAAAGTACACTAACATAAAGTAACTTTTAAACTACTGCCAAAAAGTAACTTCTTAACCAATTGTTTTGAATATAATACACTCCGCCAAAAAAGTATCGCATAAACTAAAAAAGGGCATTTATGAACCAAGATATTTTTATACGTTCACAAAAAGTTTGCCTCGTGTATGTGAACTATAAAAACACTAACAAAATAATGGAACTTAGCGTTTTTACTTTATTTTTTTCCTAAAAGAACACATTTAAAAAAATGCATATGTGTAAGGTTTGCTCAGTTGTTTATTGAAAGTCTTCCTATACGGACAAATTTTAAAGTGCGAAGTCAGAGTTCTGTACCAACGCTTTTAAAACTAAAATGAGCAATTTAACTTCAGAACAAGTGGCTGCTATAGTTGCTTTAATCGAAGATGGACGATCTCAAGCATACGTTGCTAATTTGATGAACATCAATCAGTCAAGTGTTTCTAGAGCCGTAGCCAGATATAGGGAAACAGGCATTTACAGTAGAAGACCTGTACCAGGTCGTCCAAGATGTTCTACTCGCCAAGATGACCGCTATTTACTACTACAAGCATTACGTCGAAGACATGTAACTGCGAGACAATTGCAGAACGACTTGGCTAGAGTCAGAAATACTCGTGTGAGTACTCAAACTATTCGGAATAGGTTATGACAGAGTGGATTAAGAGCTAGAGTAGCTGTAACAGCCCCTCGTCTCACTAGGAACCACCGAGTGGCTCGCTTAAGGTTTGCCAGAGAACATGTAAATTGGAACATTAATGACTGGGCCAATATACTCTTCACAGATGAGTCAAGATTTGGTCTTTACACCTCAGATAGGCGTATCTCAGTATACAGACGAGACGGTGAGCGCTATTCGCAGTGTAATATCAGACCTAGACCTAATTTCGCTGGTGGCTCTATTATGGTTTAGGGAGGCATCTGTTTAACAGGTCGTACAGAGTTAGTACCAGTAGACCTAGGTACACTGACTGCCCACAGGTATATAACGGACATTTTAGAAGAACATGTAGTACCATATGCGCCAATTATAGGAAACGAATTCATGTTAATGCACGATAATACACGACCGCATGTTGCAATAATCGTCCAGGAATACCTTAACGATGTTGGTATTCCAGTTTTAGATTGGCCTGCGGTAAGTCCGGACATGAACCCTATCGAGCACGTGTGGGACCTCTTTCACAGACGGATACGAACCCAAAATGTTTCCCCAGCGGACCTGCATGGACTAGAAAATGCTCTCCGTGACGAGTGGGAGAATTTGGATCAGGCTTATATACGGAGGTTAATCGAATCTCTGCCAAACCGTATGCGAGCGGTCATAAGAGCCAGAGGTGGCAATACTCAGTATTAAAAGCTACTGTTATGACATTTTTCTTTCCAAAATTATAATTTCTTGTTTTAATAAAAATCTCAAGTATGAGTTCTTGTTTTTATTTGGCCTGTATTTTATTTAAACAATCATAGAAATTATATCTTAGAGCGCATTAAAGTATATTTACAACTTTATGCTACAAACAAAGATTATGCGATACTTTTATGATTCAAAACTAAATTATGCGATACTTTTTTGGCGGAGTGTATTTCAGATAGACGAAAAAACAGCATTTCCATAGATCAAATAGTTTCAGAGATATAGGTACATGAAGAAGGTATTTTTCGCCTTATCCAAGCGATAAGAGAAACAATCAAGTAGTGTAAGATCCGGCAACCTGGCAGGACATTCTATAGCCTCCCTTCGACCAATCCAACGATCGTGAAAGTGATGATCCAGAAATTGTCGTACTCGAAACTCTAAAAAGTTTAAGACATAACTGTTTAAGGAAAATTTTAAAGCGATTTAATAGCTGTTTAGATAACTAAACACTACTTAAATGTTTAAGTTTAGAATAAAGATTAAACAAAACTTTACTGGTGTATCTTCAACTTAAGCATTTGTGTTTAATTATTCAAGATTTTTTTGCGTTTTTCTAGATATCAATTCTTTTTATAACTGACAAAGGAAGCTTACGAATTGTAAATCCAATATTTTGATTAAAACTTTATAAGTTCGTAGATTATTATTTTATTTTCATTGTAATTGTGTGAACGTTTCGACAGATGAATAATATTTGTGGGATTGATGTGAACGACGTCAGCTATCGACACTGCAAAACGCTGTGAACTAAATTTACATAAAAATTGACTTCTTACCTATATATATAGATTGCACTGAGCATTTATGTTTTTTTTAGCGTTGTGCAATTTCATATATACTTCGTTATATGAAATTATTAATGATTGCCACAGAGACATAGTGAATACATACTTTTGCGCGTATCTTTTTTAAGTTTTTTTGTTTCTTGACTGCTTAATAAAACTAATTCATACAAACAATTGCCGACGTTTTATAATAATCATGCCTTTTCCCGTTATTTAAGACAGAACAACGCAAGGTCAAATATTTTCAACACCCAACAATCGAGAATGTTATCTAACCATAGGTATGTATGTATGTATGTACAATTACACATGATATCGAAACGTTAAAACACGGGCAAAATTCGCACGCGAGCATGAGTTTACAATATATCAAGCAGGGCACATGCATTATATTATGTTATTATAGGTATAGGAACTGAGAACATCTGTATACTGGGTGAGTTTTTTATCTTGAGACAACGGAATATCTCTAAAACACTGCATCAAATCAAAAAAAGATCTTAATAAGATTTGTTATAATATAGGGGGCTCACTGAATGGTGCCGAACTAGATCCCCCACCTCACTAGAGAAAAAGACAACGTTGATATCCATGCTATACCGGGTGTCCACACTTAAGTGCGCACTATTGATAACTTTGTTATCTATGGAGGTACAGAATAGGTCAAATGGACAAAGTAGTAGTATTTTTTATGGCGCTAACAATTGTGAAAACAGAAAAACAATTGAGCGTCGCGTTCTCAAGATATTCGTCCAAAATTTTTTTTTTTAATGGAACGCCCTGTATATTTTTTGCAGTTTAAAAGAAAATTCCAAACTGAACAAAAAAGTCTTAGTACACTATTATAAAAAAATATCAAATAAAATAGTTATTGAGAAATCTTTATCTTTGTTTTGTTTGCATGAAATCGATATACCCCTGGAAAATTAAAGCGTCACATTGTTTAGTAGCTGTCAAATTATTTATATTTGTTGTTGTTAAAGTTACTGTGCGGAAAAAGTACTGTTTTTACAATTTTTTCAACCGTAACAATGGCATTTACTCATTTGGAAAAGTGTGATATGTTGGAGTTGTACTTGCTGTTTAACAAAAATTCAGATAGAGCGCTAGAACGTTACATTCAGCAATTTCCTGACCGTGATGTACCAGACCGTCGATATTTTTTAAAACTTTATCGAAGATTAAGAAGCAACGAAACAATTTTTTAAAAGGAGAGGAAAAAAAATTATTTCATATTATCACAAGAGATAGAAATAAATGTGTTGGCATATTTTCAGGTACATCCAAATAATTCTGTAAGGGCTTTGTCCAGAGAATCAGGTATTTCTCGTAGCACGATCCATAAAATTCTGGAAAAATATAAATATGTTCCCTTTAAATATCAACCTGTTCAAACTCTACTTTTGGGCGATTATCAAAGACGATTAACTTTTGCTCAATGGTTTATCAATGCTTTTGAAGAAAATCACAATTTCTTTAGACACATTTTATGGAGTGATGAATCTAACTTTTCTAATCGCGGGATGTTCAATAAAAGAAATAATCATTACTGGAGTCGTGAAAACCCATTTGCTGTTTATCCTTGTAATCCCCAACACCGATTTAGTTTAAATGTTTGGTGTGGTATAATCGGATCCCGAATTGTTGGACCATTTTTCTATCGGGGTTCTTTAACAGGAGAAAGATATGTGGTATTATTGACAGAAATTTTAGAAAATTTTCTGGATGAATAAAATTTGGTAGACAGACAGATCATTTACTTTCAACAAGATGGAGCGCCCGCACATAATCACCGTGACACAAGTGAGTTATTAGAAAGATTATTTGAAAATAGATGGATTGGCACAATTGGTCCTATTCAGTGGCTCGCGCGTTCACCTGACATGACGCCATTAGATTTCTTCTTGTGGGGAGCAGTAAAAAATCAAGTGTACAAACATAGATATACAACAGTGGATGAGCTTCAGGAAAGAATTTCCAACATCATTGACGACATCGACGGTAGGACAATTTTTGTATTTATTTTTATTTGTTTATTAAATTAAACGCTTTAATGAATGTGACGCTTTAATTTTCCATAGGTATATCAATTTCATGCCAACAAAGCAAAGATGAAGATTTCTTAGTAACTACTTTATTTAACATTTTTTTATAATAGTGTACTAAGACTTTTTTGTTCAGTTTGGAATTTCCTTTTAAATTGCAAAAAAATATACAGGGCGTTCCATTAAAAAAAATAATTTTAGACGAATATCTAGAGAACGCGACGCTCAATTGTTTTTCTGTTTTCACAATTGTGACCGCCATAAAAAATAGTACTACTTTGTCGATTTGACCGATTCTGTACCTCCAAAGATAACAAAGTTATCAGTAGTGCACACTTAAGTGTGAACACACGGTATACGTTTTTCGTCCATCGAAATTCCCAAATCACAAAAAAAAAACACAACGATTGATGAAATACTCTAAGCTCCAAAAATCAGCACAAGGCTTGTGCCATAAGGCAGCGGTAGGCGTAGAAATTGTTGCTTTTTATCGCTGATCTAACGTCGATCTGGCGTCGGGGATCAGAAAAACTTACACGGGAGAACTGCAGCGTCCTTATATAGCCTCGGTACGACAACAAACCCACCTTACGATAACGTGACGTCGAACGCCCAATTGGAGGGTGTGTTGCAACTGAATGCGAGTCATTAGATGACGAATGAGAGACTGATATTCGGAAGTATGCGCAGATGCTATTTTCAGAATCGGAAATAATACCATATGACAACTATACACGGGGATAAAAAAGAATCGGTACAAATATGAAATTATGTTTTTGAAGTGTAACAGTCAATAATACTTGAAAAAATTGACTTATACTTAATTATTGTTTTAATTCGAACCATAATAAATTTCTATTTTAAGCGTTTATTTATGTAATCCACTGTAACTACAGCTAAAATTATATCCTCCCAACAATCAGAAATGTAAATATAGCGAAAGGTATAATTTAAAACCTTGCACGATGAACAAGAAATCGAAAAACAAGAAAGAACCAAAATTAATCCCTCTGAGAAATGGTAGCAAATACACAATGTAACTTTAAACCCATCACACATCGTCCCAGCTCAATTATCCCATACCGTCTTCGTGCAACTCACTACATCGCTCTTGCTTGCATAACTACGCGATGTTCAGATTCTTCACCTATAAAATTAAATTAGGATTTCGTGCACGTATACGATTTGAACCACGGTTTACACTTAACGACTAAAATACAACGTAATGTATAGGACCGAAATGAAATGCGGAGAAGAAATACGTGATTTCAAACACGAGCTGTCGAGTAATAAATTATCTCTTTTAGTCGTCGGATAACCCCTACTTTGAACATCTCTGTTTCCAGTGCGCCAACGTAATGCTAGACTATCCGATGCACGTTATGAATGATGCACTTGACGGTAGAATTTGAAGGTGGACTTAAATCAGGCGGATTTAGGAAGCGCTTTTACACTTTTTAAAGATAAGATTGTATTAATAAACAGACTGAAGGTGGCTCAGGTTCGTTGTACTTTTCGAGAAATTTCTAAAAAATTTATAGAAGAAACGTTAAATGGATATGCACGTTCCTATTTTTATAGGTATTTAAGCGTGTGTTAATCTTAATGTTAGGCATTAATTAGAAAGGATTTTATCAGTGTTTTGGATTGCGTATGTCACTGAAGCAATTGAAAACTTACTGATGCAGTTAAACGTCTACTAGTTTTGATATCCAGAAGTTTAAAGTATCTATTAGAAATACGATTAATTTAAGGATATTTACCTAATTAAACTATCCTAATATTATAAGGAGAGAGTGTAAGTGTGTTTGTTTATCAATCTGTCCGAAGTAAACTCTAAGTCTATTGGACCGATTTTATAGTTTATTACGTTTTTAATAAGCTACAAAATTCCCAATTGACTTAGGCGTATCAAGCAGGAAAATTCACACATACCGCGTTATATCAGGTCGTACAGAGGGCTGAGCACGCTCTGTAAGGCAAGGAATGTGCACAGAAGCAGTTCCTTGCTTCCTTGCAAAGCATTTCGTTCCACATAAAAGTTCCGCAACATCAATCTCCAAAACATCGATGAATAAACGGGTTAATGAAACAAGCTCCAAGTGGACAGACTGCATGCTTAAAGAGAGATCAGTTTACGCAACCAACACGGGAGAAACACTGGCGGCTGAGGTCGCAGGATGGGGTTTTGTCTCTTCTGCTGTGGAACTTACAAGTAAGACTGGACAATGAAGAGCAAAATACGCAGATGATATTGTCATTCTGACTCAGGGTAAATTCAAAAGCTTGCAAGCTCACTTGCAATCGGCACCTCAGAAAATTAAAACCAGGATAGAGACAACACGTACGTTGACTAGAACAGTTCATGGAAAAACATGGGGGATAAAACCAAATATGTTGTATCGGACTTACATGATGGTGTTCAGACATATGATCACTTATGCATTTCCGGTATGATGAGCAACGATGTAGCAGCAAACTGGTATCACTGAACTCAGTAAGATAAAACGGCTTGCGTGTTCAGGAATAACAGGAGCCATGAGGACTACTCCTACACAGGCAACGGAATGCTTCCTAGATTACCCTCCTCTTAATTTGGTGATAATCAGGAGGCAGAAATGGGGCATTCAGATTATGAGAAATACCAAGTGGCAGATATGCAGCATTGGAACACAATCACATTGTCCATCATGTGGAAGGCAAGCTCTTGGGAATGGGATCAGACCAAGTGATTTCGATATAGCTATTTAACAGACATTTTCAGGTGGAAACCACGAATCGGATAAGCTTCAATCAATCCAAGTACAGAGCCAGGCTCGGTGAACTGATCTCGTTCACAGACGGATCAAAACCCGGAAATAGGACTGGGCTAGAATATACAGTAAGGTTAGAAATACAATGATCACAATTTCACTCGGAAAATATCTTTCAAGCAGAGGCGTACGCAATATTGCATTGTGTAACAAAAATCAATGAGATGGGTTATAAAAATTAACGGATCTGTATTGTAACACGCCAGGAGATACTGAGAACATTAATGAACCCCAGGATACAATTAAGACTGGTTTGGAAATGCATAGAGAGAACTGAGTAAAGGCAGGCAGCCGCAATAAAATTACTTTACTGTGGGTTCATGGACATTCGGGAATCTAGGGACATGTAAAAGCCGACGAGTTGTCAAGCTGTATTTATATCAAAGATGTCATTTTAACAGAACTTCACATGGTTAGATGGACGCTGTGACATTTGAGGATTGGTTCTCCTCATCATTTCTTCCGCACACCAAGCGGCAGAAAAGTGCTTATCGGTGATAATCTGGCGTCCCATTTTAATGATCAGGTTCTATCCAAGTGTGACGAAAACAATATATCATTTGACTGCTTAGTGCCAAATTCTACTCACATTTGCCAACCACTCGATGTAGCTTTTTTCAAATCGTTCAAGTTAGTGTGGCGAAATTTTCTGGCAGCTTATAAACTTAAAAGTCGTAATTCATCTGGAATTGCCAAAGAGGTTTTCTCGTCCTTATTAAAATCTGCAATAGAGAAAATAGATAAGGTAAATGCTCAAAGTAGAGACAAGCCTGGAGGTCAAGAGGTTTGTGTAAAAATAAATATAATAAATGGTTTTTATGCAACTAGTATATTTCCTATGAACCGTGACAAAGTTTTGGATAAAATTCCAGATTTAGATCATAACAAGGAGGTCATGGATACATTAGGTGAGCTGTTACGAGATATAAGAAATGGGGTTACGAATATACGAGAACTGTCAAAGAAGATAGCGACAATGACAATGAAGAATACCATGTTACAGCAGAAACTGAAAAACTGGAAGCGGCTGTTGATATTGCCTATTGTAATTCTTTCCATTGTCGTTCTTTTTCAATTTTTTTATTGGTGGGGTTATCAAATGATTCCCATTATACAACCACACAATATCTCATTTTTAGAATATAAAAAAAAACAAATATTAAACTTTTTAACTCAAAAAGTATTTTGAAACCTATCAATCTCGTCTCGTTTTAGGTATTTCATACAAACAGGTTGGTCGAATACGCCATCTGTACAAGGAAAACTTAACATAAAGAACTAAAATTCTTATATTTTGTTATGCATCGATTAAAGTAAACAGTTACTTCTTCCAATTTTCTGATCATCATCATCATAACTAGTCTTTTTTTCCTCATTCAAAATTAATACCTTCCATAACAACATCGATTGAAGATAAACACCAAGAACAGGAGGATCCGAGTACCTTATATGGCTCATTTTCATATAAACAACGCTTAAAGTCTCGATTGCGTTTATTTCTGGCGTTTCTTCGCGCGGCAAGTGTACATTTTCACACTCGTTACGGGCCGATCATTATGCATGATTTAGTGTTTATAGGTGTCTGTACTGATAATACCTTAAATGCTGTAGTTCCTCCGAAAGTCTCTTAATGATAGCCGTGTGTGCCGTGTGTATATTCTTCTTCTTCGTGATTAAAGTGATTATTTATGTCGCAGACCGATATATCTCCAAGATATGTATGTATATGAATGCGGAAAATCTGATGTAATATTTAGGACACGTGGACTTATATGGACAAGTGAAGATGAGGTGCAGTTAGGTGATGTTGGCACATGTGTCTCGTGTGAATTTAACATCTGGTAACCATTGTACGTACATAAGTATTGGTGTAACCGTCAGGTTCAAAACCATGAATAAACACGTATCGGTCAAAATATACCGAGTGTGCCATTAGTATGTCGTCGAATTTATCACGAAAACTACAAAAAAAAAATTACCAAAAAATTAAGAAATTAATAGACGTAACAATGTTTTTAGCATCACAAGATTTAGCTCTTCTGGGACACAATGAGACTTCAGATTCTTTTAATCGTGGAAATTATAAAGAATTACTTGAACTCTTTAGTAAATATGAACCTAGTTTTAATAGATTTGTTAGCAGTAATATTTTTTCGGGTACATCTAAATCTATACAGATACATTTTATCGAAAATTATAAACTGCATTAAATTTTGTGGTGCTTTAGAATTAGCATTACGTGGCCATTACGAAGGAAATGATTCGATAAATCCTGGTATATTTAAAGATCTTATCAATTTTTCGGCAGAATTAGATTTAGCACTCAGGGATCATTTGAATCAATCCACACTATTTAAAAGAACATCCAAAAACATTCAAAATGAATTATTGGACTGTATGCTTTCTGTGTGTCATGCACACATTAAATTGGTGCCTCAAAATTCGTGTCCCCGTCATAAGTGATGAAACAAGTGACATTTCAAACATTTTCCAAATGGTTATAGTTTTCCGTCATACTTTAGCAGACGGTACCCCTGTTGAAAGATTTTGGGGTTTTTTGAAACCTTCTGATCATGATGCTGTTGCGTTAGCTGCCTGTATTGAAAACGTTTTAAATTCTGTTTTAAAAAAATCTGATCAGCTAATTTCGCAAAGCTATGACGGCGCAAGTGTTATGAGTGGCGTCCACGGTGGTGTGCAAAAACTCATCAAAGATAAATTCCAGTATGCGTATTATATTCACTGTTACGCACACCAAATAAATTTAATAATGTCACAAGCAACGAGTATAAATACAAATGTTCGCATCCTTTTTTCCGATCTGAGTGATATCACGAATTTCTTCTCCAATTCTCCCTAACGAGTTTCTGTATTAGATGAGATCGTTGGAAGTAGAGTTCCAAATGCATCTGCTACAAGGTGGAATTTTAAAATTAGAACTGTTAACACTGTTTATGAAAACAGAGAAGCCCTTATCGAGTGTATGGAGAAAATACAATCAACGTCCAGACAATCGGATACCATCACAAAAGCTGGTGCCCTTTTAAGATTATTGAATGACCCCAAGTTCGTTTTTTGGCTGACAGTTTTTCATCGTTTAATGCCTCATTTTAATATAGTTTATTCTCAGCCGCAAAAAAGAACTGCTGATTCTGTGACCATAAAAAATGTATTGCAGAGCTTGAAAAAAACAAAAAGAAAGGGAAAATATACACACTATCAGAGACTCCGAACTAGACGACATTGATGTGAGTCACTCTAGGAAAAGAAGGAAGGTAGATGAAAGAACCTCTTATGTTTCCACGACTGTTCAAGCTAAAGAAGTGTGCGACACCATAATATCAGAAATAAAAAGAAGGTTTTTGTTTACAGGTCATTTGAAAGTGGCTAATTTGTTTTCGGTGGAGAATTTTGAAGTATATTCTTCGAATTTTTCCATCCAACATTTAGATTCAGCAATTTCCGCCTTTCCATTTTTAGACAGATACAAATTCAAGACAGAGTTGGAAGTAATTTACAGAAGAACAGATTTTAGGGAGGTCTCCGGAGCAGTCCATCTACGTTTTTGATAGAAAATAATTTTCAAGAAGACTTCTCAGAGACCTTTCTTATGCTACTCGCAATTGTAACCATGCCCATGACAACTGCAGAAGCAGAACGTTGTTTCTCAACTTTGAAGCGCATTAAAACTTGTTTGAGAAGTACTATGGCCCAGGATAGGTTAACTGCTCTCGCAATGTTGTCTATTGAGAAACAAATGATTCAAGATCTTTCAAACTTTAATGAATTGGTTATTGAAGAATTAATATTAACAAAGTTAAAGAATTTTTACTTTTACTGTATATGCTTACCTGAATCTCAATATAATAATGTTGTAACATAGTTTATGCTTGATAAAGAGCATATTTCATATCGAAGAAAATTCTCATTTGATTATAAATTCCCCTCATTTATTATACAACAATGGACGGAATTAAAGGTTACTCCATGCGGCGTCCTTTGAAGAGGACGATCACCTGAACATAATAATTGTCGGTGCATAACCCCACCAAAGGTGTAATATTTCATCTATTAGATGCGCACGGTACTTAACAGCACAAGATAAATATTCTGGCTTGCGGTGTAGAGGTCATACATTATATAAGCATCGTACTTATAATATATGGAGTTTTATGTGTATCGGTACTACAACTGACAATTATGGTAAAAGCAAAAGTTTAGTGTCTTCGTCATAATTTATTGGCAAGAGCTATTTATTACTAGAGAAATTTATATATATACTGACTTCCAGAAAAATTGCAACACCTAGAAGCTGTTTAACGATTTTATTGAAATTTTCAGAAAACGTCTATTTCTATGAAACAAAGTTATGATTAAGTTTTAAAAACAAAAGAACAAAAGCTTTAAAAGTTTTTTCAATAATGAGTTGCTCCGCCACGATTTGTAATGCACTCATCTAGACGCCTTGGCATGCTATTAATCAAGTGATCTATAGCTGCTTGTGGTATATCGTCCCAAGCTTCTTGAATCCGTTGTTGAAGATCGTGTAAATTATCTGGAGGGTGCGGTAAATTACCTATTCGCCTACCAATCATATCCCATACATGTTCAATGGGCGACAAATCAGGCGACCGAGCAGGCCATGGGAGGACGACAATGTTAGATTCTTCCAAAAACCGTGTTGTAGCCCTTACCGTATGAGGGCGCGCATTATCCTGCTGGAAAATGGGATTTTGCAGCCCCTGAAGATATGGAAGGCCAACTGGTTGTAGCACATTAGCAATGTAACCAGCTGCGTTAAGGTTGCCGTCAATAAAGACCAAGGGTGATCTGCTACCATAACATATTGCACCCTATATCATAACTCCTTGAGTGAGGGCTGTGTTGCGTTCCACAAAAAATGTTGGATTTTTACGTTCTCCGCGCATCCGTCTGACTCTCCTACGACCATCGTGGGCCCACAAGCAAAATCGGGACTCGTCACTAAACACAATTTGATGCCATTCCTGCGCCCAATTAACCCTTAAGTTGCTCCACTCTAGTCTGCGTAGACGGTGAAGTGGTGTAAGAGGAAGACATAAAAATGGACGATATGAACGCAATCCATAAGATCTTATCCGGCGATAAACAGTTGACATTGACATTCTGAGTCCTATACCTCTCATCCAATCATTTGCAATTGATCGAGTTGTTGAAAATCTATCTCTTGTGGCCAAAAGTCTTAAGCGACGTTCTTCGCGATCTGTAGTCCTTCGAGGACGTCCAGATCCACGGCGACGATGTTGAACCCCTTCCTCGGACCATTTGGACCAACACCTCAATACCGTTGAAACATTTCGGTTTACACGACGAGCAATTTCTCTTAGCGAAAGTCCGGCCTCTCTCATACCAATAATACGGCCACGTTCAAAATCACTTAATTGGACAAAATGTTGATGCTGACGTACTCTCGGCATTGTTATCAAGTGCAGAATGAAATTGTGACGTAACAACAACAATTTGCAAACTTGACAGTTACTAAATGGTCTAATACTTCAAATTTATAGTTACTATGTGCTATGGAAACAACCTGCAAAAAAAAAAAACCACTGGCTAGATTTTATTCAAATTTTAATCATCAATTTGTTTACTGAAAATAAACGTTTCCTGAAAATTTCAATAAAATCATTCGACAACTTCTAGGTGTTGCAATTTTTCTGGAAGTCAGTATATATATATATATGACTTACGATTTTCTATAACAAAAGTATTTTAGGTTATGCATTTGCTAAATGTCATCTGTCAAATGTCAAAAAGTGTTAATAAATGAAAGTAGTCCCAGTTGTGCTTTAAACTGTTTTATATTATCTACAAAATGAAAGGATGAACAGCTGATTCCAGAACAATAGGCGCATTGAATTTTATTACTGGAATCCCTACGAATATCAATTCACGTTCTCGCTGGGATATCTTTATAACTCTTAGTGTTTATTGCTTGTTTACAGCACCTCCTCCAGATTAAGTCGTCCAGTGATGAGAAATACTGTATCGCATTAAAATTTTACGACTATTTTTATGACAGTATTAACCCGCTTTTAGGTTTTTTTTTTTAAGTTCTATTCACATTTTTTTTTTATATATCCTTCATGTATCGCAACTATATGAGTTATATTAAAATTAGGAAGAATTAAACAATTGGAATTATTAAATCAAACTTGTCTGGATTTTAAGATAGGATTTGCTTACTTTATGGGTTGCCATGGGAGACCACCGGCGAACGATAAATAACTGTCCGGGTCCTCCTTCAAAAACACATGTTGCTTACTATGCCTGCTCGGAATTAAAGAGAAAGAATATGTGGGTGCAGGTAGACAAGTCATCGCGCGTTGCCTGGAATCACAAATTTACAAATAATGCGGGCTCTCATGACTTCGTATGGACCGTGTAGCATAATAAAAATATGAGAGTCACGCTTCTTGCGTGATCGCCGGTGTGAAATTTAATAGTAGAGCGAGGCAGATGTGACGGGCCCACTTCCACCCTCTGATTTATCGATGCAAATAAAGATCGAGTTTCAAAGTAAATACTGCCGTTTCCAGAAACTATTGTCTTGGTGTTCGTATCAGAACCGATTGTCAATGGTTTAAACATTATTAGTGAGAAAGATTTTTAGGTTACCAGCAGTTGCGGCTCGTCAGGCGAGGTTACGGAGGCTAAGCCTCCCCTATTATTTTTAATAAAATAAGTAGCGTTTATTATATATTAAAATAATGTTTAAGCATCGGTTATTTACTAAAATAAAGCAATTTTGCAAAAAAATATATAATCAATAGTATATTTATTCATTATTTAATTTAAAAATGCAAACAAATTTCCAATAATGCGCAAAATTTTACTGTACGCACTATAATAGCAAGCGAGGAGGCTACCCACAGATTTGGCTCCGCGCCGATGATTAATGCCATGGCTGAAAGCATTGCGTCTCTGTAAGTGCACGTGCACTTTATACGGCGAATACGTATGGTTGGAGGCTTGCCGCCGCGGTGAGATCCTACCCGATCGGCATGTTATCGTGCGTTATCGGTCGTAAAACGTTTCTACGCAACTGCCCATGCGACTCCCAGCTCCCAGTACTAATAACTTAAGAAGCGTTGGGTGAGTTTTCTTAGGTTACGCACACAAAATGGATAAAATGAACGAAATTAGAATTTGCCAAGATATTGTCCACTGGTTGGTAAGAAATTTTAAGATAAGTAAGAAAGATTTCACTCTCAGCTCCACGTGGTTCTTGCTAGACAATAAAATATATTTTATTTTTTTTTCAATTTTTATTCCACACTTACAATGCTACAATAGTAACTATAAAAATATAATTTATTGACCGAGAAGGGTTACTTAGGCTACAGCCTCCCTTAAACAAAAGGTCACGAGCCGCCACTGGTTACCAGAAACATAAATTTAATGTGTTCCATGTTGCTTTTCTCGCTATAACTTGATCCTGGACAGTAGCAATGTATAAATACTTCAGTTTCGACAAATCAGTTTTGCGTCTATAACCAGGCTTTGTGAAGTTATTCTGTCACCAAATCTTATTCAAAAATATCCTTGTATTAGAATATTTTCAACCTTACTTACGCAGCCAACACCCAGTCTTTTATATTACACGATTCTGTAATCGCTCTAGTTTTAATTGAGCCGTCTGCGTGCCTCCTGTTTAATCTACAGACGAAAGCGGTTCTACCGACACCGTGACTTCTAAAAGCCGTAGCGGGTTCCAGCACGTATCAATTAATTATCAACAGGTACGCGGCCGTCCAACTAATGCGTGGGGAACGCAAGAAATGAAGGGAAAACGAAGCTGCGATAATTGAAGCGAAAAATAAATCATACTTTATCGGCTGTTTTATCGACAGAGTGACCGGCTTGGTTTTACGATGCGCTTCTGGGCCTGTCTCGCTGCCAAGATATCGCTAAGACCTAAAAGAATGGACGTATGGTAATCTGTATGGCGGTCAACTTAAAGACTGCCAATTAGCAGAAGTGCAGGACGAATTAAGGAGGAATGGGTCTCGAGCATGTACAGTCAAAGACGAATATAATGGTAACAAATTAAAACCAAATAGCTCTTATAAATTGGTGGTAAGGTCACTTTGGAATCATGGCAAAGATAAATGAAACATTAAGCATTTTTTTTTGTTACATTATTCCTAAC
Source organism: Cetonia aurata (assembly GCA_949128085.1). Classification (NCBI taxonomy): domain Eukaryota; kingdom Metazoa; phylum Arthropoda; class Insecta; order Coleoptera; family Scarabaeidae; genus Cetonia; species Cetonia aurata. The sequence goes on along the minus strand of OX421884.1, from coordinate 5,098,969 downwards.
GACCTTACAGATCACTCCATGTACGTCAAAATATTTTTTCTAATTGGATGTTACAATAAAGCTAACATAAACGACGACGCAGTGTGATAATGAGTTATTAACGCACTGGTAATATGGGCATAGGCGGTCTACAGTGCTTCTACATCCTTCAATTAAAGGAGTATATGAACATATTTCTTTCGTCAAATCTATAATCCTACAATTTATTGTGAGCCATCAGAACGTAATTTAAAATAAACGTTTGGAAACCTACCTTTCCACTTTAACGGTAGTTGAAAGCACTCTAATGCAAAATTACAATTTTCTAGACGATATGCAATGAGGAAATGCAAAGCTAAAATTACACCGCTATATATTTCCTCAGATTTTTACTAAGGGCTAATATCCTCTTAGAATTATAGTGTATTAAGCTAAGATGGTTATTTTGCGTCGATTGCAACGCATTTATTCCAGTAACAACAAAATGGGTTTATTAAGACCGGAATGGTTTATAGTAATTTATTATAAACTGCTTAATGCTAATTCCCGTCGCGTAAATTGACACATTTAAAATCGACGGGCATAATATCTGCGATAATTAGATTTGGGATTGTATGCGTGCTTCACATTTACACACATATATTTCTCGTATTCCGCTTGGGATATCCATTTAATTACCGAAGTATTTACTATTTACTACAGTATCACGTCTGGCGTCCGATTCTGTCAGTATGAGCAGCGGGGAAACGTAAAAGTTCCACTTCTGAACGACGAACGGCAAAGAGAAGGAAGACCATGAAATTAAGGCTAGTCAAAGGGACATTGATGGCGTGAAATAAAACGCGCGCGGCGCTTTTATGGTCCTGTCGAAATGACTAGCGTCCATCACGCGTTCTCCCGACAAACAGTCGCGGCGTAGTCGTTTGTTTCTTCATTTTCTGACGTAGTCTGTTCAAAAACGTACAATACCGTCCAGGGAAGTTGGGCCAAGTACAAATGTTTAAAGAAAACAGAAAATAAAAGGCAACAAATTGCGCCATGCATCTGCATGATATTGTACGGCCACTAATCCATATAATTAACCGTTGCTTTTCCGAAGGAGTTTTCCCGAAAGCTCTGAAAACTAGTAAAACAATTCCAATTTATAAAAAAAGGTAATAAAAGAGGCGCAAAACTAATTACCCACCCATTTCAACACCATCTGTATGTGGAAAAATTATTGAAAAAGTGATAAACGCGCGATTAATTAAATATTTATTTAAAAATAACTTAATTCTTTTCTCAGGTCGGGCCTATTTCGGGAAAATCGGCATCCTCTGCCATCCATAACGTCTTGGATAAAGTTTACAACGAGTTAGATAATAAACATATTGTAACTGGAATTTTTTTCGATTTATCTAAAGCGTTCAATGTAATCATAGAGATGACATTTGAGCATAGCTGTATGTATAAATTCAGTAACACATTTAATTCAAGCAGAAAAGTAAGAAAATACAGCTATACTCAAAAGTAATAGATATCTCTATGATTTACCATTAATTTCGTATTATTATTTTCGTAACAGTTTTTATAGATACTTTTCCTAGATCTATCAAATTTTTATGCATGTTCACGTTTCTGAGATATCAGTTTTTTTACGCACTGAAAAGAGTATTGCAACTGTATTAAAAGCTTACAGGAATGCGACAAATTATTAAGACTCTTTATTAAAGTGCTATTTATAACATTTATTTATCGCATTTAAATGAAGAGTTTTATTTTGTACTCACTTTACTTTGATTATTGGCAAAAAATATAGGTGTCTAATACATTTGAGCATATCTGTATGTACGGCCAGAATATCGTTGAAACTTGAAGCGAGCAACGTGGTAAAAACATTTAACTCGTCGAATGCCAGTATAACATGCGGGGTTCCGTAAGGCTCTGTTCTTGGGCCCACGCTGTTTTTGATTTATGTGAACGACTTATTTTCGTGGACATTGCCGCAGTATGCCGATGATACAAGCTGAATCGTGTCCCACAATACCCGCGACGACATTTCTGTTTTGGTTGATTCAATTGCCGCTGAGATATCTAGTTGGAAGGTAGGAGTAAGGAGTAAGTAGGTTGGAAGTTAGAAAGGTGCTTGATAAAAGGGAGTCAATGGATTTACACATTAGTGGATTTACCGCCTGAGGTATTGTGCCATTCCTATTGCAGAATATTCCAGGGCAACACTTTAAATATCGATTCATCGGTCCATAACACATTCTGCTACTGTTTCACCGTCCAGTCCCGATGTTCTCGGGCCCACTGTAGCCTTTTTAATCGGTTACCCCCCTCCCTCCATGTGGAAATGGCTTACCAGTTGCCACGCGACCGTGCAAATTTCTTTCCGCCAGCCGGCGTCTGACCGTGATAACTGGAATCGGATGCTGACGTCCGCGATTTCCCTTTTTCTGATGCTGTTTTTCTATGATTTCGATTGCATATTAATTGTAGAAGACGATCATATTCTAGAGTGATTATTAGTAATGCGACTGGGCGGTCTGGTCTTCCACAGGGCCTGTTTCTTGAAATTGGCGAATGGTGTATTTTACTAGATTTAGCCTTTCATCGATTTGCCTACTGGAGAGGAGTGGAGATGCCATAAAAGCTTTAGCTGCCAACAGATTAAGATTATCCGGTGCAAATGTGGTTTTGTGTTGCTGGTCACAAAATATTAAATATTAAATTTTCTGTGCCTAATATTTATTGAAATTGTAAGACTGTTTTAGACAAATACATATTAAAATTATCATCGTTGAATGCAATAAAACTTTTCTAAAATTATCTCTCTTGGCCAAACTTCCGTGAACGGTAGTGTATGTGGATATATATATATACATATATTTTTTAGAAGAAGGTGCGCATATATAAGTGGATAGTCGAACATATCCGTTCTGGGGTCGTAAATCGTAGACGAACGAGTCGTGATTAGACTCTGCTTCCTGGGTAGATCGACTTGTGTGGGCATGATTAGGTCTATGGTCTAGGTAATATACAGTAAAACGTTTCAATGGTGGACCAAAATCTAATCTTAGATTTTTGCTTATCTATTGGAGATACATCCCGCACAATATAAAACTAATACAAGATGCCCTGATAAAAATTGTTGTCTAAAATTTCCATCTTGATCATTGGTTACTTGATACCTTAATGTAAGTTGACAATGTGACGTATAAATACTTTTTTGTAGCTAAAACGCGCTACTTACTGGATGTATGTTTACATTTTAACGAAATTTAACACATGGAAATTACAACCTTACCATGTATATATTTTTCAACGAAAACATCGCATTATTGTTGTGAAAAATTAATCATTTGCTCAATTCAACTACCATTACTTCGTAACCAGTAGAGAGAGACAGCCATAGTAACATAAGCGTATGTCATTCGTTGTAGTCCGGGAGGCAGCAAATCCAAAAGTGGTAGTAAGTCGTCTGATTTTGATATCGATACTTGATCTCATACAACTAATCAGTGAAATGAACGTCATGATATTTTCAAAATACTCCTGTAATATGACACTGAAGTACTGAATGACGTATGCCGATTGAAGATGTTACATGACCCTTCTCTTCTGGTAATAGTTGTATATTTATTTCCACAGAGTATGTTTAACAAAAATTGGAAATTTGGAAATAAAAATTTTGGGGAAATTATTAGGAGCTGTGATAATAACAGAAGGTGACTGGTGAAAACGCACAAACAGAGCGGTAATAAAAATAACGCTAAAGGTGCGAGCACAAAGGACGAGGTGATTAGGTCATGTTCCTCGAATTCCGAAATAAAGGATTGTTAAAAAAGTTTTATATGAAGGAGAAGGTGTTAGACGGGGAAGTGGAAGATCAAAGAAAAAGTTGCTTGAGGAAGTGAAAACAGATATAAGTGAAAAGAATTAGGAAGATATAGCGAAGGTCTGGAAAAAGTGGAAACAAATAATGAAGAAACTAGAAGTTAATGGTCTTCAAGGCACTAAAATATTTATATATGCTTAAAGACAAAACAGTTCCTATCTAATTAATATTTGTTTCCAAAATTATTAGAATCTAAATAAGAGCCCTGAAATATAAAAGATTATTAGGTGTAAACGAATATTTCTTTTCCTCTAAATAAGCTGCTTTGTATGTCCTTAATCAAGTCAACATCGTCTCCAATAACAAACATGCACAAAGTTACGACGTATGCAACACAATTTGCCACGATATCTTGCATCCTGATCGGTATAGTGTCGCGATAAACAATAGTTCAGACGACAAGAACATACCGAGTCGCCAATCGAATAGAATCTATGTTTTATAAATAACCTACGTATGTGTGTTTCCACTTTGGCTTCCAGAAGCGGAACGGGTATCAAATCCAAATATGAAAACGACGCAATCTTTCACAGACCGTTTATTAATAACAAACACCGACTTAATGGAATCTTTGACCCGGCCCATACCATGCTTTTATCATAGTAAATTGTGTTCGTTGCATGTCGTATGTCTAAACGGCAAATTCATAAGGTATCCTTTTATCATCAGTAAAAGTGCATAAGTTTGTCTTATCGTCGATATAAACCTACACCGTTGGCGCTGCTCGGAGTTGCCAGCGTAAACATTGGTCGTCCATTAAAGTCGCGCCAACTTGGAAGACAATAAAATTAATTGGTAATTTCGCGAAAGCAGTTTACGTTATCGCCGGAAAGCAGCCGCCGGTTTGGCAGGCGTATAAAACGATTGCCGGGATACGGACAGACAGGAAACGTTTGTTTAATTTTTAGCTTTACATGCACTGAAATTGTGCGTATTGCACCGCTGCACTATATTTTATGTTTATAGTGACACGTGAATGGCACATGCTGATGTCTGATAGATAAGGAACTGATTTTAGTGTTTGTCTCTTTTTATATACAAACATTTACAGAGATTTTAATCGCTGTTTATGCTATAAGAAGGCGCCAGATAGGTACTATAACATAAACTGACAACAAAGAAGCAAAGTAATCATCTAAGTATGCGATTGTAGACAAAAGTCATGATATACGTAGCAGATCTAGAAACCTTAGATATGCAATTACAATTGATGAAACATAAACCGATTTTAAGAAAAACAGGAATCATAAAGCACTAATTTAGATTTAAATGTAAACGACACCAACAAATCTTTTTCCCTATTTCGCGCATACAATGTGTTATTTTGTATTGTGTTGCTGAAACGCAAGACGCCGATAATTTTTCGACTTGTTGCATTGACGTACAATGGCCGGTACAATAGATTTTCCCAACGCGTCGACGATTGGAGGTAGAAATCAAGCATTTACACACACGTCTAATTCCAAATTACTTATTTTTGAGAACCATAATAGCTGCCCCTTATAATCCAATAAATGTTTATTCTAGAAATTAATTAAACCGACGCGCTGGCACCTGCTTACAATCGACCAGTCATTATTAACACTTTTATCAACACGTCGACTGCGTACACACTGTATAATTTCATTGCTGCAAATGTAATATACATTTTACGTTGATCGGTATCGCTTGCAAATTTACGAAAGTTGTTTAGTCTCAGTTGTCGATCAAACAAATAAAAAATTGCCGCCGCGTTCGTGAGTTTATACACATTGAGCAGCCCTCGGATTGTAAAACAATCTGTGTGCTCTGTTTAAAAGAAAAGCGTTGATTGCAGCTAATAAAACATTATTGGTGCGACGAAAGAAGGTTTTAAGATGATATGGTATTCCGTTGGTAAGCATTAATTGCTGCACAACTCAGTTGTAATCAGATAAATCATCATACACAGGGCAAAAACAAAATGAGAATTAAATGAAACACTTTAAAAATTAAAAGCATTTTAGATGAATTGAATGTGTAGTTCACGCTCAGAATTACAACAATAGTTTAGTAAATAACATACGGGATATACATATCTATTTAGTATTTTGACGGATATATTAATTTGTACAACTGATGATGTTATCTTAGCACGTAGTGTAAAAATTAAACCTATTTTGAGAGCGATGTTTATTCATTTTGTGTTTACAGTCTATTAGTGTACCGGTAACTCATTGTCAGTGTATCGGTATATATTCTTTTCTTGCGGAGTTTAAAATTGCGAAAATTTGTGAAAAAAATGGTTCAGCTGAGGTTGTTAGTAATTATCGTCCAAAATCTATTTTAAGCCCTCTTTTTGCGAAGATTATAAATAAAACTGTTGCTATTAGATTTATTAAATATGTAGATGACAAAAAACTAATTAACAGTAATTTGGTTTTAAAGAAGTAAATCGACAGCTTCGGCAATAGATCAACTATATGCAAGCCTAGACGCTGGTGAATCTTGTGTTGGTTGCTTTTTGGATTTAAGTAAAGCCTTTGATTAAAAGCAATTATTTTAATGAAATTGGAATGTTATGGAGTAAAGGGAGGGTTAGAAGTAAATGGAGTGAAATCACATAGTTATTATTAAAGAGGGGTGTGACGCAGGGGTGTGTCTTGGGTCCGTTGTTGTATATTCTGTATATTAATGACAATAGCCTTATGTTTGCTGATGACAAGTCTTTACTTATAACAAGTATGAATAAAGATGCCAACGATTCATTGAAGAATATAAACTCATATTTTCGAAGAAATAATCAGCAATAAACAAACAATAAAGCTACTTTTGTAGACTTCGGTGCTACTAACCGTGCAAAAGATTTCTCCCATTACATCAAAATCAATAATGCCAGTATTAGAGAAGTTGACAATCCCAAATTGCAAACTGGAAACCAAATATCGGTACTTTACGTAATAAATTAAACAGCATTTGTTTGACTCGTTCCATATTGAGATAATATCTTAGCATTGATACTCTGGAAATTTACTGCTTTGCTCACTTTCGTTCATTAATCTCAGATGCACTTATTGCCTGAGTATCGCATCCGATTCAGATAATTTTCAAACTTCAGAAGAAGGCCATACGTATTATGTGTGGCATTGCACCTCGTTCTAGTTGCTGACCTTTATTCAGGGAATTGCGAATTATACCTTTATCGTCTATTTTTATCAGTTATCCATATTTGTTAAAAATATTTATCAGGAACTCAGTAATATCATTCATTACCATAATAATACTAGAGGTATGTATATATATACTCTAGAATTCTCTCGGTACAGACTATTTTTTTCTGAACGTAACCTGAAATATGTCGCAACCAAAGCTTATAACAAATTGCCGATTAGTTACAAAGAAATGCCACTGGTGAATTGGCGATTCAGTGTACCGATACATTGGTGTAGCGATGTGTTGGTTTATTGATGTATCTCTGACTTGGTATATCAGTGACTTGATGCACCGGTGATACTAAACACTAACCAACATTTTAGATGTTTTTCCACTAAAATTTTGCTTTAGTAAAGAGGTATTCACTCTTAGAAAATTTAGATATAAAAAAAAATAAAAACACAGAAAGCTATCTGTTACCAGTATAATTTATCATTATTACCAACAACAACATGTCTCGAATGATCTTTTCGGAATTGTAAATCGACTCGATAATATAATGGTGGCGGATATCACGCATTCTGCGCTTTGATGCGTCGGCAGCGTCATGCAAATGAGTCTTTTTTTCTCTCGCAAAAACGAAGCTCGAAGCATCTCCCTCGATCATTGTTATTCCATCCTTCCTTAAATCTCTTTTTCTCTCTAAGGTGGTAGTGTTCCATTGAAACATTACAGGTACATCGAACCGCGTAGTGGGGGTATGGTAAACAACGATCATGTGTGCTCGTGTGACGGATGAATTATCGCAATGAACTCCAAATTATACTCTGCAAAAGGGAAAACGGCCAGGTGAATTATTGGGTATTTAGACAATATTTATAGATGAAAAATTTGCAACGCAAGAACTGGGCGTCGTAAATTACTGCTCATGGATAATGCACAATGTATATAGGTACTTACATCCATAAGGCGACAGGTTTAGCTATTGTGAGGAGGGCTACCACCTCTGTCCGGTACAAAGTGGTATTATATTGCCTTCTTACAAATGGGTTTAAAGTTTTTATGCGATTTAATACCGACTCTAGCCTAATATGGGAAAGTATTAGATGCGTTGTCGTCTTGAACTATCTAATTTCTTATATGCATTGTAAAAATATTGTGTAGATACTACTTACTACGATTTTATAGGTACATAACTTTAAACTACGTTGTTATTTATGAAATTATACAACGATCGGTGCCACTTTATAAATCTCCAAGTAGAAAATTTCCACCATGGTACGACTTTACTATTAAAAGAAATATTAAGCTTAAGGAATACAGTCAACCCTCCTATAACGCGGTGAGTGCGTACCGCGTTATATGGAAACCGCGATATAAGAAACTCGGATTTAACCGTATAAACCAGGCTAATTCGTAGCGCGTTCTATGGAAACCGTCTACCGTGTTGTATGGAAACCGCGCTATAAGAAACTCGGAATTAGTACAAACCACATCATTCGTACCGCGTTATATGGAGACCAATAAATACAAAAGACAAGATAAATTATAAATTATTTTTATGGAATTGAAGAGTTCATATAAGGATTAATAAAAAAATTAAACAAAAACTAAACTAAAAGACTGTTTTCCAACAAAAACAAGAAAGACTTTTGTAAAATTATTTTTTTTCAACACTCATTCTCGCTGTCACATATGAGTCGCCTAACTGGTCTTCTTTTAATGAGCAAAATGTCTTCCTCACTTGGTTCTTCTTGACATTGGTTTTTGATTGTAGCTTTTTTTTCTAACTCCACTAAAACCTCTCTATAGGGAGCTAAGCAATTTCTTAACTCTCTTTTAAACTTTGCGCTGCGCACCGTTGAACGATTAGTAATTCTTTAGCCAAATTTAGCCCTTTTTTCACATCTTGTAAATCGAGATTTGGCACCCATTCGTTTTCCTTATTTTCGTTAACTAATGCATTTGAGGTGGGTGCATCAATTAATTCCATCAGTTCTTCCTCATCTAAAGTTTCTTCCCCGAGTACTAGTTCTCTTACATCCTGATGGTTTACTGCAAATTCTTCATTGCCTAAACGAGAATGTTTACTATTTCTGTAACTGGGAGTGAAATTGTAGAATCATCTTGTATTGCTTGAACCATTTGAGGTAAAAGAGGTTTCCAACACGCATTAAGCGTTGATGGTTTAATATCCGCGCAAGCCGATGACACGGTTCTAATACAATCTAAAATAGAAAATTCCATCCACACTTGAGTAAGAGTTTTATTTTCACTATTTTCTAATCTGTCGAAAATGGTTTGGAAAAGTTGGCGTGTGTAGTACATTTTTAAAGTTTGAATGATTCCTTGGTCCAAAGGTTGTATTAATGACGTGCAGTTAGGAGGAAGGAAAACAATTTTCACATTTGGATGATCCAGTTCTATGTTGTGGCAACCAGCATTATCAAGAACCAATAAAACTTTGAAATACAATTTTTTTTCCATCGTATAGGGTTTCACTGCCGGGATAAACAATTATAAAACCAATCCTTAAATAAATCTTGAGTCATGCAAGCTTTCTTATTAGATCGTCAGAATACAGGCAATTAGGTCTTATTAATGTTTTTCATTACACGGGGAGTTGAAGAACGATTTATTATCATTGGTTTTATCATCAGGCTCCCTCATAGATTGCTGCACACATAAAGGGTGATACGTTCTTTTGAAAGTTTAAACCGCCTAAAATTTTTCAGAATGAAGGTCCTAGATGGTAGCTTTTTCCAATATAATTCTGTTGAACCTAAACCGCGCTGTAAGAGTACCGCGTTATGGGAGGGCTGTCGCAATTTCAGCTCCGCGTTCTATGGAAACCGCGTTCTGAGAGTACCGCGTTATAGGAGAGTTGACTGTATTACTTTAAAAGATGGAGAAACATAAGTCTGAAACTTACTATAATGAATTTAAACGGCTACGTTCATTAATAAAGGATCAAGTAAGATCTGCTTGTGAGAACTATTTATCTAGAATGGAAATTAACATCGCAGAGAACGCTAAACTTTTTTGGCACTTTATAAATACTAAACGTGGCACTTCCAGAATTCCTGGTAGCTTGAACTACAACAATACAGTGGTTGATACTCAATTAGATATAGTGAATGCTTTTTCCGAGATATTTTCAAGCGTATATCGTACTGCTCAATCTCTGCCTAACTCTTTAGAATCCAACAATACAAACTCTTATCCACTATTATTGTCTACTGTAACTGCAGATGATGTATATCGCAGCATTAAGAAAATTAAACGTGACATGACTTCTGGTCATGATAATTTGCCAGGATTTCTGGTGCACGATGGTGCGTCTGTGTTTTGCCAGCCACTAACAATAATCTTCAACTTAGCTATCCGCACCTGCACTTTTCCTGATTTATGGAAGATAACTAAAATAACGCCTGTTTTTTTAAGAAGGGAGATACTACAGACATACACAATTACAGACCCATAAATATTTGATGCAACTTTGCTAAGGTATTTGAGACTATTTTGCAGCTGTCATTTATGGTGAAACCCTTTCTGTCTGTTCATCAACATGGTTTTGTATCTGGACGTTCTACCCTAACTAATTAGCCGAGGTTACTCAATTCGTTGGTGGGGCGCTTGAAAGTCGTCAGCAAGTGGATGTATTGTACACTGATTTTGCAAAAGCTTTTGATACTATAGACCACACATTACTACTCCAAAAACTATCTGGCATGGCTTTTACACCTCGGGTTACCGACTTAATTACTTCTTACTTACAGAAGCGCACCTCCTACGTCTCTTACAATGGGTATAACTCTGAATCTTTCATAGCGTATATAGGTGTTCCGCAAGGATCTCATTTGGGTCAAGTCAATGGTGTATAGCTACCGATATTCATCAATACATACACGTACAGATAGTTAAAAATGTGGCAATAACCGGCAGTGTCAAAATCAATGGATGGGTAGAAGACGCGTTTCTTTATTTTATAAGCATCCAATAATGGGTTATGAACAGGTTCTCCAATATGGAAACTTTATCCTTGGATTATTGGAAAATTTGTAGTTTTTATTTTTAAATGATGATTAACCACCATAAAAAGGTTTTTATGGTGCATTTGTGTTGCAAAATCTATTGGTGGAACTATTGGAAGAAGTTCCGTTGAATGTACGTCGACAAATGTGGTTTCTTCACTTAATTCGGCAACATTTAGATAATGTGTATAATAGTTCGGTTATAAACATTAAAAAAATCTAAGATCCTAATTATTTTTAAAGTGCAATTTTGTTCTGACGAAATTCATTCCGATAAACTATAATATAATGATATCCTAGGTACCTAATATATGATGTTAGAACGTCCACGGCTTGCAATATTTTAATCAATTCTAGTACGTCGTGGACGTGAAACGAACTACACCGTCTGGTTTTAATAGCGACGTGTTTAGACTGGGTTCCACTTAATTGCCTTCGCATGTGACGATGCCGTTTAACAATGAAGGGTTTTCTGAGAAAAAGTAAACTTTCAATATACATATGTGTAGATATTAGCCGCATAACGTCTCTGATCACTTTCAATACGAATTGCTTATATTAATATTATACAGGGTGTCTCTGAAATAAGAGTACAAAATATTAAAAATGGGAAACCCAAATTATACTGAATAAGTATCTAAAAATTCGTACGCCAATTGCAATATCGAATATACAATTAAAAACTCATTGAAACGTCACGAATGTGCCGCCCATGGATCCACTATCTGTGTTTATACTATATCTTAAGGTCATTTGTAAATACAGCTGTGATATACAGATAATCATTGTATGCAGCTGATACGAGTCAACGAATCCAATATTATTACGTACGCGAAATTTAAAGCAAATTTCAAAGAAGATATTGAAAGTAAAATGTGGAATCTATTAATGAATAACTCTATTCACTTGTGCGTAATCTGATCAATGACAGCTGTCTGAAATAAACATCATTGTTAAAAGTTGATATTTGATGTGACGAAGGTAATGTGCGTAATTATTTCTTTTTTTCTCTTTCATAATCAATTGTTACACATCAATTGTTACACCTGCATTTCTGTTCACAATATCCTGCAATTCTTCTTCGGCTCGTAAAATTCGACGTGGTCTTTCACGTCCGCGACCTTCGTAATTTGGTAGCAATCGACCAGTTTCTCTTAATCTAAACACGGTATCCTTTATACACGTGTAAGACGGGGTTCTACGATTGGGGTATCGCTGCCGGTAGATACGTAGAATTCTTCGACAACTTCCTCCTGCTTCGCCGTATAGACATAAATCATATCGAACAACTCGCGTGTGGTAAAAGCCATATCCGATGTGTTCATGCGTAAGGATCCAGACAGACTGAGACTCAGAGCGTAGTTATACGTCGCGTGTTGCCTGCCCTACCTTCGTTGGTTAGAAGTGTAGTGTCTCAAATACCAGTGGCGTGACGGATATTTAATAAATATCTTTGCCATTTTTTTCCTCACGTATGCGTGGGAATTTTGGAAAAATTAATTTAGATAAAAGGTGTAATAAAATTAGGGCTTCCCATTTTTAATACGTTGTACTCTTATTTCAGGGACACCCTGTATATTAATATTAGTACACTACCCAGATAATTGTATGCTTTATTTCAAAAAGAATTCATACAACAATAAAAAATGAATGAAAAGCGTGAAAGAAGAAGCAACAATACAAAACATAACTTGCTTATAAAAAATTTGTTTAGGAAATATGGCTCTATAATAATACTAAAAAAAAAATCAATTCCTTTATATCATAAAAGCAATTCTGTAACCTAAATGTTATTAATAAAAACAGCACACATTCATTCATCAAGGAACTAATTAAAAGAATCAAACTGGTTATTTTATACAATTCAAACAACTCAAAGATCTTTGAATATTATGGTCCTCCAGCCCAAAAGATTAAACCGCATTCAAGCTAAAATTAAATTAATATAAGCTGATACCTTATTTCTCAAACGTATATATGCAAAAAACATGTTTTCCTCAAAGTGGATGGTTTTGATTTATTTAGATTTTGTAAATAAAATTAATATTATTGAATTAAATCGGAATTAAAATTATTCGGAATATTCTAAGATCCAACATCTTTTAAGGATAGCCTTTGAATGTTCTAGGAATACCATTTTAACAATTTAATTCACTTCCAACAGCATTGTAGGAATATACCTTGGACAGAATTACTCACCATAAAGCAATTAAGTTGTCTCTGGTATTGTACATACATACGTAAGTTACTGAGGAGTCTCGCTGTCTGTATACAACTGGGATTTCGCATGACCAGCGCATGTTTATCTTTAATATCTCACGTCTTTGCGCCGTGTACATTCTAAGATTATTAGTTACGGCTACGTCGAATTGTACATCTCCACGGGCTAAATATAGTAACGAGCATTGCGTGTTTACCTTCTGGTGTACATAGTGCATATACAAATGTTTACACAGGCATATGCCCAACCGCAGGTAGCAGAAGAAGTTACATTGGATGTAGTACAGCAAACACATGATAGGTATATGGTATGCCCTAAAAAGTAAATACATATAATACTGATCCAATTAGTTTAATCCGTGGTGCCGTCCATTTTAACGAATTTACACCAAATTGACATTTCAGTTAGTCGAGATGTTGTTTACACCAACTGACTATAAGTTGAAATATCCTAATTAATGTCTGATAATCACGCACGTACGAGGGCAATTAATAAAATAAAAATGTAGAAACGTCTTTCAAAGAAGTATGCATAAGTATATACAGGTTATATACACTGCAGCACATGCATTTTTAGCTGGGGGATGCGCGATAGCAAGAGGGCTTGCTCAATAGAGTGACACAAACCCGAAGTAATATGGAGGAACGTCAGAAATCGCGATTCATACAAAATACGAAAATCAGTTGTGCAGTACTGTAGGCTGTTCATTCAGCGAGCTCCCCCCGCCTCTTCAAGCTGATGACGTAAGATGCGCCTGAGGGCGGGGTTACCGCCAACAGAAAATTCATGTACCTAGGTCACAGAATAGGTGATATACAGAAGTGTCAGTCAGACAAGGAATTCGTACCATATCTCTATGCCGTTTTAATGATATCGCAGTCAGCACAAATTTGTCGTTCGCGCAGGTAGAATTTCTTGGTGTCATTATACAGGGTGATTGATCGAGACCGTCCATTAGAAAGATTGGCCCTTCTAGTAATCATTAATTTCTGTAAAGTTGCATACATAGTGTAATAAAATCTATGCCGTGAAAATATTTTCAAGATGGCGGCACTTCCGGAAACACCGGAAATTGACATCAACTTTCTTATTTCAAATGGAATGGTATAGTTTTCTTTGCACGTTTGAAATCTAAACGTTATTCTAGAGGAACTTTTACTAGTATTACTATTTACTTTAAATTTTAAAATAATAGGAAGACATTGATAATATATGTCGACACGAATGAAGAATTTATTACATATACATGAGGTTAAGAAGTTATTTACCAACTAATTGCCTTAAAAACATGTTTTCTATTAAAAAATGATTAGAAAACGTATTTTGCAAATGTATTTTTGAAAATTTTGCTTTGCATACTCATTATTTATCTAGTTAATCCGGCTCTGCTGACAAAATGGGCCAATGGGGTCCTGCATCAAACCTGTACGCAGAATCGTGTAGTCCTAGATAATTACCACAAAAAATAAAATCGCGACCATAGGGAAATGCATTGAGTGAAACTTTTGTATATTACCTATTCTGTGCCTAGGTACTAGGTACTGTAAGTGTTGAAGTTTAACACTATCCAATAGCACTTGATAAAAGTGTGAGATAAAAACATTTAGGTATGGCAAAATGCCGGATTTGTATTCGGCATATATTTCTCATCATTTACAAGAATTGCTATGGCAATATTTCGAAGGCATTCAATGTTGTATTTTCGAACCGAGGCAATCAGAACAGATGTGAACTAGAAATCAGTCAGGGTCTTTCAGAATAAATGATTCGTATCTTCACCACAATCCATGACAATTTTACAGATTTATTTATTTGCATTACGACACAATTAGTATGTAAGTTTGTATTCATTGTGACGGACAATGTTTTATTTTTTACTATCTGATGTGACATCAGAATATATTCTGTTTATTTAGGTGTATATATACACCTAAATAAACGCCCTCTAAGAATTTGACGAGTAATACAAGCAAATTAGACATTACGAACTTTAAAATGACAATAGACGAAGAATATTTCTTTGTTTATGCGCGGTACATATTCGTAAGATAGTACCTAAGTTTATGGAACTAGGCATGACGAAGCATAACTTAGTTTAGTGAATTAATATTATCAACTTACAATTCACGTATCACTTAATAGCCTCTTTGAATAAATAAATTAGTTTGTTGTTAACATAACAATGACAATGCGAAATTGACGCTGTGTTGTTGGAAATATTAAATCCATTTCCAGAAAGGTTTACAGTTACGGAAGAGAGAGTCATAATTCTGAGGAAATTGGTATAATGGAAAGTTTAGTTACAATTATTATTTTTTGATGCTGCATATAGAATGTGTTTGTTGGGTAATACAGCAATGTCAAATAATAAAAAATTCTGAAACTAATGTCCATATAAACCTTTAAGCAAGATGTTAAAGATTTTGTCAATAATGAACACCGAAGTGTTAAGTCAAGTCGCAGTGCTTGGAAATACAACCACGATACAACAGGTATCTCAAGCGTCAGGAGTGAGTCCTTTCATCAGTTTGTATGGAATACTTAAGAAGTTGTTGTTGTCATATTTGTACCATTTCAAAATGGTGTAATAAATGTATATACACATATTATGTAGTTGCAGAGATGTACTGGAACGTATTGCTTTCTTGCATTTTATCGTCTGTGTACTCTGAATAGGAATAATTCAAGGATAAACTTTCCATATCGGAGGAAATATTATCTATTGTAGAACTTTATTAA
The DNA here is from genome assembly GCA_949128085.1 of Cetonia aurata. Taxonomy (NCBI): domain Eukaryota; kingdom Metazoa; phylum Arthropoda; class Insecta; order Coleoptera; family Scarabaeidae; genus Cetonia; species Cetonia aurata. The sequence goes on along the minus strand of OX421884.1, from coordinate 5,083,005 downwards.
TACAAATACCTTAAAATAAATAATAAAGACGGTATGATCCATATAAGTCGTTCACCAGACTTACAAAAAATTGGCGTTCATTTAATACTAGTCTAGCTTTATACTTGTCATAAATTCACGTCATTCAATCATATTATCTTTTCCCGAAGAACATAAAATTATTCAATAACTAGAGATTACTTAGATAAACATAGAAGTAATTGCGATGAACATGGGTAGTACTTAGTTTGGTTTAGAGATGGTCAATGAAATTACTGGTTGGTTTCAAGCAATTCGATCCTACAATCACGTATCCTTGAAAAATTGCTCGTCGTAACCAGATGGATAAGGAGTAGGTACAGGTTTCATGACACTAATCAATGTTCTCGTTATACCTTAAATCTTCTCCTGGAAGTATACAAATTGATTAAGGTAAGTATAGGTATGTACCTACATCTAATTTCGATCGCACAAACTCTATAATAAATTGTTTCGGAAAACATGGTAACTACCTAAGTACCGTAATTCGGGGTGTAGATGACCGCTGGGGTTAAGTTGACCGAAAAGTGCAAAAATTTTTTATTACTATGTATTCTTCGTATTTATAATTTTTGTATAAATGTTTACGCATATTTCGACTTTCGCTACATTTTCTACTTGCTTTTTTATGCAAGAAAACGTTTGTTATCTTTTTGCAAAATATATAGTGGCCTTTGAAGTTAACGACGTAATTTTGTTACGGTAACAAATCATTAAACTTTAATTTAAAAGTACTGAAAGAAAAGTTCCAGGTGCTATTTAAAGTATATATACAAAATAAGTTCTTGTATCTAGATAATAATCTAAACTGACAGATATATCCTCCCTCCGGTTCTGACATAACTTTGACATTTTTGGAATTATGCAACTTCGTGGTTGTTTTGGGATGAAGATGACCACTTGGGTGAAGTTGACCGACAGGCAGAAACCTGCAAAGATTTGTCCAGCTATTTATTTTCCGTATGCATTCAGTTAGTTTTAAACAAAATTCCTCATGTAGAAGACGTCCGCAAAGAAACCGTAGGAGAAGTAATAGTCGATTATTTAAAGGATCAACGAAATCCTAAAAAACGCGATTCTGTTGCAAAAAGAAAGAAGTTAAATGTTATTCCCGGAAGATCCGTTGCATTTGAAGATTCTCCTGAAAGAGGGAAAGACGAGTTCCTACCTACTACAAGTAAAGTTCAAAGCATAAGAAGGGAAATTGTTGAACAAAGCGAAAGCGAACAAAGTTCTGCAGAAGAGAAAGAAGAAGAAAGAGAAGAAGAAGAAGCAGAAGAAGAAAGAAAAGAAGAAATTAAAGAAGAAAAAGACGGAGAAACTAATAATACACAGTTTAACAAAATAGAAAAGGATTCATGGGTGGTTGTAGAATACCAAACCAAAAGGACAGTCAGACATTATACTGGCAAAGTATTATCAGTGAATGGTGAAGCAATTCATGTTAACTTTTTAAAACGAGATAAAGCTGACAGGTTTATTTGGCCCAGTATAGAAGATAAAGACGACATTTCTTTGTATAACGTCAAAATGAGATTAGGTGAACCCAAAGTTTATCGCAGGGGGGAACTTTATTTTGACTTTGACATGTCAGTTTTTAACTTTGTGAAATAAGTGAATGTTTGTACCAAAATAATTACATAAATATCTTGCAAATTAATAGTACAGTCTCCTTGTAAATAACTTTACGGAGTTTTTTCTTCATTTAGTCAAATAAACTGTTAGTTGTAAGTTAGAGATTGTTTTATTTAGGTCAAGTCAACCCCAATTATCCGAAAACCATTTTTAAAGAGCAAAGTATATCTGTAGTCAACTTCACCCCCCAACGGGGTGAAGTTGACCGAAAGCAAATATAATTTTTTTCTGGATTAATGGCTATAAAATATTATATATTTAACTACTATATTTGTAGATGATATCAATACCCATGTCATAGCAGAAAATATTTTTTTATCTTTTAACGTTACGTACTACATATTTTTAATTAATGTTGAAAATTGGTCAACTTCACCCCATTTTACGGTACATCCTTATACAGTTCACGTTGTAATTTGATTTAATTGAAATATAATCGTGAAAAAACTAACGCGATTAAACAAAGAAGAGTGTAGAATAGTATAGTTTGTTATCCTTTTAAAATTCTGTTTAAGCGTACACAAATACCAAAAATAAACGACACCAGAGATCCATGCGCATCTGTAATGAATGATGTCGCACATGTTTAGGGAACAGATGTCCCGTCTCTCGTAACACAAGATGCATAATCGCTATTGGAATGCATTTCGCAAATGCCACGTGATTATTAATAAACATCTGAAGAATGCTATGCGGTATCGTTTCGCAAGGTTTTTCGTACAATACTCAAACCATAACTACTTATTTTATTTCTATATATAGGTATACTTATACTATGTTGTATATCCGCACCCAGATGGGATTTGCATCTGCTTGTTATTCTTTACCACACTGGGCAACAGTTTTGCTGTCCCTGATATGGTCGGCATATAGCAATTGTCTTGCTCAATCTTGTAACGTGCTGAATGATAATTCTTGCAATTTTACAGATAAATCGAACGGAATTAAGCGTTTACATTTTTTAGTATACCGAGAAATTTTATATACCTACCTAAGTTAAAAAAAAAGTTTGTGACGTGTTGCAAGTGTTCTCATGGGACTTAATTTTCCAAGCATCTGTGTAGAATCTTAAACAATTTTTTAAATACAAATAGTAAAAGTGACATGTAGGAGTTTGTCTTTATAACAACTATTTTATATTTTAACTAAGCAACACACTTCAGATTAACGAATGATATAGGTACACATTCTATATAATATACATTAAAGTTTGCACGCTTCTGAACTAAAACTAACTTAGAAGTTGCATAATAAGAGAGGTTATGTTTTTCATGGAATCCGGTTGACACTAGTTGTTCAAAGTTGTCGCCGTGTTGTTGAACGTAAAGTCTCCCTCGACATACCCAAGAATTGGCATAAGCAAATCGCATTTTATTGTTTTATCCGTTTGAAAATGGTAAAACAATTAAGATCTTGGATTTTTTTAATGTTTATAACTGAACTATTATCATCAGTAGTCGGGCAATCTCAAAATTTCCACTGAACGAATTAGTTCTCTTTGGACTCGGTCTATATATGTACTGGTCGATAAAGCAATACTCATAATAGGGACAAATATAAGCACTATTTCAGAACTCATGCAAAGAGCTCTGAAAACAACAGAATAATTGGGAAAACATTGTAATTAAAGCCACGCATGATATACTGGTTGTACACTGTAGTCAAAAGACTCATGTTAATCTACACTAAAACAGCACAAAAGCAGGTAATTATAAAACTCGCAAAGATATAGAGGTTAGCTTGCCTGTACATTAAAAGCGCGCCCACAGCTGCTATGGAAACTATGCTAAATTTATGCCACTTGGATATTTAGATTAAGGGAAAGCAAAAGTGGGAACATAGACTGAAATGTGATGAAAACTGGAGAAGATAAAATATTTCTGGGCATGCCAGAATAATGGGCTAAATCACACACGTTATCTTTGAAATGGGTAGTAACACGATGACGCCCAAACTCTCCTTTGATAAACCTTATCAAAGTTGTCTTGGATTGGGATGAGCGTAGAGCAAACCAGAAAGCTGGGATTCGAAACCAAAACTGATATGCAGATCAGTTAAAAAGCTGGTATATATAGTGAAACTGATAATCCTAAAGAATGTATGGAGGGATAAATAAAATAAATAAATAAACAGTTTATTGCAATATGTAAATAAACAATAAATTTAGAGCAGCAAAATGTAAAAAAAAAGAAAACACAAGAGAAAAAGAGAAAAGAAAAGCATAAAGTACATACGCAGTAGATATTCAAAAAATATCATAATTAGCTATTAACAAAATCGTCAACGCTGTAAGGTTCTAATTCACACAGATATTTGAAGATTGTTTTTTTTTTAATGTGAGATTATTTATTTGTTTAACAGCAGTTGGCAGTTTATTAAAAAATTTATAACAGTTGTACATTAAGCTATTTTGTGTCCTTCTGTAGAGTAGGATATATGTATGTGTTTAAAAGTTTTAATTTGAAAAGAAAAATTATGGATTTGTAAATATACATTACAAAAATAGCTCTTAAGATTCGTTTTTGCAACACAATGATACAGTGTAAGTCTCTACTGCCACCCCAAATAATAATTCCATATTCCAACTGAGAATGACAGCAACTGTAGTATACCATACGTAAGATATTATTGCTTACAAGATTTTTCAGCTGACGAACAGCATAGCAGAAACTGACTAGCTTCTTATAATATAAATAACGTCTATGTGTTCTCTCCATTTTAAAGAATCGTCTATTATAACATCCAACACACGAATTTTACTTTGAGTAGGATATGCGAAGTTATTAATCATAATAGTACCAGAATAAGGACTTTGTTTACTCTTAAATAAATAAAAATCTAATTACATTAGTCTTGTTGTGGTTACGAATGTGTGATTACGAATTTAATCGTGTTAGCGATATCTACTTTATTAGCTTAATGAGCGATATCTACTAAAGAAACTTTAGTATATAAATTCTGCACAGTATATCGGAAATGTGACGTTTAAAAATATTTTGTTGTAAGCACCATCTAGTGCGTAGAATACACGACTACAACAATTATTTTACCCGTTTTAAAGTAGATGGCGCTTAAAATTCTCTTCATTGCAGTTACCTGCATATTATCCTATTGAGATAAATAAGATTTCTATGGCATTATTTACAGTTTACTTTTCTTGTGAACCGACGACAAACACCAGATGCCCCACGCGCGATTTCGAAGCCCACCGAAATAGAATCTTTACCATTCCAGCATTCTACCTATCCATCTCTATTCAGGCACACGATCGGGAATGTTTTTCTCTTCTCATTTACACTTTCAGAAGAACGTGCGTCGCTAGCCCGTGCGGGACGTGGACTCGGCAGTAATTCGTTTAATTACTTTTTTTTGCTCTTAATTTTTACCTCTGCAGAAAAGCTTTCTTTTAACGCTAACGGAAGCGGCACAATTCTCCCGTTTTTTCTCTTTTCTTTTTTTCAAAGGAAACGCGGTGTTAAAAGAGATTTTCCGGTGATATTGCGGGGAAAATCGCCCGAAGAAAAAGTGTTGGATATCTATAATTTAGTGTGTTGGAATTTTATAGGATTATAAGCTTCTTCTACTCTAAGGTAAGGGTAAGATTTATTTTTTTCCTTGTCGGACTGACTTGTATTTATTTCATACGCACGTTTTCTATATTCTAGAGAATCTATAAATAAATTTTGTCATTTTAATTTATTTTAGTGGTGAACACAGCATCCGCTACTATTTTAATTTTCATTTTAGAGATTCGGATGCGGCCGGCTTCGATCGTGTATTATTGTTTTGTTTGGCATTCGAATATTTGCGCCGGCGATGCTCATTTGTCGACAGATTCACTTTTTTCCGCGATCGATTTCGACTGTCAGATGTTTCAGGCGATTATGGGATGGGGGAGCTTTCTTATCCGTACTTGTGATTGTTATTATAATTTTATTATTACACATTAGTTTACTCTGAATTTGAGTGCGTGGTGCATACATAAATATTTATCTATGGATAATGGAGATCTGATACTTGCTAGCTGTATAGTATATTTATTCTAGTAGGAAGAAGCATTACCTTTTATGGTGCCGGTTACAACGTGACTTACCGTCTCTCTGTTTCAGCATATACTTGCACATATGCATTGCTTTCTATACATACATATACAAAGCTACACTCAGGAAGGTTCTCTTAATAGAATAAATGGGATTATTTACCTCACTAAAGCTGACCATTTACGGTTTAATTTTCATTTAATTGAAGGCGTAATATTATTCTAAACAGGCACATACTTAAAATTCTCAATTCGAAGCCATCAAGCAAAGGACTATCGATTTCTTGAACATATGATCGATTCCGAGTTTTTTTTTTTACATACGTAAAATACACCTACTTATAGACATGTTTATATTGATTTTTATATTATCCTATCGCCCAGCATGTTTTCATCTGCATGAATGGAATAAGTATATGGACATGTGGGTGGTAGTCGATGGATTATTTGAGGATAATCGTATGCAATCTTCAAGGCCTAAGCACTCGACTCCATTCAAAAGAGCGTGGCGCTTTCTTAAGCGGCAAAAAATAAACGCTAATTGATGTCATGTAAATACATGCTCTACGTTCGTTACTTTAAAACGTTTTGATTGATAATTCTATCAAACAATTAACAGTTGGCTCTAAGAGAAAAAGATTTTGATGTATTTATCTATTGATGTAAACGTTAATTTTAAATCTTACAGCGGTAAATATACACTCCGCCAAAAAAGTATCGCATAAACTAAAAAAGGGCATTTATGAACCAAGATATTTTTATACGTTCACAAAAAGTTTGCCTCGTGTATGTGAACTATAAAAACACTAACAAAATAATGGAACTTAGCGTTTTTACTTTTTTTTTTCTAAAAGAACACATTTAGAAAAATGCATATGTGTAAGGTTTGCTCAGTTGTTTATTGAAAGTCTTCCTATACGGACAAATTTTAAAGTGCGACGCCAGAGTTCTGTACCAACGCTTTTAAAACTAAAATGAGCAATTTAACTTCAGAACAAGTGGCTGCTATAGTTGCTTTAATCGAAGATGGACGATCTCAAGCATACGTTGCTAATTTGATGAACATCAATCAGTCAAGTGTTTCTAGAGCCGTAGCCAGATATAGGGAAACAGGCATTTACAGTAGAAGACCTGTACCAGGTCGTCCAAGATGTTCTACTCGCCAAGATGACCGCTATTTACTACTACAAGCATTACGTCGAAGACATGTAACTGCGAGACAATTGCAGAACGACTTGGCTAGAGTCAGAAATACTCGTGTGAGTACTCAAACTATTCGGAATAGGTTACGACAGAGTGGATTAAGAGCTAGAGTAGCTGTAACAGCCCCTCGTCTCACTAGGAACCACCGAGTGGCTCGCTTAAGGTTTGCCAGAGAACATGTAAATTGGAACATTAATGACTGGGCCAATATACTCTTCACAGATGAGTCAAGATTTGGTCTTTACACCTCAGATAGGCGTATCTCAGTGTACAGACGAGACGGTGAGCGCTATTCGCAGTGTAATATCAGACCTAGACCTAATTTCGCTGGTGGCTCTATTATGGTTTGGGGAGGCATCTGTTTAACAGGTCGTACAGAGTTAGTACCAGTAGACAGAGGTACACTGACTGCCCACAGGTATATAACGGACATTTTAGAAGAACATGTAGTACCATATGCGCCAATTATAGGAAACGAATTCATGTTAATGCACGATAATGCACGACCGCATGTTGCAATAATCGTCCAGGAATACCTTAACGATGTTGGTATTCCAGTTTTAGATTAGCCTGCGGTAAGTCCGGACATGAACCCTATCGAGCACGTGTGGGACCTCCTTCACAGACGGATACGAACCCAAAATGTTGCCCCAGCGGACCGGCATGGACTAGCAAATGCTCTCCATGACGAGTGGGAGAATTTGGATCAGGCTTATATATGGAGGTTAATCGAATCTCTGCCAAACCGTATGCGAGCGGTCATAAGAGCCAGAGGTGGCAATACTCAGTATTAAAAGCTACTGTTATGACATTTTTCTTTCCAAAATTATAATTTCTTGTTTTAATAAAAATCTCAAGTATGAGTTCTTGTTTTTATTTGGCCTGTATTTTATTTAAACAATCATAGAAATTATATCTTAGAGCGCATTAAAGTATATTTACAACTTTATGCTACAAACAAAGATTATGCGATACTTTTATGATTCAAAACTAAATTTTGCGATATTTTTTTGGCGGAGTGTAGTTACTAGTTGCAATTTTCACAGTGTGAAATCATTAAATAAATGCTTTTCTGCTTTTAACTGTAATTTTTAATATGAGGAAATTTTCTGTTAAAAATTTTACCTTGTGTCGGATTTGAATCGGGCACCTGCCGCTTGCAGGGCGGGCGACTCTTCCAATAGAGCTAACGAGGTGTCTGGTATATCACAATTTGAAATTTCAAATTGTTGAAATTCGCAAAAAATAATTTTTGCGAATTTTTCATATTTTGCAGCGTTTGAGTAAATTCATTCGCGGTCTAGTTCTTGAAGCAGACACACCTTATTCATTTCGGGATGTTTCGGGATATTTAAGTAATATCATTTACCTACCGCTTGAAGCGAGCACACCTTATTTTGTAATTTTTTATAGTCGTTGCAATTTACCTAAATACCGGTCTGAAGTTAGCAATAGATTTGTTGGTGAAATTGATTTCAAAAGTGATACAATCACGTTATGTAAACAAAGTTAGTTCACAGAGGGTTTCATAAGGTTAAAAACACAATACTGTTACAATTACTCGAAGCGAATAAACGCTTACGAGTAAACGCGGCGATTAGTCGTTCAGGTATGGTCTCTATTCCAACGATTAGTGGAAGCGATTCATTCACGTGTGACTCAGTAGTAATAGTAAATGTGTTGTGTGAAGTAGTGTTGTTCTTTGTAATTTGAAAATGATGATGAACAATGTGGCATTAGCTGCAATAGCATTAATAAAATAGGAAGAGGAAGAAGAACTAGCTTTATTGACTACCATCTATAAACCACGATGTCAAACGAAAAAAATAATATGTCTACTACTAAGAATATAAACTAAATATTAAAATTTAAGAAAATGATTAGGGTTGCTAGCATTCTAATATCCAAAAATCCAATAGCCACAATACAAAATTTGACACTATATACAACTTCTGGTACTGCGATTAGCAAAACGCGCGCGTTTAAGTTGCCTCCGAAGCAAGTCGATTTTGAGACGCGGCGTCTTCCTACGACTTGTAGCGACTTATCGCAGAAAATAGACCACTCACGTGCACACGCATAATCAGCAACCGGCGCGACTTATAGCTACGTCTAGTCGTGTCGATTAATCGCTGCAGATAGACCGTACCTCAGTGTCTAATCGTCCCAACAAAATGCACGCCTCGCCTTATACTTTATTTGTTTTGGCATCGGTCGCTACGTTTTAGTTGAAATTTCTTTTTTACCGACGTGTTAAGGGATGTTCAGACAACATATGCAATACCTTTTGCATAGTTCACATTTTAGTTCTCCCCCATTTTCGCCATAGTACGATAGCCTTGTACTTAAAGTTTTCAGAATATTCGTCATTTTTATATTTTTTCTATGTTTTCTGAACTTCCCTTAACACGTCTGCAGAAAGAAATTTGAACTAAAACGTGCGAACGATATCAAAGACATGGTTGTAATCTCGAAGTCAACAATAAAAAAAACTATTATCAAGTTTCGAGATATAAAACCAAAATTAAAAAAAAAGGATAGTAGATTGAGATCTTTTAATTTTGGTTTACATTTTGGTATGTACCCCTGTAATTAAAAAATTTAAACAAAAAACTTTTTTTTATTTAAATATATGATTTTTTCTGAACAAATTAATATTTAAAAATTTATATTTTAAAAAGTGGTTCAACATTATTTTAAAGGTGCGCTCTTAATAGTCTGGCTGATTTTCACTTCACTCTTCACTGTTCCTTAAGTTTTTTCTTAGCTTGGGATTTTTTTTGTCTTGCACACTAAAAAATATATGCAATTCCTAAATAAATTTACCTTACACGTTACAGGAATTTTCCGTAGGAAATGTGTAATATTTTTAGTGTGTAATTGCAGCTTTTCATATGTAAAATTCAATAGATATCTTAAAATATGTTTTATTTTAAGATATTTATTATTAAATTATTTATCTATGCCCATCTGGAATGCTGAAGCTGTGAAAAGTGAAAGAATTTTTGAAATCGAACCAGTAGTTTTACGGTTAACTTCGGATAAATAAATTGACAAACAAACTCCGACTCTCGCTTTACAACATCAGTATAAATAAATATGACTTGACGAGATATTATTATTATTTTGTGCTTACTAGGGTACAATGTGCGTTTTTTTTTTTTCGTAAAAAGCAAATTGAACGACCTTGAATATAATTTAATTAAGATCGAGACGAATATCTACCTTTTTCATCTCGAAATAACATTTTCCACCACTATTTCACACGTTTCCAAACGTCTTGAGTTTCACGACGTCGACATACATATATCTTAAAATAAATATTTACTCTTGCGTCGATTTTTAAATTCCACTCTACGTATGTATCTATCCCGAAAATGTATTTCTACCGTGTCTGCTGGGTTTACGAGAAATTCCGTCGCTTACATATACGCTGATATTGCCGTGGATTTGACGCAGCCCTCAGATATGCCTAGAGTAAACTATATCCGAAAACAGATTTTCTATTGCCCCACATAAATATTAACCCATTTCCAGATCGCTAGAATACCTTAAAATACCCGCTTTAGATAGCGCACGTCATGTCTGCTGTGTTAATTCGAACATTCGTATGAATAAACACGGCCGTGGTTCCAGCCTAGTTTTTGATCTAAAACAGATTACTCCCCAGGGATCTTAGCTTAATAAATTCTAGTATTTGTTTTTACGCCGATTGCAAGGAATTTCTATATTACGCAAGAAGAAGGTACCATGGAATTAATTAAACGAAATGTAAAAGCTTCTATAACAATCAGTGCCTTTTTTTGTCCCACATTTATGTCTTCCAAAATATGATTTATGTTGTGGTTAAGACTAAAAAAAATTCCCAAAGATTTTTTAAATACAGGGTTAGTAAAAAGTCCCGGAACGGTCGAATAACTTTGTTATTTGAAAATTATGATTTCTGAAATTTGGTATGGGGGTATAGTTAATATAAATGCATTTTATGCAATACAGTTAATATTTTTTTCACTTCCGGTTTAATCGGCAATACGTCCAACTTTTTTTTTTTAAATGGAACGCCCAGATTTTTTTAACACTTTTGAATGCAAAATAAAAAACTACGTTCAGGAAGTATTAAGATGTTTATTTTTATTCACAAGAAAACAGTTAAAAAATTAAAAAAGTGTCCTAATACAGACAAATCAAGGTACCGTTGAAAAAAGTGTTTGCATTCTTTTTGCCGTCACATTTGACAATTTTAAAAGCGTTTTAACTTTTGCATCGCTATAAATTTACTTATTTTAAACATTGACACATTTGAAAATGGCAGAAAAACTTACTGAATCAGAACGAATTGAGATATTAATGATGCGTGGGTACGGTGATCGTCAACGTTCTTTTGAAGAGGTTCGTATTTTGTTTAATACTGTTTATCCGGATCGTCACATTAGTAAAAGTACGGTATGCCGAACAATTCAAAAGTTTGAAGTCTTTCGTCAGGTGAAGGATTTACCTAGAAGGGGACGTCCATTAACAGCAACAGATGAAGAAACTAGTTTGAATGTGTTACTTACAGTGGAAGAAAATCATCACGTGTCCACAACAGAATTAGGTCAAATTCATGAGATCTCTCAAAAATCTGCTCATACGATTCTTAAATCAGCAAGAATGAAAGCCTATAAAATGTATTCCGTCCATGAGTTAACTGAAGATGATCCAGATCGTAGACTACAATTTTGCGAAACAATGACGGAATTGATCGAGCAGCAGCCTAATGTTTTAGATCACATCATTTTTTCAGATGAGGCAACGTTTTGTCTCAACGGCACTGTGAACAGACATAATTGTCGCTACTGGTCAATTGAAAATCCGCATTGGATTGAAAAAGTCCATACACAGCGGCCTCAAAAGGTGAATGTCTGGGCTGGTCTTGTTTGAAACAACATCATAGCACCGTTTTTTATAAGAGGAAATTTAACTGGCAACGTCTACTTAAATTTATTGCGAAATGAGGTTGTTCCAGCACTTGCGGCCCTCTTTCCAAATGCAAACATAGGTGATCACCCTAATGCACATTTTTGGTTTCAACAAGATGGAGCTCCCCGCCATTTTGCCCATAATGTCCGCGATTATTTGAATGAAATTTTTCCGGGACGTTGGATCGGACGTAGAGGAGCAATCGAATGGCCAGCACGTTCGCCAGATCTCTCGCCATTAGATTTTTTCTTTTGGGGTCACATGAAATGTCAAGTGTACAAAAATCGTCCCCATAATCTTGAACAATTGGAAGAGAGAATAGTTCAAGAAGCCAATCGCATCACTCCAGAACAAATACAAAATTCAATAAGAAATTTTACTGACCGTTTACATTTTTGTCAAATTGTAAATGGAGAGCATTTTGAACAATTATTGTAATCGCAACCTGAATAGACAGGTATCTTGATTTTTCTGTATTAGGACACTTTTTTAATTTTTTAACTGTTTTCTTGTGAATAAAAATAAACATCTTAATACTAACTGAACGTAGTTTTTTATTTTGCATTCAAAAGTGTAAAAAAAATCTTGATGATTGAATAATAACTTTTTGAGTATAAAAGTAACCACAAATATAAATTTTCTTTGAAGTTTTTGTTTGCAAAATACCAAGTGTCGCTTCCAGGTCGGTAACTTTCATTGCGGGTGTAAGCACATGTTGCGCCTGCAGTGCGTATAAGGCTCTATGTTTCTTACAATCTTTGGAAACAGATTATCCTCAGCAGCTCTTTCTTCGTTTAATCCAAATCACTTTTAATTAATGTTCTACGCTCAACGGAATTTATCCTTTTTCGGTCGCAGTCTTCGTGGCAGAATTGTGCCCGAAATTTACGGCCTATCCGTTCATCCCACTCACAGTCAATTCCGAAAAGCTGCGTATAAATTATGTCGACGTTAATTCGCTGAAGGTGCCTCCAGCTCACGGAGGGAATAACATCTGGACGAGGCGAAATTCATTAAAAATAAGCAAGATAGAAACAAAGTAACGAGGGAACATCATGGAGGAGCTGTCGGTATCGTGGCGATGGATATGACCGATCCGGCATCAGACGAAATCTATTTCGCATATGATCGCATATCTATGTATTTCCGAGTACGTTAGCACCGATGTTCCCGTTGGCAACAGTGCAATAAAACGGGCTTTTACATAAGGAGGAATATACATACATGTTTTCGGACCATACAAAGAGTCTGGACGCGTTCCAATTGGAACCGATTTCGAAATTTACAATGGCTCCTTAAGCCGGCTGGGATGTCTACATATATACGATTTGTGTCGGCGGAGACGCTATACTATGAAGGTTAACTGATGAAATGTAAAGCGTATATATACACGGTGCGTTTGAATTTATGCTTCGCGTAGTGTATTTTGAGACGAGATCGCCAGATCACATGTATGGCAGCATTAAGAAATAATTCGGAATAAAAGCATTTTCTTTAGGATCTTCGACTGAAAACCGCTCGAAATATTGCACTGTTAAATTCCATGTACGTAAATTCTATGCTATAACTCTTCTGCCTCTATTTTGTATTGTTTTTTGGCCACCCATACTCTACTGCATACGACCAAAGACCCAAGAATCTTTACACGTTGAAGGTTGGTATTCTGTAGGTACCAAATTCATTATTAATTAACTGTTGTATATCATACGAAACCGTTTATTTGCCGTCATATGGTCATTATTTTAGTACCTGATCGTTAAGAAAAGATTATGTAAGTATTATTTTGTTGAATCTATTCGTATTTCGTAGATTATTAAAAACGGGAATATGTACTGCAGACTAAAATATATTCTGGGGCAACTCGCGACTAGTTTGTACTACAGAAAGAGAAATAAATAAAAGTATAGATAGGTAAGCGTTTAATGTAGTTTTCAATTGAAAATGAAGATGAATTACATAAAGATAAGATGTTACATGTTATATTTTCCAAAATACTCTTACACAGTAAAATTGAAATGAGGGATTTCTAAGCAATCCTTCATTTAACGCATTATGGACTAGTTAATTACGTTGAAAAGACTGCTGAATTTGGATCTATTGTGAGTATTTTGGTAGTTGTGATCTTTAAAGAAACTCTATTCTAAATCATTTGTAAGTATACATACGAATGAGATTTGAACTCTGGACCCAAAAAAAAAAGAAATTAATTACGTTTTGTTTGTATGTCCTCAGACTTTTCGGAGATTCTGTATAATATTTTTCATTCTCTACTATATATTCTTTTGTAATAATAATCATAAAATAAATTCATGTAATTCTATGTTTGGTAATTTTATTTCAAGCGTTGGCGAATCATATTTTTTTACCCTATTCATATAACAATAGATAGATACACACATACCTAATATGTAATAGTATTGTGCAACCATTAGGCAAGTAATTTTATTGTAGATTACAAAACTAATTTTTTCCATAGCTACATATATTAATTTGGCAATTTCTTTCTGAATATACTTTCATATACATATATATAGTAGAAATTTTTGATGTAAGGGTGTTTCATTCTTTAGATTTCGGCTTTTAGCTGTTGAAGATCTGTTTCTGAGTATTATGCAAAACGAAAGTTGACGCCTGAAATTACTAATTTTTACTTCAAATAAGCTACCGCAAAAGGAAAAAATTAAAAAAAGATTTTAAAATATATTCATTTTTAATTTTTTTTGATTTTTTTTTGTTTGTTTTACACTCTTTACGTCTAAATTAAGGTGTATTGAGAGGGTTACTTCCGGTTGGAAAAAAACATAACAAAAACGAAAAAGCCGATAAATATCTATCGAAACATCACAAAAAATATAGAATGTGCCATTTAAGTTTAATGAGATAATTAAGGATCCGTGGTTTGACTCACCTTGTATACAAGAAATTCTGCGATATTTTTCTTGGATTCAAACAAGACTTTTTAGCGCGTATTACGATTTTATCGGGGAAGACATTTGTAAGTATTTGCACCAGTAAAATTGCTTTAAGAATGCTAGTGTTTCTCATTACTTGGATTAACGCCAAATTGTTCTCGAAGCTTTTTATGAGCATTTTTTAAAGACATATCTTCTGCACAACTCGTTTTCTCAATAATTGCTTCGCGATCCAGCATTCCTGTGTTATTTATTCAACTGTAAAATATGCCTTAGTACAATAATCTAAGTGCAAGCGATTTCTTTCGAAACATTTATCATGTAACTGTAAATATACAGTAACAAACCATAGTAATGAATTACCGATAATTTAACTCAAATTTATAACGCAGAAACTTATTGAACAATTTCTCTAGACTATATATACTGAAAAAAAAGAATTCTTTAACCTCATCTTCAAAGTGTGGGTTTTTGACAGTTGATTTAGCAAAGGTTTTATTTTTGTTATTCTACACAAGGTTTGATTCTTTCCTGTTGTCAGATTACAATGAGATAAGATATACCTACACTACATAGAAATTGTGCGTTTTTTTTTTATCAAACTTAGCGGAAACGTTTAGCTATTTAAAGGTAACCACTTTTGGTGTTGTAACTTTTATGTGATGTAGTATACTTACGGTTTCTTTTGTTATGCATTTAGAGAAAAAAAGGTATTCAGTTTTGGGGTGGACTAAAGTCAGTAATACAAATCGCAGTGGTACAGATTTTTCATTTCATACGAATCTGGAAATATAAAAATATAACCGCGCGGGGAAGTAATTTGATTCCATAGTGTCATTGTGGTAGTAACATTTTGTATATTAGGGATGCGCTGCGCAGAGTAGGTGAAACAGTGGCATGTGTCTCTCTCCGACCACAAGTACGCAAGATTCTATATTGATATACCACAGGTAAGCCAGATATCGTATAGAAACTCTAGGAACTGTAATTGGGACGCTTACCGAAAGCGACTGATTGCGGAACTAGAATATTGCCCCAAAGTAATCAAAACTGCTGCCAAAATCGAGCTGCTAGCCGATGGAGTACAGTCTGCAATCAAAACTTCCTACGAAGCAAGCTGCCCCACTAAGGTTAAGACAACTAACCGGGGTACACCTTGGTGGACCAGGGAACTGTCTGACTTAAGGGCGGCCACCAGAAAACTTTACAACAAAGCTAAAAGATCTGGCCTATGGGATGAATATAAAGCGTCTCTGACCATGTACAACTGTGCCTCGAGAAAGGCAAAAAGAGAGTAATGGAAAAAGTTCTGCCAGGAACTGAAGAGAGTCCCTGAATGTTCCAGAATTCGAAAACTCCTTGCAAAAGAAGAGCCCTGTAAGATTGGGACTCTAGGCAAGCCCAAAGGCGATAAAGCCGAAACTGAAGCGCAAGTCTTCAAGAACCTCTTGGAAGTGCACTTTCCGGGCTCCAGGGTGGTTCAAACCTAGTTTGGCGGGGAATGTATGGGACTGAGGTCAGCTCAGATACCTAAGCTGGGAGCACGAACGGAAGATTGGAACCTGCATGGGACGAGTGGACTCTTCCTTGTGTAGAAACTGTGGGAGAGCAGAAGAAACTCCGGTATACTTCCTTTCCGACTGCCCGGCAGCGGACAGGGAGAGACGGAGTTGTCTAGGGGTCGCTCGGTTAGACGAACCCAGTCTAAGTAAACTTACTCTCGACCAACTTGCGGACCTCTTTGTTCGAGTACAACCAGGTCGAGAGGGCTAAGATATCATGGGAACATTTTTTGACTTTCATGGGCAGGTTTACCCCCAGCCCATGAAAGTTAAAAAAAAAAAATATGGAAGTATAAGAAAATTTTTAAACTATTCATTTGTTTATGAGCCAATCTGGAAGATTTATAGAAAATATAGTAGTATAGCACTTTGTTCCAAGGTGGTGCCACTGAAGTTTGATTGCATGGATTTGATTAATCATGTATAGAGTGCACATCTTTATTTAACATTGTTTTAAGCGACTTCCCGAAAATAAAATAATCAAAGTTTATCACACCTATTATGCAAATAATCCTGATGCATATTTAATACTCCCAAAAAGTTAAATATCTTATTTAAGTTTATTTAAAAGATTAAAGACATTCTAACCCGTAATATCGTATATGATTGTTCCTATAGGAGCTATAAAATATACTACAGTGTTTCATCGCAATCTATTTTCTCACTCTAGTTTCTTGCGCCTTGATGTTAATATACGTTTCTACACTATTTTTCTTTTATTCCTTTGTTTGGAAAACCATTTTAAAAAGTAAATCTTTAAACACTATATACTGGCGAATATTCCTCCCATTTTTTCGACGAATCCTCCAACATTAAATTTAAATAAACTCTCTGGGAGATTAATTCCTTTCTTCAAGCACGCACAGGACCGGTCAAAAATCCAACTTTTGGAAACGGTCCAAAATATCTATACTCCTATTGCCTTTGAAAACATCAACATTTCAATTAAAAGCGGTGATCGTGGGGATATTTTGGGAATGGCTGCTCCAAACGCTAACGTAGGATAACGTTCGCTAGCATTTAGAGTTCCACACCAGCCTGCACTAGGAGGAGACGGCATATATACAAGCATGTAATCTGAATATGTATCTCGATTTCGACAACAATTAAATTTGACGTCAATAGGATGTGTGGCTTGCTCATCTCAACAACTACAACGATACGTATATGCATATGTATATTATGTATACGACGCAGAGTACATTAAACGTTTTATTTCTTGCGGTTGAGGACTGCGGGCGCACGGTTTCAGGGTTCGCGGTAGTGACATATGTGCGTTATAAATCGCAACAGTTGGCACTTACTGCTTTGTGTATGCAGAAGCGACACGAAACCGCAGATGGTCTTTATTCCTTGTGTGTCTCTTGAAGATAGTTGCGAACACAGGGAAAGAAAGAAAATAGAAGTGAGTGGAGTATTTTTTCTACACAAGTTTATTAATATCCCATCTTTGTGGATGAAGAGCAATAGATTCATGTTAAACAAATACAGTGGACTTTACTTTACACATGTGTAAAACTTTTTCACCTAGCATTTGAAAAAAAAAAAACATTTAACATGCCGTTTGCACCAAAATAAAAATAATCCAGAGACAGAAACATTATTATTAATTGTCAATGTTTGTGATGAAATCGACTCACAGTGGTTCAGAACGCGAAAAACGCGATCGAAATTGTTTACTCTTTAGTTTTAACAAATTTTACATTAAAAGTTAATGTTTTTGGGTATGCTGAATCTGAAATTATGCATAAGAAAACCGTATTTGTAAAAGCTACCCTAAAATACAACCCTTAAATGCGAACAATTGATAGCACTTAATACAAGTACGAAGAATATGTTTTATACAAATTATACAGTTTAGTTTGCGAATTCGAAGTATTTGTTTGTTAAAACCACCCCTTAATGCATTGAATTTTACATGTCTACTTTTGATAGGGTGCAAAAAATTCATACACTGCACAAGCCTTGTTCGAAACGATTCGTACAGTATGCGTTTACAAAATCCTATAACAGCTTGTGTTGTTGAGCTACCTTCCCTAAAATCATGCTGTTAACAAGAAAACAATTTGCATTCTTCGATATGCTCCGTAACCTTACAGACAATATCTATGATTGTTACAAGGAAAAGTTGATTGGAATTAAAAACTATATTCTAATATTCAACCATTGTTATATAAGCTTTCCTTTACAGCCGTTATAAATTTATTGCTGACTTAAAATAATAAATTTGACAACAACAAAGAACCAGTTTGATTTTGAATGTATTAAATACATAAATCCATGCTTTAGAAACAGAAACGTTATCTATATTTGCAACTTTGAGTTATTTATTAGGCGACAATAGAGTAAATCTAAAGGAGCCTAGAATCCGAACCAGATGGTTCGGCATTCGGATCCCCGACGGTTAGTGGTGGGACTAAGTCTGCTAAACTATTAAAAAACTGGCTATTTATGGTTAATATTTAACGGAAGTACTCTAAAGGCCAAAGTGGCTTCATCTTGCTAGTAGCAATTGAAAACAATGCAAGCAGGTTCCGTCAATCAAGTTTTTACTTGGCTGTATCGTATCACACAAATATTCATTACATGTATACACTATCTTCTTACACATATTAGAATTTAACGTTTAACTCCTCTTCAGTTCGAAGATAATAATAATAATAAAAAAAGAGCAGTGAACGCGTGCCAAAAGCCCGTCTATTTCGGACATGCCGCCGAATACATAAAGCAACATCTATTGAGAGTTACAAACCGATATTTTATACTTATTTCAAGCATATGTGCCTGCTTTAGACTTCAGATCTGTGCAAGTTTCTTCCGGTTGTATATATATGAGGTGGTTACCGCAAGAATGTTCCATATCGATCACTCGTTGCATGCCGTCGTATATATTTTTTATTAGGCGAAGAAAGTTCCGCGACTGATTGCGAATCGAATGCTATAGTCTGTGCGGACGGAAGTGCATAATACCGTACACACAATGTAGCAAAATGTCAGTAGGATCGGATTACCTTATAATTGATGGGCAACAGAGGTGTTTCAGAATGCTTAAATGCCATGCAATTTGATCTGCCGTGCTTAAATTATTAATTCCGAGCTATTGTTGTGTAAAATGCGTATAGTGATTGTATGCAAATGTTGTGATGAATTGATGGCTAGGTTTAATATTTTCTTTTATACGTTTTTCCTATTATTAAAATGCAATTTTTTATGTTATAAGTAATGGTTTTCAAATATTAACATAATTATTATCAGCGGTTAGGAAAACACGGTTTTAAAAAAAATGGATTATGTTATCTGTAAACCAGGAAACGATAACTAATAACTGTCTGTAATAATAAAGTTTGCTAAAGAATTATTACAAATGTAAATTTCTAATTATACGATAAACTGGAATTTTTAATACGATTGAATTGAAATTCATTTCATCAGCGTTTATTCTGCATAATCGTTTCTTTTTCAAAAGTGTTTCGTAGCCTATAAAGTATTTATAAATGATCGGAAGTAATAATCTTTTTTATTATAATCTTTGATACTCCCATATTGTTTTTTCCTTATAGGCACTTTGTCTTTTCTAAAAAAAGCATTTATCGCTTATTTTTGGTAAAGTGTTTTAGTTTCTGTGCCAGTAAGTGCAACTTATATTTTAGATTTTGATTAAAATTAAGTCCAAAAGATATATATCTAATTAGACCAGGAGTCTTTGCCGTTGAGAAAATGAGTAAAATCTCTTGAGAGATCTTCCATTTTATATATATATACAGTCACCGACAGAATTAAGTGGACATAGTATTATATTTTATTATTAATATATTTGTTTTGTAATATTAGTATGTTTTTGGATATTATTTATGTTTAACTATTTGATCTGCTAGAATATCATATGATTTTGTATATCATTAAATAAGTATGAGTAAAATTTATAGTTTAATTAAAAATCGCTTGCTGTCCACTCAATTCTATCGGTGACAGTATATCTGACTTCTCACACGATCTCTTAAGCGCAACTCTTAACTTTTCTCAAGTATTTCATTTCCATGGCTTCCAATCTCGATTTCATTATATTGATCGTTGTCCACGTCTCACATCCGTACGTTAAGATCTGTTTATAAATACTTTTATATATTGTCATTTTTGTTTTTGCCGGTGCTTCCTTTTTACCTATAAAGATATTGTTCATTGCACAGTATAATTTACTATTATCCCTATTCTGTGTGTTATGTCTGTTTCTTATCTTCCTAATTCGTCGATGATAACCCCTAGGTAATTGATTTGCTGCAATTGTGCTAGTCGTCTCCCGGTTAATTTTATAAAAGTTTATTTTCATTGCGTTTTACTAGTACTTCATTTCATATTGTTAAATTTCTCCGCAGATGTTGTTCAGTTCCCACCATAATTAGAACGTCGCCGTCGGTTATAAATACAGGTTGCGTATTTTTATAGCCCACTTGCAGTTTCTGTACCCTATTTTACCATTTTTTAAAATAATATCGTCCTTAAATATTGTAAATAGCACCGGGTATTTAATCACAAGGAAAATCAGCGTAAAACTTATTAAAATTAGGGGCATGACAGTGGTGATTTAATTAAGATGTTTGTAACAACAAGATCGAGTATAGTGAGAAGGTACACCTATGTTAATATTTGCAAGAAATTGTGGTGAATCAATCTTGTTAGTAAGCAAACTAAATAAAAACTTTGCGCTATATCTCTCGTTTATCAGATAATGACTGGAAAACATGTTAATGTAAGCCAGAACTCCACAATTCAATTTCGCTAACAGATCGTTGATGTATATGTTAAAAAGTAACGGTCCTGAATTCGAGCCTTGTGGCAGACCCGTAGACATGGTGAAAGTGTTTGATGAGAATCCGTTGTAGGTAACGTAACCAAGACGTTCGTTTAAGTAAGAAGACATTAGCCTACAAAGTGGGTAAAAAGCCAATGGTATCTAGTTTCCTTAGTTGAGTAAACCATGATTGATAGTGTCAAAAGCCTTTGTAAAGTCTGTATAGATCATGTCGACTTGCCCTCGCTGATCCAATTAGCCAATTATTAAATAGATATATAAAATAATATTTCGTTTATTTTTTATTGTGTAAAAATTGTAATAAACTATTTGTCAATCGCTCAAGATCATTGATAGTAAATTAAGTTTACTAAAATAGTGGATATTAAATACAAATTCAGTCACAAGCGGTGTAAAACTACTTTATTTTATTGCTATGGAAGTGTAGATTGATTTGGCCAAAACATCGTAAGTACTCTAGCAATATCCCTAAAGTATCGTAAGTTGGTTGGTTACGATGTTTCTCCTAGCGGTATTATATTTATAGTACCATTAAGAATAAAATAACACGAAAATAAAAACCAAACTAAAACAAGTTTGTACTCTAATTATTATCGATCTGACAGACAAATTATTACATACATAATATATTTACATACATATCAACCACCAAGTTCGCTTTATGATTTATTCAAGCAGTCAGGAATAACATTCAGTTCCAGAGCTCCACCTTTAACCGATATCGGAATTCCAACCCAAATAGTCTACAGGTGAACAAACACAAACTTCCACGACGTTACTCCTGATCTCCCTAACATCATTTATATACTATACAAGACTAGAAAGGAGTGATAAACAATTGAATCGCGTGACACTCTAAAAACATTTCTTCGGGATTCGCGTGACCAAAGTCATTTGTCCGCGTGGTATCTGCTTTGTAATTAACAGTTTAGAACTGTGGGCATACATAAACGTGTGCATAATTAACGAAGTTGCTGTTAGAAATTCTTTACAAAATTTTAGTTTTTATTTAGGAACTACCTACATATATAGGATTTTTCGGAAAAGGTGATTTATAGGTTCATCAAAGGCGATTTTGCGAAGCTAATAAAATAAATATTTAACTATTATAGAATGTTAATTGCAATTATGATAAATATTTGCTTATATTTGGAACATTACAACATCGATTGCGTCGGCGGCATAGACATGTGTGAACTTGTTCTATAAAAAATAATATAAACACGAACATATTTATACCGACTAATTTACGATCGGGAAACTGCTAAAATAGTTTGGGATGCGTTCTTGCCATGCACCTACTTACTACAAGGCTATATTATAATAACAAACGAATGATGTACAAACAAAAGTGATATAATTAATTTTGACAGTAACAATCTCTGACAATCATTCAATACTGATTCATTTATCATACATATCAATCTATATCAATTCGAATTTTCAATTACTTCTGACGCTAAATGTATTATTACTTGTTTATTATTCGTATCGTAACTTCTTTGGATGTTTAACTTACGTTATCCCGTTAACTAACAGTCGGGCTACATATGTACGCGTTATTTGCGCCTAGACGAAATTAATACTTTGGTTACGCATCTACTACAACCTACGCACACCTGGCTTACCTCTACGCATTGCAGACACTATTCTCATAAAGGCGCATGGTGAATTTAATTCACACAAATACATTAATTAGATTGATATTGAGTTTGTCTTATCGCTAAGTGAAAATGTAATATTGTAGTTAGGTATTAGAAATAAATAATATTATATACTGCTACGAAACTTGTAGACAATATTTTAAATTACTATATAAGAACCACTATTATAAAGACTTCTATTATCTCAAATTCAGACTATTTAGATTTATAAACAATTTTCCGCCGAATACCCAGTCAAATAACTTTCAATGTCAATGCGCCAATTCAAAAAATATACAAAACTGAACAAGAGATACGTATATGAAACCCACAGAATCATGATCAACCTCACAAATTCAAAATATATATCAACTTTGCACCAAACACACAGAATTTCAGATTGATAAAAACGAGCACCTAAGACGCCTTGGACCATAACTCCACTATCATACAAGATATCGAAGAAAGTCTAAGAGCAAAATTGTGCAAAATTATCCTCCCTATCTTTCTAAAATACTGCTGGTCAGCAGTGGCGTGCCGTATTCCAGTGGCGTATCAAACTTATGTTTTTTTTAAATGGCACACCCTATATTTTATAGCAGATTTGGAAAGCTCTCGATGAGTACTTATTTTTTTATGTAACATGGTATACCCCTAACTTTTTTCGCTGTTATAACATTTTTCCTCACAGTCGGACCATTGTTTGAATTTTTTTTTTTTTTTGCAGGACTAAATTGCACAGGTGGTGGTGGTAGGTTTCGAATTTAGGGATAGACTAAGACACTCACAAATCTTTTTTCAAGTGATTTATGAAGGTAAAATAATTTTTGATTGGCATTCGAAAATTGTCATTTGTATCCAAAATTGCAAGTGGCACCCTTAAAAAAAAAAATTATATCGCTGGATAGCCGAAATTCCAAATTTTTCATTGGTATCGAAAAAACAACACATTTCGTAACGAAATTTTTAAGCAACAAAAAGGTGTTTTGTCAAATTGTCGGAAAATGTCTTTTTCCGAAATTAAGCCTGTCATAATAAAACAAAAGAAGAAAGGAAAATCGAAGAAGAAGACCCTTTTTTCCATTTGCTTTCAACAAACTTATATTTCCAAGGCAAAACTAACCCGGCAACCCCAAAATAGGAATAGTTTCCTACGATACAACTGAATTAACACAATATTATATCTATATAAAAAAATATGCATTTCTTTTTACTAGGCTACGAAAACGACAGATATGTAGTTTGGACAATTACCAAAGAAGTGCAGAATATTGTGAGTCAAAGGAAGCACTCAAACCATGACTAAGCGATTTGAATGAAATGAACGAATGTAATATAAAATTATTTTAAACCTTATTATTAGGTTTAATATTGTTCAAAATAGATACAATTTATCCACACAAAATATACTAACATAAATGAGATATGTATGTCTAAATTGTGACTATTGCAAATCAAGATGAATTTGGCGTTTAATAACAAAATTAATTCTTATCGTTACTTCAAAAAAGGAGACTTTCTCTAGCATTTAAAATTCAATTGCAAAAACGCATGTATATATAACTTTCTTAGCTGTTAAAGAAACATTTCATTTTTTATCCTTATAAATTTAATCATGCAATTAAAACATTTTTTTTTCGGTTGCCGCAAAAACTCTTAACACGTATAATTAGTATTTCACTTTCGGTATTGATTTTTTATAATCGCAACACCGTTTAATCTACTCCCATTTGCTGCTAGATGATTTTCCATTTTTGCCATATTAAATCACAGGCATTTTTTTCTGTCCCAGCATCAATCAGATTTTTTTTCGTGTGACGAATACAATACAGCGTTTAAGAGCACTAATAAGTAATCTATAGCCATTTGTCGGTGCGGTTGATTATAAATCAATAACGAATTAATACGTAGGCTGTCTGTAATTACAATTGTAAATCCATTATGTTGTAATATGTATGTATTTGCTGACGACCAATAAACAAGCCGCATTTGATTTTATTTATAATTGGTCACAGAATATTTCATAATTGCGGGTTACAGAGACGACAGATGTTTTAAACTCTTACATATATGAATATGTATATAGTGTTAAGTGTTATGTTTGCGATATGTGTGTTATCATATGATGTAATGTGCAAAATTCTCGTCATGAATGGGAGTTTTTTTGACGCAACCTAATCTTATACTTTACAATGAATATTATGTGACGTGTGCATTTGTTTAAAATGTACTGACAGACGTCATTTGAACATGAGCTGTGTATTTTAATTATCTAACTTAAATTATCGCAATTTATTATTACACAAAATTAAAATTGCATATAAAACGAAATAGATTAGCTTCGCACTAGCTCTGTTTAGTCGAAAGATTTTGTTTAAATCTAGAGGTTTGAATATTCGTTCTGCCAGGCAAATAACTTATTGTAGGTATATTGAAAACGATATTTGTTCGCGTGCCTGTCAAAAAAAAAGTAGTCGTTATTTAAGCATTAGCGAACATTAGGATGACCTGATTCCCAAGATTGTTGATGGTAGTATATGTTTTTAGTGATTGAATAATTTAAAAGCGAACGCTTGGTCATGCATGGTATATTCTACAGGATATTTCCGTTGAAACGAGCTACCTCAAAGAACTCTTTACTTTCTTGTGATTTTTATAAAATTTCGAAACCTGTGAATTGTCATACGAGTCCGACGATTTAGAAGTCTGTTTAGCATCTACATATGTGTGAGTCTCTCTAGTTTCTGCACCAACGGAATCCACATATCCACCTAGTTAACCTCATCGTAAAGCGGCTTAAAATAAGTAGAGGAAATGAAATTAGACAACTTGGCATCGTCATCACGAAAGTCGGCGTACATCGCGGAAGCTAGTTAAACTATGACACCGAATAATTAACCCAATACAGCATGTGCGTATGTTCTTACACTATACTGAACTTAACGACCAGAAAATTTACGAAACTTATCACGAAGGATGCGCCAATTTCAACACATGTTTCTGCAGTTTACTACACTGCACGACTGATTATTGTCGTTAGTTATTGTAGTAGAATGGGAATCATATTTTTTCATTAATTCCCAGAGAAATTTGCGGATTTATGAAAATATACACTGGTTCGTTTATTATTTAGATCATGCACATTTATATCCAGCGATGTGAATCATATTTTTTTTTTCTAGTGGATGAAGTTTGCGTAGGAAAATCGTGCAGTTTAAATAATAAATATTAACTTACAACTCGGAGTAAACAAGTTTTATAATCTACGTTAGGTGTATTTCATCCATTAGCGTTTGTTATACTTTTGCAATAAGGGCTAACAAATGCATAGTTTCATGTTATGATGTCTGGAACGATTCGAATCCACACGTATTTAGAATGCGAAACTTCCAGGAAAGCTCGCAATTTAACGTTTCTTGAGCAGTTTGAAATGATCGTGTGGTGACATTGCATTTATATGAAGAAAATTGAAACGTTAGATATCAATAAATCATTTCTAATCATAAGATATCTATTTTTATACATAGACAGCTTTTTGATACTCGGACCAGATCTATACTATGCGAGACTCTTGTCCTGTCTCATTTTAACTATGGTGACTCAGTTTATTCTTTTTGTATAACGAGGGAGGATAGTCAAAGAATACAGCGAGTGCAAAATAGCTGTGTGCGATTTATTTTTGGTATGCGTGATCGAAGAGGAATTTCACGTAAACTTAGGGACACAAATACTTTGAATATGTACCAAAGGAGAATTATTCGTAATGCAGTATTCTTCTCTAATATAATTAAATTTAAACAACCACCGTATCTATCCAATAAAGTCAAGTTTAGACACCAAACGCTCTCGAGAGACTTAAGATACTCACATTTGTTGACTATTCCTATGCATAAAGCGTAGTTTTACCTACAACATTGCCCGTAACATACACTGAACACTCGTGTACTGCAGTCGATGAGTGTGATGATGAGCACATGCGCATTGAAATCTCGATTGAAACAGTCCCTTTTGGAGCTACAGCTTTAAAAGTTTTCTTTTTTATTTAGTACATTTATATTGTAAAGAAGCCCCTAGTGTTTATTTATTTATGATTGCGGGTAGCTTTTCTTTTATTTTTGTCTTGTTAACTTATGCACCATAAACCTTCGTTTTCCTGTGATGGGTGGAGACTGTGGCTTGAAAACTATAACAAAAATCCCAAAAGGAAGGTGAAAAAATCCCTTCGTTTTGTTAATTTGCTATTTATTTTTCATTTACTTTATGTTTATTATAATTTGTGTTACTAAAATTAGATAGGCTAAAGGAAGGACACCGTACACTATCCATTTGCCATAGCTTAGGCAATTTAGTCTTTTTGGCATCACTTTGTTTGTACGTATTTTCTACCTTTATTTCTTACCTGTTATACTGAGAGAATGCCAATAAATATTATATTATTATTATATACACGACTGTTTCTTTGTGGGTGAAGGTTATTATAATATTTTACAAAATTGAAGATACGTATTTAGAAAATTTACTGCTGGCCGAACTTAGACAAATCTGTTATCAACATGACTGCGCCTCTTCTCACAATGGTCACTTGGAGATATTTTCTGATAAGTGTTGATAAGCGTGGTTCTTTGATTAGTATACAGTCAAATTTTCAGATTTTTCTTGTGAATCCATATAGAGATTGCTGCCATTCGTCCTGCAACATCCTGTATATAAAGTGACAGCATAGTTTTCGAAATGCAGATCTTCATCATGTGGAAATTAACCCAAGCTATCCTTCATTCGCTATTGCGCCATGTCACACGCTTTCGTCAAATACAACAGATAAAAATGGCCCGTGTTCCCTATTTACTCTCATAGCCTACGGCGGCATGCCGAACGCTCTCAACAATCCCATGAAGCTAGAAACAAAAGCAAAGCGTCCTACTACATAGGAAAAAAATCACAACGAACGAAGACGGAAAGACACCGGCTAGGAAAAGATCTCGGACGGTCTATTTTTGGGCGTTCTATTGTCGTCGCCTGTTGGAAATGTGCGACCACGTGACGGCGTGTATTATAGAGAAGCAACCCGAAAGTTTTATATGTACCGTGACGTACATACCTCGAAAGGAAGTCTACTTACAGTAGGGCTTCAAAGCAATCGTGAAGATTACGACAGGATTTTATGAATCTTAGTTTATAATTCACAGCCACAAGGGGGCGGTTTATATCGCTTCTTCGTGGATTCTCTTGACAGATTGTTGTTATATAAAGCTTTAATGACGACACTCCTCCTTTGAACGTCAGATGGACGTGGATAAGCTAGAATAAAATTCAGGCATCTTGTATTTATGACTATTACAGGACGTATGAATATTTTTATGACCCCAGGAGAAGATTAATATTATATATAGGAACGCTCGAACCATCTCTGGTATGTACGTGGATACTGGAAGGAGTAAGGATGAAGAGGATATTGCGCGGAAAAGTGCTCGCTGCTTTGCGATAAAAAGTGGATTAATTGAAATTCTTCAAATACGGTGCGCGTTTTCGCTCATGAATTATGGAACGTCTGACAAGCCCCTAGTTTCTATTAGGTATCATTATCATGGTTGTACTGACGGCTTCCTTGCAAGTTGTTAACGTACGTTGCATTGAAGGTTAATAAAAAAAAACGAGCATTTTTTAAGGTAGCAGGCCGTGATTTTATATTTGCGTACATTGCTGGATTCTAAACTATTGGAAATGGGAGACTGGACGAAATAATACAAACGATTTACTTTAAATAACTCGGTACATTTATTAACTTGCACCTTGCACGTGGAAGACAACCCGCTCTATTCAAGTTACTAAAACTGACAGTATATTCAACTTATGTTCTAATCCCTTTCGTAGGTATATATTGCACTTAACATATTTGCTTATCTAGGTCTCACGACCAAACATATAAACACAGCCGAACGGCTCCGAGGGATGAGGTCACATATCTTAGATTATTTTTTGTGCTAAACGGTACAACGTATGGTTACTTTTCCAAAAACGATTTTCATATTTCTTGGTCTACCCTGTAAGCTAATTGACTTTAATACAGTCTAAGTGTATATACCCAGTTTAGATGTCAAGCATGCACCAACGTTTATCAGTATTTATTTTACAATTGCTTAATTAATAAAGAAAATTCCTATTTGTTGCACACTTAGTGGACCACACTGTATATTAAAGACGTTGAAACTCTATTACTAAATCGGAAACGCCTCTAAGTTTACCACGCTAAAGATGCCATATCTGAAAGATATAGGAAATAATATTCGATTCTCTGTTCAAGGTTAAATAGATACTCCAATATCTTTTTCTAGTTCCACTAGAAATTTAATAAAACGCCAACAATTAGTTTTATATCCTGACCTCGCATCGCCTATAAATAGTTGGTCCAAATTCCGTGCCAAAAAAAAAAAAACGGTGTAAAAATCTGATCATTACCCAAAATACGCATATACCTGCAACAATGTCAAGGAACACAAATTCGCGCACATCTTTCGTCAGCTACTCGGGATATTTAAGTACCCAATAAGTCTGGTATAGCAACAGATTGATTAGACAACACAACTTGCGAAATATCTCCTATAATAACCATAAGTATTTATAAGAAACTATATTTAGACTAAGGCCGTTAGCATTTTTTCAACCTGGTTTCTTCCGCCTAGATGTAAACTCACATAGACATCTCTATAGAACATCTCTGGCGTTAGTCAAACTGCTTTAGATCTGAGATCTGAGGCAGTCGCTTTTAAGAAGATGTGATGCACGGGGATCGTTGGTTTACTGCCGGTTGCCTGTTGTGTCCGCTTATTTTTAACTCTCAATGCCGAATATACTGCCAAAAATCCGTGTTAAAGGGCAATGTACCGGTGTGCAGGTGCAACACGGGGTTCCGTGTTAAAAGGCCAAAGCGTACGCCCAGTGTGAATGTGTCGATATTACTTTTTTCTTAGAACAAAACCGCTCAAGATTTCAGTAGGCTTCACGAGTATAAATGAATGTACAACGGAAATATTGTTACCTACATATTATTATGTACAGCTCGTCCCACAATAAGGTTAACAATCTGAATCGCGATTTTGGTTATATATTTTTATGTTGAATTGTACATACATAGTTTTATTCATTCCTGCTTTGAATTGATATTTTATGTCCTCCATGAATTTGATAAATTGTTTATGAAAGTTGTGTCGGCAACCTTCCTTGATTTATTAATTAGCTTTCAAAGAAGGGTATTTATTCTTTCGCTTTAAGGCGCAAAAAGTTTGCCACGAAACCACAAAAGGGAAGCATTGGTGTTTATCTGATATTCGGCTCTTATAAACACATTTTTTAGTGAAACCTGGCATAACAAAAATACATACAGTTACGAACAAATGTCATACGCATGTTCTTTCATAATTAAATTAATAAATCATTTCAATTACAATTTTGCCTAGCTTTAATTTATTTTTACTTTTTTGTTTTATAATATTTGCTAAATAGTTTTTATTGCTTTGTTTTATAACATAATACTGAAAAAATAAATTGCAAATAACTGTGGTCGATATGCACTTGAATAAGCACAAATTAGTAAATATAAGTCAGTACCAGATCATAATATATGAAACTAATAACACTTTTTTCTTAAAAAGAAGAAATTAAAAGTTATTTATCTATGATTATTAGAAATTATAGCACCTATTTTTAGTAGGACAAGGTAATTGTTTTACCTTAGTAATTAAACGTCAAAGCTGTCAAAAAATAATTTTATATATTTCCTTTTCAACTAATTTATTGGAAACTAAGCAGAAATGTCTTTTTTCAATACTTCAAACGATTAAATACTATTTTAATAAGCTTTCCTAAATCATTGGCCAGTATTGAAGATTAATTATTTATTAGTTAATACCTTATATTTACCTATAAACTTTAAATTACTATTTATAAACCAATTAAATTGACATAAAATCGTTCTGCTAGTGGCACATTCGCTACTGTTATGTTTCTTTTTACCCCGGGGACAGGTACGAACACTTAGGGAAGTGAAAAAAAAAGTAAAGAATGTACAATATATCACCCTTGGGTGCTTTATCACACATCACTTCAAAACAAGGAGCTTTTGAAGCGACATATTTATTCTCCAAGGACTTCCTGCGACTTTTGTTTGTCTACAATCCGCATATGATTTTTGCTTGAAGTAGTGTCTGCGAGAATGAAGTGCCTACAAGAAACGAATTCCCCGGAAGAGGCGATCGCCAACTTTAGAAAGTTAAAATTTAGAAATTTCGTTTATATTAAATCATTATAAATAATTCGCTTTTATAGCGTTATGTCATCGCATGAAATGAAATCATTTATTTATTACGAAAAGGGTAGGGCGCATTTTGGCATCTTTTTGTCGGTGTTGCAAGTTATATCAGTATACGCAACTTTCTAAAATTTAGAATTTGTTGAAAAACGAATGCGTATATGTAAGGTATATCATTACAATAATTTATTGTATACGTAATATTTTGTAAGACTGCAACTAACCGCGTATTTAAAATGTTCAGTTTGCTTAATTTAAGTTAGTATATCAGCAGGCATATTCCAGATTGTAGGTAACCTTGACCGAGTATTATTGAACTAAAAAAAAATCAAAATCACAAAGGTATATACTTGGCAGTGTATGTACATATGTAAAATAGCTTAGAATAATTATCATGGATACTTACATGCGTTCCAAAGGCTTATACACTTATTGCTAATATTCAGTCGTTTATGCGAGTCGAAACCTTGTAACATACATATGTATTTTTTACTTTTAAAATAAATTACCCTATAATTTTAGAAAATGTCGAAGGTTTATTTCAATGAGTATTCAAATAAAGGCTTCATAGTTATTGTAATATATAATATATCAAGATATAATCAAAACCCAGTATTTGTCCCAAATCATACACATAAAATTCAATGCCTAATTTAAAAATATACTGTTCATAACAAACAAATGGTAAGTTCCTATGTGCGCGAACAATTAGTTATTTTGAAATAAAAATAAATTTAATCTTGACCTAAAACGATATTAGCCTCCAGAGGAACAATTCGTGTGTTTAAAGTTGAACATTTACTAATTATTGATAGGAATACAACATTTGTTTGAACTATATGAAATATTTAAACGGAATCGTTGGATTAAAAACTTCATAATTTTAATTACAGAATGTGATATGGTCTGCATCACTGAGCATTATATTTAAAAATAGCTAAATATTTGTGTGTAAACATATATCTTCTAAATAAATTTGCTAAGAAGTATTTCGTATATGTAATATATACAGGGTTAGGCAGATGTAAGGATCCATTCGAATATCTTCGATATGGCTGCTTAGATATTAACAAGACTTTTCACAATTAATTAAATACAAATCGGAGATTCGATGAGTATATTTATATCCGAATCAGACTTTCTGTTTAGCCGGAAACGATATCAACTTTCTTATTTTAAATGCAACACCCTATATAAAATATATTTTTATATTTTTGAATTGCCCTTCAAATTGTAGTCAAAATTTAAAAAATCAGTTTTGATTTCTTCATTCATAAGACTCTGCATATATTTGAAAAACTATACTAGGAATAGATATACCGATCAATGCATAATTTTGCGTTGCAGTCACTTCTGCAACGAAAAACACTACGTTTCGTTTAAAAAATAAAGGTTTTTTTTAGTAAAGGTATTAAATGATCTATTGGACATGAGTTTCTGAACAGCCTGTATAGAATTTTATGATTACTCGGGCCGCAATTAATGCTTATGACCACTCACAACACTATATGGGCATGACCAGAATGAGGGGCGCAACAGGTATGCAATGGTGCTGATGTCAATAACACTCCATCAATCATTTAAACATAAAATATTTGAGTAATCCAACCATAAAATGGCAATAAAAATTTTTGGAATATTATTAAACTTATGAACATTTGGTTGATTTTATTATTATTACCACGATATCAACTACTTTTATGGTACTAGTTGCACCACAAATATTGTACAAGTACAAGTAAGTGACAAGTTTTAGTCAATTTTACTACACCATTCTCACTGCTTTTCCAGCTTGGCCTAGGTTAGTGATACTTCGGTTATGAACAATTACTTTTAAATTTGTCCGTCTTTAAACAATCATTCTAGAGGTAGAAAAATTATTTTACAGAGAAATTTTCCTTAAGATAAAGTAGTACTTTATATACGTATGCAAAATGGACCAGGAATTTTTCTGTTTAATGATGCAATTCCAGCTCCGAAAGTTACAGAACAACCTCACATAAAAGCAATTTATCTTTCATGTTTATAGATCGCTTTATTACTTTTCAGAATGATCTTCTTGCCTTGCCAACACGGTAATATACACCCAATTGCACTGACTGTTAAATACATACCAAATATATTCATTTTAAAGTCTTTACGAAGATCCGGTTCTTATGTACTTTTATTTTATGTCATAAAGCACACACAGTTTATTTTTAAGATCTTCGATAAGACCCATATAACTATTTTACCCGGCATACAATTACATAAACGGCTGCAAAAAATTCGCACAAAAACTTCCGCGACATACCAGATATGCGTTTGGAGTTCTGCTTTCCGTCCGCGCTCATTATACTAAAAAGAGGCCGTCGACAAACGTTAGAAAGCATTTAATATGCACGGGTGAGAGAATAATCATATTTCACAGCGCACCATCGCTTCGTTTAGAAGCGAAATCGTTACCGCTAATAGGCGGACGATTTTGTGGAATGTGTTCCCAATATACTTTCAACTGAACGCGAATGAAGACCCTTCGTTGCATTTTAAATAGATTGCTAAAAGAAAACTTTTATTTTTTCTATTTAAAAGGAGATGAAAGAATCAAAATGTGTATCTATAACAAAAAGATGATGTTTTTTTTATACAATGTGGTAAAGCACTTATGCAATAAAATTATGTTTAAAGTAAAGTAGATGATTTTTTTTAACTTGATATATTCTTTATTTTGGAAGTTTTCTTAATCAGCAGATTTCAACGATCTATAACACTTATGACCTAAGCGATTGATTACATTAGTTACAGGCATTCAGGCTATGAGATAATAATTATTAAAACTACTGTTATGCTACTGAAATGTTTACTTCTTGGCAATAACCTAATCTATAGTAAAACTCTTCTCTAACTTTAACGAAACCATAGATACATTAAGAAAAAATCATTTTGTATGTGTAGGTGATATATTGAAAGAAAGATTGAGATACTGTTTAATTATAAGCAACCATTTTTTTTTATAAAATAGTATCCAAAATATGAGAGCAAGTGTTAAAAGGGATAGTTGTAGAACACAGCTGTTTTTATTATTTTATTTTTAATAAATTTATATTTTAATGGTTCGAAAAAGAATTAATATACAGTCACTGTAATAATTTGACTGTATATTTTTTACATTAAATCTCTAACAAAGAAAACTGAGCTATTTAAAAAGAAAGAATCATACAAAAGTGTGTAATCAAAAGAATGATGAAAATAAACCGTCTATTAATTTAAAACATCTGCGACTTTTGTTGAAATAAGGCACATACATAGTATGTTCTTAAACTTTTAACACGTTTTTATCATCACATAAAGATTTATATAGCAAAGTTGTAAGAAACATTTTCTATTTTAAATTTGCTTTTAAAACTACTCCCTTTTCAAATAATTCATCTGCCAGTTTATTAGCCATTTCGCTTATTAGTCATGGTAGCAAAAGAAAACAGGCGTTCGACAGGAGCCGACGATGATAAGGGCATATTGATACAACTTGATAAATACAATTTTAATATGTTCAACATATTCAAGTCTTCTCTTTTATCATTCTTTCCGAGTGCAAAAAAAGATATCTCTTTTGAAGCTCTTTTCAAGTATCAATTTCGTCAGCATTCATTTCGTCAACCAAAGCCTCTGAAAGGTGTGACAGAATTTCTAAATGAAGGTTCGAATTTATGCATGGCAACCATTTCTCTTTAAATTTTGTGTAAGACAGAGCTGCAGTGACTGCTTTTTTCGAAGGTGTAGGCATATACCTAATCTAAATTTATTTCGGTGTTACTCACTAATAAATTATTCCAATAATGCTGTATTCAAATAACGTTTTATTGAAATAATTCTTCATTCAAATGATTTCCCATAGTTTTATACAACAATAACTTAATCCGGAATAAAGAATAACAGATGAAAATTTCATTCAAATAATTATTTGAATAAACAAAATTATTGAATGATGCCCAACACTGCTTTACACCATCCTCCACATAGACTCTGACACAGTTGATCCACGAAGTTCAACTTGCTTGGAACGAGGTGCCACAAGCAGACATCGACTATCTCTTTCTGTCGATGCTTAGACGTGCACAGGGATGTTCTCGGCTACTGGCTCGCCAAACACATTATTAATTTTTTTTTGGATTATATGTAAATAAAATATCTTGCAAATTAGTCTTGATTTGCCAAAAAATCAAGTTGAAGAAATTATTCCATCTAGGTGTAACACTTCCAATGTCACGGAGTATTAGTAGCCTTCTAAAATTGTGACAATGAAGCATTCCATTGACACTTATCGATTAAACAGAACCCTTTGTCAGATAACATATAACACCCACCCTCTGCCAGTACGAATTTTACAACCGGAATCCGTTAAAATTATGCGTGTCACGATAGAATAATGAAGCGGGCGCGTTATTTATTGAGAGCCATCCCTACTGCTGCGAATCGGGACACTTGGCAGGAGGGCGATTTGATTACCAGTGTTTTGACACATATCGATTTTGCAGTGGCGTGTTGCCGGTCGCGTCTGCTCCGAAGTCGACTAAAGTGTAATGTTAATCAGCGGTTGCTGCTACACCACCGTGTAAGTCGCGTGACGCTATAATAGATCTGAAGTGATGGAAACAATTTGATTGCTAGTAATATCCGACGGAATCAAATTTACGAGAAGACAAAATAAATGTATAAAAATAAAATTATGTCAACTGCATATCTTCCGAGGAGCACTGAAGCTATATTAACCTTATCATAATAAGCATTGGAAAGAGTTGGAAGATTTGGAAGAAATACAAGGCTTAAAAAAAGCAAAAGCAAAAAAAGGAAAAAATGTACACGGTATTTTCCCCAAGGATAAAATTGCTGCCCACTTCCTTTATGAAGAAAGACTTTATGGTGTTATTACACAGAGCAAAATTACTTCTAAATACTGCACTACATAGAAATTAACTTTTTAACAGGTTTTCCGTTGTTGTCATGTTTTTAAAGATATGACGTCATCCATTAATATCGATGCTTTTCAGCCTAATCACTTCTGTGGAGATTTTGTGTTCAGGTATCTATTGCCCAACTCTACCAGCGGAATAAGATGAAGTATCATCTTGCTAGTGCGAAATTTCCTCTGGCAATTGTAACTGATTGATTTAATTCTGGAACTATGTGATCTTGCAAAAGTGTAAGTAATTATCACCATTTAACGTTTCTCTTATAAAAAAATGGTCAAATATTTCTTCCTCACTGCTTTACATGCATTACTTTAACAAAATCTGACGTGACCAGTTGGGTGACTTTGCTTGTAAGTCGCAGACCCACAAAAGTATTAATAGATTCGTAATAATCAAATTTAACCGGAAAAAAAAATATATAAATACAAGGTACATTTAAAGTACTAACTGATGACGTTATATCTTTAAAAATATGACATTATGGGAAAATCTGCAAGCTCTGTTAGATAATCCAAAATATTACTAAAGTCAATTTCTAATACAGTTCATAATTATGCTATAAATCAGGTATTCCGCCGATTTTGCTCAACCCTGTATATCGACAATCCCACAACAAGCTCATAAAGATATACTTCTTATTATATAGTTTTTTGGAAATAATGCTGCTTTACAGCAGATTCCTTAATCTACAAAGACTGGATTCTCAAAAGAAATATTGAAAATAGTTATTTGACTTACTTATCATAAGAAGTTATTGCCATGTTTTCATTGAATGAAACGGTTTATTGTACAAGTGAATATATAAGTTTATTTACGTAATTATCAAAGCATTCTTGGTTGTTATTATCAATTGTTATAACAAAGAAATATTCTATGTAATAAGATAAAATGTTTGCTTTTGAGAAAGCACCTTTGTGCAAGTAATCTTATGTTATAAATGTAGTTTCAATGACTTGCCTTTGCCATCAATAAAGTAAACAGCATTTTAGATAGGTCTTTTATACGGTCAAATATAAGAAAAAAATAGTTCATGTTTCCTAGCAGGAAATTATTGCCAAATTATGCAGAGAAGTTACAGCATGAAACTTACATTATATCTATCTAATTAAAATAAAATTTATAATTACATACATAAAGATTACTGGAATGATATTAGTATTACATACATATGTTTAAACGCATACCAACAATTTTACAGCTCTGATAACATACTAACACATAATTTATTATTGTTAGGATAGATGGATAACATTTTATAGTCTTTAGTAATATTCGATCAAGAAGGAATGTTGTTCAACATTCGCTGTTAATACGTACAAAATCTGGATGTGCTCCTTATTATAATTATTTTATTTACATATCTGAATAGGTGAGAGATATACTCAGATGTAGACTTTAATCAGAGCAGAACTCTAAGCAAGCATCCGTTGCATTTTGTATTTACACCATTTACTTATTATGTGGTTTAAGGTTTCTGTAACCGGATCTATGTGATTGCCGAATCTTATAAGCAATTTTTTAGACGTCGAAATAAGAATTCTTTTTCACACATACATGTAATATGTGAATATTGGATCGAGTGCTGTGAAATGAAAATGCTGGAAGATCGTTTACCGGTGTTGCGTACACTAAACTTTTCAAATAACCCCAGATACTAAAGTCCAACGGGTTTAAATCTGGAGACCTTGGAGGCCAAACAATGGGACCTGCTCGCCCTATCCATCTCCCAGGAAATTCATTGTTAAGATGTTTCCTAACAGCACGCGTAAAGTTGCGGTGGAGCTCCATCTTGCATAAACCAGAGGTTCAGTCTTAGATTTATAGGTAAATCTTCCAAAAGTTCAGGTAAAGTATTTTCCAAGAACTCGAGGTATGCAGGACCTGTTAAGCGTTGTGGCAAAACAATCGGTCCTAACAACTGTTCCCCTATCATGCCTAACCAGGTGTTTAGAGAGAAACGTTGCTGGTGCCGAGCTTCAACGGTAGCATAAGGATTCTCGTCACACCAAACGTGATTGTTGTGGAAATTAAATATTCCATTTTTAGTAAAACCAGCTTCATCAGTGAAAAGGATGTTATCAGCGAAATCTGGCCGATCAGCAGCTGTTCGCAAAAACCACTCACAGAAAGCCCTTCTCGCTTGATAATCCGGAGCAGTAAGGGCTTGTACCCGTTGGAAGAGTTCTCCAAACAACATTGCTGCTTACACCCACTTGAGTCGAAATTCTTCTAACACTAGTTTCGGGATTTTCATCAATAATATTCAAAATTCGATCGTCTATCTGTGGAGTACATGCTAATCTCTGCCGTCCAGTATCAGAAGACCGCTTCTCAAACGAACCAGCTTCTCTTAGTCATTGAAACACCGTCTGAAACATCACATGCGAAGGCAGTTGGCGATCAGGAAACGTTTCAGCATAGAAGCGACGTGCTTGTAAAGAATTCCCATTAGCACGACCGTACATGAACACCATATCGCTCATTTCAGCATTAGAATACGCAACCATTGTAATGGCTACAAATTGCACAAAACGTCAAATTAAACTGTCATAAAACAATAGCTGATAAGCACCTGTTTATTGGGATGTACTACTAGGAACACTCGCTGTTATCTCGTAAACGGTTGATTTGTGAACATATGTTTATTATGACTTTTAACCTTATTTTCGATCGTACTACATGCCCTTAAAATCTTTAAACGATGTTTCAAAACACCCTGTATATATGTTGTGTGTAAAAATAACGTTAAACGTTTTAAAATTTTTGAGAAAAGTAGCATTGAAAATTGTCATTTGGAGAGAGTTCAAAGATTTCTGACAGCAGGGGACTTTGGACTTAGAATACGTTTTGTCTATGGGTTTTATTCAATATGTGTAGTAAGTTTTAAAGAAATCTAGATTGTTAAAATATATATACAAAGGAACACGTTCAG
This sequence comes from Cetonia aurata, assembly GCA_949128085.1. Classification (NCBI taxonomy): domain Eukaryota; kingdom Metazoa; phylum Arthropoda; class Insecta; order Coleoptera; family Scarabaeidae; genus Cetonia; species Cetonia aurata. The sequence goes on along the minus strand of OX421884.1, from coordinate 5,044,038 downwards.
TATACAAACTATTCATAAAGGCAATTTTATAAGTAGTTATTCATGTAATTTTCATAGCTACAATTAGTTTTAGTACCAAAAATTAATAATTTAGCTTATTGTTAGTCATATACCTATGTATTTTATTCTTATAAATGATTAAACATACCACAGAATTAAAATTATTATTTAAATTATATTAACTTAAATTATAATTTTGCTAAATCGTATTGTGTCATATTTTGACTAACTAAAAGCTTCTATTTTAACTGATGAATAATATTAACTTCTATCTTGCAGTATTTTTGTACGAGTTTAATTACTATTGAAAAGATCCTACTGCTTGAAATTGTTTCCATATATTATAATTCGCTCTTCGGCAGAATAGGAATTAATACAGTTGTTTTGAGAGATTGTTATATGGCATACTTAATCGTTAATGTTTCTGAATGCTCACACAGAGCAATAAATAACAAGAAACATGAACAAAAAATATATGATTGGTATAGTTTATGACAGAACGCTGCCAAAAAAGTTTAGTTAAAATCAATTTGACGGGTACAACTGCATAACACGCATATGTGAGTTCCATTGAAAAGTGCATTCCAATGTCGATAAACCTTCCTTTAATTTATTGCCAACTGTTATACTACGTAGGTACTTATGTATTAGCGTTGTTTAAATAGGTGATTGCATCAGGTGAAATATAAAAATGTGTTGCATAACAGACTTAAACACGTAATAGGTACAGAATTTTCTTTTTTCAATAAATTGAGTTATTTTGTGACATGTGATACTCTATATTGTTATCGTCCATGCATTTTTAGTCGGCTCGGTCAGATCCATATCTGCTATCCGACACCTCGGATCCAAATTCACTATCCGAAACCTCGGATCCAGATCCGCTATCCGAAGCTTCCGATCCGAATCTGTTATTGAAAATCACATATTCGCATTCTTTATCAGCTTTCTCGAACTTGTGTCAATAAGATTATTTTGTTTGCGAGTTCTCGCTAACATTAAAAAAATAATAAAGAAGCGGATCCGGATCCGAGGTTTCGGATAGCGGATCCGGATCTGATGCTTCGGATAGCGGATCCGGATCTCAATTTTGTCGGATATCTGCAGCACTAATCAAAAGCATTTGACGCTCTGTCACATTCTACTCATGGATAGAACTAAAATGCAAGATAAGGCGTCAACCGCTTTAAATTTCTGTAGTGACTACATTGAAAACCGAGCCGTATCAGTGACTGAACAGTTTGCATGTGTATCTTTCACCCCGTAGGCCCCGGTTCGATTCCAGGCCTAGGCGATGATTTTTAATTGCGGATAAAAATCAGAACATGCCGTAAAACATCGCACTAATACGGGATTAGTGCGATGTTGGTATGCAAAAAAATCCCTTCTGCAGGTAGGAACTCCTTCGGGTTTGGCAAAATTTCAGTGAAGATATACAATTCATCGATAGATGTCAGTGTTTATAAGTCTCATGGTGTATTCCACAACTCATAGCTTCCACCAGCAACAAACAAATAAATCTTACAAATCGACTATAAGTAGTTAATGACAGCATTTTGGAGCAATTAACCTGGATTCATGGAGTACGCCAAGGATCAGTGCTAGGTCCAATATTATACTTAATCGTTTAAAAAAGAAAATACAGAATATTAATAAGTTTAAAAATCAAATCAAAGGACTATACTTATTCCGAATGCTTTTTACAGATTTGATTAGTATTTTATTAATTACAAAAGTGAATTCTACGGATAATTATTGCAATTGATTTTCCAAAATACATTTTATTTCTTTTAATAGCATTTCGAAAAGATCTTTTAGGAACTGACTGACTAATAAAGTAGTCGTTGACAAATACCCCTTTATCACAAATTAGATCTTCAATAGAAAATTTACTTTAAACGAATCTAGTCGCCAACTAAAACAAAAAAAAACGGTAGACTGAAACTAAATTAGAACAGCCAATTCAAATGCACTCTTATCTAGTACTTAATTTATCGTAAAAAGAAGTGAAAACAACAAATTCACAAATCATCGATGTCTGCTACTTTCTACCTCTGTCTCTACATAGAAAGTACGCCAAAAAAGTGTACAAGACTTCTAGCGATTGAATCAACGTAAATCGATGCCAAACCTCAATTCGATGCCGTAATAATTCCACAGTTGTTGTTTCCTACTGGTCGCCAGAGCGTTGCAATAAATGCCACCTACAAGCCTAAATGTTTGACCCTGTAAATTGTCTTTATTACGCCCATACGCCTGACACTAGAGGCTCGGTTATATTTTACAGGCTTTACCGTAGCAATTACAATATTGATTAAGTTATGGACGACCGGCAGTAAAAATCTAATTTAGTTGCTGGTACGCCCAATGGCAGTATTAATTAAATCAATTAATTTTTTTTCACGAGGAAAATCGCATCCTAAAAAATAACTCGTTAAATTATCTGGTGGGTTGTGTTAAAAAAAACTGGTTTCCTCTTTGTAATTATTAAACGCCGTATCATTACTTATTCACTTGATTAAATTTATAATAAATTTATGTAAATGTCTTTCATTAATTACTGCCTAAAGGCTCTAAAGTAAGCAATTAATTGAAAAGAAAATTTTGTATATATGTATAAAATAAAATAGGTAAATATTTTGAAACAACACAGGATGGGTTTCCTCGTATTTATTTTTTTAACACATACGATAGTTAAAATAAATAATGAATGTTTAACAGCAGCTATTATTAATGTCAATAAAGAAAAAAAATTACATCATGTTGCACTATGTACAGTACTCTTCAGTATTAATGTCTCCACTTTGCGACGATCAAATATCCATAGGGAAAAATGGCCTAAAATGACATACCTTTTATAAAAGTTGTTGTATGCGCGTGACAATTATAAATACTGAAATTATCTTTGGTATACACATTCTTCAATTGTTCCTGCTTCCGGTGTATTCTGGTAAACATTTTTAAAAAAATACAGGTTCTCAAGCAAAACATTAGCAACTGTGTCATTTTAGGCAGGTACTAGTATAAAATTGCATACTAAGTCAGGGTAAAATGACATACGCTTAATATTTTATTGACTAAAACAAAAATACAAAAAATTCAAAATTCTTTTCATAAACCGTATCAAAATTAAATATCTATACGCAGTTCACAAATGTATTGTTTTTTTTTTTCTGGGCGAAACGTGCATATGCCCATTTCTCACATGCTTCACACCGGAACCAGATGTCGCCTGGTTGCGTTTGGGAATATAATCCATTGCAATAAATGCATGCAGCGTTCTCTTCATCTTCGACAACTTCTTCAACTTCTCCCTGGTCATTTTCACCTGCCCACAAATTCTTCACTTTGTTCCAACTTCATACGTTTTTCTTCAGCTTTAGCTTTCTGGCCTTCAGATTTTGTGTTGAATTCAGTACAGTTCCTTGGCGCTAGCGAGTTATTCTTCGTCGAAGAGATGTCGATGCCTTGGAAACCAGAGCAATGTCTACAACAGAAACTCGGCTAATATTATATATATATATATCATCTCCATTTGCTGTTTCTTCAGCTTCTGGAGTGTTTATTTTGTGGAGGTGTGCTTGAAGGTTGCTGTTGTAGCAAAACATGTTCAGATTCATTTATGACAGGAATGTCGGTGGTGGCAGCAGCAGTGAACATCCATTCCAGAAAAATGTTTGCGTTCAAAGGGTGAATTCCTGTTTGTTTGAATCCACTGACGGCATTCTCCATGGCTACACTTCGTTCGTATGCTTCCCGGAACAGCTTTGCTACCTGGTATGCTGTAACGGTGCGCCTAGAATTATTTTTTCAACCAAACTGTATTAGCCTGGTTGTGAAATGTCGACAATGGTCCAAAAGACGAAACATCTAAAGGCTGTAATCCGTACGTAGAGTGAGGTGGTATGCAAAGCATTATAAACCCTTTTTGCAAGCAAGAGTGCATCGAAATTCTTATGGCTTGAATGCCCGTCGAGGAGGAGCAAGGTTTTGTTTTCTTTGGAGCTTTTGGAGAATTTAATGAAATGTTCGAGCCATATGCAGAAAAGTTCTCCGGTCATCCACCCTGACTCCTGACATAAACCAAGAGTGACAGCTAGTGCATCATGGATTAACTACGGATTCGAGAAAGAATTCTCGCAAATATTAGAGCCGGTGGTATAATATATAACTGCCAATAGGGTTGCCACAACAAACAACTGTGGTGTGGATCCCACGTTCCGTGCTTGTTATTGGTCCTATCTGCTTTCTACCTTTTGTTGTTAAAATTGTTGGGACGTTGGACCATCGATAGAACAGACTCATCAACTATGAAGATGACGTTAAAACTAAGCGCTTGTTCTGTTAATGTTCGTCCTAACATATCGAAGAATTTTTGAACCTCAGACTTATTGAATCCTTGGGCTCGAGCTGTGGCTTCAGGCGATCGAAGAGATATGTCAGGATTTCTTGCGGTGTGTCGTTTTACCCTGGTTGCCATTTTAGGCTAGTTTCCCCTACTTATATTTTCTTAAAATATTTAGACAAAGGAATTTCACCAATAAAACATTTCTATATATTAATCTCTTAGCTGTTATCGCAAGTTTCGTTTAATAGGTGTTTCTATTCCTTTTAAATTTGTATCTGTGCCTTATCTTGTTATTGTTCATTTACATCCATTTTTATTGTTTACATTTATTTCTCATTTACATTTAAAATCGGTTTGTCTTTATTATACTATTATGTCGATAGGGAATACGAATAAGAGATAATCTCTTTCTTAGAAACAAAAGTGCCAACAGGCTTTTCATTTATTCACAAGCCTATAAAATTCCACCATTTAGTAATATTTATTTACTAATTGCTGATTTGCTAAATATTTTATTTTATATATAATGTAATTAAACACAATAGAAAAAAATAGACGATGTGCAGTTGTCAATGGGACAGCTTCTCATGAGAAACGAACGAACAAACAAACTTTCGCAAACATATCCTTAGAAAAACACTTTGAGACTTTTACAGCGTATAGATTAGATTACAGTCTAACTTATGGAAGAGCTTCTGCGGTACGCTAAGGTACTATATACCGTACACTTTAACCCTCTCTCACTTCCAACCGTAAAAGAATATGCGCGATAAAAGGTATTCGCGTGTATCCGTAGACGTTTTCTTTATCTAATCTAAAAGCCTCTCCGAGCGAAGTTAGCCGGATCGACGCTTGGTAACGTCGCAATATACAGAAGCTCGCGCTTTGACGGTACGTACACTGCCGTCCACGGAAGTTTGGTCAATTAAAAAAATGTTTAAAAATCAAAAATAAATTAACATAAAGTATAAATACTATTACAATCTAACAAAAACTAAATTACATGCAGTTCGAATGCAAAGAAATGTTTACAAATGCCGCTATTGCCAGACATATCTGTTTCGCCTTATCAAGGCTCGTCACTGTCACTTGGCGACATTTGTATTACGTTACGCTTATAGCGTATAATATATACAACGCTTACGCCATGTTAATAATAGCGTATTTTGCCGTTACTAATTTATTATATACTCCCTCTGAGCGTAACATACAAATGTCGTCAAGTGACACTGACGAGCCTTGGTAAAACGTAACATGCATGTTTATCAATAGCGACATTTGCATTTTTTACAAGTTTGCATTCAACTGCATTTTGGCACATCCGCGCAAATTTGGCAGCTTATGTCAAAGTTATTTCAAATTTGCGTACGAATTAGAACATATTTGTACACAAATTAGTAAAAATCTTTGACAAAATATAAGTTTCACACCTTATAACTCTCATTCACGAAAACTACATTATTATTAAATTATATAAACAGCAGCTATGCACAAAGACATCTTTCGTGCTGCGGCTCTTCATCCGTAGACATTTTGTGATAAAGCGTTGACGCATATGTGAAGCATATATCGTTTCGCATTTTGTCGAAGCAATCGTGATTTCGACGTATTACCAGACCATAATAAATCGATAATTCGTCGATTAATTTTCCCGGTTAAATTTCCTTTTCCTCCGAGGCCCTTTCTAACTTTTTTCGAATTACGTAGACGAGTTCTCTATACGCATTATTTTTTTAAAACCAACGCAAACGTGGTTTTGTGTTTCGGGTCATTAAATATTCCATTAAATTTTTCTTTTCCTTCGGCCAAACTTCCGTGAACGATGGTGTACGCACACTTTATTGGGGTCTATAACGCGAAAGCCGAGCTAGAGCGAGACGGACTCTCTCTTTACTGGCGCTATTTCTGTGCGTTTAGGAATGCCGCTATCGGCTAACGCTATCTTCTGACCTACCCTTCGCCTGCTCTCCCCTTCGCACCCGAAGCGGCCCTGCATCCGTCTTTCCTGGTCCATGAGTATACCGCGCGCGATCCCTTCCAGCATCTGACAAAGCCGTCGCATCGGTTGGGCAACCGCAATCATAATTTCGTGAAGTGGGCTTGGACGTAATGGGAGCCAGTTTCATACTGTAAAATTTCACGCAACTGCGCATACCTAACTCTGAGTTTGGTATTCATTTATTTCACCTATAGAATCATACGTAGAGCAGTGGCGGCTCGTCAGGGGAGGCTACGGAGGCTAAGCCTCCCCTATTATTTTTAATAAAATAAGTAGCGTTTATTATGTACTAAAATAATGTTTAAGCATTGGTTATATACTAAAATAAAGCAATTTTGCACAAAAAAATATAATCAAGAGCATATTTATTCATTACTTAATTTAAAAATGCAAACAAATTTCCAGTAATGCGCGAAATTTTACTGTACGCACTATAATAGCAAGCGAGGAGGCTAGCCACAGATTTGGTTCCGCGCCGATGATTAATGCCATGGCTGAAAGCAACGTGTCTCCGTAAGTGCACGTACACTTTATACGGCGAATACGTATGGTTGGAGGCTTGCCGCCGCGGTGAGATCCTACCCGATCGGCATGTTATCGTGCGTTATCGGTCGTAAAACGTTGCTACGCAACTGTCCATGCGACTTCCAGCTCCCAGTACTAATAACTTAAGAAGCGTTGGGTGAGTTTTGTTAGGTTACGCACACAAAATGGATAAAATGAACGAAATTAGAATTTGCCAAGATATTGTCGACTGGTTGGTAAGAAATTCTTTTAAAGAGACGAAATTACACATCGTACAAAACATTGAGAAACCACAGCCTAATTTATCTGTAGTATCTAACGACGGCAACCGGCAAAATCGTGGTTTTACTTCATTATAGTACACTAAATGTGGTTGGTTAACTGGTTCAATTGAACGGGAAAGATTATTTTGCTGGCCATGTCTACTTTTTTGTAACCAAACCGAAACGTGGTCGAAATTAGGTTATACAGATTTAAACAATCTACCGCGCTCTATTGAACGGCATTCTAAGTCTAAAGAACACATTTCATCGTTGTGCAAATTTAAATTATTTGGAAAACAAAATATTGCTGCTGCTGTAGACAGCGCGCCCAAAGATACAATTATTGCCTATAATAATGAAGTTAGAAAAAACCGCAAAAATTTAAGAAAATTAATAGACGTAACAATATTTTTAGCATCACAAGATTTAGCTTTTCGGGGATACAATGAGACTTCAGATTCTTTTAATCGTGGAAATTATAAAGAATTACTCGAACTCTTTAGCAAATATGAACCTAGTTTTAATAAATTTGTTAGTAGTAATATTTTTTCGAGTACATCTATACAAAATGATTTAATAGATTGTATTTCTTTTGTATTAAGACAAGAAATAGATACAGAAATTAAGGAAGCTTCTTTTTTGTTCTTGGCAAGTAGATGAAACCACAGATATTTATTGTAAGTCTCAATTATCAATCTTACGTTATGTCAAGAGCGGTGAAGTTATTGAAAGATTTTTGGAGTCTTTTGACGTATCATCCGGTCGAACAGCTGAAGATTTATTTAACCTTTTATCAAATAACAGCGAAAAATATGATTTCAAAAAAAGTTAGTTGCTCAAACATATGATGGTGCATCTGCTATAGCAGGGCATTTAAATGGTTTACAAAGTAAAATAAAAACAATTGCACCTCAAGCTCTTTTTGTACATTGTCATGCTCATGCCTTAAATTTAGTTTTGAGTAAAGCTTGTAATATAAACCAAGAATCTACAATTTTCTTTTCTAATTTAATTGTTATTGTTTTTAGAGTTTATTTTTGGTTTATTATTACGTTTATCAAGAGTTTATTTTTACGTTTTTATTACTTTTTTACCTATCACCTCATCCATTTTCGTATCCAGCCAAGATTTCACTCTCACCTCTACGTGGTTCTTGCTAGACACTAATTTATATTTTATTTTAATCTATTTTTTTTCAATTTTTATTCTACATTTACAATGCTACAATAATAACTATAAAAATATAATTTATTGACCGAGAAGGGTTACTTAGGCTACAGTAGGCTCCCTTGAACAAAACGTCACGAGCCGCCACTGGCGTAGAGAATGAAATATAGCCAACTTTATTCTATTCTATCCAACAACATGTGGAATTACTGACTTTGTACCTATTATGAGAATGGAGCATGTGCAAGCTCGCTTATTAAAAAAAAAAATCTTGTAGGCCAAAATGTGTGACACAAATACCTACTTGAATTAATCCAAAAATTTACGGAAACCGGTTCTGTACATAACAAAAAAATATTTTCATTGGGTTGTCAATAATAAAGATATTAACGTTGAAGATCAGTCGCAGATTAAAAAAATTACTTTTTGATTAATTGAAAGACTTTTTGAATGCGTGATCACAAGACCCATCTACCCTATTCAAATTTTAAAGATGAGAGCTCTTGAAATACCCTATATCAAAACTCAACTTGAATACAAAAGAAAGCTTTAATACACTATAAACCAAAGACCGCGCAATAATCGGCATTAACTAGCATTAACCATAATGCATCCTCTAAGGACTTAGATTACGGCACTTAATAACAAATACAGCACGCCTGTTTTTTTTTTCTGACAGACCTCTTCAGTTAAAAAGCCTTCCTGCTTAATGGCCGACATAAAAATAAGTCCCCTCAAAACAGTCAAAACGCACTCGTGCCCCTGTTATTAAGATGTATGTTTGTACTACGGCGAGTATCGATTTCATGAAGTTAAAGTGACATTTATACCTCCCAAGATGTGCTGACTGACGAATAGGGTCGTAAAAAGTCACGTTTTACTCAATATTTAATCCATATATCCGTAAGTATGCCATTTAGGTTCGGTGTTTTTCGGTTTTAAGAATAAATTCGGGAATTCCGAGAGCGACTGCGGCGCAAGTAAACGTTCTCACAGTGCAAATATTAGGTCCGTTTCGGCGTTGATGTTGCAAGAGATAGACGACCAGTTCGCCGTTCTAAAAATATAAACAAATGGACGGAAGATTATTCGTAGTGGTGTGTGGCAGTAAATGAAGCATAGGTTTCTGATATTCTACGTGTCGTTGACCTGTGCGTCTCGGTGTTGGATACGTACGCATACAAACACATCCACTGACAGCGAACGTGTAGTAGAATTTGTCTTGGAAAACGGGAAAACGTGTAGATAGAATATGCGTGCGACGTCAGAAGCACAGAAGAAGCATTTTACTTTGTTAGTATAAGATGTGGCGATATAGGAATTATATTTTTATACGCTGCACACTAAGATTAGGTAATTTTTAATAATGAAAGTAATTTTTCTGTAGATAATATGGGCCTCACTCAATGGGGGTGTGCAGAAACTTAAGAAAAATGTTCGACTTTTAGAAGCTTTCTCGTAATACAAATATTTTACGCGTAATGAAATGCTTCTGAGGTAATATTAATAAGAAAAATATTATTACTTCGTAGAAGAGCTTACAAACTTACAATTTAGAAAATTACATAGAGAAAAATCCACAGTAAAATTTACACCTCACTCTTTGGAACGGTAATTATAGCAACAATTTCTACTATCGCACGAAATTTCACAATAGTGTCGCTGTAGTTTCTAGTATGTGGCGGCATATGATTCACGTGGAAAAGAAATATCATCGGATCGGCAAGACATTCACTTGGGAGTGCCGCAGGGTTCCACGCTGAGACCGTTTCTGTTCTTGCTGCACGCAGAACCAAGTTTATTTAGAAACTAAAGCATTTATCCATACACAATAGCCTTTTGGGGTGGCCTGCACCCACCTCAAAGAGTATTGTAAATTTATTACCTGCAATATTGTCCCAAAAATAATGCTATTTCTGGCATTGGGGATTATTTAGGAAATTACCATAATGGGTCATAAAATATAATAAGTTTTTAATGCGTCTGTAATTGATATTGTTTGAATTGTTTGCCTATTCAATTTGTTATGCACTTCTTTGGGCCTAGTATAAATATTTTATTTATATACAGGGTGTCTCCTCGTTGAGTTGCATAACTTCATAGGGTTATTCTTTGTATCAAAATTAGCAAAACAGTTCCAGTCAGCATAGGTCCAATACTCAACCGTTTTCGAGATATGGGTGGTCAAAAGCGTTGAAAATCACTAGTTACGGTAACTAATTTAGATGAATCATGGACGCAGTTGGCTCGACTGCTAACTTAGATCCAATGCACTTGACGTAGGCTTTTGGACAGTTGTCATGTAAGCAGTTTTGTTGTATTTTTTACAGTTTTGGATTTCGCTCGCAGAACATTTAAAAATGCCTCTTTTTACGAAGGAAGAGTACGCCGACATGATATTTTTGTATGGCTATTGTGGAGGAAACGCTTCAGCAGCGGCAAGAGAGTACGCAGAACGCTACTCGAACCGAAGACATCCTTGTCGGACAACCATCACGAACTGTTTCATATCGCTCCGGCAAACAGGATCCTTCCCGAAAAAGACTAATGAGCGAGAGCCTGCGCGAACAAACCACACTGAAACTGTTCTTCATGAAGTTTCTGAGAATCGGAGAACCAGCATAAGAAGAATTGCTGCCACCACAGGACAGAGAATAGCGTCGATTCACAGAACTTTACGTGAAAATGGGCTACATCCATACCACGTACAACAAATACAAAATCTCTTACCTGCCGACTATGCAAAACGGGAAGAATTTTGCTCGTGGATCCTAGAGAACCAGGATCTCCTCCCAATTGCTTTGTTCGCTGATGAGTCCACCTTCACTCGTGATGGGATTAACAACTCACATAACGAGCACATCTGGAGCGACGAAAATCCCCATGCTTTGTCAGAAAGTAGATTTCAGCACCGATTTTCGGTTATTGTGTGGGGAGGAATCATCGGAAATGTTATCCTAGGACCGAAATTCTTGACTAGCCATACCTACAGGAGAATCCTAGAAGAAGAGATTCCCATTCTTCTTGAAGATATCCCCTTGAACGGCCGTAATAAGATGTGGTTTGTCCATGATGGGTATCCGGCACACTATGGAAGAGTGGTAACCGACTTTTTGAACACCGAGTTTCCAAACCGCTGGATAAAGCGGAATGGTCGCATGGCCCCCGCGCTCGCCGGACCGGACGCCTCTCGCCATTTTCCTCTGGGGCCATGTTAAGACCATTGTTTATGGACAAGAGAAACCGGCTCCAACGAGCATTTCAGGAAGTTCGTGGAAATATGGAAAATGTCAACTGGATAGGAGGACTGAGTCAAAGAGCAGAGTTGTGTTTGGCAGTCCTGGGTCGCCATTTTGAGCAGCTTCAAATGTTTACAGCATTGCTTGTTTATTAAAGTCATTAAAGCAATTTCTGCTCATTATTGTGGAAGTAAGACTGTAATTTAAGTTAATCGTCATGCCGAAATTCGAGCCAAATGCGTCTATGATTCGTCTAAATTAGTTACCGTAACTAGTGACTTTCAGCGCTTTTGACTACCCATATCTCGAAAACGGTTGAGAATTGGACCTATGCTGACTAGAAGTGTTTTGCTAATTTTAATACAAGGAATAACCCTATGAAGTTATGCAACCCAACGAGGGAAGACCGTGTATATAAAGGTAATTATATTATCTTTTAGGAGAGTTTACAATATTTTACTGGGTGTCAATCTAATATGAACGTTAGTCTAAATATAAATGCTCCTTATACGAAACCCTTACCAAAAATAAATTTCTTATTCACCTTTTTCAATAGCATTTTATAAACGTGGCATACCAATGTGAAACACTAAACTATATTCGGAATCGTCCGGCAACTACGAACCCAGCATAAAAAAAGGAGACATAAGTTTACTTGCACCCTTAAGCCGCATAACTCGAAGTGGCTGTAAAAACTTTGCGTTCAACAGCTGGCCCGAGACCTTCCTTTTTCTTTAAAACTCCGTGTTGCTGCCAAACAAAAACGGGAAGTTTAAATTTAAAATGTATAGATACGTATTAAAGTCGATGAACTTTCAAAATCTAATAAAGAAAAAGCAGAAGAATATGGGGATTTACACGAACAAATACATTTTTCTTGCAATCTGGATCTAATTGCTTAAAAAAAATCGCAGTCGTTCATTTCGGAATTCGTGCAATTGTTTAATATTAAACCAGGGAGCCACACCATTACAGTTTTTCCAGTAATTTTCGAGTGAAGATCTGCTTCGCTACATCTGTAACAAAAGTAAAAAGTATGCAAAGTACAAGTATGGTGACAACAACTTTAGTGTAACTATTGAGGATATGTATACAAATGCAGTTTGTCATACAAAATCATAGTAAGATGTAATATACACATAAGATCTCGAAATATAAGTTTTTCCCTTTAAAGCCTAGTGTACGATTTTTTAGACGATATTTATGAAATCGTTTTTCTTAAAATTGTTAGGTATTAATCTCTAAAATGAGCTAATGTTAACAACATTCCATAAAGTGCAGTTAAGATGTTTAATCATCCGTTTAGTACATTTTGGTTCACAACGAAACACTGAAGCCGGGCACCAGGTGTAATGTCAAAATGTAGATTTAATCTCCTAAAAAGTCAAAAAAGAAGACACTCATATTATCCATTATTAAAGATTCCACATCAAGAATATACTTTTGCATTACTTCCTTGATTACTGATCAATTTGTTTCTGCTTTTGTTAAAAAGATGCCATAATCATAAATAATTTTAGTAATTAGTCTAAAAATCACCAAAATAAGAACACTTTCTTTTTGTTCTACTTTAATTTAAGACACAACACATTCATCTCAAATTCACAAAAAGGAACAATACACCCTTCTCACGGTACAAAATTAGATAACACAGTAAAAACCGGAAAAAGCCCATCGGAGTAGCTACGAAAAGAGAAGAGGAAAGAAAATTAATAAGATTTCCCGGAGCGGATATGGCTCGAACCGGAGTCGAGTTTGAAAACAAAGAAAGCGACAAATTAGATAATGAAATTGATGTTGGATGCTTCCCTTTCAGAGTTAAAATCCAATTTGTGCTGAATATTGTAACGTAAAAGTGAGGAAAAATGCCGATATCTGCAAGCTGGCTGAAAACTGCGTTATTATGGAGGAAAAGTAGGCAATTATTCTGATTGTAATGTTCTATTATATTTTTTTGTACGAGGCTAGAATTATGGCTACTGAAGAGATTGGAATACTCAATAAAAAATAAAAATTCTACATTGTTTTGAATATTGTAATGGTGAAATGTATATTCTGCCTTTGAAGTTTTACATTTACCAAGGCGAACACTTAATTTAAAAATAAGAAAACCATTCTTTCTGATCACTCAATTACATGACCTTTGATTATAACACAAAGGCATTAAGTCTGTAGACGTTAGGATAATGACAATTCCTTTGTCCTCCGTGAGCTAATTGATAATACACCTATCAGTACAATGAGAATTGTTGACTCGACTAAAGAACTTAGTACAACTGGAATACCGATTCGTTTTGCTTAAATAACATAATAATACAAATGTCCCAGCGAACTCGTCTTTTGAAAATTAGTTTTACAATATTTTAAATTAGTTTTTTTTAAAAAGTCTTTTTAAAAATGACCATTTGGTAATAAACTTTTGACAGTTTGAAAAATTCTGCTAAGGAAATTTGAATTTACAGAAATAAATATTAACTCTAATTGACCGTTTTTCAACTCCCTATAAAAAATACTTTGCACCCCTTTAGGGCTAACACCATTGATGATAATATTAAGAAGCAGTGATATGGTGGTTCAATAAAATGATTGAAAATAATACACAATAATATTATTTATTTATAATAATATTTAATGCTATTGTTATGGGTTGCCCCACGTTGGGCGCCAAAAAGGAATATAATTTTATTATTTTATTTATTTATCGAACACAATTATTTATTATCATCTTACATTTTATATATTATCAATCTTTTGTCAAAAGTAACATTTATGATCACAGTTTGATCTGTTTTCTAACCGTTACATCGCATTTATGACACATGGCTAATGGATCAAAATTGCGAGGAGTACTACGTCAGTTTTTTTTTAAGCTTCTGCATTCGTTCATCATTTTAATCAATTCCAACTTCATTTCTACAGATTTCGTAAGCCCACAATATACAGGATGTCAGAGAATAAATATTCCTAATTTTCTCAAATGATAGAGGACACTGAAATGAACACTTTTTATTAATAAACTAGTGTATGGAAATTCCTCTGTGTCAAGACAAACTAGAAATCTTTAATAACACTCTCAATTACGACAGGAAAGATTTAAGTTAAGGAATATTTTATTAGAAATAATACTGCATTAATCTTTATAAAAATTAGTTACCACCAGCATTTGCGATACACAAGTTGTAACGATTTACAATCGAGTGCCGAATTCTTCGAAATAGCTGAGGACGTTCACGAATATCTTGAAACGCTAGAATAATTCGAGAAACTAGCTCTTCTTCTGGATTAACACGTGTCTGATAAACCAGTGACTTAATATGACCCCAAATACAAAAATCAATTGGAGTCATATCTGGTGAACGTGCAGGCCGAGAAATCGGTTCTCCTCTTCCGATGTATCTGTTTAGAAATTATGCATTCAGATAATTTCTACACCATCATGCTAATTGAAAAAAAAAATTTCTTTTTAAATGTAGTTCTCCAGTGTTTCACACAAAATGTTTCGCCAGGCATAATAATTTTAAATGACAATTAACAGTTAGTATATGTTTAAGAAAAATGAAAAGATAAAAAAAAATGTTTTTTAATACTATTTTAAAATGTTGTGTGAATGTCTTTAATTGTACAAAATTTTGTGAATTATATAAAATAATCTGAGGAAGACAACAATAAAAAATAAGATTGTCGAAACGTCATGAAGAGTTTCAATGAATGATTCATTAAATTTAAAAACCAAGCCGCTAAATCAAGAGAAAAAAACAAAAAACAAAATATTAAAATTTATTGACATCCTCAACTTTATTTATTTGAATATCCGCCATGGTATCGACGTCATTGATGACGTTTGTGTTCCAATATGGCGCATTTCAGTTTTGAGTTCAATATCAGCACTGTATCCTCTCTATGACGCTGACCCAATCTTGAAAATGATGTATAACGCTCAGGATTCCGTTCCGCATAAATTCGCCTTGCTTCGTTGGCATTACCGTAAGGTGCTCCGTAGGCAAGATGCATGTCTGCTAAATCTATATTTGTAAAATGATGCATTTTCAAACAAACACTAATTCATCTAATAAAGATTAATTTGTGGCAGACGTAAAACCATATAACTACGAAAGTGGTTGTTGTTTTTCAAAGGTTGCTATAATTCAATTTTTTTATCTCGATATTTAATAATTTCCAGACACTAGTTTATTAAGGAAAAATGTTTATTTAAGTGTCCTCCATCATTTCTGAAAATTAAAATAATTTCTCTGTGACCCAGTGTATAAATTCTATTCGCTGATTTATGAAACTGTGAAAAGCTTCGCAGAATCGTTGCAGCAACGTTAAACAATGCAGAAATTATTACTATGTACAAAGCGAGGCCCGTTTGATCGACGACCCGTACACACTACACACATATTTATTTACTGGTCTGGGCAGAGAACGCCATTCAATTACCGCTAATGGATCTCGGTGCGGTCGTTGGGAAAAAATGGTTCTTACAGATGAAGGTTCGGCTTTGAATTATCGCGCGTACATATGTAGCTCGTGACCCAGGTACTGAGGCTCATATTTCGCAGTGCGTCGTTTCGCCGACATTTTCCGAAAAGCCGAGCGTAAAATATTTCGAGAGGTCTTCAGTAGGACGTTGATGTAGAAGGAACCGAGCGACTATTAATCACTTTCGTTTCGTTGATGGCAACGGAAGACGCTTCTTTTGCAAATGGGTTTTGCTGGAAGCCCAATAGTGGTCTAATGACAGGATGATGACTCGGATATTTTAGAACATTTTGATATGTCTGGTTCAATAATAAATGTCCTGTTCTCTCTCAACTGCTCACAGCAAGAAAGTTTCTTTAATTCAAACAATTCTGAATCTATCCGCGTCAAGTATACAGTGGCGGCTCGTCAGGGTAGGCTACGGAGGCTAAGGGCTACAGGACATTTATTATTTTTAATAAAATAATTAGCGTTTATTATGTATTAAAATAATGTTTAAGCATCGGTTATATACTAAAATAAAGCAATTTTGCAAACAAATATATAATCAATAGTATATTTATTCATTACTCAATTTAAAAATGCAAAGAAATTTCCAATAATGCGCGAAATTTTACTGTACGCACTATAATAGCAAGCGAGGAGGCTAGCCACAGATTTGGCGCCGCGCCGCACCGATGATTAATGCCATGGCTAAAAGCAATGCGTCTCCGTAAGTGCACGTGCACTTTATACGGCCAATACGTATGGTTGGAGGCTTGCCCTACCCGATCGGAATGTTGCGTTATCAGTCGTAAAACGTTGCTACGCAACTCCCCATACGATTCTCAGCTCCCAGTACTAATAACTGAAGAAGCGTTGGGTGAGTTTTGTTAGGTTACGCACACAAAATGGATAAAATGAACGAAATTAGAATTTGCCAAGATATTGTCCACTGGTTGGTAAGAAATTCTTTTAGTTGTTTAAACATAGAGACGAAATTACACATCGTACAAAACATTGAGAAACCACTATTTATCTGTAGTGTCTAACGACGGCAACTGGCAAAATCGTGGAGTTACTTCATTATGGTACACTAAATGAACTGGTTCAATTGAACGGGAAAGATTATTTTGTTGGCCATGTCTACTTTTTTGTAACCAAACCGAAACGTGGTCGAAATTAGGTTATGCAGATTTGAAAAATCTACCGCGCGCTATTGAATGGCATTCTAAGTCTAAAGAACACATTTCATCGTTGTGCAAATTTAAATTATTTGGAAAACAAAATATTGCTGCTGCTGTAGACAGCGTGCGCAAAGATGCAATTATTGCCTATAATAATGAAGTTAAAGAAAACCGCAAAAATTTAAGAAAATTAATAGACGTAACAATATTTTTAGCATCACAAGATTTAGCTTTTCGGGGACACAATGAGACTTCAGATTCTTTTAATCGTGGAAATTATAAAGAATTACTCGAATTCTTTAGTAAATATGAACCTAGTTTTAATAAATTTGTTAGTAGTAATATTTTTTCGGGTACATCTACATCTATACAAAATGATTTAATAGATTGTATTTCTTTTGTATTAACACAAGAAATAGATACAGAAATTAAAGAAGCTCCGTTTTTTTCTTGGCAACTAGATGAAACCACATATATTTACTGTAAGTCTCAATTATCAATCATATTACGTTATGTCAAGAGCGGTGAAGTTATTGAAAGATTTTTGGAGTTTTTTGACGTATCATCCGGTCGAACAGCTGAAGAATTATTTAACCTTTTATCAAATAACAGCGAAAAATATGATTTAAAAAAAAATTAGTCGCTCAAACATATGATGGTGCATCTGTTATGGCAGGGCATTTAAATGGTTTACAAAGTAAAAAAAAAAAAGTTTGCACCTCAAGCTCTTTTTGTACATTGTCATGCTCATGCCTTAAATTTAGTTTTGAGTAAAGCTTGTAGTATAAACAAAGAATCTACAATCTTCTTTTCTAATTTCATTGTTATTGTTTTTAGAGTTTATTTTTGGTTTATTATTACGTTTATCAAGAGTTTATTTTTACGTTTTTATTACATTTTTACCTATCACCTCATCTAGTTTCCTATCCAGGCAAGATTTCACTCCTCTACGTGGTTCTTGCTAGACGATAATTTATATTTTATTTTAATCAATTTTTTTTTTCAATTTTTATTCTACATTTACAATGCTACAATAATAACTATAAAAATATAATTTATTGACTGAGAAGGGTTACTTAGGCTACAGTAGCCTCCCTTGAACAAAACGTGACTAGCCGCCACTGGTCAACAGAATGTCCATGCAATAAATTGTCGCGCATATGTATCGAGAATGAATTTAGTGTTTAAATGTAGATTGTCTCTCAAGTTTTGTAAAAATTTAAAAATTTCTTTCATTAGGTACATTTTTTTAGTAGAGCAAAAGAAATATTTTTTTTTGGTTCAAAGAATCCCCTCCTCATATAACTGTGGAGTAAAAAATGAATTGATAACTGTAGTTGCTCCTTCCAAATTTAATACCTATCTGTGTAAATAAATGCATAATGTTTATATTTGATTATACCATATATGTGTGTACATAACGCATGAGTTTATCTGATACATTTTTGCTTTAAACGTGCCCTTACAACACAAAGAGTAAGGGTGTTTGTTTAGACATCCCGGTTATATCCACATGATATTGTGAGAACGAATTTATCATAAACTTTATCGCTGTTTGTCTGAACGTTGTAACGGTTCAAGGATGATAATAATATAAATATATATGCAGAAGAAAGACATTTTCTACCACTTGAATGATTCTTAAGGCTCTGTAAATTGTTACTATTGTACTTGCTTATCAAAAAGCAAATTAATTCAAATGTTTGCTTGCTTATTCTAATACTGTGAGCTTTTTTTTATTTCCGATATATATAACGTAAATATTTCTACGTAGTATATTCAGTTTTAATAATGATATATCAGTGCATTACATGTCAAAATTGACAACTAATTGATAATTTTTCATTTAAACAGTTTGACAGTTGATGTTGAGAAATGTCAGATCATTTGAATTATTTTTTATTCCCCAACATGATTGACATGCTTTATATACTTATATGTATATATAGTGTGCACGCAATCGACCTGATGATGTCTATTGATATATTAATAATAGCTTGTCGACTCATTCATTTCATTTAATTGTAATCGTACATAGATATTTAAGAATGTCCGCAATAAACATTTATTGTCGTTTCCAAGAAGTCATTCTTTACTCATACCCACTCCCGGCTCGCGTGCATTCAATTGGTATGTATACTTTTATCCTACTTGTTCTTGTATGGCGCGTGAAAAATTCATTAAACTAACATTTAAACTCTCAATACACGATCGCATTGTCATAGGAATCTATTTCCCCTATCTCCTCAATTCAACAGGTCATCTATTTCTGTATGCGGACGTTGAAATATGCTGCCAGAGCTATTTCCATTTTTAGTTTTAATATTCCAGCCAACAGAATATCAACACGGAGTGCTCGGTACTCATATTGAGGTACTCTACAGTGATACGCAAGTAAGGATGTATGTACGCGCTCAAACTGCTCCTTTATGGGTTTCTTGCACTCTTCATATCTGGTGGATCGCCCGTTTCTGTTGTATATAGCTTAGGTATTCGGTTCCAATTAGTATAAAGAGCCCCGAATAGGGGGGACGAAAAGTCTATTTTAAAACGCACATCCTTTCCTGAAGAAAATGCTATCGTGAAGTAGCGTAAGTAATAAATGAGAGAATAAAGAAACACCGTTGACACATATAACGTTTCTTAAATTCTACTTTTCCAAATAGTTTATATATAGAGGTTTAGTGGAAGTTAAAGCATTCTTGGAAGTAAATTCTAATGATTAATGGTATGTAAGGAATTATGTACACTGACGACTAGTGGATCAAATTATTGATACTTCAATAATTGAGGTATCAATAATTTGATCCACTTTAATTTATAATTATTATAAATAAATTTGAAATTATAAATTACATATTGAATACGAACTGAAATGCTATACACCAAGTTTAATACAATCGATGATTTTATTCGAAATGTATCCCCATCCAGTGTTTAGTTGCATGCGAATATCTACTGGGCCAATTTGTAGCAAAATTTATGAAATTATGAATGTGAGATGAAGAAGCGGCGCACAGTTTATCGAAAGGCGGTAAAACGCGGACATTGATTGAAATGGTAATAACTTGCTTAAAAATTAATGTTGATCAACGAAGAAGATTTTGCCGAATAGGTAAAGTTGTATATTACATCGAGTAAAAAAAAATATTGTTGTACCGTCACTACTTGTTTATGAAAATGTAGCTAAAAGTATATAGTATTTGAGAGCGCATAAATCGAAGAAATAGTGTATTTGTTGATATAGATATAAGTTGCGTAGCTGTTTCTGTGTGATGGAACTTATAATGTAGACTAAAATATTATACAACAGGAAAATATTGCGATCACTAAATACATTTAAGATAGAAACATGGGCTTTGATATTTTCATTACACATAGTTAGTGTATATTCTGAACAAATTGCAGTTTCGTATCGGTTCTAATTCCGAAGATTTTAGTAGTTGAAGAGGATGGTCGAAATACACTCTTAGCGTAACATCTCCGAACATGTACTTTCAGACTTGCTTCTGTTCGATATTCCGTCAATCTACTTATTTGTACTGTGATTTCCATATCTAGTGCTTATTTTACTACACACTTATATACATTTTATTATGATTCTGCAAGATTGGCTTTTTTACGCTATGTCAGATTTTTTACCAACTTCGATCCACTGTGCGGCGGGTTTTTTTTATTGTATTTTTTAAATCTGTGAGACTAACAATACCTACCTTGCACGCCAGTGTGTCCTCCGAAAATAAAATTCACGTGACATAAAGAAGACGTCTTTACAACATCACAACACCTCATCTCTATACATTTGTTACAGGAAATAGCCATTTACATATTTGCACTTTTCTTTAAGCGTTATTTCTTTCTTAAGGCGAAATGTCATCAATTTCGGATTGTACGTCGTTTTCTTTATTCCAAAAATGTATCTCAGAAGAAGCTAATAAAAATTAGCAAAAGCTCAGATTAACACATGAAGGAATTGTTTTAATTTGAACAGTTTGGCTGCCTTCCCAGTAATCTATTCAACTTTGGTCCTAACACAATATAGCCAGTACTACCCCTCTCTTCGAAGGCTTTTACGTTTAGATTGAAGTGAAGATCTTGGTTTTTCTGTTTTGGGCCTTGTCAAATTTGTTTGAAAAGTAAGTCGACTTTTCGACGAACTACCTCCTGAAGATAAAAATGTAAAAATGAGCGAAACTTCACTTCTTTTCAATCAAATTTGATGCGATTCAAGCTCAAAAGAATTTATAATACACACACGGAGAAAAAAAGATGTTACCACGTATTATAAATATAATGAATGATATTAACTCAAGGACAACAATACGTTATCTAGTACCCAGTATTCATCCATGTATTACTGTTTATTAGGAAGATGGTACGCTCTAATATAATTATAATACAACCAACTATAAAGTTAGTTGTCCCTATTGTTACTATCTATTTTTCTCAGTGCAGCTGTTAATTGTGAACTTTTATACGGTAGAAGATAAATTGGGCTCAAGGGCTCTCAAGTTGATTTTAAAAAGTGCGCCCATATGGTGCATACTTTTTAACACACACTGTATAATATGCAATAATAATTACTTTTTTTATGTAAAAACACTCTCACATAATATTAAATCCATAGATATTGTTTATTAATTAAAGTCAAAACTTTCAGCATCCAGCGTATCTTCATACCATTGGGTGTGTGCATCCACATTTAAACTATGTAGGCATGGCTGACTGATGTGTACTTTTATGGTTATGACCTAATTAATGTAATATCTATCACATTGTTCGCATACGAAATGGAAATAATTGATACTAGTCTATTGTGTTATGTTCCGTTCTGAATAGTCTAAGCGATATTTCGAAACTGGATTCATCGGAAATCGACCGTGAACGATGAAAATAAATTCATATGGTTTAATTACGAAAAGGCAGCCAATTTAAAATAACTAATCGGAAGAGATATTTCTCTCATTCATTAACTTCTCCGCCGAAGTTTTCAAACAAATCCTCTCCAGCAAGATTGTAATATAGGTAAAACTTCTGGCCAGTTGCTTAATTGAATTCGAAGAATAGAACTTCGTCTTAAAACTTCGGAAATGAACCAGCAAAGATTTATTTACTTCCGAGACTTGACAACCCCACACAATTTTTCAAATCGCAACTATATAATAGTGAAACTCTTTAGGATCTACTGGCGTGAGGGTTGGATCAAATAATTTATCTCGGATTTGGCTTTCCGGTACTTCTGCTTCATACTCGAAAGTTTTTGAGAGTCAAAAGATGAGGGAAAACTACCCTAAAAATCGCCACAACCGCTTAGAACTTTGTAAGTACAGTGGTATTTCCCGAGGTAAATACTGGAAACTGGGAACGCAACTTTGCCTTTGTGACTTGCTGGAATCGATATATGATACAGTTATATAGGGTCGGATGAAGCATATTGATTTTCAAAGCGCTGAGCGTAAGAATACTTGAGAGTCGATAATGCAGATAGCGCGAGTTAATATACCTAAGTTAGCACGTTGATTGAATTGGAGTTATCGAAGATGGATTAATGCGGTTAATATATAGGGAAGTATCGTAAATTTGTATAGAACGGAGAAAATTTCTCTGGTTTGATGAAGGAAGAATAAATGAATTTTGGGAAGATTTAAACTCTCTGTTATGGTATTTAATTAACACATGTTTCTGTGTAAACGCCTCGTACAAAACAATTGTTTTAATGCAAACTACTACAAGGAATTCTGATAATTCAATGTATATAGGCACAAAGAAAATAAACAAACATAATGCAAAATTAAAAGAAGAAGACGTAGCATGACACCGAAATGACAAAATACAGTCTGCAAATGGTTTAAACGTATCCAAAAAAGAATATCTTCCAATTATGGTATTAGTGTATAACAAATGTCATGTGACTGATCTTCAGCGACACTTATTGTGAAACAACAATAAATACAATTTCTGACCGTTCTTACTTAAGAACTACAGTACACATTGCATTTCAAGTTTCCTTCGTTTGCTATATTTTAACTCTTGATGTTTGAACCACTTGATGCACTTTTCACTTCCCGCAATCGTGCATTAATTTTCTTTCAAATGTCAGAGTTGATATAAATTTGATTTAAAAAGAAAAACTCAAAAACAATTTAATATTTACTAAACCTTTACATATAATCTTTAATTTGATTCTTAAACATTCCAAGATTCCACCAACCTGGAAAATATCCCACATATGTCCGGTTCACAAGAAAGGCGCCCCGTCAGAACTTCAAAACTACAGACCTATATCGTTATTATGTAATTTAGCCAAAACTTTTGAATCTATTTTACAGAAGCATATTTTTAATTGTATATATAAGTCAATATCTCCCTTTCAACATGGGTTTATGCGTAATAGGTCTACTGTGACTAATTTAACTTGCTTTACGCAGTTTGTCTCTGAGACGATGGATAACAAGGGTCACACACCAGTTTTAATAAGTATGTCGTTTCTTTGTAAACGTGTGGATTTTCTATTGCATAAGTACGATAATTTTGGCTATTTATATAACCCGAAAGGTGAAACCAAGCTTAATCGGAGAAAAAAATTGTGTTAAAGTACATTAAGCCATAAGCAATAATTTCATCTTTGTTCGCAATCCCGAGGAAACAACTGTTGATGTACAGTGACTTTATACGGTAACATATGCAAATGTTTCTGTAATGCTGTGCGACAACTTCCATATGATACTCCTAGTAAGAAAGAAATTTAAACATGTTGTCAATTATTTAGTAAGTGCATACCTGTTTGAGCAGATAATTTTTCTAACCGATTTATTGGATCTAGTTGTCGTACGATCGGAAATATCATTTACTGATTCCTGAGTTAACACTCGTGGTGTGCCAACTGGTTTACGCTTTGCAACGCTACCGGTCCTCATAAATCGCTATAACAGCCTGTTGGGATGTCGAACAGATCGATCATTTTCAATGTCTTCATTTGGATATTCCAATGTAAATGGTTGCGTGCGCTACTTTAGAAAAAATGACCAAGATCCGTCTTGTGCCTGTGTAACACTTCGAAAATGCGCAATTACAATGAACCTGGCTTGTTCAACCATGAATGCCATTTTCACTAGGCGAATATTGAGCGTTCCGTTCAGTAATCTTTAAAAGGACGGTTACTATGCAATAAATGATATATTTACGAAAATTCACAAGCAAATCTCAGGAAACGTAAAAAGTAGCGCTTTTAAATACGTTAAATGTCAGATGACAAAATGTAAATACTACGTAGACTTTTTCTGTAACGTTCGTGCATAGAATAACCTTACTAGTTGGTGACTCTCCCGGCTAACCTGGGACCGCGTTTTACACCGCCTTCTGACTGTCTTGTGGTACTAAAATTATGGCGCGAAGTTTGAATACCGATATAATTTCAATTGGTACTTTAAATTTGTATTTAGAATTGTATAAATAAAAAACTGATATTTTTTTAAATCTCTTTATTATTATTACAAAAATACAATAATATTATATAATAATTAAATATACAGAATACTAGTTCCTATGGATTGGTCAATAACATATGTAAATATATAAACATAATATATTTGTTGTAAAATAAAAACTTAAAAAAAAAACATTTTAAATTGAACATTTTAGGCGGCAAATATAAGAAATGAAGCAATAAATTACGTAAATAGTAAAAGAAAAATAATATGATATAAAACACAGTAGTTGCTTCCAGTTTCTGTAGATGCCCTCTACAAGAAACGTTAATAAGTGATCTGCCAATTGCAATTGCTGTTCGTTTCCAAAATCTACGAAGCCTTCAATAAAATCTCTCCTCCTCGAGTACTGTGAACCTGGTTTCTTCGTGTGTCGCAATTTGTAATGCATAAAAAAAGTTTCTTTCTTGAAAGTTCCTCTAAAAAAACCTAAAGAAACAATACTCATACTAAATGCATCCCGACAAAATGTTTTATTAATATATTACCTGACATATTGTAAGTTGGAAGTGAATTCCTAATAAAATATTTTCCATTTCGACATTATGTGATAAAATGAGACGTACAAACAAACTTATTTTCGGAAAATTTCGCGAATTTCAATCAGAAATCACAGAACGAAGCCTATTAAAATGATATTGAAAAATGCCGTCAACTGGACCGTTTACTGTTTATAATAACGACCAGAGATAAAAGATCACTATAACGACGGTTATTTTACATAGCAACAACCAGCAACAACAAAAAGAAAAAAATAACCAAATGGAAAGACTGAAATAGAGCTCTGTTAGTACCACACGATACCCTCGAGGTGGCGTCCTAATATTTCCCCACTCCTTAACCAAGGAACACCGCACGCCTCTGATAAACAATAGGCAGGAGAGTAAACAGTAAAACAAAAAGATACACTTTTTCGTGACGTTCGTTGTTCTCTTGGTATATTTCTTTATAGCTATTTAACTGTTTGGAAGTATCGTTGGTTGTCTCTTAGATGGCGCACGGCGCCAATGTAATGTAAAATCTCATTTAAGCGGTGCGCCTACTTCCAAACGGTTAATGTCACCTTGTCAAATTTTGACATATCAGCGATCTATCAAATCCATCGAAAATCTAACAAAAAAACTCATCTTAATTCCAGACAATTCCCAACAATTAAGATGAGAATTATCGTGAAGTGGTTGATCTTACCGCGACCAACGGAATTCTAGAAGACGCAGTTCGATTTTAGGCAACCCAAACCCATCAACTCCCGATTCGGGAGTTACATTATAGAAACTACTCCTGCTAGATGGAAGATGGCGACGACGGCACGCAGGAGGGACCCGGATGACGACATAGCGGCCATCGCCAAGCAGATCTCCGATCAAGCGGAGGCGATCTATCAGAATTGGAAGTCTAGAGGTCTAGCGCCGGCAGATCTGATCTCCTGTCACGCGGCCGGTGACACAACGAAGCTGGGGTAAGTCGTCGACGAGAGTACAAAAGTTTTTTCCTGAACTGTAGGTTGTTAATTGGCGCCCACGCTGGGGCAAGTTAATTGGCGCCCACGCTGAGACAAGTGCGCCGTAATTGCGCGGAAACGGGCACGTTTAATCGTAAAATTGAGCGGACACCTGTCGATGTGCAGTTATTGAGGTCAAATTGATTAGAAGATGTATAAATGCAGTTGTATAATCAGTGGGAAAGTTAAGAAACTTCCCAAGTCTTATGGTTTTTCTTTAAAAGTAAAAGTTGTTGATATACTGCTAATAGATCGTATGCGATCCTACATGGTAAATAAAACATCAACATATTCAATAGTAATGCAAAAATAAATTCCATCGTTTCCAATCTGAACATTCCTGATCGAACTTGATTGATGTAATCTCCATGTGCATCTGAATGGAGTATGCGGAAAAATAACTTTTTTAGCCGCCAACTGCGTACTCGCAATGGCCTTCGCGATGCACAACACCTGTGGCTTTCTCGGAACGCTCCCAGCTACCTTTGGCAATGTATAATTACCAAGATTCTCTTATTGCGCTTCTCGCGAAAAAATTCTTGGTCCCTCTTCTGCATTGTAAATTAGTTCCATATATGCCGATTCGCTGCATTGCCTACACTTGGAGAATATTTTAAAAGTGTGAAAGAGATACAGTTGCGGTTTAAAGAAATTAAACACTTGGATAAAAAAAATAAAAGACTTTACTATTTACATAATCCCCAGTTTGGAATGTTTTCACATATATATACATCAAAAGTGTTAGTAGAAAGAACATTCACTATATCTACTGAATTAACCATATTTCGGAGGTTACATAATAAAGATCAAAGCTAAACTAATAAAAACGGAACCCTTTGAGACGAATGTGTTAATAACCGACATAAATTCCTTTAAATACCAAAATAAATGGGTATAAAGCAGGGACATCTGGTCAGCGTAGGAAAGATGTAATATCTTATGGTGATTTTAGTATCGCATTAGTTAAAACTTCTGCGAACTTGTTTATAACCAACGAATGAATTACAAGGAAAAAGACGGGTAAAATGATGAACTTAAATTGCTACTGAACGTTGTTTTCAGATATCTGAATTTGCAGGTAAATGTACAAATCGCGAGGGTAAAATAACATGAAGCAGAAGAAACATATTACCTGTAGTATTATAGTTAGTGTTGGACACGATAGGGGAAAATAACTATCGTTAGCGACGACCAGACAGGCACGTCTTTATTCGCGTCTAGGTGGCTAAGTTTAAGAAATGCTGTTGACAGAATTTTGTCGTCTAGCCCTGTTTTAAAAATGTATTTTCTAAATTAAGGTGAAGATAATTGTGAATAGTTTTACTTGGAGATTTATAAAATAGCAAGAAAATGAAATGGGAAATCATCTCAGTTCTTTCATTTTTGAATTTGATGAGTGAAACAATCTTATTATTAGAAAATGATTATGTAACAGCCACAGAGCTTCACGATATAATAGAGAGTTTAAACAAAGTTTCCGGTAAACGCCAACGCTAAATTTGGCGTTACTGTGCATGCGCGTAATTTAACGTACGCTACTAAAGTTTAACGTACGCATGCTAAACTGCGGTAATCAATGGAAACGTTTGTGCAGATTTTGACATCTAATGAACATAACCCTAAATACATGCTAAATGTATTTTTTAATCTCCCTAATTATAGCAACTATGTAGACCGCCACTACGGTGTTGTATTATGAGGTTATAGAACAAATATTCAATCTTTATTGTATTTGTTTACATCTTGTGCGCAATTTTTCGGTAATCTTATGTTAAACATCGAGTACCGGCGTGGAGGGGGACAGATGATTAGAATGGTTTTAAACATTTATTTTTTATAGAACACCTTGGAGTGGGGGTAGAGGAATTATTTTTTTGACGACCAAATTATCTTTTTCACGACACTGGGGAAAGTGGGACCATTAGAAAATTTTTAAATGGTCTTTCACCCCATCCTGGTGTTCAAAAAACAATTTTGTTATTTACAAAACGTTTAATGCTTCCTCTTGTAATAAAATAATTTGCTGATTTAAATGAGAAATTATCTTTCGCCCACCCCTTCCTCCGCGTTAAAATAAAAAGTATCATTCACCAATTCGACAAATAAATGGGAATGGACCATCAAACCATCAAATAAAATATATAGGTTCTCATTTAAAAAAATTAGCTATGACGTCATCACTCTTACATGGATCACCCTATATATTCAGATACTACATCAGAAAACGTAGAATCAAAAATAGAATTTGACCTTCTTTTCCAAAAAAACCTCTATTTACCTTTTTTCGATTTTATCCCTTGCTTTTTGTTGGGTGTATATATAATCAAAATTTTTTTACAATGCGCAAAAGAACAATTAAACTCAGGGTTTCTATCATGAAAAGTAAAATGTGGGTGAAAGAAATCTGACTTTCTTTTATACTCAAAAAAAAATTTTAAAAGGTTTAATTAAAAATACCAGAACAGTATTTTGAATGACATAAAAATTCAGTAATTTTATTATTTAAAAAAAAAAAGAAAAAAAATGAATTACAAACTTTGCAGAAAAAAAACCTTGGACAAAAAGGTCCTGGTCTAAATCAAAACTGCATTTGACTTTAAATTACAAAAGGACAATTCAAAATCCTTTTACAAAGCAACAGAAAACAAAAAGTTCAGGAAGATAATAATTTTTTTTTTTTTCAATTCAATCCACGTGGTCTCAATATTAACACAACTAAATTAAGCGTGGAAAATTCAAGTAATTTATATAAATGAAAAATAAAAGCAAGCACAATGCTTTTATTCACCCAACCCGAGGTGATTAATAAATAATTACAAATCAGAAAAATTAACAAGGAACAAAAAAATTAACTCTTTAAACTTAAAATATCTTCCTGCACGTAAAAATAATAACAGATCTTATATCTAAATTGTGTACACAAAAATACAATATCAATTATTATTAAATGAGTTCCGTGATGACCGAAATAAAATCAGAAACGTGAAGTCAATAAACACAAAATGTCAGCAATGAAATACAACTTTATATATCTACTTACTTTCGTATCGATCAAGGAACTGCACTCACAACGTTAAACAATCGTATAAGTATAAAAATCTCATATGCGTGCGATGCAACGCACACAGATCTGTGAACTCGCAAAACAAAACAATATATATACAATACCAGTGAACGCAAAATGTACACCTGACTGAAATTAATATAAACAACTGAACAATAAAATAAACAAATTAAACAATCCAAAACATTAACTAAATCTTATTTTAAAATAAAACAATTTGAAATTTCTCGCAACATTGACAAACGCTTATCGGAATGAACAAGAGAAAACTGAATTTACAAAAACCGGAGTGTCAGACCACAGCAGTACGTTAAATTTAGCGTTGACTTTAGCGTAACATTATGCTTAAACTCTCTAATCACTGATCGGAAGGGCAAAAATTGGTAGTCGAAGAACAAATCACTTTTCCGGAGCGCAAATTAGAACTTATCTCAAAAATTTTAATTCATTTAACAGATTTAATGTTCTGTTGTGGACCTCACAACAGAACATTAACATGTTTAAATAAATTCTATGATTTTAACGGAAGCCCACTACGATATTTCAGTGCTCTTAAGATTAAAAAACATGACTTGGACTTCGATAGAGTTTCAAAATTATTAGAACTCTTACAGCCAGGCATTGAACAAGATCGTCTCTTTGATGAAATTGTTTGTGTACAAAAAATAATACCGTTAATAAGGCAGGACGACCTTACAACAGAAAGAATGTGGGTATCACTCTTCCAAAAAAATTGTGATCTTTTTCAACGAGTGTTAAGCGTACCAGTGCTTAATGTCTTTGTTGAAAAAATATATTCAATTGTGGAAGCCGCATGGGGAGAAGACCGCTTTTAAGATAACTCGTAAAAAAAAAATAAGCTACAAAAACCAGGTTGACAGATTAACAACAAATACCTATTGTGATATAAAAAACAAGTCACAACACACATGAAATTTAACATGACAAACTCAGAACACATAACAAACAAGGAAAATACAAAATATTTAGATATTAATTTTATTTTTAAGAGAGAATTTGAGTTTATTTGCGTTACAAATCTTATTTAATTACTTGATTTAACATTTTAAAAAAATTTGATTTGTTAAGCCAGAGTCATCTAGCGGCGGAACAATAAAAACAGAAAAATTTATGAAATCTGTGATTTTAAAATGTCAGTTTTAATTTGTTATAAAATAGGAGTTTTCTTATGATTTAATGTAGTTATCATATGTTTTCTTGTTCAATACGAATTCATTAACGAGTATGCATATACATTTTTTATTTTTATTTTAAAAGAGTCATCATTTTTATATTACACTATGTTGTGCTATGGACACTTAATTTCAATGCCTACAGTGTTAGAGGCAATACATAACGTAGAAGTTACGCATTGAGATTCGAATATTGTCGGAAGTATCGAAAATTTTAACGGTGATGTTGCTATTATCTTCCCTAATTGAAATTTTGACATGCATTCGACTTGAGAATAACTCAAAACACCCACTCGAAATGGATCATGTATTTTTAGCGATCCTACCTTGAAACTATTTCAGAAGAATTACAAATAATCACCTCAGCTTCATAAAAATATTTCGCGCACTCTAACCTATAAATGAAAAGCCTAAATTCACTTTTTAGTGCGTATTATTTATATTAATAGAAACAGCCTGAGAAAGAAATCCATACGTCGAATGTAATTGTGATACTGTGAACTGCTGCACGCATCGTTAAACGAGTTATTGCGAATTACGCAATATAGCATTGTATTATTATTTAAAATATCGTTTGTGGCAATAGGAATATTTGCGTTCGCACAGCGTTCGGTTTCTGTGAGGAATTTCATCAACTAGACGCATGTTTATGTGTCACGTCGATCATTGTTCATGAGAATTTTACTTATGCAATCACAAACATATTGTGAATTATCGCATCAAGGACAAAAATTCAAAATTAATGTACTATTTTTTTTCATCTATACTAAAGTTGCAACCTCCTTAATGATATTTCTTTAGATGTCACCTATCGTCTTCTCTTGCAGTTCCATGCTGAAACCGCAGCCCCCTGCTAAACCATCCATAGAACTGCTGGCCCAAGCGCCTACGATGGATAACAACAGATTGGAGAAACTGGTCAAGAACTTTGTGGTTGAAGACAAGGCTCGTTTAGCGGCTAGGAACAAAGCGATGCCTTCCAGTATCCAATTCGCCTTGCAGAAATTCGAGAAGAACTCTCAGGCCGATGGGAACGCGGCCAAGAGGACACCCATGAAGACGATCAATAATTATAGCAACACTCCACCGACTGCGACGACAAATAACATTGCTCCAGCACCAACGATACAAGTAAGTATATGTAGATACCGATGTGGTAATTTTTTCTCCCCAAAGAGATGAAGAGGCTTGGATAATTCGATGGTGGAAACAGAATCGTGGCTCAAAATTGTTGCAGTTATTTTGAACACGACTACTCTAATCCTCTTTATTCTAGGATATAACCGTCGCTTAACGTCTTATAAACAATTGCAATTAGAAGACATCGAACGCTCAGAAACTGGTCCATAATGTCAACACCACTTTTGGTGGTTTTATATATTTTCCAGTTTACAGAAATCTCTGGAACTTTCGTTAATTGTATCATCATGATGCAGTTCTTTTTTTATGCATAATATTTTGCCAAAAAAAAAACAAACATCTAGTTTCCTAATATTTTAAATCTACATAAGACTGACACATGCAAGAAATATTGGCAGATACACATATGAACCAAACTAGACTTGGAATACCCAAGTACATTGCTTTTGGTATTGTGTTCATACAGCATTGTTCATAAGTCATATAGAAACCACGCCATCATCCATATGCTTCCTGGTGCTTATCTACATCTTCAATGATGTTAACTTCGTTTGTTTTCGTTTTTTTTTACTACCTACTGTATATTACAATTTTATACTGGCTTCTCCAACGTATATAGTGGTTGGAACCTATATTTATACGTAATATATGGAAACTTATGAGCATGAGAGTTTCTGCTCTGTGGTCTTTGCTTTCTTTAGAATCTGATCATTGGGAATTTTGAAATCTGAGTGTACAAAAAGTTTCATCACATTTTCGTTGATTTTAAGAGCGTCTTCTTGATTGATCGTATCTTGTTATGGGTGTTCAAGAATTCAGTTTATACCTTATTAACCCGTCTGATTGCCGACGTGAGATCGTGAGACAATATGTCGAATATGCCCTCTACCATGAATAGATTAAGATATTCAATGCTGTCCAACGAGCACTTTAACCTCTGTATTTGGATAAAACATAAGGCGATAAAGTCCAATAAAAGACTGGCCGTAAAAAGAGTCTGCTTATAGGATGCTTCTGTATTTTGACTGGGTGTAATTGTAGTGGAACTAGGAGCATGTAGCACAACCAGAAGATAGCACAGTTCCAAAGTGTTTTGATGGTCGTAAGAGAATTTGTACGTTAACCTATTAAAGCCAGTTAGTAAATCAGTTATCTTATGGTTAAGTTGTGAGTTGATTCGTCAAATTTTCATAAAAGCCTCAACACCACAGAAACTAGAAGGGCTCTGTTGATCGGGTTTGAGGATATATTGCCCTAAATGCTAATATTTCGCCCAAGGTAACGTACTAAAAGACTACTCTACTTACTTCTGATTCATCAGCGTGCCTTGCATGTCGGTCACGGGTAAATTTTTGCCTTATTGAGTTTATGTATTGGTTCCTGGAATTTCAGAATTTCAGCATTCACAAAATATTTCCAAATATCAGTTGGATGTTGGTGGTGGTAAGCGAACCACTTAACTCGTCATGTCCTAATATTTTTTTTTCGGTTGATAGGCTTTATTCCATTTGGGGATTTCGTTTATCCCAGTGAAACAGCAACCGCGAATTCGTTGTCTTCATTTCCAGAAACATTTTGTTACGCTCCACTCCCATTTTCTCGTTCTTCAACAATATCGCTTATCATTGATTCCCCATTAGTTTCAATACCGTTTTTCTGAATCCTGCTACACCTTTCTAATTATATATTTTGTGTAATTTTGCCCTGGTGTTTTTTTTTTTTTTCGCCACAGAAGATCAGATACGTTCGTTTGGTCAAGGTCCTGTTTAGGATCTTGAGGAGTGGTCGAAGCTAATTCCAAAACAGGTTTCCCATAACAATCAATTAGGAAAAAGGAAGCAATTCATCGAACTGATAATCGCCAAAGAATTAGGTTAAATACTACAAGTGTTTCCGAAGTATATCGAGAAATTAAACAGGTATTTCTGTTCTATCCTGCACTCAACCCCCCGCGGTAAATACAAACGAAACTTCGCCAAATGCACTCAGGTACAATTTCACACGCTACCAACGAATCCACGAGCTACGTGAAAGCGTAAACAATTTGGGCCACGCCTCCTCGGTAATTACAAGCGCGTAGGTGCATATAACATCGCAAGACGTTAACTATCCGTTCCAAGGCCTCTTTTCCCGCGTGCTAAACAGCAATTTCGACTTGTTTCCATTTTCGAAAGCTGGCTAGTTAACGAAGGGGGCATTAAAGCAGGATACGTTGTCTGTTCCTGAGGCTCGTTACCTTTACTAACGATGATAAATACCTGTCGATGCAATCGCAGTAATACGGCCGCTTTAATTGAATTGGTTCGCTCTATAAATACGCGACCCAAATGTTGTCGAAGATGATTGACGATAGGCACGTAATTTACCATCGTCCACATTTTTCGCGGAGACGAGATTGGAATCCGCTTTCGTGGAATTTCGTTGGGTAACGGTGTTAACCAGAATGGATTAAGGAAGGTTGGCGTTTATATGCGGAGGTGGCTATTAAAAGGTGGTGTTTTGCAACACTTTCATGTTGGAAAATTAATAGGAGTTAGTTGATCATATCCTACACACACACCAAAAAAAATTCTAAAATATCTAATCTTTATCGTCTCACGTTTGGTTAATGTAGGTTTTGTGATAATCAATATTTCTTTGACAGAAATATTCAAAACTGTTGTACTGATAGTACTACACACTTTATCACAATTTTCAATAACAAAGCTATTATAATCAGCAGTAGAACATCAGTGTTGCAATATTTCGTTGTCAAAACCTCCTTCTATAACCTTCTTTTAACGTTCATATCTGTCACTGCTTTACATGTTTCTCTATTTTGCAGCTTCTTTAGCTAACCCCCGTGGATGGTAATTCTTCATATTAACAAGGTTCTGAAGGTATATCTGTCACCTTCAGAATCTTCTTTCTACCAATGATAGTATAACATACAGGGTGTTTATTAAACATACGGCAAAAATTTACAAAATGACTACCTCCAACTAGGATGCGAACATCCAATCTTCTCCTCATTGATTGCCGAACTCTTTCAACAATACTATATAGGGTCATTTCTTACCGAGTTACACCCAGCAATTATCGGATTTCTCAAATCATCCATATTTTCCATTGACAGAATGCAATACGTACGGGAAAATCAGCAGGAAGAAGTGCCTGAACGCGTTGTATATGGTACGGATACAACAAATATTCCCTGAGAATTTTTCAAAAAGTTCCGTTACTTACTTCACAGTATTTGCAAATTTTCTGGTAGAAGTACCTTGATATTCTTCTGTCATTCTTACATATTCTTACTGTGATTGGTCTTCCTGATCTTCCAGTTCGTTTTAGTGTGCCCGTTTTATAAAGACGTTAACGAATACTTTAGAAGGTTTTCCTATCAGAAACGTTAGGGTTGTATTGAATTGCCATCAGCTAGTCCGTACATGAAATGTATGTTAGTCTACAAATCCCTGCTCTTAATGGTTGAAACAGCTGTTCTTAAAAATCTAAATGCTGTTAAAAGATAACAACGCATTTTTTTTAAATTACGCCTCGGTTTTATTTCGGCTACGTTAATAATGTTAAAAATATAAAAATTGGTTTCGTCGAGAATTTTCCCCTATACCTTCGAAACAAAGCGACTTCTCAAAAATCGTCAAAGAATAAAATATTCTTAGAATAGTCCAGGAAATAACTCCTACAGTTTTTACCGTATATTTATTAAACACCCTGTATAGTGTTCTCCTTTCCTCTTTGTAATATCAAGTATTTTATTCGTGTTCGTTAATTGTTGGCTAGATCTTCTACACTATAAATCATGTCACATGCACAATCTAGAGATTGTTATCTGCAAGAAATGATATTTGATATTTTTCGTATATCGACTTTCTACTCGGCATGGCATTAAACTGGCAGTATGTACACCATAAGCCTAACAAAGTATGGCAATTGCAGATATGCCAATACGAAGAGAAAACCACAATCATTTCCGTGCCAATCAGTGGGTTGGCACGGACAAGCTTTCTATTGCTATAGTTAAAAAAAACGCAAACCAGATAGTAATGTAAGGCAGCTGATGATCACAATACATCTGAAAACGTTCGCAACTTTAAACATTTCAACCTGGATACTATTGATAAAAATCTTCACCTGACGCTTGCCTTTTATTGCAGCCACAAACCGCCAAACCAGCAATCAGCCAAAAACCCCAGATCTCGCCCAAACCCCGTTTCGCCGACACGATAGAGATGACCCTGCCCGTAGATCAATCACCCCAATCGACGTGGCCGCTCAAAAACCGCGTCATCACCATGGAGAACATGAAGAAGTCCTTCAACGAGCCCAAACCCGCGCAATTCCACAATAATAACAACAACTGCAGCAGCAGCAGCAACGCGATGTCCAACGCCGCCAGCACGGCTCCGGTGAAGAGCACCATCTCCTATCTGGAGGAGGTGGCGCTGGAGGAGAAAAGACTGATCAACGCCTTGAAGAACGGCGACATCCTGAACGAGGAAGGTCCTCCGACGGGCGTACAGGCCGGGATCGGTGTTCCCATCGCTAAACAGCAGCCGCAAACGCAACAGCAGCAAGCGAAGGAGAACAACGGAGGTGAGGTAGCGACCAAGTGGGGCGTTAGGAACGCTAGGAGACCCGAACAGCAGGTCCCGCATCCGGAGTTGACAACCACGCAAAGGCAACACCTTAGACAGACCGCTGCCAATCCTGTCCGACCGTTCCTAACGCGAGGATCAGTGGCGGAGAGGGTTTTGATATTCGAGAGGTGTCCCAGCGACTTGCTGCTAGATAAGAGGGTCAGGCCTCCGCTTACGCAAATATCGAAACCACAGGTAAGTTTCTGCAAGTCCCTGAATGATTCCTATTACAAAAAGTATGATGATCCACAAATAAAATGTCAGATAACTACACTTATTCGAAGTTAAGTATCTTACGAGATTACTAAACGTCAAATTTTGACAGTTCGCTTTTTATTGAGCAAATATTTTAATTTTTCTTAATTTCAAGATTATATTTTGTAGATTTATATGTGATTAATGTGATTAATCAAGGATTTTTCGCCGGCCAACAACACTCTCGTTCTGTTATGATCATAATATATGGCATTCATCGCAGGTCATCAACAAAACTTTCAGAATGTGAAATATAGCAAACATTAAATATATCTACAATTTCACCTGTAATAAACGTTAAACTAACACTCCAGCTCTCTCTAACCGTTGCATGCACTGAAATAATAAATAATAGTTAATAATTACCTACAATCAAAAGTGTACAATCCATTATCTGCGCCGGCTGTCTGAATTTTTCTAGGAAAAATGTGTAACCTAATAAGTGTTAATGTAAATCACAATAGGAGCGAATATACAAAAGAAATTTTAAACAACATGAATATTTCCCAATTAACTTAAACTACTAGCTGCAGATACTTCATATTTTCTATTAAATTCTTGCATTCTTCTTTAGTATCCCTTCGAGGTTTATTTCGGTACAATCCTAGTCGTTTGAAGGAATTGTACAACTCCTATCATTTATCAAATACCTATCTTAGCAAAATGTATGTACTCAATAAGTTTCACTAAGGTTTTGAACATTCTATTTCGCCAGTTTCTTTTTAAATATTTTGTCACGACAATTAAAAAGTATATAGCTTCTGGGAGTGCCGTAATTTCACAATCGTCAGTAATGCCTTATTTTTCCAATGAAGAAGATTACGATATACTGGTTGTGCTTAATGAAAGTTTAGAATATGCTGTTATTGCCGAGCGACGTGAACCAAAAGTTTAGTAAATTTACAAACATAGAATTTATCTTTGGAACGTCAACAGCATTTTGACAGATTGAACTGAACCATAGAATAACCTGACAAGAATGGTGACTGTCCCGGCTAACCTGGAACCGCGTTTTACGCCGCCTTCTGGCCAGCGTCCATACTAAAATTATGGCGCGCAATTTCAATAGTCATTTAATTTGAATTGGTGCTTTAAATTTATTTTAGAATTTTATAAATAAAAAACTGAAATTTTTTTAAAAATCTTTATTAATATCACAAAAAAGACATACATATTAAATATACAGAGTACCAGTTTCTAAGAATTGGTGAAAGACATATAAATCCAGTACAATAATACATTTGTTGTAAAATAAAAACTTAAATTAAAGAAAAAATTAAACTATATCGAACTGAACTGAACTGAACTGTCATTACGCTCTATTTTTCTGGATTGTTTATTGATACCATTCAATTTGAATTTCTCCGGAAAATCACATAAATTAGACAAACTAATAGATAACGCCATCTAGTTTCCATTTGAAATAATAAAGCAAACAATATTATTTAGGCTCTTCACCTATTTGATGTTCTCTTCACAATGAGTCCGAATTTTTTAAAATCGGTTGACATTGATTGACATTAACCAATACATTAACTAAAGTTATAGATAGGGATTGTATGACAAAAAGTATGTTTCCCCACCAGTTTATAATAGGTATAATAGACAATCTCAAAGTGTCACGAACCAAACTTATAGATAATTAATACGAGCTATTTACATTTGATTTTTTTTATTTTACATTTATTTGTTACCAACCTCAATAATGAAAAATTATTAAAAAGAATAATAAACGTAAACGGGAACAAATGCTGGCATCTTGCGGGATCTTCAGAAACTTAAAAATATTTTTAAGGAATTTTTCATAACCACATTTACTATTAGTGTAATTTTTTTCCCTTATTATTTGTAATTTTAATCGACTGTTCCTTAAATGAGACAAAAATGCGTTTTTTTTTAAATTCCAGGCAAAACAATTAAGCGAATAATATTTTATGATTATTACACCTGTCAAAACTTGACGTTATATAACCTTAAAATACCTAACATTAAATAACTACCTATATTTTAAAATTTTGTGGATATCCGCAATTTTTATATTATAGGAGGAACATTTCATAGGCTGACTTAATCTTTACAGTAAAAACATCTTTAAATCTGTAACGGAGTGGTACCTTTTGTTAACGTAGCCGCGATGTTATCATTAAGTTATTAGAGGAACTAGTAATGAACAATAAAAACTGGAATAATTAATGAGATAAATATTAATGCAACACATATACCCGACGCTTTCACCAAAAATTTATAATTAATTCTCCATCATACATAATATATTCCGGGTTTAAAGTTTCGTCTTTGATCTTCTTAGTGATATATGTAATACAAAAGGCAAAATTTAAATCTGGAACGAAGCTTTTAACCCATATTAGCGGATATACACCAAAGATTTGCCAGCAATGTTTATAATCTATGCACACTTCTACACTCCCCAATGTGGCACTTCAGTCGCTATAAAATGGGTCAATGGGATCGACAGCTTCTATCTCTCATAATAGGAGTTTATAACGTTAATATACATATATTACGTCACGGAACACTCTCCGCCTCGAGACACGACCTTGGAATCCCGTAACAAATAATAACACCATAGCCCAAACAATCGTGGAATATCGGCGAGTATATTTGTGTATTTTACGTGCATACATACTCCATGTAATACGGACTTAACTGTTTTGCTCCTTCTTCCACCAACAGTTTGTTTAATTAGCGTGCCGCAAGTATGACGTTGAGAGAAAACGCACACAGCAAAAAAAAATTGACTAACCACACAAACTCTGTTGTAGCGACTCAATAGATGCTCGTGCTCACATGTAAGCGTTTCGTAAATATTTGGGATGTGGGATTATGTAAATCGCACCACACTCTCTCTAGAAATAGCTGTTAAGGTTAAACGCTACAGGCGCAGATTATTTCTTCATTTTCGTTAGGCGAATGTAAACAATCACTGAGTGGAGAATGTGCATTTGATGTAATTTCATTTTGAATTGATTTCCCGAAAGATTTCTTTAAGAAAAAACATTATCAAACTAATATGTATTGCTTTTTTTCTAATTCGGTATTGTAATAAACCAGTCGGTATTCTAATAAACCAATTGCAAACTATAATATGATATAATGAACTCCATTGCAGCACTGTCTCCAGTGCCTATATTTTTAATTTTTAGGGTTGGTACCATTCTACAACTGCCATATGTCGATGTATGAAACTTCTTGTGTTTCCTATATTGTTTAACCGCCATACTTATTGCGCTAAATTAACATTGTCGTCACCGAATTGAACAGAATGCTTCGTGCAGTTATAAACGCACTTATTTAAGTGCCTCTATTTGCGGAAACGTTTAAATTACCGGAGAAAACGTGTTGAAAATTCAAATGCTTCCAATGTCGAAATGTTCGAATAAGCACCTTCGAAGTCACGGAAGAGGAAGGAGGCAAGAAAATCAATACGTGACTTTCTTTTGTTCCGATATCCGAAGACGAAGAGGTGATGCTCAAAAAATATTAATAACAACAAAAAAGAAGTATACCTGTATTTCATTCAATAAATTGTAGTACCTTAGTTACTCACCAGGTAGCAGCACCAGGTTGAACAACTATAATAATATATCAACAAGGGTAAAGGTTTGTTTCTATTTCTATAGCAAATTTGCCGTAGTTTCATGTTGATTAATATGCACATGTGCCTATTTGAAAACGAATTGGCGGCTATTGTAATATCCTACAACTACGAACATATTTACTGTAATTAGAATGACGTATAAATCATAAGGCATATTTGATACCAAACAGTAGCTGGAAGTTAATTATATGCTGTTTGTTACATGTATTAATATTGTGTTAATTCTATTTTTTTTGTTTGTTTTAGTTTAATGAAAAAGCAAATAAATAATAAATTATTACTATTTGTTTATGATACAAATAAATTAGTTTAAAAATATATCTTCATTTGTTTTTATTATTTTGGCTTTAAAACTATTTTGAAAGTTATTTTGTACTTATATTGCATGATAGTTCACTTCACACACACAAAAGCATGCGTGAAGTAGCATTTCACCCACTACTACCACGTACGTAAAATGCAATTGGTATTACTGACGTATAAATACTGAATCTTTTTCATATAACTGTCAAATATTAACAACATATTTTGTATATAAGCAATAAACATAAAGATATCTCCTTACCAACATATTATACAGTGTGTATAATATTGTAAATGTTTTAATTGTTTCTAACAAAATTTAAATTCTAAACAAACCGATGTGTACGAATTTTGGAAGAGTGATCCACATAAGAAATTTTTTTATAATAATTTATCATAATGTTATATTTAATTTTCCAAAGTAATAAAGCACAAAGAGAAACAACTTTAAACCTAGGATATAATTATTTTTAACGGGCAGATTTGAATGTAGTACTCATTTTAGCAGCGACACGATTTGAAATCCTCGCATTTTACACCTAAAACCACTGCTCTAATCTCCGGATCACAATTTCGTTTCCAGCTATTACCAAAGCAAACTGCATTACCGCACACGACGTTACAACGTCACGTGAGAGCAAATCGGAACGTCCACATACCCAAATTTTACTACCCCACCGGCAAACCGGGACCTCCGAGTCACATAGAAAACGTGAGGGTGAAGGTCACGGCAGCGTTCCCCTCTTTCGCCGGAGAACGAGCGGCTAGAGAAAATTTCGCAGCGATTACCACCGCCTGTCAACTGCCCCTGTATTGGAAAACTCCGTTGCATCTGGCCGCGTGTAACGATAAGGGAAGTTGTACGATGGAACAGTTCATGTCTCTCTGGACCAGGTTAGTATGGAAGTTTTCATTTAATAAAAATAAAACGTTAATTGCATAGCTAGCTCATTAAATACAAATTATGAAGAACTATGGTATATGAATCAACCGCCAAATATCCCCTCCCTTTTTGTATACTGTTTGGTTGGAATGCACACAACACCTCAATCATAATTTTCAATTTAACACACTTTAAATTCTATAATAATCGATTTAATTCTTTATAATTTGAAAATCATGTTTGTATTATCTTTTTTCTGATATACCTCCCTTTTATAAACATGATAATAAAATAAACCATTAATTTTAAATATTACATACTATAACCTGTAACTTCAACATTCGAAATTCCCTAAAATAAACAGATAATTGTAAGCATAAAAATTACTACTTATATCACCAAATGCATTTATCATTTCTATTTTAAATAAAAAACACAAAAATAAAAAGAATTACTTCATTCCATGTATTAAAATCCTTATTTATAAACAAAGTAAAATATAACGCATATAA
The DNA here is from genome assembly GCA_949128085.1 of Cetonia aurata. NCBI lineage: Eukaryota > Metazoa > Arthropoda > Insecta > Coleoptera > Scarabaeidae > Cetonia > Cetonia aurata. The sequence continues at coordinate 5,002,255 of OX421884.1, read as the reverse complement.
AGTCTAAAACATAAATTTAATGTAAAAAAGAAATTCCACTGGTATAGCTAACTATTCTCCTTATTTGGACGCACTTATTGTGTTGTATTGTAAACGTCTGTTATTCTCCTGTTTGGAACTCGACGTCCCCATTTGTAGGATCAATTATAATTACATTTCCATCGGCATTTTCTTCAGTAAAATATTCGATCTTACCAGTTGCGTCATCCAGAAATATATAATCCCCTTCATCGTTTTGCATGTTGTATTCGGGAAATTGATTTTCTGCCGGTTGATCACCATTGAGTAATAAAGCATTGTCGATTTCTACAGCACCATACGACGATTTGACGTTTGTAGTTTCCAAGACGACACTCGATGGTTTTATTTCTTGCATTGTTTCTTCAGCAACCTCGTTGACTGTGATTTGAGAGGGATATGGAATGGTTTTGCCAACGAGTTGATTCGCTACATTATTACCGAAATATTTTAAAGATTCTGGGGTGAAGACATTAAGTACGTTGACGGCACCGGATCGAACGGGGATTGTATAAATAGGAGAATGATTCTGTGGGACATTATAGATGTAGCAAGGTTGATTCGACTCTATTATAATGGAGTGATTGGAACTCTTGTGGGAATTGTCTACCTCAACTTTCTCACATTGTTCTTCGGGCTCAATTTCATCAGGAGACGTCATTCCATTCGCTTCATTCATGGCTTCTCTGAAACTCTTCCAAGATTGGTTGTAGGTTATAAAATCGGGATTATCCACATTGATGTGATCATGTAAAGCATCGCCTTCTTGAAGCAGATCTTCCCGACCGTGGTAATAGTAGCAGCTTCTGACGATCTCCCTCAAGACGGTAGTCCAACTCACGCGAAGTTTGATCTCTTCGCTTCTACAATCCAAACGAACGCTGCTCCAAGGCGTGTCCTTGGGCCACCACGGCGGTCTCAGATCCTCCTTGCCCCAACCAGGCTTACCTCTACCGGTTGAATATTTCAACATTAGCGGGATGAAAGAACGCAAATTCTTTTGGGTCATCTTGGACAACGTTTGGGGCACACCGTCCGCTATCAACGGTGGTAAATGGAACAGATTCTCACCGGGACTCGTCGGCGAAGAATTATTTGCAGAATCGTTGAATACCCGAACGATTTTTTCGGTCTCCCTGCGGATAACCTCAACAAGCGGTTTACTACCGAAAATTCTCAGTGTAGATCGATCGGTTCTTGTTTGAAACTGTGCTATGACCGCTATGTGTTTACCCACGATGTTGTAATAGTTACTCGCATATTTGCTTATTTTTCGGAGCAAATGGTTTCCAGCTGTTTGTGCCGGTTTGGGACGCTTTTTGCGCCGGGTTATTCTTTTCCGCTGGTTTTCTATTTTGACTTGCGCGCTGTTGATAGCTGTAGCACTATTTGTTTTGATCAAAGTTGGATCCATGATTAATATATTACAAAAAAAACAAAAGCAATCACATACACACAGGTTACGGGTTACACATTCGCCATTTTAAAACTATAATGTGAAGTCGCGTGTTTTTCTTGGAATTTCAGATGCAAAATAATTTATCGTTGGAAACAGCTGCAACTTCAGTTGTAAAAAAGAAATGCAGGAATACATTATTCAATTAAACTGGAATAAATAGGGTTTTATTATTATTTTAAAATGGTTTGAAACTAACGGGCTTCATTTTTACACGTCCATTATCTAATAGTTTTATTTATGATTTCAAGATTATCTAATTATTAAAAAAAAACTTATAATGGCCAAACTCTTTATAAATGCGATATTCATTTATGTCAACTTTTTGTTGTGTTTACTTAACGTGAGATGTCGCATACCTACATAATGCATATATGTAACCAAACAATAATAATAATTTGTGACTAATTTCATAGTCGTTTTCTAATTTTTGTATATTTCCATATATTAAAGCATCCATATCTTAACTTCTTTTAAATAAACATAAAGTTGTTTTTAATTTAAATTCCGCGTCAAATAATTTATCGGCTAAACAAAATTCGAATTTACCGTATAAATTTAAATGCATATTACATTCAAAATTGCGGGAAATTTGAATTTGATTAGCGGATCAATTAATTTTAACAAATCAATTTCAGTATGGCTACGACTTGTCACGACGCCGCCTCACGTTTCGTCTACATCCTGACGCGCGGTCGCAGGAATTGGCTGGCGCCCGAAGACTTCATTCCTCTAGTCCAAGACGTGGTCGAAACACATCCCGGCTTGACTTTCCTGAAAGAAGCTACCGAGTTTCATTCGCGCTACGTGCACACGGTGATCGCTAGGATCTTCTACAACGTCAACAGGTCCTGGTCGGGCAAGATAACGATCCCGGAACTGCGAAGGTCCAATTTGCTCAGCGTTATTCAGATGTTAGAAGAGGAGGAGGACATCAATCAGATCACGCAGTACTTCAGTTACGAACATTTCTACGTTATCTATTGCAAGTTCTGGGAATTGGACAGAGATCATGATCTCTTTATTGATAAACAGGACTTGACAAGGCATAATGATCATGGTAAGTGTTTCAATCTTATCTATTAATAATTATTTAATAAAGTGCTCAAGTATACTAGATGAATGTGGCTGAACTCATCTATCAAACATATTTAGAAATAACCAATAGAATCGTTTGATTTTAATTTGACAGTTTTAAATGTTTTAGTTTTGACAAATTGTAATTATATTTTCTTCCTTTAGCACTCTCCAAACGCATTATTGACCGCATATTTAGCGGTTGCGTAACCCGTGGCCAAAGAAAATCCCTCCATGATGAGAAACTGTCCTACTGTGAATTCGTGTGGTTTCTTTTGAGCGAAGAAGACAAAAGACACCCGACAGCCATAGAATACTGGTTCAGGTGTATGGATTTGGATGGTGATGGATTCCTTTCGATGTATGAGTTGGAATACTTTTACGAAGAGCAAATGCATAGGATGGAACTCATTGGAATAGAAACATTACCATTTGAGGTAGGTACACTACTCAATGTCTAAAATTGTAATAAAAATCAAGATTAAATTTAAAATTTCAGTAAAATTAAATTAATTTAAGTTATATTTTAAAGTATTTTAACGTTAGTCCACTCTGTATTTTCACTTATTGGTGTTATAGGACTGCTTATGTCAAATGTTAGACATGATAAAGCCAAGAACGCATGGGAAGATAGCTTTGAGTGATCTGAAAAAATGCAAAATGACTCCGATCTTTTTCGATACTTTCTTCAACTTGGAGAAATACTTGGATCACGAGCAGAGGGATCCGTTTGCATCTCAAAGAGACCACGATATTGATGGACAGGAGGTGATAATGATAATTCTTTCATAATTTATGTCGAATCATATTAATCTTTTTCGGAAACTTTTGCAGCTCTCTGACTGGGATCGATATGCAGCTGAAGAATACGAGTTATTAGTGGCAGAAGAAGGGGGAAACGATGATCCTAATAGCTTGTAAGTGTCTAATTTACTCTCAGTATTTTCATTTTGATTTGGTTTTGGTAGTAATGTTAGAATCTGGTATTTTACTTGGGAAAAAACTGTAGGTTTTTGGTAGATTTGATTTACCGCATGTATTTTATATCTCATTACGGAAATTAATAGCAAATAAATAACAAAGTTAGTTTTCCTTGTAGCATTTGTTCTCTTACTTAGAATGGGAGTATCAAAAAAGGTCCCATATACTTTTCTAACGTTACAAATCAGACGAAATTGTAGATATCTCAACAACGGTCGTTTAATCATTAATTTTAGCGTTTATATGTTAGTTTTGTTTACTTTTTGCTTATGTTTAGGGAAAACGATTGTGGTTATGAAAGGGTAAGGATTACCTGATATGTCTTCACTTAAATATAACTAATACAGCACATTGAACTGGTTTTATTCACGTGTGTCTCGCTTGTTTTCGGCTTGCATCTTGAGGATTTCTATATATCATTGGTTAAAACACAATAATCACTTTTAATTACTAACTCAATTTATCACTAATACATAATAATTGGTTTAAGTATGAACTGTTTGAAATGCAATTTGGTATTAATATATAGAAACCATGATTTCTAAATTTCATGAGAAACCTGCCTTTCATCATTTCGTTATTTTGCAGTAGAAACATGTTTGTTTAATTCCTACACCAATAAATATAAAGCACAGGTATGCTGTTTTCCCCTTCATTTCCGCGAATTTTAAATTCTGTAAATATTTACGATTCCTCGTTGGAGTAATAATTTATTACACTAATTTAGTAAACGTAAACACTGTAACAATAGTTTCGTTTGAGAAATTGAATTCAGAATAATAAACAAGCATTATTTAGTAAATCAGAAATGTAGTGTGTCAGACGAAATTCGATAATCTTTAAATGTACATAATATGTAGATACTGATAGAAATAATATGAACACTATTTTACTATTATTGTAGATGTTCAAAAATATCGTGGTGGATTTTGAGCATGAACGTTTATTAGACAATAGTTTATTCATGGATCTGCAACGTAAAACTTCTAATTTCTTTGTTTTCCTAATGTTGTCGAAAAAATATTTTTATAAAAACCCTACATATATCCGATATACAAAAATCAAACACCAAAATAACACCTTATTTTTAGTATATATCAATTTTTCAAGTTCTCTTTTTATAAGCAATAGCTAATCAAATACAACAAATTACAAACATTAAAAGCATTTAAGTTTTGTGAATACTTAAACCTTAAAATTTAGTCTATATATATACATTATATGCATATTATTAATTTAAATTATCAATGTGTTTCCAATAATCGCTTATTTAACGCTTTCAAGGCATAAGGATTACAATACATATAACAAGTCTTTCCACGATTACATTTTTTGCGGGATGGTTAAACTAATAATGAAAATGTAGTGCTACAAATGTACACTGAGAGACAGTCCAAATGTCCCAGCCTAAACAGTATATAATATATTATACAGGGTTAGTCAAAAGTATGGAATAGGCAATTTATCTCCGTAAATATGAACTTTATGACAAAATGTTATTAATAGAAGTTTTTTTACTAATTATTCTTTATCTCTTAGCCTGCTAGTTGTTTTTTTATGTCAACGCATTTCCATGGAAACATAATTTTTTTTTTGTTTTTTAAATGGCAACCTAGCAATTTTTTTGCTGATTTTTGTTCCTCTTTTTTTCCTTGAAATGATCCGGTATTTTTTTTGGTGTAGTTTGATAACAAAATTTTAGAGAAAATGGCCATTATTTTATTCAATCAAATAATCTTTAACTTAAATTAAATGTTCAAACTGAAGACCCTCTGCAGCTTGACAGTAACCTAATCTGTCATAAAAATTACGTAATGAATTTTGCAGCCAATTAGGTGGTATTTGTGCGATTTCATGCCTTATTCTGGCTTCCAGATCTTCCAAATTTTGGGGTCTTTCTTTGTAAATTGTAGTTTTTAAATGACCCCAAAGGAAAAAATCTAAGGGGCTTAAATCGGGGGACCTAGCAGGCCATTCAATAGAACCCCGACGTCCTATCAAACGACGGAGAAAAATGTTATTCAGAAATTGGCGAACATCTACCCCATAATGCATAATGGGGTGGAGCGCCGTCTTGCTGAAACCAAATATCTCGGTTTGGCATTCCTTGTCGATCTGCGTCCGGAAATAATTGTACAATATCGGGTACAATGTGATCACGCAATAGGAGTAGGTATCTATCTGCAGTTAAATTCCCATCAATAAAATATGGGCCTATTATGTGCTGCCGAATAATACCAGCCCATACATTAAGTTTTTGACGGTGCTGTGTATGGTATATATAAAAGCAAATTCTAATTTCGTTCATTTTATCCATTTTGTGCGCGTAACCTAACTCAACCAACGCTTCTTAAGTTATTAGTACTGGGAGCTGGCAGTCGCATGGGCAGTTGCGTAGCAACGTTTTACGACCGATAACGCAACATGCCGATCGGGTAGGATCTCACCGCGGCGGCAAGCCTCCAACCATACGTATTCGCCGTATAAAGTGCACGTGCACTTACGGAGACACATTGCTTTCAGCCATGGCATTAATCATCGGTGCGGAGCCAAATCTGTGCTCCTCGCTTGCTATTATAGTGCGTACAGTAAAATTTCGCGCATTATTGGAAATTTGTTTGCATTTTTAAATTAAGTAATGAATAAATATACTATTGATCACATATTTTTTTGAAAAATAGCTTTATTTTAGTATATAACCGATGTTTAAACATTATTTTAATACATAATAAACGCTACTTATTTTATTAAAAATAATAGGGGAGGCTTAGCTTCCCCTGACGGTTCGACGTTTCAAATTATATTTCTTATAATTGTTATGTATTAACTTCGGCGATTCCAACACTCGCTTAACGACCCGTGTTGGAATATTTACGCTCGTAGATAATAAGCGTCATTATACGCTTATTGAAGAATAAAGTAACATTATACAGAGTTAAAAAAAAACTTACGGTATATCTTAAATGTTAATAACTAATTAAACGTGATGAATTTTATGTACTAATTGCGTATGGACGTTTCCTATCTTTACTTTAGTTGTTTTTTTGACTGGACATCTTGACTGTCACCTAGTGTACAAGTACGTAACTATTTTCCTGTGCCGAAATCCTTATGTTGCATTGCAAACGAACCGCTAACATACTCCTGCCTCTTCGAGCCTCTCCGGCACTCGCTCGGCAATATTTATCTTTGGCACGTCTGTTCGATTTCGTTCCAGCTCGTTCGATGAAGGAAACCAGGAGGACGACCCCCTCTCGCAGAACCTGGACGTGGTACTCGACATATCTGACGCACCGTGTGGCCTTTCGGACGATAGCGACGAGTGCAGCATTTAGCGTCGCTCACCGAACGGTAGTTGAACGCGCACAGCGAACTTCAGGTCGTCGTTTTTACGAGTCTCTAGTCAACTTCAGCCTTCAGTCCATCAGCGTCGCCGATGTTATGTTGTGAAGGAAGATTCACATTTCTCGCAATCACACAAAATACACATTTACGTCCAATTAAAAGAAGAAGAGAAAGTAGAAATGCAGCTGTTAAAAAATTGTTTTTCGTTTAATTAACGGTTAATTTATTGTTATTGCCTAGATAGGGCCCATATAGTCTCTAGGAGATAAATTAATAATAATAATAATGAGGAGTAACAGAGATACACATGGAGTGACTACTTTTTTATATAGGTATTTTATAGTGTAATAAGCGCAATGTATAGAAGAAGAAACAAAGACTCAATGTTAAAAGTTTTTTTTTTGTTTTATTATTTAATGATTTTCGTTTGAATTTTACAAATAAAAAAAATGATTTATTATCTTAGTATTTATTGTTAATCCAGAAAGTATTCGTTTTAATATATCCTTTATGTATCTACTAGTGTGATCTGATTTTTTTTTTGCATTTTGTATTCGTAGATAGTAGGTACATTCTTTTTATATGTAACACTTTTATACATACAGTTAATTATTTAGTTCTGGTTAATGCAAGAAGTGAATCTCGAAGGTGAAACTATATTAAATTATTCGTGCGCATCCCAAACCAGTGGCGTACCGAGAATGGGTGCGATATAAGATGGCCAAATTTAAATATTATTTGAGATTCACAAATTACACGCTACATTTATCTATCTCACTTTAAGTGTTCTAAATTTTAATTTACCATTTCGGTGTCATTTGATATCCATATTTAAAAAGGTGTATATAATAAGTAAAACCATTATTCTTTCTTAAAGCATATTATTATTATAAATATATTAAAATAGTTTATGATTATCAAATAATTGCAACAAATTTAATGTTATTATTAACCTATAATAAACGTATTAGTCGAATATTTAGGTAAAAAAAAAGTTGTTTAAAAAATTGTTTTTTTTTACATATATCATGTATTTGTATGTTAGGAAGATCGTTTCTGAAGAATTAGAATACTTCGTTGTGCGTTGTTATAATTTTAGCACGTTGATTTATTAAATATGCACTTTCACCGCCATTAAAAACCAAAAAAAAACTCGAGAAATGAATAGAAAAGTATCGTGCTGCAAAAATACTCACATACATAAAAGAATCTCTCCAGTATGATATCATTTGATTACAACAATCTCGTTTTTATAATCATTTCGATTGTTAATTTGTATGAAACAGGGTATAAGAAGTTTGTTATAATTTATAAAGGAAAAGGTTTTCTTTTTATAGAACACATTTTCTTGGTTCTTATCACACAGATTTTCAGACTTATAATATCTAAAAACCATTGCATGTTATTGTAATGTAATATCCAACTTGATATAAATAAGCACTTGCTATTAATTATTATTTTTAATTAGTATTTGTTATATATACATATATTGTATAGTATAGTTTATTTAACGATTTTATTTAAATGTATGAAGTTACTAGTCATTTTATTATTATTACTATTACAGTTTTATTATATCGAACACATTTGTAACTCTGTATAAAGTTGTTTCTTATGTAGTATTGATTACAAACATAAAGGTTTTCTCTTTTAAACCGTCGTTTTTTATATCTCACATCTTAACCATTCTCTAAAAGCAGTTTTTAATACAAGTCGGTACATATAAAGATAAACATCGAAGTACCTTGAATTGCGATTAGTTTTTTAGAAACCAATAACGTTCCAAACATTTTATATAGATAGAGAACCCGCAGCAACTGTTAAATGCTAATATCTATACAACATAAAACTTTAAGGTATGTATTGAAATTTTATGCCTGTTTGCAGCAACATGTTAATTTGGATTAATTTTAATTAACATTTAGATTGTGACATGCATGTACACATCCCATGTGTGAATTAAAATTAAACCAAAATTAACATGTCGCAAATGGGCATAACATTTCAATACGTACTTTTTTTCTAAATTAATTTCCAATTTAAATATACCGCTTACTATCCTAGTTCTGCTTTTACAGAAATCTTTTTTCTCGGCATTAGTTAGGTATATAGTTTCCAGAAAGACGTCTAGATGGCTGCAAGGAGCAAGTTTTTAAAAATTTCTGAGTGGCTATCTCATAGTTTGTCTGAACGAAAAATTACTAAAAGTAACGGTCAAAATAGGCACGAAATACAAACATATGTAAGTTTTAATTACCCAACTGTCATCTACATTTACTTCCCTGAACTGCGATGGTGTGTGGCCATTTTAACGAATTTAACTTGTAATTAGCCAAGTCACACACCATCTACTAAAATCTTGTACATACTATATTGCTGATTACCTATTTGCTCTTGCTCAGGTGTGCTCAGGTGTTTATAAATGATTTTTACTTGTGTGTTACCTTATTAACTTTGAATTATTCCATGCAAGACGCATTTACCTTTAATACAATGAGCGCCACCGCACCAGTTAGTCGTGAGTTAATCAGCGCAGACTAACGCCACTCACGCAAAATGGGTTTAATTTTCTCCCGTTAGTTATCGTTCAATTAGTATACTACACTCACAGATCACACTGCACCTGTCATAAATTATTTTATGATTATTTCCGTTATTTCCCTATTCATTTTCCGAATTATCATCATCTGTACAGTCAAGTTACAAACCTCCAGGAGCTTCCAGCACGCCATGTAACTCGGGCATTTTGACATAGATAGCTCTGGGACGCAACACTAATCTTTTCTATATTTCATCCCTAGCTTTTTAACATTGTTATAGAAGCAAGCTGTTTTGATTTGTGTGATAAATATATATAAACAATCAATAATTAGTAACGCCAGTTGACAGAGAGATGTCGGTAATATATTGCCAGAAATACATGTTATCTTCTTGTGCATATATTTGTTAAAAAGCATATATTGTCAATCTCGGTAAATGAGGGTTTCGGACCGGTTTCGTGAAATATCGAGTTAGTCGATCACCAACTCGGTAAATTTTTGGGAGGCCCCTCGAGCTTTTGCAGTTGCAGGCACTGGGGGCAAAATATTTAACTGGAGAAATTTACGTCTTTTCATAACTTTCCATTTCGTTATTAATCAAATTTAGGCGACGGTCAAAGTAAAGAACAAAATAAAAGCAAGAGATGCGAACGGGCCGGGCCAATAAATTTCAGATTCGGGCCCCCGGGCTTTGTTTATAAAGAAACGGGGGGCCCGTCAAGCACGCTAGTTTTTAATATTTATATTGTATTCTATTGTGTATGTATGTATCACCATTTACATTGATAAACGTAAAATACATATAGGGTACCATTTGAATAAAATGACATTCGATAATTGGCGTTTTTATTTTGGTACGTGCGCTACCATAGGTAGTTGCTACCCATAACACACCAAACGCAAACAAAAACAACACGCTAACACAAATGACAAATACCAGGAGTTGCCTAATAGCCTTGTTTATATATCTTATAGTTATTCAACCGGTTTGAAGTACCTTTGGGTGGCGTTCAGATGGCGTGCCCATTCATTTTTTTTTTAATAATGTTGCATTGTAATTTCTTAATTTTGATTGGTTTTACTTTGTTATTAACTGCCAAGTTTATTTTATTTCAGAATCTGCAACAAACATAGCTCGCATTCCAATGAATATTTGGCGGTATTTAATTTCATTCATCAGTACTTTTATACTATCGCCGCCAGATATCAGCACCTTACGCATCTCGGTTGAATAACTATAAGATATATAAGCAAGGCTAATAGATACACGCTAAATCCGCTAAATGCAAAGTAAGCGTCGATAAAATTGTTCACCTTTTTTACCCGCGACGCGCGCGTCATGATTTCAGTCGCCATCTATTGATGTGTTATCCAACTAAAAACCCGGTTTCAGTAGCTGCTATTAAACATAACCACCCATGGTACTGATATTTTAGTTTGTCTGAACGAAAAATTACTAATAGCATTTTCGACTTACTGCACTTTTATCCACTGATTGTATTTCCATCTTATTTTAATACATAATATTAGCCTTGTTTATATATATCCAGTTATTCAACCGGTTTGAAGTACCTTTGGATGGCGTGTCAGGTTTGGCGTGCCCATTAATTTTTTTTAATAATGTTGCATTGTAATTTCTTAATTTTGATTGGTTTTACTTTGTTATTAACTGTCAAGTTTATTTCAGAATCTGTAACCAACATAGCTCGCATTCCAATGAATATTTGCCGGTATTTAATTTCATTCATCAGTACTTTTATACTATCGCCGCCAGATATCACCACCTTACGCAGCTCGGTTGAATAACTATAAGATATATAAACAAGGATATTAGTAAGGGAGATAGATATATTCCACGCGTAAAGTGCAATAAGTCGAAAACGCTATAGACGTAACGGTCAAAATAGGCGCGAAATACAAACTTACATATTAAATTACCCACCTGTCATCTACATTTACTTCCCTGAACTGCGATGGTGTATAGTGTGTGACTTGGCTAATCCAGCCTCTAATTTATGCAACCATTTTAACTTGAAATTAGCCAAGTCACACACCATCTACTAAAATCTTGTACATACTATATTGCTGATTCTGATTACCCGTTTGCTCTTTACTCAGGTGTTTATAAATGATTTTTACTTGTGTGTTACCTTATTACCTTTGAATTATTCCATGCAAGACGCATTTACCTTTAATACAATGAGTGCCACCGCACCAGTTAGTCGTGAGTTAATCAGCGCAGACTAACACCACTCACGCAAAATTGGTTTAATTTTCTCCCGTTAGTTATCGTTCAATTAGTATACTACACTCACAGATCACAATGCACCTGTCATAAATTATTTTATGGTTATTTCCGTTATTTCCCTATTCATTTTCCGAATTATCATCATCTGTACAGTCGAGCTACAAACCTCCAGGAGCTTCCAGCACACCATGTAACTCGGGCATTTTGACATAGATAGCTCTGGGATGCAACACTAATCTTTTCTATATATCATCCCTAGCTTTTTAACGCCGTTATAGAAGCAAGCTGATGTGCTTTGTGTCATAAATACACATAAACAATCAATAATTAGTAACGCCAGTTGACAGAGAGATGTCGGTAATATATTATCAGAAATATATGTTATCTTCTTGTGCATATATTTGTTAAAAAGCATTATGCATATTGTCATTTTCGATAGATGAGACTCTCGGTTCGCGGAGCTATTTAATCAAATTTCGAGTTAGCCTTTCACGAGAACTCGACGAATTTTTGGGAGCCCCCTCGAGCTTGCAATTGCATGCACTTTGGGGGCAAAATCTTTAACAGGAGAAATTATACGCATGCCAAAGTAAAAGCAAAATGTGTAGATCAGATGTGCGAACGGGCCGGGCCAAGAAATTTCAGATGCCGGCCGGGCCGGGCTTTTTTTTATAAAGAAACGGGGCGAGACCCGTCAACCACACTATAGTTTTTAATATTTATAAACCATTGTTATTCTATTGCATGTATATCATCACCATTTATACATTGATTAACGTAAAATACATATATAGGTACCATTTGAATAAAATGATATTCGATAATTGGTTTTTGTAGGTCAATAAACATTTCTTTTACGTTTTTATTTTGGTACGTACGCTTCCATAGATAGTTGCTACCTTGTCGTCAAGTTGTTGATACTGCTGCTATTCATTTCTTAATTACAAATAGTAATTTAGACACTTCTGTTTTTGTCTGATAGCTTTAATGTTTAATTTTTTTCAAATGCGTTTCTTTAACATACATCTAGTACTGATTTGCACTGTTTTTTATTTTATTATGTAATAAATAGACAAACTTTAAAATTTTACGAACACGCATTTCAAAATCTGACACACGACCATTTTATACTTAGAAAATTGCATTTTTTTGTATTTTGTATATCGAGAAAATGAATTCCATTCATAAATTTATCTATTTCATGCGTTTATCTATGAACATTATTTTTTTAAATCTGTACTTCTTACCAAATTTTATTTTTTGGCAAACATGTGAATATGAACACCTATTATATGTGCACCTTTAAGTATATATGTTAAGTACATTTTTAACTTCATACCAAAAAAGCTATATTCTTTTTATAATAAAATGAAATTCATATCCCGGTTCAGACCTGTTATATATATATTCACTGCACCGGGCACGGCATGTAACTCGGGCATTTTGATATAGATAGCTCTGGGATGCAACACTAATGTTTTCTATATTTCATCCGAATTTTAGCTTTTTATCGCCGTTATAGAAGCAAACTGTTTTGATTTGTGTCATAAACACACAAGCAATTAATAATTAGTAACGCCAGTTGACAGAGAGATGTCGGTAATATGTTGCCAGAAGTACATGTTATCTTCTTATGCATATATTTGTTAAAAAGCAATTGCCATTATCGAAAAACGAAAGTCCCGACCTATTTAGTCGAATATCGAGTTAGTCGTTCACTAACTCGGTGAATTTTTGGGAGGCCCCTCGAGCTTGCAGTTGCACGCGCTTAGAGGTAAAATTTCAACTTGGTAAAATACGCTTTGTAGTAATGAGGTTTTCTTCTATCTCGTTAGTAGTTTAAATAGGTTTGTAATAAAGAGCAAAATAAAAGCATATGTGTATACATATATTTTCGTACCAAGGGTGGAAATTGGTGACGTTTTATCGAATGAGTTTTGGAGATATATCATTTATACTAAAATCGATTCCAATTAGCTTGTATTTCGTGTGGTGTTTTTAGGAAACAGATTCTTTGACAACCAAACCGAGAAAAACTTCATGGATAGTGAACCTCCCAAAATTAGAAGTACATATGAGGCGTTTACTGCCAGAGTGACCCCTATCTGAGTTTATTTGAGTTTCGCGTTTTTAGGACTATCTCTTAAAATTTTTTAGCGTTGGAATCATAGGACGAGTTTGTTATACCACAGAATAGAGAATATGTATACAGAAATTACACTGTAATGTTATTCCCCCTTATTTTTTGTCTATTGGATGTCGCGATTCTGCACGCAACCGGATTTGTTTAAAAAAAAGGTGACCATTTAATGACTGGAGTGAAACTTCTGGATATTTTCTATGTGGTTATACTAGTTTTACTGGTTTTGAGTTCAAGGGAGTCGGAACAATCTGTCAAAATTCAAGTGCTATTTTTAATTTTGACAGATGTTGAACTCGTACGAATTGGTTGAATATCTTGTTAGGTATTTCATAATTCTTGTATATAACCAAAACTGCCTTTTTGAAAACATTTAAAAGGAATAATTAAGTGTAGTAATTTTTAATAATCGTAAACAATATATATATATAAATCATTAAAGAAGATCGAGTCACCTCTGTTATGAATATTTTACGAAAAATAAAAAATTTTGTAATTGGAATTTTATTTAAATTATTTAAACAAAAAATCTGAGTAAATGACACTAATTATAGTACTGCTTTCTTTCTTTTAACTTTAATTCATATAATGTGCCGTATTATTTTCTCTTTGACTGTGTTCAAAATCTTAACGAAGTTTGTTAATTTTTCGTTATTATTTTCCCTTGTTTAAGAAGTGTTGTTAACACCTAACTACAATCATATTTTTCAACAACAGAAAGCGTTCTTTAAAATATTTTTTGCGCCTCCGTCCAGAAACACTGATTTTGCATTACTATAAATCGGCCGGAAACTTACCAATCTCCGGCCTAGGCCGGCAAAAAGACCACTAATGGTTGGCAACACTATATTCGAATTACTGACATTTCTGCCATTAATTATAGATTCGATGACAGATGACAGAATTTTCGTTACACAATCTCTTAATTCATTCATATTCATTCCATTTCTATTTTCGGAAGATTTTACAGATAATAAATGGTTAATAACTTCAGACACAACCTCTGTAATATGAGCTGGAGTCTCCATTGTCCTTATTATTGATGAATATGTATCAAAACTACCAAGAAAATTAAAACGTCAAAACACTAAGGTATTTTAACGCTGATTGCCAATTCAAAATTCATACGTAATATGTATTGCCAACCTGTATAAATAACTATTGTATCACCAGAAATACAAATAACTATTTTATTATGCTAATGTAATGCGTTTGGTGAAACAGGCTAACAGACGCATAGAAAACTTATCAAAACTTCCCATGTTGCCACGTTTCTGGCCTAGTGATACAAATAACTATTTTATTATGCTAATGTAATGCCTTTGGTGAAACAGGCTAACAGACGCATAGAAAACTTATCAAAACTTCCCATGTTGCCACGTTTAGTTTAACAGGCAGTACAACGTTGCCAAAGTTAGAGTTTCTTACCCGATTCAAATCTTGCTTTGAAAATCTGATTGAGGATAACGGAAGTTTGTTTTTCTATACGTAAGTACAGTTAGCAGCAAATAAATAAATTTATTATTTTATTTCGGTGCTCTAATGAAGTAATTTTATAATCGAAAACAATGCTATAGTTGAGTTCACTGTACTGTTTTCATTCTCTTTCTCGAATTGGATACAAACAAATATTCAATGTTTGTGATTTTGTCATTTCTATGTTTCTCTTAACTAGTACTTTATGTGTACCTAATATTGCTGCAGCTAACAAATTTTTATTAAATCTAGAATAAATATTAAGTTATCTATTTAGTTTGTAACCTGTATATTCATAATTTTATGCTAAAGGTCGGTTGTACCACGTATAGTTAAGTCCCGGTTCAAGTGATATGTGGACTATAGATGACGCTAGTTCAATACGGTATGCTTTTTGTACAAGCAGAAATGAAAGCCAACTTATATTATTTAATAAAGAAAACTTTATTTATCCCATAATCCAATCTCTTTCATCTTCGTCTGGAAATACTGTTGCAGATTCACAGCACATTGATAATATTCTGTTTCGGGTGAATTGTATAGTTTACAGTTTGTAAAAATTCTCATCATATCTGCTATAAATAACCTACGCGTTGAATAGTATTTCTCTTCGAGTCGTTTGCTCATTTTTTTCAAATCTAAAACAAAGCCTTGCTGCAATCATTACTTTAAAAAGTAGAGATTACATACCCATAGGATATTTTATGTGGTCATAATAATCTGGGACGTCGTTCTTGTCTACCGGTTCTCTGAACGGCCAAGAATCTTCATGATTTTTCACCTAAAAGTCGAAAATAAAGTACAAAAAATGGAATATATTAAAAATGTACATACATTTGATCAAGTGACTTTTATAATAGATTTTCTTTCAATAAATTCGAAAATTAAAGTTATATTTTGGTTAGGGAACAGTTTTTGAGTTTCTTCGTACTAAATGAAGTAAGTACATTGAAATGATGAACAAATACATATAAATAGAATCTTTTATAGATATCGATGAAAATATTCCAGATTTCAAACAGAATTTAATTTTAAGCTGACTCTGTGGCAATCTACAACTTAAGTGAATTAATGATTAATTCATATTTATTTCATTGACTTAACTGTGGGATTTGGATTTCTTGACTCAATCGTCAATAACTTTATCGTTTTCCGTTGATTTTCTTCTGTTTGATGTTATTTTTTTATTATTATTTGAAACCGGATGTTAAAAATTTGTATATTTGTTTTAATATATAATATTTTCATAATACATCACTTCAATATGTTTCATTTGATAACAAGAACAACGAAATCGGATATATCTAGCCACAGATATGATTTTTAAAGTAGAAAGAGGTCAAACGATACAAAAATCAAAATATCTCAAAAACTGTTCCTTAAAAAGGAAAAAATGAACCTTGATTTTCAAATCCAGCTGGTGAAAATCCACATGGAAAGTCATCAAATGTACATGAAATGAAAAAAATGCATTTTGTAAACTAGTGATATACGCACAGCCATTAAAACAGTCTTAAGCATTCCTGCTAGTACGTCGATATCTTGCGATTCTTCCAATTGTCCTCCTCGTGTTGTTCTGGGCGCAGGCCGCCAACCAGTCTCTTGTATACCGGGTATCGATTCGATTGGTATGGGATTGACTGAAAAATAGAGATTAATATCACGTCGCAAATGTTTAATGTTGAGTGACGGAATTGCAAGGAGACGCGACCGTACTCAGTCCCGTACGACTTGACGCGCCACCTAGATGTCGGATCCCGAAACTATGCACGCTTGCGTCTCCGTACAATTCCTTCAGTCAACGCTTTTTAAATTTTCACTTATTTACCTTCCTTGAAAAATGGCAAACCCGGGTGCACTTTAGATAATTGGCGTTGTTGCTGGTATATCAATTGTTTCACGATCTCCTTTTGCCTACGCACCACAGAAGCGAATTCGGTGTAGATTATTCTCGGATTAAGTTCGCAGTGCATCAGCGTCGCACCTTCGTAATCTTTTATATACCCCTGATAAATACTGCGAGGGATTCGTATGTCCTTCGAGAACCCTTGTTTTTTGAAATATCCTGGAAATTGCTTTAAGTGAATATGACATAATGAACATTTAGGTTACGTACCGATGGCGAAATTGTCTGCGAACGTCACGAAATGTAAAATATTCTTGCGTATGTGATAATCTTTCAGGTGATTCATCAAATGCGTGCCGTACCCTTTTACTTGCTCATCGGACGTGACCACTAAGAATACGATTTCTGTGAAGCCTTGCGTAGGAAAAGCGCGGAAACAGATGCCACCGATGGGAATATTGTTCCGAATTAGCGCTAAAGTGCGATGTTTGCTAAAAGAAATTTTCCGGTAAATCCCGATTAAATATAATTTACTTTACACTTACGGATCAAACAATAACTGTGTAATATATTCCCTTGGTATCCGCTTCAAATGGAACGAAAACACTTTCTGCAAACCGATCAGCCATAACATCGTCTGCTTCGTAACCGGTTCAGTTAAACTATTCCCAACGACGTGTAATTCTATAATACCCTGCTTTTCCTCGAGTTTAGGCTCTTTCTCACGGGGTGGCGCATTATCCGAGAACACCATATCGGGGCCGGTCATGTATTTAGGATCGTTTATAGTTGCGATAATTTCCGCTATAGTTTCTTTGCTCAAATCTTCAAACTGTTCTTCCGGCGCCAATCTTCTTCTCTTAACTTCCCTGATTGGAGTTTCCCCCTCTCTTAGTTTAGAACCTGCGCTTAATGTTATGGTAGTGTAACCCTCTTTTTCGTTGGGTGTTACGTTCACTTTTTCGAATTCGCCTTTCTTGATCGGCGTACCTAATCCTAAATTTCGAGAAGAAAACATATGAGATAAATGAACCAGAGGAAAAGCGATAGACATACTTTTGGCAGCTCTCGAAGAATCTGAAAGCGATTGTAGATGTGCTGAAGCTACCGGTTTAAAATCTGGATTCCATATTGGCGAATTCGCTGCGTGAATTTCTTCATCGAGTTGACGTAAAAATACCGGGAAGTGCGTTAACAACATAACCTGAGAAATAAGTGTCCCGCTTAGAATAGCAACTAAGTTCCTGAAATGCATCCACAGAGATAATTATTTTCAATCTGAGTGAACACCAGTGGCGGCTCGTCAGGGGAGGCTACGGAGGCTAAGCCCCCCCTATTATTTTTAATAAAATAAGTAGCGTTTATTATGTATTAAAATAATGTTTAAGCATCGGTTATATACTAAAATAAAGCAATTTTGCAAAAATATATATAATCAATAGTATATTTATTGAAAATTTATTGAATTAGTCTTCACAAATTAAAATACTCTAACCATAAATTTTAGAAGCAAATTCACTTTTTCGTATAATAAAGATATCAAAGTTTTTCCTCTTAAACAAGTCATATCGTGTGCCTTTCAATGTAAACTGTTCGAAAAAACGACATTCGCCCAGTTAACGCGCCAAACATGCCATAGATTTAGAGTTTTGATATTTAACATAACCTCACAACAGGAGATTTTAAAGAAAATTATATGTGACATTTGCCGGTAATCATCTGATGTGGGAACAGCCAATGAAAACGGTTTCCTCGCATTGGCATTCCGTGCACCCGGTTTTATGCTATTAAAAAATGCAAAATCGCTTGCAGTGGGGGGGAGCTGAAGGTCCCTCGTCAATCTAAATACGTCTATACGATGCCGGTGAAATTCCGGCACACCAGAAAAATACTGCCAACTCGGAGAGATGTCTCCTTTTAGAGCCTATACCGTGCGAGTTTTTCGTCAGAATGGAACTTAATTTTCTTGTTTTAATTTTTTTTTTGAACGCGTGTTGGTTTGGAAAACTCGCCAATTCTTTAATTTAATTTATTCTTTTTTTTTTTTAAAACGCGTCTCGCTGTCTCGACGCGATGCGTCTCGCTGTTGAAGAACTCGGTATCACATTTATTGAATACTTACTCTCCGTTCCAAAGGCATTCGATCTCTTTCTTGATTAAACTGATCCATAATCTGCTTCTTCAAGTATTTAAAAACCGCCCTCAACAACGTTCTTCCAAAAACAACAGTAGTATCGTAGTGTTTCAGGGAATCGCAGAATACAGGGACGTGGCAAAACACCAACCACCTAAAATAGAAAATGCGCACTTGGAGGCGTTAAATTTCCATACAATAATACATACAACGCACCTAGTGTATGCGATTTTATAAACTGTTGCCTCCTCCTGACTGACCACCTGCTTGTGACTGCTGGGAGGGGGAAATTCCCACGTATTCAAACAGTGTAAAAAAATCATTGCAAGTTCGTGCATCGTTTTCGACTCCTGCTGCGATAAATGAGAAAATTTATAGGCGACTAAATTAAGGACCGCCCTGTATATCGAGGGTTTTTCAAAAGGCGGCTGCTTCAGAGGCCCCTCTACGACTGGGGTCTCACAGGTTAGAATACATCTTCTTAATAACTGCAATGTGATTTATGATATTCGGAAATTAATAACAATATGTATAAGCTGTTCTAGCAAAGATTGCATTTTAGATTATTTAAGCTGTTATTTGAGAAAGAAATGTGTGTGAAAGTTTTTTAATCCATATGAAATAATGTCATATAAAGGTTTTATGAACAATTTAATGTTTCTGTATAAATTCAATAAATTTTCTAGCTTCATTTCCATGTAGGCTTTGATGTATTGCAATCAGAATATATCTGAAGCAAATGCAAACACGAACAATTTTTAATGGTAATTCTAAATAACTTTATTATTCAAGATAAACATCAAGTAGTTTGTAGTATTGAAAAATGAAATAATATGTTATAAAGTATAACAACAAAATATAAATATGAATTTATCTAGTTTTGAATACTCAAAAATACTCGAGCAGCATTAAATTCTTTAAAACTTTTATAAAATGCATTCTTTTTGTAAAAAGAGAAATGAGACTGCCTGTATAGGAGTTATTTATGAACCCACCTGATATAAATAGCTATAAATTTTCTTGGTGCCCTCATTTTCCTCTCTGATCATCGCCGTATACATATTCTCAACATCAACCATCATTCCTAACAATTTGTTGATCTCCTGCTCATTTTTGTTGCGTAAATGCGAGATGTGCCCCTCTGAAACATCGAATCAACTAATCCTTAACTACAAACGTTCATATTTAAATTACCCAAAACGTGTTCGCATCTACACGGATCATTAAAAGTCGGATTCTGCAGTGTGTTGTCGACTTTCTTCCAACCCTTACAATCACACCCCTCGGCCTGTTATTGTTATAAGAGAGCAATATTATTCTCATAAAGATAAAAAAAAATATGTGTAAATATACAATCCCTTAAGCAAATTTTGATATTTACCTCGGCTGCGGCAATTTTATGCAATAGAAATTGTGGTGGTGCAGAGTGACCCCTTTCTTACCTGACATTTGCTGTAAATGGCTAGTTTGAGTAGCTTCTTTACATATGGGAAGCTCAAGACGGTCTGTTTCCGCTGTTGTATCCTCTGCAAATTTGTTTGATTGGATGCTTGCTCTGGTTTAGGAGTGTTACTTGCTTGCTGCTGTACATTTTGAACTGTTTCTGTGCTGGTCGACGCTCCTTCGTTCGACTCTGGTTGATAATGTTGAGTTTGTTCTGACATATCCTTTATAGAAACTCTAAATATTTTGCACACAACTTACGAACGCTTTTATCTAAATGTTAAGTACACAGGAGAGAGAAATTGCTTTCTGTTAGAATCTTAAAATTAAATTATTCTTACGGAGTACCAGGAAATCTTTTAATAATAATTTTAAGTTTCATAATTAACATAAGCGGTTTATTTGATTTTATTTATTAAGGAGTAGTGATATATTAGGTTTAGACGTTTATAGTATTAAAGAATCATTTTTTAACAGTTATTAACGGAGTCGTTAATATAAAATTACCACAAAATCAAATGTATCAAAACACCATCAACATAAACACAAATTGACATTTCTGATTTTGACATAATTTATAGCCTACGAGAAAGAGCAAGTAGGAAACATATAAGCAAATTCACAATAATTCGTATGTATTATATGCTTAATTCTTTTGGAGTTGGTGAACATTACAAAGGGTGCATGTAATTAAAAAGAAACATTAACATTTATTAGGACTGTAATCCTCCTATTTCTTTCTCCTCGATGAATGCCAATGTATGCATCATATTTGCAACATTTATTTTTCCCCAAATTGCTGTTGCCGGAGTTTAGTAATATGATGAAGATAGGCAGTTTCATTCGTATCTAAAGAAATCATTGTGCGGTTTTGAGGTAATTTTCTTCCCAGTTAAATATTAATTTGTATTATTGTAGCAAATTTTGATATCTGTTCTAACCAAAATGATAAAATCATTCCAATATTTTAATTTTAGGTGGAATTAACACGTTAAAAATGAATTTTTGACACGTGTTGTCACCGCTTAACCTCAATATGGCAACGTCTATTCCAATCGCTGGTAGGTTAAAGTTGCATTATAAACGCCGTATTGTATCATTTTTTGTTTTATAGTTCGCAGCTCGAACGGAATATGCATGAACTCAGGTCCCCCAAGTTTCAGTGGCATCGATGAATTTGAACTGGTGCAAAGTAAATCATGTAGGACTATGTTGTTTAGCCCCGATGGAAAGTATTTTGCTTATATTAACGGAGTAACGTAAGTTAACCATTTTAAATTCGAGTTAAATTTATTTCCCTTGCTCAATTTTCAGGGTAAAGATAATACGAACAGATTTGTGGAAGGACGTTGCTGTGATAGAGGGTACAAAAGCTTACCACCTCGCATTCTCCCCCAAAGGGACATATCTTATGAGTTGGGAGACTTTCATAACAAACAAAGATAATCCTCAAGGTTCGCCGAATTTAAATATATTTAAAGCCGAAGATGGAAGTCTCGTAAAAAATTTCATACACAAGAAACAATTGAATTGGTATGGTTACATAAAGATTTTGTGTTGGGTTTAAAAGTATATTTCAGGGAGCCGCAGTGGAGCGCAGACGAAATATTATTTTCGAGGATTGTGAACACAGATATTGTGTTTTATGAAAATTGCAATTTCGAAAAGATCGTCTGTAGGATTAATTGCTGCAAGGTTGCTACTTACTCATTATCGCCGATGATAGGTGCATATTATGTTCTGTTACATTCACCTGGTGGGCCTGGTCAACCTTCATTTGGCAAGTAAATATAATATTTATTTTTATTGTTAATTAATAATGTAATTGCTGATACTAAACCTTATTTTTCCACTTGTAGATTATTTAAGTATCCAAACTTTGATAACCAACAGGTTATATCTAATAAGAGTTTCTTCCAAGCTGACAAAGTTGAATATTATTGGAATGCTAAAGGTAATAGCGCTCTACTACTGACGGTGACTGAAGTTGATAAAACTGGAGGTTCCTATTATGGGAAACAAGGGCTACACTTCATTGGTACAAATGGATATACCTCAATTGTAACTATGAGTAAGTACTTTTGCTATTATTCAGTTTTTATATGTATAATCAATAATTTTATATGCTAAGATATAGTTCAATTACAAATCACTTCCCGTGAATAAATGTTGCCCAAAGTTTCTGTATCCTTGTCATTCTTATCCTGTCATTACATTATATAGCTAATTTTTTTAAACTGTGTGCTTCATATTGTCCAATGGATTTCGTGGCCTTCATCTTGATGTCTGTTGCGTTGCCTTTGCTAATCGTACTCTTTATATCTGTCGTTCTTTATCTAACTGCCTTAATTATTATTTCTCAATTATTTTCGAGATGGGATTGTTTTATCGTGTTCTTTCTTATTTTCTCTTTTCAAGTAACCCTTTATGTTTGGTATGTAAAAAATCCCTAGCATGGTACAATACATCAATAGATGTCAGTGTAGTATCAAGGTGTTCTATAACCTGAAATTTCCCTCAGCAAAAAACAAAACTTCTTCATCGCTCTCAGGTAGTTTGGTAGTTTCTTTCTCTGGCTTGTAATCTGCTCCTCATCCCCTTATTCAGGATTCACCTTTCACAACCATATCTTAGAATTGGTTTAAACGCTGCATTGTGAACTGCTATTTTTGTTTTATCCGATGCCTGTTTCAAAGTAATTTCAAAAGTAATTGGAGCATGTTTTAAGTTGCTTACAATATTAGGGTCTAATTCAATGTCCTCCACAAATTTCCCTTTAAAATAAGAGAAACTTTTGAAAGAATTTTAAACCTTGATTTTTCCCCAATACTGAATTTAGCTTTTTAAAAATTATTTCTCCGTTTCTTCTAACAGTTGAGAGTGCTTTGTGACATTTGTTTACTGAATTTACAGAGTCAGTCAAGAGCAGTTCTCTCGATTCTAATGTCAAAATTGTTTCTGATATTATAGAAAAATGTGTTGCAATAAATGCTAATTGATTTCGTATTATATTATTTTCTAAGGTCTTTTTAGCTTCTTTTATAGGATTTGAATCATCAGATAATTCAAAAATAAAGTTTTTAATATTTTGATAATTTTTTGAATAAAAAATTGCGGCATTTAGCCATGTACCCCACCTAGTAGTTACTGGTTGTGGCGGTAACGGTAAATCGGGAAGCGAGTTCTTGTAAAATTGAACCCGCAATGGTGCTTTTACAAAAATCTTTTTTATGTTACTAATTAACTCATTCACAAGAGGGAATTGGTTTTTTTACTTCTTCGGCAACTCTATTAATACCGCGAGCCAAACAAGTAGTATGGATTAAATTAGGAAAAAATATTTTTAAATTAACATTAATATTATTTTTTACTTTTCACTGAAACTTCCAATCTTTAACATTCAATGGATTTTTTTGGAGGAAATTTGTAATTTGACGAAAATATGCACAAATATGCAATAATTCATGAAATATGCATCAAGTAGCAAAAATATGCATTTTTTAATAAGCTCATTTTAATAAAAAAAAACATTAGATACAGCCAAAACACTAAAAATTTGGTTGATATACCTTTAAAAAACAAATATGCATTTTGCATATAATCCGAGCTTTACTAATCAGTTTTAGCACCATCTGTATACCAGTTTGAGTCCGCTGTACCTGAAGATTTCCTTCCTTTACTCCACTATATATTAATACATGTGAGTCAATATCTTGCTAATAATGAAAGTTTTAATCAGGTAAGGAAGGTCCCATCTATAGCGTCGCATGGTCTCCGAAAAATCAAGAATTTTGCGTGATCTACGGATTCACCCCTGCTAAAGCGACTTTATTCAATCTAAAATGCGAACCGGTCTTCGAACTCGGCACGGGCCCCAGAAATTCCATCCACTTCAATCCGCACGGGAACATTTTACTTCTCGGGGGTTTCGGCAATCTGCGAGGACAGATCGAAACCTGGGACGCGGTCAACAGGAAATTGATAGGAAAATGCGAGGCACCCGACACGACCCATCTAGATTGGTCGCCCGAAGGAACGCATTTCTTAACGGCCACCACAGCACCGCGACTACGAATCGGAAACGGATACAAGATCTGGCATTACTCTGGAACGTTGCAGTTCGAGAAGTCCACCGAGACGAACGAGGAGTTATACGAGATCTGTTGGCAGAGCATTGCTAGGGGGGTTTTTAAAGATCCAGTGATTAGTACCGACAAGGTGGAAGGGATCGTTTCTAGTCAGCCGCAAGCCTCGAAACAAGTTTATAGACCGCCGTCCGCTAGGAATAGACCTGCTGTTAGTTTTAAATTGCATGACGACGAAGAGCAACCGCACA
This sequence comes from Cetonia aurata, assembly GCA_949128085.1. Taxonomy (NCBI): domain Eukaryota; kingdom Metazoa; phylum Arthropoda; class Insecta; order Coleoptera; family Scarabaeidae; genus Cetonia; species Cetonia aurata. The sequence goes on along the minus strand of OX421884.1, from coordinate 4,977,215 downwards.
AGCCGAGTAAATTCGATAAAAAAAAGTTTCGATTAGAAAAAATTACCTATTGTATAATTTACAGATGAAAATGCACCATCGAAAGCCGCTTTGAAACAGAGGAAGAAACGCGAAGCCAAGAAAGCGCGTAAAGCTGGAGAAGGTGGGGACGATTCTGATCCTGCACCTGTAGTAGTGTCCGCTGTAAAAGTCACTTTAACTGGCGATCCGGAAAAAGATAAGAAGATTAATAATATCAAAAAGGTATACATATGTAAATTAAAAGGGAGGTAGGTACTTACTTGTAAATGAAAACCCCGTGACTTCTTTTACTTATGCAACTCATGTAAAAATAAAATTCCCACACAGATTTTCATTTCCATATTAACAAATAAAATGTGACAGGTTAGGTTTATATTAGAAATAATTACAGATATGAAATAGTTACAATAAACGTTGATAAAGTTGCCTATTATTCTCTAAACAATTCTTCGTTTTAAATTTTCAAGGATGTACACCTTTCGAAGTTCTTCTATGGTGTTATTAATTTCTTGTAATTCCTCTAAGTCATGTAATTTTTTTCCTGAAGATTTTTTTTTTTTTTTATATCTTTTAACAAGAATCCACCGATGTAAGATCCTAAGAGCATAGGAACCAGAAGTTCTTGCTTACCAATTTATTGTAAAAAATATGTCTTACATGTTTCCAAGCGTTTCTTGTGTTATATTCTGGGGTGGCGATTCTTAACCTTCTTAGCTCCGCGACCCCCAAATAGTAAATATAAATGAAATTCATATTTCTTACATCGTAGCGTTGAGAGTAAGTGTTGACTAAAAGAATTGTAGAGACGCAACCCAATGAGATAAATCGTACCCTATATGCATCCTTTTCTATTTTCTCTCATTCATGAGAATATTTCTTACGGAAAGTGCAGCCACCTAAGAGTGAATTTTTAAACTAACATTGAACAATTATTCAGCTGAATTACCGGTTAAAAAAGCATACCAAAGCTCTAATTTTTGTAGATATGAATAACCTCTGCTACTGTATCTCCTAATCGACGCAGATGTTACATTTTTTTTAAAAAAACTTGTCTGTTATGTGGTTGGTTGATCAGGGAATATGTTTTATTTAAGCGTATGCCAGGTTTTACATACATATGCATAAGGTTATCAGATGGGTCCAGCAAAGAATCAGTACATGTCCGTTTGCAACAAGAAATCGTCGTTTCGGATAAAAATTAGCACATTTTATGAAAGATCTCAGTAATTCAGTACAAAAAGTACGTCTGGCCCCCTACATATGTGTAAGGATAAAATACAACAACTATAGGGTGACAAAAAAATTGTTTGAAAACATTAATTTATTTAACAATAAACTAGCAAGTCCTATTGGTGAAATAAGAACGATAACAAAGAAAATTAAGCTGCTATAAATTCAAAGACCTAATAATGCCAAATCACGTCATCTTAAATCGCTCTAAATCATTTCTAACCTAATTTGGTCACCAATAGAAAGCCTAATAATGGGTGCGTTCAGGCGACGCAACAGTTTACTGACACCGTAAACGTGCTTCTGTTATGGTGAGAATTAACATTATAAAATCGGCTGGACGGCATGTTGACACCGCACATGTGACAAGTGACTCGAAGACTTGGGGGTTAGGTTATTGTAATACACAGTGTAATTTATATAAAAATTTGTGATGTTAACTTCATTAAAAAATGATGGACAACGTGATGCTGCAAGAGTTACTTGAAGATTATGTAAATTGGAACATAATTGGAATTGCCGTGGAAAATATTGCACTTCCAGTAGATATTGATCCACCCAGAAGAAAACCGTATTACTTTCATTTAAAATAGCAAAAAATGGGGTTAGGATATTGCGTTTTGGTTATTCACCATAAAATATGAGCGGTGACAAAGTTCTCCAACAGTTGTCGCTCACCGTTAAGTAACGTTTGACGTTCAGAGGACTCAACAAGCTACTAAACTCAACTGTTGCGTCGCCTGAACGCACCCATTAACTTTTATTACACAAACCTAAAAATATGTGTAAAAATTACAAAATGATCAAATCAAAAGCATATTTCAGCAGTGAGCGACTGATCCAGCACTAATAACCTATCACTATAACCTTTAAAATATAGTTCAGCCGTTTTAATTCATTTTTAGAAAATATTTTAGTTATTTATATTCGAAACATTATTCTTACAAACAGAATTCAAACACTTTCATTGCGCTTACTTGCTTCACTATATCTTATAGGAACTGCGATCCTTTTTAGTAATTTACGTTGATTATTTATTTATTATATCTTCTGGTAAAACATTTTTCTCACAAACTAATTTATTTTTCAATTCATCTATTTCCGTCAGGGTAATTTTTCGTCCATTCTTCTGCTCTACATTTTCCTTGAATTGAAAGAATTCCTCATATCCTTGTCATTTTTATTGTTTTTCACATAACTCACTCACATGAATACGCATATGATTAGCAGTCTACATGTTGCGTCTTTTTACAATTCCTTAACTCAACCAACGGTAATAGCTAAGATGTCCAACCTCCAAAAACCAAACCTCATATTGCCTGCTGCAGTTGATATGGTCAGTGTTTTAGTACGGATGGGAGAAACAAGAAATCCGTTTTCTATCAGCACAATATCAATAAATTTTTTAGTATTCAATTTGTTGAAACAACAATCTTATGTTTTGTGCGATAGAGACACATTCATCAAAGAAAATATGTTGTTTTGCAAAACAGTACCGGGTCATGTATTTTTGTTTTTTTTTATGAAGCTGTTAGAAACTATACTAGCATAGATTGGACAAAATGTTTTGCTGCAGTATGTAATTATGGTGTAAAGGCGATAACATGAAAGAACAGTGGTTCAAGCAAAGTATTAAAAGATTGTCTTATACCAACTGCGGAATGGATGCACTACTTCCTTTATAGACGTGCTCTTGTCTTGTTCAAAATAAAATATGTCGGGAAATCTCAATCAAACTCTCTCTTCTTTTTCTTTTTTCTCAAAATCTTTATGAAGCTATAAAGATGGTTAATTTTATTAAAAACCGACCGTGATAGAACACGCTCTTTGGTAAACCATGCGACGAAATGGGCAAAAATAAACCGGCATATTCTTCAACGAGCATATAATGAGGCTTATTATTCTCGAGGATGAAAATTCTACACTAGCCATTAGGCTCGTGTTGGAATCAATCGCAAAAACATTTTAGTAATAAAAGACAAAATGTATGCGTTCATTAAGAAGGTTGATATATGTATTATTTGTCTTCAAAGAAAAAATAATGAACAAGACACTATTATTCGCCATAGTTTGGATCGCAGGAAGTCGTGTTGATGGAGTATTTCTCGGAAGATGAGTACCGAATCCGTTTACTGAAAACGTTGCTGTTTGTTACCAGTTGAGATTTACAACTAATTCATTGAAACCACTACAGCTGCAATTTACATTTGAAGTTTTAAATACGTTTTAAAAATAAAAATAAATAATAGTAAATGAACTATTAATCTAACCTCTGCGAAAAGGGTTCTTCATATATAGTTGCGCTAAAGACTAAGTACAGGAATCTCTTATCACTCGCACAAACGAAACTTGAAAACAAAAACTGTTTTAATTAATGAAGACGCAGAAATATACAGGGTGCGGCAGGGAAACTTGCTGATTTGAATTGGACGCCAATGAGCGAGGCGTGGTCAGAAAGGGGTGGGGAGGGTCTCATCAGAAAGAGGGGGTTTTGAAGTTTTGTTACCCCAAATGACATTTGTCATCATGCGTTGGACAAAGGAACAGCGTGCGTTCGCCGTCGAGGCCTATTTTTCCAACGGTCATTCGGTGGTCGCCACCCAACGTGCCTTCCGAGCTCGGTTCGATATTCATCCCGCGGGACCCGTTCCTGGCCGGCAATCGTTTGTTTCGTGGGTGAACACATTTAGGGAAAGTGGGAGTGTTGAAAAAAAAAGGCCCAGGAGGTCAACGGACATCCAGAACTCCAGAAAACGTCGAAAGGGTAAGGGAGTCGTTTTTGCGCTCTCCCCGGCGTTCGGCGCGTAAACACGCTGCTGCTCTGGGAATTTCTGATCGCACAGTGAGACGAATTCTTCACAAGGAACTCCAGTTTCATCCCTACAAACTGGCTGTGGTCCAAAAGTTGAGTGAACGCGATTTCGCTTCTCGCCAAACTGCATGTGAAGCGCTCAGTAACTTGCCAGACGACGCTCTCGTGTTTTTTAGTGCACCTTGCGATTTTTTTTTATGGGGATATCTTAAATGCATCGTTTACAACGACAAACCCCGGACCCTGCAACACCTGAAGGACAACATCCGCCAAGCCATCGCCAACATTCCCGTCGATATGCTCGAAAGAGTGGAGCGCAACTTTAAATCTAGGGTTGATCAGTGTATCACGAATGAGGGCCGCCATTTGCCCGATGTCATTTTTAAAACCACTTAAAACAAAAATTCAGAATGTGTACTATACGATACAAAAAGAATTAAAGCGATATTTGAAGTACTTTTTCTTTTATTGACTTTTCAAATCAGCAAGTTTCCCTGCCGCACCCTCTATGACCCCAAGTATATTAAATATAAGTGTAGGTTTCATTTTCAGTACATACACATCCATATCCTCTGTAGTTTAGTATTTCTTTTTTAAATAATTTTTCTTATATAGAAATTGGATGCAATTGAAAAGTTAAAATCCCAGCAAGCACAAGGAAAGAAGTTAGAAGCGAACCAGCTAACTAAGATCCAGGGAGAATCCGATTTGTTGAGCGAGCTTGAGAAGTTGCACCTATAAACTTGCGGAATCATTTCCTCGGTATCCAATATTCATTGTTACAGGCATGTACTACGATGTATTTTTTTTAAATAAATGCATTATTTTTATTTGATGTTTTGCTTTTTAATGTATTTTCACGTAACGTTTGAAGGAACGATAAGGGAACAAAAAAAAAGATGTGTTGTAATCAAGAAGTGCATTTATTTCTTTTGATAGACACGCAGGGAGTTTACAATTTATTTATTATGCCACTACTCAATATGTATTATAGGTATGCATAGATGCAATTTAAAGGTAATAACAAAAAAAAAAAAACGCTATAAAAAATACACATAAATAAAAATGGAAAGCATATCAAATGTTAAACTCAGTTTTTATCCTGGATTTTTCAGGTAGTAGTGAGGATTCTTTGAAGTACTTCTGCAAAATAGTAATTATAAAGTATGTTTATTGGATGGCACAAAATAATTTAGTGCTCACATTTAAAACGTTCTTACGAGCGTAATGGTAAAGACCCCGTCCTCGGAATCCATAGGTTTGGGGTTCGAACCTAACTTGCACAATATTTTTTTTTTTTTCGTTTTTGTGTATTAAATATTTTTTAATTATGATTGAGAGAAATTATAGTATATATTTGATATGCTTTCCCCGTAAATTACATAGGTTGACGTGTAAAAACTGCAGCACCAAAAAATAATATTTTGACATTTCCACCAAAATGAAAAGATTTTATAGGAACATAACGTATGATTTAATTTAATAATTTTAATTATAATAAATAAAAAAAATTAAATACATAATATATTTAATTTTATAACGACAACAAAATTCATTCTATATTAATTTCCTAGTATGAAGAATTTGATTTGATACCATTTGCTTATTTTATTACCAATTTTCTTTGGAAATTCATCTAATTTATAAAACAGTCTTCTTTTTTAGAAAATATATACTTGTAAAAATGTAATACTTATTAATTTTATTCCCTTTAACATTTCTATTTTAAGTACTATAAGATATTGAATTTGATTTTTCGTAAAATGTGAAATATTTCCCATAAAAATGAAACTATTAAATGAATATAGTATAGGCCTAAAGTTACAGTTAATAATATGTATATGTATATTTACAGTTATAATACACAAATGCCCTACAAAATAACACATTACAATATTAAAAAATATCACAGAATAATATATAGAGAAGATTTCCTAATTCATTCATTAATTAATCCTCCATCTTTTCTTAAGCCGAAAGCCAAGCTAGGGGGTCGTGATATCTTCAAGCACCTCCAAGAGACTGACAAACACGTGGGCTGTATACATTTCGGGATGAAATTGCTATATTCAAAACACTAGGCACAAATCGTCTCTTGTGATATAAAAACGTTTTTTTTTTTTTCTTATTAAAAATTACCGTAATATAAAATTTGATCTAAAAATTTTCAACATATTTCATTCATTCTTCCTAATAATAGATTTTGATAATAACTAGAAAAATAACTTCCAAAAATCCCTTAAGTACTTACATTCAATTTAATAATATGTAGATAGCTAAAAACCTTTTTTTTTGTAAATCTAATAATTACACGGTATTATTTGTCGTAGATTTCTGAAGTCTTTCATTGTATAATCGATATGTTTTACATTACGATATAATAAAAAACATATCCAAAATATATTTATAATTATTATTAAGTCATCATGTGTGCTTATTAATAATATCTTTAATAATTAATATCTTCATAATAATGTACAGGAGATTCAAAGTTTTCTCTTTAAACGTTTATTAGAGTATAGTTCTTAATACTTATAATGCTGTGCGTTCGTCGTAAACTATAACCGCTTCATTATCCACTAGTGAATCGGTGTCTTTGTGGAGGAATTGGCTCCTGGATTTGCTGAGTGCTATTATTGCTGCTTCGTCGTTTCGCATTCGATTTTTTCGTTTCTTGCTAAAATTTACCTGAAAATCACGATCGGTTTAAAATGCGGTAAATATTTTCAGATAAATATTTAATATTTTTTCATTTGAAATATGCACGTTTTCAGAATTGATTAGATAACAAGTAAATTATGCAACCAATATGACAAAAGTTAGTATATTATACATACAATACGCTAAATTATCCAAAATCCTCTTCAATCTTCTAGCGTAAAAAATAGTGTATTAAAACTGATTAAAACTATTTTTTTGGTAATTTATATGGTAGGTTGGTCACATTGATATTTCAAGATTAGAATTAAATTCAAATTTCAACAATTGAAACTTGGTGTTATTATTCTGTGACGTTATTATTCTAATTGACATTTGACTAGGAAATTAAACGTTTTAAAATAAATTCTGGTTCCACTCCACCTAAAATTAGATAAAAACACTCGCGAAAGTCAAATGATTTCTTTATTCTTTAAATAATTTTGATATAATTTATTATTATTCATATAGCCCTAACCTCAAATTGATAAAGTGTCAGAAGGTTGACAACTAGAGATATCAGTGTACCCAACTTAAGATATTTCGGTAAAATCCCGTATAAACCTATTAACACACTTGTGCGTTTATAACTCATAGACCTACTCCGTCGAATGTGTTTATAGCTTTATTGTAACATCAAAAAACATAGATTTTTCGTGATTTTTTTTTTATCTTTAACAAAGAAAATTTTCTTGTGCATTTGTTGCTTCCACAACTTTCAAAGTGACATTTGCTGTTTAAAAATCAGGAGGTTTAATGCAATAAAATTAAATTCTCTGGAAAATAAAATAACGGTTCTGATCCTGTTCCAGTTTAACAGAACTGAGAATTTCGGTTTCAGTTCTGCTCCGGTATCAAGAATCTTAAAAAAAATTGTTTAAAAGTTATTTTTCTGGCCAATCTGTCATTGTACCATAGATAATAGAGAGTTTAATAATAGTAATAATATTCATTTATTGTCCAACAGACATACATCCAATTACAGGACAACAATATAAATGAATAAAAAAACTAAGAAAAATAAAACAAATTCTAAGTAAATTCATTAGTTAATTATACAAATTATTCCAGCCAACTTATGTATTTTGTAAACAACAAAAAGATACCAATAATAATAGAAAGAGAAAAAAAAAACAAAAAAGGTAAACATTATCCAAAAATATCCGGAAGCAGCCTATTCGCATTCTGGCACATCATAGTAAGCGGCGCTCGGGCTAAGACATTCGTACTTATTTAACGTATTTAAGCAAACTTCAAGGTAAACGCGAACGTTAAATTTTACGTCATTGCGCATGCGTGTAATTTAACTTACGCTATAGTTTAACGGACGCACACACTAAACTACGGTAACCAATAGAAACGTTTGTGTAGATTTTGACATTTTGAATTTTGACATATAGTGAACATAACCCTAAAACATTCTTCTTGAAGGAAACCATAGCTAGGAACCCTTTACGTAGGCACTGAAACCGAGTGGAAAGAAATTTGCAAAGTGCTATTTGAAGGACTATTTTTTTTTTTAGAACGCTCACTATCGGAGCATATGGACCATTTAATTAAACTATTAATTTTTTTAGAAGCGAACTAAAAGGCACAGCAAGCATATGAGTATTGATAAATGCACTCCCATTTTGCGGTGTTCCATTTTAATCACTATGCGAATTTCTAATTCCAATTTTATTTGCTTGTTGCAATTAATTCGGCATTTTTAAAAGTTGAGGTACTTTGTCTTTGTCTAAACAAATGCCGCACTTAAAAATTAAAAAGAATAGTATATTATGTCACTAGGAGTGGAAAGCCCACTTTTTGTGTTGAGCACAGAAGGTTATTTTTTCTTCAAGTGTTGACTGACGAAAAATGCGTGCAAGCCCTGTTATAGATGGACGAATTAGACAAACCTTAGCATATAAATCATTTAGGTCATCTTCTGTCGATAAAGGCCTGGGCTTGGATCTCACCCAAGCCGGTAAACTTCTCGTCTTTAACGTAGTTGTACCCTGTGCCTCTTCTTCATCTTTGGTGCCAACTTCATCTAGAACTATGAAGAAAAACAATTAAAGAAGCTTCTAACGACATTAAATTTAGTAGGTAGCACTATCAGTTTTTTTTTTTTTTCATATTATAGTTCTCCCCAATGTATAATTTTAAACTTACTACTACTCGACGCGTATTGCGTGTTTTGCGGCGAAAATTCCGATATCTCTGGCATGGGAATCTGCTTCGTGCTCGTGCACATGTCGCCATTTGGAATGACTAGGCCTATCGGTTGGCTGACTGGTCTTTGGCGACGTCCAGAACTGTTCCCGGCCGCTGCTGGTGGAATCTACGAAGTTTCAAAAAAAGGAAAATTAGTTTTGTCTTTATCGTCACTAAGATAATCTAGTCACCTGTGCCGACGTTCCTGGATGACTAGTGCTTCGTGGCACAGGACAAACTCCCGGGCATTGAGTACATTGTGGTGTTCCGAACATACGAGTATTTTGGAACCATTGACCGCCTTGAGCGGTATTGCATGCCACTAGCCGATTCGTGTAACCCCATGAGAAGCCTTTTGGTTCAGCGTAGACAGCCGATTGACTAGGATATGTACTTTGTGCGTTCGGTGGGTTCGGAATGCCGGTGGCGTCCACTTTAGGAAGGCCTACAGTAATTAGATTTAGTTTTAATTTAGATAAAGTTTTAATTAATTGTTAAGATACATTATTTATTTCTTGGGAGTAACAGAAGATGGTGCTTTGCTAAAGTTTTCAACCAATCTTCCCTTTTTTAATCCGCAATTTAGAGAAAAACTTTCTGAATACAACTCCAACCTCTGAATCAACAATGATTTAGTAATTTTCGCCCAATATTGATATCCCCTTCACCCTATTTTAATAATTAATAACACACGCCGGTGTCAGCTGTTCGCAAACACGGATGGTGCTAGTGACAATTAAGCTCTATTTGCCCGGAAATCCCCGGAAAACGTGCCAAACTTGGGTCGGTAGCGATCTGCACTCGGCCTTAGGCAAAAAGCATAAACCGCAGTATAAACAGTGGTAGTACTAACGCCTACTGTCTCGTTTAAACTTCCGAATGAATAATTCAAGGGAGTCGAATGCCAGTATGGAGGGCAAATTAATGGAGCAGGATGGTTGTCTGTAGGATCGCACAAGGGTTAGGATGCCTTGCCTTTGATGGCTGAGAATTGACATTTGAATGGATGCGTTCGATACGATTTCATTGATTCCTTTTCAGTATTGAATGTAGGATAGAAAGACTACTTTACATAGATAGAGAAAATAATTCATTTTGCCTATGTGTATCTTACTTTTGAAAATAATTAGTGCTTCAGCAACCACCATCGTTTAACAATGAAATAGATTATGAAAAACATTCTTATAGCTGTGAATATATCAATATCTTAAAAAGCCTTGAATCATTAAAAGTGGGTAGTATGTAATCAAAGCCTTTTGAATAACCCGCCAATTAGTTAAGTTTATGGCAATAGAAAAGGAATTACGATAGATAGCGGGACTTACAGCAGTGTGTTATAACCTTATAACTATTAACTATATCATATCGCAATTTGTTTTAACACATTTTCTTTCGGTTTATGTTTTACTTGAATGACAAACAAAGTGGAAAGTACAAATAAATATCAATCGTTGATCTTTTACTGCAGATATCTCGTGATATGGAGAGACATTAAATTATCATTCATAATGTTTTATTCAATATTCAGTTAGGTATTCATTAATAGAATTACAAAAAAATATTTTGAGTTTCTTCTGCTGTTCTCAGTGCAATTACATTAAACCACGAATTTTATCAGAATTTGGTGACCTTACTCGTATGCAAAATGTCAAATCGATTGAGCAGCTAGAAAAGGAGTTAAAAAATAGTATTTTGTCCTTGAAAGTTCGTTTTAATTTCATTTCTCATAACGAATTAGGTAAATTGTGTGTACATAAAAATTGAGACAAAACGTTAGATCTATGAAAAAGAGAGCATTTTTCCATTCTTTAGAGTTCCCATATTTTTTCTAGATGGAGTATTATTCTTTCAGTAGTTTTGTCACCCTAGATCAAATTACAATTAAAAAATATATATTTTTTGCGTCCAGAAACACTGATTTTGCATTACTATAAATCGGCCGAAAACTTACCATTCTCCGGCCTAGGCCGGCAAAAAGACCACTATTGGTTGGCAACACTATATTGGAATTACTGACATTTCTGCCATTAATTATAAATTCGATGACAGATGACAGAATTCTTGTTACACAATCTCTTAATTAATTCATATTCATTCCAATTCTATTTTCGAAAGATTTTACAGGTGGTGGTTAATAACTTCACACACAACCTCTGTAATATGAGCTGGGCTCTCCATTGTCCTTATTATTGATGAATATGTATCAAAACCACCAAGAAAATTAAAACGTCAAAACACTAAGGTATTTTAACCCTGATTTCCAATTCAAAATTCATACGTAATATGTATTGCCAACCTATACTGTTAACTCCCTAGCGTTAATTTCTTTTATTATTAATAACAAAATTAAGATTCATTCACATAATTACCCATTGAATAAAAAGCAATTCAGTAGTACTAAATTCCGTTGAATGCTTTATTGAATAAAAAAAAACGATTTAATTTCTAATTACATTATTCATGAATAACATAAAAAAATGAATAAAGGTTTATTCAAACAATGATTCAAAAATAAACAATTCAGTTGTACCAAATTCTGATATAAGCTTCATTCAATAAAACAAAATATTTAAATTATTTCTAACGACCTTACTATAGTACCCAAACATTGATTGTTAAAAATGATTAAAAATTTATTCACATCATTCATTGAATAAAAAGAAATTCTTTAGTATCAAACTTTGTTGAAAGCTTTATTGAATAGAAAACTATTTAATTTCTAATGACATTGTTCGTAAATAACGTAAAAATAAATAGTGAATAAAAAATTATTCAAATAATTATTTAACAAAAAGTTATTAAATAGTAGTAAATTCTGATGAAAGCTTTATTCAATAAAAGAATGTTTAATGCATATTAAATTTTATTCATGAATAATCCAACATCAATAAAGATTAAAAATATATTCCGATAATTATTCAATAAGAAAATATGTATATAAATTACCTATTTATAATGACTTTGAAGTATATTCATATAATTATGCAAAAAAAAGTTATTTATTCATGATTAATAACTTTTAATTCCATAAAACAGCGAGTCATGTTGTTCGATTTAGTTTTACTCTTTGTAATATAACACTTCGAGGCTAGATTATACCCTTTGGCAATAATTCTACCTATTTACAACGATCTAATTAAAAATTAAGCTCACTAATTTTGCCTGGAGCCTCGATCATTTCATCATAATCTAAACATACAAGTCATTGGATCCAATTACCAGATTCGCGTACGATAAGTGGATATACTAGCGATTAATTTTCTTCGATTACAAACGGTGTGAGCGGTGTACGCACCAGACTACAGTAAATTACAAGATAAGGTCCTTGCGATGAGAGATCTCGACGGATGAAGTGTTCAAGCCGACCCCTGCCTCTGTCGCTGCGGAAATCAATCAATTTTCGATGTACTCCTGTCTAACATTTCGGCAGGATTCAGTTATCCTCGATTAAGCATCCCTAGAGTTGGGCACAACCCTTTAGAACAATCAATCCTGCTCATCAAGAGGTAATTCCTTTAAAGTGTAGAGTTGTAGTGACGGAAGGGTCGTGGAGAATCAATATAAACCTTATCAGCTATGCTGGAATGGACGAACTGTTTAAGGATTTGTTAGTTTTATTCTATATGTTAAACTCTAATACCAAAAACATGTAACATAATTGAAAAATGTTGTAACAGGGATTTATTTAAAAAGGTGATCAAGTTACCTGTGATTTTTTGATAGAATTGATAGAATAAGGGGAGGGGGGGGGGGAAGACATAAGTTGGTCCTAATTGAACACTTACTTGATAATTGTCAGGATAATTCCGCTGTGACAAGCAAAATAACCTGCTTTAGCGTTTCAATTTAGTAGGGTAAACAGTCTAAAAATGACCGGTAGGTACCCAATGAATGACCAGTAGAGACTACGTTAAAGATTTATAACAAACCTTTGCAATAAACTGGAATGTTACTTGATTTAGTACAAATATTGTTTTCTCAGTGATACATTGCGCATGTACCAAACTATTACTTAAACAAATGAATTGTGCAAATGACTGAAAAAGTTATACTATATCGGTAACGGTGTTCTGTGACTCTAAAACTACTAAGGTAAGTCAAGCTGAATCATTTTATAAAATGTGACGAATTATTATTTATACTAATCTTGTTATAGTAATATAAATGACAGCAGGTAAAGAGTGCCACCTCAAAGCTAATATCCAATTTATACCAGTTCTTTATCTCTTTCTCTTTAAATATATCAAAACTTTCTGTACTTTGCTCATTTTGTTTTCGTCATCCTTTGACATTTCCCCTCCAAATTCGCTAATTAATAATTCCTCAAGGCCCACTCTGATTTGATATTGTTTCAATTTCTTCCATACCCTGTCCTTATATCGCGAGAAAATTAGACGCCTTCGGAATCCGAACGTCCTTTGATAGCGTTTCGACAAAGACTTAGCGATTCGTTGAATTTTATATGAGGAGTACTGTCGCGTGCTTTCATTTCGTGCAACAGTGGAGAACAAAAGCCGCTTTCGTAAAAGAGATTCCACGGCCTCGAGCTGTAACTTCGGCGGTATTATTGGGATTTCCTTAGCGTTTTTCTTAGCGGAAGAATTTTTAAAACGTAGCATGTGGTTAGCCTTCCTCTCCTTGTTAATAAAAAGACTACCGTTGCGTAAAGCGGACGTAGCCGTTGAGTACTTTAGTTTTATCACCAATCGTGATTTTAGCGGAATTGCTTTATCGATCTGTAATCTTCTGGAGATTAAGAAACCAGAAATATACCAGATCATTATCGTATCTACTGGTAACTTCTACTGGGGATAACATTTGCTTTCGAAGTTGCAGTTAACTAGAAGTTATGCCATTAATATTTGCCGTTATAAATGCTCTTGTGACCATGTGATAGAAGTGACAACAGTAAACAACTATATTTTTCCCATAAGGTGTGTGCAATTTCAGAGTTGGGAAGCTAACTCTATTGAAGTAATACTTATTAAACCTAGTTTTTTTTTTTTTTGATTGAACAATTATTTATTTTAACAAACACAAATTATACAGTTTACAAAAAAAAAAAAAATTGCAACACATATAGAAAGCGTTGCCATGCACTGTTTTTCCGCCTTCATTCTCCATCTGAGCATACGAGATGGTGCACTCTTCTCGAACTAACGGTATCGAAGGCGCCGTTGGTTTGGTCGTTTGGTCCTTCCTACATGTTGTACTGCCGGTATACCTCCATCCTTATCTTGCTTTTAAATTTAACGTGTTTTAGTGTCTTTGTCTGTTTTGGTAGTTTATTGTATGTTTTGATCGCATCAGGTGTTCGAAATTTTTCATATTTGTAACTTGTGTTTTTTTCTGTTCTTAGGTGTGAATGCTTTCGTGTTTTATGTGTGTGTATTTCTGTATTAGGGGTGAATTTGCAATCAGCTTTCATTAATTTGTTGTCGATTTTGTGTATTGTAAGGAGATTTCTGAATGTTATCAATTGTTGTAAATTTAGTTCTTGCGTCTTCTCGTAAACGTCCTTTGATGGTGTCCATTTGTCCATGTTATACAGTGTCTTTAGTAACTTGTTCTGTTGTCTTTGTAGTTTATTTAAATTTTGCTTAGTTGTATTGCTCCATATGTTTATTAGATAGCTAATACGGGACGCAAATGTACTGTGATACATAGACTTCTTCAGATCTTCTGGTACTATGTCTTTAATTTTCCGCATTCCTGCTATAATCATGGTGTTTCTTTTTATCAAATTTTTTTACGTGGGTTTCCCATTTTAGGTTATTTTGTACGGTTAATCCTAGATATTTTATTTGGCAGGTTTGAGTTATGGTTTGTGTTTTAATCTTGATGTTAAAAGTGGGTTTATATGTGTTTTTTTTTTGTAAATACCATGTATTCTGTTTTGTTCTAATTTATCGTTATTAGATTATTATAGCACCAATCTTCTATTTTTTCCACATCTGCTATAATGTGTTGCTGCAATTGTTCGTCGTTCTTGCTTGAGTAAACGATGCATACATCATCTGCGTATGCATATATTTCTCCGTGGATCTTCAAATTAAAGATGTCATTTGTATAGGCTATGTAGAATATCGGTGGTATATTCCCTCCTTGGGGGATTCCACATTCTGCTTGTAGATGTAGACTTTCTATTTTGTTGACTATTGTTGTTTGTCCTCTATTTGATAAATATGTTTTTATTAAGTTACTATTTGCGTTCTTTATCCCCAGAGCATCAATTTTTTCGACTAATTTCGTTTTGGAGATAGTGTCAAACGGTTTTTTCATATCTAGAAAAAGTACTACTACCGTCTTGTTTTTCACTGTTTCATTCTTTATTTTATTTATTAAGTCAATTGTAGCAGATATGGTTCCCGAGTTTTTTTGAAAAGCATATTGATTTTTATGTATGATGTTATTACATGATAGATATTCACTTAGTTGTATATGTATGCTTTTTTCTAATATTTAGTTTAATGTGGAAAGTAGACATATTGGGCGATGATTTTCTATCTTTGTCTTTCTGCCTTTTTTATGGATAGGTATGATTATTGTACGTTTTAAGGAGTCAGGGTAATGTCCACTTTTTATAATGTTGTTGGTTAATTTTACCAATATTGGTGCTAATTTATTTCTGTTTTGTTTTAATATCTTTGTAGTTATTTTGTCATATACTGGTGCAGTATTGTTTTTTAATTGTAGGATTATTTTGCGAACGGTTTCCTCTGATACTTCCTCGAATTGCAATTGCGTTTTTACATTGTCGGTTTTGGTTGTGACGGGTAATTTATTTTGAAAGAGAAAACAAATTAATTGCTCAAGTTAGTCATCTTTGTTTCTTTCTAAGAAAGTTCTTTGTTTGAAAGGAAGGACCATTGATGCAATTAAGTTGTACCTTGACAACAATCCGTTGTTCCCGAGTTTTTTTGAAAAGCATATTGATTTTTATGTATGATGTTATTACATGATAGATATTCACTTAGTTGTATTTGTATGCTTTTTTCTAATATTTTGTTTAATGTTTCAAAATCTTTGTTAATAAAATCTAACATTTCCATATTCTGGACCCGAATAAACTCGACAGAAATTCAATTGAATTCCTCACTTGGAATACTTACAATAATGTTTCTCTTTCTTCGGCATGATGCAACAGCGATAGATGACGAAGGCAAAGAGGGCGCAAACGATGAGCGCGGCACCGCAGAAGACGGCCGCCAGAAGCGGTATTCTGTCTGAAGACACTCTCCAGCCCCTCGTTGAGGCCGTCGGTTCCGGCCACATGCTCGCGGTCAACGTGACCCACTGCTGTTGCAGCACCCGTCCGTCGCGTTCCGAAACGACGCCACCTTCATCGCCTGCAAAAGAAAAAAACACAGACAAAAATTAGTCCGAATCCGAAGCGATGCTCGGGCAGATCACGTCGGCAAGTCGTATATACATATACTTAATTAAACCAGGTTTTCTTTTCGGCGGATTTAATTTCGGGAATTAATCAGGCGAGCGCTGACTGACGAATATCAGCTGTGAAAGTGCGGGGGGGGGGGGGGGGGTTTGGTTAGATTACAACGCGATGAAAGGTCGGGAAAATAATGCTTGGAACGCCGACGCAGGTTGACACCTACATGGGAAATTTCTGTGTTTACGTGACAGCCATATATGTTACGCAGACCGGCGAATTCATTCATAAAGATTCTTGCGTGGGAAGCTGGTTGATATTGATAAATGACAACGGTGTTTGCGACGTACCACAGGTCAATCAATATACTATAGAAAAACCAGATCCAATGTAGACCTCCTACACTGAGAAAAATGGTTCAAATGGGCAATATATTTATTTAGCATTTTACATTACTGACAACTATTCTTTTTAAATAAGTATAATTACTTAGTTAGTCCTAAGTAATGGACTAAACATTACGAGTGAGTAAAGTAAAGTTTCTAACACTGTGAAATAATCTCAAATACTAAAACATATTAATAGGCATTAACTATTTCATATATTCAACTCACAAAACATATTTAAAGCTATTAAACTAGGTCACTTGCAACACCGTTAGTTATTGCAAATAATAATATTAATAAGTATAAATAAAAAGTAACTAAAGGGCAATAGTGAGTTGGAATAATTACCAAAATTTTCAATCGCAAATGTTCGAATATGGTCGATTAAGATCGGCGCAATTTTTCGCGTGTTGTTTATGCGTTGCGTTGGTTATAGGTTATAGACTTGTCCATAAGCGCTTAACGATTCTAATGATAGTGGTTGGTGAATATGTAGTGGCGGTTTGTTTATATTTTCAAGTATAGAATATTTATCCTTACAGTCGTGGGGATTGGGCGATTATTCTTCCATATACACTCCGCCAAAAAAGTATCGCATAAACTAAAAAAGGGCATTTATGAACCAAGATATTTTTATACGTTCACAAAAAGTTTGCCTCGTGTATGTGAACTATAAAAACACTAACAAAATAATGGAACTTAGCGTTTTTACTTTTTTTTTTCTAAAAGAACACATTTAGAAAAATGCATATGTGTAAGGTTTGTTCAGTTGTTTATTGAAAGTCTTCCTATACGGACAAATTTTAAAGTGCGAAGTCAGAGTTCTGTACCAACGCTTTTAAAACTAAAATGAGCAATTTAACTTCAGAACAAGTGGCTGCTATAGTTGCTTTAATCGAAGATGGACGATCTCAAGCATACGTTGCTAATTTGATGAACATCAATCAGTCAAGTGTTTCTAGAGCCGTAGCCAGATATAGGGAAACAGGCATTTACAGTAGAAGACCTGTACCAGGTCGTCCAAGATGTTCTACTCGCCAAGATGACCGCTATTTACTACTACAAGCATTACGTCGAAGACATGTAACTGCGAGACAATTGCAGAACGACTTGGCTAGATTCAGAAATACTCGTGTAAGTACTCAAACTATTCGGAATAGGTTACGACAGAGTGGATTAAGAGCTAGAGTAGCTGTAACAGCCCCTCGTCTCACTAGGAACCACCGAGTGGCTCGCTTAAGGTTTGCCAGAGAACATGTAAATTGGAACATTAATGACTGGGCCAATATACTCTTCACAGATGAGTCAAGATTTGGTCTTTACACCTCAGATAGGCGTATCTCAGTGTACAGACGAGACGGTGAGCGCTATTCGCAGTGTAATATCAGACCTAGACCTAATTTCGCTGGTGGCTCTATTATAGTTTGGGGAGGCATCTGTTTAACAGGTCGTACAGAGTTAGTACCAGTAGACAGAGGTACACTGACTGCCCACAGGTATATAACGGACATTTTAGAAGAACATGTAGTACCATATGCGCCAATTATAGGAAACGAATTCATGTTAATGCACGATAATGCACGACCGCATGTTCCAATAATCGTCCAGGAATACCTTAACGATGTTGGTATTCCAGTTTTAGATTGGCCTGCGGTAAGTCCGGACATGAACCCTATCGAGCACGTGTGGGACCTCCTTCACAGACGGATACGAACCCAAAATGTTGCCCCAGCGGACCTGCATGGACTAGCAAATGCTCTCCGTGACGAGTGGGAGAATTTGGATCAGGCTTATATACGGAGGTTAATCGAATCTCTGCCAAACCGTATGCGAGCGGTCATAAGAGCCAGAGGTGGCAATACTCAGTATTAAAAGCTACTGTTATGACATTTTTCTTTCCAAAATTATAATTTCTTGTTTTAATAAAAATCTCAAGTATGAGTTCTTGTTTTTATTTGGCCTGTATTTTATTTAAACAATCATAGAAATTATATCTTAGAGCGCATTAAAGTATATTTACAACTTTATGCTACAAACAAAGATTATGCGATACTTTTTTGGCGGAGTGTATATCCCTTACGTACAGTTTTACATATTAAGTACCAAAGAATCGCATATTATGGTATGCAAATGAGTCCAAGATCTTATTGTTTTAACATTATTTATTTATATGGTATAACAATTATTGCATTCATCTAACATTTTACTGTTTTTTAACCGTACAGTATCAATGACTGCAGATAACCAGTTACTGCAAATAACCACAATGTGTGGTATTTACTATAGCCGTATAACCTGTAAACTTATACAGTAGGTAAGCATAATTTCTAAAACCTAAATACATTGTGAGACTAGAACATTGTTGAAATTTCTGAAACATTGTGAAGTATGCCTTAATTTACAGAAATGTTTTACGGAAGTCCTGTGCAATTTAATTTTTGTTGTTTTAATGTTTAATGTCTATACTTTATAAAACATGTGACGGGTGGAGACTGTGGCTCGAAAACTATAACAAAAATCCAAAAGAAAAAATGAAAAAATCCCTTATCACAAAAATTAAAAAGATAAAAAATCTAAATACGTATTTCGGCAACTAAGTTGCCATCTTCAGTAGAAAAACAAGTGAAGAGCAGTGTTAAACGTAGTGTTTTCGGCTAAGGTAAACCTTGGAAGATAAGCTCTTCACCAAATCACTAGTGGAATAACACTGTGTTATTCCAGTTATACTGGTATAACTTGTTTCAGCCCCCTCCAATTGCTAGAAGGATTGAGTCAAGCTATTGACCCTGAATATATTCTTTTTTTTCTTGGTAATTTCGTTCCAAGTTGAAACTTGCAACCAATCGATTAGAAAAATTCTGACGACCCTGCCTGTTAATTTTAATCGGTTAAAAACAAAATTAAAATATATTTGGATCCCCAGAAACAGCATCACCCTACGGAGCACGCTTAACAAATTCTCGTCGAATATATACCTATATCCTAGCTTTATTGTGTGAAAATTTGATGAATTTTGCTGCGGTGAAACAGCTGGGAAACAAAAACAAAAAATTAAGACGAAGAAGTTGTATGTATTGTTTATACCTTTGTACAATAAAATTTCAGAACGTCATAATTCAATTATCCAACACCTGTTTAAGCACCCACTCTGTTCACAATCGAATTTAATTGGCAATAAATCACGAGTGCTTTCGTAATATACGGCAAACTTTAATGTGGAAATTATGTCGTGGGCGTTCGTCGGGTCGTTTGGATTGTCGCGTCGGTCGAGCTGTAGGTAGTGCCAACAGACGATAGAAAAAAGCGGCCGATTTAGGGCTTTCGCGTCGAAAGCCTCTCGAATCATCGTTTCCCAGTTACCGAGGGCTACCCTACTTTCCGCCTTCAGCCTTGCGAACGAATCATAATGGGATCTCTGCTCGCAATTTAGGAGCTTTCATCCGCAGCAGTGGAGTAGGTACAGTTCATTATATCTATCTGCTTCTGGAGTGCCCAGTGAAGTTACGTTTTGTTAAATTATCGTGAATTATGAAACGGTGCCGCATTAAGATTCGAACGTCAACATTGTTTCTGCATTTAAGTTAAATGCTGCGCAAAGGCAGAAGATGATGTTTGTCTTGTTAGCTGTTATTAAGAAAAATTATATTACAGTTTTTGCTTTGTAATGGAAATTTGACTTTTAATAACATTTACACCGTTAAAAGCAATTCCCAAAAGGATCTATTTCAGCAGAATAAACTACTGCCGTTATAAAATCAGGAACCTACAGAAATATTCGGCTTTATTAAGGTAAAAAAGGTAAAAAAAAAATAATTTACGAATTAGTTAAAACTATCACAGGGTGTTAAATATTTCTAGAACTTCCTCATAGGAGAGCTTGCATTTTTTCTTTTCAAAACAAAATATTGTTAATCGTTGTTATTTCAAGGTAAGTATTACTATTCTTAAAAAGGCATGAAAAGTGATTTAATTCAAGAATTCTAATATTTTGTTCCAAGACTAATGCTTTTAATGCAAGTAAACGATATTCTTAAGTGGAGACTAAAAGTAGTTTCATCTAAGACCTCTTACGTCATGATTATGCTACTGAACAATTTTTTCTTGCCTTAAGAAGTTTTTGTCCCGCCTTAAGAAGTTTTTGTCTCGCGGATATTCAAAACGTAGATTTATTTACTCCAAGACAAATTTATTTAAGGTAAGCATCATAGAGATGATAGAGTGCTGATATTGAACTCAAAACTGCCATCAATTGAAATGCGCCATATTGGAACACAAACGTCATCAGTGACGTCGATACCATGGCGGATATTCAAATAAATAAAGTTAAGGATATCAATAAATTTTAATAGCACTTGCAATTTGTAATGATAATTAATAGCATATGTTAGATTTTAACCTATGTATTTTATATGGCATTGTTTTTTTTTTTATTAAAGGTGTGGACAACTTAGAACTATAGACAGTTTCTAAACTTACGGTGAACTGGTAACATACTTCATTCATTCTCAGGTTTAATACGAGAGAAAATTTCTTTCAACTCCATATAAAATACGTAGGAAAAATCTAATACAAGTTTCATGAGATCTTCACGACTTGTCATAACAATCCAACATTGTATGTTGTCTTTAGGAGTAAATAATATATTGCAGTAGTTGTTGTATAATTTATTGATGATTAAATAATATTAGTTTATTTAATTCCTTCCTTATTGATTTTTCTTGTATTTTTTCTGTAAACTTCTTCGCTAAATTATGAAATCTAATTTTGCTATAAGACGATATTATGGTTTTATTTAAAACTGAAACATGAGTTTCTTCCAGAGGTGACATATCAACAAATGATGGGATAAACTAGAAAAAATATTTTGAGGAACATGACTTGATAGTAAATAAACAAAAGTCGTTAGGAAGGACCATTACTTTCCGAATTTGTTTTTCGGTGAACTGGCAAATATATCGTACCTTCTTTGATGGGCAGATTAATTTCCCCAAGAAATAGTGAAGAAAATTTAAAGAAATATAAATATTATAGGTACATTATTTATTTACCTCTACTCTTTGTTTTCAGGAATATCAAGTGATTCTAAATAAAAATATACTTTTTTATATTTTCTTTGTCCGAATTCAATGTTGGAATAACTCTCTCTTTAATTCGCACAATCTGTCCCGTTCTATCAAAATCCCTTTCGAGAAAATGTAGTGAACAAACATATGCACGCTTACTTTTGCAAGGATTTATTGTACCCCCTATAACAGTAATCCACACAACAATGTTTGGACATTCTACAAAAAATTATTTCACATAGAAACACTATGTATTATCATAATTTCAGAATATTTTTAAGCTATGGCATTATTCTGCAACTTACATCGGAAAAGTTAGTTCTCCGTCATCTTTATAACTATTGCTTTTGCAGTATTTTACACGACACGATGGCATCACTTTTCTTTAGGAAAAACTACCTGGATTAATTGTCATATAAGCCCAATTATTAATGCTATAATTTGCAAACTTACCCCACAGCCTTACACGTAAAACAAAAATATCGGGTGAATAATATATAATATTCGAAACAGTACGTGAAAGAATAAAGCAAAGAAAGTAAATAAAACAATCAAACTGCAAGGTTAGGTAACATCAGTAACACTTGTCAACTTGCAAAAAACTTAACGTGACTTAACGCAAATACTTCCTAAAGAAAACTAACGTAAGCATGACGCTACATGAAACATGACGCATATAATGACGTCTGTGTTCCAAGATGTCCTTCAGTCTTTTGATGGTGCGCCGTAGCGATGCGCATACGGTTCAGTGGCAGTCTATCAGGTCTGTGGTAAGCATGCATTTTTCTGTGTGTAACGGAAGTGACGCGTTGACTGTTCAATTCGGTAAAGTTTAGCTTTCTATCCTCGAATGACTGTATGCAGTATGTAGTGTATTTCATATGTGGTAGTCAAAAAAAATATGTTTTTTTAATAAATACACCTTTTGTGTTTGGATACTGCGGTGGGAGAAGGTGAAATTGATCTAAAATGATTTGGATCTTCAAAAATTTTTATGAATTTTTTTATTGGAAGACTCAGACATATTTGTTATTATTATAGTTATATCCCTATTCTATTGAAAAAAAAAAAAACGGCTCCCTTCTACAGGATTCAGGATATAATAAAACAATCTCGAACATTTAATATAACATTTCCTGTCATTCCTTTCCACATTTTCTATACTTCTACATTCCGTAAACGCCCTTAATATCCGTTCCATGCTCTCCCTTCATGCCTTATTTATATCTGCTTTCCCGCAGCGGAAGCATCAACTGTCATTCCGCTATACGAGATTCGAAAGCGACGATACATTTTCAGCGTGTTCTTTTCATAACGCAGCGTGCGAAACGACCTTCCTTTCCAGTTTGCAACATTCACGCCTCGCACATCATCTATGGCAAAGCACACAACTCGTCGAATAAGGAAAAGAAAAACATGATTTTATTTGCTCGTTTTGTACCCTCTAAAATATTACCCTATGCTCGTTCTAGGACTGTCGTACCGTCGGCGTCGCTGCTACAGTCTGCATCTGTCAAGATGAGGCAAGCGCGAGATTATACGATGCATAACGACAGACATTAGGAATGGAATCGTGGAGACCAGCTTCAGTTATGCACCTTTTAGTACCTAATATATACGTTGAAGGTTTAAGCACACGGTTTTGAGGCAATGTATGGTACGCATTAGCGAAAATGAGTGTTGCATATGTAGAGAAACGTCGCAAAAGGTATCCTAAGAAGCAAAAGATCGTACTGATCGTGGATAAATATCTATTTTCAACGTAGAAATTTAAGAGTTTTCTTGCTCACCTCATAAGTTTTGTGATTTTAAATATACTCCGGTCAAGATGACAAAAAAGTTTATCTGTCACTTTTGACTGCCAAATTTTACTAATGAAGGCGTTTTTAGGAAAATGTACCTAAATCGTCAGATCATACAACTTAATTTTTACCGTATATATATATCAATAACTTGATTGCTTTAAATAGAACGGTATAGCAATTTTTATATAACCAGATATACAATTGATGTTTTTTTTGTCAATTTTATACAAACATCATTTATTTATTTATCTCCAATTTCCTCTCGCATTCCACCAGGCTTGGAACTGTCAGTAATATTACTGGCATGCTTAAAAGGTGGCCTACAGAAAACAACAGGACCACTGGAAACAAGCAAAAAATTAAATGAACGACGTCTCTAATGTTAAAGTAAGCTTTGGAAAACTATAATTATTAAACAAATTTCTTACTTTAACGGATGTCAGAAGAAATGTCTTCTATCTAATTTAAGACATTTGCCAATTCTCGCGTGAAAGGTCCTTTCTACACTTCTGAACATGGCAGGTTAATAAATGTATCGACAATTCTTTCTTTTGCATATTTTGCTCAGTAGATGGAGGTTCCCTATAAACCGGTTCTTTTATATA
This sequence comes from Cetonia aurata, assembly GCA_949128085.1. Classification (NCBI taxonomy): domain Eukaryota; kingdom Metazoa; phylum Arthropoda; class Insecta; order Coleoptera; family Scarabaeidae; genus Cetonia; species Cetonia aurata. Next base: position 4,953,010 of record OX421884.1, on the reverse strand, counting down.
TATATGTAAATATACAGGGTTAGTAAAAAGTCCCGGAACGGTCGAATAACTTTGTTATTTGAAAATTATGATTTCTGAAATTTGGTATGGGGGTATAGTTAATATAAATGCATTTTATGCAATACAGTTAATATTTTTTCACTTCCGGTTTAATCGGCAATACGTCCAATTTTTTTTTTTTTTTTAATGGAACGCCCAGATTTTTTTTAACACTTTTGAATGCAAAATAAAAAACTACGTTCAGGAAGTATTAAGATGTTTATTTTTATTCACAAGAAAACAGTAAAAAAATTAAAAAATCTGGGCGTTCCATTTAAAAAAAAAAGTTGGACGTATTGCCGATTAAACCAGAAGTGAAAAAAATATTAACTGTATTGCATAAAATGCATTTATATTAACTATACCCCCATACCAAATTTCAGAAATCATAATTTTCAAATAACAAACTTATTCGACCGTTCCGGGACTTTTTACTAACCCTGTATAATAAACTGGTCCTCCTCTTCCAATCCAGCGATTTTCATGCTAATTATTTAATAGCGGTTTTTTTTTGAAAGGGGCTGACAAGGCCTAAGCATCGAGTGCTTATCAGGCTTAGTTGGACTCATTGCGAAAAAGGGACTCCATCTTGTTGGAGCCACATATTTTGTGCCTGGACGTTTACACATACATTTTTAATTAATTTTGATAAACATTCCAAATACATTTGGTCGTTAAGGTGACCATTAAAACAATGTGGGCCCGACACAATCCAACAATTCCTCCAAAAACGTTTATTTTAATCAGCGTTGTTGACGATCTATTTGCTAAACTATTCCTAGATTTTCGACAGAATAATAGTGATAATCATGTTTGTTGGCGCATCCAGTGTTCTCCAAAAGTTGCTTCATCAGGAAAGAAGGACGTTCATAAAGAAAAAAATGGGTTTTCTCGGAGATGCCCTGCGCTGAAAGTCATTTTCACTCAGAGCTTGGTGCATGAAAATAATGTTTCTTTAGGATTCTCTTGGACTGACCTCTCAGTGGTTCTAAATTCTTGCCCTACACTTGTTTTATTAGTATTTGGATTTCTGTCAATGAAACTCATTTTCTTCATTTGTTGCCGTCCTTGTTCTTTTTATAGTTAATGTTTCCTGTTATGTGTGTAAGTGTTCAAGAAGTCTGGTAAAACTGATTGCTTCTGGATGGCTTCTGCCTTTCGAGAAACCGAGTCGGATAAATTATATTAGCAAGAAAACACTCCCACCCAATATAAAAATCATATCAATGAGTTTTTTCATTAAACAAATACGGCATTCATTTCTTCTCCACAAAATATTGCCCGTTTAGATACGTGAATTTGTGTCAATAAACAACATGCTAGTTTTTCAATGGCCGCGTTTGTTTCTTGTCCCAATACGTTCCTGACGTGAATAACTGAAAAATCGGGAATATCTCCAATACCGGTGGAGATAGACACAATGATACCTGTGTATAAAGATTTAAATTTAGTTAAAGTAAAATTTGTTATACCGTTCTATTAAAAAAAAAAAATCCACGATAACAAAGATGTGCTCTTTCATGTTTAAGCGAAAACTGAAAATCCCATCTTTCTAACTTTCACAGTTTCGGAGATATTTTTAAATTTCGAAGACGTTGCAAAAGTAATTTTTTTAAACATGTATTTTCATCTAATTCAGAAACCAAGCAACTTAGATGCAATCTATGGTTAACAAAGTGCCACTTAAATTTGACAAGAGATCCAAAAGTGCAATAATTGTTCTTTTTAAATCACTCTCCTCGATTATTATGTTTGGGGAGTGTTGAAAGATAAGGTTTACACTACGCCTGTTAATACAAGAGAAGAATTACTCGGAAAAATTCAAGAACCATGTAATGAAATGAAACAAAATCCTTTACACATATGCACATTGATGCACTGGTTCGACGTTCTAGGAAATGTATCGAGGTTGGCGGATTACAATTAGAACATCTTCATTATTAATTATTGTATATCATTAATCATTACTTAAAAATATATTCTTTTCATGTACTTACTAATAGAATAAACCTTGTTCTTTAGAATTCTTTTATGGAAAGTTTACAATTTACAATGCGATATCTCCGTTGGGAAACATTTAATGACAAATGTTTATATAAACTTTTGTCATTAATTTTGTTGTTAGAGTAAGCTAGTAAAATCTGACCCAGCCTGTATATAGTACATTTATCAGTTATTAGTCTATAACAAAAATCCAAAAGAAAAAATGAAAAAGTTTTTTAATTTTTTCTTTTGGATTTTTGTTATAGTTTTCAAGCCACAGTCTCCACCCATCACTGAGTTATTAGTCTATTATCTATGATTAACAAAATATAAAAATAAATTAATATGTGTTGACATAAATAATATAGCAATATATTTTAAATAACAGTGACTGTGTGCTTGTGTTGAACTTACTTTTTTCCTTTTGTTCAAATTTTAACGATAACCCGTAACAGTACTTTCTCCAGTACACAGAACGAACTTCAGCAACCTTCTTCTAATTAGGTAAATATAAAAAAACGTTAAATAATGTTCTAACTAAGGGTATGATACTACTTCAGTTTTCAAATCTAATATAATACTTTTTCTCACTCCTTGTTTAAACACTAAAAAAGATCACACTACAAAATTCAACGAATATGCACCTAAACGCGCTTCTTAACCCTATCAACGCATCGACCCAGACAATTCGGCGTCTGCGTCTTGTTTCGATGTTTTATTTATTACACGCAGTGTATTTGCTTTGCATGCATACACACAGACACGAAATGCACTAAAAATACTTGCTAATACAACGTAGTAAACCTTACACCACTACGCGATTCTACGCACTGCAAAGAAAATCTGGAAAAGAGCACTGTTATAAAGCGTTCAGTTCTTTTCACGTCGTCGACTGCGAAGCAGTAGCTACTTATAGTGCATGCATATAACCATTTACGTTTTTTCCTCAAAGTTATAGGGAGTTTTCGTTTTAAGGACACGAGATATGACTCACATCAAAGTTCATCAATATTAATCAGTTCTTGTATGCGTGGTTGTTGCCACGTCGGTCGTGCGGTGTCTGATGGGTGGATTTGTATAAATTATACGAAGCAACCATTGCTATATAGTGTACGGCTCAAATCTTTCTGAATCTAGCAAGGGTGGACATTGGAAGGAAGATAAATAATGCCAGGAAAATCATTTTTCTAATAAAAACGGAATTAGGTAACAGAAGAGAGTATTTTAAACTATGCACGGCTTTGGGGCTTTGTTCTTTCTGATGAAAAATAAAAAAATTTAACAATCAGCCCGTTTTGGTCCAACCTCTAAAACCAAAAATAGGAAAAAAACCTTTTGATCAGGATTTTGCAAGGTGAATTTCGTCAAATATGTTTGCAGCTATACAAATAGCGGAGTTTTAAGAAAAGAAATAACAAAATATTCCACAAATTTAAAGAAAGATATGTTATGTAACAATATTTAATTTTTTGTTTTGTTAGAAAACAATGGTGTAGTTACTCTAGGAATGTTTAGAAGAGAAAACTTATACTTCTATCATGTTTAATGTTTTTATTTTAGTCCAATTCAGTTCTGAAACGCTGGAAACCGTTGCAATTCGCTTATTTACATATTCAAGTATCGGGCATTTTCTGCAACAGTACTTCCTGAAATTGGAAATCACTGGCTCGGAAACTATATCCTCACACTCTCTGTACTTGAGGGGTTCGTAGAATAATCCCCCATCAAACGTATACTACAACACACCGAGTGATCGTTCATGAAGAAAGTTTCTACATTACGTCATGTTATTTAAGTCATACAAGGGTCGTTAGGATACACTTATGGTTATCGACTTCATATACAGTGGTAGATTGTAGAATTAAGATCAGTGAGGCAGCCAGTAGGAGCTTCTAATTACATTAACAAGCAACGCAAGATAGAAACAAAATTACACAACGCTAATACACTTGAGGAAATTGCTATAAATCCACTGGCATTATAGTTCATTATGGTACACTAAATGTGGTTGGTTAACTGGTTCAATTGAACCGGAAAGATTATTTTGTTGGCCATGTCTACTTTTTTGTAACCAAACCGAAATGTGGTCGAAATAAGGTTATACAGATTTAAAAAATCTACCGCGCGATATTGAACGGCATTCTAAGTCTAAAGAACACATTTCATCGTTGTGCAAATTTAAATTATTTGGAAAACAAAATATTGCTACTGCTGTAGACAGCGCGCGCAAAGATGCAATTATTGCCTATAATAATGAAGTTAGAGAAAACCGCAAAAATTTAAGAAAATTAATAGACGTAACAATATTTTTAGCATCACAAGATTTAGCTTTTCGGGGACACAATGAGACTTCAGATTCTTTTAATCGTGGAAATTATAAAGAATTACTCTTTAGTAAATATGAACCTAGTTTTAATAAATTTGTTAGTAGAAATGTTTTTTCGGGTACATCTAACTCTATACAAAATGATTTAATAGATTGTATTTCTTTTGTATTAAAACAAGAAATAGATACAGAAATTAAAGAAGCTCCGTTTTTTTCTTGGCAAGTAGATGAAACCACAGATATTTACTGTAAGTCTCAATTATCAATCATATTACGTTATGTCAAGAGCGGTGAAGTTATTGAAAGATTTTTGGAGTTTTTTGACGTATCATCTGGTCGAACAGCTGAAGATTTATTTAACCTTTTATCAAATAACAGCGAAAAATATGATTTAAAAAAAAAATTAGTCGCTCAAACATATGATGGTGTATCTGTTATGGCAGGGCATTTAAATGGTTTACAAAGTAAAAAAAAAAAAAAACAATTGCACCTCAAGCTCTTTTCGTACATTGTCATGCTCATGCCTTAAATTTAGTTTTGAGTCAAGCTTGTAATATAAACAAAGAATCTACAATTTTTTTTCTTTTCTAATTTCATTGTTATTGTTTTTAGAGTTTATTTTTACGTTTTTATTACCTTTTTACCTATCACCTCATCCATTTTCATATCCAGGCAAGATTTTACTCTCCTCTACGTGGTTCTTGCTAGACAATAATTTATATTTTATTTTAATCTATTTTTTGTTTCAATTTTTATTCTACACTTACAATGCTACAATAATAACTATAAAAATATAATTTATTGACTGAGAAGGGTTACTTAGGTTACAGTAGCCTCCCTTGAACAAAACGTCACGAGCCGCCACTGGTTCAGAGCAAATAGTGCAACCAGCTTACATATAAATATATAAACAGAAAATAAATATAAATTAAAACATGGAAAACGAATGTTTTGGGACTATTTGGAAAAAGAAAAACTTCAAAGCTTCTGTCTAGGTGAGTATTTCGTGAAACCCCTTTCAATTTTTTCATTACAAAAAAGCAGGCAATAAAATGCAGGTAATTATCCTCATCAAAGAATATTTAAACGCCATTAAATAATTTAATTACATTCGTTTGTTTCCCCCATCTATCTAAAAGACGCCATTTACCAGAAACACTTGGAGCATGAATATTTGAAACGATCTAAAAAGCAACTTGTCGCCAACAGGAGAGAGCAGCGACAACAAACGAGGAAACAGAACGTCTAAAGTGTCGAGTGTCGACAGAGGCGCCCTCTCTAACGTAGTTAAGGAGCGGGGGGTCGTTCCTCCGACGAATCTCCCTTTGAAAATTCATGAGATCGAAACCCATATACCGATCTTTCTTAAGCCGAACACGTTCGCGCTGGTAGAGGAGCATCCAAGCAGTTGCCGAATGTCCTAGGTCGCCGCTAAACTTCTCAAATAAACATCGACGCGCCAGATTTAATCTCGAATTTACGGTTTGCGCCACGGTAAAATGGGACATTCGCGCCTCTCCCAGTTGAAGATTGTTTATATTGTTTTTAGGCGTAAACTCTAGGTATTGTTCTGTGGAATGCTTGTGTTTTGGCGGTTGATGGGTTATTTTTTTAAATTTCGGGGTCATAAGTGTGGTTTTACCGCTATTAAGCTATGATGCAATTAAAGATTAAGAGATGAATCTTTTATAAAGTTTTATGAAAAATTAAACAGTTCTCTTCTCGAACTCGTGTGTTTAAGGCGGAATATAATGATTTTGGAGTACAAAATAATGAAAGTTGTTCCTTATAACGAGCAGTGGCGGCTCGTGAGGTTTTGTTCAAGGGAGGCTACTGTAGCCTAAGTAACCCTTCTCAGTCAATAAATTATATTTTTATAGTTATTATTGTAGCATTGTAAGTGTAGAATAAAAATTGAAGAAAGAAATAGATTAAAATAAAATATAAATTATTGTCTAGCAAGAACCATGTAGAGGAGAGTGAAATCTTGCCTGGATAGGAAAATGGATGAAGTGATAAGTAAAAAGGTAATAAAAACGTAAAAATAAACTCTTGATAAACGTAATAATAAACCAAAAATATACTCTAAAAACAATTAAATTAGAAAAGAAAATTGTAGATTTTTTGTTTATATTACAAGCTTTATTCAAAACTAAATTTAAGGCATGAGCATGACAATGTACAAAAAGAAGTTGAGGTGCAATTGTTTTTGCCAAATCTGTGGCTAGCCTCCTCGCTTGCTATTATAGTGCGTACAGTAAAATTTCGCGCATTATTGGAAATTTGTTTGCATTTTTAAATTAAGAAATGAATAAATATACTATTGATTATATATTTTTTTGTAAAATAGCTTTATTTTAGTATATAACCGATGCTTAAACATAATTTTAATACATAATAAACGCTACTTATTTTATTAAAAATAATAGGGGAGGCTGGATTATAGGCAAAGTGCAAACATGATAAACGCTTTGCCACTATTGAAAAGAATTATTTCTGTATAATAACTGTTTCATTACAGAACACCAACAACATTTCAATCACTTGTGGCGTGCTCAGATAATATAGAAATATATGTTTTAAGCATATGACCATGAACGAAAACTACATTAAATCATATTGACAACCAATGATATTAAACTACCCTAGTTGTCAACTTGGCGTCCATTATAAAGAGTATATCCTAATACACGCTCTTCCAATATACACTGCGTATTTGAAAGCAGACAGTTCCAGACGACCAATGGAACATTTTCTACAGACCTTACTGAGACTATATATAGCATTCCGCCGAATGAATGCAGCATATTCCAAAATCCCTAGACAACGGTGGATTATACGGAGGATTTAATAAATCCCCAGTATAATTCGCTCGTAGGAGTCGACCTCGTAAAGTTACCCGGCAATAAGTTGGAACAATAAAACGGCGAACTTCAGTAGGAAGTGGCCTATTAAGCTTATCCACGTGAGAGAATGCGCAGTTGTTACGTAAATGCGTTTTTTATGAGTGTTTAGCGGATTGTTGTTATAGTTTTATTGCGGTTTTTACGATGAGAATCATGGAGAGCAATAAGTGGTTTTTCTTCAAATGGTAGGTAAATGTCGTATTGGTATATGTTCTAAGGTTTTTAAATCCAAATAAAATATGGTCTTTGAGGTTGAGAATCTAAAATTGTAGAAAAATATGCAAGGACTGTACCCTACACTGAGAAAATTTGTCAAAATACCTTACATATTTGGCATTTATATATTAAGAATAAGTATTTTTTTTATTGTCGAATCTGTCTTATAACTTACGGTGGAAAGCTTTGGAAATGTTCTACCCCTATTGTTTATGTTACATTATTTGTCCGATAATAGCAACTATGTCAAATTTAAACCATACAACGTAGGTTTAGGGCTTTTTTTATATATTATAAACGAAATTCCTATAATCTATAATGACCCGCAAATTTAAAACAGCTTATATATACATCATGATGTTTGGAAGATCTCTCAAGAGCGGCGTAAATTTAATAACTGAATTTGTTACAAATTTTCTAAAACTAAAGTCTGCATTTTTTTTATTTTGATGATGTTTTAACTTTTTCTACTAAGGATGAATGATAATTTACAATATCAATATATGTATGTGGATTGCAAGAGTGATACTGACTGTCGTGAGGTTTTACTGTTGTAATAATGTAACAGAGATATGCCAACACGATATTTACCCGCGTTTTTTATTCATAAGTTACTTTTCGGCAATTTAAATGATTTCAAACCTTTAACATTCCTCCGAGACTTTCCGCAGCGTATATATACGCATTTATTGCCAGCACCGAGTGTCGCCATTTCAATGCTAGCAGTACGTGCCTACGCGAGCGTTGACCGACGACTGAAGTACACAGATAGAAAGGATTTCTTAAGTCAAAGAAATATGCATTGAGTCAAAGAAATAATTCTTTTCAATAGTGGCAAAGCGTGCTGTTGTTCAATCAAGAACATAATTTCTTTCGAATAATAATATTCACTCAAAGAGATATTTTGTAGACTGAAGATTAACATTTTGTTGAGTCAAATATAAAGAAAACTCTGAGTGGAAACATATTGATTTCAGTTAAAAATAACTGACTTTGATTGAAATTGAGCGGGGTATTACACAAATAACACTAATGGCATTGATTTAAGAATCGGAAGGCTTTAATCTCAACATCAAAAAAATTGTAATATTTGACTGAAAGCAATATGTTTTTTTGAGTTAATACTGTCTTTTTTATATTCAATAATACTGACCTGTTGAAATACAATCAATTCCTAGCTTTTTTATTAGAATCCTTTTGTATTTATTCCTATACTGCTGTTCTAATACATGCAACTCGAGCAGCAGTAGAAAAGAAATGACTGAAAAGTCCTCATATGAATCAGGACTAAACATCGACTAAAAATGTTCGTTCCAAGCTATAGCTAAATTAACCGAACGACAGATATTTAAGGGTTAAAGAATTAAAACAAGTTGAATGAAAATAATAATATTTATTATCGAGGTAATATATGTGTATGTATGTATATACATATTATATTAATCATACAATTACAATACTTTCGGAACATTCAGCTATTGTGGGTTTCCTTATTGTTTTCGCTTCATTTCTCGTTCGCCCTCTGGGTGGGATAAGGTGTGATAAGAGTTGTAACTGAATTAGTGCTTTTGTATCTGAAAAGTTGATGCAATACGATTAGTAAATATAAATATTGAATACTATATTTAGATGAGTTATACCTTTTGATAAATTTCCTTTTAGAAGCTCAACATATGCAATCGCTTGCTTGTCAGTTACATATTTGGACCGGGTAGATAATACATTTTCAAAAAAGTAATTAAGTTTATGTGAGGTAAGTACATACTTTTTATATTTTATTTCAAAATCCACATCAATCTGAAAGTTAATACTAGAAAATAAATATAAAAATTAGGTACTACAGTTTCTTACCAATGTTGGTCCATTAGAATGCTGCAGTAGTGGCCATTTTGCAAAAAAATCTGCTGCAGTTATAGATTTACAAGCTAGGCGAACTGAATGTGTTTTCTTCCAGTGATTCAGGACCTCATCCCATGGATCACATCTTGTTTCTAACCAGTCAAGGCTCTCTCGAACGTCCTCTAAAAGAATAAATTAAAGTAGATACTTGAGTAATATTTGTATATTGAAATGCAACTAATACCTCCAAACGTATATGAACTTTCAACTATTTCTGATTCACTATCGTTTACTCCACTTTTCTGCAGTTTGTATTTTATGTTCCTATATCTATCGACCAATTTCCCTTTGGCGGGCTCCGATTTACCAATCTTAGATTTTACTTTTCGCACTGGAGGTATATAATAGGTTTCTACAATCTCTGTTGGAAAATCCAACACAATTTTTTCTGCTATATTTTTAAAATCTTTATTAGTTAATGTGAGCCTGAAAAAATATACACAGTTAAAACAATTAATATTAATTATTAGTAACAGTGCGTTTACCTCGTAGAGGAGAGTTGACAAATATAATTTAAAATTAGATCTACTAGTTGTTTTCTGTGACTTCTACCTAATTCTTTAGTTTTTCCATAATACAGCAATAAAGATCGTCCTTGATGGTATGTGCTTCCTAATACACTTTTTAGACATAACTCAGATAATGGATTGAAGATAGAGCTTAGAGCGGCACTATCTGCGCAGCTCTTATTTAAATATACACTTTTATCAATATTTTCAATTGATTCCTCAGTGGTTTCGTCTACCGAAGTTATAGTATCAGTGCTCACCTTAAAATATTAATAAAAATGACAATAAATAAACGTAATATATCCTATCCGTAATTATTTAACCTACATCAGACATAGCTTCATCTAATATTTCCTTTTTATATGTTCTATATTTATTTAAGAATTTAATTCGTGTTCCTAATTTTGGGATTAATTCTTTAATGTTTTCCTCATTTAAATTATTAAATGCTTCTATATCAAATTCATTCTCTAAAATATTTCAAAGTTATAATTACGTGCAGGAGCAATATCTAGATATAAAATTCATGACATACGTAAGAAAACGTCAATTAATTCCGGAAAATTCCAAGTTTTTATTTTTTCTATAACAGGCTCCATGATATATATTTCCTGAAATGTTTAAAATACTGTTTGTTACTTATATAAGATTGCTTTAATATGAATGAATAATGAAAAGTTCCCCATACAGCAAAATTCAAATTTGCCGCAAATATTTTTAGTAACTTCAACATAAGGATATCAAAATACCTATTAATATGATACAGTATCACAGGTAATTTGATGCCCTATTGTTGAAGATACTAAAAATAATTGCGGCAAATTTGAATTTTGCTGTCCCATTTTAAGTCGACTTTCGGAATTTTTTCAAAAAACTATACTGTATACCTATGCAAATGTGTTATTTGAAGAATACTTCTGGATCTCAAAACACGTTTTGTAAAAAAAAAATTATAATAAAGCTGTTATAGATTTCTCAGAGTAACTTTTTGAGCGGACTGTATATAAAATATAAAAAAATATATATCTACAACTGCTACGTTAGGGCAGCATTTAGTATTCCTGTTTCGATTCGAAATCTAGTCAGAATTGCTCTGTAATTCACATAATCAATAATTTTGTTTAATTTTCTTTTCCGTGAGTTGTTTCACCCCTGTACATAGTAATGTTTTTAAAATCTTAAATGATGATAAAGATACTTAGAAACAATTTTTTATATACTATGATCACAAAAAACCAAACGCAGTTATAAATCGACATCCACTGCGTTCAAATACCTATACATACAACCGAACTAGTTGGTTCACAAAGATCAAGAAAAATTTACAAATTGAATAGGTTAATTATGTAGTTTAGAATAGACATTTTAATTAAGCTATATAAGGTTTAAGGTAAGTATATCATGTGAGAACTCTACCCTCACTAAAGTAAAAAAATCCAAAATATGATTCTAATTTTAATTCAAACGCAATCAAAAACTATATAAAATTAAAACTTACCTATATTTTTCAGTTTCAGATGTCAATGAAGTCGTTGTATACTACGGCAAAACGTTATGTTAATAAAATATACCTAAATTTGGACAAATATATGCGTATATAAACGCATGTACCTATGCATGAGAACGTGTGTGTGTATATATTTATGTTAAAATTAGAAAAAGAACAAAACGAAATACACATATTTTATGAGAATACTATATTTACTTTATTTGCTGTTTTTTTATTTCTAATTCAGAAACAAAAATACAAAATAATAGATATATATTTTGTATCTGTGTGGAGGTTCAATATATGCGTATATTATAAAATTAATATAATATTAATACTATATTTACTTACCTAAGAGAACGTTCAAAACAACCAACACCTGACAATAAATATCTAATGGCAAATGCCTCGCAAATGCATAAAAGTGCGTACGTGATCAAACACCCGAATACTGGGCGTGGTAGGGGTTCATAAAGGAAGCAATGTTGATGTATGAGTGCAATGCCTGTCGTAGAATGCAAGTTTGAAGTAGTACTGATACGAACCGAGTTGTTGAAGTAAGACAGAAAGATCGGCAAAAAATCGCATGGGTTGCCTTAAATAAATATCTTTTCTATTCAAGGAAATATATCAAAAGTATTGCGTTTTAAAGCCAAAAATATTATTTGTTTGTTTGTAAAAAATAATGCTTTGTATTAAAATCTTTCTTTATTAAGTCAAAGAAATATGGGCAACAAAATATATTTCTTTGACTTAAGAAATCCTTTCTATCTGTGTACAGCGCTCTGAATGAACTCACGTAGGGTTCGCAACTATTTGAACTAGGATTCCCATTTTATCGAAAACTGCTGCCAATTCTACCGTAAGGTGAGCTATCTGTATTACTTATCTGTTGTACTAGTTAAATATTTACTGCAATACACAATGGAAGCATGCAACCGATAAAACGATGCACGCAAGCCATAGTTAGGAGCGTAAGGCAAGGACTAGATATAATTTTAGAACTTTATGTTGGCTGATGGAGTAGTTTATGTCTTGTATATGTTATCTTTCTTCGCCTAGGGTTATCTCTTTATTTTATATAAAGAAATGTGACAAAATTCCCACAGATGTAATTCTGGTTATAAGAAAAATTAATGAATGCCAAAACATTTTTTTTATTCCTCACAAAACGCAATATGATTAGTAGTAAGTTCGTCGCGCACATTTGTAGTATCCGAAAGGTATTTTTAATAAACTACCATTGAAGTAAAAAATCCTTCAATACTCTTTCTACTTACAGCTAATGCAGTATGTAGTTATATATCTGTCAGTTTTCCTTCTAATTAGAGGCATTCCTCACCAAAAGCTCTTCACATAAATATAGTCATCCACGTGTTTCTCAGTTGCTTGTATGATCAAATGACCTAAACATAGACCAGAAATAAAACATTTCTCCGTGGTCCTATATCTGATTGCGGAGCGGATATGCTTTTAACTCCCGTACTTTCAGATTCAGATTTAACTCTAATTTCGTTTTATTGCCGAGACGATAAAAAGGCCAATAATAATTCCCGGAATTATATTATTATTACGTACCGATTTCCCGAATTACTTATACGGCGAAAACCGGTGGCAGCATTCGGCTCACCCGTTGCCATAAATTAAAGCGGATCACCCGTATATTTTATTATGCTAATGTCGGCGCAACCCCGTTCCAGTCGGGAATATAGAAATATTTTGGGCCATTTCCAAGGCACGGAATATGCGGGACGGGCTTTTGAACGGCAAGCTGTAATGCTAAATCCTATTAGGTTTACGCAAACGCTGTTCGAAACGCTCTCTGCTTTTTGGCAAAAAAAAAGTTATGAAGAAAAACTGCCCATTCGGTGACACTGCATAGGTTTATGAAAATATGACGAATAAAAATATACTCCGTGACATTAGAAGTGTTACACCCTGAAGAAATTGATTTTTTGGCATGAAATTTTATTTACAATCAAAAAAAAATTAATAATGTGTTTGGCGACCTCGTAGCTGAGTAATAATAATAATAATAATAATCTTTATTGTCCAACAGACAACTCCATTTACAGGACAATGTAGATAGAAAAATCCAGTGCATGAACTAATAAAATGTAAGAGGTACAGACAAATATGAGAAATATACAGCGTTTTCCACGGTAGCCGTTCGTTAGAAGTTTTCGAGGTTATAAAAAACCTGGAACTCTGAATTTTTGGAATCCGGGGCTATTCAAAATTCTCTTTCATTTTAAAATATTTTCAGGGTCCTGCCACATCCGGTTATACCGGAAGTCGCCATAAACTTTCTTATTTTAAATGGAACACCCTGTATATTATTTCATTTTTAAATTCCTGAGAAAATTTTATGATGAGTTCTAATAGGTTTCCCTATACCTACTTTCAACTGCTACTTAGATATCTTGATTTTTTTGAAAATTTTGAAAGATGTAGCGTTATTTGCAACACAGTATCTTTTGCCCATTTTCGACTGGTAATAAACACTTCTAGGGTAGATGGAAGCACAAGAATGACACTTTCGAAATCCACATTGACAATTGATTTGTCTCATACAGGGTGTCCAAAACTGCATGACCAATTACAACATCTTCAAAGTTGAAAAAGTTCTTTTTTTTCAAATGGAACAGCCTGTATATTATTGGATGATCAGAATTAAATTCTGCATCGATTCGCTATGACTTTCCTAGTGTACTAAGACTTTTTTGTTCAGTTTGGAATTTTCTTTTAAATTGCAAAAAAAAATATACAGGGCGGTCCATTAAAAAAAAATAATTTTGGACGAATATCTAGAGAACGCGACGCTCAATTGTTTTTCTGTTTTCACAATTGTGACCGCCATAAAAAATAGTACTACTTTGTCCAGTTGACCGATTCTGTACCTCCAAAGATAACAAAGTTATCAATAGTGCACACTTAAGTGTGGACATCCGGTATATTAGGCATGTTGACAGTGGTTTTTATCGACTAATATATTTTGAAAATTTAACTTTTTGAGCAACCTGGTCAAAATGAAGATTTTGAAGCGGCCATAGAGTTAAATCACAGATATCAAATTTATGCGTGTATGTTTCCTCAATAAATGTAAACAAATTTCAATCAAATTTTTTTTTTGTATTTCTAGAAATATCTTTTTGTTTTAATAATAAAATTGTAACTTTATTTTTTGTTCAATATACTATTTTCTCTTTAATTTTTTCATTTTTGTTCATGTTTTCACTGGGAATAATCTCTAATATAAAATAGCAACAGGTTCATTACAACAATACTGAAAACAAGGTCAGTAAAATAAAAAAATTCACACATAAAAATAAACTTAAATTTAGAATATTCTCAGATTTCCTGGTTTTATTTATGTATCACGTTCACAATTTCACTGCTTTTCGATGTTGAGTCTTTCTTTCATAATATTCAACCAGTTGATATTTCTTGATAATAGCCTCATACCTATTTTAATTTTTGCTCTCCCTTGACATAGGTAACAGTAGGTATCATATAGATGTAAGCCTCCATCATCAATCGATGAAAATAACACTGCTATTTTCTTCTTGTTTGGGTTTGTCTACCGTTCTAGTAGCCTCTAGGAATACTTTAAATATCTGGTAGAAGTTTTCCCAACTTTCGATGTCATTTGTTCCAAAGAATTCAAATTATTATTATTCTGCACAATATTAAAATATATTCAATAATACACTTTACAATAATCTTTATTGTTCACATACACATATATGACGTGTGTATTCTCACCAGAGATAACTATATTCTGACCATAGACAACTATTCTGGCTTTTGACTAAACAAAATCTGTCAAAATAAGAACTGTCAGAGAACATAGTTAGACAAAGAAGTGTATCTTCCACCCCTCTTCATCGGCGGAAATTTGTGCCACTGTTGCTATACGAGAACCGCAATATAGTAGTACATATTACATATATGGAGACGGCGTAGTTTGACGTTCTTCGTTTTTAGATAGGTTGTATACTCGCAAGAAATCTTATACAATAGTTTTCGTTACAAACCAAGAAATTAGGCAGCACTACTACCGTAGAATAATCGCCAACTCGCGTGCGTTCACTTGGTGTAGGTATACGAAATTGCTGTTCCTATTCCACAGAAAAGATTTCAGAAGCCAGTGCAATTTGTAATTGGCCTCACGTCGCATAGGACTTCCGCCCACCGTGTTAATTGCTTTAATTTTCCATTCGTTTTCAGAGTAACGAGTCCATTAGCGTGTGTCGTTAGTCTATATGTAGCTAGATCCGTTAATATGGATATTTGACGTGTACATACAGTATCAGACAAAAATGAAGCAACAAACTACTCTCTCTTAATATATTTGAAAATTACCGCAAATTCCAACGTTATAATGTATCTAAAATAATAAAAAATTACAATGATAGGGGACACATAGAAAATATTCCTAAGCCCGGGCGTCCTAGGAAAACGTCCTTTATTACGGATAGACTTATAGTGCGTACTAGTAGAAATGATCCATGGAAGTCTGCACCACAAATAAAGGCTGATATCCATAATTTAAACATTAGTAGCAGAACCATTCAAAGAAGATTAGTAGAAGCTCGACTATTTTCAAGAAGACCAGCAAAGAAACCGCTTATTAGTAAGAAAAACAGAAAGGCACGGCTAGAGTTTGCTACACAGCATATTACGTGGACGATAAACGATTGGAAAAAAGTGCTGTTTAGTGACGAAAGCAAATTTAATCTATTTAAATCAGATGGCATAAGGCGACCAATTAATGAAAGGTACAATCCAAAATATACAACAGCTACTGTGAAGCACGGTGGTGGTGGTGTTATGGTTTGGGGATGTTTTTCCGGATACGGTGTAGGGCCTCTCCACTTCATAGAAGGCATCATGGATCGTTATCGTTATCGGGATATACTACAGAATGTTATGTTGCCTTATGCAGAGTGGGAAATGCCTCTGAGATTTATATTCCAGCACGACAACGATCCAAAACACGCTTCAAACTTGGTGAAACGCGCAAAATAATATCTGCGTTATGAAATGGCCAGCCCAATCTCCGGACTTGAATCCCATAGAGCATCTATGGGAAGAAGTCGAGAGACGAATACGTGGCCGCACATATCGCAATAAGGCTGAACTTATCACAAACATGGCACAAGTGTGGAAAAATATTGATAATGGTGTTATTGACAAATTATTAGCGTCAATGCCTAAGAGATGCGCTGAAGTCATCAAACAGAAAGGTTTTGCAACTAAGTATTAATTAACACTGCAATTTCTAACCTTCTTTGTTGTTATTAGTTGTTTAATAGAGGATTTATTTTTGTTGCTTTACTTTTGACGCACTAGCCATTGTAGAATAAAAATAGTTCTATTTTTAATGAAATCCATTTTCCGCTATTTTCTTTAAATATACATAAATATGAGACACAAAAATGTATTGAATCGTTTAAATAAATAGATGCGAAAATCCAACTACAGTCTACTTTGATTTTTCAATAATCGTATGTTACACCTGTTTGTTGCTCCATTTTTGTCCGATACTGTAAGTGCATATAGAGCTGGAGTTGGTTGTATAAAGGAAATTTGTCGATTAGAAGTATGATTAAAATGAAGGACAGGCTAGTTTCGTATTTGTAAGCAAAAACGTTCAGTGGACACAAAAAAATTGGATTCAAACTGCAAAAATCATAAATGCATTCAGTACAAAAAGCTAATAATACCAAACGTTGTTGCGTTGAACTAATTATAGGATAAAATCAGAGTTTGTCTGACATTTTAACACGTTTTAACAATTATATTAACACATATAGCTACATATATACTAACGACCTAATTTTCGTTAATAACCCAACAATGGGTCACTCAAAATCAAAAACCCGGGGATCGTTGAAAAGACAATTTGAAACAGATAAGAAAACACAAAAAATAGACAGAGCGTTTCGTTTAAAAAAATTTTATTGAATGTGCGCCGCTTTAAGGCATCAGCCTGCATACTTCAAATTATTTTTAAAATGTGCGTTTTTGGTTACTGTACCACTTTTCATAAAATAAATTCCTTCAGTTTTATTTTTTAAAGACTATATTGGACTTTGACGCACAACTGAGCAACCTGTATATAATTTGGAAGTAAACTGCGTTAATAAAAAATAATAACAACAGTCATTGTCAACATTATAAAGTTTTACACATTAAAAATTTTGTATACGGGACAAGTACAACAAACAGACACTTAACAAGAATCCTTTGTTTCTTTACAAAAATTTTAATGTGTGAAACTTCTGATATTTCACAATCTTTCTTAATTTTTACGTTTTTCTAAATTTCATTTTTGTAAGAGTTTATAATTTTTTTTTTCGGTCGTATCTTATTAGCTTTTTGGGTCCTTTATTTTTAGGTAAATGTTTTATTTTCTTATTGTTTATTTTACACTTATTTTGTGAAATATTGAGAAACAAACAAATGAGTCATCATTGACCGCATACCCGATAATTGAAAGATTTTGAATAATTTTTTTATTGTTATTTTGTTACTATAATTATTACCTGAATATTTATCATCATAATAATCTACCTCTTGCACAGTTCCCTTTTCAACTACTTCCATTTATCCCCAACTACAACGCACAAAATATTTTCCACTGCAACGAACACCAAACACTTCGCTGGTGATACCGAATCAGGCTGGCGGAGACGCTACAGCAGACAAACAAAAATAAACACTGCCGTGAAAAAAACAAAAGCTCACGCACGCAAACGAAACTTCTAATTAAATACCGTAGCGTCAAGCATCAGCTTCGCGATCGCTTTGGCGGTGCACTGATTTACAACTATGGGTATAGTTAGTCACTTGTTTTATTTACTACGTATTTTCCCGAACACGTAACTGCACGGAACTACGAAATTATAAACGCGAAAAGGATAGATGAATTAGTTGTCTAGATGTATCCGAGTGTCGTGGAGTAGTTGCGTTGGTAAAAATGTTTTTTTCTTTGCGAAATAGATATGCGGTTGATTGGTTATTATGTTGAGAAAAAATTGTGTAGTTTATTTTTAAATTTTATATTGTTTGCGTGATAAATTGATTATTCTTAGAAAAAAAATTGTAAGAAACAATTTTTATATTTAATTTTAGAATTGGCGTTGTAAGACAATTAAAATGTTAAAGTAATACATCAGTCTTAAATAAAAAAGTAAATAAAAAGGATAAATGTGATGGAGTAAACTAAAGTAAAAATGATGGAAATTTTGAACCAACAGAAATATGTGCTATAATGTGATTCTTTCTTCAAAATTCTTTTGACTTTTCATAAATATATATACGTAGATTTTCTTGGTTTTTGAAGTCATATAATTAAACAACTATCAGTAGTGAGTAAAACGTTTCGGTTTAATAATAAAACCTTAATCATTTACATTTTAAAAATTAATAATGTAGAAAATAAAATGTTGATGTGTAAAAATATATAACATTTTTTGTTTAATCGATAAAATCAGTTTGTTTTTTGTTTTAATTTGAACGAGTTTTGAAATGTTTTATATAAAGATTGTTTTGTGAATTGTGTCAGTTGTATTTGTTATGGTAGGTTATGGTTAAATATGATGTTGATGTGTAAAAATAACGTTAGTTAGTTTAGTAACGTTACTAAATTTTTACTAAAATTTTCATTTATAGAATTAAGTTATAAAGTTTAGTGAAAAATTGTGTGTTAGTTTTATCATTTACAGAATTATTATGTTTATAAATTTGAATTATTTCAAGTATAGTTCGCGCTTTATAGTTTTGTTCTTGGTTTAGAATTGATACATTGTTAAAATCAAATGTATGATTTTGTGTTATTTCATGTTTTTTTAAAGCTGTAAGATTTTTGTTATACTTGTGTCCTTTTATTCTATTTTCTAAATATTGCATAGTTTCGCCGATATATACACAAATACAATTTTGACAATTTATTTTATATACTATCTATATGTGATGTTTTATTTTTTTCAGTTTTCGATTTTAATTTTGTGTAAATTTGATTTTGAATTTTATTACTATTTTGATTTGCTATTTTAAAATTATAAAGTTTGATAATTTGATTTATTTTTTCAGAAAGATTTTTTACATAAGAAATTTTTATGTATTTTATAAATGTTTGACTATCTTTTATAGTTTTTGTTGATTTATTATAAAAGCGGGATATTTTTTGTTTGAATACAAATAATTTCTTATTCTTTGTTTGAATAGAAACAATTTCAATAATCAAGGATATTTAAAGAGAAGACTATGGTTTATTTACTTAAAAAGATCAGCGTTTCTTTGATGCTATATTATACTCAAGGTCAGTAGTTGTTGAAGAAAAAAAAGGTATAAATATAACAACTCTATTTATCTATAATTTTCAGTAACAGCAGAAGCATGATATCCGCAAAATTAACTGATATTTTAGCACAAATAACACGTATTATGTCAACCAGCGATCAACCTGCATTTACAAACAGCAAATGCAAGGTTAAAATTTATCATTGAAACCCATAATTGGTTTTGGCACGTGGTAAACACATTGGTGAATCATAAATATACATATTTTTTCCATAATATTAGGAGTAAATAGGTTGGCAGTGAAATAGAGCCTTCAATAATGTTATTCTAGAATGAATAATGTTTATTTTGGTAAAATATATTCTTTGCTAAAAGTCATTAATTAATTGATAACATTCAAATTCTTAGAATGTTTTACTTAAAAAATGGCATATAGGTTTACGAGAATAAAAGTTCTAGAAATATGATTTTGAAAACAATTTGATTTTAACAATTATTCGTGATTATCCATCTAGTGTGACTAACCTAAGGCCAGTTAAATGTTTTAATCCAATTTTATAGCTTTAATGATGATAAACTGGTTTTTATAATCTCATTAAGTCGCTTTAGCTTTCCATTAGTGTTAATTAAACATACAATACTATGGATTCATTACATATACCTACCTACAAGGCACAAGAATCTCTTTTTCCTTTGTTGTGATAAGGAGATATGTAATTTTGTGAGCCCCAACTCTGGTCCAAGTTAATAAAAGAGATGATATTTAGGAAGGAGCAACCCTTAGCTAATAATCTCTTTGGTATTCTGACGATCTAATTTACTGCGGTTTTCAGTTAATTCCGGCCGAAAGAAAGTTTCCGAACTCTACAAGGAGCCAAGCATTAAGGCCCGAAGTTTACGCTTCTGTTTGTTTGTAAAATTAGGAGTTTTGGGATGAGGCAGAAAGTTGTAAGACGGATTAGGTGTCTAATAAATTCATAAATGCCTGCTACTTACCAGGGGAATTAATAATTTGATGGAGGAACACAAATATTTGTTTTGTTCAACGGGGATTTTTAGAATATAATTAATATCCCGTTGTCTGCTATCTTCAATTATTTTTTTTTTAAATATAGATTTTGAAATAATTGAAGGAAGGAAAATAATGTCAAAAGATTTGCATGCTTTTATAGTACGAATCGATTATGAATTTTATAGACGCAATTGATGAGTAATGACCTGAAGACCTACATTGCACCTTACATAACAATGAGGTAAGTTTATTACCTTTCTTAAATGTATTAAATTAACAGTAACAGTGGTTTCGTTTAAAGGTACAGCGGAAGTATACCATCGATTCTAAGCTCATAATATGCAATCATATATCTGTACATATATACAAATATCTAATAACCTAATTCATAAATAATATTTGGAACAACAAATTCTCAACTCAAATTATCACTGTGACTTGCAACGAATGCTCATAACGAATAGTATCAAAATTTGTTTAGTACATTTGCCTATTACATGTGTTTTGTTTTTATCATAGAACCTAGGTGTGATAAGGTATACAGGGCACTATCGAATCATGAAATATTTGATATAATATAAATAATTCAGAAAATGACGCCAAAAAATACTATCCGGATATGTTACCCTGAAATATGATGCTTATTAGATGATATCTTTGACGTAGTAAGTAAAGACAGACATAGATCGGTTTTTATATACAGATACGCTCATATTTTTTGCGAATAATCAAAGCAAGGTGAGTACAAAATAAAACTCTTAATTTGAATGCGTTATAAACAGTACTTTAATAAAGAATCTTAAGAATTTGTCGCATTTCTGTAAGCTTTTAATACAGTTGCAATACTTTTTCAGTGCGTAAAAAATTAACGTCTCAGAAACGTGAACATGCATAAAAATTTAATAGATCTAGGAGGAATAGTATCTATAAAAACTGTTGTAAACTAATAAAAACGAATACTTAAACACTTAAATTAACTGCCACAGATGTAATACCAAAACACGAAATTAATGGTAAATCATAGAGTGTTAAGTTTAACGTCACGTAATAGTACTTTTTCATAATTTTTCCGTGGTAATATATCATTTTTTTTTCTTAGCATCTTGGGATCATAGCCCATGTGCCTCAATGATTTAGAATTATGTACGGCGTTAGAATCTATAGGATTTAACTAGTAATATAATAAGTAAGTTAGCATAATACTGTTTGTTATGATGGTTAAAGTAACTAGAAGGACTAAAACGTGGTCACACACTTCACATCCCGGGGCCTGTCGTTTTTAGAATTCGGCCAACGGAAAATAGGTTGTCCCCACAGAGGTTGGGTTAGGATGGAAGTTACTTTACCTCTATATGCATACAAATATAGAGGTAAAGTAATTTTGGTAAAACATTTTGGTAAGTGCATTTATAGTATTATGGAATCGTAAATAACTTTATTATTGTAGCACATTAACTTTATTATACTTGTAGGTAGTTCGACTCCTTCTCCCATCAGTTGGTTTATAAGATAGTTTATGGCATCTTTATGTAAGGGACAGTTAAGTAAAATGTGGTTAAGATCACACACCTCGTGCCCACACCGGCATCCTGGCGACTCAATAATCTGAAGCCTGTGTAAGTGTGATGGGTACTGACCATGTCCAAATTTTATTCTTGCTACAGTAGTGCGATATGAACGTGATATTTTATCATGGGTATCATACCAAGGTCTGCTAAATACTGATGGGTGAATGTAAGCATATTGGGTCATCCGTTTATTATAGGCGGCTCTCCACTGAACATCCCAGTTTTGATACAGCAAGTCTCTATTTATTATGTTAGTTATGTCCTTCTCAGTCAGTAAGACTGCCTTTGTATAAAGATCCTTCAGTGCAACTTCGCTTGGCGAGCGTATCAACCGTTTCATTAGAGGGGATTCCAGAAGAAGAAAGCATTCTGGAATTACTTTAAACACACTAAGAATGTTTTTAAATGAATTCTTTTTGCATATCGGGCTGCGGGAGGAGGTGAATCCGTTACCCCCATTTGGCATATTATAAATTTACAAAAGGTTTTTATCATGTAAGAAGTTCTTCTGCTTACCTAAATAAATAAATCCAAAGAATCAAATGAATTTACAAAGTTATTAGTAAAAATTGTAGGTTTCTATATTAGAGTTTTTAATTAACTTCTCAACTTTATAATTAAACTTTTCCAAACTAGAAATGGACTAATCAGTAACTACTTATGCCAACTTATTATATCGGCTAATTGAATTATTTTGTATTTCTGTGAACTTCTCCTTAATCGCATTCATGCAGATAACACTGACAACTGACAGTATTGGTAATTCGTTCGTTCTAAAATAAAGTCTCTTCTATAACTATCTATATCTGAAGAGTTAAGAAATTGAAGTTTACCTATATTCATTCTTCCAAATGTTATTCGATTAATCCCAATTAAAAAAAAAAACACCAATTTTATTTCTTCATAGTCTTTACATCACATCACAAATAAAACCAAAATCCTTAGCGCATTTTAATCACTCATTTCACTCGTAAACTTCAATAGAACCGCGCACGCTACAATAATTGCTATCCGATATTAAACCAAGCTCGCGACTGCCGCGACGAAACGGAACAGATGACAATCTACAAGCGCATGCTACTCCGTCAACGTCCAAAGCGAAACAGTCGAGTCGAGCAGCGCGACGCTCGTTTGCCCGAAAAGGCAGACGTCATCCCACACATCTGAGCATCAGCGATGTCACCGCCTCCATTTCTGCATCGGATCATAGCTAGCGTGTTGCTTGACGTACAGTTTCGACATACAGTGCGATAGGGCAGTTCTAGCAAAACTCTAGCCACCACATTTTTAGGGCGTTCAAAGGTGAAGACAATTCCAACTTTTATATCTAAACGCGCTGGATATTTGCTTTATTGCGGGAAGAATGGAGGACGTAAAACTTTTCTTTTCTTTTTGCTTTTTGTTATGTGCAATAACAGAAGGCAAATCACGTTTTAGAGGATGCGCGGGAGCCGGTTCTTACGTAGTAAATGTGGGTGTTAAAGGAGGGTAACTTGATATGATAAATGAATATTCTATTCGTTTTGAATGAATATCACTAATATTATTATGTAAATTCGTTGGAAATTAGGGGTGGAGAGACACACTGAATCTACATTATATACATAAGAACATTTATTTTACTATTCATTACTTACAAGTGAATTTAATTTCGCCATATATTTATGAATGTCTTTAACAGTTTCGCAACAAATTACAATTTCTTTTTAATGCCATAAGAAAGAAATATTTTTTATTAATACATATGCCAATTTTCAGCACTCCAATACAAGTTTTGTTTCTTCTCCAATTTATTTTTTAAACTGACTCGATTTTAATGATTGTTATAATTAATGCAAACTTACATAAGTTTAATCCTTTGTGTCAATGTCACCAATCCGATAGTATTCATTCCTACTTTGTTAAACTTTGCGCTAGTCCGTTAAATATTACATACATACATATTTGAGTTAATAAATCACTTAATGATTTCCTACTTTCGGGAAGCAAACGCTGCTGGTTACGCCGCGCCGGTGCATAAGATGGTTTTGTGAATCATATGCATAATTATCACCCCATTTCCAAGCATTTGGGAAATTATTTGAAGGTCTTATTAATGCCGATATTAAGAACCGACGCCGACGCCGACGCCGAAGTTCCAATTAAAACATAGATACCCATGACAGTAATGTATATTAAAACTGTCAACAACAAATATTACGGTGCGTCATTTAGTTGAAATTTAAAAAAAAAATGGCTGTGTATTTAAACCAAGAGAAGTTAGTTATGATTTTAATCTAGGGGGAATTCCAAAGAAATGGTAAGGCCGCTAGACGAATGTATGAACGAACAGCGTTATTCAGAGAGATCACTGCCATCTGACAAGTTATTTGTAAAACTATCAGAAATGCGTCTTGAGATGAATGGAGCACATTTCGAGTATTTGAGTGTTTTTTGCTAAAAATTTTCCTAACAATTTTGTTCATGGCTATCTACTTGTTTCCCATCTAAATAATTTTTTATTATTTTTCTGATTGTTTTATATTATTTTATCATAGTGTTATACATATTCGGAATTAGAAATAAAATACCTATCAAATATGTAAAAAAAATATCAAATTTCTCTTTTTGCATGAATGTGATCAACAGTGAAATCTGCGTATATTTACAATTTAACAGTTTTCTTTGAGTCTACGCCAACTTCCTCGGATTTTTCATTCTAACGCTTCTATAAAAAAAAAAACGTCCGCTATTGATATTTGAAAAGATTCAAAGAGCTTTCCCAACCGAACGTTACGTTTAAAAATTCCAACGAAGTCCTGAAAATGGGGTCGCTTTGTGCGAAAGCGGCAAACTTTACCCGGAGCATGGCGGCAAGAAAAACCTTTTACGAGATCTTTACCCGAAGATCGAAGAGCAAACAGCCAAGATCCGTCGCGGAGGAAATCAACTTAGGAGTTGTCGACGTTAATCCCGAATAAATGTAAAAAGAAAAAATCGTTTTGTGATCGCCTGTCGCGAAGCTCTATATACCGTCTTATAAGGTTACCCTTATTACGGAAGACTGGGAAAAACAAAGTCGATGGAATGCGACACCTATAAGACGTCTTCGCTTTTTGTTAGATATTTCCAATGTCGAAGTGTCTGGTACTCGATATGAGACAATGCGAAAACAGTCATGAATCGCGGATATTTGTTAAGAATTGAATCGTAAGACGGATGACAATAAAAACATTTGGAATTGTTTTGGTTGAAACTGAGGTAACATTTATGGAAATTATTAGTGTAATAATATTCCCATAAACTGGTAGAAAGTCATTTTCTTAATTTTTCATTTAAATATTTATACGACAATTCAGAACAATTTTACCCGAGAATATTCCTACTTCCTACAATAAACGCTTTGTGCTTCGTCCTTAAAATAGGTAGCCAGAATACTCCTCTAAATTACCTCCCGTTTATTGTATATATTTTAGGTTAGGTACATCAGTTATTTAAGTTGACATAATTGTCGCGTTTGACATAAAATTAGAGCTTCTAACAAATGATAGGAGCGCCTATTTCCTCGACATCAATAAATAAAGACATAAGTCCACATCCTGAAACGTATTTTAGCTATTTAAGCCGTGCGAGGTAATTACTCGCATGTTATTTATAGTTAAATCTCATAAGAAATGGATGGTGCGACGTCTGACTATACGCTATGGATTTTATAGGAGTCAAGGGAATGCTGTGCAATATTGAAGTATATATACTATACATGCACTTGTGCATTATTAGTTAAATCGATATTAATTAAATCACTTATATATAGTATAGTTGAAAGGGGTTTCCAGCAGTGTTGGGCATCATTGAATAATTTTTTATTCAAATAGTTATTCCTATCAATTATTCTTTATTCAGTATTAGGTTATTGTCGAATGAAGTGATCGGAAATCATTTGTATAAGAATTACTTCAATGAAAGGTTATTTGAATAAACCATTATTGGAATAACTGTTTCACCAAATTAATCGTTATTCAAATAATTTATTACTGAAATAAATTTGATTCAGGTATATGCAGATTTATTCGCTCTCCGTTGCCGTAACGTTCCGCGTTTTTATAGATATGTATTGCAGTTTTTTTTTTCTCCAACGGGCTAAGATATATGGGTGGTATTTTTTTTTCTGCTATTGTAAACGTTGAGATACCCGCTCCAACAAAGAGATGTATAATTGTTCACCTGATTATCCAAGACAAGAATTAATTGCCCAGAGAAACGTACCTTTTTTTTATAACTATACAGTCACTGAAAGCTGACATAATAAAATACTTTAAAGCAATAATTTGCTAATATCTTCCAATGTGGACACTTAAATTTTCAAATATTAGGAAGCTGAAAAATGTCAAAATATCAAAACTTTAGATTTCAAATACATAATGTATGTTAGAAGTTCAGCTGTCAATTCATGAAGTGTCAAATGTCAAAACTTAAAATTTCAAATGTTAGAAGGTCGAATAATATCAAAGTCATGAAACTCCAATTGTCGAAACCCAAAATTTAAAAAATGTTAAAATATAATACAAATTTTATTTTATAAAACGTCCTACTAAAGATAACACTCCACTTAATCCATTTAAAATCCTGTAATTGCATCATTGCACAGCTTATAAACGAACATTCGCGTCTAATAGTAGATCCAATTTGTATGAATCTCAATATTGCATAGGTAGCAATAATTGTATGAACATACTCTGTGTTTATACGTATGTATATGGAGTTGCTGCGCTTTAATAATCAATATTCACCACCCCGTGGTACCGCAATGGTCCATTAACTCTGGGATTTGTAAACGCGAAACTTTTTCTATACAAAACTCATTAGCGTATACTTCGAAAGCGCAAACGAACAAAACGCGGGCACACGTAATCCCTTACTGGAAAGAAGTTTTGACAGGGATTTTTGTATTATTAATTTAGTACCTACACCTAGATGTACTACGAAATTGGATCAAACAATCCGTTCTATAATGCCGTTGTTGTATTGTTTTTATCAGACTTGTAAAAGCTCATTCATATTGTGTGTATATGTTAATAATTATTTTTGCGGAATATTTAGAGGTATTTTCAGGTTGGTTACTTGGTTCAATAACTCAGCTGTCAATGTAACAGTTTCAGATTATTTTTGAAAAAATTCTCATCGGATAAAAGACTTATTAATACTTTTAATTTCACATGAATTTAGACATATCCAATCACATCAATTTGTAATCATTCGACATGATTTATACAGACATATCTCTGCCATACAAATCATCAAACATCTATCTGGTCGTGTGTATCACAGCAAACTAGATGGTGAACGTAGTCATTGTAGTGTAGGCTAATAAATGCACGACACACCGCCGAAAACATTCTACCAAATGGCGCCGACTATTAATGGATACAAAACGGAAGAATATGAGTTGCAGTAGTTATCCTATGCGTACAATGCACACCCTAGCATTCGTTAAAGGGGAGCGCTTTCAATGTGAACACACGCCAAAATTATTGTGTTGCTAACGTTATGAGTCATTTCAAAAGATAATCCAATAGACTTAAACAGCTACACCATAACCAACCCCAACTAAACCGTACCCTCTATAGTACGCAATAGCAGAAGATTATGATGATTATTACTGCAATTCTTGATATAAATAACCTATATATTTTTTTTAAATCTATAACCTATATATTGCTTTGATTCTTAGTTGTTAGTTCTGAACAAGGTCTTTTCATAACATTTCCTGTTTTTTGAAAAGTAAAGGTACGTTACTCTTAAGCCCTTTTCATTTTTAAGTGCTCACCGGTAGAAAATAAAGTCCGTTCAAGAGGTCTCAAGTTGATTTTAAAACGTGGACAACAGTGGCGGCTCGTCAGGGGAGGCTACGGAGGCTAAGCCTCCCCTATTATTTTTAATAAAATAAGTAGCGTTTACTATGTATTAAAATAATGTTTAAGAATCGGTTATATACTAAAATAAAGCAATTTTGCAAAAAAATATATAATCAATAGTATATTTATTCATTACTTAATTTAAAAATGCAACCAAATTTCCAATAATGCGCGAAATTTTACTGTACGCACTATAATAGCAAGCGAGGAGGCTAGCCACAGATTTGGCTCCGCATCGATGATTAATGCCATGGCTGAAAGCAATGTGTCTCCGTAAGTGCACGTGCACCTTATACGGCGGATACGTATGGTTGGAGGCTTGTCGCCGCGGTGAGATCCTATCCGATAGGCATGTTGCGTTATCGGTCGTAAAACGTTGCTACGCAACTGCCCATGCGACTCCCGGCTCCCAGTACTAATAACTTAAGAAGCGTTGGGTGAGTTTTGTTAGGTTACGCACACAAAATGGATAAGATGAACGAAATTAGAATTTGCCAAGATATTGTCCACTGGTTGGTAAGAAATTCTTTTAGTTGTTTAAACAAGAGACGAAATTACACATCGTACAAAACATTGAGAAACCACGGCCTAATTTATCTGTAGTATCTAACGACGGCAACCGGCAAAATCGTGGTTTTAGTTCATTATGGTACACTAAGTGTGGTTGGTTAACTGGTTCAATTGAACGGGAAAGATTATTTTGTTGGCCATGTCTACTTTTTTGTAACCAAACCGAAACGTGGTCGAAATTAGGTTATACAGATTTAAAAAATCTACCGCGCGCTATTGAACGGCATTCAAAGTTTAAAGAACACATTTCATCGTTGTGCAAATTTAAATTATTTGGAAAACAAAATATTGCTACTGCTGTAGACAGCGCGCGCAAAGATGCAATTATTGTATATAATAATGAAGTTAGAGAAAACCGCAAAAATTTAAGAAAATTAAAAGACGTAACAATATTTTTAGCATCACAAGATTTAGCTTTTCGGGGACACAATGAGACTTCAGATTCTTTTAATTGTGGAAATTATAAAGAATTACTCGTACTCTTTAGTAAATATGAACCTAGTTTTAATAAATTTGTTAGTAATAATATTTTTTCGGGTACATCTAAATCTATACAAAATGATTTAATAGATTGAATTTTTTTTGTATTAAAACAAGAAATAGATACAGAAATTAAAGAAGCTCCGTTTTTTTCTTGGCAAGTAGATGAAACCACAGATATTTACTGTAAATCTCAATTATCAATCATATTACGTTATGTCAAGAGCGGTGAAGTTATTGAAAGATTTTTGGAGTTTTTTGATGTATCATCCGGTCGAACAGCTGAAGATCTATGTAACCTTTTATCAAATAACAGCGAAAAATATGATTTAAAAAAAAAATAGTCGCTCACACATATGGTGGTGCATCTGTTATGGCAGGGCATTTAAATGGTTTACAAAGTAAAAAAAAAAAAACAATGCACCTCAAGCTCTTTTTGTACATTGTTATGCTCATGCCTTAAATTTAGTTTTGAGTAAAGCTTGTAATATAAACAAAGAATCTACAATTTTCTTTTCTAATTTAATTGTTATTGTTTTTAGAGTTTATTTTTGGTTTATTATTACGTTTATCAAGAGTATATTTTTACGTTTTTATTACCTTTTTACCTATCACCTCATCCAGTTTCCTATCCAGGCAAGATTTCACTCTCACCTCTACGTGGTTCTTGCTAGACAATAAATTATTTTAATCTATTTTTTTGTAAATTTTTATGCTACACTTCCAATGCTACAATAATAACTATAAAAATATAATTTATTGACTTATGCTACAGTAGCCTCCCTTGAACAAAACGTCACGAGCCGCCACTGGTGGGGAAACTGCTTTTTGAGAATTTTTCAAAAGTTAATAACAAAAAAAAAATTCCGTTAGTACGTACTTTTTGACAGACGCTTATGCATACCTAATAATAAGATAATCATCACCAAAAGTCAATAGAAAAATAATATTTTCTTTCGATTTGAAAACTGATTGGTTGAAAGTAAACTAATGGTTCCTCGCTACTAAAACCCTTGACGTCAGAATGTGGAAAACTTTTCCCACGCAATCCTGCAGTTTGTCCTCAAGCTCTATGTGAAAAAAAACGCGGTACATAATGGTGATACACATTTTCCTTTTTGTTTGAAAGAAAACGCTTTTACGTCAATGAAATAATACCGCATTCGTTATGCGCATCAGACACGGTCATTAGTCATGAATGTTAACCCCGCTGTCAGTTGCAGAAGTCAAATGAGCTGTTTTGCATAAATAATGTATATTAGGGTAGTAAAATTTCCATTAATTGCGAAAAATAAATCTTTTTTATTATGTAAAATGTGGTAAAAAAAGAATTCTTTTTTTATCGTATACCTGGTGTAAAATATATGTAGGTATCAAAAATAAAAAACATAATATATTTTAGTTAAAAGCAGTGCTGTTCTGATAGAAACATTCCTGCCTGAAAAAAACGATTGCAATGCGAAACTTGACAGCACAATTTTAAATTCATCAAATGTACCAGGGATTACGCACTTTATTGATTATAATGTATATATAACTAATGTAATAAAAAGAGATACGAGGAGTTTAAAAATATGTGTTTTAAACCAGCTTTTAACTGCAATAGTCATTTAAAATCACATATCAATAAATCTGTCACTCATGCGATGTACATAACCTCAATTCAACCACGTAATTAATTCTCCAATTCCGGCAACTAGTTATTAAGCGATTAGCAATCCGGACATCATCAACTCATTCATATATGCTATCACATCACAGAGGGATATTCATTAATCATACACCAAAACTGAAATAATTCAATTCCATATTCTGCTAATATCGCCAGCATTTTCTCTTCCAGTTTTGATTAATTTTTATCGTGCTGAAATTGAAAGAAATCTGATCTCGTCCTTTATCATGTATTAGCAACCGCAAAGAATTGTTTCCGACATTCTCTACTCTACTGACAATAAGTAAAATTCAAATATCCCGTCTGAGCTTTTTTATTTATAATTGATGAAAATTTGAAACTTGCGTAATGGGTATAGTTCAGATTCAAACTGCAGCATGTTCAGTTTTTAATATAAAAGAAATTGTGCGATTGATAAACAAATCCATACGTTGATTTAGAAACAATTTATTTAAATAAATAAGTTTATGAAATTATGTATGCAATAAATTATTTTTAATAGAAAATATCCCATGTTAGATTTCTTATCATCCCTCTGTTTTTGATTTAATTTGCTTTCACCCCTGGCATATATTAAAGTTTAACCCTTTGAGTAGCTCTAAAATATACATTAGTTCCTTTTCAGGTTCATTACTACCGAACTATTGATTTTTATTAGTGCTACTGCCTAGAAACATTATAGATACAATACAATATAAACCTCTGTTATATATAGGTTACTTCAAAAGAAATCTCTTTGTGATGAACTACTTCCAGAAAAGAATCTGTCAATACATTTCCAAATGAATCGTTTCTTCAATAATTCATAAAAAATAATGAAATATGCATAAAGGATGCACTAACTACCTTCAAAATAAAAACATTACTGAGATATAAAATCTAATAATCTTTAATTAGTTATTTCCAGCAATACTACTGTAATATCATTAATAAATTATTTAATCCTAATTTCCCATTTTTATATATAAAAAAAGATTTCTCTTGCGATATAAACAATAGCAATAGCTTCTTACCTTATTGCTCGACATTTCTTAAAGTAGAAGGCACGATAACGATGTTTGAACAGAAGCAGACGAATAACGTCCCAGTCTAACGTAAAATCACTACCGTTTCTAAATAGAAAAAATAATGTACACCTGTCATAATAACAATAATAATAATTTACAACTAAATTAGGTGCGAAAGCTCGCGTTTAGTCGTGCGCGAATACATTGCGCATGCGTCCGATCAATTGTCAGCACGCGTTCGGCATTAAAAATCTATAAAATTAACCTAGATGGAATACTTATATGAACACCATTTATTCTGGTACGTAATGTTGCCCATTTTCATTGAGGATATTGTTTTCAAACTTTCAAATCACCATTTTAGTCGTTGGAAAATAAATTATGTGGTTTCTGATTTTGAATATTGTTTTAGGAGGCGTCATCTAGTTGTACGAGTCTGAAGCGTATATTATTTAGGAATTATTCATTTTTTTAAAAAAAATTGATATTAAGTAAATCAGCTTTTTCGAATTTGTGTATGAATAGCGACAATATCATTTTTATATCGGAATTCAATAATTTAATTTTCTACCTTCACAGTTTGTTGTAATATGTGTTGCATAGTTGTAAATGCTGTGCTGCAAGTAGATGGCGCAAATGTTTAACTAGTCGTAGTCGCCAGTCGGTAATGTAGTTTTCAGTCGAATTGCGTTACGAAATTGAAATCTTGAAATTTGTTTTCACAAATTTTAATCGCGTTTTAATCAAAAGTCTAAGTATTTTATAAACAATGTGTTGTGATGTGGTGTGACGCTGCGTTTAGTATACCGCATGGGGTGAGTATTTTTAAGATTGCATATTATTTCAGATTACCTTAAATTTTAGTTTTCTAATAAATTAAAACAAATGAGTATGATAAATTGGAATAATTTGTGAAATTTATTTATAGGTAGGTATAAAAACTTTAACAAAAAAAAAACACTGATGTGATAACTGTTTACAAGTTTTATTTTCACTTTTATTAATAAACGTAACAGAAATATCGCTTAAAACAGATATATTTATGTACATATATATAAAAAAGGTTACATACATAACAAAAACTTAAGTATATACGACGTCCATAATATAGAAGTATATATATTATATACAATATAAAATTATCAGTAAAGACTGCCTTTTTGACTAGATTTTTGTGTTATCGCTTATATCACGGTTTGTTTATCGTTTTGCATTTTTGCTATGGTTGTAATTGGAAAACTAATATGAATATATTACACAGGAATAATAGTAATGATATAAATTCTTAGTTGAGGATGAAATAAGAAAGATCAGTCTCTTCAGCTATCATAGAAGCTACACACAGTATATATTTTATATAACTTAAACTATGAATATAACAAATAAAAAAAGTCTGTATCGATATATTTATAGTTCTGTTGTACTGGACGCGTAAGCCAGTTAGTATAGTTAAGGAAACAAAATAATATTCGATAGGGTCCTATAAATACGCTTGATTATTTTGTGTTGCAACTGTATATCGTAATTCAGTCAGTCGAGAGAAACTACCATTTCTGTAGTATTATATAAATACAAATTATGCTAAAATCTAGGAAGATGCATCGAATTTACAATACTTTGCTATAATAGTGATGTATATGTTGAATGTGGTGTGGAAATGTTGCAAATATCACAGTGTTTTTAAATATTATTAATAATGCTAAAATACTACATGTTTCATGTATAGGTACAAAAATATATTAAGTATTCTTTATCGACACAGGCTCCTTCTTCGTATCAATCAATTATTATGCTAGTTATTATGGTAAGTTGTCTATACAGTTTGTTCCGGTGGAAGATCAAAAAGGTGTTTTACGACAAATGTGATGTGCAGTATCTTTGTCGAGATAATACATTACATTAATTTATACTAATATACGGAACTTTAGATGTTTATTAGCACAATACTTTTATTTAGTTAATAATAAAGTATGTTCCAATAAATTACTAAGACGCTTATTTTGTACTCAGTAATTGCATCAATGTCAATCAAAACTTAGCACATACATACATCGTGATGAAGTGACGGATTCTGAAGTTGATTAATAATCTAGTTCATATTTACTTCTGTTTGTCATTCCTGCCTTGCTGTCTTTGATCCACATAGAAAACATTAAACATAACCAATAAAATAAGAAATTCTGATGAGCCAAATGCAGTGCCACTGCCAATATAAATTTTCTCTTGCCAACCTCAGATGCTTAACTTTAATCACGTTGTATAAATAGTAGAGGATGATTATGGAAAGCGTTTAGAGTAAGATTATTTAAAGGTTAGCCATTTCCACTCCATGAAAATGCTGGGAGATGATTTGAGATTAAAATGCAATCAATCTTGTTATCTTATTATCACGAATCTACTACAGCCATTTCTCTGTGTTGAAGGAGATTTTATAATGGTTGAAGCCAATCATCCGCTCGCAGAGATGAGTATGACCGTTAGAGCCTCAATATACCGAACGTGTTAACATTAATTTTGGTATAATACCTATGTCTATTTTACACTCATCCTGAAGCACCCTGTATACCGTTGCAGCTGCAATTTATTGGTAGGATTGTTGTTTTCGCCTTAAAATATATCGCGTTTCTTAAATATAAATCCGAGTAACTTAGTACCATATGAAATAAAAAGAAAAGTTTTTATACGATAGTTAACGTTTTACACTTGAACCTATTAGCGTTAAATACGGTTTTTTCGTATAATATTATTAGTCCTTCTACAAATCTAATAATTCGGATTCTTTCCCATACTTAATAGTAAGAGTTAAAACGTCAGTTGTACTTCCTATAAATACCACCGTTAGCAATGTTATGGTGACTATAGTCTATATCACTATCACTCAACAAATCCGGTTGACTCGTTTGCAAAGTCACATAACCGGTACTGCCTTCGACAGAGCCCTTCAATAGGGGTTCTTTAGGGCAAACATGCTCCAATTGGATCATGTCCCCATCCGTTATATGAATAGTTTGAGACCTGGCGATGTCTCCATTAGATAAATTCCTACTGGTGACTGAAGATTGCTTCCGAAATTCGCTGGGAAGGTGCATCTCTAAGTCGTCAGTGCCTTCCATCTCTATGGCCGAAATCGGGCCTTCTAAGCAAGGCGATATAAGCTGCGGGTTATTGGCTAGGAATTCCACGATTTCAGAGGCTTTGGGACGTTTCTTGCTGTCTTGATTCCAGCAGGATTTTAGGAAGACCTCTCTGTGGAAATTATAAAAAGATATGCTTCGAAAAATTCTGATATATAAGATTAAAAAAAAAAGACTTACAATTGTGGTTTCACCCCGTTGGGTATATCTAGAGTATGTCCCTTTTTAACATACTCCAGAACTTGATTGTTGCTCATTCCTTGGAAGGGAAAACTTCCGAAAGTTATGATTTCGTACATTAGAACACCGAAGCTCCAAATATCAGAGCCGGTGGAGAATTTGCCGAGCGAAAGACTTTCAGGGGCCATCCACCGGACTGGCAGCATTCCCTTCCTGTTGAATTTGTAATAGTCGTTCTCATACATTGCCCTCGTCATCCCAAAATCGGCTAATTTCACTACGCGCGAGGCGTTTACCAAGCAATTTCGCGAAGCCACGTCCCTGTGGATGTATTTCATTTCGGCCAGGTAACTTAAACCCCTGGCCACGTCTAACGCCATTAAAGTTAGCTTCCTGCTCGAAACCTCTGCATTTTCTTCACTTTTCATCCGCACTAAATGTCTACGATCCAATAGGAAGGTCTTCAAATCACCGTATAACATAAACTCCATTATAGTGTAAACCGGTTCGCTTCTAGTGCAGAGTCCGAGTAATTTGACGATATTCTTATGATCAAAGCGTTTCATGGCTTCGGCTTCGGCTAGGAAATCGATTTTTTCCTCAGCTGTTGATCCCATCTTCAATGTCTTAACAGCAACGGCCACCCAACCATTTTCAGGATCGATGAGAGCTTCCCCTCCATACACAGTTCCAAATGCTCCTTGGCCTAACCTCCTATTGATGACCACGTTCTCCCTGGGTATCTCCCACTTATCCAAATCGGTTAAGTTGGTCATATTCGGATCCAGACCCAATTGTTGCATGTACCTCTTCGTTTTCGACATCTTGTTCTCTATCTTTTTCTTGTAACACCAGGTCAATATCGTAATCACCACTAATAAAGTCGACAAAAGAAAGCCGTTTAAAATGAATGCTGCTGCTACGCAGCTGACGTTGATGAGATGCGCCAACCCTCCTACGAAGCAGGTTTCTGGAAGTTCGCCACCATCGTCAAGTATTTTGCCCGCTATCCAGGTGATGCTGTTTGGTATTAGGCGCAAAACTCCTCCGAGAATCTCAGAGGAATTGTCTGTTACGTTGGGCTCGAAGTAACCGACGATGTTCCTGCTGCCGTTGTACCATTGTATGAGATGTATGGTGGAAAAACGTGACGGGCCTCCTCTGAATTTGATTCTTCCAGACACTCCATTGAAGTCGGTTTCTTGGACGTACCGCACTAATTTACTATGGACGTAAAAATTGTCTGGATAGAAACAGAGTTAAATGAAATAAGAT
Source organism: Cetonia aurata (assembly GCA_949128085.1). NCBI lineage: Eukaryota > Metazoa > Arthropoda > Insecta > Coleoptera > Scarabaeidae > Cetonia > Cetonia aurata. The sequence continues at coordinate 4,916,541 of OX421884.1, read as the reverse complement.
GTCTAACTTACTCCGTTGTATTCCGACTGTGTAATTCGGTCATGGCTTCAGGATCGTTCTTGATCAACTTATCCAAAGCCAAAGCGTACGTCCAAACTGCGTCATACGCAAATCCAGCGTAATCAGAACTCATATCCTTTGTTTGATTGACGTAAGCTGTACGCCATTGGCTAACCGTCATATTCTCTTGCATGATTGCGTTGTCTGGAGCCCAAAAGGCGTGCGTGATCGAGAAGTATCCGTTAATTGCCTGCAGTAAGATAATCAAATTAAAACTGTATAAATAGAATTTTTAAATAATTTTCTTACGTTAATCATGACGCTGCTAGTACAGTTAATGGTCTCGTTATATTCTTGGTTATAGAAGTCCGTGTTGTACCAGGTGAGATTCAGCCACGTGGGCAGAAACCAGACGTAACCGTCTCTCATGGTCATCTTCAGTTTGTGTGCTTCGCACATGACAGATCTCGCTGCTTCCTCGTTGATGTCTGCTATGATGATTCTGGCTCGTTTCTTCTTCAGTGCTTCCAAATACTGGAAGATTGAAGCATTGTTAGAAGAAAATTTTCTTTATGATGATTTGGGTCATGTTAATGAGGGTTTAAAATATATTTTTAGTTTCAAGATATAGTTTGTCTTGATAATGTTTCTTATTACCTACATGATACTGTTATAAAATAATGTACAAGCAACGTTTTTGATGAAATTGTTTGGCAAATAATAACGAAACTAATTGAGTTTTTCGAGAATATCCTATTATAACATAACAGAATATCTGACGAGTGAAATCCAATACCACCCTAGGCTTTAAAATGGGTACAAAATAATGATCTTGTTACTTTAAGAAGTTTTTCCTTAAAAAGACAGCTGAAACATCGATTAAGTACATCCTCACTTTACTCAAAGGAACTTTATGTCTAATTTAAATGATAAGTTTATATCCTGCTGTTATTTTACTATTTATCATATCTCTAACTGTGCATTTCGAAATATTCAAATCACAATAGCATTGTGCGATTTGTGCGAATATCGGTAACTAAGCAACACAATCATGTTTATCATTTATTTTGACATTTAATATCCCTAAATAAAGAGTCTACCGCTTTGAAAGAGTAATTTAAAACCATCAATATCAAACAAACTTCTTCTTCGTTTTGGTATACATTTCAAGGCAGATAATAAAACGTGAAAACTGGACAGGTGCTAAACTAACAGGTTTCTATTTTAGTCTTTTGTTATACACGTAATTATGTCACACAATTATGCTTTGATTCGTTTACTTCAAAATGTAACATTGGACCGACTAGGTTTTAATGATGTGTTTTAATGTCACTAATTATTGTAAATCTCAATTTCTCAGATGTTTTCAACATATTTCTTAGGTGTTGTACATCTATACCAACATCGTCCAGAAAATTATATTTTTTTGTGAGATTATTTCAAAATATATTAACGAAATAAACATTTTAACAATTTACTGCTAAATATTCTGGGTTTAAACTTGCATATTTCTTCCAATTCTCTCACCAAATTCTGAATGAACCACCTGGTATATTATTTATTTTTTCTTATTGTGCACTTTGTGTTAGTTTTCAATTTCCGTGCATCTAAATAATATGTAATTCTTTGCTACTATTACAGATCATATTACATTTCATTTGTAATACGAATATCCGGTTTGGATAAGCGTTCGATGAGCGCTCGCGCTATATCGGCATTTTTTATATGTGAATTCACAAATACTAGTAATATCGAAAATGCTGATAAACATCTATGTTCATCAAATGGACGTCAGTATTGACGTCTTATGTATATTAGAGTGGTTTCTATTAAACATTCCAAAACTTCTTCTTTATGTTTTGATGTGGAGTGTTCCAGAAATAATAAAATCAAATTTGTGAAAAGTACAGATGTTTCCAAATATTTACAAGTCTATAGGCAGGTCCATCAAGCCTTCAGAGTTGATTTCTAAATCAATTTTCACCAAATCTTTACATTTATTAAGTTTCATCAGCTGCCTAGGAATTGGTATTTTTTTTTTAATTGGTAAACTAGTGAGATTAAAAAATCGCATTGTGTTGCTTGTCAGGCAATGTTCAAAACTCTTTTCAATAACATCAATGTCTATGGATATACGCTTGATAGAATGTTCTGATCCTACTGTGTTCAGAGCCTGAATCACTTTGTTTTAAAAAGGTCTACACAACATTTCAGAGATTCATCTAAAATTTCATGATTGTTTTTTGAACTCGAAAATAGCAAATTGTTATTAGTGATCTTTCCATTAAAAATTTAACTATGCCATTGCATTTAGAAGATCCTAAAATGGCTTTAACTAAAATTTCAATCTTTTTTTATAAAAAAAAAAAGGTATTAGAGAATCATTTCTTCAAGTTTATCATGCGTTAACTCATCGATCCCCTTATTACGATAATTACACCCTTAGACACTAGTAGATGGAGAGCTGCCTACAAACATTTCAAAGTGACTCAGTGTATATATGTATACCTAGTCATTATTTTCATTGAATTGTGTTGGCTTGGCAAACTTGCTTGATCTCTCCACTACATTACGCATACAAATGAGAATTGTGACTACACTAACAAGGGAACCTTTGTCAGTTTGTAGACTCCATGGAGTGTTACTCAAGGACGCTTTCCGTTGCTGCGGAACTTCAACTTTAGGGGGACCACCTTTGCGGTTTGGCCCAAATTTGTTTTTTTTTTGAATAACTTTTAAACGGTAAGAGATAGAAAAAAAGTTTCAATGGCGGACTTGTACCGTTTAGTCAGCCCTTTCGATTGGTATAGATATTTATATACAGGGTGTTCCAATAAACGCGGAATGACGTATGTTGTGCTTATTTTATCGAATTTCAGAAATCGGTTATAATAGCCTTTTTTGTGATCAAATAATCTATAGAAAGGTAATTTAAAAAGTCATACAGGGTGTCCACAAAAATATAAATTTTAGAATATTTCCTTATTCTAATGAGATACTCTGTGTACTGTTATGTGGCTGCATTGTATGTCGAAAATCAGTGTAAACTTATACCAGGCGTACCAATGTATGTAAGACTATATTATCCCCGACAGCAGGCAGATGAAAACAATAGGTCACATAGTATACTAATTGCTTGCTTCTAGTATTTTTGGAGATGTGAGTAGGGAATGTCTCGCTTGCAGATATATCCGTCGGTGCAATGTATATAAGAACCTAATTTTTATTTAAATTTAGTTCATATAGTTTTGCAGTGGCAGTAGCTAACATGGTTCATATCAATCCAGCAAATATTATTCATCTGCTAATACTTTCATATAATTATAGCGAAAACCAAATAACACAAAATAATCCCCGTGAAATAGAATTGCATGATGCGCTGAAAACTCTAATCGATACAAGTGTTCGCGAAACAACGTTCGCAGTAGAAACAATAGAAGCATTAGAATTTGAAGATACGGATCGTCCTCGAGTTATTGAAATAGCAGTTGAAGGCGAGCCTGCATCGTCCTACGATTTAGAAGATGCTGAAGAAGAATATGAGGAGACATGCGCTTTGGAAGATGATAATATTACTCCAGATTGCAAAAGGAGAACTGTTGTGTTTTGGACTGATTCGAAATCAAAGCGACGATCGTCGAGTTCTGTAAGAAGCAAATTTAGGAAAGTAACATCGGTTCAGCAGCTGTACAGATGGGAAAAATACATAGAAAGGGGTGGAAGGAATAAACATAAAAAACACGTATTATGTAAATTTTCATCAGCTATGGATAGTATACGATATAGACCTGCGGCAGTGGGCGCTACAAACAAACGCAACGTCATTGGGCTGGAAAATTTCAGAGCATCTAAAACCTGGATTTTGCAATTTAAAAGAAACAATAAAATTACCTCTAGAAAGATAACTAAATATGTAGGCCGAACTCATGGCCAGGAAAAAGAGAATCTGGGAGGCGATGACTACAAACTTTGTCAATTCTGTAAAACGGTGCATCGAAGCATGTGGAGCAGAAAATGTCTATAATGCAGACGAAAGTGGTATATTAATATCTATACCAATCGAAAGGGCTGACTAAACGGTACAAGTCCGCCATTGAAACTTTTTTTCTATCTCTTACCGTTTAAAAGTTATTCAGAAAAAAACAAATTTGGTCCAAATTGCAAGTGTGAATTGCACCCCGTAAAATTGAAGGTCCGTAGCAAACGGAAACCGTCATTGAGTAACACTTCATGGAGTCTACAAACTGACAAAGTTTCATCAAAATCTGCGATTTACAGTTCGCTTATGGCTGTTCTTGAACTATAAATTTTCTTACCGATGTCATGGAAAATCCTTTTCTTTCCCGTGGAAATTTAATATTAGCTATAAACGATATTCCCTTTTGCTCTAGCAGATTCTGCATGAACGATAGGTATTCCGTATATTTCTGACCATCTTCCGTCAATGCAGCCACACGCTTCCAACCCATTTGCTGCATCAACTCCAAATAGACGTACATGAACTCAGTATTCGAACCAATAGTTCGGAAGAAGTAAGGATACTTCTCGCGATCGGAAAAACTGGCACCTTCCGCACTGTACGAAACGACCATGGTTTTTAACAACTTAGAAACTGCGGCGATTGGCTCGACCGTTTCCGAGCAAGCAGGTCCAAGAACGCCCACCAGCTTCTCGAAGTAATTTGCGTCGACGATGTAATCGATGAAGGCCTTCATGACTTTCTCCGCCTTGCACTGGCCGTCAGTTACCAATAGTCTTAAAGTGTAATCGGTGAAAATGTACTTGTTAGCTGCTTTTACAGCTAATTTAGCAGCTCTGACTATCCCGTTGCCTTTATAGCTGTTGCTTTGTATGGGGAAAATCCCGCCGATAAAGATTTCAGGCGTATGGGCTACGCTCAGGACAGTCCACTCGTTGATTTTCGATTGGTATTTCTTCAGCCACTCGCAAGCAATTTCTTGGTAATTATTCCCGTTGAATTTCAAATACATCTCTAATAGGTCTTCGTATTCAGCGTCTGAGAATTTTATTTTAAGTAAAGATTCATAGACGGGATACGCCTGTTTCTCTAGCTTATTCCACGCGAATTTCTCGATTTTCATCATTTCGTATCGACAAGTTTCGTTATTGCCAGTGGGATCGCACTGTTTGAAATCCACGCTGAGGAAATCCTCTTCGGGATAGATTATTTCACTTGGGCTCCAGTTCAAAATCACAACACTCTTATCAATATTTCTGGTGGTATAAAATTCGTTAATAATCCTCACTGCTTCCTTTAGATTGTGCCCCAACCACAACACCTTCACCCTTAAATCATCTTTTTGTATGTGCTCGATCACGTGCTTGGTATCGTTGAAATTCGGCGCCAGCAACAACGCGCAATCTTCCCACATGCAAACTTCCGGTATGTAATAACCGTCCTCGCAAAAGTCAATGTCGTTGCAGAAATATCTGAAAGGGAAATGCGTTAATTCTACGGGTTATGTTTGACCAGAATAAATAATAAAAATAGGCCTACTCTGACGATAAAAATAGCAACAATAGTGATACTATCGCGTCTGATCACGGAATTTTTATCGCATCGATAATGGTTAGTGCGGCTTTTCATGGAACACGAAGGGCGAAAACAATGGAATTTGCGATTACAGTAGCTACAATACGAAAGAGAGGTGCTAATACAGTGTTATTATTACAAGCGATACGGAAACTATTTCTGTACATTAGAAGGACTATTAGCATGGTGATCAGTAAAATTTGATTTGAGTTGATACTATATCAGACATTATGAACTATTAGCGATTTTGTGCTATGTAAGAAATTATACGGACTATTGTGATACCGTATTTTGTAAATGATAAGAGTGTGCGATATGTAACTATATTATGTATATGAAATTTAACCTACAAAATTATGACATTCTTGAGGTATTTGTAACTCAGGTAAATAAAATAATTCAACCACTTGTGCCAACAGTATATTTTTTGTGTTCGTGAAATATTGGACACGATCAGCGGACTCAGCTTCTGAATATCAGCGACGATCAAGGTTTACTGGTGCTGCATAGTGTTAAAAATAGAAACTGCTGTTGTTTTGTTTTGTTCACAGTTTCTATAATTTGGAGTACCAGTTTTATTTAGGAAGCGGCCTTCAGATCTAGGAAGCACGAGAGCGTCACCTAGAGATTTCACAACTTCGAAGATGAAGAGTTGTGGAGGCCCCTTGTTAAATTTTGTTTATTTGTTTGCTGGCTATCAACAATAAGGCTTGGGGTTGTTTTCCCAATGCCACTCTCAGAATGGGGTTTTCGTGGTTTTCCTCATTCCTAGGCGAATGCTGAGAGTTAACAATATAAGTCGCTCCACGGGCGCAAATTTCATAATAACGTCTGATAGCCCAGCTATTTTAAAAGTACTTTTTTGGAAATTTAATAAATTTATTTTATTTGTTAAATAATTAGGTGGAATAATTAGTTAGAATAGGGAAATTTGAAATGTTATGGAAATAATTGAATACTTAGAACAGGTAACCCAGTGTAGTACCTGTTAGGTGGAGCACTGGGTTTTAGGATGATTTGTAATATTTAACTTTTCTTAAATAAAGTGTGCTGCATAGTGGATAAGTTGCGTTAAACGTCAAACAAGTGTCATGTAAATGTCACATGTTGAATAGTGCCAGTGCCACGCCTGTTTACCTTGTATTGTATCTTGTAGGCACGGTTTAGTACTTGCTGACTAACGCTTCGGCGCTACTATCGATTTTTTTACCAATAAGATTAAAGTATGATGACGCGTCGTCAACGACAACAAAAAAAAACATTGTTTGAAAATTTTATACACATCCGTCATTTTGAAATTTGTGCGTTTTCAATCGTTTGAAATTGCTTTTATCTCTTTGTGAGTGAAAAGGCTGTAATAATTGTGAATATCCGTATTTGCAATAATGGGTGGCTTAAGAAATTGCTGCCCGTAAGGATGTTTTGGTACAAAAAGTGTTCGAAGTAAATTCCCAATTTACGATGAAGCGGTGAGAATTGTTGATAATAATTACAAATAAAACAGGTGCGAAGAAAGACGGAGTTTGCACCAGAAGCTATCAGCTTATATAAAGTAGCAAGATCTTTCCAAAAACGAGAAGCGTGCCTGAAAAAAATTTGTAAAAGACTAGAAGACATGGTTCTCCGCATAGAGGATTTTATGAAGACCAAGCCGTAGGAAGCGTTAGAAAACATGAGCAAATCCGTATCAAATTTGATCCCTTGTCAATTACGGAATGTACACCATACAAAATGTGATAGGTGATTTACAAATTTCATCACATGATCTTAATTTAATTAAATTACAATGATTACTATTTATTATTATGATAATTATTCCTTATATATTTAGTTAAGTAGTATTAAGTAAGCGATTTATTTTAATTTGTGGTTATTTATGTATTGCAAATATTTGTACTCTATGGTTATGTATTTATGTGCGCACAATAAACGATTTCGTTCTAATTTTTATTTTATTTTCTATGCCCATTCATTTAAGTGCAAAAAAAATTTGAACAATAAATTTCTTAATTGTAAATAATATCAAATTTCCCGCGTATCGGAAATAGTTCTTGCTGACTAACGCTACGCGCCACCAGTCTTAAAAGGTTTGAAACTTTGCTCGTGCCGCGTGAAATTACATGGGAGGTACACATCTATTATACGTATATATATTTATTATCTATGGCCAGTGCCGTATCCCGGTGATTTCGAAGTCTTATAACTCGAATAGTCTTTTATAAAAAGTACAGTGTGATATGTAATGATTTTAAGATATTTAAGTTGACATTTATATGGCCTTCAAATCAATGAAACCACTTTATGTCTCCCTCGAAACCATAGAACTTCTGTTTGAAATTATTTTTTTATATTTTCCATATCTTTGGACATATTTGCCTGGAGCGATTGAAATGAAACAGCCTTTATATAAGAGGATGCTTGGTTCTTAGTTCTTACATCTTTTTTTCAATATGCAGCATGGATAACTTTTCGATGGACTGCAATAGATTACGGTCGCTTATTTGGAAGGGCCTTATCGAGTCTTTGTACTTGAAGATAGTCCAAGGAACGGAGCCGAAATTAAAATGGCCGGCGAGGTTTCGCGTCAAATTCTTCGGGATAAACCATCCGAACCTGCTCATGGGCCGTAGAACGCCGCATCCTTTCACGTCCTTCGTTTGTAGGGTGTGGACGATGTCTTTGTGTGGGGGTACCCACACTTCTAGATTAATCATGGACGTTGGTATGCTGCTGCAAATAGAAAGGAGAAAGAAAATCATGAGAATCTTAAGACTTTAAATATTAATTATTTGAGTACTATGCGTAAACGTTAACAGTTCTTTCTCTATTTGATCGAATTTCCCAAATACTTACTCCACATGAATCTCGCTAACGAGTCCGGATAATCTCGTGATCACCTCGTCCATATCAAAATTATCTTCCACGTCGACGATGTTGACATTGGGGTATCCCAGCACTTCTTGGACGAATATCTTGAAGATGTGCGACGTGATCTGATGTGTAGGTCGACTCGACGATTCTATGCCTAAACTTAAAGATCTGCCTTCGAAATGGATGTACCGTTTTGGAAACACCTCTGAAAATAATAAAAAAAAAAAAAGAAGGAATGCATGACTATACGCGATGTAGTTTCAAGACGGATAATCTCTTTACCTTTGCGTGCTGTTAAACATCTGCCCGTGCTGGCCATTATTGGGAAATGGACTAGTAAAGTAAAGCAGGCCGTCAGGAACAATTGCCATTCCCTATCGGTAGTAAAGAACAACATCTTGCTGTGTATTCTGGAAGTAAGAGGTCATAGATTAATTCTAAATACTGTTTGCGTGGTTGCGGCGCGAACATTACTGTTACGTTTGCGTAATGACTAAGTACATCTCTTAACCAAATAAATAAGTTCATGAAAAATAACTGAGGCGAGCGCATTTAGGATGAACTGTAGCTTTTACTACCGCCATTTAATAAAGGAATATTTTAATAAATGTAACCGGATTGTAAATTTCGATTTATTATATGTATTGTAGTAGTGCCAATGCATGGCAAACTAATATCTCTCTTATTATGCAACTTTTGTTAAGATATTTTTACGTTATGACCTTATTTTAAGATGTTTGATCACCCCGTAAAACACTCCGCATTTTGCTCTATCCAATCATTTACCAGTTCAATTTTGACAAGTGTATAGTCTATCTTATCAACGGAAGTTCATATTTTGCTCTCAAGTGTTTTGTTTGCAACCGATTAACTCAAAGAGAATATTCCAGATGATGTTATGTATCATAAACATTAGTTATTAGGTTAAAAATATTATACACGGTTAGGCAAATCTGCGGCAACACCTGACTTTTGGCTAAATTATGGGTTCTATTAAAAAATTACCTTAAGAAGAGTTTTTGTATTCTAGTCTTTGGTTTAGTCTTATAGACATTAGGATTTAACTGCCACCAAAGGAAAAAGTCTAATGGACTTAAATCACGCAGAAAATAACGATAAGCATTCAAATTTTTCCTAAGAAAGAACGATTCGATGATATGATCCTGCCCATACATTTAATTTTTGAGGATATTGCGTATGATTTTTTGCAATCCAATGAGGATTCTGATCACTCCAGTAGCGACAGTTACGTCCATTTAGGCAAAATGTTGCTTCGTCGAAGGATTAAATATTATTGACAAAGTTACCATGACGATCAATCTTATGCACCATTTCCTGACAAAACTGCATTCTTCTATTGGGATCATCTCCATTTAATTCTTGTACTAAATCTGCTTTGTACAGATAAAACTTATTTTTCGACAATATTCTCTTTATCGATATCTCGCTAATATTGTGATATAAAGACAGTTTTGTTAGTGACGTTTTTGGTTCTTTTTGAAGATTAATAAGAACATCCAATGAATTATCTTAATTTCTAGCAGTTTTAGTTCGATTCTGGCCGATTTTTAACACCTCCCGTTTCATCAAATTTTCACAACACCCTTGAAACTGTTGATTTTGAAATACTTTTATCAGGAAATGTGGTGTTAAAAATATTACATGCATTTTGTAGAGATTTCTGCCTGTCTCAAAAACTAACCGTCATTAACAAACTAATTCTTTCACATTCTGTTAGTTCGCCCATAATGAACAAACTTCTTTATCTCAAGTCATGTCAAAAGATACATTTAAAAAAGCTACCGATGACGTCATATCCCCAAACATGTGAAAGTTGTTGAAAATCAAAGTATGTCACAGACCAGAACAAAAATACTACAAAAAGTTTTCTTAAGGTTATTTTTTAATAGAACTCATAATTTAGTAAGAAATCAAGTGTTCTCACACGTTTGCCTAACCCTGTATATTAAAATGAGCTTTGCAAACCACCTATTTGGTTTAGAAGTCGATATTTTTGGAAAATAAATAATCCTTAGGCAAGCTTGATATTTTTATAAGTGCTGTGCACATACAATCAAACAATATTTTTTATGTCAGTTCCGGATATAACAAAACGTAAACAGCAATAAATAAATATTATTATTTATCAAAGCTATTTGCTTCTTTTCATTTTATATGAATAAGCAATTTGTATATGTATGGTGCTTTTTGACTATGTGTTTAATTCGGGAATTCAACAAGACGATGCTCCTTGTTACAAATCAGCGACCACGATGCGTTGGTTTGGTGACAGCAATGTTGTCTTGTTGGACTAGCCTGCCCAGTCCCCAGACCTGAAGCCCATTGATCATCTTTGGGGTATTCTAAAGTCATAGAGGGTCAGGGAACACAGCATTGCATAGAAACCAAGCCTTAAAAATGCCCTGCTTCAGGAATGGAGTACCATAGACGCGCAACAGTGTGCAAAACTTGTTCGCAGCATGCATCAAAGAATTGCTGGGGCCTACAAAATATTGATGAAACTATTCAAATTGACCAATAAACATATTTAAAAAGCAAAAACAGTTTATAATTTGTCCCTATACAGATTAAACAAAAAAATTATAGGGAGCCTAATACTTTTGGCCAAGGTTGTATATTTATGGTAAAAAAGAAATCAATTTACAATGCGACTTTAAAGTTCTTCAACGAAAACGGATGCGATAGTATGGTAGAACTTAAATTTTAATTCTTCATTCTTACTTCTTGGTGTTGTTTATTGATGAAAATAAATTTACTGTTTGGATATTTCTACTATTATAACCTGAAACCGCCGTCCACTATTAATAACTCATAAGAGACCAAATTGAAACAGTTGTAATAAATATCCTTAGATGGATTTGAATTTTATTAGCATTAACTTTTTTGGTTTATTTCTAGGCAATACATAAATATTTCTCGTATTACAACAAAGCGGTTGAATGGATTCTACATGGTCACGCTTTTATTACCAGACCATAAAAGTTTTTAATAAAATCCCCAATTTCCAGAACCGTTGATTTACGATCACTTCTCGACACAATACAGAGGCGTACAAGGTAATAAACCTCTGCGCTGTTCATTGTACTTGTAAATTAATTTTTTATTTCTTATTAGTCCCATCTGGCGCATCGCAATCATTTTACAATCCTTTGACGTGAGGTCAGTGTTATCGATCGATCTGATTGTCTAGGTGGGCGACATGGGAGCGTAGCTGGTCAAGGCCGTCGGTGTCGCAGATACATATTCGGGTATAAAAAATATATTTAGGTGACGGAGAATATCTGTGCGGTTCACCAGAGCGGAAAATTTCTTTTCGAATAGCGTGCCGAAATTTCGAGACAACCTATTGCGGTTTTCATTTGCGTCTGGGTTCGCTCAATTTGTACAAACCAACAAAAAATACGACAAAAAACAAATAGTTTACGGTTGAGTAAGACTAACCTTTTCAAGTATTTTTTTTTTGGCGTGTAAAATGTGTTATTTAACGTGATATTGGAAATTTAACCAGACTGTAAAAATATTAAGTGTGTTCTATAGTGTTATGATTGATTGCTTGTTTTACGTAGTTTTAATTAATGCAAATATGGAAAAAATTGACAAACAACGTATTCTATTCCGTTTTATTTTTAACATTAAACCAAAAAAGGATCGTTTTTACAATAAAAAAACGACATAGATAATCGATGAAGGGATATACAGGGCGATCCAGTATTTTTTCGGGATACTTTACTAGCGTACTCTAACAACAAAATTAATGACAAAAATTTATATAAACATTTATCATTAAACGTTTCCCAACATTTGATATTGACAATCGTAGTGTGCTGCCAACGGTAACTAATCTGTCAAAAATACACAATCTACTGTTGCGTTTACTAAAAAGTTTGTGTGATACTACTATGCCAAGAAAATTTAGTAATGAAGAATACGCAGATATCCATCATATTTATGGGTTCTGCAACGCCAATGCCGAAGCGTCGGTGCGTGAATACGGCCAACGTTTTCCCCAAAGGAGACGTCGGGATTCTGAAGTGTTCATTGATACTCATCGGCGTCTTCGTGAATTTGGTTTACGCGCTAATAATGAACAAAACCGAAATGAAAATCACGTACAAAGAGGACTTAATAACCGTATTCTCCGGGCGTTTAATGAAAACCCACTTTTATAATTATTTGTAAGTTAAATATCATTTGTTTTGCGTTTCACGCTGTTTATTAAACTATTTTCAATATTTATATTTATTTATATATTTATTATAAAAGCAACTTTAACATAATTTTCATTAAATTTTACTTTGAACGAAGTTCTTGTTTTTGTTGTTTGCTGAATCCTGGCTTCCTCGCTGTTGGCCACAGCTGGCGCCTTTTTAAAAAGAATAAGAATTAAGAACCCACGCCCTTGCTCACGGTTCACGAGCGGCCGGACCATCACTTAGATTTTTGCTGGATTATCTGGCAAGTTCTAGTGTTAGGAGAAAAAACAATCTTGCTCCTGAATATCCTCTATATTACCTAAATTACAAAGCAAACAAAATAAAAGCAAAACTATACTATATAAAGTCAAGTCAGCCAAAATCAAAATCAAAACAGAAGCATGAAAAGTACTTTTAAACAATAATTACAGAGCTATATAATCATTGTGTAAGCGTTTACGGAGCTGACGGGGACATGTCGATTGATGCTAAAAACGCAGTTCACATTAAATCTCGTTACATAAACATAACTTTGCAGTGTTGTAACTAAAGGATCTTTCAAATATTTCAAGGAGATGAGCTGGAGGAGTCAGAAGGCCCTTAACTCTAATATTCACATTATGAACATCCGTTCTAAACAAAACTTTTCTATAGAGATAAGAAAAAAAAAACCATAGAGTGAAATTCAGCCCTAAATGACGTGTGTTAAATACGATCATACTTTTTCAAGCCATAAATAAATCTCAGACAGGAGTTCTTCATACGCTGAATACTGGCTCGATCCATCTTATCTAAACAATGGTAATAAACACTCATAGAAAACCTAAATCTAGATAATACTAAAGAGTCACAAGGAATCTTCCCTAAATCAACATGTAAACAGTCCCTGCTTCCATATAATACCTTCAAAGAGCCATGTCGCCCTAAGTAGGCGAGAAACATGACCCTTAAAACGAAGTTTTTTTGTTCAACAATAGTCCAAGATTTAAAAAAAAAAATTTCTGGCAGTTTCACATATCTAATCTCTTATTTTAGTTTTGTCCGATTGATAGGGTTGAAATTGAATTCATCTTATGATAACTAAACGAAGAACCGCAAACTTTTATATGAATCTTAATATTTTCGCGCGACTTTTTTAAACGACGCGGTAACGTTTGCTTAAAATTAAATAATTTGTCACTATAAGAAAATAATACGTACCACTACTAATTGTAAGAAGTTCAAATCATGAATGAATTATCCTGAAACAAAACAAAAAATAAATTATCTAAAATAATACATCTTTGAACATTATTATTACAATTAATTTTGCCATTATAAATTTGTGCTTAATTATACACTCCGCCAAAAAAGTATCGCATAAACTAAAAAAGGGCATTTATGAACCAAGATATTTTTATACGTTCACAAAAAATTTGCCTCGTGTATGTGAACTATAAAAACACTAACAAAATAATGGAACTTAGCGTTTTTACTTTTTTTTTTTCCTAAAAGAACACATTTAGAAAAATGCATATGTGTAAGGTTTGTTCAGTTGTTTATTGAAAGTCTTCCTATACGGACAAATTTTAAAATGCGAAGTCAGAGTTCTGTACCAACGCTTTTAAAACTAAAATGAGCAATTTAACTTCAGAACAAGTGGCTGCTATAGTTGCTTTAATCGAAGATGGACGATCTCAAGCATACGTTGCTAATTTGATGAACATCAATCAGTCAAGTGTTTCTAGAGCCGTAGCCAGATATAGGGAAACAGGCATTTACAGTAGAAGACCTGTACCAGGTCGTCCAAGATGTTCTACTCGCCAAGATGACCGCTATTTACTACTACAAGCATTACGTCGAAGACATTTAACTGCGAGACAATTGCAGAACGACTTGGCTAGAGTCAGAAATACTCGTGTGAGTACTCAAACTATTCGGAATAGGTTACGACAGAGTGGATTAAGAGCTAGAGTAGCTGTAACAGCCCCTCGTCTCACTAGGAACCACCGAGTGGCTCGCTTAAGGTTTGCCTGAGAACATGTAAATTGGAACATTAATGACTGGGCCAATATACTCTTCACAGATGAGTCAAGATTTGGTCTTTACACCTCAGATAGGCGTATCTCAGTGTACAGACGAGACGGTGAGCGCTATTCGCAGTGTAATATCAGACCTAGACCTAATTTCGCTGGTGGCTCTATTATGGTTTGGGGAGGTATCTGTTTAACAGGTCGTACAGAGTTAGTACCAGTAGAGAGAGGTACACTGACTGCCCACAGGTATATAACGGACATTTTAGAAGAACATGTAGTACCATATGCGCCAATTATAGGAAACGAATTCATGTTAATGCACGATAATGCACGACCGCATGTTGCAATAATCGTCCAGGAATACCTTAACGATGTTGGTATTCCAGTTTTAGATTGGCCTGCGGTAAGTCCGGACATGAACCCTATCGAGCACGTGTGGGACCTCCTTCACAGACGGATACGAACCCAAAATGTTGCCCCAGCGGACCTGCATGGACTAGCAAATGCTCTCCGTGACGAGTGGGAGAATTTGGATCAGGCTTATATACGGAGGTTAATCGAATCTCTGCCAAACCGTATGCGAGCGGTCATAAGAGCCAGAGGTGGCAATACTCAGTATTAAAAGCTACTGTTATGACATTTTTCTTTCCAAAATTATAATTTCTTGTTTTAATAAAAATCTCAAGTATGAGTTCTTGTTTTTATTTGGCCTGTATTTTATTTAAACAATCATAGAAATTATATCTTAGAGCGCATTAAAGTATATTTACAACTTTATGCTACAAACAAAGATTATGCGATACTTTTATGATTCAAAACTAAATTATGCGATACTTTTTTGGCGGAGTGTATATAAGAAGTGAAAAATAGTAGTAGTAACGTAATTGTTGCTCTATTATGCGAACCTATGACTTTTATTGTAAAACTTTTATATAGTATCTACATATGCGCATAATTTAAAGAATTTGGGAACAAAACACATTTGGAGCTATGCTATAAGGTTTTTGTTTACTACAAAACATGATTTTCAGCATGTAGGTTCATTTTTTATTCATTATGGTTTTATTACGCATTATATTAACGCAAACATGCTACTTAATACATACTCGTTTTCTTTAACTCGTCCAGATTCAAGTAGAGAGTACAAAACTTATGGTAGCTAAGCACATAAGCATGCAATAGTCATCGTCAAATCAAAGTGAAACAACCTATTTATAAAAGGAACAACTTGTAATTACCATCAATTATCATTACAACCTGGATTATTATTAAATGTAATTATTCTTTGGCACCCAGCCATTTTTACAACATAAAATATATCGTATGTACGATAGATATTCGAAAACAATAACAGGTAGATAAAAGGATTAATTAAATGTCAGTTCCACAATAACGCCCTCAACAAAAACAGTTGAATATATTATTATTCTCGTCGTTTTTTCGCCTTTATTTTTTCAATCGAGTATTTATTTATTTTGGGAGATAAAAGTAACGCTTTTAATACGACAGTAAACAGATTTGTATCAGCGTGTTTGTCAGGGACTTTATCGTCCCCTGATAACGGATACAATCAAATGAAAATGACGCATTTATACGCTGAGGTGTTTGTTATGATAACTAAGGTCGATGAATTCTTGGAAACGTACATTTAGCGTAAATATAATACAGATATGTTATAGGTGCGCGTATATCTATAAAAATAATATAAATTTCCGGGAATTAAATACGATGTTTTCGACAATTTGAGTCGCATTAAAAAAAAAAAAAACTGGTGCAAAAATATTTCTTATCGGTATGAAAAAAAAATCGATTATTTCTTGGAACTAAATACCTGTCCCAGCGAATTGGATCATTAGATTTTCTGGTGCTTCTACTAGGAATTTGATTTCTCCACGCCTATTAAATATGTCTATTGGTCTTGTCGAACGACAATTTTTAATTTGAACCATCTCTAAAAACTTCTGTAGCTCTCTCGTCATTTGAAATTGCAATATTTTGGTATTTCATTTCTCTATTTCTTGGTTTTTAGGTCTTTAATAATAAAAGCATCTTATTTATCACACTTTTTACATTTATTTATAACTTGAAAAAGCTTTTAATAAAGCGAAACGTCGTTATAGTCATTCATGCTTTTATTATTAAAGACCTAAAAACCAAGAAATAGAGAAATGAAATATATACATGGTCAAGATTCAAAGATTTAAAAATATTTTGGTATTGTTGATATCTAGAGTAAGTCTATTGGTTGTCACATTGGTGTCCGAATTCATTCTCCTATATGGGAGTGAGAAATATATGATTTGTATGAGTTTAATACTTGGTAGCATGGCCTTTATTGCTAATTATTTAACTACATCTGTTAGGCAGTGAAAGATTAGCATGTGTATGCATAACTGAGGCAATAAGAACCTGTCCAACAGCAGCTATTGAAGTGGTATTAAATCTTACTCCTCTTCACATTTTGGTGGAGAGCATAGCCAAAAGGACCACACGCAGAATGATCGGGGAAGGAATGGCTAGGTATAGGCCTGAGCTTCCTGAAGGTAACCAAACCTGGGACATACCTCGATATGGCATCTCAAGGAAGTTCAGCTTTGTAAACGAATTTACCACAAAGCTCAGCACCAAGAACGAATGGGACAAAGACACCATCTCGAAACTCGATTGAAACGCCATCAAAACACGGATGGTTCCAAAACGTCAGAGGGAACTGGAATAGGGATATATGGGCCTAGAACCAAATATTTCGAAAGCTTGGGGATGTACCCAAGTATCTTCCAGGCGGAAATACACGCTATTGAAAGATGCGTTCAGTTCAATATTGTCAGAAACTACAAAAAGCAAGAGATTATGATAATATCTGATAGTCGAGCAGCTATCCGGGCGCTGAGATCAAACATAATCAGCTCCAAAGTGGTTTGGGAGTGTTTAGAAAAACTAAACGAGCTAGGCAAAAGGAACAAGGGGGGGTTCCGGGACACAGAAGAGTGAAAGGAAACGGAATAACAGATAGTCTCGCTAAGAAAGGGGCCAGAATACCTTTTGTAGGGGCAGAACCTTTTTGCGGGGAAAGTATAATACTGGAGAAACACAACATTGAAGTAGAGCAGAGAAAATCTAAATACTGGGAGAATCTCCAGGGAATGAGGCAAGCTGAAACTCTTCTGGGAACCTATAACCAGAGGAGATCAACAGAACGCGTCCACCTAAGTAAAAATAATATTCGTATATTGATGGGGATCCTTTGAGGCCATTGTAAACTGAACGGACATCTAAGCAGGCTTGGAATAACGGAGGAAGCCGAATGTAGATTTTGTGGGGAATGACATCTATCCATTTACTTTTAAACTGCGATGTACTGTGCAACTCAAGGGCCCTGCACCTGGGAGCATGTGAAATTGAAGAGGGAGAGTTACCTAACCTGAGGCCTTCTGACATTTTGCACTTTTTAAAAGGAATCAGACTGGACGGTCAGCTGTATTGTATTGTGCTTTATTATTCAGTAGATCCATAGGATATAGGCTTTGTCAGACATAAGAATACATACTAGAAAAAACATAAATAAAAATGAGAATACTTATATAAAATACAAAACACAATATAACCGACAAGAAAACACTCAATAATCACCAATCGGCTGAGTCAAAAACTCCGAGACAGTGTAGTAACACTTGTCAACTAAAAATCGTTTTAACGATATTTTAAACTTAACAATGTTTAACATGAATATACGTCGCAAAATCCTCTTCTGTAAAATAAAACATCGTGGGAATTGGGAAGACGAGCCCCAGAACATTAAACCATAATCTTGAGAATCTTGTTTTAGATTGGTTAATTTCTAAACCGTTATTGCAGCACCACGCCCTCATTGCTTCAGCATACCGATTGCCAACCTATACCAACTCTGCCTCCGTGCGACCTGAGATGACCGCAGTAGTAACATCAGCAAATTGAAATATTACATATATAAATTCACAAACAAGATAAATAGCAGAGGTCCAAGAACTGATCCCTGAGGGACACCTCTTGTAACATTTATAGCTGCATTGTAAATACAGCAAGAATAGATCTTTCAGATCTTTATTTATTGGACGAAGAACATAAGCCCTGCCATCACATCTTACAAAATTAAATTTGCTTTCGTCACTCTTCGCCATTCTCGCTTTAATATTTTTTTCGGCTCAACAAAAGTACTTTTCTTGTAGCACTACCGCGGAAATCAAATGAATGGCAATACAGCGATCAGTGTGCGGTGTTGTTTTTCTCGGTCGTCCTTTTGTTCGTGGCCCCTTTTTTGGTTTTAGAGCATTTGAAATCATATTTGGGGAACGATTTAATATGTTTGCTATTTCTCTGATCGTTTGTCCGACCTTTGTTTGTCAGTGCATAGTTTCAGTAACTTTCCTATCACCTCTGAACAAAACGTGCTGCGACGCATTTTATCGAGATTTAACAGGTAATAAAGGCAATATGTGTACATGTGATAACTACAAGGAGGACTTACTTGCAATATCTGATAGTAAATTTCAACTAAAACGCACTTTTCTATTGTTTTTACCAATGTACCTATTTTTTTGGCCACTTCCAGGTATATGAAGTTTTTGTTATCGGGGAATAACCGGCATTGTTTTCAGCGATATTTACATTACCTTTAGTATATACCTTCCAATGTGTTTGTGGACACTTACCAAGGGATGTCGCATGATATTAATGATAAGCAACAGAGTGATACGGCCAACACTAAAGTGATTTACCTTATATCTATTTTTATGTCCACCACTGTATATGTATCTATCGGTTTAAATCTGTTGTATCTGCAGTTGTATAGAAAGCAATTTTATGAATGGTCATTAATGTCGCAATCCACGTTCTCAGTACATACGTGTAAATGACCAAACCGCGAGACCAGTAAACCAATAAAAATTAGGCAAATGAACTTGGTAAAGCCGAAATACATATAAATAACATATCGCTGACTCAATTATACATGTGTGGAATATAAAAAATGTAAAAGAACGTTGTCCATACATAAAAAGCTCCGTGAACGTTGCCTCTCGCATTAAGTGCCACTATCTGTTCCCTAGCGTAAAAACGACATTCTTTTTTGTGACCGCGAGATCTCTTCAGCGTTCCGCTGGTTGTAAATTTAATATAATACTAAATTAAGTCACTGCCTCCATGAAAAATTTCCAGGATTTTAAATTTCCTAGTAAACGACGCATTAGAATTAAATGAATGTCATTTCTCTTAGTTATTTCGGCATGGTAAACAAGCAAAAAACGTTTTAAAAGGAGGAAAAAAAAACTGCCTCTATATTTAGACCATAGTTGCCGAGACAAAAAAAAATGATGAATGATGTCTGTGATCATATACGTCGTTTCGTGTAGGAAATAAATTTATAAATATAATGTATTTGCAATGCTGAGAACTACAGAACTGCTGATGTAATATGTTACAACACCCTAACGTGGCACAGATTAATTATACCGAGCAACAAATTGAATTTAAGTTTGACATAATGTGTGGGAATATATACACGTATATTTTTTGTCCGCAATTCTAAAAATAGTCCCTATATCGAAAGTTGTCTTGAAGCGGTTACATGTTCGCGAAAGTTATAAGAATATGTTCCCGAGAGATCAATTAAGTTTGCTTATAATTAGGGAGCGGCGGTTTTAATGACGCAAAAACGCTTAGGCAGCGGCCGAACTCGATTCTCGACGGCAACACGCGGCAATGTCATTAACACAGTCACTGGGCGACTGAAGCCGCATCAATAAAGTGTTGTGCTATCGCTACGCACTCTGATTGAAAATAGTGAAACATAATGTGTCAAGTGCGTAAAAGCAAGAGTTGACGCATATTTTCGTCGACAGATTGCGTTCTTCTCGATATGAAAACGTCTTTAAGATTATTTATTATATTATTACAGAATTTACATTCTGAAAACTCTCATGAATGAACGGTGTAATGCGTGCGCACATGTTAAATGTAACAATTGGGATATTATTGTTTCAACAATTTTCCTGTCTTAACATGTATACAAATAACAATTACCTTGGAAACATCATCAGCATAAACTTTATTTCAACCATTTTGTACTAATTTGCAATTTTCTCCGCCTTAACAATTTCATGAAATGTAGTAGAAACCAAATAATGTACGGATAGTTGGTTCGTGTTTAATATACCGACAATACGTTTACAACGCAGCGAACTTTTACATCCAGGGTTTCATCTGTAGTAAGACAAAGATAGTGTTCTGAAATGTTTGTTATTTTTCAATATATTGATGCGGGATAGCATTGGGAGTACAACTGCACCAAATTTGTCACTTTTTGATTGATGAAAGGCTCAAGTATTTGATTGCGATATTAGTCAGCAGTTATGGTTCTTGAGGAAAATTAGGATTGTTCTGTTTCTACTTATTTATTTATTTTGGTTCCTAGATACTTAAAACTTTCTACTTCTTCCATTTTATAGTTTCCAACTTCTATACCACTCCTGTTGATCCTTTTTCATTTCTGGATACTTTCATATACTTGGATTTGTTCAGTACCTCTTAGCTAAGTTTAATATCCTTCGGACCAGGACATCTATACAAAGGTGGTTAAAGTTTACGTAGCTTGTAATCCAGAATTTAAATCTTGGTTTAATTACATTTAGAAGTTGATAGTTCAAGTAAAATCTTCATAGCGAAGGTGGCTAAAATATATGTGGCACTTAATATTGGTATAATCAAAATTTTATGTAAAAAAAAAGGTTATCGCGTAGAGAAAATCCTTAAAACTAGTATTCTAAGTTTAAGTTTCAAATTCACATCTGATAATTTATTTGGCAAAAGAATCTAGTACAAAAAATGGCAAAAACTAAAAACCAAAAATGTTACACTATGATATTTCCTTACCATCAAATTCGCTGAAGAGAAAAAGAGGAAATGAGCATGAAATAAGGAAATGTCTTAAAATTTCAACAGCTAATAGTTAAATTTCAAATCTCTAGTCAAATTACCTGACACCAGACAACTACAGTCAAGTACAAAAATTTTATTTTATATAGGAAACATACAGACACGTCTAAAGTGACTGAATTCATTGTCATTATTTTCGCCGCTTTCAGCTTATATAACGCACAAATTAAAAATCAAGTCTTGCTTGTTATTAAACAGTATTTAAAAAAAAACCGTTTTTATTTATAATAATAGTAATTTATCCAGAAAGCCCGCGTTCCACCTTGGAACGCATTCTACTAGAAAGCCCGCGTTCCACATTGGAACGCATCCTACTAGAAAGCCCGCGTTCCACCTTGGAAAAAGTTGGTACGTCTTGGCCCACGCTCACTATAGAAGATATATACCCTTTAGGTAGCAGCCCGCTCTTTAATCGAGTAGAATAGATATTGGAATCTATAATGGCGTTGCAATCTATTATTATCTGTAAATTTTCTTTTATTTTTTAATATTTACAATATTTCTTAATTTTTCGTTTTTTTTTTAATTTTTTGTTTTTTCAAATGCCTCTTACGTTAAACTTGATGCTACGCATCTCGTTGAAAAAAAATTGTAATTTTTTTAATTATTGATTTTTTCTTAATTTTTGTTTTTTTTATTTTTTATTTATCAAACGCGTCACTTTAAAAAAGGTTCGACGCTGGGCGTCTCGCTGTCATTGAAACGCGCCTCTTTAAAAAATTTTGTAATGTCTTAATATTTACAATTTTTTTTAATGTTTCGTTTTTTTTTTAATTTTTTGTTTTTTCAATTGCCCCTTACGTTAAACTTGATGCTAGGCATCTCGTTGAAAATATTTGTAATTTCTTAAATTTTGAATTTTTCTTGTTTTTTCGTTTTTTTTTTCGAACGCTTTTCATTTTAAAAAAGACTCGACGGTGCGCGTCTCGCTGTCGTTAAACTCGGCGTCTCGTTGAAGAAAATTATGACTTCTTAATTTAACAATAATTAAGTTGTACGTCTTCCCAAAACATAATGCCCTCTTAATTTAACGCAAAAAACAATTTTTTGAGTCTTTGTTGTTTATTTTAATTTATTAATTTTTTTTTTTTGTTTATTACATTAAAGTATTATTTTATTGAAATTTTCGTTTTCATGTATTAGTTATTGTAATTATTGTTTGGAAGCTAACTTCTAAATTGAATTTTTGCGTACTAAGGATTTGTTTCAAATTATATAGAAACACTTCCAGAATAATTTTTTCTTCATTGTTCGAATACACCACTCTATAAAACTTCTCAGCAGGTAAAAAAATGACTTGCAACTATCAACATTTGAATGCTTTGGAATTTTCCTGTCCACATTTATCATGCTCGATGTTTTTTTTTTATCTGAGATATTCCTTGTACATACATAGCAACAAATGTAATTTTCATAATGAGAGAAAATAAAAACTCAAAGTATGCATTGTTATATACATCTACGTACAATAATAGCACAGACATACGTGCATTTCCATTTAACCTTTAAAAGGTTAACGAGGCTTTAAAAGAAAGGATAAATATCCGTTGGCAGTAAATGCAAGTTCGTTTGTCACAAAGAATATTTATCCATTTAATACTATTATAACTTTATTTATGATTCTGTTATTGTTGGACTTAAAGACTGGCACATTTCAGATGTTTATCTGAGGTCAGTTCTTTGTGTTCAGATTATTTTTTTATTACGTCTCCTGACCTTGACAATTAAGAATATCAATGCAACTAGGTGCGTCAAACGGTTGCCAACTGTATGAATTTGGAAGGGCATACGCAATAGAAAAATTTTGGCATCGAATCATTTTTTTTTAATTCATTTCTTTGTATTGCTGCAACTAAGCGACTTTCACTCTATTTAATTGCTCGTTAATTGTTATCAATATATGAGATATACATATTGCCACAAATTATAATTTCAAATTATGTGTCGACTTTCTCGTGCAACAATGATATATACGTGGATTTTATTTGCGTCCATGTGCATAGTGTTCCGTCGCACGTTTACATACATATGTATGTAACAACCTTACATAGGAGCAGTTGCAAATCCTTGAACTTTATAACGCTGCGGAATACATTTTTACGCGCGCCTCATTTTCAACATACATAAATTATTAATGTTTTTTTAGAAGTTTATTGAACCGATATGTCGCCTCGTAAAATTAATTTCTATAGACCGTGATAAAAGTCATATGGTTCTCGTAGTTTACGGATAAATTGTAGACTCGGTTGTTAGTTGAACTTTGTTGGTGACTTATTTCGTTCTTTTAAGCATTTGTTAGTTTATTTTGTAGGACTTTATGATTTGGGGGGCTTCGTTAGTACTCTAAACTATTTATGCTATCATTAATACTTCTTTATATAAGATATATATATATTTTTAAAAGAAGGGATACTATAAAATGGTAATAGGTATATATGTATTTGTGTAAAAGTCTAGTATCAATCTTTATATACCTTCTGAACAGAAAACAAGTTGTAACGCTTAGGGAAAACGTATCCGAGCAACTGCCTATAAACTCAGGGGTGCCACAAGGTTCAATACTTGAGCCAGTGCTTTTCCTTCTGTTTGTGAACGATCTACCTACAATATCAATTTTTCTACTTGATTTGCATAATTGTGAAAAGTTTTACAACTCTACCCCAATAAACCTTTCACCTGGAAAATTCGATGCTAGCCGAACACGCGCTCGTCCAAATGGTGAGTAGTTTTGGTAATCACAGCGCTTTAGAAGAGGACATTACTTAATCGGGAGTTGTACCTAATGCGTTCGGGTCTCTGATCGCATCCGTCGTAGGACGTCTATTATCATAAAACTCCAAATCTGTTTAACATAAGCGCCTTTGACACCCTGGATCACAAAATTATCAAGCCTGGGGGTACGCGGGACTGCACTGGATTTGTTTAGATCATTAACGTAGTGGTAAAGCTCTGTGTTAGTATGCGGAAGGACCATGGTTCGAATCTCGACGGAGTCAATGCTATCTCTTTCATTTTTTCATTTATTTTTTTTTTGTTTAGTTTTAATCGTTGCAAATTAATTATTATAATGGTAATAAAGGTGCAAAGATACGTTCAATTTACACAGACTGCCGGTAAAATAGGTGTGTTCGAAAATAAATATCGGTAATTAAACATAATTATATAATAAATGTATTTCCCTTACTTGCATTAACTAACAGTACCAGATTATACAAATATGTCGTTTAAATTATTGTTTAGCTAACAATAAGAACCTGTTATGTAAGGGTTCAGGATATTTGTTTTAATTTTTTATTTGTAAGAGTAATTTTTAGTGTCTTTTTTTTACCATTACATTACCTTAGTTAGAATTCATTAATAATTTAATTTGCTTTCCAAGTGTACAAGTAAATGTGTCTGGCCCATTACATTTTGGGATTGAATCAAATTAATAATGAATTACAAACAAATCTACATTGTTTTAATTACAATTCTGTAGTCTTGTGGCTTTTGTACACAGCGTCATCTTGGACAAATCCTCGTAAAGGTACGGTCTATCTCCAGCGATTAATCGAAGCGAAGAATCGTTAAGGGTAAACGCGGCGATTAGTCGTTCAAGCATGGTATCTATTCCAACGATTAGTTGAAACGATTCATTGAAGTGTAAGTCATTATTAATAATAAATGTGTTATGTGATGTAGTGTAGTTGTGATTTGAAAATAATGATAAACAATATGGTATTAGCTGCAATAGCATTAATAGAAGAGGAAAAGGGAGAAGACCAAGCTTTATCTTTTACCATCTGTAAACCACGATGCCAAACGAACAAAAATTTTCTCAATAGGACAAGCAAGGGATGTTTCAATACACTAATTCAAAGGCATTTAATGGATGATGACACTAAATTTAAAGAATGTTTCAGGCTTACCAAGAGCCAGTTTTTCAATATACTGTCATATATATCCAAGGATATAACAACAATGCCCACTACGTCATAACCATTTAAGTAAAATCATCAGAGAAGTTTTAAAAGCACTGGGTGACAAGTTGCTCCCGATTTATTTATCAAACCCTACAAAAGCAGATTTGAAGCAAATAGCTGACGACTTTTACGCTAGATGAAATCTGCCAAATAGTTGTGGGGCATTTGACGGAAGACATATTCGCACAGTTTGTCCGAAAAGAAGTGGAAGCCTATACTTTAACTAGAAATCCTATGTTTGTACTCCCTCATTGGCAATAATTGATGCTCGGTCAAATTCACATAGATTGATGTTGGTGCTTATGGCAAAGACTGTTCGTATATCTTATACACCTATTGCAACGTACCCAACACTCGTAGATGGCATAGTTATGGTTTCGTGTTGTTTGCACGTACAGCTAATCAAGAAGAAGATGATATTGATATTGAAATGCAGCGAAAATATGAAACCTGAACGTCACGCAGGTGAAAATACCTCGACAGCCGCATTTCAAAACAGACTATTTCAATAGTAGATTTGGAACTACTGGTTGGCAAATGAGGCACATTACTAGAACTGATATTCAGTAACCTTTATTAATAAAAGTAATAGAAACAAATTGATAAAAGCGTATTATATTTACAAGATATTTGTGCTGCTGAATAAAATAGTTTTCATAGGTTCTATGCTGCTGAACGGAACTTGGTGCCAAGTAACACTTTTTTCGTTGGCCTGACTTGAACTGATTCCACTATGTTCTCTCCACACTGACGATCTTGAGATTCTGCCATTTCGTCCACTGTTCCAGTGTCTTGAGATGCTTCCTTTTTGGCGTTTCCTCTCTATTTTCGAACATGTCTTCATCAGCTACTTCGTCTGCTGCTTGCGATGAATTATCTTCCTTTTGCTTACCACCTGTGAAATTTCCTCCCAGGTATTATGTCGTACATTTTGATCCTTATATAGATTATGTTTAGAGTTGTAGAATGCAGGATGTTGAACGGCTTCGTTAATCAACGTTTCATCTCATTGTTCTTCTTTTGTAAACCGTAATCTGTGACCTTTATTATATTTCGCCATATTTTAATAATAGATAATATCTAAAAATCCAACAGACAAAACACACAACTTGACACTACATACAACTTCTAGTATTGCGATTAGCAACACGCGCGCGTTTAAGTTGCCTCCGAAGCAAGTCGATTGTGAGACGTCTTCTTCCTACGACATGTAGCGACTTGTCACAGAAAATAGACCACTCACTTTTAGCTATGTCTAGCGGTGTCGATTAATCGTTGCAGATAGACCGTACCTTTACTCTTCCGATTAGAAAGCTGTTATAATATCAACCGTGTCTTAAACCTTATGATGTTTACTTTACAATTAGTAAATCGGATCAAGAAAAAGAAAACAATTTCGTTTTCCAAACCTATTTAAACGCGGTAAAGTACCTAAAGAAGCATAAAAACAGATCTGTAATTGCGGAAAGTTTATCCTGGTCTGCCCTAATGACATTTAAAACGCAATTTTTCACTCGACAACAGACGCCATGTCGTAACACTAATGGTGTAAGTTAAGTTATATTGTCAGACACTATGGGCGGTTGCATTTGCTGAATCACTTACGTCTGTTACAGGATATTTAATTATTTTGTTTACCGTTTTAACCTCGTCTGCGTGTCAAGACTTATTAGACGAAATAAAAACAAAAAATAAGAGTGCTATTTGTCCAATCATTAGAGGTTACCATTAGATGTCCACCAGTGACGCATATTACATATCATGCATGCGCTATTCTAACTAGAAAAACAAATTATCTAAGCGCTATGATAAAAGTAATTGTACTATTGTAAAATAATAATAATATAGTTTTGTATAATGGCGCTGTAGGTTCTGTGTCACGTAATAGAGAAACAAGTGAGGCGAGCAAAAATTATAACGACATAATTACGCAGCATTTTCGCCGATTTAATCCAATTAATGTTAATCTGTGTTTAATTAACGAAGAAAAGCATTTCCTTCCTCGAAATACCAATAATTAATTTGACTGTAAATAACTTATATAAGCACCACAGACACAGGACCAACTAAAAATCTATCTATACAACATAGATTAAACGCATCATGTTTGGTTCATTTCTACGAACATGACAGGCAAATTCATTCGCAAATACATTATTATTAAAATTCCCCGTAATATGCGATATGTGTGCAAGCAAACAGAATACCCATGATGAAATGTTTGTAATGGTAAACAAGTGGAAAATAATCAATTACTTTAGATGACATAAATACCTACACGAATATACACCATGTGTGCAGAATCGTATATCGTCTGTCTGTTCCATGGTTATACTGACGTTCATCGATCACTTAATTTTGTTAAAAAACGCATTCGAATTTTGCATTGCAACGGTTTATTAATTGTTAAACTTTGTTATTTGTTATTATTATTATTTTAGTATTGTTAGGCAATATACAGGGTTATTAAGGTATAGTACGAAATAAAAAAAAAGGGGTGATAGATATACATGAGTAATGTCGAAATACAAAAAAAATTATGATTCGTTCTTGGGCAAGATACATATTTCACAGAGTATCGAAAGTAAAAATTGCTTACGAGCGAATCGTATATTTATCATTGATCCCACCCTGTTCTAAAGTATTAAACTTGAAAAAGAGTAATCCTTACCAAATATTTTTCTGTGTCTTCCTCTATACTAACCCATGTTAGATTTACATGATTCTCTATCTGTAAGAAAAATAAAATTATTTAAAATGGGTGTAAAAATTAAAGTCAGGTCCACACATTCATGTTATGCCTTAAACATAGTAAAGTCCAAACCGTGACAAAGGATTCCTTTAATGCGTTAAAAGAAACCGTTTTCTGATTCTTGGAAATACTTCTAACACGTCCATAAATAAGGTGTTACACCATAACACCTTATTTCTAGACGTTTTATGAATGTAAAATGGCCCTTCTTTGTAATTGATGTTGTATTTCGTGTTGGGTATACAATAAAGTTTGTATACCCTTTTTAGCTTAAAAAGTTGCGTCTCTTATTAACAAAACTTTCAGAATATCATATAATTATATCATACATTAAATATCTATACTTAATCTATCTTCTAATAAATATTAACTTGTGTGTCAACGATCTAAGATCTAACATAAATGTATAAATTAGGCAATATGACGTGAACGTCGTGCAATATGACGTGCACATATTATTAGATGAAACTCAAATTGATTTAAAAGCAAACTGTTATTTTAATCCTTACTGCAGACAGAATAAGCACAAATCAAATTGTGTAGATAGTATACTTAAAATTACTTTATGAGGAAGTGATTATCACGTGTATAATTTATTTTCAATTAATCGAAACTTTGTTCTAAACTTTTTAATTTATACATATGCAAAGGTGTCCACTAATCGGAGGTTTCACTGTATCTATTTATTTACGCGATTTTTAATTTTCAATTATGGGAACGCGCAACTAATTCAGTTGTTATCTCTCTCGGACACCAATAGAGACGGGGAAATTTGTTTACATCATTGTTTTTTTGGTGATATCGTAACCGCTAGGCGTTGTTTGATTACTGAGTCACGCCCCGTTCTCTGCAAAAACAGAGACGGAATCATGTATGTAAGGCACGCTTATTAATAATGCGATAACCGTGGATGGTGTCTGCTGGTGCTCTTATCTCTGGCGAGACAAAAAAATAGCTAGTACCTTCCATAAATAAATAAGCCGATTCGAACCGAAAAAATGAATATCATTATTTTGGCAGTCTGAGGGTTTTAAAAAAGCTTACACTATTTAATCTTGATAATGTGATAACGTATTTATGTACTGTCAAGGAAACTTCAATGTATTTTCAAGTATTCTGGGGAAAATTAGTATTTGGTAGGCACTATTTTTTCGTATCAGCAATATAACACAGTCTTTACAAAAAAAAAGATACGTTATATTAAGGTCACATACACAAGATGTGTACGTTATTTAGACGATGATTGTACACTCGAAATGAACTTGGATTTTTTTTATTTATATAAATATCTCATATATTATAAATGTAGCAGATGTGTCTCACTGTCAGTTTTGTGTGTCATGTAATACTCGAAGGTCTAAGATCAGAACTTCTCAGCTGGTGTGGGGAACCTGGGGTCCCTTTCGTCTCTGATAGAGCGGCACGATCAAGCCGCGGGATGTGTTCGAAAAAGTTTTAGTAATTAAATTACTCTAATCGGGAGGGTTGGATGATCGTCTTAGTATCGAAAAATAAATTAATTGAATAATTTCATCTCGTCGGATATGTAATACTACATACTACATGTACATATTACATATGTATATGGTCAAACAGCAATATGCATAA
Source organism: Cetonia aurata (assembly GCA_949128085.1). Lineage (NCBI taxonomy): Eukaryota > Metazoa > Arthropoda > Insecta > Coleoptera > Scarabaeidae > Cetonia > Cetonia aurata. Next base: position 4,886,596 of record OX421884.1, on the reverse strand, counting down.
CAAGTTGCTGGATGAGCGACCTATCCAGTAAACTTCTGCCCTGACAACTGACAGCTGTCAGTTGAAATAGAACTAACAATTTGCACCCTTCTGCCAAACTCATTCCACAACAGCTGAATGGGGCAGAGATCAGGACTCTGCGGTGACCATGCAATTTGTTGTTGTTCCTAATTACTAAACTATCGAAAAACGACTGTTGGTTCACTTCAGATGTCATTAGATAATGTTATTGTTGATACTGCTACGGATATAATTGAGTGGAATAAACTGAAATTCAATTAAAAAAGTGCTATGTACCTTTTTTGGGAAATTAATACTTTCCACATGAATGCATATGTTACGTATTGTGACGACTAATCTCGACCGCAGACCATAACTTTCAAGCCGAGAAGCCCTTTAGTTTGTCAATTTCATCTGTATTTTACTTACGCAAGCAATATCAGATATACCAATTGTCCGCCTGCGTCCGCATTATAGCGATCCTGTAGTGTAAGCGAGATACACAGAGGTATCCGTGCATTAGAACGGTAAAGAAGTATACGGAATATTCGACTGGATTACATTAGCTTATTGCTATGATGCACTCGTATTTGCCAAGAAATCCACATTTCTACGCTGTCGCCGCACAGGCGCATGAGCCGTCGCACACGTGCGTGTCAGATGCATTTTATATTTCGTCGGGAGAACTACTCGCTCGTACTATTTAATAAAACGCGTTGTTGGTAGGTAGATAACGGTTATTTTAAAAATGGAGTACTATACGCCGAAGCAAAAACTCTTCATGATTAAACACTTTTACGGTGGTAATTCCGCGGAAGTAACTCGGGATTTATTTGCAGCTAATTTCCCCGAAAGTCAAATTCCCAATGCAAGCACCATTCGTAGGACCGTTAATCGATTTGAAACTACGTTTTCTTTAGTAAATAATAAAAATAAAGTTGTTCCGGATAAGAATGTAAGCGATATAGAAATTCGAGTATGTGCGTTAGTTGAAGTAAATCCCACTATGTCATCTCGACAAATTGCTCGCGAATTAGGTATCTCTAAAACAACGGTTCATAAGATTTTACGTACTAATAAATATCGTTCATACAAATTTACAAGTTCACAAGTACTTCTTCCCGATGATTATTATCGCCGAATGGAATTTTGCGAAAGAATGATAAATAAATATCACGATAACCAATTTTTTTTAACAACGTATTGTTCACAGATGAAAAAACATTTTACCTACACGGGCATCATAACCGCCCAGTTTGTCGTTACTGGTCGCGTAAAAAGCTACATTTAAATATACCAACGCGAACGCAGTATCCACAGAAGCTAAATGTATGCGCAGGTATCATTGGAAATCATATAATTGGGCCTTTTTTCATTGACGGTAATTTAAACGGAAATAGATACCTACAGTTACTTGAAAATAATATTATTCCGGCAATACGGGAGCGATTTAATATAAATGAAGTTTGGTTTCAGCAAGATGGTTGCCCAGCACACAATACACGCATTGTAACAAACTTTATAAACGCGGTTTTTTAAAACAGATGGATCGGTAACTCGGGCCCTATTAAATGGCCAGCGCGGTCCCCTGATCTAGCTCCATCCAATCGATTTCTTTTTATGGCCCTTTTTACATAATACAATATACGGATACGGTGATCAACGGCCATTAAACCTGGAGGAACTGCGCGCGAGAATTATTGAAATCAGTAATACTGTCACAGCAGATATGTTAACAAATGTTCGTCGGAATTTTTATGATCGGTTGGGTTACTGTTCTTATCAAGAGGGAGGTTTATTTGAACACTTAATAAATTAATTTACTTCAAATTTTATTATTGTTTAAGAATAATATTCTCTTTTAGCTAATTGCAGGTTTATTGCAATGTTGAATACAATTAAATATTATATTTTCCATTATTTTATTATAGTTGCGTTTGTAGATTTTATACTTGTTGAACAATATTATTTTAGTTTTATTTTAAAGTTTAGGAGTTTTTGATTTTTTATGTTGTTTATGAGGCTGTGATGAATTACTTCACTGACATGTTATCAGTGATTATCTTGATGCTTCAAACAACTAAAAATATTTACTTATATCGGGAACACACTACCTCTAACAGTGCTTTTTATTTTTCAGGAATAGTATTTTCTACCACATGTAATGTTATTAATCACTTATGCTATAACATAAAACTCTAAAAGACTTTCATTTGCCTATATGCCCCAATACATTTATACGTGTAACTTATAATACGTCCGCTATCGTTTGTAAATGCCATCCGCGTGCCGCTAAGTAGGCGTGGCAATTCAAGGTGGCACGCCCATTTACAGTCGACCAGTAGTTACTAATACATGCATCGTGCTATGAACGGTTGCCACACTGTAGTTTAAATCAAACGTCTATAATATCGCTTCAGCTGAAAGTTGCTAGTTAGACACCCGTACTATTTGCATAAATATGTAAATCTATACAAACATTGTACCGGATTTGAGAACACACATACAGCATGTTTTAAATACATGTAATACATATATCAGCTATACAATAATGACGCGTTTAGGCTAGCAATGCCTATCATCCATTATCGCTTGTATGCTACTTTTACCAATATTTGTAACGTAAATAAATCAATAGCTTCACACTATCGCCTTTCTAGGAAATTACGTATGTACATATATACTTAAACATAACTTGTATCCAATAAGTGTTACACAAGCATTTAGGATTGTGAAAAATTTAAATATTTAAGTAGAAAAAATTAGTTTGTGCAATTTCCTGGAGAACATTCTTTATATTGTTTTTATTCACATTTTTAGCATATAACTTTTTCATATGTGTACTTAATTTTTTCCTTCAGAACAGTGCAATGTCCTCTAAATTAGCGCTATACTATCTACGTGACTATTAAAACGATATGGTTGTTTTTCCGACATCGTAACCTCAAGATGTCAACGAATTAACCTTTAGTATATAGTTGCTGCTTTAATTATGACAGGGTTACACGGCTACACCCACATTAAGCATTGTATTGCTGCGCATTGTCGCAGACAAAATAAAAACAGCAAATACAGCCATAAAAATTAAATCCTTTTGCCCAACATACATATACAAACACTTCTAAACCATTAATGCGTTGTCAAATATATTACGTTATACATATGTTATAATATCAAATAGCCTTGCGAAAGAATTTCTCGTTGTGAAATGCTAAACGAAAATGATCGAAATCGTAGTTTACGAAATAAGTGGGAAGTTGGATTCGGACGGAACAAAACAACTTTCGCTCTTAAACACTTCGATATCGTGTGTTTGTCGCGTAATTGTTTCGTTACCCCGAATCGTACTAAATTCGTTGAGTTATGATCGATATATCCCAACGGGCAAAACAAACCATAACGAATATTTGACGTGTGTGTCCTGCGTATACACGACAACATCATTATGTCGACCGCTTTGACGTAAATTGCGGCCCGCTAAATCCTCTAGTATTTGCACGAAACAGCGGGACCGGTCTATAATTTCGAAATTCGAATTGAGCGAGGCAGAAATTCATAGACGGCTGTTTTACGCACGCAACACCTTTTATACATACGTCATTCACTCGCTGATTTGCAAATACTACGGGCATAAAACAAAATAATTCGCTTATGACTTTAGTACAAATTCTAATGTAATGCTCTTATCCAAACTCAGCATATTTCTAGGCTGTATTTTTTTAAATAATATTTAAAGAAACAAGTACAACTCCTCCCACAATAAGGTTAACAATTTGAATCGCCATTTTGGTTATATATTTTTAGGTTGAATATATATATGTATGGTCGAACTTATCCAATTTGTGGATCAATTTATGAATTAATTGAATTTAAAGATAGAGAACGTGGCAAAGTACGAGCATTACAAGTCACTGTGGCACACGTTTTTTCTTTTTTCTAAATTTGCACTATATTACGTATATATATTACGTTCCGGCAAGAGTCCCGCTAGTGCGTTAATATCTCATTACACCACAGTGTGCGGTAATGTAGATTATGATATGTTGCTCTCCATCTGTTTAACAGGTCGTACAGAGTTAGTACCAGTAGACAGAGGTACACTGATTGCCCACAGGTATATAACGGACATTTTAGAAGAACATGTAGTACCATATGCGCCAATTATAGGAAACGAATTCATGTTAATGCACGACCGCATGTTGCAATAATCGTCCAGGAATACTTTAACGATGTTGGTATTCCAGTTTTAGATTGGCCTGCGGTAAGTCCGGACATGAACCCTATCGAGCACGTGTGGGACCTCCTTCACAGACGGATACGAACCCAAAATGTTGCCCCAGCGGACCTGCATGGACTAGCAAATGCTCTCCGTGACGAGTGGGAGAATTTGGATCAGGCTTATATAGAAATTATATCTTAGAGCGCATTAAAGTATATTTACAACTTTATGCTACAAACAAAGATTATGCGATACTTTTATGATTCAAAACTAAATTATGCGATACTTTTTTGGCGGAGTGTAGATAGTAGTAAATTATGATTTAGCGTGTCGAACGCCTTGCTGAAATCCAAAAGCACCAGGACCGCAAGTTGGCCCTCATCGCGTGCTTGAATGATGTCATCCGTTACCTTCAGCAGTGCAGTAGTACAGCTGTACCCTCTACGAAAACCTGACTATCACACTGACAAAAGTCAATGCTAGGTTGTTCCACTATCACCAAACAACAATGCACAATCTCCTGATGATGCTAACTTGGTTAGCGAAACGCGCGTCGAGAGATTGTGCATTGTTGTTTGGTGATAGTGGAAAAACCTAGCATTGACTTTTGTCAGTGTGATAGTTATTGTTACACCAAAGGTTCCAAAACCCAATTACTGGATTACGAAAACCTGATTGATTTTGCGGAAGAATGTTGTACGTATTCAGATGTTCTGTAATCTGGATATTCATGATTTTTTCTAATACTTTGCTGAAGACACGCAAAATGCTAACAGGGCGAAGGTCACCGTACGTACTTGGAGCTGAACATTTGGGAATAGGTAAAACAAGTGCTTTCTTCCACGCATCTGGAAAATATCCATCAATCAGGCAGCTATTGTAAATATGGGTAATTCTAATTAAAAAATTGCGGTGACAGAATAGTTTAGCACTATAGCGACTAAAGATTAGCTCTTGGTGAGCTTTCAAAATAACCACTATAAACGCGGGCGCGCCTTGTTTTTGCTTCTACAATATCTGGCAAACGTTCAGTTGCGCTTTCACGATACATTTGTTTATAATTCGGAGTAAATATTTGATCGAGCGAAATACACATACGCGTCTCCCAACCGTCTTGATCTGCACATCGATGGAATGCTGTGCGCTAGTGTATAGTGTCGTTCGTTTTCAACCTGCCGTATGAAACGCGTACACAAAAACGACCCGTCCTTGACTGCCTCCAACTGCCTCGCTCAGAATAGTTTGAGATGCATATACGGGAGGGGGGGGGGACGTTGTAGTACATGCTTACTTCTAACTACATAAATAGATAGAAGTTACGGAAGCTTCGTGCTCGTCTACTGATCGTGAGATGCGCACGGGATGTATTTTTCAACTTTGCAGATACTAATCGCGTATGTATTAGTGAGTAAACATTGTAAGATACATAAGTATGTATTAATCTTAATTTATGCTTCTAACTACAATGTATGTTATTGTACCTATAAACACATTATGTGCATATTTGAAGTAGAGAAAGGAAAGTGTTTTTCAATGTTATTGCATTCGTTGTGGAATAATAAACATAATGATCTATAGATCAATAACAAATAGCGGTGATTTAGATATTACGATGTATGGTTAATTGTGTAGTCGTGTTTAATTTTAGTTAGAAGTAAGGTAAATTGGATACATTTCAGATGTATGATGCTTAATCATCGAGTATTTAAAAAAATATGTTTTCCAACGGTTCTACGCGTTGGCTCTTGAACATCTTGTGTTAATTTTTTTTTATACATAAACTACGTTACTACTACATAAACTGTTTAATCTACGTATTCGAAAAAATTATACATCTTGACCAAGAGAAATTAATCTAGGTTTACGTTGTTAGTTCAGCATACATTGGACATTTGGCTCAACATTGGAAGAAACACCTAAGGGCGTGAACTTATTAATTACATAAATGGAAGAGCGGTTATTGAACTATAATAGAAAAAAAAGGCATTCTATTTACCGGTTATGCCGATCACCTAAGTTATCATAGCACATGGCAGACACAACACGATATGATGTCAGACATCGAATGCAAGAGGCTCAGAATATGGTATCCAGATGGACTGAATTGTTGTTGGACAAGACCATCATGGCATTCACTCGCCGGAGGAAGTTAGTTGGCTTAATGCCACTGATACTGAATATCTAGGTGCAACTTTAGATACCAGACTTACGTGTGGGCAAAGACATGCCAAGAAAGTGTTGTTCAAAGGTTGAGCAAGGGGCCTGCTTAGGTATAACGGGGGCTATGCATAGCACACCCACATCAGTTGTGGGAGCACTTTTAGATTTACCACCTTTGCACCTAGTGATACAAGTGGAGGCGAAGATGGGTGCATACAGGCTGCAGAACGTAATTACTAGAATGCGAGTTAAAATAGGACACATGTCATTAATGGCACATGTAGAAGGAGACACCTTGGAGATGCGGACCGATTACGTGCCGGCACGACTTTGGTATAAGAGTTCCTATGCATTTTCAATACCAGATTGGCAGGAAGGGGCTATAAGCATACCGGACACTAGAAATCCTGTCTTCTAACCTGGTATACTGACGGCTCTAAGACTGCTAATGGTGCCGAGGCGGGAATATACTCTCGAAATGAAGATCACAGTTGCGATGTATGGGATCCTGCAGTGGACCAAAAGAACGAATGAGAAATCGGTGCCCAATAGACGAATATATCTAACAGCCAAGCAGCAGTATAGGCTTCATCAAGCTGAAAAGTGTCGTCTCAGCTGGTGATGGATTGCCTCTAGGAACTAGTAGAATTGTCTAACCAGAACAGTGTAAGTCTGATCTGGGTACTAGAACATTAAGAAATTTAAATCAATGAAAAGGCAGACGAACTCTCCAAGAGAGAATCACAGACAAAATGTACGGACCAGAACCGTTTTTTTTTTTTTGAGAACAAAACAAATGACCTGAAAACATATAGGATACTGGGTTTCGGACGAAACAACATGAACACGCCTGGTAATATGCATGGTAAAACCTTCAAATGGAATCCATATGGAAAGTGAGCTAGAGAACTGCTACAGATAAGCAGGAAACAGCTCGGCACCATCACAGGTCTGATGAGTGGAAATGCTTCGGTGAAGGAACACCAGTGTAAAATTTGCGTGTATATTGGGAACTCAAGCTGCAGACTTGTTGAGAGAGAACCAGAGATAGTCAGACACATACTATGTGATTCGTAGAGGACCACCATTTTGGAGTGGGTTGTATGACATACGGACATGTCACAATAAGCCTGTAGGCTGCAATGCTTCTCGGGGACCGTGAGTCAAATGAGTCCAGGTTAACGGGAAAAAAAAATTACAATACCATGCAAGGGTACATAACAAAACCTGCAAAACGAGAATCAAATAGAAAGAAGGCAGAATGAAGAGAAATTAATAAAAGAAAAAATCATGTATAAATAGAATACTCTACAGCAGTAGAGACCACGATATGTTAGCTTCAGTAAAACAGTATAAGAAATCATGGAACTCACTGCAATTTAGGCGGTTATTACTAAAGTACGCAACTGTACATTTTATACGATGTAACCAGCATACATCTTAGCAATATTGATTCAACAACAAATACTTCTTTAAAATTATCTTTAAAGGAAATGTCCACAAAGATTACATATAAGTAGAAGTAATTTAGAAAGGATTTAGGATACCATACCCTTGATAATGGAGATGAAGAAAGCCATCGGATTTTTATGGGTTAATGCAGATGAACTCGCATAGATAAAAGTATTCATAGAACGTTGTTTCCTACTGATTTCCGTATTTCATCATAGAATAATCGATTTGGGGCTTTTAAAAATCCAACGATTTCATTCACGAACGAAGCCATTTTCGAAAACTGGATGTTTTGGAGTGGAAATTTTTCTGATCAAATCGTTGGTTCGTATTTTATTGGTGCAGGATTCGTACAAAATGTTTACCCATTTTTTTTTTCCGACGATAACATATTGAGTTGAGTATCTTCAATTGCTGAAGCACTATCATCGCAAAGCTGATCACTGAAAGCATTGCTTTCTTGCAGTTTATTATAAATTCTATTCACAAAAGAAATACGTACTGATTCCTATAGAATATGTCTGTTGTTAAATAAATAGCAAACTTCTCTAATACAACGGAGTTCCAACACCAAAACTAATCATTATAAGTATGTATTTGGTTTCAGTGTTTTTTTAGTTCTTTTTCTACAGGATTATGTAAGCCCAAAGCACTTAATAGCTAGTCAGGCAAATCTCCCTCTTAATCATCATTACCGAAACAAACCGGTTATCGTTATTGACCAGAGTGAGATTTGAACCCTGGACCACATGTCTGATAGCCAGGTGTGCAAGCTACTAGACTATCAGCCGGGCCATTGTTTCTAATTTTTTCAAATAAAATCTATAAAAAAAGGGAAATATATTTATCAGAACAACTCATATGTATTATAGTCTAGGCTAGAGCTAATAATATAAAAAAAAACAAACAAATCTAGCAAGCATCAGTCAACCATGCAAAATCATATCTTCAAAACCAATCCTAATTATTTAGAGGTTAAAATTAAAGTAAAATAATATTCAGAAGATAATAATCATATTGCCCGAAGCGTAATCATATAAAAATAAATGCATCAGATGCATTACAGTTTTTTGGATTGACATAGGTTGCTACTGTGTACAAAAATGACGCGCCAAAATTTCATTTGTACCTCCAGCCACACCATATCTTAATCCTTAAACAAATTTGCAATAGAGAACCACTAACAGTACTAATATGCGTTTTAGGATGTGTCACTAAACGGCACGTAAATCTTAAAACCTAAATATTTAAACACTAGATGTTGCAATAGCAGAATCTTGGGAATTAAAGAAAAAAAAATTACATAGGTATATTAAATCACTGGTACGCACAGGTTTATAAATAAGGAGTGATTTTTGATAAGAACATATTTAATCGTGTGTTTGTCCAGGTACTATGGCGCCATTACTGCGGATAATAGCTAAAATTATATTTGTACCAATTTATTTGGTGTAGTGCTGGAGTCGTCAGTATTTAATAATAATAATAATAAACACCTGCTCACTCAAGTGCTTGAAATATCGTTGTACCTACGTAATTGATATTTTTTTCTTACAATTAGTGCCAAGAGAATGAATTATTTACCGTCATAGAATGAGTTTAAATAAATAGTATTTCCTCATATAAGCACAATGTAGACATACGTTATACATGTTGTGTAAATGTTTAACTTTTACATTTGCCAAACATGGATCAATTGGGAAAATTGAATTATTAGACTCGGGCAATATCTACGTTGTTGCTACAGTAGGCAAAACATTTGCTTGACTGATAATGGCTTTTTTTTATATAAATAGTCAGTCATTCGTACTTTGTACTTTGAAAAAGCTAGTTTATCTATGGTAAATAGTAGAAACACAGAATTATATGTTTTTTTGTAGACTCCTTTGGAATCTCTTTTTTTGCAAAATTATGCATACAATTAGTCTTCACTGTATTAAGTGTGCCATCAATAAAGAATGAACCAATAAGGACGTGTACTTATTTCCCATTCGTAACCAGCATCGTAAATATTGAATTAATATTATTTTATTTAAAAAATGCAAATTTCTATCGAAAAAATTGTCAAAAAACAAATACATACACTTTTATATATGTTGTACGTTCAAACTAACATATCCTGAAATTAAATTCAATTAGTCAACGATTATATACTGTTGTAAATATGGTTTTCCTCGTTCTTGTAAATAAAAAAATAAACCAATGGATTATTTCAAAAGCAATTTATTTGTTTGTTCCTGTTTCTTAATAATGGTATTTCTCGTGTGTTACTTCAGTCCATCGCTTATTTACTTGTCTAATATAAATCTTAATGTAAACCTAGTGAATGATAAGCAAGAATTGCATAAATGGCACGCAAGGTTTATCTAGATTTCGTAAAAACATACGTAAAATCGCTTCGTATAAAGCAGTCGTGTTTGAAAATTAAATTCATTTCGTTCTCCGAGGCCATAGTATTAAAACGATTAGCATGGTAATTTTATTTACACAAAAAAAATTATCAGTGTATGCTGGAATCATCGTGTTAGAATGAAAATAAAGTTTGCTTGAGTTTTGGGATGACGAAAGCCAAGAAGGATTCCTTGATTCGTAATATGAACTTACCTCGAATTTTTTTTTAATGAAGACTAAACCCTGAGGAAATTTTGATATTACTTTATTTTTGCAAGAATCTTTTTTATCAGATTTGCAACTATAATGGGGATAGACATTCCAACTCAGGAGCAACTTCATTAAGGAAATATACGCGCCAAAATATTTCCCTCCAAATACCGGAAGAAGCGACGAGGGAAAATATTCAGAATATTTAGAATTAGCCGTTCAGGTGGCGCCGCCGCCTCCGGCATTTCCAGGCGTTACGTTAAAAATATCCCGGCCTCTTTCAAGTGATGAGTTCTAAATTTAAACCGTAAATCAAAGGGTAAGCACGCGGGAGCTACTTCGTGACGTGTACATACAGAACATGCAAATATTTATTACCCTTTTTGTGCCTTCTTTATATACGATTCTTACGAAGGAGAGCACCGTAAACATAAATTTTCCACAGCAGCGCTCCAGGCTGTTATCATAAACAGGTTCGCGTTTGTTTCTGGTGAAATTTCCATACCGGAGTCTTGTCGGTAAATAATCTGTTGTGCATGACTGCTGAAAATAAAATAAAGAGTATTGCGAATTCTTTGTATTGCAACAGGATTGAGGAATAACAGAAGCTTCGACTCACCGCGACCGAAGCGATCTATTGTGAAAGACCTTGATCTAGATTTACCAATCAATCCCTGTATTTACCGCAAATCTGAAGATCTTTGGTGCTGCCATTTTTATCACTTCGGGAGATATTAATAGCGTTCTTTTCACTATCCAGCTCAGATCACTTCGTTTTTATGTGTTAAGTTACGAGTTACTCACCACAAACTTAGATAGCTGGCTGCTTTCACCGTTTGTAGTAAGTACCTCGCAACTTAACCCACAAAAGCGAACCGAGCCAACCGCTGAAAAGAACACTACTATTGTCTCCTGTTCCTAGTGTAGCAGCCTTTGTAATGAGTGTAGTGACAGACTTTACATGTCAGTCTCGGCTTGATCCATCTTTTGAGATGGTATCTCAGAGGGTAATGTCCGACGAGTAGGCCAATAAGAAGCCTTAGTTTTCATTTGGTGAGTCAAAATATGTTTTTGTTAATATTTAACCTAGGGTTGACCAACCTTTTGGCTACGAATTGTCCAGAGGTTTGACTCGCAAGGGGCTACTGGCCACTCGTTTGGCCAGTTCGCCAGCCACCTCTGTAGCTTTAATATGATAATAGATTATTCTAATTTATAGATATCATATACAGGCTTGCTCATTAGTAGTAGTAGTAGTAGTAGTAGCATTTATTTTTGTAATAAAACCATTACAGAAATTGTCAATAAAATAAATATGTTGCTTATAATTATAAGTAACAATGTCAATATAAATAAAACACAAATAAATAAATAAGTAAAAAAGTAGGTAAGTAAGTATATGACACACAGATTACGATTAACAAACAAACATAAAAAGACGACTAGAACAGCAGAAACTCATCAACCGAGTAGTACTCCCTCTGCATCAGAATTCCCTTTACTTGCTTTTTGAAGGCGATGGATGGCAATTTTTTAATATCCATGGGCAAGTGGTTATATAATTTAGCACCCCAGTAATCCATTGACGTCTGGGAGGAGGTCAGGCGGTGGTAGGGAACCCTCATTTCATTCCTCCCTCTTGTGGAATAGGTATGTAGGTCACCATTTACGGAGTATAGGTGGGTGTTGTTGTGCACATGCATGACGACGGACAAAATATATACCGATGGTAGGGTAAGTATATTTTCGGCTGAGAAGAATGTTTTACAGCTTTGATTATATTTTAGGTTGCACAAGATTCTAAGCGCCCGTTTTTGCAGTAGGAAGATTTTATGCGCCTCCGTCGCCAGTCCCCAGAAAATGACTCCGTAAGACATGAGGGAATGGAAATATGAGAAGTAAACAACTTTTGCGGCTTCCAACGTTGCCGTATGTTTTATTCTTTTCATGGCGTACAATGCCGATGACAATCTACTGCTCAAATCATCCACATGCTGGATCCATCTCAGTTTGGAGTCAATTATAACTCCAAGAAACTTTCCACGTGATGAAGCACTGCTGTTGGTGGCGAAGGTTATATTTTGTGTTTTGTCATTATTCAATCTTAATTTGTTTGCAGCCAGCCATTCTTCAGCAATTCCAACTGCCTCTTGGGATTTTTCATTTAGTTTTTGAGGGTTCTCAGCGTGCACCAAGAGTGACGTGTCGTCCGCATATAAACAAATTTCGGTTCCACCCATGTTATGCGGAAGATCATTAATGTACATCAGGAACAGGAGTGGCCCAAGTATTGATCCTTGAGGAACTCCATATTTGATGCTTCCTAGATCTGATTGGGATTAGTGCGTCAAAGTCCAATAGAGTCTTTAAAAAATAAAACTGAAGGAATTTATTTTATGAAAAGTGGTGCAGTAATCAAAAACGCACATTTTAAAAATAATTTAAAGTATACAGGGTGATGCCCTAAAGCGAGGCACATTCGAAAATTTTTTTTTTAAATGAAACGCCCTGTATATCTTTTGTTTTCTTATCTGCTTTAAATTGTGTTTTCAACGATCTCCGGGTTTTTGGTTTTGGGTGACGCATTGTTGAGTTATTAACGAAAATTAAAAAAAAAGGTCGTGACAAGGTTTACCATACTAATTCCATGCGACAGTATTACGATTAGCTAAGAGAAAATTATTTAGTAAGTATGCAGCCAAGGGATGTGTTGATCATACAAAATGATTAAACATTAATTAATAATGTTATACAGGGTATTTGTTACGATGCAGTTAATTTGGCGATTGTCAAAGAGCGTTTCCTGAATTATTTCAAATGGAACACCTCGGATATTATTAAATTTTTGGAATGGCCCGTTAATTGCACTTTCCTACCTATAATTCAATTCATATTTCATGTGTATGTTTGAATATCTCCTATGATATGTCTAGATTGCTTGTTACGACACAAAATATATATGGAGCATTAAAAATAAGAAATTTCAAAAGAATGTGGGAAATTCATAACCAGTAATGTAAATATGTCGGAAATACACTGCGATAGCGATTAATTAACTCGAATTGAACAATTAAAAATATAACCAGAGCAAAACAAAATATTTCAAAATTTCCGTCATACAATCTAAAGTGTACGTCATAAGGACTATTAATAAATCAAACCATGATCAACAACACTTTGACCTAACGATGTAACAGGCTGACAATATTCAAATTGTGTGTACCAGGTGCCCTGCTAGTGATTCAAATACGTATAGTACAAGTGCGCATGTCCGCAGCCAGAAATTTCACGAAAAATCAGAAATTATTCTGATCCCTTAATAAAATGCTTGTTGTTCATAATCTATAATCCTCAATAAACAAATAAAACAAACGATCTGGAGCTACCGATGATCACTTAATGACGAACAGACTAGACTAGAAGTACAATGGCGAAATTCGGCGCTTTCGTAATGCGGAGTTTCGAACTATGGCGTGTAATTTTATCTTTTGTACATTAGCAGATAGTAGTCAAAATTACGTCAAGAGCATTCTTATCTGGACGACCTTCTGTTCAATTTGCGTGCCGGCTCCGTTCATCAACACATAAAATAGGAGGTGGTGTTTTGTATTTTTCTGATATGGGGATTAGATAACGGGTATCGAATATCGTTTTGTTGTAGACGATGGGTTTTCGGTTAGAGAATTATGTTTCGCGTTTCAGCTTTTTAAACGACGCAGTTGAGATAATGAATAAATGAAATATGCATGTACTTCTTCTATAAGCTAATATATTGCGTAACTATTTATTTTTGCACGGGCTCTGTACATAACAAAAAAACAACATCTTCATCGGGTTGTCAATAATGAAGATATTAACGTCGCAGTGTTAGGTCAGGTCGCAGTGCTTGAAAATGCGAATCCGATACAACAGGTTCTCAAACATCAGGAGTAAACCGTTCATCAGTTTGTAGAATACTTAAGAAATTCAAATACACTTTTACAAATAACTTTTTGATACATGTTCTCGTAAAGAGAATTAAAAATCGAATACCGCTATTGCATATTAGATGAGAAAGACTATGCTGCCGGCTCATACTTTGACCTGTCGCGGACCTTTGATACCTTTGTTAATTTCGATTTCCTCTTGGATAAGCTAGAGAGATATGATGTCAGGGGTCCTATCAATGATTGGCTGCGTTCCTTTTTATCGGGACGCAGGAATGTAGTTAGAGTTGATGGTGAGCTTTCGGACCCGTATGTGCTTCATCTCGGAGTTCCGCAGGGGTCGGTACTGGGACCACTTTTATTTTCGTTGTTTGTTAACGACTTGCCCTCTTGTATTACTACCGGTTACGTGTCGATGTTAGCGGATGATATTGAGGTTGTGGTCTCGGTACCGACACCTGATGGCCTCCTAGATAGGATTAATGAGGTGAGGTGTCAGGTACAGAGCTGGTGTCTAATAGATTAATTTTAAATCTTGATAAGACTGTGTGTATGCAATTTTACAATCGCAGGAGAGTACCTGAGAACCTCTTGAGAGAACGTACTATACTGTTAAGCAAGCAATGTAAATTCTTGGGTTCGGTGCTAGACGAACGATTAAGATGGTCGGATAATATAGATATGTTGTGTAAAAAAGTCTAGAGTTATTATGCTATAAGGAAATTTAAACCTACCTTGAGTAGGATTGAATCGATAAGTATATACTATTCCTTAGTGTGTTGTCATTTGCAATTTAATATTGTTGCTTGAGGAGCGTCTGTAGATGTGAGTAGGCTCTTCATAGCTCAGAAGCGAGTATTAAGGATAATATCATAATTTATGCGCAAACATATCCTGACAGAAGACAACCTTCAGTTACAAGTTTGGAAAGACTTAAGAAAAGATTCTTTAGAACAGGAAATGTGAGTTATGAAAAGTGTGAAAGGAGAAAGAGGACAAGTGACGAAGGTAAATTGAATGCCTTGCTATCAGTAATTGAGAAGCCCTCTACTAGTTCGACTAAAATAGCAACAGAAACTAATGTACCACGATCTACTGTTAGCAAGATTTTAAAAAATCATAAGTATCATGACTACAGTATATCTTTTCATCAAGAACTGTTGGCGCCCGATTTAGATACTAGAAGGAAATTTTGCGAATGGGAATTAGAAATTGAAAGGGTAACACCTAACTTCTTTCAAAAAGTATTGTTTACTGTCAAATCTACCTTTATTCACAGTGATAGCCCAAACCGTCATAATATTCATACTTATGCAACAGAAAACTCAAGAATATTAAGAACGGTCGATAAGCAGAGGCGTTGGACTGTAAATGTTGGGGGGGGGGGGGGGGTATTATGGGTGATTTTAAAATTGGACCACATTCTTTTAATGGACATCTGAATGCTGCACAATATTTGAAGTTCTTGCAATATGACTTGCCTCAGCTTCTGCAAAACGTTCCTCCAGTTCTAAGGGAAAATATGTGGTTCCAGTACGACGGTGCTCCAGCACATTTTGCACTAGATGTCCGACAACGTTTAAATCAAGTATTCGAAGATAGATGGGTCGGCCGCGGTGGTCCTATTAGTTGGCCACCTAGATCGTCAGATTTAACGAAACTTGCTTTTTTTCTATGGGGATATATAAGATATTGTATATCAGACACTTCCAACTACAGCAGACGATATGAGGCAACGTATAATACATGCTTTTGAAACAGTATCCATTGAGATGTTACAACACGTAAATAGGTCCTTTCTGTCAAGATTGCAAATGTGTTCTAATCAAAATGGAGGTCACTTTGAGAATTTATTGTAAATATTACCGTTAACGAAATTACAATTTGATACCTTCTGTCGTTTATTTGTTTTTGTTTGTCAAAGCGTTTGCTCGGTACATGATCGAATAGAAAACAAATAATTAGCGGTTTGTAATGAAAAATTGAAAATAACTTTGAAATTATTGGGTTTGGGTATAGAACATTATTAATAAAAATTAAGTGCAATTAACGGGCCATTCCAAAAATTTAATAATATACGAGGTGTTCCGTTTGAAATAATTCAGGAAACGCTCTTTGACAATCGCCAAATTGACTGCATCGTAACAAATACCCTGTATAACATTATTAATTAATGTGTAATCATTTTGTATGATCAACACATCCCTTGGCTGCATACTTACTAAATAATTTTCTCTTAGCTAATCGTAATACTGTCGCATGGAATTAGTATGGTAAACCTTGTCACGACCTTTTTTTTTAATTTTCGTCCTGTCCTGCGAGTCCTATAATGTGTACAATTTTATAATTTTTAATAATTTAAGTGCAACAATTACATGATTAGGTGTATTTATAACACATCCTTGCACTCACATACACAGACATTTTATTTATCTTTGGACGAGACAAGTATGTTTGTAGGTCAATTTATTATGTATGTTACAACATTCTGTTTAGTCGGCTGTATAATTTATGGTTCTCTTTTTTTTTTTTAATTTGTTCGCAGCTCCAGAGATGCATCCTCTTAAATGTATTCAGAATCTGACATTCGATGATAATTGATATTTATTTCGGGTTTGTCTAGAAAATAACTGTGGTGGGTGCCTGACTTTCAAACGTTTTTTTTTTTTTCGTCTTGTACACATCTGTGTACATTTAGCATGCCATAGTTAATGAATTTTCACTGGTAAATAAATAATAAAACTGATATACGGAGGATAAATCTGCGTAGTACAAATATACGCTCCGTTTTTAGAATTTTATTAAGTCTAGCAGCCTCAAAGACCAACTGGCAGATTATATTTAGCCTTAATCTATTAGGTCTATTAATAGAATTGTCGTTTTAATGGTAGTCATATGTCTAATTATGTAGACGGTAATGCTTTTTTGTTGTTTGTTACATGCAAACATTTGATTTGGAACGTAAGATTTTCCAATGTTCTTCAAATAGCTTTTTTACGATCCATTAAGATGCCTGTGTTAAAATACGCAAAAGAGGAAACATAATGAATGAAAATTAGACCTCTCATACAATGTCGATCTTCTACGATATTGTATGTACTTGTGATCCCTCAAAAAAATAAAGCATTTTTGTAATCGTGAACTATTCATGCTAGAAAAAAAAATTATGGTGAAGTCAAATCATATTCACACAATGAGAACAACAAACGGTAATGTATGGAAGTTAATTCTGCTGCTGGTTTCGCATTTATTTCTATAATATGTTATTCACCGAGCTTAGAGAAACCTTATCAACCGATTCTCCAAATATTGAAGACGCTTTTTAAACTGTTGCTGAAAAAGTATTAACAATAGTAAAAGGCTTCCAAAAGCAGTACGCTATTAGTAGCGTGGACGCCTCTAGCCGGTATGTTTTGTTACAAGGAATCCGATCGTAGACCGCGAATAGGCGCCGGAGTATTTTTAGGGGGCGTAGATCGTCTAGGGGTATCCCCATTCGTCGTTAAACGCGGGAAAATATTGCCGGTAATCAGCAGGTAGTTATGTACCGAACATCAAAACATCGAAACCTTGAACGATGACCAATTTGGTGTGAAATAAGCACAAAGGAGATCGAAGAAATGGTAAAACATTAACTTTATAATTAATGTAATAACCATTATTCGGAAGACCTCAGTTACCAAGTACTTATGTAAATTATCGGTAGTTGACGGATATCTAAAGCAGATAAGAATTTTGTGTTTTCTTCGATTGTTTTAGTGTTGCAACGGAAAATAATGATGATACAGTATGTGTAATTGCTAATTAAGAAAAATATACAGCTGACAATTTCATGTTTAATTATTACAATATATACAGTATTTGTAATTTTTAATTAAGAAAAAAGAATATACAGAGGGTGTACCGATGATCCCAAACCAATCACAGATGTAGACGGGAGTTAGCGGAAATCATCGACTGCGAGACGCGAAACGTCGATTCTTTTTACAAGTGAGAGGCAGGAATTAAGAAAAAGGAATATACATGGTGTGCCGACGATCCCAAACCACAGGTGTGTACGATGGTTAATAGAGGGTGGTGCGGTTTAGCCGGTCCGCTGGTTGGGAAGTAATCCGTCATCAAACGACTATTTAATTAGCTGGGTAAACGGTCCGGAGTTGACTAGTGTCTTTACTATACAAAATTATAAAACTAGCAATAATAATAACTTTAAGAAATATTTATAATACGCATATTGTTGAGCACTATAATTGATTGTATTTTAGATAGCTTTGTTTTCGTATAGCTACAGCTAAATAAACCGTTTAATAATTAAAATTCAAAAGCGAACCTCATTTAAGAAGTTGCTAAAGTGGGTATTGAAAATCAAAATTTGCAAAACATCTCTCAACAGGTTTTAATGTGTGGATTAGAGTCAAAGTTCAAATGCACAAACGCTTATTACAATAATGTTTTTGAATCGTCTTATCAAATAAATCGCATATTTTAAAAATAACTCATTAGTATGATATTCCGGAATAGAATTATGCAAATATACATTTAGAATGTTCGTAAGAAATTTCTTTTCCTTCAACATTAAATTATTCCTCATCGGAAACTATTAAACACAAAATGCTGTTGTCCTACCTTTCATTTTATATCGTCTGCTATTATGAAAGTTCATTAATAGATTCTCTCACAATTGTTTTTCGAAACTAACACACATAGAACTATTCAAACTAGATACACTTCTTCTTGTGGAATCACATATTAGTTGCACTCACATTTTAACTTTACTAATTTAAAATTCAAATCAATTCAAACATCTGAATTTCTTTTCAAACCACTATTGAGACGCATCGAAAGCAGGCGAATACAAACTCGATACCCGTTCAAATAATTCACGTACTACGTCTTGTACAAATAGACGTATGTATGGTATAGATATGTAAGTTACACAGCACCGCATCAACTCTATAATTGTCTGCCTTCACTGACGTACTGAGGCCAGGATACTCCGCGAACGCACTAATACTAATTTACAGTATATTTTGTCGAAAGGTAACGACGGACGCCAAATTCTAATGCTAATCGCTATTCGCTAATCTGCGTAGACGAACTGCGTACGTATCTGTATGTCGTATGTACGAAATTTGAGGTTTACAATGTACGAAAAGTAGTGTGTAATTAGATAAGCGACGATTCGAGGCCATTGTCTAAATTTAAACCGGTGCGGAGATAATCGAAAACGGATTGCATGGATGTTTTCGAATACACACAAGATGAGATTATATAGGGAATGATCGTGCGGATAAAAAATGTTTCTATAAGTAATTTCTTTTTAATAGAATATCCTAAGGTGCAGGGTTCAAATCTCACTCTGGTCGATTACGATAACCGGATTTTCCGGAGTCGTCATGATGATTAGGAGGGAGATTTGACTCGGCAGGGGTGCATGATACGCACTTGATGCTTAGGCTTCATCAACCCCTTTAAAAAAAAATTAAAACAACTAATTTTAACCCTAAAATGTCTCCCTAATTAACACACTTGAATAAGTATACTTGAGGTCACAAGTTATCCCAAAATTAATTTCGGAAAAACAAAAAGAAAAAGTTTCAGAAACGTTTATTTGATAATGTGGTTAACATTTGAAAGTACAGTAAAAATCACTTATAACGACGCCGACGGGACCGCAAAAAGGCAGTCGTTATAAACGGTAGTCGTTGTAAACAATTGACTTTTAATTTAATTTTATTCTGTTTCATGGTACATGTTTATGTAAGGGAACGTAAATTATCAGCATACTTTGTACTCAAAACCATTTATTGAAAACGAAACAAACGTTACTTAAGTACATACATACATAGGCAAAAAATGTTTAGAATAGGCTATTATAGCTTTTAAAGAGAAACGTAAACAAAGATATTTATCTGAACTGTGAGCACATAAAGTGAACAAACTTTAATTCTTAAAGAAATCTGTAATTTTGCTCTGTATTTTATTGAATTGAATTTTAAAATAATTTTGTTCCAAACGTTTTTCTATGGATACCACATCGCGCATTAAATCGCAATTGTCTGTATTCCCGAAAGTAGCAAAGTTCCTTAGGGTTTCTGCTGCTTGCATCGCTTGTAACAGTGTTGGTGGTTCGAATTCGGTTTCGGAAAAGTCTCGATCGGGATCTTCGTCATCGGTATTCTCTTCTGCAATACTACCCAATACGGTCTCTGCGATTTCCGCTGCTGTTAGTTCCCCCCACGTGTCCAAATTATTATCAGCGGTTACACACTGCGAAAAAGACCCGTTTCATCGGCATTATAAATTTCGTGATCTTCGTATCCTTTGCGAATTTCTGGCCACACCGTTTTCAACCAGTCTTCTACAACAACTGTAGAAACAGAAGCAGCTTCTCCGGATATTTTGCCTGCTACAATGTTATGACGATTACGAAATCGTTGGATCCAGCTTGCTGAACATTTATACTCTTTTTTACCCATACGCTTCCCAAAATCTTCGGCTTTTTCCTTCAAAAGCGATCCACTAACTGGCACACCCCGGCTTCTTTGGCTTTTGAACCACTCCAGAAGGGCAGAGTCGATGTCTTCATGAGACGATTTTCTAATTTTCTTTCTTTTCACTCTGTTTAATTCAAATTCGTTTTTTATTTTCTCCCTCGATTTCCAAATGGTGGAAATGGTAGAATGTGACATTCCAAATTCTTCACATAGTGATGCATTGGCTTCACCGCTTTCAAGTCTACATACAATACTGAATTTTTGTTCTACACTTAAAACTGTACGCTTTTTACGGGACTGCATGATGACGCGTCAATGAAGGCCCACCTACACGTTTAGCAGCTAAACGACATCTGAATTGCGCCACGTCCATTAGTAACAAGTTTCAGAAATCGGTAATTCCCCGGAATAAATATACACGCATCAAAATTTCTCTTCGCACGTCGTTATAAGCGATAAGTAAATCAAAATACTACGAAGGAATCGGTCTTTATAACCGATATGTCGTTATATCTGAAGTCGCTATAACCAATATTTTATACTAGATGATATATGTAAATCCAACCAAAATTCGAAAATTAGGTCGTAAAAAGCGGTTCGTTGTTACAAGCGGAGTCGTTATAAGTGATTTTCACTGTATTTCTTTTACAGTTGATACAAATATCAAATCGGTGATCGTTACATACATTCTTGGAACACAAGCAACATACTACTCTGCATTTTCGATCAAGTGAGCGAGGACATACATAATATCTTGACGATTTGGCTTTCTTTGGGCGCTGGACCAGGCTTTTCCTCTTCTGAAATGTCTGGTAGTCCTAGTACTTGTATTTCACTCTGCAGTTTGCCAGATATTTTCTTGGAAACCTTGTTTACAATCCAACGGTTTGCTAGTTGTAGTCGGAGTGACTATAAAAACTTATTTCGAGTTACTTTGTTAGTGCTTCCTATGACATTATGTAACACAAAAGCATTTATTCCAGCTTAATGCAGCATCCCGTAAAAATACCTAAGTGGCCATCTTCTCGCTTTTCTGGACACAGTGTAGTTGTGGAGTTTGTTTGTTGGTGGAGTTACAGAATTCAATAAATTCTGTTTTTTTTTTCGAAACCTCATCAATATTCTTGTCCAGAGTGCATTGTTGAAAGTAGTATGACCGATTTTTTTTTGTGTAAATGAAACTAAGGTCAAGTTGTTTGAGAAAGCAAATTCGGAAGTGAAAATGATTTTCTTCTTGTTAGGTAAAACAGAAGGTGGTATTTCTCGTTAATTGTGTCTTATAGTTCCAACGATTGTCAGACCTTTCTCTCTAAGCATTTCTTGGGCCAATGGAATAGAGGTAAACCAGTTATTAATTGTAATATTTCTATGTGATCCATGAATAGACTTGGATAACTCTTTTACTAAATACATTGGAGTCGGTTGATGGGTTGGTGTTTTTACCAATGTAGAGAATAGCGCTTATAGAATATGCACGCGAATCACACATACATAATTCCATATTTATCAGGTTTAGACCCTTTGTATACGCGAAAAGGACATTTGCCCCTAAACCCAAATAACTGCTCATCTATAGTGACGTAACAATGGGGAGAGTAGTTCTTGGTACAATTATCTATAAATTCCTCCCATATTTTTCTTATAAGCGAAAATTTGTCATCGCAATTACGGTTTTCTTTATCATCAAATCTTAAACAATTCAATGAAAATTTAAAACGTATTTTAGGCATAATGCATCTATATATTCGAGGTCCCTCTGGAGAAAACATCTGTTGTCTAGATAAATGTGCATCCTTTCTAGCACCAGCGATATACAGAAGGCCTATCAAGGCACAGATTTCTGTAGCATTTGCCTGGACCGCCGTTTGAAATTTTTTTGGCAGAAACCAGAAAAAGGTTTCGAATTTAGGGATAGACAAGACTTCTTGTACCTTCACATAATTTTTTTTCAAGAGATCTATGGAAAGAAGACAATTACTTATATTATGGCAATCAACAGATTAAAAGTGAGCTCTTGGTATGTATATTAGATAAAACTAATATATCAACTGCAGATGGCGTGCACAGTTATGTCAGTTCTACTCCTTGGACGTTTTAAGTATAAACTAAAGAGAAACTCAAGTGACAGAAACAGTAAAGAAAGACAAGGTCATACCCGTCATATTTTTTCTTCGGCAAGTTTGTGTGGACACGGTGCTGTGAAGTGTGTCATTATGCATTTTCACGAGTGTACAAACGTACTCAACGCCTAAAACGTTTAACATTGTACCGACGATTCATTTTATCTAAAATTGCAAGACAAATATTATTTTCATTTTGTATCTTATCGCAAGCTAAAATATAAGATATATAAACAGCGATGTATTGTTTTTATGTGTATAGCGTTAGATATGAATGGGTTTGAATTTAAGAGAAAGTGACCTGTCATAAAACTCTTGTGTCGCATGTTCAAAGAATAACAAAATTGCTTTTATCAAGTAGAAAGATTTAAAAAAATTTATTTAATGTGTAAACGAATTGATTCGACATTTTGTATGTCCTTGGTTGTACAGCAAATATCGTTTAATTCAGTGGTTCTCAACGTGGGCGGTAGCGCCCACCAGTGGGCGCTGGGATCTATACAAAATCCAGTAAGTGGGCGCTAGGCGAAAAAAGGTTGAGAACCACTGGTTTAATTCATTTTTGGAGTATATAGGTAAGGACTTCCTTTTGTTAAATTTGAAATCAAATACTCTACAATAACAAGCAGATCTATTAGTACAAATTCGCGAGAGAAAAAAATGTTTTATAGTCTTGTTTGTTGGCGTCTTCCGTTTGCTCAAATTTTAACGGGTTAATAAAAGATTATTTAAATACCCGACGGTTTTTTTTTTATCAGCTTGAATCAATAGAAACGCACAAAATCACACGGCTTTTCTCTGTAAAATTAGCGTATGTCGTTCGTGGATGTGTTTATATATGTTAATTTTATCTTTTTGGCGAATTAATGCCAATTCATTGAACAGGAGGAACCTGTTTGGAAACGGCGATTCCATTCATCCACGTTACATTGTAGCTTTCAGTGTTTGTAGGACAGACATAGCGGATGTATGATTAGCAAGTCAATATTTAATACGTCTGTAGTATTCTTAGAATTGTCGTAAAGTAATGAGGTCTCTTATTTTAATATATGCACAATTTCGTTAAGGAAAATAGTTATTAAGCTTGTATTTATTACATACTGGCATCACTAATCTATTGGGCCGGTTTACCAACTGTCACATGGTATGAATACGATAATGATGGCACGTTTACACTAAATATTAGGTATATAATTGTTTGTTTTATTATTCATTGTAATGGGAAAAGTTTTCCACAGGCAACTTCAAGTAATATCATTATACTTTTTTCGATGATTCGTCTTGTTTTATATACTTGGGTTGGAAAGCGAGCATCTATATAATAGACCTACACCTATACATAAAAACTCAACGTAGTTGCCAATACATCGCGTTGCTGAAGTACAAATAGCGTTACCCCACTCCCGCCTGCATTAATTCACACAAACGATAACATAAGCGCATGGTCAGTATTAATCTGACAACTGGCGTGCACTTGTAATTGTTTATCGCTCTACGCATCTGTTTTATTTTTCCGGCGCTTTTTAGTTTCTTCCTCTTTTAAATTTTCAGTTTCTTCCTCGTTCGTTTATTATTATCTTTATTTCGCCATAATGTTAATTTACACAAGTGAAGAAAAGGTGCAATTGATTAAATGATACTATTCGGGCAGTAGTGCTCAAGAAGTAGTGGCCCAAATAGACCAGTCCCAACTGTAGCGACTGTGTTAAATGTTCTACACAAGTTTGAGTCAACCTGTTGTGTTGCTAATTGCCAGAAATGTATTGATATGAGGAAAAAACCGGCAGTAAAAGTAATAAGCGAGGAAAGTGCTGTCGAAAATAGCGAGCGTGAATCAACGAACTGTGAGGAATATTTTGCGAACTTCTGATGCAGAAAGTTCTTGAAAATCCAGATTTTTTATTTAATTTCCTTTTTACAGACGAGTTGTCATTTTATTTGCACGGTCACCATAATTCAGCAACTACTAGATATTGGTCAACCACAAATAAACACCTTTGGCTTCGTCTTCGCACTCAATACTCCCAAAAATTAAACGTGTGGGCGGGTATTTTGGGAAATATTATTGGTCCATTTTTCATTGATGGTACTCTAACAGCTGCTAAATATTTAGTTGTATTGCAAAATGAAATCATCACTAACTTCAGTAAGACAATTGTCTTGCCCACACAGCAAGAGCAGTGCGGTTATTTTTGCGAGAAACATTAGCTGAAAAACTTACAAGGACGAGAACCCCAATTGCATGGGCCCCTTGATATCCAGACTTAACGCCCCTAGATTTTTTTCTTTTCTGGGAATACATTAAACAAAAAGTTTATAGTTATGAACATGCTCGCGCTCATAATCTTGATGAGATACGACAAAAAATTATGGATGCTGCCGCCACTATAACAACTGAAATGCTTTTGCACGTTCGGGAAGAAATTTATTATAGGCTTGGGTATTGCCAGGAAAGAAGAGCCGATTTATTTCAACAATTTATACACTGGGGGCTTAATTTAATTTTTAAAGAATTCCTAACGTTAAAAAAAAAAATTTGCATCTCTATTTTTAATTTGTGATTAACCATAATAAAAGAATGTTTTTGACGCTAAAACGATTGATCAAAACTTGTGCAAAGTAAATGCAAAGGAGAGGTTATTATAGAATTTGTTACTAAGGTGGTTGATGTTTGTAACTTTCCCCATCTGTCATTTATGGTGAAGTTACGTCAGAATTCTGCTGCTGCAACTCGATTTGTACGCTGAGCAGTTTCCTATTCCACAAAAATTTACCGCTCTAGTAATCTGTACAGGAAAAACCGGTGTACTGCAAACACGTCAAGATCGAAATGGTGGACCTGCTGGCCGACACCAAGGAATTTTGGATGCCGAAGGACAAGTGTTAAATCTTGTCGAAGAAGATCCTTCTATAGTAGACATTTCGGTTGTCAACGAGTGTACACCACAGATAGCTATTTTTTTCATTAAAATTTCTTTTGTTTGTACATTATAATCCTAAATAAACCTTTGATACTCATCTATTTACTGAAAAATACAACTAAAATTTAGCCACGTCGCGTCGAAAAACAGAATTTATTATATCTCTTTCCACTCGCTGTGACAACGCAAAATTCCCACAATAAAACAACAAACAGAATGGTGGATTTCTTTTTTTTTTTGATCTCGGGCGATCTAGTTTCGGTTATTGTGAATGAGCGAATGTCTATTTCCGATACGACAGAGCGCAGACCCGAGTTAAAAATATCCATGGAACTGTCGAAAATATGTACGGGCTATGAGTGAGAGTCGTATTTTCGCTACTGGAATGTCGTTGCTAAAATTATTTATGCCCCGTTTTACGTCCAGTGGGGCGTAATGTTTTGGATTTTTCACGTGACCGGCGTCAGTTATAGTTTGTGTCTTTGTTTATATTATGTATCATGGTGATGCGTTAGGAAATACGTTGAAATTAAATTTAATTATAGAAATTACGGATTAGAAAATACAAAATACGTATAGAAGAAATAAATTAAACTAAATGTGTCAACATGTCAACCGCAGTTTTGGTCCTCGTTTTGTCAAGTACTATTAGGGACCCTATATAAAATATTTTCCAATAATCGTCAATAATCGTAATTTGAATATTGTAGTGTTTAACTTTATATTTATATTTACTAGTAAGCCCGCGTACCACCTGGAACGCTTCACCGTAAAAACCGTGGTATAGAAAGCCCGCGTTCCACCTGGAACGCACCATCGTAAAGAAACGTAGTATAGCAAGCCCAGGTTCCACTCAAACGCATTTGGGATATGGCTGTTATTAAACTATGAGAAATTAATAGTGCCTGTTATACAGGGTGTCTCTGAAATAAGAGTACAAAATATTAAAAATGGGAAACCCAAATTATACTGAATAAGTATCCAAAAATTCGTACGCCAATTGCAATATCGAATATACAATTAAAAACTCATTGAAACGTCACGAATGTGCCACCCATGGATCCACTATCTGTGTTTATACTATATCTTAAGGTCATTTGTAAATACAGCTGTGATATACAGATAATCATTGTATGCAGCTGATACGAGTCAACGACACCCCCACTTGCCCTGCAGCATCACGTGTACTTACACCTGCATTTCTGTTCACAATATCCAGCAATTCTTCTTCGGCTCGTAAAATTCGACGTGGTCTTTCACGTCCGCGACCTTCGTAATTTGGTAGCAATCGACCAGTTTCTCTTAATCTAAACACGGTATCCTTTACACACGTGTAAGACGGGGTTCTACGATTGGGGTATCGCTGCCGGTAGATACGTAGAGTTCTTCGACAACTTCCTCCTGCTTCGCCGTAGACATAAATCATATCGAACAACTCGCGTGTGGTAAAAGCCATATCCGATGTGTTCATGCGTAAGGATCCAGACAGACTGAGACTCAGAGCGTAGTTATACGTCGCGTGTTGCCTGCCCTACCTTCGTTGGTTAGAAGTGTAGTGTCTCAAATACCAGTGGCGTGACGGATATTTAATAAATATCTTTGCCATTTTTTTCCTCACGTATGCGTGGGAATTTTGGAAAAATTAATTTAGATAAAAGGTGTAATAAAATTAGGGCTTCCCATTTTTAATACGTTGTACTCTTATTTCAGGGACATCCTGTATAGGCCATTATTAAAGTAATGTTCTCAACCGGGTAAGGAATAAGAACTGATTTCAGCAATCGCTGCACTAATTCCGTCCTACCCTCATTACCTATTATATTTCCCCCTCACCCTAAAAAGTTATCGTCCACCTAAAACGTGGTATTCCCAGTTTTATTAGAATTAAATTTCAGCTACCCTATATATTAGCAAAGTTACCTTAGTTTCGGTTGAAACAGAATAATTGCATATTTTATCGTTTGCCAAATCATTTGCCAAACCGTTTTGTGAAATCATTTGCCAAATCACTTGCCAAACCGTTTTCCAAATCATTTGCCAAACCATTTTGTAAAATCATTTGCCAAATCACTTGCCAAACCGTTTGCCAAATCATTTGCCATACCGTTTGCCAAATCATTTGTCAAACCGTTTGCCAAATCATTTGCCAGACCGTTTGCCAAATCATTTGCCAAACCGCTTTGTGAAATCATTTGCCAAACCGTTTGCAGAAGATTCGAACTTTAAAACTGAAAAGTGGAAAGTTGAAAAGTTCACAAGTTATAAGCATTTTTTTTAGGAATATTAATTACCAATGCAATTCTCACTGATTACGTATTTGTGAAAACGCTTTGGCCACCTAGTAGGGACCCTGGAAAATATTTTCCAATAATCGTCAATAAATATTAATTTGAATATTGTAGACATTGTAGTGTTTAACTTTATACTTATAGTTATTCTAAGTAAATATTTGTTGATAGTAAAAATATATTATGGGGTTGGCTCGCGTGGTCGCGTCATAAACTGATGTTTTTGGTCAGTGCCTACTGCCAGCTGTTACAAAATAATAAAACAAAAGAAAAAGACATTACACATAACTTAATTATCAGCACCATTCATAAAATTTTCCACATTTACGCATTTCTGAGTAAAAACGAATCGTTATACGTGCTTGTAGTACGACATAGCAGATTTCACGTATCAAATAATGCACATTGTAGTCGCAGCGCACAGTAGATGCACTACGCAAATGTCAACAAACTCATTAAATAAACGACGCTTTACATAAACTGTATGACAGTGAATGAAACGAGCCAGCCGTAAGCGATCAGTGTTACGTGACATTCTA
Organism: Cetonia aurata; assembly: GCA_949128085.1. Lineage (NCBI taxonomy): Eukaryota > Metazoa > Arthropoda > Insecta > Coleoptera > Scarabaeidae > Cetonia > Cetonia aurata. The sequence continues at coordinate 4,857,873 of OX421884.1, read as the reverse complement.
CATACATGAATGTCTCTTGCGCTGTTCACGCTCAGTTTCCTCGCAGAAGGAAAATTACACGGGTATTTCCTATTGGAATTGCGATATGGAAAGTGGGTAGGTATATCTAATTGCGTGAAAAACATCGGTATTGTGCGGTTGCGTGAGAATATCTGGTATATAAGCGTGTGTTTATTGAAGAGAAGCGGATACGGACGTTAGTTAGTAAAACCACAGTAAAACGGAACGGACAATCACCTATAGTGGGGCAATCAACTATATACTAGAGCTGGGCAAAATATCGATACATCGACTAGTATTCGATTCCATTAATGGTATTGATTCTTCGATACCGTGATTAGCAAAGGTATCGATGTATCGATACTAGTACTAGTTCCTATATTGGTACTAGTACTGGTTCTAGTACTAGTACTAGTGCTGGTTCTAGTACTAGTGCTGGTTCTAGTAATACTATATTTTTGTATACAATAAATGTTTACATACTCTCGATAACTGACTTTATTGCAGAAAACAAGACAATGTATTAAATTAAAATAAGAAAGAGTCAATGTCAATTACCAATAACTTATTGGTATTATTATATTTTTGAAAAAACAATTTCTTGTTCTTGATTGGAAATGTATAGAAAAAAGAAGCGAGTAATTTGAGCAATAATTTATTTTATAATATCCAATATTTTCAGCGATGTTTTCTTTTGACTGCTTCCCCAACGTTTCTCAAATAGTTATTCAAAATTGTCAAATGAAACAACAGTCATACATGTTAAGGGAAAGTAAAATTTTTAACTTTTAAATTAGAAACATTATGAAATTTTTAAAATTTAAATTGAAATTTTAAAACCACTACCAATACCTCGAAATCAAAACCCTAGTATTGGTACCTTTGGATCGCTACCCAAGTATTGATACTTCGGAATCAATTTTATGGTATCGATATCTCGGAATCGATAGTATAGTAGTACTAGTACTGTGTGATAGTCTAGTACCAGTACTAGTACTACCGGTACTAGTACTACCGGTACTAGTAGTACTAGTACTAGTACTGGGTAACGATACCTAGCGTAGAATCGATACATCGGCAAGTATCGATACCAAGACAAGTATCGAATACCGATACCAATATCATAGGTATCGCCCACCCCTACTATATACTAGTTTTTATTCAAATAATTATTTGAGTGAAATTTTCATTTGTTATTCTTTATTCCGTATTCAGTTACTGTTGAATAAAACTATGGGGAATCATTTGAATGAAGTATTATTTCGATAAAACGTTATTTGCATATAAGCATTATTGGAATGATTCTTTCACCAAATAAATCGTTATTCAAATAATTTATTATTGAATAACACCGAAATAAATTTAGATTAGGGATATGCCTACACTTTCGAAAAAAGCAATCACTGCAGCTCTGTCTTGCCGAAAATTTAAAAAGAAATGGTTGCCGTGCATAAATTCCAGCTTTCAGTTAGAAATTCTGTCAAACCTCACAGAGGCATTGGTTGACGAATTGAACGCTGATGAAATTGATACTTTAGACGACATGTCTTCTTTGCACTCGGAAAAAAATTATGAATTAAATTAATATGCGGTTAATTTTTTTAATTCTTTTAATTACACACTTTCGTCATGATTCTTTCTTTTTAAATATCTCAGTTTTCTTTGTTGGAGATGTAAGGTAAAAAAAGAAACATTAAAATTATTACAGTGACTGTATATTAAATCTTTTTCGAATCACTAAAATATCAAATTATTCAAAATAAAATAATAAAAACAAGAAAAAGCTATGAGCAATGCAGACTAACGATATTGTAGTTAAGCAACCACAATTTCTCTTTTAAGGCAAGCATATTTTGGATACTATTTTGTAAAAAAAATGTAATGTATCTCTGGTCGTTTAAAATTTAGGAATAAAACATTTTGAAGCAATAATTGCATCATATTTTTCGTTAGTAACTGCTTCAATGTTTTCAAAAACAAAGCGTAAGTATGTGAAAAGTAAATCATGACCAGAGATTACAAAAAGCTTTCAAGAGAGTTACTTGTGATGGCATTCGCATATGTAGAACACTTAAGATATTAGCCCCGTTCTAACTGGTTTAGTAACGCAGGCGGAACAACAACATGAGATTCACCCATCTCTATCTGCGCCTACTCTATCTGTGCTGTCGAATTAATGGCTACGTTACCTAATAAGCAGACAACAGGTGATGACTTATCACCCAGTTTTCTGGTCCGAGACCGCAGATACGTATTTGCTTTCCCGCCACAGATAATTATTTATTATCTATTGCGACCAGTACGTTTCCTAATAGATTCAGAAAATAGTGAGAGTTATGCCTTATGCCGTACTTATACGTTCTTATCTATCTCAGCGGAAATGCTACGTGATTTATAATGGCTATCGATCTGATGAGTATACCTTGACTTCTGGTGTCCCGCAAGGTTCCAACCTATGCCCACTCTTGTTTGTATTGTATATTAACGACTTGCTTCTTCAAATGGAGGGACCGGTTCTTGCGTACGCTGATGAGATCAAAATTTATTTTGAAATTTCAAATATCACTGACGCCAACAAACTTCAGCGCAATTTGGACATATTGGTTGAGTGGTGCAAGAAATCTGCATTGAGACTGAATTTTGATAAGTGTTCTGTGGTCACCTATAGCCGTTCTCGTTCACCTTATACATCATCATACTATGTTAACGGCAGAGCTCTAAAACGTGAAACTGAAGTTCGAGATCTTGGTGTGTTTATTCGATTCTGGCGAATGACATTCAAGCAACACATCACCACGGTCTCTGCTAAGACCTACAAACTTTACATATGTTATGAGCAAAGTTGAATACGCTGCGCTGATATGGTGTCCTTTATACACATTTGATATACTAGCTGTAGAAAAAATACAGCGTAAATTCCTGAAATTTATCTCTTTCAAGAGTGATGGGGTTTATCCTGATAGGAGCACATCCTAAGATATTATGCTATTGTGCTTTCAAATGGTGTCTTTGAGAGAACGAAGGGAAATGATCTGCAGAAGGTTCATGTACAAATTAATAACGAATCTTATCGATTGTCCTTCCTTACTGGAACGTTTTTCGTTTCATGTTTCCGAAATATTTCCTTTATCAATCAATCGTCTCTTGCCCTGGTTAGGAGTCATAATTCACCTGTCACAAAATATTGGTCCAAACAAAACAAACACAGGTGTTTAAGCTCATGTAGCCAACAACGACAAAAAGTAAATGTTTGGGCATATTCATTAAACAACCACATTATAGGACCTGTTTGTTTATTAATGGCAGTTTGGATCCAAATAGATATTTAGATTTACTTCGCGCCTTGACCAAACTTCCATGGACGGTAGTATATATATAAAAATTTGATTCACAATCGGTAATGAAACAAAGAATGGCGATTTAATATTGTAGATTATAGGAAAAGAGTTATGAAGTGTCGAGTATAATTCAAGGAAACGCTGATAAATAGAATCACAATGCGCCATTATCATCGTTGTTTGTTTTCATTTCTCCGCGTTGTCTTATAAAACGGAATCCATTAAAGATAATTCGTCATTCGGGTTCACTTAACTCATTTTACTTCTACTGGAAATTGTCGTTTAATCATGGTTACCAGGAACAGAAATAGCTCTGAAAGAATCCGTGTACAGCACATGGTCTTGTGCCGTGACTAAGCCTGTTACCGAAAGATATCTCTGGAAGCAATAACTTTTTTAGTGGCAGATGCTTTTGAGAGGCGGTACGGCCGACCGTGCAAAGGTTCTACGCGAATTTTGTTATGAATTAAATCGTAAAGTTCGTCAACACATTCCTTTAAACAATTTTATTACATCCTTATATCAAGGATATATTCTCCAGATGTTTAATTTTGTCAAACACCAACGATAAATGCATATTTTAAGATGTTCACACGATAGAATCGTAATTTCTGTAAACACAGTTTTGTCGTCTTTACAATTAACAGTAAAATTTTGTATTTAAAATACGTAAAATTTTCTTTGTGTTAGTGTACGATTGTGTATTACATAAGCAAACACATAAGCAAATTTACCCGAGAGATACATATCTACAATTTCATAGCCAACTATGGAATTAGCAGATGACAGTTCTCATCAGAGCTACCCTAATAACAGCAGTAGAACCGCTGCCGAAACATCATTTTTCCATAATCCAATAGACGATGGAAACAAATAACACCAATTTATGTTACATCCTTCTAACCTATCGTCAAGAATTTTACGCCATCAGTTTCTTCAGTACAACTTACAATCACTGCCAAAACTTCTTCATTAAGAATAAAATTCTATTTGATAAAAATAAATAATTATAATTCTAATGTAATTAGTAATTATAGTCATAAAAACGGAAACCGGACGCTACACAACACACATTAAAACAGAATGTAAATGATAGCAAATCTAATCATAACAAAGTCAAGTGTATTTATTCAAAACCAATTTTTTTTTTTTTGAGAATTTTATTACAGAGACTTGAAGTGGGCAAGGCATGTTAGGAAATGTAACATTATCAACATTATAAGGCAACACATGTAAGATAATTACGAAACAGCCTCCTTCTTAGTTTTTGTAAATTTCGACTGTTAATTCGATCGAAATTTCAAAGCGCTTGATATAAATCAACAAAGTTTCAATTCTTTATTATACACTGTTCGGACGAAAGAAAACTTGCTACCATGTCAATGCTGTTAATAAAGATAAACATACTTGTATCGAAATGTCAGCAAGTATTGTCAATCAATGTCACTTATTCTTTTCATTGGGTAACAATAAGTGGATAATATAAAAGATCGAACCTCATAGCACGAGCATATCCGGGGTTTTTCGGCGTCAATTCCTTCACTTTAAATAGAACTGTGTTGAAGAGGTTTAATTTTTATCTTCTTCACGCGCTTGGTTGCGCATACGTTGTTTGTGCTCTCTGAATTTTAAAAATAACACAGCTCTTGTAAACTGTAAAACGCGTTATTTTTATATTTATGTATACAAAAACATCCGAAATTTAGCGTATAGTTAGTAGTAGGTCGCACATTTTGATGATGTGTACTTTGGACTGGATATATGTGACTAATAAAAATAGGTATACTATCATCTTCTATTTTCTATACGTAAAATAGTAAAAAAAAATAGTTACCTAAAAAACCCTGAAGATAGCAAAAGTCAACAAAACGTGGCAAAGTAAAAGAGGAAAATTAATCTTTGCTCAACATCTCAACATGGATTTAGACCAGGCAAATCTACAACTTCTGCACTGTTAGAGATTTATAACTGCATTGTGGAGAATATTGATACTAAGTCTTATCCTGTTGGTATACTTTGCGACCTGTCAGAGGCATTTGACTGTATCCAACATAGTATACTTCTGCAGAAACTTGACACCATGAGTCTTAGAGGCAAGGTAGCGGAATGGATTTCCTCGTACCTATCTAATAGATTTCAGTTTGTGGAAGTAAGCACTAGCAATGCTAATAGTAGGTACAAAACAATTTCTTCTTACATACCGATCCGTGTTGGCGTCCCACAAGGGTCAATCTTGGGGCCATTATTATTTTCATTGTTTATAAACGACATAGTTGATTTTGTCAACGATTTCGCTGTAGTGTGCTATGACATTACTGTTCTTGTTTCAGACAAAGAAATTGATGTTAAAGCTACTGCAAATTTGATTTTGGATAAATTATTCAACTGGTTTTGTGCGAATAAATTATCATTAAATTTTAACAAAACAAAATATATTGTATTTCATACTGTTAAAAAAAAGATGCCAGCAACTAATAAGTAAACTAAACTGATCAATTTTTAAGCGAAGATCTCCAAACAATGTAGTTGAATTAAACAATTTAAAGATGATATATCACGCTGAATTCCAAACTCATTTAACATATGGAATTCTTCTATGGGGTTCTTCGTCCGCAGCGATGAAAGTTTTCCTCAAACAGAAGTCGGCTGTTAGATGCATTGCAGGAGTTAGTCAAGTCACTCATGCAGAACTTATTTCAAATCCTTGAAAATTTTAACTCTTTCTGAATTGTATATATTGGAATCCAGCTTATATATTCACAAGCATAAACATATTTTCATGAACAAAAATAATAACTTACATAGTTACAATATCAGAGATCCACAAATACATTCAATGAAACATAATTTAAACTTAACCGCCAAAAGTGTAGATATCTTAGGTATTAAAATATATAATGATTGGAAAATTTTACCATTAAGAAAATTAAAAAAAAAATATGTTAAAACATGGCTGCAAACAAAACGTTTTTATTCTTTAGCTGAATTTTATGATTGTAATCTAGTTTCATAGTGTAATTTCATAACGTAAGTGTACTGCTCTTTTTTTCCTTTGTATTTTCTGTTATACTAATTGTTTCTGTTTAATCTTTTATAATGACATATTTTATACTTCTGTCTTTAAAATAAATTTCTACTTACTTACTTACTTATTATGTTATCAGCACAGCCATATTTCCAATTATTAAATAAAATAAACTCTTTTTTAATGAGAAAAATATTTAAGAAATAAAATTGATGTTGGTTATTAGGGCTTGTGGAATTAAAAATACAATTTCTAATAACGCAGTTTTATTAACACGATCTTACTACTAAGAACATCGACGAATAACTAACTAAAAACTAACTCTGTTAGGTAAACCGTACGGGCAGGAATATTGGAGAGCGCGTGAGTCGTAAGCTCGAACAAAGAAAATGCACTATCCTATTTCCAATAATTGAAAAACAATTTTCGTTAGATTGTAATAGTTTTTATCCTTTAAAGTTATAAGTTTATGTTTCTTTAATGTTAGTTGCCTTTTATTTTTTGATTTTTTTCGAGCATTCGTTACTTGGCCAATCTTCCGTGGAGAAGAGTACACAACGCATAACAAATACAATAACAATTTGTTCTATTCGAAAAAGTGATCTTTAAAACGTCTTTTCATTGATCAAAAATATCCAACCATGAAATCACAGTTGATTTTAAACAATCAGAGCGACAGAAAATTACTCAATAGTCTTCACCCTTAAACATTTCCCATCAAAAATAAGATAATTAAATTTGCAAATTGTAGAAATATTTGCATAAACAGCCAGAAGTGTTCATTTGTCAGCCAGGGGATGTTTTTTTATTTTTTGTCATCATAAATCATGTGTCAAGTAATGCTTTCTCCTATAATACATTTTCTCCTTTAGGAAATTACATCGCCCGCCAGAACGCATTTGTCTTTCATTGGGGGTAGTAGCTAGAGCTCAAATTGAATAAACCTAAAATCGATAAATTTCTCAAGCTGCACAAGGTCACGTGGTTTTCACGTTACGGACAGAACGAAACGGTCGACAGGCGGTTGTTATGACGTCATAGCGCATTTGACGGATATATACTTTATCAATCCATCATCTTTAATAATAATATTTGGATAGTAGTATTACGACTACTCAAATGAAATGAATTAGATAGAATTAGATGGAAGCTTTACTCAAACAAGGGTTGGCAATCGTTGAAAGCAAGGCACGAATTTGAAAATTTGCATTAGAAATTTGGGGCACAATAATATAAGTTGCATTGTTTCAAAAGTTTAAATTATTATATTATTATAATTCTTTCTATTTTTTCCTATGAAATGATACATATTCCAAATAACTTACATATTTGCTGATGTCAATCAGTGGTGGAGTATAGGCAATCAGCACGAAAACTGTAAATAAAAAAAAAGTCGTGAGCATATTAAAATAATAATCAATACACATAGAGCTTCATTAAACATTTATTGCTTCGCGTATGGAATCCGTTATGAAACCACATTGGTTGTTCACGAATGATTTATGGTATTGTGTATGATAATTAATATGTTTACTTTATTTCTATAGATGTATTTATATATTCAAGCCTACTAAATTAATGTTTCTCCTTTATCTACACAACATGATAATGTCATAAATGAGCAACGTTTTCACCACGATTCTACTATAAAAAGTTTCGAGCGGCACAAGCTACTACATATTACTACATATCGTTATCATCAAAAATTGGCAAACGCAATTCGTTAAAAGTGTGTACTTGCTTCGACTTAATATAAGATTTCCATTTGCCTTGAAACATATCGTTTAACAATAGAACTTTTTATATTAATGTGTAGGTGCGAATATGAAGTTTTGTACCGTATGCTGTGTGCTTGTGAAAGAAATGAAATGTTCGCCTTGACACTTTTAAACGTGTCTGCAGATATTTGCGCAGAAGAAAGGCGGTTTCACATATGCGTAGATATTCGGTGTAAAATAAGTTTTGGAAATCATTTTGTGCATTAATTATAAAATGGAGGAAGTACGAAATATTGGGTATGCCGTATTAACATAGCAGTAGATTGTTTGAAGGAAAATTTTATGCCATTTTATGATCTTTGGCCCAAAGAATTTTTTTCATATATTCGAACGAATATAGCAAGTTTTGACGAACCAGTACCACTGATCAACTGATGAAGCATTTATTTCATTGTATGTATTACTTGCTATCGTAGTAAACCGGTCATCAAACTTATTTTTCCTGTAATTAAAAGATAATTTTATTTGATGTTGATCAGGTAAATATGGTTTAAAACTACGATTCGATTCTTTACATAAACACATCTTACATTAGATTAAATTACAATTTTGGTGACAGAGTTCATACTTCATACCAGTCCATGCTCGCAGATTCTGAAGCCGGGTTTCTTCTTGTGGGGAGCAGCAAAAACTAAAGTGTACAAACATAGATATACTACAGTGGATGAGCTTCAGGAAAGAATTTCCACGATCATTGACGAAATCGACGGTAGGACAATTTTAGGAGCTACTCGTAATGTTCGCAGAAGATTGATAAAATGTATTGAAATGGAAGGAGATGTCGTTGAACATTTAATTTGAGTAATTTTCTTGACTATTTTTGTATTTATTTTTATTTGTTTATTAAATTAGACGCTTTAATGAATGTGACGCTTTAGTTTTCCATGGGTATATCGATTTCATGCAAACAAAACAAAGATAAAGATTTCTCAATAACTATTTTATTTGATATTTTTTTATAATAGTGTACTAAGACTTTTTTGTTCAGTTTGGAATTTTCTTTTAAATTGCAAAAAAATATACGGGCGTTCCATTAAAAAAAATAATTTTGGACGAATATCTAGAGAACGCGACGCTCAATTGTTTTTCTGTTTTCACAATTGTTAGCGCCATAAAAAATACTACTACTTTATCCATTTGACCGATTCTGTACCTCCAAAAATAACAAAGTTATCAATAGTGCACACTTAAGTGTGGACACCCGTGTATATGAATTTTGAATATCGCTGTATATGCCAGGATGCAAAAAATTGTTACCGTTTCTAAACAGATTTTAGAAACCCATTTCAAAACCTGTTTTAAAAACCCTTCTTAACTGTTTCTAAAACCAAAGTGAACGTCGCTTATATTTTCTTCCAATTTTTGTATTGTGTAATTATATTAAGAAGTATTTTTGCTCATTAAGCTGATAACATCAAATCGAATTAATATGATAAAATAAAATAACATTCAAAAGGTTACTAACAAACGAAATATCAGTATTAAAATTAGAGGTATTATAATTTTTAATGATGTAATGTTTTCTTTGAAAAACGACATTTTTTTTCCTAAGAAAACGCTCACTAATTTTAGAGCGGCTTCTTTATGCAACTATCAGTTATTAAAGTTGGCCATTATTCGAATAAAATTAATCTGGTTGATTATTCGAATGGCAAACTTATGTATAACATTTATCCATAGATAAGATTATTTATAAATAAATGTTTGTGAAATTATTCATAAATAATTTTGTTTACAATGAAAACTATTTACGGATGAGCGTTGTAACATTATTCATAAATAATTTTATTTATAAATAAATTTAGTTGAAAGTAAATGCTGATTTCTCAGGCTTCCTAGACGACAGTTTTATCTTGGTTGTCTTATTCGCATAATTTTTGCCCAACAATGACCGCTATATGATGTCCTCAAAAATCTTCAACTTGCCAAGGAGTTACACAGCAACATGAACATGAACTAAGGTTTTTCCTTTCATCTTGGCCAAAGTTGCAACTGGCATCATATATATTTTTTTCAATTACCGAGTTAACGACGTGTAACTTTCTTAAAGTCTATTTCTAGTCTATTAATACCTACACAGAAAACATATTCTTTTGTGTTTATTTCGAAAAATGACTTTCCAACGTTCTGGATTCTAGAACATAAAATCCGAGATTCACTAAATCATTTCCAAACAATTTATCAGGAAAGGTCAAAAGAGTTAAGCGATGTAGCAACAAAAACAGCCACTACATTTGCTAGTATTAAGTACGAGCGGCGAGAAAACAAATTTTATTATTTAAACAAAGCGTATTTTTAGGAGGGCATCGGGATAGCGTCATCAACGCACACACTGGCATCTCCCCGCGTAGGCTATCGAACAAAATTCATACGAACGGCGAGCTACTGTTAGCATATACATCGTCACAATAACAATAATAATAGTAATAACAATAAGACTGGTGTAAAGTTGAAAGAAGGTTATCATGCATATCCGCTCAACATATACGAATAAAAGTATATGTACTACTTCGCCGTTTTTGGTTCATCTTAAATTAGTGTTAAACCGATGTACCGGCCAGCAATTACAAAAATCAAACGGCCAAAAATAGAACAAGAGGTATCTGTATGCTATATAGGTGATTTCATGTTAGTTTACACCTATGTAGTAGAAAGAATGGCTTAAAATTCCCGTCTGGCCTCCAAATTTTCTAGCTTCTACGTAGAAAGGTAGCTAAAAATAGATCAAAGCGAATAAAATCGCTCGCAGAGAAGTAAATAGTCAGAGCATCTGAACTATGAGTATATACAGCTTGTTAGAGAATGTGCAGATCGTATAGGGCATATTTGTATAATATATATCTAAGTGAATTTAGGTCAAAATACATATGTATACATTGAAAATGGGGTAAATGCATCATTGAAATTGTTGGGAATATGATTACAATTTTTACATTTTTAGCAACAACGTCATTTGCGTCCTCATTAATTATCATCGACATATGCGTTTGGATTTTGACGGTAATTTATTTAGATAACCGTTCTTTTGACTTACATCTTTTGCTTTTTCCTGCTAAAAAATTTTAAATACAAATATGAAATATATTGATTTTTATTGCGGCTAAATTATACTATTCTTTTATCTCAAGACGCCGAAGACCGCGAAATAGAAAATATACTCACTCACTCCTGTTATATTGTATCGTAAAAATTTAAATTTATAACATTCAATGCTAAAAATTCAATGGAAATATCTTATTATATTGCCGCTGAGATGTCTAGTTGGCGTAGGCAGGGCCATCCTTAGGGTGGAGCGGCTGCTCCAGGCCCCGCACCTAGGAAGGCCCCGCGGTGAGGGATTCGTTTTTATTGTATATTTTAGCAACAGTTGCAATAGATTTTTTTTCTATTTCAATCATATTAATGATTTTTATTTTTTCACTAATACAGGGTGCGGCAGGGAAACTTGATTTGAAAAGGCAATAAAAGAAAAAGTACTTCAAATATCGATTTAATTCTTTTTGTATCGTATAGTACACATTCTGAATTTTTGTTTTAAGTGGTTTTAAAAATGACATCGGGCAAATGGCGGCCCTCATTCGTGATACACTGATCAACCCTAGATTTAAAGTTGCGCTCCACTCTTTCGAGCATATCGACGGGAATGTTGGCGATGGCTTGGCGGATGTTGTCCCTCAGGTGTTGCAGGGTCCGGGGTTTGTCGTTGTAAACGATGGATTTAAGATATCCCCATAAAAAAAATCGCAAGGTGCCAAATCGGGGGAGCGCGGCGGCCACGGTACGTCACCCCTCAAAGATATCAGGCGCTCGTGAAAGTGTTCCCTCAAAAGCTCAAAAGCCAGTTTGTAGGGATGAAACTGGAGTTCCTTGTGAAGAATTCGTCTCACTGTGCGATCAGAAATCCTCAGAGCAGCAGCGTGTTTACGCGCCGAACGCCGGGGAGAGCGCAAAAACGACTCCCTTACCCTTTCGACGTTTTCTGGAGTTCTGGATGTCCGTTGACCTCCTGGGCCTTTTTTTTCAACACTCCCACTTTCCCTAAATGTGTTCACCTACGAAACAAGCGATTGTCGGCCAGGAACGGGACCCGCGGGATGAATATCGAACAGAGTTCGGAAGGCACGTTGGGTGGCGACCACCGAATGACCGTTGGAAAAATAGGCCTCGACGGCGAACGCACGCTGTTCCTTTGTCCAACGCATGATGACAAATGTCATTTGGGGTAACAAAACTTCAAAACCCCCTCTTTCTGATGAGACCCTCCCCACCCCTTTCTGACCACGCCTCGCTCATTGGCGTCCAATTCAAATCAGCAAGTTTCCCTGCCGCACCCTGTAGTAAGCATTTCCTGTCTTGTCCGACAATTCGAATAGTACTAAACTCATAGTTAACAGGATCGTTTATATGTACAAGTCTGGTACAAGTAAAAGCGAGTGGCACCTTAAGCACGTTCCAACTTGTTTAACTTATCATAAGAGAGCGCCGAATTCAGGGGATGACTCATATATACGACGATATGTCGACAAATGCTCCTATAACTTTTAATAAGGCTCGAATGTCTTTATTTGTTTCTGTATTTATTCATATAACGCGTTTTCTGCTCATCATAGGTAAATCGCGGATGACTGAAACGGGGTAACGGGATAACGGGGTACTGTTTGTTATTTTATTTGATTATTGACTTTTAAAACTGCTTTTCATCCTTCTTTTTGCTTTTGATATTGTTTCTGAGCTCCATCACATAAATTTATAGTTTACATTATCTGATACTTCGATATAAAAAGAAGTATGAATAAAAACAAATCAATGCTACGCATGGCCTTTTCAGTAATGCAAATGTACTATTGGATTTAATATAAGTTCGTAAATCATGTTTACAATAGCTCGCTTGGATAATTGGTTATTAATGTTGTTCGTAAACTTAACTTTGTGTTGCGACCTTGTGCGTAGGTACGCCTACAGCTGAAGTCCCTCCCATTTCCAGTCGCCCAGAATGCAATCCGCAGTTCGCACCTTTTCTACCGGTATGTAGAAGCACGTTTGAGGTATGGAATTGCTTTATGGGGTAATTTACTTAGTGCCAAGCGATTACTCCAATTTCAGAAGAAAATTGTTAGAGCTATGGTTACAGCGCCATTTTCTGTATCGTGTCGTTCTTTGTTTAAAGAATTAAATACTTTAACATTAATTATAATTTGTTAGGAGTAAACTTTTACAAAAAATAATGATATATCCGTACAAAAAAATGCAAATTCGTCAAGCGCATAATCTCAATATACCGCAGCATAAAACCAAGTTGTTTGAGGCTAGTTCGATGTTATTACGAAAAGTTGTAACAAAAATTCACAGCTATATTCAAATATGAAGTCAGCTTTTCATCTCAAAAACAAAAACAAAAACAAAAAATGCCTTTTTATGTGGATGACCCTTTATATGTATTCTACAATTGTAACGTCTAATTTGTTTGTGTTATTCCTAAATAATATAATAGCGTGTTGTTAAAAGAATTGCTTATTGAAATTTATGCGAAAAATTATCATATTTTTGTGGTGCATCCTGCTCATCATTATGAAAGCAAAGTATTCAAAATGTGGTAGGTTATGTGCTATTTCGCGACCACGACATTGGCATTCGGGCTTTCTAATTTATTACCGCTCATATTTCCCACACATCGAAACCCGGAACGCACCAGATCAGAGAACCTGCTGCTACTCTCGCAGCTGTGCCAGAACGTTTTAAAAATACCTACACCATACATATAAACGTTATTATTACCACAACGACTAATTGCCGCGTCAGGAGAATACACCGCGAGATATTTGTCGTTGTTTCTGTTTGTTGTTGATAAAGCTATTATACTAATTGATGCAATTGCAAATCCTAAACGCTTCATCAGCAACACACGTTTTATCATCATTAGCGGAGTTAGTTTCGTGTCGATTATGTTTGGAACTAACCGACCGATGAATATTCCGTTTGCACGCATATGTTAGCGGTTGCATAAGTGCAATTAATCAACCGTCCTGGCCATTGTTTATTTATAGATTCTAAACAACCAACTGCGCGTACAAATCAGCTGCTACACAGCTACAAAACATAGTAATTTGCAGATGTTAATAGTATCAACCGTTATGTGCAATATAATCCTCAATCACCATTCATATTTTTCCAACGAGTGTGGTAAGGCGCTTGTTTAAGACACAAACTATACGCTAATTACAATTATGCACGCGTCTACAACCGGGGATAAAATCTTCACTCGCTAGCTATAGGAACATAAGCAGGGCACAAGTTTTGTGGCCGATTTTCATGTTTTTAAAACATAAATATTATGGGATTAGAAGGAATTTAAAATTTATCGATAAATCGTTGAAATGCCGCGCGCTAGAAATGTTAAATCCACCTCACACTTATTTTAAAAAATGATCTAAAGCTAACGTAATCTTTAGCATTGCTATTGGATTCTTGGAGTTCGGAATTCGAAACCATGTTTCAAACTTTGTTCAACAAGTTAAAAAATCTCGGCACTAATAAATCGTCAACATAACTAAACCTTTTAGAATGCTCCTTATGTGTTCTAATCACAATGTAATTAGGGGTAATTGTAGACGAAAATATTTTTTTGTTGGAAATGTGGCTGGTGATTGAATAAAAGATTTACATTTTTAACGTTTCGGCTTCTTTATTATGTAAGCCTTCATCAGAAAACTGATTGTCGTCAAAGTTTAAATACAAATAATAACAAACAATTTACATGTTAAAAGCGTTGTAAAAGACAATAAAATTACAAAACATTATGGAGAACGAACAAACGTAAAATATTTTAGTATTTAGTAATATTTTACGTTTGTTCGTTCTCCATAATGTTTTGTAATTTTATTGTCTTTTACAACGCTTTTAACATGTAAATTGTTTGTTATTATTTGTATTTAAACTTTGACGACAATCAGTTTTCTGATGAAGGCTTACATAATAGATAAAGAAGCCGAAACGTTAAAAATGTAAATCTTTTATTCAATCACCAGCCACATTTCCAACAAAAAAATATTTTCGTCTACAATACACTACTCCTGGCTAAATAAAATTTTCTACTGTATTAGGGGTAATAATATATAATCTTATACAGGATGTTTATTAAGTGTTGCAACAAATTTTACACACAAGTAAAATTGTTGTTTTTATGTATAATAATAGGGAGAAATTTTATTTAGCCAGAAGTGGTATATTGTAGGCGAAATTTATTTATTTGGAATGTGGCTGGTTATTGAAATAAAAGATTTAAATTTTTTACGTTTCGGCTTCTTTATTCATTATTTAAGCCTTCATCAGAAACTGATTGTATACGTTATCGCACAATGTATGTATAATGTAATATGAGGTCAAATAATTAATTTTATCGCTACGAATTTGTGAAACAAAAATATACAAAGAACGAAGCCCGTATGAGTTCGGTATCAATCGGTGTAGTAGCTACCGATATTCACCAATTCTGTTAATAGCAACTAAATTTTAATAGACAGCACGTAAAATTGGGTATATAGGAAAAAATACTATGAGAAAAATGAGGGCATTTATTAACATTATTGCAACAGTCTTTTAATGATATTTATGCAACGAAAAGTAAATATTAACACTGGTTTGTATCGAAATCAATAACACATTATTTTGGGAAGTTTAATTATTTATTAAATATCGAAAAATACATCAGCATGGAAACGTGGTTACAAAACAAAAAATGTGGTTCATTGACATAGTATTTAGCTTAAATCGACATGAAATCGACCTATTATATTAAATTATTATATATACACAATATCATTTTCACAATATAAAATCATACAAAAAACACAGTATCCCTATTTACCAAAATAAAATACGATGTGTTCTGTTGCATTGCACGCATTATTTATATCACGAGAACAATAATAAATTTTAGCCCAATCAACAATTCTAGAGTTTACAATTTGTGCTCTCCGCATTTTGTTGTCTCTATACACATGAAAAACAACTGATTATAGTTGTAGGAACTTACACCTACTTCAGACTAAATGCCATTTGGTGGGCACAATGGTCTCCAAAGAAGCGGTCCCTGTACTGTTCATTGCACCAGTGATTCCCACCAATGCCTTATCATGAGTGTTCCGACTAAAATGTCAGCTGGTATTGATGAAATTCCGGCGGGTATAATTAGATATGTGGCTGAGTACATTAAACATCCGTTAGTTTACTTAGTCAATTTATCCTTTATGCAGGGCTCATTTCCTTCACCCCTTAAGTTGGCGAAAGTTTGCCCAATCTACAAAAAAGGTGATCGACAAGATATTGCAAACTATCGACCCGTATCTGTTTTGTCTGTGTTTTCTAAAGTATTTGAAAAAGTTATGTTCACGCGTTTATACAATTATTTTCAGAAATTCCAATTATTTGCGAAGTGTCAATTTGGTTATTTGAAGGGGAGGTCAATTAATGAAGCGTTATTCCTCGTTATACGAGACATTTTTGATAATTTAGACAATAAATTAAAAGTTGGTTCCTTAATGTTTGATCTGTCTAAGGCATTTGACTCTATGAATCACTCAATCTTAATAAAAAAGCTAGAACAATATGGAATTAGAGAGCCGTGTCTTGGATGGATTGTTTCGTATTTAAAAGATCGTTCAAACAGTGTGGTTATACTTCAAGATCACAACAAAGTCATCTCTGAGAAAAAAATTACTAATATATAGACGTCATTATTTGAGCGGTCTCCTCGCTACAATTGCGTTAAAATTTATAATCGTTTGCCATTAGACCTGCGACGAACAGGTGGCCTGGAGACCTTTAAAAGAAATTTGAGAAAGTACTTGCTGGATAGGTGCTATTATGCTGTGGATGAATTTCATGCCTAGTTTTTGCTTATTTTAACTGATGACCAGTTTGTTAATTATATCATTATTATTATTTGACTACATTTTTACAAATTTATTGCAATGGTATTGTTAAACCATATGTTCATGGATATACATATATATGTTTATTATTTTATTGTGTAATATTGTATTTGACAAGGCATATATTTGCTAACGCGAATCTTACTGCCAATAAAGTTATTATTATTATTATTATCTTTGGACAGCGGTTCGCAGCTTCACTGCGGAGGACACTTCTGTCCTTCTCCACCAGACTACTGCCCCGTAAGTTATTGCTGGTCTTACCACAGCCGTGTATAGCCAATGGATCACCCTCGGCTTCAGTCCCCAGGTTTTACCAACAACTCGGCTGCAGTTTCCTCATGTTGGTGAAAGCGATCAACTTTGTTTGTTATGGATTAACTGGGAGTCCTTATGAGAGACACCATCCGCGGTGCATTACGGATGATGCCTGCCACTACACCCGGGAACTTCCCTTTAGCTACTCTGACAATATCATCAGTGAAGCCCTGCGTCCATATTCCTTTGTCGTTTAATGACCTGATGAGGTCATCCACGACCAAGCTCCACAGCAGTGATGACAGTACTCCCTCTTGAGGGCACCCAGTAGCGATCCGCATGGCCATGTTTTTATCTAGCATTTGGGCATAGAGCACTCTGCTTCTTAGCATACAGTCGACCCATCTGCTGGTCGTGTGGCTAATGTTTCGGTCCATTAAGGATCGGTTGATAGAGGGCGTTGATGTGTTATCAAAGGCGACCTCTATGTCTAAAACGCCTCTAAGGGCTACTTCATTTTGATGTAGGCTCCTTTCGAGTTCTCCCACCAAACTATGTAGGGCAGCCTCTCCTTAATGCACCTATTAACTAACTAAATAAAAATAAATTATTCAAAATGTAAGGTTTTGTTTTTAAATTTTTTTTGTCACACGAACTTAACCGCAATAAGAGAAAAATAGTGGACGAGTGATCTGAAACACGCTCTATGTATATTAAGAAGATTCTTATAAATAAAATTATTCGTAGATTAGTAATAATTTCATTATTCGACCAATTATCTAGGTAAATGAATGTTGTCAGAATAAGAAGTTGATTCTTCAGGACTATACACACAGATTTTAATTAGGACATATTTACTAAAAACATTTCTGGATTATTGTATCTACTCGTGCTTCTCTATGTGACGCCAATATTATCTACGACCTTCCAGATTTCCCAAAACCTTAACCTCCCAAAGACATTGGACGGTTAACACTTAGAAAATACCCTACGCAAATACTGTAATAATGTTTTTAATTTATTTAATCAACAATCTCTGCTTCGATAGCGCACACAAAGGCACGTAAGATTAAGAATTGTGCAAACAATCGAAACAAGGAATAAAGTATTCATGAATCGGGCAAGGTCACGGTCGAACACAATGCCAATGGCTTGCTTTTCTACCAGTCAAGGGCATTAGAGTGGAAACCGTATTTGCCCAGATATTATTTATAATATTATTACTGCGTAGGTATCAGAAAGCAATGCGTTATTGTACTCTGTTGTTAATTTATTCCAAAACATGCCCGCGCCGGGTTAGAAAATTTTTCGGGCATTATTTGGATGTTTGGTTTGATAAATAGTTTGAAATTTCATCGGGAACTTTCTGCTCTAGTCGATTCTGTGCATAAATTCATGGCGTACGCATGTGTATATATACTACGTGGCCCGATGTGTCTCTCATGTGCTTGTCGAGACGTCGCTTACAGTCATGCAAATCAAGCAGACAGACAGCACACCTGAGTAAATGTTTTGGGTTTTTTCCCTAGACATTGAGACTCTTCTTTTATTATGACTACATATTATGTAGAGAGAGTCCAAGTGAGGTTACATGGGATCTTATTTGAGATTTTTTTACACACATCCGTAATGTCATATACAGCAAAAATTATTGATTTTATGAAAGTCATTCTTTATAAAAAGATCTGCTTGTTGCATAAATAAGTTTACCATCAGAAAATCTAAGATTAAATGTACAGAATGTCCATAAATCAAGAGTGAAGTACCATTCATTGCATTTTGCACTCTTAATAGAGAAAGTTCCTTAAAAACATAAAATTAGTTAAAAATCAAAATTGCAAGTTTAAAATGGAAATTTTATTTATTTATATAAATTTAGATTGTTATGATTGTATGTTGTTAAATTTAATTAAGATAACGTTTTGTCTTGAATTTAATGGAGATAATCATGCATAATTTGATCTTGTCAATCAAAGGTTGTTGTTTTGTCATTGTACTGTATTGAATTGTCAAACGTCATTATGCGTAGATTTTTCATTTTAGTTATTTCCCGTTCATTTCACCACAGATAAGTAAACATATAACCCTGTAGTAGAAATAGCTAAATCACGCGGGCTGCATAAATCAAAGGTGCAATATTTCGATTTTATGAAACATAGATACTTGTGGGGAGCGAGGTCTATGGCCCGATACGGTCGGTAGAGTGTGAAAGGAGTTGTTTGTTTTTAAAAGATATGCCTTTTACTGCACAGTTGTTATTTACCTAGAATAGAAAATTGGAAGTTTATTCCTCCTTGAATATGGATTGCTAACGCTCTGATTATCATTTTTTTATTGTCCCCACAGTATAACACCAAATATTTGTGTTACTGTATAATAATAATATTTAACCACTGAGGTCGTAAGTGTTATAGATCAGCTCATTAACGGTAATTCAGTGTTCAATTTAAAAAAGATCATCTACTTTGTAATGAATCATCAACAGACTTTTATGTGTGGTTTAGTGGCGTCTAAAAAAATATTATGGTTACTTACGTGAACTATCTACAATTTTTATTTTTTAACTTATATATTCTTTTATTGATCTTTTTTTATATCATAATACCATGTGTTTAGACAGCCCTTGCTCGACTAAATTTTAGGCAATTCAATGTATTTAAAAAAAATAAAATAAAAGACTCACTTTTTTGAGATATTGAACAAAAAGATAAAAAAAAAAACGCAATGTTCATGGTTTGCAAAAAATACTAAAGAAATCTCTTTTGCTGTAAAATTAATATTTTTTGAGATACTATCCAAAAAGTAAAAAAGGCAAAATTTCAGCGGTTACTTTTTCTCAGACAGTGCCCATATAGATTTTTCAAAACTGGATGTTTAATATTGGCTTAAGCCCCAACAACATATAAAAAAATTAGAAGATGCATCACCTTTTGCAAGATTGAGCGCTTTTTCTGGTGTAATTTGATTGGATTAATTGATAAGTTTCTGAAAACACATTTCTGATAATTTTACTTGCTTCGTTTATTGCGTTATCTTTTTATATTAAGAATAATCTTAAAATAGTATGCATTCAAATACACGCTTTACATTAGAAGCATAGGTTAGTTTGGCATTTGAATGATCATTTAAGTGGTAGTTCGAATGATGATTCAAACTATATTTTGAAAAACTGGATTTGCCCACCACTAACGCTTATGTTTCACTGATTTTATTTGGAATAATAAAAAACGGAATGCTTTTCATTGTTCACGAACAATAGATAAAATAAGTTTATTTATATATAATAATATACATTGTTATTTGCCAGTCACGAATAACAAATATCGTTTACTTAATTCGTCATCCTGTTGTCGCAACTTTTTTCGATAGCTTTCGGAGTTAATGACAAAAATAACGATGCAAATAATTTCAGTTAACATAATAAAATCATTAGATACGACCTCGAAACAGCTTGCCCTAAACGAAAGCCTCACATATCGAAGGAATGCCGGTATTACTTTTAAAGAATTTCTGGTTGTTTTTCTGGTGCACGCTATCTTATCTTAACGACCTATTAATTCCCGGTACTACGTATAGAAACAATGCTGTAACAGCATTTTTTTTTACGTAAACTTGAAATGATAACTGATCAATGAATACCAAATTCGCCTTGAAATACCGACACACAGGTTTTCCGAATAAAAATTTCTCACAAATTACAAAGGGCTGTCATTTTTTTGTACTTGTTTTTTAATTTAACAGAATTTAAAAATGTGGACATCTGTTTCGTAGATATGTACTAACATACATGCTTGTGCAAACATTCAGGTACTAAAAATCACAAAATCCTTTTCATGATTGCTGATAGATTTAGATTATCTCTGTACGCAGATAATATCAAGATCAACAGGAAATTGATTTTTACTAAATTTCGGGAGACAGATATCTTCTTAGTGATTAGTGCAATAGTATAATAGTTACTTTCGTACACTTATAGAGAGAGATCAAATGCCCTTGATATGATAATTTCTCTTATTGTTAGTTTTCTTGCCCTACAAGTTAGGACCAAAAGGACCACCTTAAAACATTTTCAATATCGCAGCTTCAAGGAAAATGGTCTGATTGTGAGTGAAAGTTCTAAGGATTTAACTTTAATACCTTCTGATGATTATGCTGTCTTCTGAACGTTATTTGGCTAATGAATTCAAAATGGAGGTTACTTATGCATTTGAATACGACGAATTTAAAATTTGACGCTCTTTCGAAGATCCAAGACAAAAAATATGAGTTTTTATTTAAAAAAGCGCAAGTATATCTTGAAACTATTTGAAAATAGAGGTCTAACTCGAAAGCTAAAGTAATTCAATTGAAATTTTAGTAAAAGTTAATAACGTTTTTCATATTTAACCAAAAACCAATAAATTTGACACAATTTACAAAGCATATTCAATTTTCCTTTTAATTAAAACAAAAAATGCACTGATTTTATCAATAAAACAAAAAAATTTGTCAAACATTTTTAAAGTTTTACATGTCAACTATTTAATTTATCGATTATACACATTTTATGTAAACGACTAAGATTTGAAATAAACCAAACTTTTACTTAAATGTAGGTACCTATTTTATTATCTGAAAGACCTAAAATACTAAGAGGATAGTATATATATATATATACTCGTACATTGCTACGAAACTTGTAGACAATATTTTTTTTTAATTTTAATTATATTTTTATAAATATATATGGTTATATCGCTGTGACTCTTTACAACTCTTGATATACCATTTAATATCAATGAATTTGTAATGTGACTGTTTAGTTATCATTAAGTGATGTTTTCCTATACGTTATATCGAATAAAACACTGACTAACAGACGATTCTTAATTTAGTTAAAATAATGTGACTCCAAACAAAATGTGACAAAGCAATAAGCTATATACATATACTCTCGGGTGAGTAGGATCATTTACTATATAAAAATCACAATAATAAAGATTCCTGTTATCTAAATTCAGACTAAGCACTTAATTTTCTCGTTTTACAAACATAAGTATATTCAAATTTACCACCAAAATCCCACCAAACGACCTTTCGTAAATCAATGCGCCAACGCATGATAATGAAATATAGTGAAAGGTAAAATATACACAATTAATCAAAGAATTATTACCACTAAATAAAATTTACAATTAAACTACAAAAATTTCACCTTGAAATAACTTGGAGGTATTTCGAATTAAATAGTTCAAAAGAATGATGATTCCGCTTACAACAGGCACAAATAACTCCTCTAATATATGTTCGGAATTACATAAGTCATTTCAGCTGTTATTATAACGAAATGATTTATAAATGGACGCCGTATAATGGAGGATCGGTGCATAAACAAACACAAGTCGTGATTATGAACAGGAAAGAAAATTACATAAACTGAAAATTCTCTAAAATAATTATACTGCAACCAGCGACGGTTTACCCATTAGGCTGGGTAGGCTAAAGCCTCAGGCGACAAATTTTCAAGAGCTCCACGAAATTCCAAGAGACGCAATCGAACGCAGCGTGAAAAAAACCCTGCGCACTAAATGGCAATAAATGCCTTAAAATTTGCTACCTTACCTAACCTTTTTTTTTTAGTCAAACTTCTTTGTTGGGAAGAACTTATAGTAAGACAAGTTAGGGGTGCCAGTTGATTTTTAGCCTAAAGCGCTTTCAAATCTTAAAATATCCCTGACTGTAACCACGAATGCTGGTTAAATACAATAAATAAAAAGCAAAAATCCCATAAATAGTTTCCTAACAAACAAATTTCTTAACAAACCAAAAAAATACAAGCGTTTTCTCACAGATGCACAGGGTGTTCATTCACAAATCTGTTCAATTTGCAATGTAAGTTCGATACTACCCATCAATCATATTCACTCCGAGAATATGTAAACCAGGCGTGAATTCATTCCCATTAATTTCGCCGCCTTCTAGTTATTACATATATATAATATTATTTATAGAACAAAAACCTAAAAAATATGCTATTTTTCGCTATATTTATCCGGTTGCGGCCATCCTCCATCCTTGGAGCAGATATTTTAGTGATTAGTGAAATAGTAAGGTAAGTTGGTGTATTTACCGAAATGTACCGACCTTAGTAGTTGAATATATACAAAATTCCTGTTGGACTTTGAAACGACTGATATAAAGTAAATTATGCGAATGCTAATCGGTAGTAAAGTTTTTGCGTTTCTCTTTTCTTGTGGCATAGCTAAAAATATAAAAAAGAAAACGGTTACTTACAGTCCCGCATCAAAATATTCTGATTGCAATAACAAATTATTAAAAAAAAAAGCATATTGCAAATCAACCAATCTATTTTGAATATTGCATAAAATATTATCGAATGCTACACCTAATTGATCAAATTTAATACGAATATATAAATTGTGAGAGAGGTCAAAATATTTTGACCCTGACTGTATTTAGAATATCGGCCAGCTTTAAAAGCATATACCAGACGCCTGAGATAGTTTGTTAAATATATGTATGTATGTACGCTGAACAAGTCGAGTTCGAGGTATTTTTCAACGCGCAATAACAGTTTTATAGACCCATCAAAATAACTGGCGGGAAATATTTTTCTTGAACCCACCCATCTCACACGCTAGAACATAAACTAAATGAATGATTACGTAGATGAATAATAGGTTAAAGTTTAATGCTTGCTTGACTGTATTCGATGGTGTTTACAGCGAAAATTAGTAACAGATATCACACCTACATCGTACTATCGCGTATACTAATGAACGATGCGTACTAGTTGATCAATATCTGTATCCGACGGTCGTAAATTTATCAAGCTACCGATGTAATAACTTTATGGACAGTTATCAAAGTTCATATCAAACAAAAATAGGCGACTTTTTCCTCCAATAAATCGTCTAAAGAAAGATAAGTAAACTGTTCGATGTTAATCGCATATTTGCAGCCTCAAATCAGGGGACAAACAGGTGAATAAAATTTATGGCCAAATTACGCACATGCTCACCAAAATAGTACCTATACGTTACCAGTAATTGGATAAAAATGTATTTCAATCGATAAGTGCTCTTTAAGTGGAAAATAATGGCGTGTTTATTTATGTTTTTGTAGGAAGAATTTAAAGTATTGTCAAATAACTAACACACGACCAGTAATTTACGTATATCTTCTAAAAACTTTAAAAATAGTCGTAACAGTCCGTGGAGATTATGTTAATATGGAATGGTATGTTGAGTGGGAAATATTCCATTATCATATAATGTCAATCTTTCAATAAATAGAAAAAATAAAATAGGGATTTTATACCAAAAGAAAGAAACGTAACCAAAATAGCCGTTATGTTAAATTCTTGTTAGGAAATAAGTTGAAATTATGTAAAGATAAATTAGATAGATTTGCACGTGACAAAATAATAGTAAAATATTTTTTTTTTAATGTTTTGGTGGAATTTATCACGAAAACTTAAAATTTGAATATTGAAAATGAGTCTTGCGACCAGTCATCAGACGATCTTTTAACCCTTTGTTGCCCAAGATCTGAAAAATTTAGGTTTTCATAATTTTTTTTGTGTTTTTAGTTTAGTGTCTTCATAAAATTCACTTTATGAAGAAAAAGAGACAAATTCAGCGTTTTTTCGAATTTTTATTTTTCTGATTTTTTAAGGTTAAAAGGTTAAGTATATTTACTGTGTAATATAAAACACGATTAGAATGATATGGCTTCAAATTGTGGCTTTTTTATGGTAACCAAGGTCACTCTTACCATAGACAACTGGTAATACAGATCACGATATTTTAAGTATTGTAACAAGAATGAGTTTCGGAGACATCTACCGAATGGTCGGAGATTTAATAAGAAAAAACGCGCGAAATTTAAGTTGCTAGTAACAGAATAATATAGAATAAACACTTTTGAAAACGTTCAGCTGGCTGTTCGCTTACAACAGTCAAATCGAGGTAATTACTATTTTTTATACTGATCTTCAAAGTTTTTTTAGACGCTAAATGAGCATAATTTATGTGTGCAATCATGATTTCAATTTAAGTAGAAATTATATTAAATTATCAGCGTATATAAAAACATTTCGATATCAATATAAAATATACTAATCACCTCAATTTGGCTGTTGTAAGCGAACAGCCAGCTGAAGGTCTTCAAAAGCGTTTATTCTAAAACATGTAATGCATTTGAAGGTAATGTTTCTACACTATAATGAAAGAGTAAATAACATTCTAACATAAACCCTGAAATAACGCAATTGCCGTAAGCAGAAAGCTGTCAAAATTGCGTATCTATCAGTGGCAACTGTATCAGCACATCAAAGAATGCCATACCTGTCATTCAACCATCCCTAAATTTTGCTACACTAGCGCCCATACCGAGTGGCTGGAAACTAAATATATGATATCAATTAGGGATATTAAGATATTACCCCATGACCCTTACTTGTTTTTGCCACATTCACTTATCGTTTTTAATGTCGTTTTTCTCAATTTTCTTTTTGCTTCTGTTTTCAGCTTTATAGACACTTATTTGGACGGTACTAGTTTACGTTTGGATTGTTTAGTAGAATGTTGTTCAGTGGAGTTTATTTTTAATTTAATAGTGAATTCACAATGAATTAATATGGTCTATTCTATCCAAGAACGTGTGGGATTAGCAAATCTGTATTATGAGAATGGGAGGTGTGCAAAATCTACAGCTCGCATATTCGACGAAAATACAGTCCAAGATGTGTAACACAAGTTCCTACTGGAATTGATCCAAAAATTTACGGAAACGGGCTGTGTCCATTACAAAAAAACAACATTTTCATCAGGTTGTCAATAATGAAGATATTAACAACAGGTATCTCAAGCATTAGTTCATCAGTTTGTGGAATACTTAAGAAGTTCAAATTTCATCCCTTTTTAAAATTACACTTTTACACGAATTGAATGAGGATGATGAGAAATTTTGGAAATTAATGACCGAGAGATCAGGAATCATCTTTTTCATTCAATGGTGAAGTAAATCGTCACAACTGTAGATATTAAAGTGACACCAGCCCCCATTTGACGCAGGAAACATACACAATGGCCACAGAAACTATTGTATGGGTTGGTATCCATGGCGATCATCTCATAGGACTCCTATTCATTGACGGGACTTTAAATGGATTAACAATGTATTTGAACATGCTGGATGATACAATCAATCCTTGGATCACCGAAAAATTGGCGCAAGATACAGATACGTTGGATGATGAGATAGTATTTCAGCAAGATGGAGCGTCTTAACATTACGCTGTCGGAGTACGACAATTTCTGGATCATTTCTTTCGCGATCGTTGACATTTTAAACAAGATTGGGCTCCTCCTCGCTATATTCTTGCGGTACAGCAGTGATTAGACAATGTATTCCCAAATAAACCGGTTCAGCTGAAACTACGATCCTTTCAGAATAACAGAAAAAAGCCAGGTAGAAATAAGGAAAATAAAGATAAAAATGCCAATAAGACCTAGCCAGAAGAAGTCACCGATTAAAACAGAAATCAAAGCGGAGCCTGTAGAACCACCACAAGTAACAACAGACCCTGCTGCTAATAATATATCTTCAGTCACTGCGTAATATTAAAATCGAAAGTGCTTTTGATTAGAGAATTGAACAAACGTTCGTTAAAATGTTATTACTTTATGAGTTTATTTTATGTTTTTTATAAATGAATTTTTATATTTGTTTTTATTTTTATTTGACAAAAGTTTGTTTTAATGTCAGATAAATATACAGTGCTTAACATCGGCATTACTGTTCTAATCGTTTCCGTGATAATTGCTGGAGACATTTAAAAGAAAATGTAAAAAAATTGATGTACAATTTAAGTCATTCATGCTTATCGTTATAATCATTCTTTTTAAGTTTGTGACAATAGGTAGTGATATCATTTCAAGTGTTGTTACTTATGCCTGGTATTTATTGAAAATTAATATGTAATAAATAAATTTTTTGCGCCTCCGTCCAGAAACACTGATTTTGCATTACTATAAATCGGCCGGAAACTTAGCATTCTCAGGCCTAGGCCGGCAAAAAGACCGCTATTGGTTGGCAACACTATATTGGAATTACTGACATTTCTGCCATTAATTATAGATTCGATGACAGATATTTCTAAAAAAAAAAAAGATAATTGAATAGGACGAAGAGGACCTATAGAATGGCCACCCAAATCACCTGATTTGACCAGACTTTTTTCTATGAGGTTATTTAAAGTCTCTTATATTTACCCCTCGATTTGAAAATTTAGAAGAACTTTGTCAGAGGATGACGCAACCTGCCGTGGAATTCAAATAGACGTCTTTAAAAATGTATACGCCACAATTTTGAACAATGATTATACCATTGATGTTTAACGAACAAAGGACAATATTTGATTTCAATTATGCATTAATTTTTTCTGCGAAAACACCTGGTATAGTTATGTGCACTTCCGACAATTAGTTTTGACCATATTGCAAATGCTGTCAACATTTTTATAGTTGCTGCTCCAGACCTTTGAAGTTTTCTTTTACTCATTTTTAATTTTCTTAATCTTTATACTCTGTTTGCTACAAATCTCGAGTGATTTCAGCAAATGTTTGTCTAATTAACGTTACATATATCACAATTCAATTTAAAAAAGAATCTACAAAAAAAAATTGTCAAAATTTCGGCAAATTTCGTTAAATTGAAATTTTACCTGAAGTGTCTTCTGTCCCTCGATGAAATTCTGATTATTTGATCTTGGACCGGACATTTTAATAGTTACAAGGTATACATATGTAGCATTAATTTTTTTGTCAAAAATATTATCGTGAACAAACGATGATTTTAAAAAAATATATTCACTGGAATTCGGTTCTTTCGTTTCTGCCTACATTTGTATAGCAAATAATGGAAATATTGAATTGATGAATCACATTTAGTTTCTTCATTGTTTTCACCTATGCTACTAATACTTCTTGCGTCTGTAATGGCATTGTACGAACAACGCGTTGCAAAGGTATGCAGTCTCCGCCAGTTCGAAGGTAATGAACCTTAAAACAGGCGTAACTTCAAAGGTATGCGCGCTGGAATGTGGTCGGCTTGAGTCGTTATGCCTTTGGCGAAGTGGCACATGTTGCGTTCCACGTGCATTAAACGCGGGGTAAACAGAGTTATAAATAGTTAATGTGTGACATTCCACTAGCGATGCAGACCATAAGAAATACCTGCTCTTGCAATATCTTCGAGATGCGTTCGGTTTATTATGCTCCATTACAAAATTTCACAAGTAAGCACCTTCACCTGTGTATATTGTGTTAAATTCTCGTAAGAAATCTTGGGCAGCCTTCAAAATGAAATGGTGTTCTTTGCATTTAAACCAAATTGGTAAAAGTGGTGACTTTGCAAATTATTCTAATATCTTAGGAAAGTCACAAGGAATCAATGTGTTTGGGGTGGTTTGATTTGAATTTTTGAATTGTTTTAATAAAGAACAATGTTTAGAAGAATTATTTTTGTATAAAGGTAAATATATACGTTACAGTAAAAGTTGTTTTTTTA
Source organism: Cetonia aurata (assembly GCA_949128085.1). Lineage (NCBI taxonomy): Eukaryota > Metazoa > Arthropoda > Insecta > Coleoptera > Scarabaeidae > Cetonia > Cetonia aurata. The sequence continues at coordinate 4,828,970 of OX421884.1, read as the reverse complement.
TCTGAATGTTTTTATTTAAAACACGTAGCTTATAATCTTATCAAAAGGCATCATAATGTTTTTTTCTGTATACTTTTAGTAAATATTGCAAATACCCACAATACTGGTATTTATAAAACTTCGGTTTTGACAAAAGGGCCCGTATTGCCCTAATGGAAACAGACCAAACACCAACTTACATAACGATTCGCTACTCGCCTAATTTCTCGATTTGGTGATTCAGCATATCCGGCCAATTGACCGTTCCGGACTTCTTTTTTATGGAGCTATCTCAAAGATAGCTAAGCTAGTATACACTAACAACTCTCAAATAAAATCCTAGCTAAAAGATAATATCCGTCAAGAAGTTGCGGCTCTAATCTCCAAATATTTTATCTCGAAGAATAGAAAATGCTGTCAAAAGAGCACAGTTATGCTTCGCAGCTAAGGGTAGACATTTGACCGATATTATTTTTCATTGATCATATTAGAGAGTTTCAGCAAACTTTACGGTAAACCCTAACGCTAAATTTGACGTCATGGCGCATGCGCGAAATTTAACGTACGCTAAAGTTTCACCGACGCACGCTAAACTACGGTAACCAATAGAAACGTTTGTTTACTTTTGACACATAAAGAACATAACCATAACATAACCCCGAATTCGTTTGCAGGTGTATTGAGGTGTATCTTAATTGTTTCTACCACTCTTTCTTTGTAAATGGAGACCCAAATGACATTAAATGCCCCAAAAAAAGGCCGACTAAGATTCGATATTATTTAATAAATGACCCTTATTTTCATAAACAATACGGGTAACGGTATTTGCAATTACGCTTACCTAAGTACGGCCCACATAATCCAAATACAGATTCTAAATCAAACAATCTGTTTGGATATGATAATCTCCGCAATATAATGCACAACCCTTCAAAGATACATATAAATTAAAAAAAAACGTCCCAAAAAATTTATGTATTTGGTCACCTGGTATCGCTGAACTGTTGTAACGACGTCTGGTATTCCTAATTTTTGTCTTAAATTCTCCAAATCATTTTTTCTAAAACGAAAATACAAGACTCGTGTATTTTTGAGCTCTATTATTATAAATTCTCATTCGAGGTATATTATACCTTATTATTACATTAGAAATATTATTGGCATGTGCTCCTTCTATTTCCTCAAACGGAATTTCGCCTATAGCGTCTAAATTAAGCACAAAATTCGATGACACTTTATTGACAGCTACAAAATTGTAAACCGTTAACATAGAAAGCTGCTGCCATCAAATTAACACGGTTTGTTTGTTGGTTGCTGGGCGAACCTTCGGGTTATAGAATACACTTTGACACTTCTAGGCACTGACATCTATTTGACGTATTATACCATCGCCATTGAAATTTCGTCGAAACCGAAGGAGTTCCAAACTCCGGTAGGTAATATTTTTAATACTTCTTCTTCACGCGATGTCGTAAAAAAAATAATTTAATGATTTATAAGAAAATTCATCGAATTCCCTGATGTATAACAAATTTACTGCAGTCAATTTTATTGCATACAACGGTGCTTGTCGTTTTGACAATAAATATCATACGCTGTTCACGACATCAGTCTACATCGATGCTGTCAACATATTTTCGCAGATTTACGTCGACCAACGATAGCTTAGCGATCGGCTTAATTATTTCGATACGCCAACAGGATTTCCATAATTTTGCATATTACGTTAGGTTGAGCGACATTCTACGCATACTTCGATCAACAATCGATTACAATGCCGTGGCATTGTTCACGTCCGCACTTACCGGTTGAGAATTTACGATAGAAAAGTAAGGAATTCAGGCTCTTCCATATCGCTATACGCATATAAAAATCTTTCTAATGCGCATTTTTGTTTTCTACGATCGTATTCGCGACGAAGTTTATAAGTACAACCTACAACCTTTCTCGTTCTTGCTCCGATATATCGAGCACGATAAATAGAGACGAAACTAAAATACATAGTGTGTATGTATGCGTTTGTGAAAATAGATCCCGTATCAGACAGCCAACGGATAGTCCATAGAACATCGAACTCGCTTCAGCTAACAAAAGATAAAGAGAGCAATACGAGGATTTTAAATTCGACGGAGAAGGTGAGTGGATGTGGACGATGCGCGCAGACAAGCACCTATGATTTATAGATTAATTAGTGCTGGCGATTATAAAAAGAGCAACTGGATTGAAATAGTGGCCTTGACTTTCGCCACAATGATATTATTATACAGGGTGCGCCATTATTAGTGTGTCGGTTTTCTATATGCGTATAGTATATCAATGCGCATTTTTCTAAAATTATATACAGGGTGTTACAAATTCTCAGAGCTACTTTCAACTTTTTTATTTTAAATGGGTTGTTATATTTTGTAGTAATTATTTCGATAGCCTCCTAAAATACCTTTGCAATGATATATGGTTATGTGCACTTCCGACAATTAGTTTTAGGTGATATTGCAAATTTTGTCAAAATGTTGACAGTTACGACTTCTGAGATTTTAAGTTTTATACCAAAAACTGTAGTGTAGAGCCTTATTCTTTTGTTAATTTAATTTGGGGGACTAACACGTTATATGTTTAAAATATAACGTAAAGATATATACAGGATGTTAAATATGTCGTGGCACATTTATCGATATTCAAGGGCCTTTCTTTCGATTTTTTTTTGTAAATGGAACCTATATTTTTCGATGTTACCAGAAAATTCCTAACAAAATTTTATAAAGTGTACTTATGAAATTTTCTGGATTAATTAATAATTTATTTATATTGATTGATCATAAATACATAGAATAATTAAGTTACAATACATTTGACAAATATTTCGCATATATTACTAACTTCTGTAGAAATGTTTTTGATTTACATGATATCAATGAGAAATTTTATTGTTTCTTTTCTATTTTCTATTATTACTTTGACAATGCTTTCCCTTTACATAAAATTAATATTTGCAATAAATCCTCGTGTGATTCCCCAGAGACACTGCGCTAAAAACACAATGTCACAATGTACCAAATTCTTTGTACCTACAATAATGATTTCAGACCAGCTTACATATATTATCAAAAAAGACACAGTATATACTCTTCTATAACAGCGGAAAAAATAATTCTAATATAGTAATAAACTAGCACATGCAAGTAATAAATCCAAAGCAGTTTGGGAAATTGCAAACACGTGTTTTAAGCAAAAAAAGAGCAATGTTCTACCATAGGGTTATAATATCGTACATTTAGCTAATGATTTAAATCAACATTTCGTGAATATCAATACAAATAACTCGCTAACCAATGATAAACTTAAAAAATTGCCAGGTAAATCCGCTGCCTTTTTCTTATTTCCTGTTATCGAACATGAACTTATATTACTTGTGTTAGATTTCTTAAAAATAAACACTTATGTGGTATCGATGGGATTCCGTTGCATATATTACAGTCGTGTATCGATTCAATATCTTATCCACTTTGTCATATAATGAACGCCTCTTTCACAACAGGTGTCTTTCCGGATAAACTAAAGACTGCTGTTATAAAATCTGTATACAAAAAAGGTAATATAAATGATTATTCAAATTTACATTCAATCGAAACCGCACTTTTTGCATATATGAATTGTGTTTACTCAATACTGAAAGATCGTAAGTTAGCTTGTGTAATTTTCCTAGATCTTTGAAAAGCCTTTGATAGCGTAGACCATAAGTCTATTGTTATCCAAATTAGAGTCATACAGAATTCGTGGTGTCCCTAATGCTTTCATAAATTTTTCATTAACATCATTTGTTAGATATGTCACCTCTCGAAGAAACTCATGTTTCATTTTTAACTAAAACCATAATATCGTCTTATAAGCAAAATTAGATTTCATAATTTAGCGAAGAAGTTTACAGAAAAAATACAAGGAAAATCAATAAGGAAGGAATTAAGTAAATTAATATTATTTAATCATCAATAAATTATACAACAACTATAGCAGTATATTATTTACTCCTAAAGACAACATACAATGTTGGATTGTTATAACAAGTCGTGAAGATCTCATGAAACTTGTATTTTTATATGGCGATGAAAGAATTTTTTTTCTTTTCTCTCTTATTAAACCTGAGAACGAATGAATAAGTTCTAAGTTGTCCATAATTTTAATAAAAAAAAAACAATTCTATATAAAATGCATAGGGTAAAATCTAACATATGCTACTAATTATCATTACAAGCAAGTGCTATTAAAATTTATTGATATCCTTAACTTTATTTATTTGAATATCCGCCATGGTATCGACGTCATTGATGACGTTTGTGTTCCAATATGGCGCATTTCAATTGATGTCAGTTTTGAGTTCAATATCAGCACTCTATCATCTCTATGAAGTGAACTTGTACCTAGATGTAAAACATATTCATTCTTAATATGCTTCCGTTAGAATCTGTCAAAATAAACGTAATGCTGTATGCAAATGAACCACCTACAAAAAAAAAAATAAAATAAAAATAACGCATGCGAATAGTCCCAATAACTGTGAGGAAAATAAACACTTACGAGCTTATGACACACATAATAATGAAACTGGCGACATTTATGTGTAGTTAGCACATCCGCCAATATAAAAGTATTACGTCTGGGAATGTGATAGCTATTGCTTCGTCTGGTTGATATTTCACTAGGTATATATGATGAATTAGAGCGGATGTATATAACTTATAAAATAATACTTTCATTGTCCAACGTAAGCTAAAATTGTTTTATTATGGCGTGACTAGTGTACAAGGTTTACAAGAAAGTATTTCAGGAACTTTTAATATCTACTTTTTTCAAATGGAAGTACATGCTTTGCGATAAATTTTGAAGAAGCACCGAGTCTTAGGCAAGAATATTGAACGCTGACTTGACCTAAAGTTAAAATTTAAATTTCAGTACTACATTAAAAAAAGCAGTTTTACAAAGGACGTTTCAACCATTTAAGTGGATAGAATATTTTATTCACTGAGAGCATTCTTTCCTAATCTGTGTCATTTCTTTTTATCATCCTCCCGATATACCTATATATTTTCGGTGCTTGTTTTGATTTTGTCGGGACAATAATTTAAGGTTATCGGTCGTCGATAACCGTTCGAGATGTCACGTGCTAAATTATTCTACAAATATATACGTCGATTATTATTGCGATTAATTGTTCCATGCGTTGTTGCATTTATGGGCGTAATGTCGAATATAATTCACGTCATTAGTCAATGGTAAATAATTTTGATCAAAAGCCTACAAGCGTTTGGTTAACAATCCATATGCCATCCGTATAGTCATACATACATGTATGATAGATAATGTAGTATTTATCGTATTAGGTGGGTGCCGTGCGTCATTCTTAATAAGCGTAAACAAGATCCTCTAACACTTTATCGATTGCTTTTCGTAATAAATAGTTATTACATTGCTCGTGTTAGAGCGGGCCTATTTTAGGCTTGCCGCTCTCTTTCGTAAACGAAAACCACAACTTGTTTTTCTCTTGACGATTCTAGGAATACACAAAGCAATTCTTACGATATGCACTATCTAATCAATAATCTAAATTACTTATCAGATTATTAAATGACAGAATTTTAGCTATACCTTAGAAGTAGATGAATATTGTAAACAGTATTATTGGACATCGATAGTTATTGCACAATGCTGCTGTCATTTGTCAGAGCAACATCTATGCAACTTTTGCGCAATATGTTAAGACAAGATGAATAAATTACAGATTTCTATTGAATCAAACATTTTTATTCCTCTTTCTACCATTTTGTCAGCTTCTTTATACAGTTTTATTAAGAAAAGTGTCTATCAAAATCTATTGATATTTTTTGTGTTTATTGTAGATTACTTTTGGAACGTATAACTTTTTACACGACTAATTGCAATCAAAATTTAATAGACATGGCAGCTCGAGAAGTCAAAAACGGCGATTCCTACCGTACGTATCTACTAAGTACGTAATACCAAAACCTACAATTGGGTTTAAATTAAAAAATCCTCGCGGATTCTGTGGTCCCCCTCCAATTTTAACTACTCAAGAAGAAAACTCTTTAGCACAGTAAGTCAATAAATCTCTTGCTAAATATGGAGTGTTCCTACTAGCATATTTTTGTTAATGCATACATGGATATTAGATGTAGCAAAAAAAGGTTTTCATAGAAAAAAAGCAGACATACTAACAAGTGTCCAAAAATGTCTTAATGATAATCCAAGAAAGAATTCTTTCGAAGCAAATCGTCGTGGAGATGGATGGCTAAAAGTAATTGTGATTGCCTTTATGCACCTACGTATTTTAACTGTCTATATCTCAAGGCATTTTTAAAACGACACATTGAAGTAACGGAAAGAATTAGTGATGCTGTTTCGTATGCAAGTGCCTGCGTCACAGAAAAGTATTTTAGAAAATGGTTTCTAGATATAGAAAATTATATCAAGGAAGCAAATCTGAACTACACTATAAGAGACCCATCAAGAATATATAATGGTGACGAAACCGGGTGTCAGATACGACCTAAAACAGGAAAAGTTTACACTGTTAAAGGGGCGAAAAACGTTTATACCGTTGAGAAAGCTGCTTCAAATGAAAGTATTACAGTTATGTTTACTTTCTCAGTAAGTGGAACGAATTGTTGCCCTATGATTACTTACCCATACAAAAGAATCCCAGAAAAAAATGCTACACCTGTTAACACTGAATGGGGAATAGGCAGAAGCGACAATGAGTGGATGACTACAACCCTCTCTGAATATATATCCAAAGCTTTTATCCCACATTTAATGAAATCGATCAAAATCGATCTTCCAGTAATTATCTTCGTAGATGGACATAAAACCCTTTTAACCTATGAATTAAGTCTAATCTGTAAGGAACTTCAGATCAGAAGTAATTGCTTTGTGTCCAAATTCCATGTGATTTTGCAGCCCGCTAAAAAAATGCCAAACACAATTAGAACCGCTCATGGTCTATGGTTGGAATCACATATCACCATCATAATGAAAGGGGAACACCACTAGAGACGAACTCAAGTTTCGGCAACCCGCCTAGTGATATTTTTCGACACCACTAATACTTAAAAAACACAAAAATAATTAACATGGAAATAGCAAATACGTGACACACGCGTAGTAAAACCACAAAACGACAAATCACATGAATGAAGACAAAGGATGCGAGATACAACTGTAAAAAAAACAGAACCACCAACCTAAATTTATATACAACCTAAACAAAGCAACTTCCCCAATTTGGACTTATACCGCCATCTAGAAACGTACCTTGTCACCACCAATTTTTGTTAACACTTTAGCCCATTAAACTTATCCATCTCCTTTGGAATATTGTCTCTGGTAATAATGTCTGAATACGTTTATCTGCGCATGCACACTTCCCCGGCATCTACTATGAGCAGTTGCATAATTTTTGTCCGTAACTGTTTTTTATTATAATTTGCGGGATTTTTCATTGTTATGTGGAAAAAAAATTTTTATGTGGCATGGAGTTGCTGATATCTTATGCGTATTAAGAGTTTCTTTGCTGTCTTTAATTTTTAATGCAAATTTTTCCTTTTCTTAAGTCTAATTCTGGAAAGTAATTCGTTATTGTACGGTTGCTTAATTTATTTATTGCAGATATATCATAGATGTGCAGTGAACAATGAATAAATTCAACAATGTCATTCATAAATATAATGAAAATGATCGGGCCCAAAATAGATCCCTGTGGAACCCCAATGTTCACAAGCAATAACGTGGAAGAAGTGTTTGACTGTTACATGTTGCAGGTGATCTGAGAGATAGGACCGGAAGTAGCTGGCTGCCGTTCCACGAATTCCATAATTTTCTAGTTCTGGTCTAGTAGTGCTCAATTAACATAATTATTATGATCGACCAAATTGAACGCGCGCATCAAGTCGCAGAAAACTCCATTAATGAAAGAATAAACAACAGACATTGTGCAGAAACCCAGCCTAAAACCATGTCGGCAATCAGTTAGCACTTTATTATTAAATAGGTGATTTTGTAGATGACTTAACATGGATGGCATGGTCATGATATCCTATTGAAATGGGTTTTAACTAATATTTCAGTATATTTGAAACGTCTTAAATATACTGAAATTAACTAAATGGGAAAGGACTATTAATTTTTAAATTACACATAAATATTAGTTAACATGGCATATTCGAATATTTCAAAAAAAAGGAATGATTCACGGAAGATTCTTTTTTATGAACGGGAGAACCTTAATAATATTTTTAAGAGATCAGGGAATACGCCAACTATAAAGGGCAGATTTCCTAAACTAGTCAAACGTTTAATAATAAACGGGGAAATATGTTTTAAAACACTAATAGGTAATGGACAAAGGAAATAGGAGATATAATACAAGAAGCTAAGAAGTCATCATTTAGCATCAAACTTTTCAAAATTCTTTCTATCGGACTTTCTTAACAATATTGTTTTGCATTGAATCTATAATATAATTATTACCTTAAATGATCGGCACACCTTCTATGTATATCTTTTGAGGAAATGTAGCTGCAGTTACTGTTCTGGAAATTGCACCAGCGTTATATCCGTTGTGCAATCTACATTTAGTGCTAAATTTACATCGGCGTACAACAAATAACATCAACAACAATAACAACATGCGACACTGTAATGATACGTACTCGTTGCTTGTGTATTGTTTGTTAATAAAATTATCTTGCCGAGATTAACGTTCGAACAATGTCAGTATACGAGTAATAAACATCATGTATCTATATAAACAGATGTAATGCAGCCGAAATCCACTTGGGCGGTTTGTTTTTAATATTTACTTAAAAGTCACTATACCATCACCAAATCACCACATTACGTATCGTGCAGATTAAACAGAAGATTCGGAACACTTCTATGTCTGCATCTTCATATGTTATAATATAATATGTACTGCAACGTATTTTTAACGTTTACGTATTGTACTGTGATATGTTATGAATAAAGGGAACCGATTGGGGAGCGGGAAAATACGCCGAATAGTACTATGCGTTGCCTGACGTAAATCTATATACGGTAAATCAACAATCGTACTCTCACTGCGATCTCCCGCGTTCGACTGACTGCCCACTGGCGCTTTGTTTTTGTCAATCAGATTCGCGATCGCTATTACACAGCTATAGTATAAGCTCGGCGCCGATTCGTTGCTGCCAGTTCGGCGACCAATCCGCGTATAGACCGGCAAACGCACTGTCGGCGAAGCCCCGCCGAATAATGAATTATAATAGGTGAATGATATCTTGTGGGATTTCTCGAATAGGGAAATGCATGGCCAGAGAATATTGGATTGGCAAATAAGTAATTCCAGTTTTTCTGGATGTAAAGTAGAGCAGCCGTTCTACGAAAAATGTAACCCAATAATCAAAAAATTAACATAACAATTTTTTAAAATCGATTTGTTTATGTTACTTTTAGTTAAACGTCTCGGAAATCACAATTGAATCTGAACCGTAAACCGGGGTGTTACTTTGTGACGGATTTTGTCTCATTTTGTATCATTCAGTACCAAATTTCTACAAATTGATTAAAATAAAAATATGTGTCACGTTTGCAGATAATTATTTCGCCAGATTTGTTTTTATATGTTCTTTAGTTAACCTCCAAAAAAAAAAAAAAAATTTCTCACAATTTTATCTCATCGTTTGGGATTACTTTATGACAATCAAGTTTAGAAATTAAATGTTTTTGCTGAAGTTACACAGCGTCAGACCACATTGCGATAAAATGACAAGTTTTTTTTTATTTAAAAATTCATATTGGATTGAGCAAACCTTGAAAATATTAAAAATCTAGTAAGTGGGTTCTAAAAAACAAAACGTAATATTATTTATTACTATTTAATTAAGAATTGAGTAACACTTCCTCAATTTCCTTTACTGCAAAGATTTCTCTGCGCGATACTAGTTTAGGTTCATTTATTTTTAGTAAATTATCATCTAGGGTGTAATCCAGTTCGTCTAATTTTAATGGCCAGTTCCAGTAGATGTCTCCATAGTTCTCCATTGCCTTTTGACTATTTCATTAATTTTAAATGTAACTTGACCAGGATATAAATTGTCTTCGTAAGTAAATATATCAAAATCACCTACTATCATGTTATTAATATTTGCTACTTTCACATGCTGTTCTTTTTTTCTTCCTTCTCCATTCTGCTTTACACGACAGTGTTCTTCAAATAAATTGAGGTTGAAGAATCACTACCACTGGTAATTATCAACGGTTCTATGTGACGTTCAATTAAATTGTTTAATTCCCACATTTTTTTCTCTATTCCAATAACATGTTGGATGACATTTCTCCAATTTTCACTAGATATTTTAGTAATACTTTCCTCGAATAATTATTTTTCATCTGCTAATTTAAATGTTGTATTACGTCTGGCAACATAGAATTTTACCTGAGCCCAAATTAATTCAATAGGATTTAATTCGCAGTGATATGGAGGAAGTCTCAAAACATTTCTGTTGGTTTGCTCTATTATTTCGCCTACTTTGCCGAGGTGTTTATGCTTTGTTCAATTAAGGTTAATAATTCTGCTTTCACCATGTCCTCTTCGTATTTGATATTATTTTTTTTCATCCACTCTTGTATTTCAGCTTTTCGATTACTTGCTATAGGTGGCTTATTTAACTTTCGCCTATGGTAAGGAGCATTGTCAAGAAAAATCACTGCGTTTTCTTCTAAGCTTGGAAGGATATGTTGCAGCCACCCTTCAAATCTTTCTGCATTCATGTCTTCGTGGTAATCACCTGTTTTCTTTGATTCGAAGAGAAGTAACCCATTTTCCACAAATCCTGCGTCTGAGCCTATGTGTGTAACAATTAACCTTTTCCCTTTGCCTGAAGGATTCTTAAGGGCTGTTGATAAACCTTTCACAAATGCCTGCCTTGCGGTAAGAACGGATGTGTCTGCCCATACTTTATTTACTGTATGTCCAGCATTTAACCATGTTTCATCCAAATAGTAGTTTGGAGTTCCATTCTCACGATATTTCTTAATTTGACGTAAGTACTTTCTTCGTCAAGTAATAATTTCGTCCTTGTCCTTTAAAATGCTATTTCTACTCCTACTGCAGATATAAAATTTTTGTGAAAACACAATATGCAAAATAAATATCTTTATTTTAATTTACCGAAAGTTCAATTCTTTCAATAACAATCTGAGGGAAGTCATTTTAAAATTTGGAAGATCTTCAGTTTCATTTATTACCGCAACGACTTTCTTGACAGTTGCGGGTTCATTTTTAAAAAAGAAAGAATGTACGATTCTGCGGATGGTATTTTTCATCACTTCGTCAACATTATCTACACAGGCTTCTTTCGTTGGTATTTTTTCGGTGGCTGGAATTTTTGATGGGTTTCATACTCTTTCAAAATATTGTAGACACTACGTTCTCCAATACCTGTCAAAAGAGACACCATCAATCCATAAAAGTTCATTTCTTTTTCTCATTTTTAGCAAGCATTTTTAGTATTAGAATATGGTAGTTGTCACCCTCGGTAATTGAACAACTGTTCCGTGCTGGCATTCAGCAGGTACAGTTAAAGTCTATAACATTTCGTTACCGGGTGAACAGATTTTATGTGCATACCTGCTGCCTTCGCTGTCATTTCAACATTGGTTACTTTTGAACTGCCTGGCTGCTCCCGACAGGTCTTACATATCTACCCTCTCTTTATTTTCCACAGAAAAATGTTGTGAAACCCTCTTCTTGGGAGGTGAATTTTCCATATTGACAAATGGAAGGTACCACGAAAAAAGAAACGATTTCTCTAAATATAACCTAAAACACCGAAAATTTTATACACACATTTTAACATTACTTCCTCAGCTTACTTATGTGTTTAACAAAAACAATGTGCTATAGAGCCTTTATAAAGACTGATTTATAAAATATAGGAACGTAATAATGTTAAAGATAATAAAATAAGATAGCAAGAACAATAACCAAAACACAAGTTGACAGATACTAAATGACATATCAAATGACTTAATTATTTGGAATTGTTCTAACGTAAGCATACTCGTCGATCGACCAATGGCCGCATTCAGGGAACCTCAGCGCTGCAGCGCTGTAATACAGCGGTGTCCTGAACGGTACATGTATGACGTAATACTTGCAGCGCTTTCTTGAAGCAGTCGGCCATTGTTGCAGCGTATCATTTGAGTGCTTTAATAAAGCGCTGCAATCAAGCGTAAATATAACCTCACTTAGAATTTTTAATACTAACATTCATAGTTTCTCTTCGCATTCTAAAATGTTCCCTGAAGTCATCCAATGAGTAAGAGGGAATTGTAATTTCATAATAATTTTTATTTCGTGTAGGTTTGTTTCTATCAAAGACTTCTTCTGGCTGTATATCATTCACGATGTAAACTATAATATTGATTAGTCTATTATTAATATTTACATCGTCAACGTCATCTACAGCTATTCTTTGCAATTCATCCATGTTTAACAAATCAGCTGTTAAATATACCATTCAGGGAATATAAAGCGCTGCAGTACAGCTGCTAACTTAAAGCGCTTAAGCATATTTGTTCCCTGAATGCGGCCAATAATAAATGTTATTTTGAATCTGGCGAGTTGATGACGCAATGTCCATCCATTGTTGCTACTGCATCTGTTCGCCGCATATAGTGATGTATTTCCCTTTGAAGAAGCAAATTGTTATAGTGACATAAGCATTTATTTGACACTCCTCGTCAATGTCAACGTATTATCTCGACTTAACGTTTTTCTAATTCCAACCATGGCGAGTAAACTCCTCAGACACCATCACAAATCGTTATTGCTTCACCAAATCGCAAGATATTGCAAACCTTTCAAGTATCTACCCCTGGGCGAGGAAGACATCCCGGCCCAAACTTACGGCGGGCGACACATCGTCACGATGTTGCCAGGTGACGGAATCGGGCCCATCCTGATGAGCCACATGGAAGACGTGGTAAAATTCATCAACGCGCCCATCGACTTCGAAAAAATCCTCATACGAGACGGACCGTCGCTCAAAGACGACATAAACAACGCGATAACTTCCGTTAAAAGAAACGGTGTCGCCATTAAAGGTATATCGCCCCAAAATATCTACCAACATTCGATAATGACGACCCTGTATAGGCACCATCGAACCCAATATCAACTCCCGAGAGTTTATCAATCCCAACGTGTTGATCCGGAACGGTTTGGATTTATTCGTGAATCTGACGTTTTGGAAGACGAGACCTGGTGTCAAGAGCAGATACCATGATGTAAATATAGTTCTGATCAGGCAGAATACTGAAGGGGAATACGCGATGCTGGAACACGAATGCAAGCCGGGTGTTATCGAATGCCTAAAGGTTATCACGAAAACCAACACTGAAAGAGTGGCCAGATGGGCTTTTGAATTCGCCATGCGTTTTCGCAGGAGGAAGATCACTATAGTGCATAAAGCCAATATAATGTGTGTCTAGATCTGTTCGTAGGGAATATCCTTATGTTTCCGTTTTTTTAGGAAGATGACAGACGGTTTATTTTTGAAAACCGCTCGACGCATAGGCCAGCAGTATCCACACATAAAATGCAACGACCTCATCGTGGATAATTGTTCGATGCAGCTGGTCAGTAGGCCGCAAGAATTCGACATGATTCTCTTACCTAATCTATACGGCACCGTCTTGAACAATGTCATCTGTGGCCTAACCGGAGGTCCGGGACTAACGTCAGGTGCTAACTACGGCTACGACTATGCAATATTTGAACCGGCTTGCAGGACCCTAGGGAAAGGTTTAATGGGTGTAGTAGTATTCTCACTGTGGAATCGTTTGAGATTGTACGAATTGAATATTTCGTAGGTACGGATCGTGCTAACCCCGTCGCTATGCTGAACGCCATGATTAGTCTTTTGTATTATTTGAAAAGAGATTGGTACGCGAGGATGATGAGGGACGCCATATGTAAAACTTTGTTGATAGACAAGATGTGCACTCCAGATTTGGGCGGTACTTCCACGACTACTGATTTCATCAATCGAGTAAAAGAAAATGTCCACGAATTATATAAGTGAAAATGTAGATTTTTATAGCTAAACTAAAGAATAAAAAATGTTCTTATCTACACAAGATAATATTCTCTTTCTGATAGGATATGATCAGCAAATTAAACTATGACACTACACAGTAAATAATTGCGTGTAGAAATTAACACTAAAAGTGGTCTATATAAGTCCACACTATTTTTGGTAAATTTTACACTGTGAAATTTGGTAAAATTTACCAAAACGATTTGATAAATCCTACACTTTAAAACGTGTAGTGTAAGACACTTGCCAGCGTAAACTACTAAGAGATTATGTACACCTTTGAGTGTTAGTTAGAGGTACACTACATGGGTGTAACTTTTACACTGAATAACGTAAGTGTAATTGGGTGCTTTTAGCTGTAAATGTATATCGTACAGTATATATACGCTAAGCACTCTAATAAACGTAAGGTGGTGAAGTGATTCAAAAGAAACTTTAATTTGCTAATAAAAATTTATTTGCGAATATCTTTTTGTATAAAACAGAATTTAAACATGTGCTTTCTCGCTAAACGCACAATGTACAGAACAACGTTTAAACGACATGCACTATAATATATGTAAACGAATACGAACACTAATGATTAAACAAAAATATGCCTTGGAACAATATATCAATAATATTACTACTAATAATAAATGTTAAATAAACAAGTTATGCAATAAAGGAAAATCCATTGCACAGCACGGCAATATAGTACAGTTAATATTAACGACAATATATATATATATATATATATATAGTCTGTAGGAATCGTAGTGGGTTGCAGTCTAGGAGCGGAAAAAATTCAAAAACTCATTTATAATTTATCCAAGCTTTCGTCAATTCCATTTTTATTGACTTCTTCAGGGATAATTAGTTAAGTTTTTTTTAAAGGTTGGCTCATTCCTTAATTTATCGTTAATAATGTTGCTAATAATACTCTTTTGAAACTATTGTAAATTAAATTAAAAAGGAACTTGAAGTTAAAATTATTTTAAAATGCAATTTACATATAAAAGTATACGAACAAACAACACATACACGAGACAAACTAAAACTTTAGTTGTTTAGTTTTAGTTTGTCTCGTGTATGTGTTGTTTGTTCGTATACTTTTATATGTAAATTGCATTTTAAAATAATTTTAACTTCAAGTTCCTTTTTAATTTAATTTACAATAGTTTCAAAAGAGTATTATTAGCAACATTATTAACGATAAATTAAGGAATGAGCCAACCTTTAAAAAAAACTTAACTAATTATCCCTGAAGAAGTCAATAAAAATGGAATTGACGAAAGCTTGGATAAATTATAAATGAGTTTTTGAATTTTTTCCGCTCCTAGACTGCAACCCACTACGATTCCTACAGACTAACATTAGCCAGTCGCAAAAATATCAATCAAGACTATATATATATATATATATATATATTATTATATTACAAGTTAAAAACTGAAGTGTAAAATATAAAAAGGTTGTAAAAAATTGAAGTAAAAGTCGTAAACAAATTGAGGAAAAGCTGATGCGGTCGAATTAATAAAATATTAACAGATTAAAATTCGGAACCGAACAACTCAGTTGTGTTCGTCCTTCTGTGTTATACATTTCGGTTCCGAATTTTAATCTGTTAATATTTTATTAATTTTATTAATTTGACCGCATCAGTTTTTCCTCAATTTGTTTACGACTTTTACTTCAATTTTTTACAACCTTTTTATATGTTACACTTCAGTTTTTAACTTGTAATATAATAATAAATTCTCCACCCATGTTCGTCGTTCTTGCCGACATTTTGATCTGTCATTAATTCTCCTGAAGAAGGAAATAAACATTTCCGAAATATTGAGTTTATTTCAAGTTTATTTCAGAATCTGCAACAAATATAGCTCGCATTCCAATGAATATTTGGCGGTATTTAATTTCATTCATCAGTACTTTTATACTATCGCCGCCAGATATCAGCACCTTACGCAGCTCGGTTGAATAACTATAAGATATATAAACAAGGGTATTATGTACACTCGTGGCCACATAAATGTTTCCGACCTGAAACCGTAAATTCGTATGTTTTCAACCTTAACAGTGTAGCTGCCAGATGTTCGACCGCAAGCGTTTTTTTCCGATTAGAATTTATTAGTAGTAGATATGAAGCGAGTAAAATGAATAGGAAAATAAACGAAGTTGTGTGTGTAAGTTTATAAAACACCTCACAGTAAGAGAAAAACAAGGCAATTGGACCGGTTATTAATCTTTTACCAATGAGTTATAAATGTTATTTATTTATATTTTTACATGCATTTTATAGTGTGGATCAATACCTTAGTATGTAGATTATCATCATGTTTCGTATATTTTTTCTTGTTGTAATATTTTTTGGACAATATAGCATAGAATTGAAACTTGAAATAATTATTTTACAAAACATTTTGATATTTTATTCATGTTTTTGTTTTTATTTTCTGTAACAGTATTATAAGATTTGTAATAACGATTTTTCTTTTCTTATTATTATTTGTTGTATTTTTTTTTGTCCCTGCCATATATAGAGGGCATCACGCTATAAGGGCGTAAGAACATTTATATTTAGAACAATGTAAAATTAATTTAAATGCGTTTTTGATTCTAATTTTGTAAAACAAAAGCTTATATTACATTAAACATATATCGTAGTCAACAAAATTGAATTAGATGTAGGAAAGCGGAGTGTAGGAAAGACCGCGCCGCTATAAATAAAAAGAAACATGCGTATTTCAAGATCCACTAAAGTTAAATTTTGTCGAAAAGTATTGAATAACTATAAATGTAAATTAATTATTTATACAGGAAAGGAGAGGGAGCAGAAAATAATAAGAAAGGAGCTAAAAGTTTGTTATTACAAATTTTAAAATATATATAATAAAAACAATAATAAAATATATCTATCGGTGCGGTTCCTCTTTTCGATTGACGGACTTCGATATAAATACCGAGGGAGAATAAAAGCCGCCGCACAGAAAAATGTACTAAACGAATTCCTGCAGCTAACCCGCATCCAAAATATAAACACTCTTTTCTCTAACACCTTATCTTGATTTGTGGCATACTCTATTCACTAAACACCACTGGCACGTCGCACTATCCAACCTCGACTAGGATAAACACATTCGTACACTGTAAAAAATCTGTAGAAAATGCGTGTAGGTTGGAAACATTTATCTGACCACGAGTGTACCTACCTACATATCTAACTATTGTTCAAAATGGTGTAATTGGTTACTTACCGTTTGATATGCAATGTTTATATGCCGACGGGATAGGCGAATCACTAATACTCAGCCATTTAACCATACTTTTGCATTTAATTCATATTAACATCATGTACGTATAAACCACGGGCGGCGAAGTAAAATGTAAGTGGGGAGATACAAGTTTAGTTTACTTTCTGGTGGTAGACGGCGCAGTAGTTTGTTTACTGATAATATAAACGGTGACGTGAGATTTCCGGTTCTGTGGATTTCCGTGTGCGTGAAGCCACTTTCTTGTTATTCCTGACAGCTGACAGAGTGAAGTTGTGTTGTTGTATAAATTTTTATTTTATTTCCCTTTAGTTTTGTTTTAGTAATTGCTATTGAACAGACTCTTTTAATAAACAGTGATTTAATATTATTTCATATTAGGTACGTTACATCGAATTTGTAAGGTAAGTGGTTTTAGGGTTATGTACATATATGTATTGTTTAATAACATAAATTGTTTTAATAGTAATGCCTGGAATAAGGTGCGCTGTCCCCAATTGTGAAGACGGAATACCTCCGTTTCACAGATTTCCGAATCTTAATTTGGACAGATTCCAAGAATGGATTAATGCTATTCAGAACCCAAAATTGACGATCCTGCCACCTGAAACTGTGTATAGTGCATACCGTGTATGCCATCGGCATTTTCTGGATAAGGATATAAGCAGAAATCTAAGGCTTTTCCAGACAGCTATACCTGCACTTTACTTACCAGGTAATTACACCAGCATTAAACGTAATTCCTATTTTTTTATTCTGCCTTTGTGGTACTATCTAACTTGTGTTATGTATTATCTATGGTAGTACTTTGTAATTCGATGCCATCTATAATAATTTTATAAATTTGCAGAAATGCAACCAGCAGTAACTGCATCGCCTTCTGCCATAGAAGAAGATCACTTCCGTGCAACCTCTGCAGCTAGCACATCTTCCAGTTACGGTAAGAGTGATTTTTATCGATACTGAATTCATTTTACTCCATTTTATAATTTTATTGATATATTTAAATATTCAAAGAAAGTAAATTTAATGCTAATGATATGGTTTGCTTAAATCGTTACAGATATGAGTGTAGAACCACCTTCTCCAAAATCGTTTGCGGAAGCGGTAGCAACCCCCAATATATTTTCTTCTCTCCCAGAACACGGCAAAAGTCGACTCCAATTTCTTTAAGGAACTGGATACTAACATTAGAAAATTTTCTGTTACTGAATACAACTTTAAAAGTGTGCTACAACAAACCTTTACTAAAATTAATTGTGTGTGCAATAAGGACAGAATTTCTATTTAATATTGAAAGCCAGTGTAGAGTACATGATAAGGACGATTTGTTAAACTTTATTTTAAAAATATTCTGTCGGCTACTAATTCACCATTATTGCAATGGTTTAAATAAAATATTGCAAGGCAGAGATAGCCGGGAAGTGATTGATGATGTTGCCCATTACTGTAAAGTAAAATACTTAAAAAGCCGTAAAAAATAAAAACCTCATTAAACATGTTTGTTTTCTTTATTAATGTATAGTATACCTGTAGAATATAAAATCATAGTCAAGACTTTGTTGATGTTGAGCACTATTGTACTGTACATAATATGTAGTCAAACCAATTTTTTTGTCATAACTTTCCATACGTAATTTCTTTTCATGTCAATAGGTTTGATTACATATTTAGTGGTACAATAATGCTCAATACCAATAAAACCAACAAAATTCTAACCAAAGTCAAAAGTATAGCAATTTAAAAATACCGCGTAACGGATTTTAATATACTTTCATATGGTAGAGGGCATAAAACGCAATTGCGATTTCATGTTATTAAGTTGCCATTCTCTAGTGATCTTTTATCTCTGGTATAAACTATAAACATCTTAAAAACAGAGGCACAGGATTCATGTTTCATACAAGATGAATAAAAGACAACAGTTTTTTAAGATAAAATTTATTATAATAAATTTACATCAAATATATGAATTTATTTGCATAACTACATTACTGAGATAATAATAAATATTTCTGAATATTGTACACGTCGATGCCATACCATTCCTTTCTTTTTACACTTTACAGTAGTAACACTTCATCATACTTATATTACAACAACGGAAGTCGAGTGAATGCACACCTCTATTTCTCTCTCCTCTTTCGCTCTCTTTAAAGTAATCCGTTAAATATACAATAAATGTTATCATTACATATCTTCAATGAATTAATAAAGTTCACATGTCGTCTACATAAGAACTATCTTCATATATACAACATACGATATAATTCCACGCAATTGGTTCATTCTTAAACTTAAACAAAAAAAAGTACATACACGCGTCGGTGAAAACAGGAGGAGTTTATCATACGTACAAACAAATCGGACAGGTGAATGTGCGGTGGGTAGGTTCATATAATCGGGACAAAAAAAAAGAATAACAGCAACCAAGCTTCAAAATACAAAGTTAAAGGAATTAAGGTAAAATAATAAAATGGAAGTTACATTTCGCTTGCCGTTTACTGCATAAATAGTTTATCCTTTCTATATGTCATTCAAACCTGCTTAAGGCAATTTTATTACATGATGTGTGTATTGGAGGTCTGCTGGGGGTAGTTCACGTTTTGCCCGCTAGGTGGCCCGTTCTGCACCTGCTGGCTCGGCGGTAAATGCGGACCGTTTTGAGTGAAATTCGGCGGTGCGTGCCCAGGTTGAAAATTTGGTAACCTAAAACAATATAATCGGGAATAATTGACAAAAATGTCGAAATCGTAAACGACTTACGAATGCGGTATTGGAAACGATCCCGGCGGTGGCATCCTATGCATCGTTTGCGGTCCACCCTGTTGTAAACCCGGTGGCGGCATCCCTTGCGACGGGATCGAGTGCGCGGGTAAGCTCATTTGAGGCATCGACGGCATGGGATGCTGTTGCATCATGTGACTCGGGAGCTGCGGTTGCATACCCGGCGGAAAATGTGGCAACGGCATGCCGGGATGTACCATGAATTGCCTCTCCTGCCCGGGAGGCATCGAAAACTGCGCCCCCATCATCGACGGTGGCCCCATGGAAGGTGGTGGCATGTTACTGTTATACTGTAATTATATTATGAAATAGAAAGTTGTTTGGTATTCTGAAAAATGAATTTTACCATCGAATGCATCGGTGGCAGGCCAGGGACGTAACCATATGCAGCTTTCGACATTGATGAAATTTGCGGCTCGGGCATCAGCGTGTGGTACAAATTTATCGCCTCCACCAGATCTGAACTCAATTGCGTCAATTGTGCGTGCTTTCTGTCCACCCTTTCCAATTCTGCATCTATCAACGGACCCATAATATTAACTTCTCCTACAAAATAAGAAACAGAAATGTTATATACATTATATACAGCCTTATTCATAGTCGAGTCCCTAATAGGGTCTTAGTACGCTATTAGCTAGTAGCCACTAAGATCGTATTAGAATCCTACTAACCATTGCCATTCATAGTCGCGTTTATGGTGGCTACTATGTAATAGAATGGTAGTAGAGAAAACTGTGCGGCAACAGGGTAAAATATTATCAAGTTCATGCGCAATGAATGTCTTGTAAGATTTTGACAGAATCTGACAAGCATTTATAAACATCTCTTATATTTAAGTACAAAGTAAGTGGCTGATGAGTTAATTGATATTCAAGATCAATTAGTTGAATTTTAAGAAGCAGAAATTCATCTCGGGCTTGTTCGTAATCCAAAGTTACATTCAGAAAGGCATAATCCTTTGGAAATGTATAATGAACAATCATTTAAAACAAAATATGGAATGTCCAAAAATGTAGCGAATACTTTTATATATTTAATTCGTGATAATTTAAGTACAGCGTAAGCAATTGTGGTTTGCCTATTTCACCTGAAACATAAGTTTTGGCGACTGTACTTGGCTAAAGGTGCATATGGTGATGACACAGGTACAAAAATATTGATACAACAAAAGCAGCAATTGTTGCTGTTGCCATTTTGCATTATGTTATTTTAGAAAACAAGCTAGAAATAGAACGTAAAATTTCATGTTGATATTATTGTGGTAGTAAGTATTTAATATTGTCATTTTCGAATACGATTTTGATGAAGACAACCAATTTAATGAAGTGCATGTTAACGACGTTGAGAATGGAAATGTTTTTAGGCAGAACTATATTAGAAGACACTTTAATTAATTTTATTTGTTTTTATGACTTATATTGTATTAACTACAATATATTATATATATAAGGTACAGTCTCTTATAAGTACGTCCGGCCTGTCAGCAATTCTTTTCAAAAAGATTGAATGTAAGCAAGCATCGTCAAAACAAGGAAAGTATTCAAAACGATCGTTGTCACAAGCAAACATGGTACATTTCAGTTTTTCCTTATTATTATATATTTTTGAAACATTTAAATAAAACCGATATTATTTGTATATTTTGTTTAATTTTCTTGTTTAAATCAATAGCTATTGCAACAGAAAAGGTAGTCTCCATGAAAAATAATGTTATCATTGTGTTCTATGTCCCATGAAATGATTCAATATCCTTTCAATTTACAAAAAAAAATGCCAAAAAGCCAATATTTGTTCTATATTTTATTTTTTTTAAATTTAAGTTGAAAGAGTCGCAATTTAAAAAAATAATTAAGGATGGAATTATATTACTTCACAATTTGTTGTAAAACAAGAAGGAAATGAGCTAAATTGTTGAACTTATCAATGGGTCTGGTCTGAAGCAGCATTCCTTAAAATTAAAACTACCAACATTATTAAATTTCGACATAGAAGATAATACTACGGTGCGATATATATTTACATACAACTTTTAGGTTACATTTAATATCGTCTTAAACATACCCCCAATCGCTACTAAGGATTTAGTTGGCAACTAAGCTTAGTACGCTACTAAATACCACAAAGCACTTTGATATATCGATAAAGGGAGATTTGGTGTACATATATATTTTACTTGCGTTCTTCCCTTCAGTTCTTATTTTCTATATTTTTTGTACTAAGGGTTTATGTTTTACAATAAATGTTTTTCTACAACCATTACGTATTATATAATTTCGGATTATAGATACTGTTTTTATGGATTCATAGTTCGGACTATGAATCCGTTTTGTTTGTTTTTGTTTGTTAATTCGATTAGGGTCTGTCAACTTTCTGTTCCAATTATTTAAACATTGCTGTATATATACATAAAGTAAAGTTTCTTGGTATTAATAGCGGATAAGATCGATTTAGTAAATAAAATTTCGATATTAAATTAAAATCTTTAATTTCTTGTTGTTACGCTTCGGCTATATATAAATTTAACAACAAAACCCCTCCTGAAGAATCCTCTGAAAATATTTTTAATTTCCGGACACGTTCCATTATACCGGAAGTCTATAGCAATTTTCTTATTTTAAATGGCATCAGATGTTTTTTCTCACTTCAATGAATTGTACAGATTCATTTGAATACAATTTTTACTAAAGTTCATTATCTCTAAATTTAACCATTTTTGAGATATTCACGATTTTTTCGAAATTTTGACATTTGCATCTCATTCTGTTGTATTTCATAATACATCATTACAGATAACGGTCTCATTTGGGCATAAAAAAAATAGTCGTGCATACCAAATACTGTCATAGAAACCACTACATTTTATACATAGTGTTCATAAATCGATTAGACATCTTTAACGTTAGAAGATTAAATTTTTTCAAATGTAACATTATATTTCTAATTATAGAAATCAATGCATATATGAATTCTGCGTCGATAAGTCGAAAGAATTGATATGCCTATTTGTTGTAGAGTGTTATGTGGTCGATATGAGTGTTGTAACAGATATTTTACATTGATTTACGGATAAGAAAGTTATTTGCTTATGGGCAAGGGACTGATAGTTAATAATTTACAGATTCCAGATAAAATACGATGGAACTTAAACCATATCTTCTAAAACGTTGGCATTTGTGATAACAAAAAAAAAATTAAAACATCTTTTGAACCTGGCAAGGAAAGATTTTTTTTAAAGCTACCCCAAACTATGTTAGAAGTAATACGGTGTTGCTATTTACAAAACACTGTTTTAGTAAGTAACGAATATCTGGCGACGCAGCAAAGAATATATCTATTAATTTTCCTTATTTAAGTAATTCGGTACAATTGCTTTGGAAGTACTAATCATCACTCCAAAGAAAATAGTTGGCGCCTATGTCAGGTTTTAAAAGTTTTGGTCATGTATACTATAAATGAAGTATTGGGCGTTAACTCGGTGTGAAGTCATTATCAACAAAGAATAATAAAACTTACTTTACAAATTCTATTAAATTTTAATAAGAATAGATAGCTAGAAGTAATTAATTCAATAATTTAAACATTATATTGTGCTAATAGTAATATGATTAGAAATGAATTTAGCAAAACTTATAAGTGAAACTTATATCGGAATTTAAAAAATTGTAATATATAAATTGAAAAAAACTGTTCGCATTAAAATAATTAATAACATTACAAATAAGATAAAATACAAATGAACAAAGAATTGAAATTGAATGGAATTAGCAATTTATTAAATATATTATGCTAAGATTATAAATATTGTAAAAAGACTTACAATGATTAATCAGTAGTTTAAAATGATTAACATAGTCAAAAATTACTGTAAATCGAATGTGCTAATTATTGTAAATTGAATGTGTAAATTTGCGCCACCTTTCGGATGAATTAAAACTTTTGTCTGAAATATTTTGGCATAATTGCTGTGAAAATAAGGTATTTAACTTTAAATAGTTGCTTTAAAATAACTCACGTTCTAAATCCTGCATTTCCTGCGTATCCTTTTCGGCATTCGTCGGATCAGCCTCGTGAATCAAATGCAGCAGTCTATCGATTTTCTCCTCGTCGATTTTCACGTTCTCCAAATCCTTCAGCTCATTGGACGGCGCCGAACTCTTCGCGTTATCCTCCTCCAACTCGACCTTCTTCTTCTTCTCCGGCTCCGGTTCGGCGTTCAGGTCTACCGTTACGAAATTCGCGGGGAACAGGCCCTCGCCCCTATGATTACTACCCTTCCACCAATTAGGATCCGAACTATCTAAAACCACGATCAGTTCGCCAGCCGTGAAGGTCAGTTCGTTATCTTCGGCCGCCTCGAAGTCGTACAAGGCCCTAACTTTCCGCATCTCCTTCTGAGGCGTCGCGGATGCAACGGCAGTCGAAGCCAGATTCGTCGATGGATACAATGAAGTGGATAGAGTGGCATAATTTCTTGGGGAACTGGACGCGTCTTTTAAAGATAATTCTATGGCTTTGGCTATCTGATCCTCCTCTTCTTGCGACTGTACTACATTAGGATCTTTGCTTAACGCAACAGTCTTTTTGGTAGGCTAAAATATGGCTACTTATGTTATGTTTTACACTCGAATATTAAGAAATCGACTTACTGTTTCCATATTGAAGTCAATACCTTCACTTTTTAGCTTCACATAGAGAGAAGGTATTAAATTTAATTGCGGATCGTTCTTGAAACAATCTTCTTCCGCCCATTTCTTAAGGGATTCCTTTAACTTCTGTACTACCTTGTAATTACTCTTGGTAAGTAATTTCATGTACTCCGTTTCGAAATCTCTAGATGCTACTTCTAAATGAAATGTTTTGCCACTATTTTTAACACAAGCATCTAGAAGCTGAAATTTGAAAATTGCAATTTTACACGTGATATATTATGCAAAGTGATCACCTTAGATATGAGACAAATAGGAAAAACTATATTAAACAAGTTGTTCCAAAAGTAGTAAATATTTTAAAAAATTGTAGATGTATCTCTACAAGCACTCACAAGCAGATGAACTTTAAATAAAATATTTGCTGTTTTACCTCTAGAAAGCCCCTAGAAAAATACGCATCAAAAACTGATGCTTGGATATATTTACTATTGAATTTCACACGCATTGAAATTGATATTCGGAAATACGATATGCAATTACTTAATATTCATATTTCAATATTTAAAATGCACCCATATAGATATTTAGATATTAGACAGATATTAATTTATGTGGTATATTTAAATCCAACAGATTTCCAAATCCAATAGGGCAATAAACTCAAATGATAATACACAACATTAATATTGATAACAGCACAAAATCATGATTGTTTAAAAATATAATCGGATGTAATATTTATCACATGCACAATGGAATAATTGTTGCGGCTATAGGTAGTGTGAGGCCATTTGTACCTTATTTAAGCAAGTTTAGGTACCATAAAGTTAAGACAAGGGAGTGAGTATACGATAATTAGTTTTGAAATAGAAACCTGGCCTAATCAGTAACTCTGAATAATTCATATTTCTATCAAGATATCCTCTATTAAAATTCGGTGGGGCACGCTCAACTTGTTTACTGCATGTTGCAGATTGAGTCAATCAAACAATTGAAGCGAACTCCAGGTTAGAAATGTTATGTGCAAAGAATAATGATTTTACAGCAGAGACATTATGAAAACCTCCCATTGCCCTGACAATGAGAATTAGGCATGTCAAGTTTACCTTATTCTTTACATGATTAGAAAACACATGAAAAGCTACACCAAGATCTTTAATCGACATTATTTAAATTCACATTCTTTTGTAAAATTGACAAGATAACATTTGGCAGTATTGAGTTTTCGTTAATTAGTGGTACACGTAGAATAAGTTCCATTTGACATTACTAGTTGCCGAGATTCTTAAATCATTTGTGTAGGCCAATACAGAACAATCAAAGCCCTCATTCAAGTCGTTAATAAACAGGAGCGGGCTAAGATTAGACTCCTACGGAACTCCAGACATAGATAAGAACTCAAGTGATTTATAATCGTGGTAATGATACATAATTCATTCTGTCTAATAATGTGAACATATAAAGTGCACAAGAGCACTATCAACGTCAGAGTATGACAGTTTCCTAAATAATATAGCTTGGTCAATAACATCAAATGGTTGAAAACAGTGTAAACGATATCTACCTACTCACTTTCATCTATTGTCTTGACTGTTGCTTGTCTTGTATGGCAGAAGATTATTGAAAATATCAGCTTTTTATTATTGCTAAATAAATTTCAGCATAGAATTATAATTCCAGAGATTGGTAATAGATAGATTCATAATTTGTGACTGTTTAAGCCAGATGCTCATTTCTTTATTATAGTCGCTTTTGTACTTGGAACTTCGATGAATGTTAAATTTTGAGATATCTTTTTTTTTTTAATCCAGTTATTCACTTCTTTTAACAATGTTATTTTGTTACACTTAAACATTTTCATTTATGCAGATTTGGTGTCCTTATTATAATGAATAAACGAAAAGATATAAAAATCTAAACGAACTGTGCCAATTAAGGAGGTATGAAAATAATACAGAAATTTAACAAATTTCAAGCCAAGTTTATTCCTAAATACAGAAAATATAAGATTCCAAGCAGATTCGAGTGTATGCAAAAATTAATTCTTTAAATCTTTAAAACCAACACAAACTCAATTTATGGAAGTTTCAGTGCATGTTTTTTCTAACATGTTAAAGTAATTCTAAACACAAGATAATATATTTTTAAAGAAGCGGTAACTTTTATTTCATATCAATTTTTTTTTGTAATATGACTAAGTGTTTCCCACTTGTCTCATATTTACTCAGGCACGTTTTATATGTATGTATGTTTCTTTGTTATTACAATTAAAGCTTTAGATATGACCACAAGTACTTTATAATGGATTTAGAACAAAGTAATAAATGTTAAAAATTCCGATATCTCACCGTAACTGCTTGTATTGCTATGTGTGGATCGGCATTGCTAAGTCTTTTCAATATTACTTTTAAATAATTTTTGGCTTCGTCTGTGTTCCTGCTCGCTTTATCACATATGTCCATAATTACGGCCCAGTCTTCGCTTGTGTTATTCTCGTTGGTCGCTTTTTCTGCACCAAGATCCGAAAATATATTATTATTAACATGATGTTTGACAGCACCGTATTCTCGTTTTTCCAGTTAAATCGCAATACACGAATGACTCACCGACATCTGTATCGTACTTCGTTGGTCCTCCTCCGAAAATACCCATCTTCGCCGTTCCTTTACGATTGGTCTCAATGATTAAAACACTCTTAATAATTTACACGTTTCAGCACTGGTAATCGAAAATATTTTACATACTCTTGTCGCTTATATTGTCAAGCAATGACATTTCAATTATTGTAAACAAATTCACTGACGTTGGCGATTTAGTGAGAATTAAAAAGAACTGCTGCCAAATGTCAGGGTCCGTAAGTTACTGAACCGCAAGTGAACCACACCATATGAACTTGATAATATGCTAATAATAGAGTACATACATATAATAGATATGAATAAGTTTGTTAAACATCTGACTTAACTGGAATAAGAATTAGGGATCGATAAGTACCGATTACCTTATACGAATGATTCACGATAAATTGTTTACAAATATTCTGTGTGCTGTTCAATAGATTACGTTTGTGTTACGTAGGAATCATAGTCACGCGTGCCATGATGAATATAACAAATAAAAGTTAAGAGTGCATGATATCAGCGGATTATTATAATAAATCAACATCGACAGGCGGGAGACTAATAACTACATTATCTATGAGGGAGACGAACCCATTATGCGGTTGCGTCTCTATTTTAATTTTCAATATTGTTACGCGTGCTACTGTAAATTGTATTATTGATGGACAGTCATAGATGGCGATAACCTAACAACGAAGTTCACCTGCCAAACATTAGCCCACAAAATTCTAGAAGTGGTTGCGCGGGATTTAAATACGACGCAGCGATTGGGTAGTGATCAGTCGATTCGAATACAAAATTCCTAAACAAAAGTATTGTCACGTTTTTTAACGAAGCTCTAATTGGCATTTTATTTAATTGAATACAATTGTAATTTAAATAACATTAATAATAAAAATAATAGTCGTTTATTGGCGATATTATAGAAATAGTGGATGAAATAAAGTAAACAGTACAGCTATGTAAAAACAAATATTAATACACCCAACAGTTTAGGGAAACCATACGAAAGAAAAACAAATAAATTGAATTACACATCGCCAAAAGGTCCATAATTACTTTTAATATATAACATCCTTCAAATTAAAGATAGTGTTAGCAACAAATAGACAGAAACAGTTTTAATTATATTGTCAAATATAACGTTTGTTAGTTTAGTTACTTTTATATGTTACCAGAATGTCAATTTACTTACGCACTATATAGTGCAGAATGTTACTTTACACAATGAGTACAATTTTATCTTACTTCATTATGACAGAATAATATTAATCTTTATAAGCGACTTCTTGTAAGAGAATTCTTGTTATATTTTCAATTTGAGGTTTTGGTGTATAAGCTAGTACTACCAATACAAAATGAGAATTTATCTCAATATTGAATTCTTATCTGAAAAATCAAGCTATTTTTTTTTTGTCAATAATTATTGTTAAGAATCTCTTCCATCTTGATATTGTATTTTGTTTGTTATACATCCTTTTTTTGGAAACAGTAATCTATTGGCCGATGTATAACATTTAGTACACT